>OU893341.1:1869125-4269125 GCA_918026875.4 Diatraea saccharalis | reverse complement strand
GGTGAGGTCGGCTAGTGCAGTACCTACGTACTGTTTTCACTAGCTGTCCTCGCGTTTGGACTGCGCCTCCGCGTACCATCAGGTGGAGCGCAGTCATTTGCCCTCCATTTATAAAAAAAAAAAAATCTTCCTTGTAAATTATAATTAAATAAAAACTGTCTGAGTTCAGACAGACAACAAGCCAAATGCGACGACATTCTTTTTTAATACATAAGGATTGGTTGACAGACAATTAACTATTTTATGTGTATTTATCAAATAAGAAAAACAAAGCTTTATTTTATTTTGTATTGTGGAAAACAAAATACACAATATTTCCCTTCCCTTACATATTTTGTGTTATGCAATTAACGTCAATTACAAGTGTTATTTCTCGTTCCATTTGTTTATGAATATTTTTATCTCAATCTACGAAGTAAAACACTCTATAACTGTGAGTATCTAAAGCCAAAAATTAATAAGATGATTCTTAATTCAATATCAAAATTATACAATTGTATTTAATTTATCTCGTATTGCAAAGATAATATCTATACATGGTTCAAAACGAAGTTGCTTCCCGCTGAATGTACTTTAAACAACACAACGAATATTAATTCGGTTTTCATCAATATACAATGTGAGTCATTCAAGAGGAAGCTTAATACATAAAAATAACGCGGCCGAATATTTAATATATTTTATGTTTTTTAGACTAACTTTTATTAGAAAAGAAAGTAGGTTAGAAAGAGTTTCATAATATCCCTTTGAAACCTTATAAGCTAATTAAAGAACGCGATGGACTGTGACCGGGGCCGTTGGAAATTAAAAAGATTTATGCTCATTAACGCCCTTAAATCCTCCAAAGTCCTTGTATACTTAGATGTTTCGAGAAAATAATATGATTTACACGGTATTTATAAACGTTTAAACTGATTGTTTATTAATAAGTTTAACTTGGAATGTATGGCATGTAAATAAAGGTTAGGGTCAAATCTTAAAGATACATTTGACCCACTTTTCGGGTTTCTTGTTGAGGCGAAATTTGTGACACGTTCTTAGTGCCGATAATGATCATGAATCGCTGTAAATTCATAATAGCCGTGCAACGAAACGGTGATTTACATATTTCTACTACAAATATTTATAAAGTATAGTAATCACGAACTAAACTTGAATTCAAAATCTAATCGCCAAAATTCAAATTTAATAAAAATGCTTTCCAAGATAATTTTTTTCAACGTTAAACTCTAAATTATGACATTAATGATGATGCATAAGTAAATTCATTATTTTGTGTAATTGATTTCAACAAGAGTCCCTGTACTAAAACGAAGCCATTTGCAATTCGGCCATAGACAAAATTAATTTAACATCCTACCTTTTTTCTTTACGCCCGTAAACGAGAAATAAATGAGTTTTTACCAAGTTTCTACCTTTCCTACCTAGTAATGCGTAGAGGACATCCCAAATGAGATCGTTTGACAGAGTGAATTTAAAGGAAAATGAGAAAATTCTGATGAAGAACCCGATTTATCTTTACGATTGACTTAGAGAGTGTCTAATTAAAAATAATTGGATTGATGTGTCTAAATCAAATTAAACACTAATCTAGAGTTCGACACATGTTATCGGTTTCGTATTTAAGATATTTATTTATGAAGACACAGTATTGAGGAGCTTGTGGTTTGCGGTTTGCAACTTGCAGAAAATTTATTAATATGTCTTATAGAATATCGACTCTTATGAAAGTTAACTTCTGCTTAGCAGAGAGAAGAGAGAAAACAGGTAATTACTGCGCCCCCTATACCTCTCTAAAGAAATCAAAAATAAATGATTTTATCCTTTAAGATGCCTATAATGAATTTATATTATTGAAGCACCTAATCAACAAATCTCCTAGACTTTACATTCCCAACTTTAACAAAAGCTCCATAGATTAACCAAAGGAGACAATGGCCGTTATTCTTTTTAGCGACACGCCGATGAATCACCAGACCCGACTGAAGTTTAAAAAGTTTTACTTTTACAAAAAGTAAGGAAGTGAGCTCAGCACAAAAAAAGGATCCACGGGTCGGGCTGGTTCGTTAGTGATTAATTAATGCTCGCCAGTGTTCGCAGCGTAGTTAAATTAAAAAAAACCTCAGCAATTTTTTTATTTTTATTAAACCACATCATACGCACCCTGCGTCTGAGTTAAGATTAATCACTTTCTATTGCATTGCCTATCATATATCGTTATTGTCTTCGAATGGCGTATTAATAAATAGATTTGTGGTTTGATATTTTATTATAATTGAACAGTTTAAGCATATTTCTTTGTTAAGAAACTTATACCCGGTATTAACAACAACTGCAAATGCAGTTATAGCAGCGACGTACCTTCTGAAGCACGGAATAGTTCTAGATAACAAAATTTTTGGATGATCAAAATATCCCGTGACCGACCCTTGCGAAAGTTGCTTAACTACAACGATCCGCTGCGCTCATCCTCTACGCCACTGGGCTAGGTCGTATATTCGCATCTTAATAGAGATGTTTGGTATTGCATTATAGTGGCTGATTAATTAATAGTAACCGCGGAACGTTCCTGCGCCCGCCGCGGCTCTCCCGAACACCGCCGACTAATTGCAGTGCGGTTGCCAAACTCATTGTTAACATGCTTTGTTAATGATTGAATTCCGACCTAGCAGTAATTGAGTTCGTGTTTCTGACCTTCACAAGTTTGAGAGAGGAGCCCTCACTAAGTATACTTACCAAAACTGTCGCCACTAATTCGCCCGCGGGAAGTTCGATTTACCTGAAGGATATTGGGATATTATTTTCATAGAATATCTAGTATAGAAAGATATTTTATATAGAAATACCGAAAGACTAAAAATTCGGAGCTTTTTTGATAAAATATCCGGTATAAAATATTCAGCAGAAACTTTCCGAAACAGAAACAATGAATTCAGAGATAAAAGAAATTTCAGTGAGCTAATTGTCTAAATTTGAAATCTATCGAATTCTCTATTGAGAGTTTGATAGGATAGCGATTTATGGAATTATGTATCGTTTGATAGCCAAACTTCGCTAGTCGGAGAGACATTAGAAGAAGAAGAAGGAGAATATTCATAAAAACTTAGTTAAACCCTACCAAAGATTGCAGTTACCGTTCAAATTTTTCGCTTGACATTTCTCAATAACTTTCAAATATATCTGCATCTAACGCTTGTCTTAGACAAATCCTGCTGGCGCCTATACCAGCATTCCTGGTGCGGAAATGGAACAAATAGAAATCTATTCCAGAAACCTATTGCAATGAGAGGAACCCTAGGCGTGGGTTATAAAAAGTGGACTGTATGTTTCATTTATATAAAACTAGCTTTCGCCAGCGGCTTCGCCCGCGTGGTTCCTAAGGAAATGTTTAGTGAGATAAAAAATAATTGAAATAATTCTGTAGGTATATCCAGAGTAAAGTAAATCTGACCTAACAAACTTCTATTTTTTTTTCATTAACAATTTCATGTTTGCTAGTCAATCACGCTGCAACCACTGAACAGATTTTGATAATAATAATCAAGATTATGATTATCTTATAATATTGATCTATATACGATGTTGTATGATCTATTATTTGCAGCAAGTACATACAGGTTCCTTACACTTGACACTCGAGAACATGCCACATAGAGCTGGCCATGGGTAAAGCAGGGAATGCCCAAATGTATGCCGGCCACTTTTAGGGTTTGTCCCTGGGACTTATTGATGGTCATAGCAAATGCCAATTTCAATGGGAACTGCAGCCTTTTGAACTGGAATGGCAAATTGTGGGGTATAATGGGTATGCGAGGAATCAACACGCTCTCGCCTTTAGCTGCTCCCGTAAGTATTGTTGCTCGCAGAATGTTTCTTCCCAATTCGCTGATTTGTAATCTTGTGCCGTTGCATAATCGCGGAGCGTCAAGATTACGCATCAACTGGGACGCCAACCTTCAGCTCCAGCTTGTGGGGCGGTACGCAGGTCAATTCTAATGAGTTGAGAAATTCCACGGGATACGCAGTGCTGTCATCGCTTGCCATCACCGTGTCTATGGACGTGTACACCCTCGATGCGCCATCTACTACATCTAATAAATTGTTGTTTATTTTATTCACTAATTCATTTACTCCTTATTATTTAATTTGTTTTTTAAATCGGGAAATACATCGGCGAGTAGTTCTTCCTTAGTAGCACAAAATTCATTGGTGAAAATGATTTTGCCGTCCGGATCGGTTTTCAGCTTACCATCTCCGATATCGAGCAGCTTACTCGCAAACGCACCTGACTCTGTATCATTGTAAGGTTGTGCACGCATATTCCGAGTAAGGTGGAGTTTTTCTACGTAGGACCAAAATGACGAAGCCTTGAGACACGCGTTCATTTCATCTGCCGGTGTACCCTTTTCAATAACTGGAAGAGTTTGCCGAAAATCTCCAGTGAGTACAACAGCAGCACCTCCCATCAGCGTCTCATTGCTGCGGATGTCCTGCAGGCTCCGGTTCAAAGCCTCAACCACGCGCTTGTGCGACATTGTGCACTCATCCTATACGATTAATTTACATTGTTGCAAAAGGGCACCGCGGTCGCTGCTTTTGCTAATGTTGCACGTTGGGTTTTCTTGACTTGCAAGATTCAGAGGTAGACCCAAGAAATAAACAAAGAGTTAATTGAAAAGTAGATTTAGAAAGCTAGATACAGATCTTAATATAAATATGTAAAGTTAGAGAATTGCTAAATAGATAGAAAATATAGAAGTTATTTGAGAGAAAATCACACAAAATGTCAAGTCAAGTCCGTTAGAATAGCCAAATCGACAAATAGAACCAATTGACAACGCAGAAATCACTTACAACGAAGAGATTATTGAATCGCACCGCAGAGTCACAGTCATCTATATCCAAGTAGTTGCGGTAATTCAACATCGCAATGTAGAATACAGGCAATGCCATCTGTTGGGCTTAATATTATCGATTACATTAAAAATGCTGTTTTATCTTAATACATACATGTACATAAAATAGTGTTTAGAAAATCGGCAATATACGTTGTTTTATTTTCTCAAAAACATCGTATTAAAATCTAAACTACTTATCCAATCTACATGGTGTAAAAGACAATTTTCATGTATATTAAATTTCTTCGACGATAAACATATTTATTTCGATAAGGATTTAATATCACCTACTCAAATAAACGTTTAAAGATGGATGAAAAATTTAAATAGACTTATATAAAGTTCTTTTTATTTTTGTGGCAAAACCCTTGCATATAGATATATGATATCGCGGACTTTTTTATAGATAATTTAAGGCTCTCCAACTTTTCCTAAGAAAGCATTAGTATATCTCATACCGTTTAGGCAGCGTTCACAAAAATAGGCGCCGTTGGAGGTACTTTTATCCCTAGGGAACCTTTTGGTGGGATAAAAAGTATCCTATTATCTAAGTCAGGTAATACTCTATCTGTATACCCAATTTCATCAAAATCCGTTCATTAGTTTCGGCGTGATTGACGTACAAACATCCAAACATCCAAACATCCAAACATCCAAACATCTAAACATCCAAACAAAGAAACTTTCACATTTATAATATTAATAGGATAATAGGATATATATATGAATATTATTATTTAATTGTGCCTTGCAAACACCTTATAATGTGGAAAATAAGTAAAGGCCGAAGAATAAGAAAAATGATAGGAACATGCGTACGTACCTTGGTTCTTCGGCTTCCTTGTCCTTTTATCAGCAGGGGCTCAAGCACACTTTATAGATAGAGGTTTGAATTAATAAGCGATCGCAAAAAAAATTATAAATTATAGAAGAAATTCAACGTCCGGCGCGGCGGTCATTACAGAAAAAAGTGTGGAGCACGTCATTGAGGTAAGACGGCTATATTTATTGTACGCATGTGTGACAAGGATGGGAGATGCATAGGTTTAAAGGTGCTTGCAAGTGAAAAACTACCCTCTATTAAAAAATAAAAATAAACCGCCACATACTAAATCCAACAAATCCAATCAACGATGTCGTTAAATATCTTTTAAAAAAAACGTCAAAATCACAATCGCTACCACATATCAAATACTTATGGCAAGCTCGTGAATATCTTTTATACGTATATATGAAAGGAATTGCGATAAATTTTAAAATTATCCAATTAATCCCTAGTTTTATGCGTCTTTTGAGCGTCTCCAAGTTGGAGTACATTTGTACTTTGTTTTGTTCGTGCAAAATTGTTTCATCAAGTCTCGACTTGCTAATGAACGGTAGGACTGCTTATTTCGAGATAAAGCTCTTTCAAGTCACTTTTAAAGACAATGCCGTGCATTGAGAGAAAGTAAAGGATATTAAATAAATAAGTTCACCTAATTTTAAGAAATAGCTCGGTGGCGTAGTGGATAAGCGCCGCGGCCCACGATCGTAGTCGTTAAGCAACTTTCGCAAGGGTCGGTCACGGGATGGGTGACCAAAAAAATAGTTTCTCGAGCTACTCCGTGCTTTGGAAGGCACGTTAAGCCGTTGGTCCCGGCTGCATTTGCAGTCGTTAATACCCTCCAATCCGCATTGGGCCAGCGTGGAGGGTCATGGCCCATCCTCCTTAACCATCCATAAGGAAGGCCTAAGCTCCTGCAGTGGAGACGTAAAAGGGCTGATGGATGGCTGATGGAAGCCAATTATCTAATTTTATAATCTATATCGACCCCTTTCATAGCATAGCGATTAATAGAATTATGTAACTTTTAAAGGCGCACTGGCTTTTGGAACGAATGGTGATTTGAATGACCAAAAAAATAGGTAAACCCGTTGTAAAATTGCTTATTTAGCTTTCAACTCTCCCTTTTAACATTTCTCATAGCTTTCAAGCATTAAAGCTTTGCTTAGATAATTCTAATTCAAAGTCAATTTAACGATATCATTCATTCAATATCTTCCAAAAAAACATCACGTTCGTAATTCCTATCATATGTTAAATAGTTATAGCGTGAAATTAGTGAATATATTGCAAATGACTTTAAAAGGATTGAGGGTTGCGATAGATTTTAAAATTAGATGATTGACGATTAGGTTTAAAATCTTTAGGTACATAGTATAAAAAATATGCGTCCCGCTGTCTGTGCACTGAGATCTTTTAAACTAGCTAACAAATTATCATGCGGCTTTCATCAATATACAGAGTGATGCAAGAGGAAGGTTTATTATAATACAGCACTACGCGAACTAAACTGCTGGCGGAGAGTTAATTTATGATAAAAAAAATATTTTACGATGTAAAAACAATAGCCAGTGGCCAGTTCGTAACACCTATGTCTAATATTCTTCATGATAAATCTTTAAAAATCCACTTTATCCCTGGCTCTCTGAAACCGGATTCAATCCCAAGTCCTTTCGCAACCCGGGTGCCTGCTCTAACCACTGAGCTACTCAGGGCTTAACAGGGCTGACGAATTTTTAAGCACTTGTTACTTTTTCACTACTACAAAGCGTATTTTCATTAATGTGCAGACAATCCGATTTTTCATTAAAATTATTTATCAGTAAATTATTGTGAATATTTATAATAAATAACTTTATAATGAATACCTTTATTAACTTTAGGATATCATGGGTGGATTTCTTTACATTTTACGATTATGAATACAAAAAGCGGCAAGAAATATTTTTACTGATATTGCTGAAAGTTGAACCATTCACTATTCGATTGGATCGAATGGGGCTTACCCCAACGTTATGTACATTACACGCTGGTGATAATGTGGTGATGGAACAAAGTTAGAAACTTTACCTGTTTATAATATTAGGATGAAATAAGAAACCTATTGATATTTTTCAAAATCCCAGAGCTCAAAGCAGCGGAAGGGATGAGATAAAGAAAAAATCCATTACAATCAGTTTAAAAATAGTAACGTATAAATCTCTGAGGCACATTTAAGTGGATTTTGTTATTGGCCGAGTTCCGCACTCAGCGTGACCAACCGTGAGAGTAACAGGAAAATTGTATTTAACTTGAAAATCGACTTCTATAAATAACCTCTTTTTAAAAACAAAATTCATTCGAAACTAATTTGATCAAATAAAACCGACTTCAAAAGGGAATAAAGGTTCATTGAAACTATAGACCAGAGTAGCTCGGTGGCTTATTGGATAAGCCCCACGGCCCTGCGATCGTTGCTGTTAAGCAAGAACGGGATGGATAACCAAAAAAAAAAATCTTGAGACACTCCATGGAAGGTACGTAAAGCTGTTGGTCCCGACTGCATTTGCAGTCGTTAATACCCTCAATCCGCATTAGACCAGCATGGAGGGTCGTGACCCTTCCTCGTTAACCATCCATAAGAAAGGTCTGAGCCCCTTTTTTGTTTGACCCTGAGAAATGCGTTAGGCATAACCGCTCCCCTCTACCGCGAGGTCGGCTGGTTATGTGAGGTACTCCCCTACGGGGCTAGTCAAATAACAGGAGCATACCAGCGGGAACAGCCCGGATGCCACTACCCGCGCCGTTAGCCCCCATTCCGGCCCTCCCCATGCAGGGCGGATCTATTTGCGGGCTGGAAATACGTCTCTTAAGTCTCAGAGAGATGTGAGATGCACCCCCGGACAGGGTGAGGGCATGCAAAGCAGGCATAACCCTCCGGTGTCCAATCCAATCACGCTCGTCCACAGCTCCGAAGAGCGAGCAGGGCGAGTCAGGCCAGTCAACAGGTAAGTCCAGCAGGTAAGAACCCACCGTATCACCCTAAACTAGTACGACTTGTAATTGTGTGTGTGATGTGTATGAATGTTTAAGTATGAATGCATGCGTAAGCGTGTGAGATGTGTAACAGTGTGTAGTATGCGTGTGTATTTATTATTCCGGGACCCCCACAGCACCGCAACTGCAGAGCGAAGGAAACTGCCCTCGCACCTGTAGGGATAAAAAAGGGCTGATGATGATGAAGCCCTTGCCAAGACAGCACGTCGTTGTTGAAACTGTTTTTAGTTCAATATTATGGGTACTCTCTCTCTCTTTTCCTCATAAAAGGGTAAACATACTCCAAAAACGTAGCGAACTTAACACTTCACTAAGTAAATAAGTAATGCTAATTACTTAACCGATGTCGTGAACATCTCTGACTAAATTAAACGTGAAACTTCCTAGAGTGGCTATTATTCTAATAAGATCCTCTTAACTACGATATTTAAATTTATAAAAATTAAATAAATAGAAAACATCATATACATTGTTCAGACCTAAAATTAAGTAGCTAAAGTTCAGTTACTATGGAGATAGTAGGGTATTCGTGGATTTGAATTTGAAATACAAAAGTAAGCTTGAATATTCAATTCTTAATGGTCTTACTTAAAAAAATACTGTTTAGCTGCATTATATCCTATTACTTTACAATTTAATTGATTGTCAGACGAACTGACGGTCTAAATTAATGTTACGCATTACGTTCCAACAATTTAAAATGACGAAAAAGGAATAATAAAAAATGACGTTTAAGGTCAGAGACATAAAACAAGTTTGTAATTATATCCCTTGAGTTAATAATTTTAATATTACTGTTTATTTAAATGGAGCACTCGTCTGTTTCTCTGATATATAATAAAATTGTAATTTGTTGGATAGCCGTAATTGGGCTTTAGATTGTAATATTAGTTTGTACTGAGCTGTGTACTATCCCTTCAATTAAATATAGGAAAAAAAACGATGTCAATGGTACGACGATCACAACTCCCAGTAACTGCACTCTCGATAAAGTTTGCGTAACAATATAACAATATAATGCTTATTGCAAGTCCCAAGTTAAGTTTATTATTTGTTAGGCGCGTACCAAGTGCAACTGTCAACTTAGCGATATTTTTTAGTTTCTTAGCGACTGCTGGGACGGTGAATCGCCCAGGTTTTCGTCTCTACGTTAATCTGATTGGGAATCGAAACTAAGAGTCCAGATATGTCGGTACTTTATAACTCTACTTACAGATCACATTAAAAAAATATGCCTTTTCTAAAGACTTGAAAAAGAACTTCAAAATAAATAACAGAAAATCCGACTTGTCTTGTATCCTGCACAAATTCCCGCCTTACTTCAATATAACTTCAACTATTTTACTTAATAAAGCCTAGTTTCAATTATTCTGCCCTATATGTAAACGATTCATTTATTTATTCTTATATTGAGCATTTTTCATACGGAGCGGCCATTTTTATAATGCCAGATAAATCGTCTGGTCCTTGACATTATATTCTTTGATTTGAGCTTAAGAGGAAAAGTGATGGTCAAGGACAAAGTTCCCCACAAAAAAAGAAATATAAAAATGGTATGTATAAAGGCAGGCAGGCAAAGAGAAACTTTATTGAAAATTAAACCATTTAAATTCTTAGGATAAAAGAAAAAGCAATTAAAGTAACATTGTTTCTACATCAATATTTCTCATTACCTGAAAGTAAGCATTGTGTCATATACAACAATTTAATACTACTATTTTTGTTCTCTAAACAGAGATATCTAGGAAGTAGTCATGATTAGTAATAAACACTTGTTAATTTATAAGGTAATTTGGATAAATTTGAAATAAACGATTAGTACAAAGCATCACTGATTCATTTTAATACCTGCTTAAATGCGATGCATATTCATTTGTTAATTCGTGATAACATAACACACACGTCTAGAACTCTGCGTTAAGTGATCATGGTAAAGGTCCCTGGAGGTTCTATTTGCAGGTATAGCACAGCGACTCACTCTCAAAGCTGGTTAAGAGGATTCCAAACGTCAGTGGCGGACTAAGGGGTGAGGCGGGAGGGTAAATAGTTGCAAGTTTCCCTCGATCAAATCATAAATTATGGTTGGAGGTCCCATAGACAAAAGTACGGCCTGTAACGGTAATTTACATTTTCTTAATTAACATTAAAATTGTACAGCCGTCTTTATTATATACACACACAATACTGATATTCGCATTTAATACTTGATCGGAGTATTCTCGTTTTAGCAGGGGATGTAAAAGCTATTAGGTTCTGCCCCGCTAAATATTAAGTATATGTCCCGGTTGGAAAAAATTGTCGATGTCGGAGCGGTATTAGACCCGGTCTAAGGCCCCCGATGGGTCTAGTCCGCCACTGCCAAACATATATATCTAACATTCGAGTGTGTGAAAATAATTAAACACTATTAGCCAATCTAGCAGAGCTTGCAACAACGTGAAATGTTTGAGATTATCTTTGAGTGCTAACTATTAAGCTTGATTACTTTGAATAATATTATAGACATTGGATGTTCGTTATTTTTTTTTTTGTAAATGAAACATAGCTAGATCGATTTATCGCCTCCGAAACCCATTGTACACTAAATTCATGAAAATCATTGGATCCGTTTCTGCGACTCGGATTATACAGGAATTTTTGGTGCATGGACCGATAGTATTTTTGGGGGATTTGGCCCTCCAAATGACCCTGTCATAAGCTTTTTTATAAGCATACACCTCGTGTGTTATTTTATGAAATAACCCCAAATAATACATTTAAAACGAAATAACTTTTTTATTGTTATAAAACATAAAGTATATTTTGTTGTATTCTCCAGTGTCTGTTTAATCTAACTCAATCATATTTAAAACAACTACTATTAAGAAAATATTATTTCAGAAATCCTTTCAGATTTTTTATGTGTATTCTTAATACGAGAGCTTTTGTTTTTTAGCTGAAATGAGCCATGTCATAACATATCATCTTAACATTTAGGTGATCTCTGTCGAAAGGCGTATATTGTTTTGTTATAAAAGGAAAACTACTTATTCAATTTCGATAAAATTTAAATGGGAACCCTTGGTCCATCAAGCTGTCGAATAAAATTATGAAAATCGGTCAACAATCGACGAAAATATATAAAAAACTGACTCGACAATTTTTATTATTAAATGTACAGAAAGCGTTGTTTATTAATTAATGTAGAAAAAACACAATAACATTGTAATATTCCTAAATATACATAAGTGTAAATATACATTTTTCACATACATTGCTCAGATTCCAAGATAAGTAAAGCCCCCGTATTGTGGAGTAGGATAATGAAGGTACCACAACACCCAGACCTGAAAAAAAAAACATTTTCTACATAGACGCGACCGGGAATCGAATCCGGGACCTGAGAGATGGTGACACCTTCAAATCGGCTTGCGAACCACTCGGCTACGGAAGTCGTTTAATTACATATTTTCTGTTTTCTATATTCCTATTTTAAGAGTTTAACCACACGACATTCTTATGAAGAATGCAATAAATTGGTATAAGCCATTTTTTAGCAGATCGCGTCTACTAATTTAAGCATTGTTTTTTGAGTATTTTTGGCATTTAAGAGAATATAATATCATATCAAAAGAATCAAAACTAATGTCAATAAAAAAAATGTAAGAAGAAAATACAGAGCTCATTTTTCTGATCACAAACATGTACTTAAGCCAGTTTGCCTTAAATTTCGAATAAATACACTTATCGTAGATGACAGTAAAACATTTATATCGGTTAATTAAATATATATATTTCAAAATTCGATATTTAAATAAAAATACCATCTTTATTCTAAAACTGTGAACAAATAGAATTGCACATTCGAAGAATATTCCACAACCCCCATAAGACACCATGAGTTCTTTTTACGAGATGCCCTTGTGATGCAAATTCAAAGCATTGAATACCAAATTTCTTTTGTGTTTCGGCTATAAGTACACCCCGGTAGCAATATCTTGGGCAGTTTCCACTTTTATAGAAGGAAAAGGTGTTTTAAGACTCGTATAAACCGGTACAACGTATAAGACGTTGAAATTCGATCGTGCGCCCTTTTAAAATTCATTGGAGTATAAAAGTATTGATGAGGCCATAGTAGTTGAATAATTGGATGCATATAATAATAACAGCAGTAGTTTTCGGCTCGGAAATTCTGGAAAAGGCTTCTTTTTTTTTAGATAAATACTCGACTTCCTGAAAATTTGCATATGCAAAACTAGTCGGTAACATGGTGTGGAAATGAAGTCTTAAGTATGTGATATTTCTAATGCTGGACATAGGCCTCCTAATACCTTCCACTTTTAGAGTTCCGTACTCAAAAGATAAAATGGAAACCCTATTACTAAGACTTAGCTGTTAGTTTATCACTAGGCTGTATGTCATGAACAGTGAAAGTGTTGCCGCTTTAACAAAAACTAAAAGCTAGAATAAAATAAATATTTACGGGGGCTCCCCTGCATCGACGTGATTTTTTGCTTGTTTTTTTCTCGCTATTGATAACGACAAGAGGTAGACTTGAAATGTTTACACAATATATGTTGTTATAATAACTTTAAAATTAAATAATTAATTTAATTAAAAGAAATTATATTTTAGGGGGGATTCCGATACGGGACTCTTCGTGCGTGATTTAGACTCGCACTTGACCGGTTTTTTTTTTAAATATAAATCCTGTTTAGCCAGAAAATTTGGTTATGCAAAGCTAGTCTCTAACATAGTGTGGAACTGATTTCTTTTAATGGAACTATTTTGGGCTACTCTCAACCAACTTCTAGCCACGATTTTTCTTAAATCATTACTTTACCTAGCTAATGGTTACATTGCTTTTGTTGACTCGCAATGACACGTCGGCATGTGGTATTTATTTAACTTAATCCGAGGTTTCCTAATTATTCATGTGTATTTTATAAATCTCAATGAGTATCTCGACTGTTATTGTTGTTGTTAAGCAACTTTCGCAAGGATCAGTCATTGGACGGGTGACCAAAATATTATTATATCGAGCTACGCCGTGCTTCGCAAGGCGCGTTAAGCCGTTGGTTCCGCTTGCACTTTGGTCGTAAATATCTTCCAATCCGCATTACGTCAACGAGGAGGGTCATAGCCCATCCTCCTTAACCATCCAAGCCCTGAGCCCCTGCAGTGGGGACGTAAAGGGACTGATAACGATTAACTTAATATTTAATTTATCCTCTTAAGTCAGTTACGTGCATCTTGGGCGTGAGTAAGAGCATAGCAAATATTATTTAAATTAAATAAAAGATATGAAAGTGTATTCCATATTAGCCAGCCTCGGATGCGACCGCCTCAACTCTCTCTTATCATAAATCTTAGCGTTTTTTTGTTACATTTTACTACTTTGACATGTCTTTTTGATAGATAAACAACTAAGTTAGTTGTTTACAACAGCAGTATTCTGTGAGATCCATAAACGTAAAACATGCCGTCGCTAAGTTGCCGATATCCTAAAGGTAATAAAGGTATTTCATTTATTACCTAGCAAGTATATTTTATTTATGATATTTGATCAATTTAGCATTCATAATAATTTACTGATAAATAAGTTTAATGAAAAACTGGATTGCCTGAATATTGATGAACATTGATACGATCACTAGTAGCGAAAAGTAGCAAGTTCTGGAAAATTCATTGGTCCTGTTAGGTCTCGGGTAGCTCAATAGATAGAACGCCCGGATCGTGAAAGGCTGTGGGTTCGAATGCCACCTCAGGGTATCTAGGGCTGGTGGATTTTGCAACCATTTTTCATTAAAGATAAGTTTAATTGCTTGAGTGATGCAGTGACAGAATGCTTGACTTTTATTACAGAATAACATAGCTGAAAGTCACATTAGAAGGACATGAACTAAGCTATATGTAACTTAACGTTATAACTATCTTATCATTAAATCCTACGCTTATAACACCCAAAAGTTCGAGCGCCAACGAGGTTGTACGCCCACAATCCTCTCACCTAGAACGCGTACCCACGAGCCCGTACAATCCCACTCAATTTACATTCCGACTTTTCAAATTCATTGCAGTGGAACTGTGTTCAAGATGCGAAGGTACTAATCTCCTAATAAGCGGTATAAGGGTAATATTTGGTAGAGTGCTTAAAACCCAAACGGTGATAGGATCAGTTGATGCAGGACTATTATTTAGGGACCAGACGGGCTTGACGAATCCCGAGTCTCATCCAGAGGGTATTTCCAGCGGGTTTGACCAGACAGGCCGGCATTGCTTAATCCTGTTCTTTTAAGGACGGGTGCAGAGTCGGAAAGCCCTAGTTTAAGACAAACTTTTTTTTTCCTGCGTTAAAAAAAGGACTGTAATTGAGACGTTTATAGAACTACAGCTTTCAAAAACAGTGAACCGTATTAGACAATAGACTTAATTGTTTTCAAGACAGTAAAGTATGTTATATAATATAATCGATTACATACCTATTTCTCATGAGTTCAATGAATAAGATCTAGACTTTATTGGGTTTGTAATAGGAAATATATGGATTTGTTTTTAAGAATAAAATGAAGGGAACCATGACAAACTATGTAGAAATGTATGAAAACAACACGCCAGCCGTTTATTGTCACACAAAAGTCGTAAAAGCCTACCGAGGGAACGGATTTATATTCCTATCTATTGTTCGGCCACAGTTTGTGTGTCAAAACAACTTTGCGCCATAATAAAATGTGATGTAAGCAGAATCCTGCAACCAAACTTCTGTTAGCCAAAATTCTATTTTATTCCGTTTTTGATAAGGGATATTATTGTATACACCAATAATTAAGTAATAAATCTATTTGGCTTATAATACTCTTTAAAAATAAACTTATTATTAATAGTGAGTTAGTTGTATGAAATTATTTTTGAGTTAAAAATAATTGTTGTTTATATGTATCTTGTAGTTTATGCGTCTGTTCTGTTTGTGCGTTTTATGTTTGAGTAATTTGTAAAATTTATCATTTTCTGCCTATTTTATATTTAATTCTATCTACAGTCCACGCTCTTCTGTTGATAACAGGCATATTTTGGAGTACCGTATAGGTATTTTTTACATTTTTACAATAGCAAACCACTGTTTTAAAATTTACCAGGAGGTCGAGTGCCAAACGCAAAACTAAAACGAAAGTCTATATAAAGGAAGGAAGAAAAGGAAGTATTTTTTCTTATCCGTGTATTGCTCACAAAAAGGACATCGGAGCGCAATGATTCATTTATTTACATTATTAGCTTTCAATTTAGAGAACAGTACAAGAAGCTATAGATTATAAGAAATAAGCAATTATTAATCAGGTGAGTTCTACAGAAATTACTTGATTAATTTAGTTTTTTTTTTTTATTGAAGTCAGTTTTTCAAGAAAATTATATCTTACTGTTGTATATATAATCGTCATTTTTCCGGCACTACTTTATGCGCTGAATGGGGTCTTGAGGTGTAACAAACGTGGCTGAAAAGGCCTTTCGGAATCGGGGTTAAGTGCTGCCTTTGAAGGAAGAATTGTTTTGAAATATTGTAATACTCATAATTATATTGGTACGCCGGAAATGGTACGTATACTTTAATATGGAAACAAAATAAAGATACAGTTATTTTACAAATAATATCTTTTTTTTGTATAACAACGAGAACCTTGTCGTTATCTATACCAATATTAAAAGAGAAAAGATTTTATTGTTGTTTTGCGTTGACTCCGAAACTACAAACCTATTTTTTAAATTCTTTTACAATCACAAATATTTTTGTAAAGCAAAATTCGTTCGGTTGTATGGGTGTATTCTCTGAACTATGATGAAAATACGCTATAAGCAAAAGTAATGGCTGCTTGGCAAATTTATAACCAATAATGTGAGTTACCGAATAGGATCTCGGGTAACTCAATGGTTAGTGCAGTCACGCGCATTGCGAAAGGTTGTGGGTTTAAGTCCCTTCTCACGGTGCCTGGGGTTGGGGCTGTTTTAAGAAATTTTCATTAAAGATATTCAATTTAAATTTAAAGATATATTATATAGATAAAGTTACAAAACATTTTATGAAACATTCACTTATAAGACGTATTACTGAAACTTTACAGCAACATTACCGCACTAGAACATGGGGTTAACTGTTTTTATGATTATCAAACGTAATAACGTAACGCAAAGGGTAAAGTAATAATGAGCATGGTAGGGTTTTTTTTTTATTATTTACAATTAAAAATAGAGTCATTTTATTAAATAATAAACTATTGCTGCATATTTCGTACATTCAAACATGTAGAAATGAAGAAGGAAATCAATCATCATCATCCACCCTTTTACGTTCCCGCGGGCTCAGGTTAAGGAGGATGGGCCATAACGGTCCAACGGTGAAGCACAGAGCAGCTCGTAATTTTTGGTCACCCATCCCGTGACAAACCCTTGCGAAAGTTGCTTAACAACAAAGATCGCGGGCCGCGACGCTTATCCACTACGCCACCGAGCTACTCGACAACTCGCATTGAAGGCAATCATTCAGTTCTAAAAAAAATTAATTTGACTATATCTATCACGTTAACTTTTATATCGACTGTGGAATACGTTGCACCAGCGTCTTTCTCGGTATAGTAAAACAATTAGCATTAAGTAGCGAAGATTGGGTGGTTACTATTCCTAAAATGATGCAATTTATTATTTTCTTAGCTGGTTGTTTGCTATTGTTAAAGTAATTTGGTGCCACCAGCCTTACATTTATACTATATTACTCGTATAATAATTATTACCAATATTTTGAAGCAGTGTCCTCCCCTCTCTCCAAATTTGCTGTGCCCGACGGGATCCATAATGATACTTTTGTTTTTATATATATATATAATAATATTACCACACTCTGATGAGTGAAATAAAGATAATGTGTTTTTCTGTAAAGACAAAAAATTTTATTACCCTTAACATTTTTACATGTTTTACACTTTTATCTTAATTGAATAAACATTTTACTTACCTGTAAAGACAAAAAAACAACATTTAAAGCCTTTATTTCAGGTATTTCTGTAACTGCTATTTAAATTTATAATTATCTAACTTTTACATTAACTTTCTTAATTATAAGTAAATGTCAAACATGACATCCATAGATTATAGATAAAAAATAAGAACTGTTAAGAAAAGCAATGACACTATGGTTTTCTTTACATCTCCCACCCTTGAAAAGAACAATTTTACATAATTGTTCTATTATTTATTAATTATAACTGGAGACAGCTTCGTAATATGATAAAGATTTGACTCTGACTTCTTGTGTCCGGTGTTGATTTCATATATTGAGTTAGTAATTTTCCTTAAGATTTCATAAGGCCCAATCCTTAGTTCATCCATTTTCTTTCTATTCAATCGATTTCCACTTTCTACGAAAACTTTATCTCCTACCTCAAATGTATATTCTTCCCTATGTAGATCATATATTTTTTTATTATAGTTGTGAGATTTTATTGAATTTTCAAGGGCTAACTTTCTATCTCTTTTCAGATCTTCTTTTGTGCACCTTGATTTCAATTCTACTGGTAAAATGTTCACATTATCCCCTTCTAAAAGGTATTTTGGAGTAAATTTCGTAACTGTATGTTCTGTTTCATTATATTTTGCTACACATTCTTATGCAACAGTAGTCCATGCTGTTTTTTTCTCACCTTCATTAATTTTGCATCTTATTTTATTTACTAAAGTTTGATTCAGCCTTTCATTAATCCCATTAGAAAATGGTGAGTCTACAGCTGTGAATACTATCGTTATATTATTCTTTTTTAGAAAGTCTTTAAATTCCTTGGAATTCAAGCCAGGGTATTGGTCTGTTAGTACCATATCAATATTATAACTTTTTATCACATTTTTTATCAGCTTAGTAAAATCATTTGAGTTCTGATTTTTTGATGTAGATATATAAGCATATCTTGTAAAGTGATCAACTAAAAGATGCAAATATTTTTTTGTAGATCGTGATCCTCCAAAGCCACCAATGGTATCTATTGATATAATTTCAAATGGGCGTGTTGCTGGACCTAAATGTGACATCAAACCGAATTTTGGTTTCCTTCTTGATTTGTTCTTTATACAAATATCACACTCATCACAAATTTTCTTAATGTTTATTAATATATTATTTGCTGTGTAGAATGGTGTTATTTTATTTATCATCTGAGTTCTTCCGATGTGACAGTAATTAATATGTACATCCTTAATTAGTATTTTGCTAAGTGCTTCTGACAATATGATTTTATTTCTTCTTTTATTCTTTTTGTAGTAAATTTCATTCTCCAGTATAACATTAGTTTTTTTATTTTGTAGATCTAAATTTGTGTATTGGTCATTTTTTATATCCACCAGATTTATTAGATTCACAACTTTTAAAAAATCATCTGTGTTATCACAAGGTTCTAGGACTGGATTTCTGCTTAAGCAGTCTGCTTCTTGATTTGATTGTCCTGGGTTATATTTTATCTTAAAGTTGTATTGGGATAAATTATATGTCAAATCACCGAGTTCCTCATCAGTTCTAGTCTTAATGTTCAGATTTTCTAGTGGTTTGTGATCTGAATATACCACAAATTCTTTTCCCATAAGCCAATGTTGCCAATATTTAATGGCTTCTTTTACTGCCAGACATTCTAGATATATAGCCTTTTTTTTCTTTTGAGTTTCTGTCAATTTTTTTGAAAAGTAAGCTACAGGTTTGTCAACTCCGTTGCTATCTTTTTGTTTTAACACGGCTCCCACTCCTTTAATACTAGCATCTGTGTAAAGGTTTATCGGTTGTTCTGGGTCAAATATTTTTAAAATCGGTTTCGAACATAGTAATTCTTTTATTTTATCAAATGATTCTTGGCATTCTGTGGACCATATAAATTTTATATCTTTCCGTAATAAATTGTGTAACGGGTCTAATATAATTGCACTGTGAGGTATAAACTTATGATGAAAATTGACTTTCCCGAGGAACTGTCGTATATTTTTTTTTGTTTCTGGAACTGGGAAGTTTTTCACAGCAATTAAATAGTCTTTGAGAGGTACAACTGAATCATTTTCTATTATGTGTCCCAAATATTTGGCGTAATCTTTTGCAAAAGTACATTTTGAAAATTTCAATCTAAATCCTTCTGTTAATATTGCCTCAAGTAATCTAGACAGATGTAATATGTGTTCTTCAAAACTTCTAGAAAAGATCAAAATATCATCAATGAAATTTACCGCGAATTCCGAGAGTTTATTTTTTCTTATGATGTTACTTAAAATTCTTTGAAATATCGCTGGAGCTGTCTTCAATCCGAATGGGAGGCAAGTCCATTGATAATGGCCTTCTTGTGTAACAAATGCTGTTTTGTATCTATCTTGAATTTTTAAAGGAATTGACCAAAATGCCGAATTTATGTCGAAAGTAGAAAAATATTTACAGTTGACAGTTTTCACCATTAAATCCTCAATCAAGGGGAATGGCTGTGATTGTGGAACAACAATTTTGTTCAATTCTCTGAAGTCTATACAAAGCCTTGTCTTTTTATTATCTTCTTTTTTGTATGCTAGAGTAACCGGGGCTGCAAATGGGCTATAGGATTCCTCAATCAATTTCTTTTTTAATAAAGTTGATACCTGGTTTTCAATTTCTTTCCTATCATTAGCAGTGCATCTATATGGACGTTTGTAACAATATTTTTCAACCATCAAATCTATATGAGCTTCATAGTCTCGTACAGTGCCGACATCGTATTTATCTTTAGCGAAGACTTGGTTGTATTTTTCTATTAATTTATCAATTTCGGTTTGTTGATGTAAATCTAAATGGTTTACCGATATTTCAAATTTATCCAGATTTATGTGTTCGTTAAAGTTTACTTCACATCTGCTTTTATAAATGTCTCGATTCAACATCAGAGTGTGTAAAGAAACATCTTTTTTTCTTGAGTCACTGAGCCCATTAGGAAGTTTGACATCTTGTATAATTTTCAATTCTTTATTTTGAATTAGACTGAAATTTTTAATGCAATCCAAACCAATCAGAAAATCATAGTGAAAATTTTCACTATCTATCACAAATATATTCATAATTCTTTCAATATTATATATTTTTATTTTTAATGTTACCATACCTTTTGTTTTCTTCTCACCATTAATAGTTTTCAAGTTTGCTGATTGTTTATTACATATGTCCTCTCTTTTTTTTATTTTTAATAATTTTGCATTAATTAACGACACATTTGAACCTGAATCATAAATTCCAGAGACTTGTAAAGTATCATTTATCAGCAATTTTACTTTTATTAATGGTGGTATTTCTAGTTTTTTGGATTCTCCTTATTTAATTCAATTTCTAATTCAGAGTTATTAACACTTTTTACTATTGCTTTATTATTTTTTCCTTTGAACCAGCAATTTTCCTCAGGATGAAAGCGTTTTCCTCTTTTCTCAGTTATACAGATCTGGCATGGTTTTTTTTCTTCAGTTTTATCTGTTTTTGAATCAGAATATGTGTTTTGTTTCTTATCATATCTATTCTTCCTTACAAGATGTTCCAATTTTCCTAACTCATTGTAGAGATCTTCAGTTTCTTGTATAGTCTCTCTGTCAATCTTATCAGTAAGATAGTTTGGCAGACCTGATGCTATAAGGTCAATTAGTGTCCCAGTATCGATCGACTTCCTGACTTCTAATAATAATTTTTCCTTTTTTAAGGCATACTCGAGCAAAGAACCCGTTTGATACTTAAATGCAAGAGCGTACCTGATAGGCGACCAACCTTTATTCCCAAATGTATCACAAAAACTCTTTTCCCATTTATTCCACTCTGATTCAATAGTAATTTTCATTAACGTACAACTGTACCAATCAATACTGGAATGTTCCAAAAATTTTTTTTAATATTTCAATTTTTTTCTTATCTTCTTCAATATTGAAACGTTTACATTCTTTATTGAAATCCTTAATCCATTGGTGAGCATTCGCATTTTTACCAGTGAATTTTTCAATCATAAAATTCTTTGAAATTTTCCCTACATTCAGAGTTTCACTTTCTCTTTGTTTTTCTTCAAGTAATTTCTCTAATAGTTTTTCTAGGTTTTGATTTGAGACACTGGGCAAAGATTTATAATCATTCATGTTTTCCTTTGTTTCTTCCAAATAAAAATCATTAAATTGTAAATTTTGTTCTTCGTCCAAATATATTTTTGATATCTCATCTGTAAGGGTTATCCATATTTTTCTTGTTTGGTGTCTTTTAGTCAACGTTTTTTTTATTTTGGTATAATTTGAAGTTGATGTAATTACTTGGTGTAAATTTGCAGGTTGGTATTCAGTTGGTATACCAAACAACTGTCCATTAGCTGTGCCTATTGAGGTTATGCAAATGATGTTTGATTTGCCATCATCTGAAGCTTTGACAGTAAAATCAAATCTCAACTTTTCCATAGTTATTCAATGTTAGCAGTAAATGTTGTTTTATAATAATATTACCACACTCTGATGAGTGAAATAAAGATAATGTGTTTTTCTGTAAAGACAAAAAATTTTATTACCCTTAACATTTTTACATGTTTTACACTTTTATCTTAATTGAATAAACATTTTACTTACCTGTAAAGACAAAAAAACAACATTTAAAGCCTTTATTTCAGGTATTTCTGTAACTGCTATTTAAATTTATAATTATCTAACTTTTACATTAACTTTCTTAATTATAAGTAAATGTCAAACATGACATCCATAGATTATAGATAAAAAATAAGAACTGTTAAGAAAAGCAATGACACTATGGTTTTCTTTACATATATATATATATAATCATCCTAATAATACATTGTGAAATGCAATAAATAAATAAATAATAAATAAATTTTTGAAAATGTTTGTTTGATTACTACATGGGCTAAGTCTATGCCGAGGTTTGAAATGTCAATGAAACCACACTGAAAATCTTTTAGCTTATTTTTCGAATCAAATAAGTATTGGTAATTCTTTTAACTTAAAGTATTATTCGAAATTAAGTTTCGAGCACACAAGTTGGTTGTGTAAAGACGAGAAATTCTTGACTTAAGGCGAGAGTATCCGAGCTTTATATTCTATTAAAATTTTCCTCTGCTGAGTTCTTTCTGAAGGATACTTGAGGAGTTTGAAACTAGTTGTGTAAAAGGTAACATTTATTATTCAAAGAGGAGTACCTCTTATTCTATAAAGCTGACGTTTAATAGTGAATACAGGTACAAATAAGACAATATTATTAAGGTAAATTGGACAAGGGTCTAAAATGACCTATTATATACATATTAGTTTTACTCTTGAGCTTTGGCGGAGGAATAAATAGAAATCCAGTTTTAAATTGTTTTTAACGCCGTTTCTTACTCTACTTTTTAAAGTTAACAACCTTATAATAAAAATTAATTAGGATTACCAATTCAATTTTTAATTAAAGAAAATATTTCACGCAAATGCCTTTTTCTTCTTTGCAAAAGGGCTACATATATGAGAAATGATGTAATTAACGGTATTATCCACAAGGTAATGCATGCATTCCGCTGAATCATCGAGATAGCGCTTTCAGTACCATTTTCAAAAGTGTAATAGGTATTATTTTTTAAGAAACTGCTGTTAGTCAAGTTTTTTATTTATTACATCTTTTCAGTAGGCTCGTTAATCACATCTAAAATAAGTAAAACAGAATTGCTGAAAATACTTTTTCCCCTAGAATAGGAAATGCTATTATAGAATAACTGTGCTGTGTGTAAAAAAATATATGTATTAATTGTAACGCTATCATAACGAACTTTTTAAGACTAGAAGTAATCAATATTTAGCTGAATATGATAATTTTAACATGTTGAGATGGAGGAATATATATAGCGAATGAGTAGGGTAGGTGCATCAGTGGCTAACCCATTGAGCAACATTTCGAAACTAATTTTGATGATATGAATTATTGCAACAACCAATGTGAGAAAAAATCATCCTTCTTTTTAATTAATCTGCAATCATGAAGCTTATTATTTTTTTTTTAATTCTAATTAAATGGTTGGTAGAAGTACGGGAATGATAGCAAAATGTAAAAAAAGGAGTGAATATTTAGGTTTGAAAATTAAAGTAGTGTACTGGGGTACGACTGCTAATTCTCTAGCCATAGGATAGTGGAAGGAAGGAGGTAGAAATAGGAATTAGTGCAATGTTATGACGATATTTCGTTTCATATTGCTACTTTGACATGATTTTTGGTGGATAAATTGGACCATTTGGTGGATTTTTGGTGGATAACCCGCGTTGCTATCAAATCCATAATCATTATTTTTATCGTTCTTTCATCGTTACTAAAGCACATGTCAAAGTAATAATACGAAATGAAATATCGCAATAACGTCGACAAGATGTCGTATCCTATACTAGAATCATGGCTTGAGAGTTAGATAGTAGCTCTGCTGGTGTAGTACTAGGGCACACACCCTATATAAAAAGGAGTTTGAAAGTGTCACCAGCAAAAACTGAAAAGAAATCATCTGATCTGATACGGACAATTATAAGAAGGGATGAAATGAGTACTGATGAGAGGGTAATTGAATTATAAACGATAAATGGAGAGCAAAAAGATGTCCAAAGGATAGATAGGCTGTGTGGGGAATGAAATGAAATTAAAAAGAGGGGATAAGATAAGAATGGAAGAAAATGACAGACCGACACCGTATTAAGGACCAGTGGAGGAAAATAATTCGATACACTCATCAATTTATCTTCTAGAATCTGCTCATTCGGCAACTGTGGCGAATCATTCAATTTCATATTAATCAAAGTAATTTGAACCAAAGGATCGTTAGAGAATTCAAAGATAAAACATGACGTCATATGTTCACCAACTAATGCTGCTTTGGCACAGAAATAAAGTGCAATTTACCGTTAGCAGTCGCAACTGTTACTGCTAAAGTTTTCGATCCCCGTCGTTGCACTTCACAAAGGAGTTGCAATAGTTTAAATACTGCCAAACAACAGAAAGTTATCTACTCTGGAGAGGATAATTGACATATGCACTCGCAAGGAGACAGCTAGATACGAGATTAGTAGAATGGAAATGAAAATTTAATTCATAATATAAAAGAAAATTCTTCCTGTCACGTCTGTCTGTATGAACGTAATCTCTAAACGTGGTGATTCAAATTAAAAGACGGAGTAATTTATCATGCGGGTTCTGTCCTGGCGACTGACTGCAAATGCTACTAGGACCAACCGCTTACCGTGCCTTCCGAAGCAAAGAGAAACTAGAGAACCTATTTTTTTGGCCTATGACCGGTCAATACAAAAGTAACTTAACAACCGTATCGCAAACCGAGTGAGATAATCACTGCGCCATTGGGCGTCTGAATTTAAATTACATACCTAAGTTGTAATTTTAATTTAGGATAAACAAAAATAAGTAGGCCGAACAAACTTTTCCGTATTCGTCCAATTGGTCTTTGATTTCAATTTTCTTCACAAATATGTACCTACAAAGGGTACCCTTTTATATGAACTTATTTATTTAGGACAGGCCTCGATCCTGATGTAAATCCCAGTTTATCCTGGTCCGACATTTCGCCGCGAAATTATCGAGACCGCTTTGAAGATGATTTTTCTATTCGCCCCTAATAGCACAATAAGAGGATAAATACATTTGCTTTTATTTTGTATAAAAACAAAATGTCTAAGCCTGAAAACAAAATATTAATACGTAAGACGAATAAAGGAAAAGCAAGTTACCTATGTAATTTAGTTAACTTTTTAATTTGGAATAAAAAGGCTTATGTTCAACTACGACTTTTTACATTTGGGTAGAATGAAAATGAAAGACAATGTCTTAAGAACATAATATTATACAAGTACATATATCGATGGCGGATGCGCTCGATGGCGGAGTGGTCAGCGCATTCGGTCTACGATATTGTTCTTAAGCAACTTTTGCAATGACCAATCATAGGATGGGTGGTCAAAATTTTATTATCTCAAGTTCTCCCGTGCTTCAGAAGACATGTTGGCTCCAACTCCTTTGTGCTTCGGAAGAAGCTTAAAGCTGTTGGTCTCGGCTGCATCTGCAGTCGGTTAATACCCATCAATCCGCACTGGACTCACGTTATGGGTCATGGCAATTCTCCCTATTCGACTTTGAGTCGATTATATCTTTAGAGAAGGCTTGAGCTCCAGCAGTGGAGACAATATAATGGCGTTTTACTTTATCTGCTATCGTATTATGTAAAAATACAACGTTAGACATACTTCAAAAGGAACTCAATAAAGGCTTTAATTAGTTAAGTCTCTGATGCTGCGACAAAAGTTGTGTTCAACGCTGTATTGAGCACTGCTGAACATTGATATACTAGACCTTTATCTCCCCTTTTTTAATTCAATTAAAAACAATACTTTTCGGCATATTCGCACTAAAAAACCACTCAGTGAATATAACTTCGCCTTCCCTATAAGTTTAAGCCCGGACGCAGACGGTAACTTGTAGTCATCAATCAATTAAGGAACAGATCCTTTCGTCCCTTTTATCGGTCGTTTTGTATCAAAATGATCCCCAGTGAAGCTCGGGTAGTATTAAGTTACTAAATCATCAACCTGTCAATGTTCCGACTATTGATGTATTAACTTTCCCAGGAAATACAAAAAGAATTTACCCTTGAGACGGCCTTAATCAGAAATCACTAACCCTTTATTTAATTTACACTCTAATGTAACTACATAAATGTTTTTTAGACCGCAATATTGTGGTAGGCGTTTATATAAACCTTAAGTATGAGTTTTCTTCCGGCAAACCTTTGAATGATTGTGTGAAAGTAAGAAGGGTAAAGTCTAAAAGCGTACTAACTAAAAGGCTTTCACTAATTTTGAACAAAGAAATAAGACCCAATTAACTGTATTAAAAATGACCTTGTATTTAAAATAGTTTCTAGATATTTAAAAAAATATTTGACTAAGTAAGTAATAATAATAATAATAAAAATGGTTTACGAGTATTGCCTCAAATTACAAAAACAGTACTTAATCAAATTAATTAGGGTCAGTATGGCTGTTTTGTTTAAAAGTTATAACTTTTATGTTACAACTGTCTTAAAACTGCCCCTGCTAATCATTATACCATCAAGCGCATTCAAGCCCGGTAAATAAGTAACCAAAAATTTATCATCCCGAGCTCTTTTATGCTTCGGAAGGCACGTTAACCATTGGATCTGCACTCGTTAATACTCGCCAATCCGCACTGGACTGAGTGGTAGGACAAGACGTATTCTCTCTAATTGATTTAATCCTATCCATAGAGAAGGGCTGAACCTCAGCAGTGGTAATGATAATTCCTTTTGCCTTTATATCTTTGAAAAGGCTACTTTTTTATTTATTACTTAATTCATTCCAATGATATCCTTAACCATCCATAAGGAAGGCCTGAGCCCCTGCAGTGGGGACGTAAAAGGGCTGGTGATGATGATGATGATATACGTTTACGTTATATACGTGTAATAATATACGTATTCATTCCAATAGGGATGATGACTAATTTTTGTTTGTATGTCCGTCAGGTAGAGTGTTAAAAAATATTAAACACGTATTTTTTTATTTTTTTTGTTATCATAAAATTACGGCGTTACATGGAGTTGAAATTTCGCATGACATCACGTTAGAGTACGTTTTCTACTAAACTGTGACGTAGCGAGCCCCCACTCCTCAACTTTAATGCCTGTTATCTAAGCTTGTTAAATTGAAGTAAAAAAATACGTATCTAATATTTTTCTATTATATGACTGACGGACTAAATAGAATTGCTTTTTTTTTACCCAGTCATCACCCCTATTATACACGTTTTATATACGTTTGCACAAAACTATTCAATAGTTTAACTGACCTTTTCTCGTATATTTTACACAAACGAAATTAAAAAGAAACAATTAAGTGAAAAGTCATATAGAACGTTATTCAAAATATTTATTATTGTTTCAATAGAACGTTAACCCTGACTTTCACTGTCTTCTTAATTTAGTGAACTTGTCTTTCATCTACCTCACAAATCTAGATTGTCGAAAACATCGCTCACGATGTCATGTATTGTTTCGCTGAGGAATTCATTAATTTCATTCTGAAAATAAAAAAACACAATTAAGTATAATTTGATATTAATGTGAAAATAATTTGTAATCTTTAAGAATTATGATATAATTCATAATTCTGTTTCAAAATCAATTACCTTAAGTATGATATTATCACATTTGCGAATGACCTCAGTGAATCAAGAATGAGTTAAATTATTATTTTCTGTAATTTATGATTAATTGTTTGTTTTTTGCATCGAATAGACTCCGAAATTACAAGGACTGATTTTAAAAAATCTTTTATGTACCAGACGCTACATCATACGCGGTTGAATTAGATTATAATTTACGCAAACTAGTTTAATGTTATTATAGATGTACAAAAACGTAGGTATATATTAATACGTCAAATAAATCCCCGAGTGATATTAAGCGTCAATGAAAATTAAAGTCAGCACCAAAACACAACGTAGGCGAAGCTCATGAAATCCTTGTTAAACGATGAGGGTTGACAATAAAAGTCACGAATTAACCTTTATCGGGGCTGCCGCGATTATTTTACCAAATCCATATATATTGAAATCAGTAGAGACCAAATCATTACAGTGACCTTTACATTATAAAATTAGTATTTTACCTATTTTTTCTCCAAGGCTTATTTAATACCCATCCTTGTCAAATTATTATGAAACCGAGCAACGGTTTTAACGTGAAAATGTAATATCTAACGATATTATTTTCCTATAACAAGATAAATAAATAATTTACCAAAATAACTTCTATCCCACTTTCGCCTCTTTTGTAACGATTTCCGAGAGAAAAACTGTCATAATTTTATTTCCAGTTCCTCATACCATATTCATACAAAATTCAATCTTAATTGGTTCAGCGGTTTAAGCGTAACAAACACACTTTCGTATTCATTAATAGTTCAGATTACATGAAGCGGATACAATGATTAGCATTCGCGATTACATACGCTGTGTGCTGACCGGCAAGGGACTCACTTCACTCACATTATAATTTCTTAGTAATGTTTTGTATTTCACTGACTATTTTGCACCCTATTGCATCCACCATACCACCATAGCCCAAAATAATTTGATGGAAATTGCCAGAAGCTATGTTGATATATGTATTTTTGATAGCTTTTGCCAGCAAATTCGTCTGCATAATATTAGTATTTCTAGAAGTTTTAATTATAAAAGAGGATCATCAATATCTCAATCTTTTCTGATCTTCATATTACCTCATAAGCTTGCGCTGCAGATGGAACGAAGTGAGCCAGGAAATCATTTATGAAGGCACTAGCTCCGTCATCATTGAAAATGCCTGTTATCTCTGGCTGTGAACAGAAATTTCCTCTTTGTAATTTTTTGAATAAGATATGTATTCAATCATTCTTATTTTATATAGTTATATTTGAAAAACTCGATGACGTAGCGAATTCGGCAGAGATTTCGGAACGGATAAGTGACCGAAAACTTAATTATCTCTTTACGGAGCAACTAAAATAATTCACTATTCCAAGTATTCCCAACGCGATCCATATTGACCCCTTGGGGTCAATACCGGTTTCCCATGAATCTAAATCAATAGTTCTTAACCACTCATTTATTAGCCCCGCGGGGGTAGAGCAGCTATTCTGTGGGATAATAAAAATATACAGGATTTATAAATCAAATTGGTTGTGAAGTCTCAGGTATCAGTTCGTTTTGGAACAGTCTTGCTCAAAATAATTTGGGAATCAAAAAAGATTCCTTCTGACATCCCAAAATCAATTATATCTTCTAAACATAGGTTTTAAAATATAGTACAAAGTCTTTTTATAACTTACTTGGAATGCCTCCAAATTAAATTTGGCTTCAGTCTCCAACAGCACAAGGCTCACACCCTGACTAATGCTGACCCTCAGGGACACCAACATGTCGATTTTCAGTGCAGGATTAATAACTTTGATTCTAAAATGCAACATCATTATGAAAAGTATAAAATTCCAAAACCTAACTAATTAAATAGTCCATAAATTTCAATTAATTGATATTTAACAATCACAAACTGTAAACGAGTACATAATGAATGGACATGGACTAGGGTCCCGTTTAATGGGACATAAAGTAGGTTATATTTTAATTGAAGTCTAAAGTTATCCGTATATCAAATTTCATCTAAATAGTTGTTGCATAATAGAGTAACAAACAATTTTACCATCACCGGCCCTTGGATACCTGTACTGTTGGGATGTAGGCATTTTCTAAGGATGGAATCGAATAGGGAGAATGGGTCACCCACCGTCGGTCGGCCTAGTGCGGATTAATGGATATTAACGACTGCAGATACAGCCGAGATCAACGACTTAACGTACCTTATGGTACAGACATTTTGGTCACTCATCCTGCGATCAAGCTCCTCTCATAATAGGTCGGGGAAAAATTTCTTCACATTTCATGGAAATTATAAAACATTTTTTAATAAAGTTTAGTTAAATTTAACGTACCTGTATGTAGGTACCGTTTTGTTTGATAACTTTTTGCCATCTTGTAGCTAGGGAATTGATTCATTCCATATCTGTAGAAATTATGGGACTTCTGATCATAAAACCAAGTGGTTTTTTAATCTTTTTAATGATACCGAAACTAGATAGATACAAATGGTATAGCCAGAAAGATTTTAATACAAGTTTGTGCATGTACATGCGAAAAAACTTTTCCCCCCTGATTTCTAAAACTTTAATTATAAGAAAAATAACTATTACTTGGCGTCTCCTGCTCCGAATAGGTTGATTCCCATAGCCGATACATTAATGTCATAGCGATCTGAAATAACACAAATTTATTTATTTCACAGGAACCAAAATGTTTTAATAGACCGAACGCTTATATGAATGGTCGAGCGTGTGTAATCCCTTCGGGGCAGATCCACCATATCAACCAATACCGCGCCGCCCGCACCACGCGCTAGTTCCGCTTGCTCTATCGCAACGCACACATAACCACGATTTATTTCATGTAATTCATGTGTTTTCTTTGATGGACTACTTTGCTATAATACCGTTTTTCACAAGGCACAAACAAAAACAGTTGTGTAGATATACAGCAGCTAATGGATGATTGTCAGGAGTATCTTCGCGACTCAACAACTGCTTCCCCGATGAATCCTCCAATGATGCATCATAGACTATAAGAATACACTCACAATACCATAGTCCTACTTAACCTTGGTGACTTTAAGCCATCGAGGTATGCATAAAGCATTTTTGATAGGTATGTTAAAATTCTGTTAAAACGTCAATAATTGTTAGGATTGATTTCTTGAGTAAGGCTACTAAAATTATTTACTACCCAGTTTTTTAAACTATTTTGTCTTACTCAAAAGGAGCTAATTTATTAAGGAAGAATGCATTAAGAACTATCTCTGCCGGATGTATGCGGCCTCTTCACCAAACCCACTCAGCAGACTTAGCGTCCGTCTGGTGATTCCTCTGAGAAAAAAACCCACGGCGTTCATCTAAATTCTGATCTCATTTCTCATCTATATTCGTGTCAATGAATGTTAAAACCACAGGTTAAAACTGACTTATTCGTTAACTAATTCGAAAGTAATTTACAACAAAATTTTCTTAAATCTTTTTCTGATTCTCCTTTATCTTTAGACTAATCTCACCACTAAAGTGTGTTTAAATATGAACAGAAATAAAATTGTTGGAATATCAACAGATAATTGAAAGTCTCGTTATCGGAAAGTACTTCTGATGGTGTCAGAGACATTTCTAGTGACTGTCTATTCGAGTACACTCACAGCGGGACTCGATACGAAGCAATTACACTCATTATTGTTTCTTCTGTACGTGTTTATTTTTATTGAATATGGAGAAGATTTATTATTTATAAATCAAAGTTGACAATTATTATTTAAAATAGTGACTATAAAAGTACATGTATTTTAAGCAATTCTTTGCTCAAATTGATACTCCATTTACTGTCAATTTTATTTACTATACCAGTATCAGTATCACAATAAAAATATTTACTTAATATATGTATAGAAGTTATTGTAAGCTGAGTTAGTTCTTGAATCCCGATACATTTAAGGATATTTAACTAATAATTGCTCTATCTTCTTTACAGTTACAACCACGTTACAACAAAGTAATAATCTAATTCCTCTATGCGCAGTCAACTTTTTCCTACAAAAAGCCTAATTTTTCAAAACGTAAATCCAAAATTGACTGCAGAAAGGTATTTTCTGATTATATCGCTGCTTAAAAATATATTTATAAGAAAAAAACTCTGCCTGTTAATTTGCGAGTTGATTAATAGAAACTAAATTTACGGGTATTTAGTAATATATTTAATAAAAAGAAAATAATCAAAATATATAAAATAAAATTGATGTTCAAACGAACTTACCAAAAAGTTAGATCAAAATTATTTAAGCAGCTTCATCCGTAGCGATTTAGATATAATATGTTAACTTTAAATCGCTAAGAATAAAGCTGCAAACATAATCCTTAAATATTATAAACCATTCTTTAATTATTTCTAATAGGGCTAGATTTGTAAATTCTCAGAAGTCCAAGAATCTTTCGATTCTCATTTCAAAATGTATTAAAGTTCCTATAAAGAAAAATTTAGAAAAATAAATTCGTTATTTCATTTTAAGCATCCTGTTCCATATTTGCTTAGTTTCTGTTTTGCTGTTTTACCTGCATCTATATCCAAGAAAGGTATTCTTCCGTCGATTTGAATTCGGAACCTCTGCAGTAACACAGAAGTCAGAGAGACGGAGAGATCATCTATGACGAAACTTGCCAGGTTCGATACTTTTACACCTGATAGTTCTATTTGAGCCCTGCAATCGTCACAATCAACTATAAACGTTTTAAAAATAAAAAAGATCGCTTGATACTCTTCGTGTAAAATATAATAGTATCTTCTGAATAATGCAGCAGACCGCGCTACAGCAGCGCGTCAGTTATGCTTGCACAATATCACACCGATGGTTTCCAAGTCATCCTTCGCAAGAAGACAGTGTGCCTAATAAACTGACTGCGTAGCGGTACCAACGGTATTCTTGAGAAAGTAGCTGATAAAGTTACCTCGCCAAAGTGGAACTATACGGTGTGCAAGGTGACTTAAAATAATCAAGTTAAATTTGTTAACTAACTGAATCAAGTTAAATTTGTTATCAATAAACAATTAATTTAATGAAGCGAATTTTGTAGTTTGATATTATTGATTGAATTTAATTAAATCAACTGAATTGAATCATTAAAAATATTATTGCATGAACGAATATATATCCTTGAGCTGTAATAACTAATGTTAGTTGAAAAATGTTCTTAATGAAAAATGCTTAAAAAATCCACTTGGTCTCTGGCACCCTGAGATGGGATTCGAACCCATGACCTTTCGTAATCCGGGCGACTGCTCTAACCACTGAGCTACCCAGGACCTAACAAGACTGACGAATCTTTCAAGCACTAGTCACTTTTCCGCTACTACAGAGCGTATTCTCATCAATGTTCAGGCAATCCACCCAAACAGAAAAATATTCTTAATGAAAAATGTTTAAAAAATCCACCAGCCTCAAGTATTCTGAGATGGAATTCGAACCATCTCAGAAACACGACCTTTCGCAATCTTGGCGACTGTTGTAACCACTGAGCTACCCAGGTTCTAATTTTTTCATCATAAATATTATTTGTACTAGTGGATAACGGATTTATTTATGTTTGTTTTATTTCTAACTAGCTTTCTCCAGCGGCTTCGCCCGCGTGGTCCCTAGGAAAATGTTTAGTGGAATAAAAAGTATCCTACTATCTAAGTCAGCTAACACCCTATCTGTATACCAAATTTCATCAAAATCCGTTCAGTAGTTTCGGCGTGATTGACGTACAAACATCCAAACATCTAAACATCCAAACAAAGAAACTTTCACATTTTATAATATTAATAGGATGTGTAACATTTATAAATTAAGATTGCATTTAAAATGATTGCCAGTAAAATATTTAGTGACGTAAATAAATTAATGCTAATCAACACCAGTTGATAAATAAAGATTGGTTCATTCATTAACACCCAGTTGCACAAACATCAAAATTGACATTAGTTTAAAGCCACATTATTGATAAAAAGTTTCATATTTAGAACATTAATCAGAGATTGAAAACAGCATAAAACCTTAATGGACATTTGTGTAATTGACCGAAGTTCGCTTCAACTAATGTCAATGTTAATGGACGGATTTTGTATGTTAAATCAAAAAATAAGAGCATGAAAATCTTTTCAAAACAATTTCAATTATTAATGCAGAAAATATAGTTCTTTAGACACAATAGAAAATCACGTATCCGACTAGATTTACTCAGTTTTAAATCCCAAGTACTTATTTAAAGTTCTTCACTTCGCTTAACAAATATTTCTTATTTAATTATTCCTGGTAAACATTACCCGGGTACAGGAATGTCTTCGTCGCTTAATGACAACTGTTCGATGACCAGTGGATCTAACGGAGGCAAATCATCGTTCCCATTTAGTAAAACATGTCTCAAATCTTCAATCAGACCTAGCAGCAACTCTTCTAGGAAACTGTTCCTCGTGTGATCCCCTGAAAAAAGTTCCATAGTTGAAATAAATATTTTTGATATCTTCGATGACATAAATAGTAGGCAGAGAGGACCAAACTCCACAAAGTATGGTCCTTGCATATATCTTTCGCCTCATCCACTTTCATTACTCTGTTCATACATACTCATCGGTATTTATGGCATCGTTAAAAGTGAAATATATCTTCGATATATCGAATGTTGTCGAATAGGAGTTCGGCAGCGCAGGGGCTAGCGCGCTCGGTCTGCGATACGTTTTCTAAGCAACTTTTGCAATGGCCTGTCATAGGATGGGTGACTGAATATTTACTATCTGGAACTCATCCGTGCTTTGGAAGGCACATTCAGCTAATGGTAGCGGCTACATCTGCAGTCGTTAACATCTACTAACGAATAACAATTTTTGTAAGTCGGTTTACAATTTTTACAAATTATAGACATAAGAATGCAATAATAAAAAAGTAGTAAAACATTTTTATCATTTGAATACTCGCCATCATCATCAGCCACTTAACGTCCTCAGTGCATGTTCTCAGGTTTTCCTTATGAATGGTTAAGAATGATAAGGCCATTACCCTCCACGCAAGCGAATGTGGATTGGAGGGTATTAACAAATTCAAATACAGCCGGGACCAACAGCTGAACGTACCTTCTGAAGGACGAAGTAACTCGAGATAAAAACTTTTTGGTCACCCATCCCGTGGTCGTCCCCTGCGAAAGTCGCTTAACAACAACGATTACGGGCCGCGACGCTTAACCACTACGTCACCGAGCTGGTTCTTTTATCATAATATTAGGTATTTCTAAATCAAATTAAATCCGCCTTATCTGTAAATATTTCACATCACGTGCCAATAAGTCAATTTGTCGAAAGATAAAAAACAATCTTATCCGTTTGAGTTCACAACAAAATTATTTCAATGTTACATTGGAATTGACATTAATCAACTTTTCCAGGCTTTAAGCAGTTAGTACACGAATTATCTGCGAAACTACGCGAATGATGACAGAGCTGTCACCTTTGTCACCAAAATTCGTGATATCATTGGATAGTCATTAGAAACATTAGGGCCATGGTAACTCTGAAAGCGAAACATGTGCATCTGTGTAAGGACCTATTTCGCAGTTGACTGCAAAACCATACTGACAAGGACGACTTAATAAAAGAACAAGCTAATAAAAGAACAAGACAAAGCACATGCGTGAAGTGCGACAAACATTGCCATACAACTGCCAATATTTCTCATTAACATGCGATTGCGTCAGTGTACTAACGGCATTAATACGATAATGGATCGTTCGAATTTTGAAATAACATTTCAAAATTCAAATGTTAAAATTATTATTTCAAAATTTTGAAATTCGAACGATCTGATTCAACTGATTATTTTCAATAATTTCACATTTTTAGGTTTCACATGGCAAAAAGTCCTGATTTTATCAGACCGCTATCACGTGTTCGTTAAAAACATTAAAATCAGAAACGAGAACCTATTTAAGTGTCGTTTAAGACAGTTTCAGTACGGTTTGCGAAGTGCTCAATTTATATTTTCAATACAAAAACCGGGTGTAACATAGTCTAGAGAATTAATTACTTGAGCCTGTCATTATTACTGTAGATACTTTTACCAAGTAAACAATAATTTGAATGAATTAATAACTGTTAACAGTTAGAATATTATTATTATTAGCTATTAACAGTTCTTAATTCATTCAAAATCCCGTGTATTGGTTAAAAATTTTGCTTAAAATATAACATTTTCTCTCTCGTCTATAGATACGAAGGTAAGAAAGATTTAAAGGTGAGAAAACATTAAATCATTTCCAAGGAAATATTGAAAGCAATAACGTTTTATTTACAAACTATTCGTATACCTATTAAGTCACAGAGTGCTCAAAAATTAATTTTATTGAACTGTGACACATTACATTCTGAGGCGGGACGAAATTGACCTCATTTACCACTACTTAATAAAATATAGCCTTTGTGACTCATTAAAAATGTAGGTATATAGGTGAATGAATTTTCGAAATCCTTTCTACGAAATTATTATCAGTATAGCAAATCTACTCATTCCGTTTCTATAAGTAGACCAGCTGTTTTCCTGCAACTTCGCCCGCATATAAACTTACCGTATGTGACGTTTTTTAAAATTTCTCTAGTTATTTCGAAGCTTATTCAATGCAAACAAACAACCAAATACTTCTTCTTTATAATATTATTAGTAGATATATAAACAAGTAGTGTTGTATGTTGTATTCACCTGCTATAGCGATTTTTTCAGCAAGTGAAATCTCATTAACGGGTACAGCTACAGTTGTAGCTACTGCTGTAGCAATCAAAATCCACACCGCACGCATTTTGGGGCTGAAAATTAGAGTTTGTGCAAATTTCAGTTATAGAAAATCAGTGTTTTCCTTATCCTTGTCTTGATGTCAATAGATGGCATTAGTTACTGAATTAAATTTTTTTATGAGTTTTTTAGTAGCTCGGTGGCGTAGTGGATAAGCGCCGCGGACCACGATCACGGGATGGGTGACCAAAAAATTATTATCTCGAGCTACTCCGTGCTTCGGAAGGCACGTTAAATCGTTGGTCCCGGCTGCATTTGCAGTCGTTAATACTCTCCAATCCGCATTGGGCCAGCGTGGAGGGTCATGGCCCATCCTCCATCCATAAGGAAGGCCTGAGCCCCTGCAGTGGGGAAGTAAAAGGGCTGGGCTGGTGATAGCTGATAGCTGGTGATGAGTTAAAATGTCCACTGTTTATCAAAAAACTAGATTGCGAATTTTTAAAATAGTGTTTACAAATAGACATTTTACAGTGTTTAAAAAATAAATCAAACGCACACTCTAACGCCAACTATAAACAACCAATGCAAATGAAATCGTAACGTTATAACTTAATAAACCTCCACAAAAAAAATGTAAAAAGCATTTACCGTAAAAATAATTAATTTACTGTAGCAATCGTTTTGTCGACAATATTCATTTAAAATATGGTACATACCGTTTTCCTTGGATATTTGATAATAAAAAAGTCACTATTAGTGACCGTAGAAGTCTCTTGTTTGATCGGCTAAAGATAATAATTACTATATCTAAACTACATATATCTGATTACCATTACGTAGGAACGTAAACAATTAAGTGATATGATATCCAAAAATAATACAAATACTATATGAGTATATAGCGGAGTCTGATTGGTGAAAAATTGATAACGTATATATGATATTGGTGCCAATTCTATTTACAATTTGAAGGAAGTTGTCATATTATACTTAGATCCTACAAGAATAAATAATCATAAATTATTTAAATAATAAATCAATGCCAAAATTACCTTGAAGATATTATAAAAAATCTCTTCTCCCAAAAACATGGTCTAGCACCTCATGGTTCAGATTCGTTTAAATGTCACGAATCAACAAAATCGATTTCCCCATGCATAATATTATAAGTATATATCATATTATAAGATAACAAACAATAAGTCATAATTGAGTATCTAAACAACGTTAGAAAAGTAAATCTTAACGATAATTAAATCTCAGGGAAACTTTCGTCTAAAGCGGTAGATCACTTTCTTGGCAGACCTTACCACAACCTTTTTCAAGTATTTTTAATCAAACTTTAAAATACGACACAACTTACTTTAACGATTGAGTATATTGTGAAGTATTGAAGTTCACAAAAGCACCAGGTTACCTGGTACACGACTTTAATCCCTCCCGAAGCCAGAAGAGCTAGAGATACAAAATTTTTGCTCAACCATTTATTCGCCTCGGCGTCTTAGACCATAGGCGCTAACCATTGCAATAAAGATTCTCATAAAATATATAATATTATAATTATATAATATCTCCTAATTTTGGTATAACAGTGAATCCATCTAAGTGACAAGCTACTTTAATTAGTAGCCCTCAACAGGTATCGCAGCTAGATCTCAGTGGAATTGCCCCTATAATGCACAACGGCCACGTCATACTATAATCTATTTATGCAAAAAAGCTGGGAATTTCATTGTATGATTTCTTATATATTTATTGTTATTACAAATATTACTAATAGGTTGTGGAAAAGCTTTCTTCGCATTTTATATGAAAATTAAAAACCTGACACTGCTTAAAGAATTCTGAAGAGACCGAATCGGGTGGAAATCTGATAGTGCAAGGTCAGGACTATACGGTCGATGTACCTCCCAGCCAAACTCTCTCAATTTTTGTCTGGCGGTAACAGTTCATAATTAATAATGGCCTTACAATCCCACCATACACACAGCATCACCTTGTTGCGAGTTAACCCGGGTTTCGCCACAGTCTGTGAAGCCGGACTGACCTTCGACCACGACCTTTATCGCACGTTTTTGTCGCACGTGATCTACTTTTCACCACCAGTTATCAGCTTCCTCAATATGGTACGGTTTCATTACACCGTAATAAAGAATCACAAATTAGTACACAGTTCATTAGGTTTCTTTCAGTAAGCTCGTGAGGTACCCAAATATCCAACTTTCTTATGTACTCAGCTTTTTGAAATGCCAAAACTGTTTAGTGATCAATTCGCAGTTCTTCAGCCACATCGTAACGACTGATATGCCGATCTTGCTCCACTTTTTCAACCTCCACTTTTTCAAGCTACGGGGCGACCGGAACAATGTGCAATTTCGAGATCGAAATATCCGGACTGAAAATGCTTAAACCATATTTGTGCTACTCTCACAGAAACTAAGCACTAGGTCCATAAACGTTACAAAGTTTTTTTGCGGCTGGCGTTGCAGTTTTACCTTTTAGGTAATAAAATTTTAAAATGTATCGAATTACTTCTTTAGATTCACTGATTTTAACAGTAAGAAAAACAAATGAAAATCTTATATAAATTCGGAGTTATCTTCTTTGAAATTTAAACTTTTTTACTATACCGAAACCAGCCAGACAGACTATATTACAATTTTATTCATACTAAGTATATGCGAAAGGACTTTTTCCCCAACCTAATATGTATTAAACTATACACTTAGTTTTATCTTTCTACTTATAATCTCTTTGTTGCGCCACCAACTATGGTTTATTTGGAGATATAATCCCATTTTTTTATTTCATTTGCTTAGAGTCAATCCATAAACTCAAAAAATTGCCATCGAGCATTTTGTGACAATCTTTGTCTGCAATTTTTGATTTAATTAAATAAAATTAAGCTCAATTTACTAAAAGCGAAGTTGCTACGAACTACGCCAATACTTATTCTGAACCATTCAATAAATCAAAATTATAAATATATTTATGACAACGGTTTAATTATTCAAAATACGTACATAAAACTGAGAAAACAATATCATCAACACAAAAAAAAATTACATTATTCAAACAAACCAGTATTTGTTTGATATTGACATCAGAAGCACTCTCAGTGATAGAGTTTGGCAAGCGAAACGTGACACCACCTATTTTTCCGTTTTCATATGGCAACAACATAGAACTGTCAGTTTGACACTACGTTAGACAATTCAAGAATATTGAATTTTGTTGTTTTTGCGAATTTGAACTTGTGTTTTTGGTTAAAAATTATGTCGAAGCCGATAAAAAGTTCATCGAGGAAACTTCTTTCCATCATGATTGACAAGTTTACTGAAGTGAAAACTGAATTAAATAAAAATTTCATGGAGAAATTACAACGATTAGATAAAGTTGTATCTTTTTTAGGTTAGTTTTGTATTATAATTTTGATACTTTCGTTTTAATTTTCTGTAATTAACTAAACAGATATTTTTTATAAAATATTGCTCTATTTCAGATAACTGTGATGGTGATATTCAACCAATAATGGAGGAGATAAATGCAATAAAAACTTTAGAAAAACAAGAAATGCTGAATTCGGAAACGCAGTACTTACAAAAAATTTCTTCAATGACAGGTCTCTTTTCTTGTTTTGATTTAAGATAGATTGATAGTATTCCTATAATATTTACATAGGTTTTTTATGATGTATTGGTTTTTATTGTTGACATCCAATGATGTCATAAGAATGTTTTGTTTAACAAGGAAATTCACAGAATTCATGAAACTAATCAAACCATGTAATTGTTATACATGCTAAATATGCACATAAACTTAACTAAATTAAACATAAATTGCATTCATAGTTGAATAGGTATTTAAATTATTTTGATGTATGTGTCTATCATTATTTGCTTTTAAATACATTTAACATATCTTTGTTTCAAAGTGTTTAATCTTTTATAGATGTAAGTATAAGGACACTAAGAAGGATAAAAAATGAAGCATTAATTAATAAAGGAAAATGGGACACTCCTGGGAAAAAACGACCTCATCAACCAACAGTGTCTGCTTTAGATAATTTTGATTTAAGTGCAATTCGGAATAAAGTAAATGAATTTTACTGTGTGAAAAAAATTGTTCCAACATTAAGAAGCCTTCACAATGAATTAAAAGATGCAATAGGATTCAGTGGTAGCCGTGAGACTTTACGAAAAATTATGCTTAAGAATGGATTTTCTTTTAAAAGCAATGAAAATGAACGTTCTATGCTTATAGAAAAATACCAGATTTCTGCATGGAGGCACAAGTATTTGAGAGAAATAAATATAAAACGAAACGAAGGAAAGCAAATTGTGTACCTTGATGAAACTTATGTACATCAGAATTATAAAGTTAAAAAGTCTTGGCAAGGACCTTCAACAACTGGTGTCACTACAAAGATATCCTCTGGAAAACGACATATTGTTGTGCATGCTGGATCTGAGGAAGGTTTTGTGCCTGGTGCATTATTAGTGTTCAGTAGTAAATCCAAATCTGCTGATTATCATGATGATATGAACTCATCGATTTTTATGAAATGGGTCAGAGAAAAATTAATACCAAATTTAAGTAAGCCCAGTGTAATTGTTATGGATAATGCCAGCTACCATATAAAACAAATCAATAAACCGCCTATAATGTCTAATACCAAAGCAGATATCCGTAAATGGCTTGTAAATAATGGAATACATTTTGAGGAATATCAGACAAAGGCAGAGTTAATGTGTTTGGTTAATGATAAGAAAACATTGCCTGTATATGAAGCTGAAGAGATTTTAAAAGAACATAATCATGAACTTTTATTGCTGCCACCGTATCATTGTGACTTAAACCCAATAGAGATGGTTTGGAGTCAAGCAAAAAGAAAAATTGCAAGCAGAAACATTGGAATACCAGGAAAGGAAATGGAAAACTTAATAATAGAGTGTTTTAACTTAATTACCCCTAGTGACTGGAAGAAATACACTGATCATGTTTTAAATGTCGAAAATGATTACAAATTAAAAGATGGCATTGTTGAAAACGAACTTGAAAAATTTATTATATCTGTTGGTGCAGACAGTAGTGAAGAGAGTGACTCTGATGATTCCTTGTCATTGTTATCAGGTGTAGAATATTTAGAAACAGATTTTGACTATGAATCAGACTAAAGTATTTTTAGTCTGATTCATAGTCAAAATCTTATCTTAAATTTTCTATTGTGATTAACATGATGATTTTGTGACACCTGTATTATGTAATTTATCCATGGCACTTAATTGTAACAAAAATAAATGTTTTTTTTTATTGTAATCTGGTGTTTATATTGACTAATTTAATTTGATAGATAGTGGTTCTGGATCAGAGCAAAAGGTTGTGATGAAAATCCCTTAGGAGACATGTATGTGTTATGAACACATTATAAATATAAGGGCCAGAAATCAAAATTGGCTAACATCACATTTATTAAAAAAATGTGGCCAGAGTCGCCCATATTCATTACAAAAAAACTAAGAAGTCGTTGCAAAAAACACCCTTTTAATTAATGACAAATATGAATTTTTAATATTATAAGTGCTGTTAGCCAATAGGTATAACGAATGGGTTCAAAAAAAGATTCGATTTAGTCCGTCAGTCAGATAATAGAAAAATATTGGATACGTATTTTTTTTCGCTTTAATTTAACAACAAATGGCTTAAGAGGTACTATGCGACGACTTCAAATATGCTTTGCAACAATGTTACTTTAATACAGTTTATCGATACGAAATCAAGTGTCAAAATGGAGTCCAGTGGAGAATGCCGATATTGACATTTCGAAATTGCTCATCATTGATAGAGAATACGAAATAGTGATTTTGACACAATCAAAGTGTCTATTTTTTACGGTGATGACGATTCTTGGTTGTCAGTTGAGTTAGTGAATAGGCCTACTGATATGCTGTTAACTGTACAATTAAGAACAGTCACGCTTTAGTCAAATGTTCCAAAACAAATAATTTTAATTGATATCTAAATGTTAAGATTAAATATAATTAATAAAAGTATCAAAATTATTTTGCAGTACTACATTCAGTGTTTACTGCTTAAGAATTTTTGAAATTGCCGCCCTTTTCTTGTGACACGTTTCGCTTGCCAGACTCTATCAACCAAACCAACAAGCAGTGTAATTGTCATAGATAAACAAGACAAGAAGGTCATAGACTGCAATTTCTAAACTCGTACAGCCAAGCGTCTATCTACTCTTTTTCTCTATTTAAAAAATACATGATGTGACGCATGAGCCGACAGCAGAATTTTAAAAAATATATCGATTTTGACACGAATTTGATATATGAAAATAAATATCGAAAGACGATATCGCAGGAAAAAATTTTGCTTATTTATATCGTTTTTTTCATAAAAAATATCGATATTTTGATATATCGATAGTTTTTGCCCAATCTAACAGACTTGTAAAGACAACAGACCCAGAATGGCTTAATTTGTTTTACCTGCTTTGTTAAGAGATTCAGTGAATTAAAAATTATTTTATAATACTTAAGTGTGTGTAATATACATCATTTGATTTCTTCTGTGATAAAAAATTAAGAATTTAACGAACGTGTCTTTACTCTCTATACCATATTTGTATGAGAACGTAAGCGAAAGATCAAGAGGGTTTTAACTTAAACAGTATATTGTCGACCTGATTCTTTATATGTATTCCTGATATTTTTTTTACACGACAGACCACAGAAAAAAATATCATATATGAAGGTTTCTATGTGACAGACGAATACCTTTAAGATACGATTAAGAATATGGTAACTATTGAGAAGGATTTTTACATATTATTAATATTTTACAAACAATCGGGACATCTTAACTCATTTCAAATTGCGGACCACTAACTTATTTTTTTCTAATGAATTAATAATAAAATAAAAAAAAGGATTTTTATACATGTAGTTGATTATTTTAGTATATACAACATTTACAGTATTTATTGATTTTACTGATACCGTTAGTAAATAAAAATAAAAAAACGACTTTGAAATACGCTATTTAAAATGTCGGAAAATAAACATGTTAAATGGTACTTAATTTCATTGATGAATGATCTTTGTCTGAAATTGGGATATGTTGCTTAATAAAACAAAAGAATATAAGAATAAAAATATTTTTAATTATTTTTATTTTTTAAACTTTTAGATAATTCATGAAAATACAATTAAATAATTAATAATCAGAATCGTTATTGCATTAGCATTTTATGAGTTGCGTTTACAGGTTTTGCTCGATCAGTATTGTGGCGTAGTGTTCCAACACTCGGTCGATGTCATTCTGTAAAATAAATATTTAAATTAGTTAATAATAAAATATTAATTAATAATATTTAAATTTTATAATGATAATAGTCGACTAGGTATAATTCGATGTACCCGAGAGCGTCCAACAATTCTGCTAATGTCAAATCAATAGTGCTGCAATTACAACCCTGTTTTGATACAGTTCTTGTGACGAGATAACATAACATAAGAAATATATTTCTCAAAATTGATTTATGAAGAAAATTGCACTAATAATGATAGACTTCAAGTACTATAGTAAAATGCATTTAGTTGTGTCGCCATTAAGATACAGCTGTTACGTAAACATTAGCAGGATCGAGGCCCTGTTAGGGATCGTTTCCCGGGTTTCATCCCCCAAAAGTGAGTACATCGTAGAGGTTTAGTGGATACACCTCTGATGACGGAGAAGAGTCCCACACACCGTCGCTAACCAGTTGAGAGAAATTGTGCTTCAAGCGTTTCCCAGACAAATAAAAAAGTATGCAATACAAAACGCTTGATAGAAAATAATGCACACAGCCCAATCAAATCACTTTCATCTATCTCTAAATAAAGTTGGAAACTTAACTTGCATACAGTCTCATTTTCGTATTCTAAAAATTGTTTCAAAAGTTTTCATCAAATCCCGTGTCTTCGTTGTAGATTATTAAAAGGTCACAAAATTTTTTTTACCCTTTTATTTCAGTATTTATAGTTTCAATGGATAATATAAGTATTCAATGCCCTCCTTTCATACTATATTGAAAGTTATTATTCTCTGTAAACACTACCTTGCTAAAATAGGACTTTTAAGACAACATTTATAATGCCAAGTTAAATGTATATACTAGTTTAGCTCTAGCATAATAGCTTTAATAATAGCCTTCTGTGAAAATTGATTCGAACAAAAATTTATTCCATTTCATGTCAAGATTAGTCTCCTATATACTACATGCATACATCGCGTCTACTTCTACATTCATAAAATAAAATGAAAGGGAGCCGATACCTTCTAAACTAACTCATTCAATTCAAGTGTTATGATTAACATTCACAGATACACTTCCAATTGACACAAAATGTTAATTATTAGTAATGAATTTTAAATTTTAACACCGTCACGTCAAAGTTTAAAAGTAAAATTATTGTATTTGACAGTTTTAATTAAACTGTACTTACCTTGTTGTCCGCAAGAATATTAGGTACAGTATATTGAGCGATTGTGTTCACTTGGTCAGACACGTCCTTGCCAAGAATGATGGCATTCAAATTTGACTGTAAAAGATAAAAGTAAATATAAACCATTATTCCATGACAATCTATCCTCTTTTAAATCGAATGTCATTTATTTGATAATATTTCATTTACTAAAGTGTTCTAACTACATTGGAATGTACGATTGTGAATTCTGAAATTCTTTGGTCGCTTTTCCAGGAACGGGAACTCAATGGAGAGATTTATGAAAAGACTTCATGAAATCAATAGCACAGAATACCGTGATTGAGAGCTACCGCAACGAACCGACAGTAATGTGAAGGTTGTGAAGCGGTTGTGTTCAGGATGATCGGAAAGTGAATGTAACTATGTAGTATGTGTACAAATAATCTTGTATGTGATCTGAATAACAACGACCACTCTATCATAAGTGCACGATTGAGAAGAAGACACGCTTGCAGTTGGTCTTCGGCGGGGATCTTGTTTGTTGATAGACACAATATCTAGTGTTGATTTCGTATATTTTCACGAGTACTATAAATGAAACAACTTTTAAACAGTTTCCGTGTTCGAACAACAAAAAACAAAACAGACAATTATCACCTTAGTCTTGTGTGAAAACGGAACCTATAAATGAAATGCCAATAAAACTAAATAAGTACAAACGCGGTAATCGTTTTAAAGTTCTTTCATTTACAATATTTCAAATGGCAATAACACTGATGCCCTATTGAGTACTAGTCTCTTAAATAGTATTGCAGTGTTTTTTTGTATATTTTTTATTAAAGAGGATAGACTATTCAAAACATTTATATCAATACTACAAATTTAAATAAAGATTATGGAACTTATGTGAAATACTCACGGTAACTTGACCTGGCCTAAAGTCTAAAGATATCGTCCTCACGGAGACACCACTGATGATTCCAATGGAAATTCCTACTTGGCCCAAAAGTTCAGTGTTTGCAATGTCCAAGCTGGAAACAAATGATATTTTTTTTTAAAATAAACTTGACAAAAACTGGACTCAGAGTCATCAAAGACATCTTAGGACTTAGGGCCGAATATATGGGAATATCTAAAGTAATCAAAAATAAGGTTAAATCTCTCAAATAAAAATGAGTGATGTATAAAAAAATATGAGTACCAATCATATTACACTATTATCATATATTTATGCCGTTTATACTATTCACCTAAATCTTAGTTACCAATATAAATTATTATAAATCATGATAAGTTATCATTCATCATAATGAAATAGCTTCTATCAGACAGCTAATTCATTAGGATTAGTCTTAATCCTGTACATTGATTATCATAAGCATTAACAGTATTATATTATTAACTGTTTTTAATTTATTAAAGAAATATATAATTCACTCATTTCCATTTTTCAAGCTAAAACAATTAGATAAAAAATAAATTTTGTTTACCGATAAATTATAAGATACCAGCTGAATCTACTACCTGTCGGCTTAGCCATTATTATTAACTGATAAATAAAGCTTTATGATCGTGAAAGTATTATTATAGTCAAATCACTAGTTTTTTTAATTATTTATTATAAAGAAAAAAACAAATATTTTCTCTTAATATTAGTTTCCATTTTATAGAAAGAACACCATCTTTAACCCAGAAAAAATGTGTATCATAGAAATAAAATTTATCATTGAATGTAAATAGATACATAGAATAGGGATGACGACTGTGTAAAAAAAAATCTATGAAGTCCGTCGGTCAGATATCAGAAAAATATTAGATACATATTTTTTTAACTTCATTTAACATGAATGACTTAGATAATAGGTATTAAAGTGGCTAAAGGACTCGCTACGTCACAACTATATAGAAAATGAACAAAGATCATGTCATGTCAACGCAAAAATAAAAAATAAGTGTTTAATATTCTTTACTTTACCCGAAGGAGACGCAAACAAAAATTAATATTCATCCCTATTTATGAAACCAAACTTTTTAATGAAAATTTTGTACATAACCAAAGGAAACTCGATTATTTACAGTAATAAATTAAAGAAGCATCATATTTTTAGTCGTGTCTTAAGCAACACGAAAATAAGACTATCTTTTTTATCTCATCATTTTCTTATTTTATTTGATCAAATTCACATACGCAATGCTATACTGAGTAACTTGATCGCGTAGTGGATAAGCACTGCGGCCCGCGATCGTTTTTGTTAAGCAACTTTTGCAAGGTTCAGTCACGAGATGGGTGACCAAACATTCCAAAAAGTTTATTATCTCGAGCTTCGAAAGGCACGTTAAGCTGTTGATCGTAGCTGCGTTTGCAGCCGTTAATACCCTCCAATCCTAGTTGGGCCAGCGTGGAAGGTCAAACATTTATATTTGAAATAAGCAGTGCTCTTTGTCTCTTTCATTTTTTCATGTTAAATTATATGTATATACAAAATGCTTTAATAATTAATAAATTCGCCAGTATCGGCTCCTAGGACCGGTGAACTTTTTAGAACTTATCACCATTTTATACTAAGAACTTAATTATAATATCAAAATTACCTTCCGCTCACAGATGCATCAGCGTCGAAACCCAAAAGAAGCACATCAGCGGAAGATGAAGCTGAAATTAGATTAAATCTGTTTAATCTAAAAAATTTAGTCAAATTTAAGATTGAGACATATTAAGCTGAAAACTAGTATACGCTTTCAATTTGTTCACTTTCTACATGTTGTTCCTTATTAAATTTTGTGTCTGCTTACGTCATATTTAATTCAAGAAACCGAGATAACCAAAAAAGTTTTTTTTTAACTTTAATCTTGTAAATTTATAACTCAACTTTTAGTTCAGATGACAATACATAGCTAAGTTACATTTTGAATCAAATATAGTGAACATTCAAAAATAGCGGCCTATTTATCATAAAGCTCCCATATTATGTGTTTCATAAATGAAATGCTTCGCTATGAAAACTTAAAATAAAAACTTTACCTTATTCTTTTTCAAATAAGATAAATAAAATAACTGTGACGCTACGATATTCAGCAACTTCCGCTGGAGGGAGGGAGAAACAACACACACTAAAAACTATGGCATACTCTCCATTGGGAGTGGCAACCGGGAACCCAAGCGTACTCGCTGGGCCAGCCACTCCCGGTGAGAGGGGATCTCCTAGGAAAGACTCAAAAAGACTCAAGTTGACGCTCTAAGAACTATCAGCTCTTGAATATGCTCTGCTCCGAGGACCGAAGCATGTGGTTGTTGCGAAATTTGCTGCTACTTGTGCATGTGTATTAGATACTGACTGTGGAAATATGAGATATCGTATTTTCACAGTTAATGCAATGGACTTCCGCAATAACGCCTGATTCTTTTATGTATACATATAATATATACACAGTTTGAATCTTACCTATGTTAACGGAGATAAGAGGCAAAGTGACGCGGAAGGTAAGCCTTGAGAGAAGGATACTGTAATTGATTTGAGACAGTACGATATTGCTCAGGCCAGCAACTATGAAATCTTCGACCTCAGCTTTCACTACCAACAGGCTGTTGAAAGAATAATAAATCAAGCATAACATCAAAGCAACATAAGTAGAGCATAAATTTAAAAACTTATAGCTTGTATGGCGGTTGGATCGCTTGTTGTTGGGCAGTTTTAACCTAACCTGATTGTTAGATTTTATAAGTGAAATTTTATGGAAATTAAAATAATGCAAAAAAATATCCCAGAAGGTAATGAACATAATTGTGCCACCATAAACTAAAAATGTATTGTGTCGAGCTCCTCCGAATTCGGAGGACAAGTAAAGCCGTTGATTAAGCAAGTTCGATTTGCAGTCGTTACTAGTCACCAATCCACCCTTCCTTTTTTAGAACACCTGTATGCTTATAATTATGATGATGAAAATTTTACTCACTCTGTAACTGGCAAGGTTTGCTTGAATGATTCGGACACCTGCAATGGGTCCAAGCCACTCTCTCTCATCTGATTGCTGAGGTCTTCGATAACGCCAGCGATTATACCTTCCACGAATCTCTCTGTAAATATTATAATGATTATTACTTATTAAAATTTAAAAATTATAATGTTAAGCTGGTTTTTTATATCAGCTATAAATATCACATCACGCCACTCTATTTTAACATAAAATTAGTAAACCTGCTATTTAAGTTTTTTTGATTTTTCGATAATATTGGGGTTGCTCGATGGGCAAGATGTTTGAATATTTGGTCTTTCAGTATAGCAGTTTTTTTAAGGAAAAGATTACAAATATTTCAATACTATATCTGGTAGGTATCTACCTAATCGTATTGCAATCTAAATATCTAATATCATAAGAATCTTTGTCCTGACAGACTGACTGACAGACAACGCAAAGCCTAAACCGCTGGTCGTCTTATCACATAGAGGTGTACTTAGAACGGGTTTGATGAAATTCTACCCTAAAAAGGGTAAAAAAGGACAGAAACATATTTCAAGTCTTTGTATGTTAACTAATACGTAGGTAAACAATAATAATGTATTTAGCTGATATCAATAAACGACTCTACATTACTTTTGAAATTGGAATTTGTTTTTTGTAATTTTTGATGTATTTTTTGTTATTACTTTTTCGATTTTTTGTTTTTTGTTTATTAAAATAATTTAATTGTGTTTTGGAAAAATATAGTAGCATTTTCGAAAAAATGCTGAATTGAGAAAGCAAGAATAAACTGAGCGTCAAGCTATTTTGAGAACTAGTCGTAGACTCTTAAACAAGCAAAGCATCAGGCTGTTTGAAGGGCATATGAAATTCCATCATAAGCAACTGTAGATACACAGTAGTTCAGAACATAAACAGCTCCAAGCAGAACGATGGCATAATTATTAAACGACTTTAAAAAAATACTTTTTTCAAAGAAAAACGTAATATCATGCCGTATCGATTCTAAGCGCACTGAATTAGAAAATTAACAAACTGTTACTAGAAAAGAAATGCGCCTTCTCCGCGTAAGGTATATTGTACATACACCACGTTAGATAAACAAGAATTTTCTCTCTATCTGGTTTCATCTATGAGGCAAGTTTGTGCCAAAGCAGAGGGGAAATTAATAAACTAATGAAGATGAAACGCCGGTAGATTGATGAATATTAGATTAAAACTCCAGTATAGTTGAGACAATTGTACATACAGCACCCTCCGGCCTCATGGGCTAAGCCAAAGATTACAGCTAATTTTATTATACACAAAAAACTATCAAACACAACGAGCGTTCAGTACTTAAATAAATCAGAATGTCACAAAATGCTATTCACTTGATGCTCGAATAGTAACCTTAACAAGAAGACCGAAGGTATGGATTATGAAATTTTATTAATGCCCGGCAAGCTGTATAAGAATGTGTAACATAAACAACAAATATCGCCGAGACTTGGTTATTTTTGATGGACAACAAGCGCGTCAATCTAATATTGAAATTAAAAACCCACCTGGGAAAAGGCCTGACAACTTAATCAACATCCTAATAATAATTCGAAATTTCATCAAGAATCTTATTACACAACAGAATATGGTAATTGCCCATCTCATTCCAAGTGTTGATACAACAAGCAACCAGCACAAGTATATAATAAAATTATCAAGTGGAGTTTCGTGAGACAATTTTATCTCGCCAGCTTGCTTAGCTAAGAATATTGGCACCTCTGAAAAGGCATATATTTAATGAACATTTGATTTCTCTTCTGAGGATCGGAGAATACTCCGATCTTCGTGTTAATGCAGAAGAAGTTTCTAAATTTGAAAATCATTGTAAATGATAGTGTAATCTGTTAATGCTTGTCGTTTACAAATACCTTGACGTCGTGTCGTTTACAAATAACGAGCAATTCTTGTATATATGAATAGGTATATTTATTATCTGATTTTCAGAAACAGCACCAACAATTTTCATGAAATTTAGTATGCGGGGCGTTTCGGGCGCGATAAATCTGTCTAGCTAGGTTTCATTTACCAGAAAAATTACCGAGCTAAGCTCATCCAGGGACTAGTTTCTGAAAAGCAGTTTGTATTACAATCATCTCCTGAGTAATTTAATGTTTTATACTGTCACAACTTCAGTAATCACGTCTTCATACATTACATTGATATTTATTATGATTTCGCCAAATTTAAATCGATATTTTAATTAATTTGCTTACTTTATAGCGTTAGTATTACTTTAATAGAAAAACGTATTTTGCGTGTTTCTCTACGCATACTGTTGAGACTTAAAATATTTTCTTGTGAATTTAGGATTAAATTGATTAATGTAATGAACTGGATTGTTATTTATCATAATTAAATTGAAATTCGAAGAACTCTAAAATAAATCTTTTGAGAAGCGTTTCTCATGCAAACCCAGAGCGGGTCTGTAATCAAATAATATTTTATATTTAAACTTACCATTGCTTCTTTGGACGTCAGCCGCTACATAAGCCAACAGAGCAGCGAATACAACTGCTAATACTTTCATTTTGTATTTTATGGAAGGCTAGAACAATAAAGACATATAAATAAATCCATCCTAATATTATCAAATGGACAGATTAAATTGTTTACACCTAAGGGAAGCTACATCATCCTCTGGTAACAATATAATAGTAAAATTGAGTAATAAAACAAATAAATGAAAAAGATATGTGACCTCCGTGGCCAAGTGGCACACATATCGATTTTAAGGCCATCTCTGAGATCGTAGTTTCAATTCTTGTCTGGTTAATATAGAAAATTTACTTTACTATGTGGTCTCTAGTCTGGGTGTATTATATTTCTATAATACGCGGGATCTAAGCAATGTATGTGGTGTTATCTAATATTATTTCATTTACCTATTTATAAAAATAATTTAACAACTAATCAAAGTATCACGGAACCTACACGCAAAAAATGAGATAACAAGATTTTGTTAAGAGATTTTTTTCTTTGAGAAAAATTAAGTTATTAATTTTGTGTGACTATATGGAATTTATTTCAAATGAGATATTACTCACCTTCTACACAAAACACTTAAAGAAGTGTACTTTTATGAGTGCCTTAATAATCGCGTTGCTTTTATACTTATTGCAGAGATAATATTAAGATTATACGTAATAAGTAATATCGATCTTGATTGAATCAATGTTAGATATAGTTATAATTATATACGTCATCAGAAAAATATTGTATGTCCTTAGATTAATGTCTCATTTGTTTTGATTGATTACTGATTAATTTTTTATCGACCTACGTTTACTGTAAAATCCAAGTACTAAATCTAATTAAATAAATTTAATAATTTATTAATTTATTTATTAGATTGGAAAAAAGTCTTTTCGCATATAGTATGCATAAACTTGTAATAAAATATTTCTGGATATACTTTTTGTATCTGGCTGGTTACAATATCATTAAAAGTTTACATTTAAAAGAAGATAACTCTGAATTCAAATTTGGAAACTGTGTGATTTTCAATTGTCAAAATGAGTGAATTCTTCTTTAAGAAGAAATTCGATACATTATAAAATTTTATTACAAAAAATGTAAACATGCAACACTGGCCGCGAAAGAAATTGTATCGTTTGTATACCTAGTGCAGTTTCTATGAGAACTAGAAAAGTTGGTTCAAACGTTTATATCTCTCTCTATGTTCTGTGGTTTATATACAGTCCAGAAATTTTATGTGAAAGATGCCCGTCTCCCTGGTCGCTCTGTTATGGACAAAATAAATTATTTTTGTGAAAATGTGGAGCAAGATTGGCATATCAGTAGTTACGAGGTAGCTGAAAAACTGAGGATTGCCTGCAAAACAGTTTTGGTGCATTTGAAAAAAGGTGGGTACACAAAAAAGTTACATATTTGGGTACCTCACGAGCTCACTGAAAGAAACCTAATGAACAGTTTCAACATCAGCCCATATTCGTCCACTGCTGGACATAGGCCTCCCCAATTGCACGCCATCTATTTCGATTTTCGGCTGTTCGCATCCAGCTCCTGCCAGCCATCTTGCGCAAATCATCGCTCCACCGCGCCTGAGGACGTCCTACACTACGTTTGCCGAGACGCGGTCTCCACTCAAGAACTCGTTTACCCCAACGGTTATCGGTTCTGCGGCTAATATGGCCAGCCCACTGCCACTTCAGCTTGCTAATCCGGTGGGCTATGTCGATAACCTTGGTTCTCTGCCGGATCACCTCATTTTTGATTCGATCCCGCAGAGAAACGCCGAGCATAGCCCTTTCCATAGCGCGCTGAGCGACCTTCAACTTGTGGACCAGCCGTGCCGTCAGTGTCCACGTTTCGGCTCCGTATGTCATAACGGGTAAGACGCACTGATTAAAGACTTTTGTCTTTAGGCACTGCGGGATCGACGATGTAAAGACTCGACGTAGTTTCCCAAACGCTGCCCAATCTAGCCGAACTCTTCTATTTACCTCGCTTCTATGAACAGTTTAATCATTTGTGATTATTACGGCGTAATAAAACCGAACTATTCGACCAAACGTACGACAAGAACGTGCGAAAAAGGTCTTGGTCAAAGGTCGGTCGGCCTTCAGAGATTGTGGCTAAAAATTCGCAACAAGGTGATGCAGTGTGTATGCTGGGATTGGAAGAGCATTATGCATTATGAGCTGTTACCGCCAGGCATAACCATAGATTCTGAACTCAACTGCAAACAACTGATTAAAGAAAGAAGTTGTAAGAAAGCGGCCAGAATTAATCAATAGAAGGGGTGTTATTTTTCAACATGATAACGATAGACATCACTCATAAAAAATTAAGATATTTTGGCTGGGAGGTGTTAATACATCTGCCGTATAGTCCTGACCTTGCACCTTCAGATTTCCACCTGTTTCGGTCCCTTCAGAATATAGAATTCTGAAGTAATGTCAGTTTAACATCACGCAAGGACTGCGAAAACCTCTATCGCATTTATTATGAGATGCCTTAAAATTTCTATAGGAATGGGATCATTTTTCTACCTAAAAGATGGCAATAAGTTATCGAACAAAATGGTACCTACATATTTTAGTAAAATGTAAATAAATTTTATTAAAAAATGTTTTAAATTTTCATATAAAATGCGAATAAATTTTTCCCCAATCTATGAATTAGATTTACGTATAACAACAGTAGCTCGGTGGCGTAGAGGATAAGCGCCACGGCCTGCCATCGTAGTCGGTAAGCAACTTTCGCAAGGGTCGGTCACGGGATGGGTGACCAAAAAATTATTATCTCGATCCACTCCGTGCTTCGGAAGGCACGCTAAGCCGTTGGTCCCGGTTGCATTTGCTGTCGTTAAAACCCTCCAATCCGCATTGGGCCAGCGTGGAGGGTCGTGGCCCACCCTCCTTAACCATCCATAAGGAAGGCCTGAGCCCCTGCAGTTGGGACGTAAAAGGGCTGATGATGATGGTGATGATGAATGCAAAGAAAATTAGTAGTTAGTAGTTCTAATTGTAATAGTTCTAATTTTTTTAAGTGGCTGTGATTTTTTAATTAGACGTGTCTTTTGTTTCAATCTTACAATTTTCGTGCTTTTTTAGAATATTCATTAGCCGTATCGGTATCAGTATCGTCTTGACAAAACTCTTTAATAAATATCTGTATCAGTATTATACTTTTTTATTGTAACCAACCCTAAAATTGTTTCTTATAAATTTGTTTGCGTCCGTCTTTATGTCACCGTTTTGCGTTTGTGTACCAAATTTCAATTCAAATAAATCAAAAAGCAACTGTAACAGATGGACAGACAAACAGACGACCAAGTGATCATAATAAGGGTTCCGTTTTTCCTTTTTGTCAAGGAACCCTAAAAACAAAGTATATTATAATCTTATATATCAAAAATATTGCATTTATAATGCTATATTGATATATATCTTACAGAAAAATACTTCAAAATAATTTTCCAGTTGCCAATTCAGATTGTTATAAGATAAAGTTTGTATAAATGAAAATAAAAGATCAATAGATTATTGATATCTAAGTGCGTATATCTAAGTATTTCACATATTTGCACTGCTTATATATGTTTATTTTTACCCACATTTTCAAAAACCAACTTGGCTGGTTTTTTCATAGACTTAGTTGGTACTCACTATGTTTATTTATTGTATAACTTGGCTGAATAGGTACTCTTTGTTCTTGAAAATAAAGCAAAATTTGATATTGAAGAAGTTATTTATTAACGAGAAACAATACACGTGCAAAAATACATTTTTTATGATAGATACTTTTTCCCCTTTTTTTATACAAAACAGTGTGACCAGTATCGTGACAAATAAATAATGCATTGTCTACTATTATCACTCTTGTTGGTATAAGCCCTAACAACTCCTGAGGATGTTGTTGCCACTTGCACTTGCATTTATATTTTATCTATAATTTAATACGGATGGTCCGACCGAGATGTAAACCCGGGACATCAGAGATGGCGATGAAACCGGCGTGCCAACCACTCGGCTACGGAGGTCGTCAAAATGACCAAAGAATGTAGATATTAAAATCAGGGAGCTAATCATCTAATTTGAGTAACTACCGATATTCCTGAACTTTACATTTGATAGGGATTGCGATCGTGAATGTTTATTGCAAGATATTGAATTAACCTTTGCCGTTAATTGGAATTTATTAACGTCACATCTAACGCTTGCTGCGTTAGATGTAACCTTTAAAAAGCTTTTGAGAAATGAGTAACGGAAGCCTTTGATGCTTACTGCGATCTTTTAACAGGTATTTATTGAATATGTTTCTTGATCATTCTAATCATGGTTCGCTGCAAAATCAATTGTGACTTTAAAGTTTACCGAATATCATATATTACTATCACAAGCGCACTTGAACGTGATAGATTCTAAAATTAAACAAATTAACCCATCGACTTGAGTTTGTCATTATTTTTAATGCCCGTTCAGTTTGATTTAGATTTGATTTAGATTTGACTACTTCATTTAAAACAGACTAATCAAAAATAAAATGTAGGTACTTTCTTAAAGAATTTAACACCTGCGTAATATTTTCTTCTTAAGAGCCATATTACATCGCAACTGTGATTTCTGCGTGATTTTTCTCGGATCAAAAACAAATTAACAATTTTGTCTTGTTGAATAGTGAAGAATAACTCTTGGTATAGAAATTAGTGGCTCAACTTTTTGGAAATTTTGCTCATCTTTTTAATTAAATCCAAAATACCAGAGAAAGTTTTCCATAAAATGCGCAAAGACACTTTTTTGAAGTCCTCGATTGAGCTACTGTTCGAAAACAAACGAAATAAAAGAAATAGAATGATATCTCTTATATAGCCGTAAAGTAAACAGTAGCTCGAAATTTTGAAATAGCACTGATTAAATATAGAAAAACAATTATATTACAAACCAAAAAACATCAAAAATTGCTTGAAGTTAACTTTGAATTTCTCTTAGCCACAACAATATTATTTAACAAAATTTATGCCAGATTAATGACTATTTCATAAGAAACAAAGTTATTATAATTTTAAAGCATAAATTTATTATATTATTTCAATAAATACGATAAATGTAAACGCAAAATCACTACAAAATAAGATGCAGCGGCCGTCTGAGCTCAGTACCGCGCGAGCGCTCCTCAACGTTAGACTTGTGTCGCATTTCTTCGCGCCATTTTTCGATCTAGATACGTTCGAGCGAGCGTAAATAGAGCAGTATAGTGGGACTTCCAACTTTGGTCACGAAGTTCGATTTATATGGAATTTATATAGCTTATTGAATTATTTCTAATACACATTTGTTATTTTCAGCATAGGTCGAAAGACCCCTAGGTATATTTGTATAAGAAAGTTAAAATATATATTTATATTATGAAATGCAAATAAAGCAAGGTACTTCTTCTCTCAATACACTTATACTAGTACATAAAATTGGAGTGCATATTTGTAATATTAAAATAACCGCTTTTCACTAAATACATTTGTGTGTATACATGGTACATATACAAAAATAATATATTTTATCTGTCTGTCTGTTAGTTATGGCTAATCCCTGAAACGGTGTTCCGTAACGAAACAGATCATTGATAATTGGCTATACAAAGACAACACAACTGTGGGTAAAATTTTTATTGTCTATGGGCAAGGCGATTAGCTGTCTTCGTTCCAAATCCCCACCCTTAATCCTTGGGTGACGTTTTACTACTGTGATTTCAAATTGTTAACTGCGCGCACCTAATTTTGATTGAGCTTGGTGAATTGTTCGTTATCGAGAATAAGGACATTTCGGAAGAACGGTGGATCAGTGCCTATGGACTATATATCGTGTATGATATATTCGCTGGTAACCGCGTCGACGCACCCCGTTCCAGAACCCAGCCCTCGGAACCCGTGGCGGTAAAGGATCGCTTGCGGTGAGTCGCCAACCCCTGCTTAATATCGTACATAATTTCTTTTGGTCCTTCGAGCCGGATTGCTATCTTTCAGTTGTGTTGTCTCTAAACAGTATTACGTACTTATTATCATGGATAGTGACGCAGCGAATTCGAAGCAGTCATCTTTGCAGCGAATCGGCTTGGCCGATTTTGAAGAGACTTTCACTAGAAGTTGACTTACGTAATGAGGATTAACTTAGACTTATGGCTCGATGAAATTCGACCGATATCAAATTTATCGGAGATCCGCATATGAAACAACTTTTTCTAAATTCAATATATTTTTAATCCCGGACGCAAAAACGACGCGGTGTTATAAGTTTGACATGTCTCTGTGTGTGTGTGGTGTGTTTGTGTCTTTTTGTGGCATCATAGTTCCCGAACGGATGAACCCATTTTGATTTTGTTTAAAAGGTGTATTAGTCGGGAGTGTTCTTCACTTTGATGAAAATCGATACAAGATGGCCGCCGCCACAAAATGTCGGATCACATATTTTAACACCATTCCATGAATATGGGTATCAAATAAGAGGGTTTGAGTAGTAGAATACTGAACACTATGACAAATTTCAAATCCAAGATGGCCGCCACCAAAAATGTTGGATTACCTACATATTTTTCACGACTCCCTCAATACGGACATTAAATAAAAGAGCTTGAGTAGTAGAATACTGTTTACTATGACAAAATTTTATACAAGATGGCCGCCGCCACAAAATGTTGGATTATCTATTTATTTATTTATTTTGTACACACATACAATTTCATATGAACAAATGTAACAGACATTAGTACAAGGGCACTGCTTATTTCAAATTGAAATTTCTACCAGCAGGCCCAAAACAGGAAAAAGAAATACAATAAGGTAGTCAGTGTGTACCTCCTAAATAAATTAATATGGAATAAAAAAAACAAATTCAAATACCGGGAAAGAGAGAAAATAAAAATACATAACGGTTCAAACATTATATAAATAATAATATATATATCTATAATATATAAAGATTAATAATACCTACACTATCCAATATCAACAACAGGAAAGATAATGATCCTTTACTCTTTTTTTGAACACAGAAATAGTGCGACTGTCACGTATATCGGCAGGCAAAGAGTTCCAGAGTCTCGCAGCATGAACAGTGAAGGAATATGAAGCAAAATCCGTTTTGTGTGAAGGAGTTTGAAGACTTAAGGTGGAATCTGCAAAGAGCATCAGGAGAACGGAGAAAGGAGAAACGCTCACGCAGATAGGAAGGATAGACGGGATTATACAGGATGTTGAACAGAAGACAGACAATCCTGACATATCTACGCTGACGAATGGGAAGCCACATGAGCTCCTTACGTAAATGTGACACATGATCATACTTACGAAGACCATAAATAAATCTAATCGCTAGATTTTGAAGTCGTTCAAGTTTGTTTAATAACTCCTCAGCGGCATCCAAGTAACATGCATCTGCATAGTCAAGAAGAGGTATAATTAAGGATTGTGCTAGTAACACTTTAGTTTTAAAAGGTAAAAAGTTTTGAAGGCATTTAAGTGTGTGAAATGAGAAGAAGGTCCTACGACTAACCTCAGATACATGGGCAGTCCATGATAGATTTGAATCCATTGTAATTCCAAGATTTTTTACAGTGTCTGTTAACTCGATCTGAGTCCCATCCAAAAGCAGGGGTGGTAAAGATAATGCAGAAATAGAATTAATATTAAACCTGCTACCTATCACAATGGCCTGAGATTTACTCGGGTTAAGCATGAGGCCAAACGATTTTGCCCAAGTACTAATGCGATCCAAATCGTTATTAATAGCTACCAGTGCCGAGTTACAGTCTTCTATTTTAAAGTGTCGATAAAGCTGCAAGTCGTCTGCATACAGGTGGAAGTTGGAAGATATAACTTTAGTAACCGAGTTAATGAAAATAGAAAATAAGAGAGGTGAGAGAACAGCACCCTGAGGAACACCCGCACCGAGGTTGCACCAATCAGAAGATTTATTACTAAGACGCACACGTTGCGTGCGTCCCCGAAGGTAGGAATCAAACCATGAGAGAACAGAAGGAGACATATTGCAAGAACGAAGAATAGCGAGAAGAATGTCAAAATCGACAGAATTAAAAGCACTGCTGAAGTCTAGAAGAATTAGAACTGTAAGAGCTTTATTCTCCATAGCCCAACGAATATCATCAGTAATGTTTATTAAAGCTGTTACAGTACTGTGACCAGGGCGGAAACCAGATTGGTACCTATTCAAAAGGGAATTAGAAAAAAGAAAAGTTGATAATTGCTTATGAACAATATGCTCAAGAAGTTTAGAGAGAAGGGGAAGAATAGAAATAGGACGAAAATGAGATGGGACTGAAGGATTAGGTACTTTAGGCAGTGGAATAATGTGCGCCATCTTCCAAATTTTGGGAAAAGAACCGGGTTCAAGTGAGAAGTTAAGTATGTGAACAAGTATAGGAAGGAGAAAAGATAAAATAGGGGTAAACATTCTTACGCTTAGGTTGTCCTCGCCAGCAGCCTCGGAAGAAATGGCTTGAATGGTATTTTTAATGTCAGTTTCGGATATTTTTAAAAAGACAAAAGATGTGCAGTCTGGCATAAAGCCGCGCATAAAGCCGCGGGCACAACTAGTTTAATATAATTCTAATTTACTACTTTTCCAAACAGGAAACAGTCCATGTTTCCTATGGATGACGAAAATGTTTCGAAATCGTCGACGAAAAATATGGCACGAATATTTTTTAATTAATATTTATAATTTTATTGATATATTGTCATCGCTATTTATATTTATAGCCTATGATTTGGCTAAACTTGTTTCTTTTAATTTTTGTCCGATCTTAGCAGTCGTGTTTTTAATTTTTAAATAATTTTTATATTTTATTCATTTTAGTGAGCAGTTAATTTTGTATACAGATTATATATTTTTAATCGACCTTTAATTTGATACCCATAAAGTTATGATTATAAAAAAACATACTTTTTTAAATGACGACACATGTCCCCATACCTATTTAATATTAATAATTAAGCTAGTTTCACTGATACTCTATGTATTTTGTGGTAACTTAGGATGATGTTTCTAATGATACCCTGTACATTCATATCCGTTATATCTTTCAAAAGTTATGGTGCAATAAAAATACTCACATACATACATTAATTCTAAAAACAATAGACTCCTTTTCGAGAGCAGTCGCTTAAAATATTCGGGAATCGATAATGAATCTCACCATAGAAATACTAAAATAAATACAAAAATTGGGAAAAGTATCCAAATAGCTTGAACGTGGTTTCAACACAGTATTGTGGACTCGTGACCTTGAACAAGTTCTCGAGAAGTCAAATCACAGAGTGAAAATTTGTCATATGGCTCTTAAACAATTTTCCACCTGCGTAATATCTTATCTACATAATTTAATAATTATGCTTGTATCAAATGCGTATACAACAGATAAAAGTATAATTTGTTTTGACTAGACTATTTTACTTTATATGCAAGATTTAAATCTTGTTTAATTAACTTTGAAGTTCCATACCTCAAAAATATTAACGGAACTTACTGACTGAGTGAAAATTTTGGTCTTCTTTACTAATATTGTAAAAAGGGAAGATTTGCTTGTTTGTTTATTTGCAATGAACAAGCACTAAATCTAGTGGATTGATTTAAAAATTCTTTTGTACATTAAACGCGGCTGACTTGGTGACATAGGCTTTAATCCAGTAGTATTTTTTATTAAGAAGACATAACGTAAGAATAAAAATCCACGCCCATCTTTTGGATGGCTGGAAGTCCTTAACTGTGCGTTTTTCTAGAAGTTTCTTGCATCGCACAGTCAAACTCTGGAACAGTTTGTCGCCAACGGTATTTCCGGACCGATACGACTTTCAAACTTTCAAGCATAGAACATATTCATCCCTCAAAGACCGGCAACGCGCTTGTAGCCTCTCTGGTGTTGCAGGTGTCCATGGGCGACGGTAATCACTTACCATCAGGTGATCCGTCTGCAGGTCTACTCCTATCCCATAAAATTACGTAAATTTTCTTTGCATTCATCATCACCATCATCATCAGTTCTTTTACGTCCCCACTGCGGGGGCTCAGGCCTTCCTTATGGATGGTTAAGGAGGATGGGCCATGATCCTCCACGCTTGCCCAATGCGGATTGGAGGATATTAATGACTGCAAATGCAGCAGGGACCAACGGCTTAACGTGCCTTCCGAAGCACGGAGTAGCTCGAGATAATAATTGTTTGGTCACCCATCCCGTGACCGACCTTTGTTTTTTTTTTTTTGACGCTGAGAAATGCATTACGCATACCCGCTTCACCCTGCGCGGGCTCCACGGGTGATGTGGGACTCCTCCTGTGGCCCCACCCCCGAGGGGGCTAGACAAGAAACAGAAGTTTACCCACTAAAACTCGGCGATGTCCCTCTCATGGTGGGCGAGGCGCGAGATCAGCCCGGAGGGCATACACCGCGCAGTTCGCCCCCATTTCGGCCCGCCCCGAAAAGGGCAGGTCCCACTCTGATTGGGGGTAAGCCTCAGAGACATTCGAGACGCACCCCCACGACGAGGCAGGAGCATGCAATGCCGACCGGTGCGCAAACCGGCCAGCTGCCCCTGACTAGAGACCAGAGATGCGCAACTGTGCAATCTCCGGTCCCCTACTCATCGTGTTGGGAGGGCCCACACAGGCATAGCCCTTATCGTGGACCCTCCCCCCCGTAGGTCGATGCGCCACAGAGGACCAGCCTCATCACTCCCTGTATCAGCCCCGAAGGGCAGACAGGGGCGTCCAGCCAGTCGACGGGTCGCATCCCCTCTCGTCGCGCCGCGGCTACGGCCCTACCGAGGTCCCGGCGCCGCACCAGTCGTCGAGCAAGCACAGCAGGCAAGTCCCCGGTAAGTACCCAGGTAAGTACCCACTATGCTACTCTAGACTAGTACGGCGTGTACATGTGTGTGTAAGATGTATGAATGTGTGTGTGGAAGTGTATGTATGCCGGTGTATGTGTAGCTGTGTATGTGTGACTGTATGTATATGTGTTGTGTAGGGTAGAGTAGATTGTGTGTATGTGTGTGTATAATGCATGTAAGTGTGTGAAACTAGGACCCCGACAGCGGAGCGCCCACTATTCAGTAGGGCACCTCCCAAGTTTCTCTCACCTCGAAGCCGCCTCTCCCTGTCCTCTCGCACTCCTCCACCTTTGCCTGGCGAGAAGAGAGAGACAGACAGCAACGAGACCGGTCCAGTCTGTGCACCTTATTGTGCTCTCCACCCAGACGAGCCCCCGGCCGCACACATGCGAAAGCATGTATGCGGACGCGGACCCGCCCAGGACGGAAAACGCAGACCAGACCGAACGAAGAACCCGGGGTAAGGAAGTCAGACCTCAAGACGGGGGTGGGCGCGCGTAGCGACGCCTTCTACCCCCCGTCCTACGACTGCGGCGGATGAGCCGGCGAGGGCTGCCAGCTCGCGTGCTCTCTCCGCGTCCTCCTTCTGTGACATCACGGTCTCGCAGAAGGAGGAGACCGCTTCCCAAGACCTGCGGCTGCCCAACATGGACCGAACCACGTTGGGGAGAGACAGGTCCTGGCCCACCACCAGCGTCAGTGCGTACCGCTGGGAGGACCAAGCACTGCACACCTCCAGGGTGTGCTGCGCAGAGTCCTCACCAGCACCGCAGTGAAGGCATAGTGGTGCGTCCTCTCTGCCTATTCGGTACAGGTATCTAGCGAAGCAGCCGTGCCCCGTGAGAATCTGCACCAGATGAAAGGTGAGCGTTCCGTGACGCCTTTCCCTCCAGTCCAGGAGGACCGGTTGGATGGCGAGCAGAGTTCGGACGCCGGCGGAAGAAGATTCGAGTGAGTATGACCACTCTACCATGAGGGTCTCCTCGAATCGCCTACGCACTGCTACCATTTCGACCGGGGCAAGGCGGTCACCCCGGGCGAGTGCGAAAGTTGCTTAACGACAACGATCGCGGGCCGCGGCGCTTATCCACTACGCCACCGAGCTTATATAAGAACAACAACTCGGAAGTATTAAATTTGATGAATTTTGCCTTCAAAATGTTATACTGAAAAATATTCTCACACTCTGAGATGGGATGGGACAAAGTGGAATTTTTAGATCTGATATCTCATAGTGACAGGGACAAAGTGGATTTTCTAGATCTGATATCTCATAGTGTCAGGGACAAAGTGGATTTTTTAGATCTGATATCTCATAGTGACAGGGACAAAGTGGATTTTTTAGATCTGATATCTCATAGTGCCAGGGGACAAAGTGGATTTTTTAGATCTGATATCTCATAGTGCCAGGGACAAAGTGGATTTTTAGATCTGATATCTCATAGTGCCAGAGACAAAGTGGATTTTTTAGATCTGATATCTCATAGTGCCAGGGACAAAGTGGATTTTTAGATCTGATATCTCATAGTGCCAGGGACAAAGTGTATTTTTTATTAAGATTATTATTCTGTGTACTAATATAATAGTAATAATGTAATTAATAATAATGTCTCATGTTGTGATCTTTGAAAATGTAGCTGTGTAATGGAATGGCACACTTCGATTGATGGAATTTTTGTTTTCACTGTGATATCTGTGTATATATACAATATTCAACTCGTTTGTATGTGCAAAATTGTCTATAACGTTCCTTGTTTAATTCTAAACATAATGTTTCATAATATTATCAACTGCTTAAGATCCTTACGATCGGTATCTAAGTAGAAATAATGTAAGTTATTTTTAAATGTATGAACGCTTTTCTTGTCACTTAAACTAATGACATTGTTCCTAAGAACAGATCTTAGTATGTTTTATAGTTTCACTTTTCTATAGTGACCGCTCTAAATGTTACATTCTGTAAAAGGTATATAGAAACATAGTCATCGCATACTGTTACTCTTTCTTTGTTTACAATGACATAAAGTAACAGAAATGCATAACACCATACAATATTTTTTTAAGGTTACGTAAAAAGTCGATTAGTAACAATCAAATCACGATTTCAAATAATTTTATTTTTTATCGATAATTTTAATCCTATTTGGTATATAGTTTTATCGCATTATTTTCATCGGTGAATATCAAGGTGAAAAATTTGTTAACGATATTAATAAAAGTGACCAACTGCGATTCTATCTCGCTGACGAAGGGTAGTGATGAGCATAGTTAAAAAATATACTATGTTTTTCATAGTCTAAGTTTAAGTCAAAGTCAAAATATCTTTATTCCAATTTCTAGAACTTTCCTACCGCTCTTTCAGGACGTCTTTTGACTGGAAAGAAGCACGAGCAAAAAACTCAGCTTTTAACGAAGTTACGACATTTACAGATACCATGCGGTTATCAGATCAGCACAATATAAATTTATAAAGTGTAATTACTAAAAAAAATATTAACATAACAGAAAAATGCTATGATCTTCCATTTGATAACATAATAGTTAGTTAGCTAATTTTGAAATATGGTAACTTTAGAAGAAATCACCTATAGAATAGAATAGAAATTTTCTAGAAAAGAAGAAATTTTCTTTTCTAGAATTCTATTCTAGAAAATTCTTTATTGTTAACATTACACAAAGTTACATTTACAAATTTAAAACATTTTACAATATAATGTAACAATTGGCGGCCTTATCGCTTAAAGCGATTTCTTCCAGGCAACCATGGGATGGAAAGAGAGATAACAATTTATGAAGACGGGGGTGTAAATGTTATCAATTACATTAAAAAGAAAAAATGTTCAAAAATATGTAGTGAATACATTCATAATACAAATATATCCGATAAATACGTAATATACATACACACATACATACAACTATATAGATAAACTTATATATATATTATTAATACCAGGATTAGTTATACTCGGCAGTAGCAGGATATTTCATTGTGAAAGGTAGAATTTCTTTACGCTATTTTTAAAAATTTGCAAAGATTTCGCTCGCCTTATCGAAACTGGAAGGGAATTCCAGAGACGAGCAGCTTGTACAGTGAAAGAAGAATCGTAAAAAGAAGTACAGTGAGATGGAATCTCAAGACTCAGGCTCTCGGATGATCGCAATGTGTAAGAATTTGTGCAGTGCAGAAAACTGAAACGTTCTTTGAGATAATGAGGGTAAGTGGGATTGAACGAAATATTGTAGAGAAGAGATAATATTCGAGAATGCCGGCGAAGTCGTATAGGAAGCCACTTGAGTTCAATGCGATAGTTTCCAACTATTTGCGCAAACCAAATATGAATCTGATACAAAAGTTTTGAAGACGCTCAAGTTTATTTAGCTGGTCCTCCGAAAGATCAAGGTAGCAAGCGTCAGCGTAATCGAAAACAGGAAGCAGCAGAGATTGCGCTAACGCAACCTTAGTGGTAGTGGGCAAGAAGTTACGCAGTCTTCTCAATAAAGCGGCAGAAGCATATAACTTGCGACTGATAGATTGAAGCTGTGGACCCCAACCCAGATGGCCATCCATTACTACCCCCAAATATTTTACTGTTTGACTAAAAGGAATGTCAACCCCCTCAAAAACAACTTGCTGGAACACATCTTATCGGTTATATACTCTGTAAACTTTATAATAACCTGTTTTTAACAAGATTTTTATAATAGTTTTGTACTGATTGAATTCTATTTGTCAAAAAAAGGAAATATTTTTTCTTTTTTCTACGAACAAGCTCCTAAACTACAGGACCGATTTTAAAGATTCTTTTACCTGCATGAAGCCACATCATATAAAGTGACTTAGTGTATAATATATGCAGGTGAAGTAGCGGGAAAGCACGTAGTAAAACAAAAATAGGATGGTGATCAATAATTTATTATATCAAGCTCCTTTGTGCTGCATACAAAGGATCTTGATATAATAAGTCGTTGGTTTCTGCTGTATCTGTAGTCATTAACACATACTAATCCACACTGGGCTTATTCCATTAATATGAAAGGCCTGTATACCAACAACGAGGACATTAGAAACTAATGTTAAGAATCATAATAATACCAGAAATATAGAAGAATACGCATTCCTCATTACCACAGTATAACCTATAATTCACGCCATCTTTAACGCCCCATATTGTCTTGTATTGTGAAATATCTACGGTCAATTTTGTTAAAAAACAGGCTCGAACTCTTCGTCGAGCGCAGCGCTGCAGCGACAACATAAAGTTTCATTGATAATAAAACCTTTATTACCTTTGTAATAGGTTTTATTTCATTGAATTTCAATGTTAAGATCATGCGCCCTCCTCCAAATCAAATCTACATTCGTCTCATTACCAACCGATTAATATCCTCACGGCTGGAGCTTAAGGCCTTCTCTATTAATGGAATTAAATAGAGAAAATGGGCAATGTCATGCGGGCCCAGTGCGAATTGGTGGATGTAAACAACTATAGAAGCAGTCGGGACCAACGTGCATTCCGAAGCACGAAGGAGCTCAAGATAAAAAATGTTTGATCACCCATCCCATGACCGGCCCATGACAACCGTATCGCACACCAAGCGCACTAACCACTGCGCCATCGAACTCTTCATCAAAATCATCGTCTATATCATTAAAAATACATAAGAAAATTATGGAATATAAAACCTTCACGACGTATGTAATGTTAAACTGTCTTTGAATTTTAAACCCAAATGCATTTAAGGTAGAGTTCTAAAACGACTCTAGAAAAATCACATTTTCGTAGAACTTCCCTCCTGTATATACAGTCGTTGTGTCAGATTTTCATAACGCAAATGGTTATTATCTACTTGATTTGAGATCTCAGCAACGTGTGTAATGTCTAATCTTAAGTCCTTAAAATTTAATATGTAAGTTGTGACATAGCAGAGCTGGAGTTCGGAATATAAATTAACGCCAATTCAATTCAACTGTCCTCAATAACATTACAAATATATTTCTGCAGATTTATATATTTCAAGTACCCAGATTGCGAATATATTCAAAAAAATTTTTCATTGGTTCTAGTTTTTTAATTTGGTTAATCATAAATTTAAAATGGTTCTGCAAGAAATTAATTACTCTGACCATTAATGGCCGGTTTGTGTAGATTTGAAGTTGGTAAACTTTTTACTTGGCCAACAAAGTGGATACACCAAATCATCATCATCATCATCATCAGCCTTAAGACGCCCACTGCTGAGCATAGGCCTCCCCCATAGATTTCCACGACGATCGGTCCGGTGCAGCCCGCATCCAACGGCAAATACCCTTGCAAATACCTTTGTTTATTGGACAGCAGAGCAAAGCAAGTTCACTAGGAACAAAATGTTTGGCCTTTGAGAGAATCCTTAACTGTTGGTAAGACCAATGTAATAAATGAGCCACTGTTAAGTAGAGAAAAATCATACTCCTACCACTACACATCAAGTTGGGTATGATGAAATAGTTTGTCAAAGCGTTGGACAAGGAAGGAGAAGGTTTTAAATATATTTCTAAAACATTTCCTAAGCTGAGTATGGAAAAGTTAAGAGCTGGAATTGATAATTTTAAAGTTATAGTTCCACATACATAGATAGTTAGTTTATAAATAAACCTTCATTTTTACATTTTACAAGTATTCCATTATACTGCAAATTATAAATAATACATATGTTGTCTTTATCTTAAATCATAACAAATCGATATCTATGATTGTCCTACATATCGTAACATATTTATCTTTGACCTTCATCGGACATACAAACTATTTATGATTATATATTTACTAAACACTGGTTGAGTTTTAGGTATTGATGAAAACGACTTACCAATACCTAGGTAGCACTGTACGGAGGGCATTTAATGGGTATGCCATCCGTTTGTTGATTAGCTTTCAGGCGGGTCCGTTCCGATGGAGATTCCCGCACTCCCCCCTACCGTCTGTTATGCGGCGGGAGTACATAAAGCGTTGCTTTACCATAAAAACAGGTAATACAAATATTCTTGTTAAGCGTTTCGATCTCCAATTGGACCGATCACTACTGTGGATCACTACCACCGAATACCTACCACCGGCATTAGCATTCGAAGAAGCGAGCTTGCAACACATAAGCTATCAGATGGACTCAGCCGAATCCTTAGAGTGAAGGTAGCACCTTTTAGTGATTAGAGAATTAGTGTTGTTCCAAAATGCAGTCTCGATTATGGGGAAAGATAAAGCGTTATTTAATAAATTGCCGCAGGATATTACTAAACTGTATCTGCATTATGGTTTAAGCTCATGTGCTAGACTACTCTCATTAACAAAGGTTATTACAACGACGAGAATTATATGAAGGACGGAAGGGTATTGAAGTAATATCGCTAGTCACCTACGCTCAATGATTGACTTGCTCTTAATTTTCTTACTTCTTTCAAAGGCGACAGTTAGTTATTACTATGACTTGGTAACGACACTCTTTTTAAATGATGTTACATCTGTTAGAACTGGTGAGTTTCCATCGCTCTTTCTTATTATTAGCCGAAAGACGTCCTGAACGGAGGTAGGTAAAAAAAATACATAATGACGCCAAATTTTGCGCAAGCCACAAGCGCATATAATGTGTTATCTCCGTAATTTCCAAAATGGTACAAGAGTTCCAAAGGTTCTAATTTCGCCCTAATCTTCACATTTTTTTAGAAATTTTGAGAAGATGTTAGAAATTAAGCAGGAAGGAGTCCACCGAAGCCAATATTTTTCAAATTAGTCTACAAGAATATACATTTTTGGAAACACTTATAGCAATCTCTTACGAGTATTTACAAAATTCTTCGTAACTGCATTCATCTAGATCAATATTACAAATCTCTGATTTGGATGGTAAAAAAAAAACAAATTATTTATAATATATACAAGCATTTATTTTTCTATTGAAACACAAATGTTGCAAACATTCAATAATGCAATCATAGCACTAATAATATTATTAAACTTACTTGAACATTACTATTAGAATTTAAAAAGATAATTTGACTCAAATCATAAATACGGTAATGCTTGTAGGCCTTACATTGTGCTTTTTCTATCGCTGTTAGGCCATTCCGTGATACATCGACATTCTATTTTACATGATAGCTAAGCCAAGTATCAGTGTAATATAAAGCATCCCCATTCCGAATTTGATATTTTACATTGTTAGAAACGCCATTCACTTCGAAAATGAGAACCGAGTGTTTTATTGTTTATTTATGTAAAATTTTGGTTCTTTAAAGTTATTTGATCTATAAGACATTTGATGCAGTATGCAATGTAAGGGTGATAGGTTAAGAGTCTGAATGTTTTTAGCTCCAAAAACACCAAATAAATATAAAAAATAAAAGAACAACAATACCTGAAACATGGCAGTATGGACTATATTCTTTTGCTGTTAATTGATTAAAAAAACAATCGACAAGTAATTTTGGCGCAAATCGGTAAGATACATATGGTCTTTTTATTTATATTTTTTATGGTGAAAACTGGTATCGTTTTACGAGAAATACTCAATTCAAAGATAAACAAACGTCGTATATGATATTACTGTAACCATGAATTTGATAATATCTTTTCTAAATTTTTTCATTGCGTCGATCTGGACTTCTTCCAAGAAATTCGTCTCTAACATTATTGTGAAACCAAATTCGTAACGGTAAGTAAATATTCATTAACTTTTACATATTTTAAGATACAAAGTAATAATGTACGACAAACATTCCTATTCCCAGTTTTAATAATGGTCATTCTGTATAATCATTATTGTCTAGACATACAGTGTTATAGATATTGAAATATTTAAAAGAAATTATGGATCTATTATACTAGGGTATGTTCCGATATACACTGCGACCACTGAACAGTATGACGTCAATTTAGTATACTGGAAGCCCGTTCCTTTATAGGTAGTTATACTGGTGACTTTTTAAAACGGAACGCAGTCCAGTATACTGTTAATCCTATTTTTGGCGCCATTTTCAAATTTGTTAATGCAAGGTGAATATAAATATAAAGATTCCCTCTTTTCAAAAGAAAATTGGAAAATTGTATAAAAAAAATATTTATCAATTAAATCCATTTTATAAATAAACGTAAGTATTTTTTTTTTGTTTATTTAGAAACTTATCATTTTCTGATTCTGTTTCGACTGATCACGTGATCAAAAGCACTGCGAGCACCTTACCTCGAAATCTCCAGTGCTCACAGTACAAATATGGCGGCTATTTATGACGTCATAAATTTCCCTAGGGTACTGTAGCAGTGTACTGGCAGTCCATAATGGAACGGATTTTTCAGCAGTAAGACCACTGCATAGTGCTCGCAGTGTATATCGGAACATACCCTAAAACATACAGTTACAGTAATTCAATGATTGTTAAACTACGGTATTAAGCAAGTACCACACAGAATACATGCAAAATGTATTGAACGAGTCAAATTTTGTCCAGACAACAACAAAACATAACTGAGTGTAAAAATTGCTAATTTATAGCATTTTTATAATTGATATTACAATGGACTTCCGCAAAGTAATGCGTGATAAGCTATCGTTGTAGTGATAAAAGAAAGATATAACATTTACAATAAGAAACTCTTCTAAGTAGAATTTACAACTCCAATAATAACAAAATTATTATTAATTAACTACAGAATTATAAAATATCAATTGTGCACATATCCAAATCCATGTCATTAAATGAATTATACCATTTTCGTTAATCAAGGGATGCAAAAAATATGTTTACTGTAAAACTGAGCCCCAATTTCACGAATGCTTTTTCTGGAATTTTGTGTGGTCATAGGTGCAATGTTAATTCTAAAGGCGTGTATCCACATTTTGAAGCTGCCTCGCGAGTAAATTCGAATGAATGCGCGCGACGCCTGTCTCGCTTATATATATGCTTCACAACTACTCAAACGAGCGACTTCACGATATGGACACACGCCTTATCGGTGACGATACACGATCGTCCAACTAATCGACTTTACGTTTTTGCCCAACTCATGATCGTTCAAAACGCGGCACTCAAAAGTAACTTAACGAACATACTCTTAAAAATAACAGTTCATAAATCTTAAAATTCATCATCTTTCTACAGTAGGATAATATATTAATTTGGATATATTACAAATCCACCATATAATATTTTAATATCAAGAGTACAGAAGCTAGTACATTAACGAAATACCTTTCCACTAATACTATAATACCAATAAAACCAAATGATATTGGACGATCATGCAAAGCCATGGTAACATATGACAATTTTTATCTACTAATTTTTTAATAAAAAAAGGCTAAACAGATACTAGTACAAATAAACCCTCCATACGTATTAATGTTTGACTAAACTTCACTCTAATAAGACAAAATAATTTACTTATAAAAAGTGATTTGTTTAAAGCTAGAGCTCATTTCGTACGTCTACATTATATTACCATAAATATAAACTTTACTCTCCAACGAACAAAATATAGCCAAACCTAAATTACATATGTCACTATTACATTGTATTGTATATGGCAATCTCATATTCTATAATTCCTCTTTTGTTTCATTTGGCACTACCCTTCTTTCGTTGGCCTTTTATCACATAAGACGAAAAAAAGAAATTCGTGCAGCTATAATATAATAAGACGTAACGCTACAACTACAAGTATCACCTATATATTAGTGTTTATATATTCAATATATATAAAAGTGAACAAGAGGCACTCTATTTAGGTTTAAATACGCAGGTTAAAATAAGCGTAGTCCGTGAAACATCAAAACGTGAACTAGAACATTGTGATTATGACACTATGTTACATCTAACATCAGCGTATGAAACGGTACGCGTACGCACACAATAGTATGTACCCGACCTAACATAAGAGAAACAAGAGCACGTAAACTACATAATTATATAACATTAGCTTTTACTTACAATGTATCGTCACTCACAACAGGTCTGTATAAGTCTTGGCATATAGCCAGTATTATGCCCTAAAGCAAATTCCATAGACAATTTAAATTAAAGAGGGCTATACGACGAAATCCTACATTGACTAACACTCATACGTTATGTACAATAAAGAATAAATTATCAGTTACCTGTGATACGGCTATCGCAAATGTCACCATCAAAATTATGGTTATTGTACTAGTAAATTGTTTTTTTATCATAAAATGTTGAATTGTAAAGATTCGTCTATTAAACCTTTAATACCAATATTCGAAAGCTGAACCGATCAAAACTACACTCTCTAAACTAGATGTGTCGACCCTAAACGATAGTACTATTTGTATGTTCTAATACATCCAGTATACTAAGAACTGTACATTCCACACTCCGCCAACTCTATATCAAAAAAGCTTTCATAGCCATTTCTAAGACTTTATGAAACGTTAAACGAGGTTGTACTCTCTCCTCTTCTGACATCAAATCAGCGTCATTATCATTAAAATTGAAAATGTTTCATTTTGTTTCGATTACGATAATCATATTCTCCCTCGTACCTGCTACACATGAACCATTATTACACGTACAACTTTCTAATATTGGTCCGCTACTGAGTTGTGAAATGATCTAGCTTTACACTCTTGACTTATTCTAATGGTACGTATGTTTGTGACATTATATCACAACGATTATTCTGACCTCAGCATCCCGTAAATACGGTAAGTTCTGGGTAAAAGACCCAGCACGACGCCATTACACGAAATCAGAAGGTATAAATTGCACAAATCGAATTAATACAAACTCGCTTTAATGCGATCATATTTTATTTTGAGGATACGCGAGTTCTGGTAACTGTTTGACAACTTGACTTATTATTTCTGTCACAGTGTTCCTGACATTACTCCATAGTAACTCCCATGAGTTACCTAATTATCATGTGTTCAATTCAAGTCTCCGTAAGGGTTCTCAAGTTCAAGGTGACAGGAGACAAAGTGTCACAGTGACGTCGTCACCAATGCGCGCGTAGCCTGCATTTAGGACAGTCACTAAGGAAGGATTAATTATATGAAATAGAACTAACAATCCAACAAGATACATTTCGCACACTCTCCAAACTAGAAAGATTTAAAACTCCATTTCCAAGCATTCAAAGTCAATGAGCGCTGCCTGGACTCATAAAAGCTATCTCGATTAAAAGATACCCACGTCACAATAACCAGTGTATTAAAATGCCACAAATATAGACACACCGTAAGGCTAAAATGAACTTATACATCTCTATGCATCGCGTGTTTTTTTTTTTTGCAATAGAGGCGTTAAAGCTAACATCTTCTCTTTCTACTCCATCCTAGACTCCATCAAGCTCACACCAGCAACATCATTCATTAACGATAGCTCTGAAGACAACGTTGCCAACGCAACTTACGCTATACATACCATGGTCCAGACGAACAGAACACAGCAGGTGTGAAACGGTGCGGGCTGTCACCATATCTTTGGCCACTTTTAAACCACTCAAACGCATTCCATTCCAAAAGTATTCATGTCACCTACTTCAAAGATATGTAGAGGCTTACATACTATGACAAAATTACTTTTACGTAATCCTATATTGTTACAAACAAGTGATATGTTGTTGGAGGCATCACTCCTTTTTAAAATATAACATCCATCCATAAACGATAAATTTTACATTCCTTACGATTTAATTATAGAACTTAATAGCGACTTCTCTAGACAAATACTTAATGGACTTAAGATCGATTTTGCAGTATCCAATAGAGATTTAGATTTTATCGCGTAAAACTCAATAGATACTGCTATAACTGATCTCGAAGCGCAATATAACACTTGAGGTGGCTTATAATTAAAATATATAGGTACTTTCTATAATTTTACATATATAAAAATAAGTCAGTAATAAAATATCCCAGAGATTCATAAGACGGCAAAATATACACACACTATACTATTTATAATTTACAAATACAAGAGAGTTTGCACCATTTAAATGAGAACAAGATATTATCTTCTGATATTCCTGAAAGTTTGCTCAGATTCTTTATTTTATTAAGTTGGTCGAAAATGAATAATGTGTCTAAAGAAGATAATGTACTTGGTTCCGTTTATATTGCGCATCTCAATATGGTCGCCTTGGGCCAAGCGAAAAAATGGGGCACTCTTTGACCGACATTTAATTATCAATGTTATCCCCATTGAGATATATCAGAAAATAAGATCATTGTTAATCTGTAATGCCCCGAGCATTCTTTCGTTTAGCCTCACTGGACCTTTTAGACTTGCAGTCATATTTTGGAACAAGCTAATTCATAACTGAGTGATTAGAATATTTCGCTACTAATTTCGTATGTCGTTCATATGATGTATTTTATTGAAATAGCTTGAAGGAAACTGAAGACGATGACGAGCCTGAGGTTGATGGTGTCGGAAGAGTGGCGGGGACTAAAATTGCTCGTACAATTCTGAGGAGGCTCAGGCTTACCTGAAAAAAAAACGAATTCAATCTTCACAAAAGCTTTTAAGATTCTTTAACATTTTGGGATTGGTGGTGGGGGATTTTAGAATTGTCAAATATATGAAAAGACAGTCAATCTTGCACACTGGATGGAAGGGGACGCTTGTTGTATCAGACTCTGTTTGAAAATTACCTTGTTATTTATACTGAAATACAGGACTGCCCTATGATATCCAGCATGTGGGATTTGTCAACATAACTCGCTTAGATTTCTATATTGATCCAGCCTACAATTATGTCCGGGATCTTAGATAAAGTGTATTTTTCTTGTATGGGTCCCGAATGTTTTCTATTCCATAACCATAATTGTAACTGTTTCTAAATTTTTAACATGGGTATAATCAATATTTTGAAAGTCGACATTCATTTGGTGAGGAGACAGTTGTAAATATCGTTACTTTAAATGTTTTATTACATTTAGGAGCTGATGATTTTTTGTGTCAGTCCTTCTTATCAGCCAAACATCAGTTCCCACCACCATTTATTCATCATCACCAGCCCTTTTACGTCCCCACTGCAGGGGCTCAGGCCTTCCTTATGGATGGTTAAGGAGGATGGGCCATGACCCTCCACGCTGGCCCAATGCGGATTGGAGGGTATTAAAGACTGCAAATGCAGCCGGGACCAACGGCTTAACGTGCCTTCCGAAGCACGGAGTAGCTCGAGATAATAATTTTTTGGTCACCCATCCCGTGACCGACCCTTGCGAAAGTTGCTTAACTATTACGATCACGGGCCGCGGCGCTTATCCACTACGCCACCGAGTTTTAATAGGCGTCGTAATAAAAACGAGTTATTTAACTTTGTATTAACTTAAAATTTGCTTAGTGCCTGTTTAATAATACTAATATTGACTAATAGTAAATTCAGGTTTAATTAAAAGTTTATTACGACGCTAAGTTTTGTTTATTAATAACTATAACAATATACACGTACAAAATCAGTACCTACTCATAAAGAAATATCAGATTGAGATTATTTTTATCAACAAACTTTTTTATTTTGTTGATAAACCATGTAAATAATAATAATAATGGAAAATCCTAAACATATAACGTTCGATTAGAAATTTATGCGAATCTACTTAAGTACAAATCTTAGATTAATTATCTAATCTATATATAATCATTCGTAGTTTCCTGAAAATTAATATGACCTAATTATTGCATTTAAATCTTTTCTAAAACATAAAAAAATATTTCTTATTCTCATAAAGATCTGTTTTTAATATCTTGTATTGTACACACGGCTGCACGTCAGGCTATCACAATATGTCAAAATTCCTCGATTGATTTTGAAATTTACCAACAATACATTAAGGTAACAATTGGAGAATTTTGACAGTTATATATAGCGTACTGTTGACCGTACCTACAATTTGCCCAAATAAATCTCAGTGTATAATACGCACCAGATTTAATGCCATTAGAATAATTCCGATTAAAAACTTTTGTGTTAGCGAGGAAAATCTTGTAAAAGCGTTAATATTTAGTTAATATTGATCAAATGGTCGATCATTAATAAAATCGATATTTTGAATATTCGTGAAAATTAAATTCCGATGCAATAACAATAGGGTAGTTTCGTTATTAAGAAATAAATTAAGTTACCAAATTCCACAACAACTAAAATTTACATTGAAATAAATATGGATATTTTAATTTTCATTCATTAAATCGTGTGATTATCATATTCAATTAAAGTTAAAAGTCAAAAACGTAAGAAAAGTAATAATTAAGTTAGGGTATACGCTCAATGGTGATTATTTGTCAATGTGAAATTTCTGTACCCGCACTCTCGACTACCTCTCGACGTTTCTATGGAAGTCACTTGTTCGAGACAGCCCGCCACTTTAAAAACGGGGGGTGGACTATTTAAAATTTTATGTTCTGGATATACATGTATAAAAAAATATCATTCATACAATGAACTGAAATCTAAAAATAAATTTAATTTTCAAAATTTCCCGTGAAGACGCCACTTCTGTATGGCGTCGCAATGACGTCACGGTACTCTGAAACGAATATCGTTCTATGTATGCATAAAGTTGAATTCTCTAAGCTCTGATATGAGTGGCGTAAATTCATGACAACGAACATATATTATTGGATTTTCATAATTAATTAAAGCAATATTATTAAATATAATAAGCATAAAAGTGTGATTATCGGTAATAGTACATTATACAATACCGGAAAAAAAATATAATATATATTATAATTTATTTATTTTTGTTCATTCTCTACCCTCATATCAATAAGAACAGAAACAGAAAACAAAATATCATGTTGGAAAAAGTCACCACTGTGTATAAACTCTTACAGTGCTATTAATAAACAAGGTTTAGCGTCAGAATTAATTTACACTATAATATTTATTTATTTACACTATATATTTATTTACAATAATTTATTTACACTATATAATGCAATTAGTATTAGTCCAAATTTATATTACACAGAGAATACGCAAACCTACTATCTTCTAAGAGTAAATATTACTCCAGGAAAACCTTGTACAAGGGCAACTTTTGCTAAGTCTTTGTTTAAAAATTTGAATTTTTACTTATTCTAAGTGCAGTTTCGGCGTAAATTAACAACATCGCTAAATCTTGTTTATTAATTACACATCTTTATCGTTAAAATCCCTAATTGCGGTAGATTCACGTATTATGATTATGATAACATGACGTGCTGCCGTGTGTACGTTTAATGACGCAGTAGAGCCGCAGATCTATAGATTTTTAATATACACGTAGCATGACGAACTCGAGAATGTTTTATCTACCAAATGTCACTTTTCTGGGGTGCATCCATACGATATCTCATTGTCAACCCGAGAAAAGTGACTTTTGGTGTAGGCAAAGCGTTTCTCGAGTGTGTCATGACACGTGGACAGACATGCGTGATCTAGTGATTACTTACTTGTTGCGGCCATAAGCTGCGGCAGGTACTTCTGCCAGAAGGCGCACTGTTTCACCTTCAAACCGTGGCCCACAGCACTCGAGTTGACAGCTAGTGACAGGTACTCTCTACCAAAAGCCGTGTGGACAGGCCAATGAACTTTTGTCATCTCGCCGTTCGGGTTCAAGGACGGGTTACTGGAATACCGTAAAATATAACATGTTTACCAAATAGGGATGATGACTCATTTTTGTTTGTTTGTCCGTCAGGTAGAGTATTAAAAAATATTAAACACGTATTTTTTTATTTTTTTCGTAATCATAAAATTACGGCGTTACATTGAGTTGAAATTTCGCATGACGTCACGTTAGAGTACGTTTTCTACTCAACTGTGACGTAGCGAGCCCCCGCTCCTCAACTTTAATGCCTGTTATCTAAGCTATTTCTTGTTAAATTGAAGTAAAAAAAAATACGTATCTAATATTTTTCTATTATCTGCCTGACGGACTTAATAGAATTGCATTTTTTTTACCCAGTCATCATCCCTATTCTAGACATACCTATTAATTTCTTACCAGCTGATTTTTAGTTAAAACAAAGGACACTACTTAAAACCGCACTTGGAAAATTTTCTCTCAGCGATCAATATCGAGTGTCATGATATTTTTATAATATCTATAAATTCACGTCAAAAGTTGTTAAAATTTTACTAAATAACTTATATTGATTATGAAAGTTTACATTAGTAAACGTTAATACATACCCTGATCTAGCAAAATTGGCCCAATATCTCATTAAGCGCTTGCTGAATTCTACTTCTTCAGGAGAATAATTTTTACCGGGGTTCAGTGGTTCTCCAAATACGTAGTTTATCTCATCTGCATGCATAACCCCCGTCCACGAAGGCCACGGATTGTTCTTGCTCCTATGCTTATAGTAATAAGTGTAAACGTTATTCCCAGTCTCAGCGTATCGATGAGCGAACTCGTTAACTCCACACGTGAAGTGGTAATCCCCAACCATCTTGTCTAATGCGTTGCGGTTCTTTACAGGGTCATCAGGATTTAGCCAATCGGTATACTCAAACACGATAGCTTGTCTCCCAACATCACTTACATAAGGATTTAATTCTCTCACTGCTTGCAAATACTGTTCTCTTGTGATACCAACATTCTCTTCTTTAGGGAAAAGTTCTGTGAGATAGTAGAGAATAAAATAATACCCCTCTTCTGTATTTGAACCCATCAAAATATTTGTCTTTTTGAAGTTCTGATGAACTAAGGATCTTATTGGCATTTCGTCTAAGAAAGATCCATCAATTATTGGAACAAATGGGAATTCGCAAATCCCCAATGTACCCCACTCATTGTTTACAAGTTCGTCGGCGGTCTTCTTTCTTAAACACTCGATCATGGGACCCATGTCTTTTGTTGAATGTGGACAATGAACAGCTTCTGCTAAGCGTGTGCCTCTTAAAATACTCTCCTCCCTAGATATTATAGCCCAAGGCACCGTTGCAGATCCTGATTGCATTATAGCTTGTGAAAATAAGTTCCTTGAAAGAGGTGATAGAAGATGTAACGAAACTGAAACTGCCCCCGCTGATTCACCAAACAAAGTAATATTATGTGGATTACCACCGAAGTAAGCTATGTTATCTTTTACCCACTGCAATGCCATAATCTGATCAAACATTCCAGCATTACCAGGTACATCGGGGGTATCAAAGAAGAGAAATCCTAAAGAGGCAACTCGGTACTGCATGGATACGTACACAATTTTTTCTTCCGAAACAAGAATTTTTGGATCATATACATCCAAAGTTGCAGTTCCGGAGTAAAAACCACCCCCGAACACCCACAGCATGACGGCCGCGTTTTTAGGCCTGGGTCTAGGTGCTACTATATTAATATACAAGCAATCTTCTTGCATATCTGTATTGGGATTCCACATCATTGCACCGGGAAAATCTCCAAACACCGTATCTATAATTTGGACGCATGTATGTGGCAGTGTCGTCGTATTGAGTATTTCAGCACCCCAGCTTTCAACAGGTCTCGGGTGTCTAAATCGCAGATCGCCTATGGGTTTCTGCGCGTAGGGTATACCGAACCAGGCATCTACTTTTTTGCCTGTAGCGGCGGTGAGAGTGATACCTCTGACTCTTCCCTTCCTAGTGCGGACGATGAGTGGATCGTCATCCTCTGGTCCTAGCTGGGGATCGTCAGCCATGAACTCATCACCTTCGGTTCGCTCATGGTTGGAGTAGAAGCGGTCGTCATCTCGTTTGGATGAAGTCTCCGCGTCTTCTACTTTAGCTCGCTTGGAGGAGGTTTCATGATCCTCTATGCGGGGTAGGATGGTGTCGAGTTCGGGGTTGTAGCGAACGGCCTCGCCGTGGCCTCGGTAGGGCTGCGGGGGGTTCGCGGGCGCGGGGAAGTGGAGGGGGTGTTCGGGTGCGTGGTGCCGCGCGCGGTGCTCATGAGGCCCGGCGAGCGCGCGCGCCGCCAGCGCCGTCAGCGCCGCCAACACCACGCGCATACCGCCGCTACACCCGCTCCCACAGTCACCACCTGGAATTCAAACATTCGAACAATTAGATTGTGCTCATCATTTATTAAATAAATCGATTAACATTACATTAATATTGTGAAGTAAAACTTTTAATCATAAAAAAAATACGGAAATACTGAATCAAGGACAGTTATTATTAAATAAATAATGTTTGTAAAGGGAAATGCTCGATAGCAGTACGGTCTTGTCAAAAAACCCATCTTAATAAATAGATAAAACTTCAATACAATGAACAGAATAGGAAAAGTAATATTAAATATCTCCATTTATTACCTACAATGTATTTTATTTATTAATTATCTCCAACATAGATACCAACCGGGACTCGAACCCGGGACTTCGGAGATGGTGACACTTTGAAACCGGCGCGTGAGCCACTCGACCACGGAGGTCGATTCGAGTTTCTACTGCAACTTAGGCGCAGTGCAGTACAATTGTTTGTATAGAGCGTAGTCAAAGTGGCAACAAGCAAACTATGCATTGCCGTTCTGACGGCACCTTTTTTTTAATTAAATTGTAAAAACAACGCTACACGCACACAACATACCTACACAAACAAACTCGGATGAATGAAAAGGCGAGGCTTATTTACTACAACCGAATGCGACGCGCCCTATTGGTCCATAATTTACTAGTTACCATTTATTGGCTTATTTTATAAGTGAGTTTTTTTCTAACACTGTTTAACATTTTGTTTTTATAGATATTTATAATGGGTAGCTCAACGTGCAGCTGTGTATACACCATTTACTTCGAAATAAAGTAAAAGCTGCACAAAAGCAATAGTTAAATAACACGGTCTAAAGTACAAAGGTGCAGACATCAAATACAATTTTCAGGTGACGTCCTACGGGCAATGACAAATTAGTGTCTTACGCAACTCGTTTTTCACACCCAAACAAACAGCCATTCGTCAAAAGCACAAAGAAACCTGCGGACATTTCTCTAGAAAAGCGTAATCAATAAAATCTGGAAAAGTATGAGCTACAGTACAATACAATACCATTGTATTAAATCTATTAAAGTGTCTGTGTTATTAATGTTATTATCATCATCATCGGCCCTTTTACGTCCCCACTGCAGGGGCTCAGGCCTTCCTTATGGTTGGTTAAGGAGGATGGGCCATGACCCTTCACGTTGGCCCAATGCGGATTGGAGAGTATTAACGACTGCAAATGCAGCCGGGACCAACGGCATAACGTGCCTTCCGAAGTACGGAGTAGCTCGAGATAATAATTTCTTGGTCACCCATCCCGTGACCGATCCTTGCGAAAGTTGCTTAACGACAACGATCGCGGGCCACGGTGCTTATCCACTATGCCACCGAACTACTTAATGTTATTATACATCTACACTAATATTATAAAGAGGCAAAGTCTCTAATTATGTTTGTTGGTGGGGGTAATTATGAAAATTCTTTCGGGCGAAGTTGCTGAAAAACAGCTAAAGCAAATATAACGTTATTCGTTTCGGGACCCACCTTTATATAGACGTGCCTACAGCTATAGGATAGCTATCTGTCAAGAGTTGCATTTTAGCTAACTATACGAGTATTTATGTATAATATTGGTTTGAATTTCAATAATTATAAAACAAGAACATCTCAGATGAAACATCTGAAAAATGTTATTATTTTTAAAAGTACATTCGATAAAAACTTAAGTAATGCATGTGAAAATGTAAGATATAAGGTAAATACCCTACATTTACGAGTAAATGTAGTTATAAAGTAGTACCTTTTTAAGACATATTTTTATTAAATATCACAAAAAAACGACCGCTAGTCGAATTCAGTTATATTTATTTAACAACCAGCCCTGCGATTCTGTAATAACGTTTCGTGGCATAAGTGAAGTGAGTTTCGAAATGACATAGGAATAGAATATCTGAGACACGTATTATCAATCAAAAATGTTTTGTATTTTATAAAAGAATGCTATCATTAGAATCACTTCACTGAATGTTTTGGACACATTAATGAATTCGAATTCGCGTTCGGTTTTTCACAGAATCGTCCTGCTGTTATGGTTTTGTTTTCATAAAATATCCACCAATCAAATAAAATGTGAGACAACATCACGTATGTTGCTCAGATTCCAAGATAATTAACTAAAACGTTCTCGTATTATGTTGGGGTATCTGTACCAATAATGATATCTCAACACCCTTTATTGTTTGTAACGTAATGAAATTATTTATGTATTATCCCAGCTGCTTGGCAGACGGAAAGTGGAGCCTCCATATGAACGGACCCGTCCGAAGGCTGACAAAACATGGATGACATATCTACTAAAAGCACTACGTGCACACTAGCTTTTGAGGGAACGACCTAGGATCCAGCAAGAATACTATAAACCCATCCTCCAAAATTACCATAACTCTCGAGATAATATAGAGAAATTTGCGTTTTCTACATCAATTTTATATGATGTTAAAACATATATCTAGATCTTCAAATAACATCTTTATTATAAAGTATATACGTATTACTATTACATTTAAACTTTCTTTACACGAGTATCTGCTAAATATTTATTCGATACGTCCTTGAAAGTTTCTAAAAATTATCCAACAAACAAATTTTCTTACCCTCAAACTTTTTCCATCATTACAAGTTTGAGATTCTTATATCTCTCTTACACGTGTTACAGAGATAAACATTTTGCTCCCCGCGCTTTAAAAACCTATTCAACTTCACACCTTATTCGGTTACTCTTACAGTCTTCAATTATTGAAAACATAATATAGAAATTCATTCCACTAGTGGCCGTGAAATTGTCGAAATTCATCGAAGTTTGAACATTATTAATAGGTAGAGATATGATATATATGAAAATTTCCCCTCATCCGTTATGTGATTGTGACAAAGTTTATAAGATAGACAACATGCAGATTAATAATTTGGAAACGAGGGTCTAATTTTTAAAACCTACGCAATCCCTTTCAATTTGATATTTCAAAGATATTCACGGACTTCACGCTACAACTATTTGACAATTTTTTTTTTCAAATATCGAATGAACGATGTCACTGATTTGATGTTAATTGAAATTATCTCTGGCCAACGTTAGACGCAAATATTACTTTAATTTTAGACGCAATGATTACTTTTAGTTACTAAATTTTTATTATGTTTTTTGATTACTAAATCATCAATCATTCGACTTTAAACGTTACATAAATCCATTTATTGCGATCATAATCACTGAATGTTCAAATAAAATAGGCAACTCAGAGGCTAAGTGTAAATTATTATAAAAATATAGATTTGTGCACTCCTATAATGAACTTTAACTGTTTTTCTCGCGCTATAAAGGTTTGATTGTTTGTTTGAATTGATTAGGCTTCGAAACTACTGGACGGATTAATATAAAATCTTACTAAATTCATCTTAGAGGACCGATAGCATATGCTGGTGACATAGGGTAAAACTTACGCGGGCAAACAAGTAGTATTGTAACGGTGCGTCGTACTACACCCTTTATTTTGTCCTAGGTTCCCGCATCTAAAGATTTTGTCTATGATTTTTAAGATCATATTTTCTTTTTTTTTATTCGCTTTTCCTAATTTGAAATTTTGAGTAACACGATATGCTCTTTCTGAATGTCAGTACGTGAAAATTCTTCTAACAGTGCCTTGTATATATAAGTTCTGGTTATTAAGGAAAACCCAGAAATGGGGTTGTTTTATTTAAGTACCTACTTATACTATAATTGTTTTAAATATATATAACGAACTCTTTTTATATTGTTTTCATTTTTTTTTGTTATAACTCTTTGTTCATACCATAATAATTATCAAGCCTAACCAACCGTTTCATTTACTAGCAACATCGAAACTACCGAACCCGTCACACTACCTATTAATGATATAATCGAATAAAATAGTGACATCACTAAAAATACATCACAAATACTTCGTCTGAGATGAAAATATAACACCAGAAATAACTGAAGAGACAAATATACTGTCCCAGAACAGTCATTATAACGAAACTATTGATCATACTTAAAATACCATGACACTTCACATCGAAAATGACAAATACTTTATTCGAATAAGCTTCTTAGAAGCACTTTTGAATCGTCCAAATTTATTTTTCCCTACCAAATGGTAAAAATGGTACAAAATATCCTGAACGAATGTTGAGACGCGAATAGATGTCCTAAACGGATGTTCAGCAAAAGCTGCAGAACTCAGAACTCAGTCTACTTGACAAGGTATGAATATGAGTAAAATAACCTATATCTTTCTCTATCTTTCCATTTCTATCATAGATTTTATCATATGAATCTTAATAGGTTATGAAAATAACAGTAAATATTTTTTTAAACACTGAATTATCTTTTCCATCTCAGAAATCTATAGAAGAAACTTTAAACTACTTAAAAATAGAAATAAAAAAAATCATTTTCATTAATTACAATTATTGTATATTGTTTCATTTATCTCAAAACATTTAACGTAATAACAAACATACTCAACTTTATTTGCGCTTTCAATGAAACACAAATAAAACTTGTCCTCAATCAAATAAACAAAACATAGTTTTTAGGGGTTTTTAGGGTAATAAAGTCTTATGAACTATGTGCTCGGCCCATTTTCTCTTCAGATTTGCAATTCTTTGGGCTATATCGATCACTTTGGTCCACATACGCCAAGTATAGTTGTAGTTTTCATACACCTTGAATTTTTGGATTACATATTTGGATTATGGTGTTAAAGCCCTTTTGGAAACCGACTTACGTGGGAGGCTGAAGGACGTCTAACCTATTTAGAGACGGTTCATGATGACTCTTGAATAACATTGTAAATATGGCTCATCAGCGACATAGGCCTGAAGATTTTCGTGTTGCATTTGCCACTTTTTTCAAAAAGACTTAGATTATAGAATTGAATATCCTATTAATATAAGTATTTTAAGCACAGGATTGCTATGATATGTTTTCATCCTTACTCGGTGTTTTGTTGTTCTTAAGTTATTAAGAGCCACACCTATCTCGTACAGGCTGATATCTTCGATATGTTGTAAAAGTTTGTCCAATCGACTCTTAGGTCTTTGGCCACGTTCGTAATAGGAACCCATGTTACCGTGTATGATTGGTCAGAAAATTTCTCTACTTCACTCAAAAGTTCGGGCTTGAACAATATAATACTGCCATCATCCGTTTCCAGCTTTGTAATTTTATTTAAAATTTGTTAGTATTATTTTAATACGTAATTAGGCAAAACACGGTATTGTAGAAGGTTCAATACAGATTATTTTTACTTACCTTTATTACTTAACTAGTTCGAACATTCTCGTATACCGTGTTGCTGTAGCTAAGGTCTCTTTAATTTTTCTAAGTATCAGCATTCATAATACACATCACCGCAAACTCAGATTCAGAAAAATAAATAAATTCATTTATAAAAACGGAGAACATCCGTGTTTAAGACATTACGAAAATATGTAGTTGCTTATTTTATTTTGTACATTAAGTTAATACACCATAAGGTTGTAGTTTTTAAATTCTGCAAGGATCTTCCCACGAATAAACGTTCAAGAGCGCATTGCAATTTTGAACACATAAAATATTTGAGTATGAAACTACAAACGCTCATTCGTGTTCTAACTAACAAGCTAGAGAGTGGTGTTATTGCGTTATACTACTATTCGGGCTACGGATCAAATCGATAATTCCCTACAACAAACCTTTATGTTACTAAAATTTTGAAAATATTTGAGTAAAAGGCACAAAAAATTTATAGTGATACAGAAATATAAGGTGATATTATCAAAAAGTTTACAAAAAGGTTACATCGAATTTATCTAAAAGTATTTCTGTGTAACAGCTCTTACGCGTTTATTCGATGCAGCCGTCCATATACTAATGCAGGCGAAGGCAAGGGATTAAGTTAGTTTTTATACCTGTATATTTCGCTTTTCCGAAAAAGTAGGATCGACAAAAAAGTTTGAGAACTGTCTAGAAAAATAATAGTACAAATCTCAATTGATTATTCTCAATAACTTAAGTTTTTTAACTTTTCAGTAGACAAAAAGATCCTAGTTTTTATCAAACTGCCATCAAATGATCATTAAAAAAAACTAAAATCAGAAACATAAACCTGTTTAAGTACAGTTAGAAACGTGCTTAACTTAAAATACTCAATTCTGAAACCGGGTGATAGCCAGCTCCAATTAAAGATTATTATGAAAGTTCATACGATACTTGAACAAGACCTTCACTAGAGTCTTTGTTCCATCGACAAATTGTGCAGAGGCTCGACATATGATGTGAGTCTCTCGGGGACACATTGTAGCCGAGCCATTGATATACTCGTAATTCAATGCTTTCAACAGTTTCGAATGATTGCGTTCACTGCGAAACGCAGTTTATATTAATAAAATACTGCTTTTACTAGCTTTTATTAGTTTATGTATGGTCGCCAACTTTTTGAGAATTTCAATTAGCTAAAATTTGTTTTAAAATTCTTAAAGCAAAATTTTAGCTTATTGAAATTTTGCTTTTGATGAAAGTGAAAAATGTTTTGATTACCCTTTGATAATATGGGTATCAAATGAGATTGATCTCAACTTAATCAATATCATAAGCAGCACTAGTCGTGCCATCGCTTTTGGCAGTGGTCTTGCTAAGCATATATTTTTCTAAATTAACCCAGTTACTTATCGGATCTAGGTCGATCTGGCTCGATCCCAAAAAATGAAGATATGTAGGGACGATAAATTGTGGATATATTTTTATATATTAGTTTATTACACTCTTTGTTTCTATATACTTTTATGAAGATTAATGAAAATGTAGGAGGTAATGTATCAAATAAAAAGGTTGGTAGCAAATTAAAACCAATCCTCTTTACCGCCGAACAAAGACGTAACCTAAACCTTTGTGTATTTGAATAGATGAAATGGATTACGACGTGTATAGCCACAGATAATACAATACTATACTAGTATCTAGAGCCAAACGATAGTATGTTCAGGTGTGTAAATGGTATTCGATTTTAAATCGAAACTCTTTAAAAAAGCTGTTGTTTAGTCAACAAAAAATATTTTATGGAAGTTTTCATCGCTTAGTCGGGGAACAAATGGATGGCCAAACATTTATAATCTCGAATTTATCTGTGCTTCAACGACACATTAGAGATCATAGGACATTTAAACGGCTCAGCAAATCGTTGTCTCGCTTGACTTCGGCTAGTTTGCAGATAGCTGAATTGGAAATGCTTAAACCTTCACGACGCCAATCAGTCTCGTTTGCCTTGGATACCACGGACAAAATCGCGAGGTATCCCTTCTTTTGATATAATGCCCTTTATTAAATACTTTCCATGATTGCTTTTGGCATACATTGGGACTCACCAGCCCTTTTACGTCCCTACTGCAGGGGCTCAGGCCTTCTTTATGGATAGTTATTGAGGATGGGCCATGACCCTCCACGCTGGCCCAATGCGGATTGGAGGATATTAACGACTGCAAATGCAGCCGGGACCAACGGCTTAACGTGCCTTCCAAAGCACGGAGTACCTCGAGATAATAATTTTTGGTCACCCATCCCATGACCGACCCTTACGAAAGTTGCTTAACGACTACGATCGCGGGCCGCGGCGCTTATCCACTACGCCACCGAGCTACTCATTGGGTATATATTGGCGTAATTTTCGTTTAGTCTATTTTTACATTAAATTAATTCGAATAATATTCTTAGACTTAAAGGAACCTATCAATATGTTGTTAGATCAGAAATGTGACCAAAACAAAAAGCGATCTCTGGAAATGCTGATCCAATCATGAAAATTTTTTCACCTACAGGAAGCTGTGTACGTATCATACGCAGGTGACATAAGTCATAATTTATGCTAGTGAAGTCGTGGGAAAACACCTTCGGATACATACTCTTCGCATTTACGACGAACGAAATATCTTAGATTGTTTTTCCTTGAATCGGATCATTAATTAATAAACTGATGAGTGAAATATCATATTATTGCAGAAAATACAGTATTCGTAATATCGAATATCCGGTTGGGGTTGTTTGATTCCCCTTTGTCAATACAAACAAACTGTGGAGTTGTACCAACATCAATATTTGGTGGCTTCATAGAGAAAAAAAAACGAGCGTTATGAGTTTCGTGTTTTCGTAGACATTTTTGGATGAAGTTTGTTTATTTAGTTTTGTGAAAATATCTCTCAGAATTCCTCCCTTCTTTCAGAATTCCGTACTTTCCTTTTATGGAGTATTCTAGTAACAAATTTTTTGATTAGACGATTTTATTATTCACTGTGATATTTTTTCATTTATTTTATTCACGAAAATCCAATCAAAATAATTTATTCAGTCTAGGCTATTACAAACACATTACTAGAAACTCGAAACTCTATGCCATAAATCATCAATTTAATATCCTTTTTCAAACTAAATTTACGAACTAAACGAATTAGTATTAACCCCACGTTGGGAACCAGTAATGTTAAAACTGTAGTACTGGCGCCCAACATGGGGCCAGAAATAAAAACAATATAACGTGAATTATTCAATTCATTATTTTTTTTTGCTTTTAAAGTAGATAATGCCGTGGGCTTACAATGGGGATGATATTAATCTTTATGTTCCCGAATTACCCCATTCTCGTAAAATTATAAAAATATTTTATTGGTTCTTGTTAAAATTTTGATTCTTGCAGAGCCTGAATAAAAACACGGTAGATCACCAAGCTACCAGAACATGTCAAAGTTCCTCCATTAATTTTGAACTGTACCGATTTGTTCACTTACAATGCATTAAGGTTTTAAAACAAATGGCGAAATTTGACAGATTAGTGTAGCGAGACGTGCTAATAACTGTACAATAAGATATAAGTAGCCCGCATTACCATTACACAATAAATCTTATTCCGACAAAAAAAAACAAAAAAAAAGATATAATCGTTAAAATAAACATATTGTTACAACGAAAATAAAACCGTGTCGACACAGAAACATCTCACATGGAATGAGACGTCCTCTGCTCACTCAAAGCAGAGTTAAATTATGTTAATTTAGCGAAAACCGCCATCTAGCGGACGGAACGCAAATTAGGCTTTACCACCAAAGCGACCGTGAACAAACGTTTAGAGGCCCTTCTAGGGTTGTTGAGGGTTTCCATTTTCTTTTTATGTTTTCTAAAAAGGTCCGTATTTAAAACGGAAATAGAATTGTCATGACATGTTTACTTTATTTGCGGCTTCATAATAACTTCCATCCAAATCTGGTAGAGAACAAAAATGGTTGGGAAGTCAAAGTAATTGTTTAATAGAACAGCTTTCATTATATTATCCAATAAACCCTTTTCGCTGAATGGTTCGATCTAGTGGATAGTAATGATGGGAAAATTATGGTGTCACCACGTGATCAATAGCATGAGATGTGCGATAAAAATGGAAAATGCTAGACCTTACTAACGCACTGATATCGATTTATCAAGGAACATCTTTTATGCTCTATGAAAAATACACATGAGTTTGAAATAACTCTTTTATCATATAGGCGATTTTATAGTAAGATTAAAAAAAAAACCCTCCAATCTGCATTGGGCCAGCGTGGAGGGTCATGGCCCATCCTCCTTATCCATCCATAAGGAAGGCCTGAGCCCCTGCAGTGGGGACGTAAAAGGGCTGGTGGTGGTGATGATTAAAAAAAAAAGAAAAATGTTGAGCGCACAACAGGCACAACAGACATTAATGTGGATTTAAAAATATTTTATGTTACCTCCTAAATTTTTACTGGATATAACACCGATTTTGATGGTTCTTATTAAAACTAGTTCTCGTGATGTGATTTAACAAAAGCGAGATTCCATTAAATTCAGAAGCTATATTTTTAAATCAAAGTAACTGGATATATTTAGACTATTATAATATAAACTATTTAGTGCGTCCAGAAATTTCTATTAAACTTTAAAAATTACTAAGTTCACTCCCCATACATCATCATCATCGTCACAGTCGCAGGTATGCCTCCCTCAGGGCGTGCCACAAAACACTCCGTAAATCACAAAAAATCTAAAATAAAAATAATAAAAAAAAAAGTTTTGAAAAATAATACTTTTGCTGCTTTCTCGACTTGTCGGAGGCATTTCCATGGTTCCAGATAAAGGAAGTATATCATATGGAAATATTATAGCGTAATTTATGAATTCACTATGTTATTTCTATGCCGCAGCTTAAAATTATCTAGCCAATTGGGTGCCTAGGTCATTTATCAAAAGCCGGCATCCAATTAAATCACTAGGCCAATAGTTAATTAAACTTGAATCAATCAACGTTTAACGATTTGAGGTCTTATAAGTTAGCCGATCGGAAATGACTGATCAAGACTCAGGCCAGTGATTTAAACTTCGATACTTTTTTTTCTACTATAACTCTGGCAGTCATCAAAACAAATATGGCGTCAATAGAGCAGCAAAGTGTGTTATTTTTCGTTTACGGAGCATTTTTAAATTAAAATAACGTGAAATATTGCAGTTTATTTATTGTAACAATACTCCATCTATTAAAAAACAGTCATATTAACCAAACATTGAATAATCACCAATATCTAATTTAATTAAAGACTACACGAAGTTCAGTCATCTGGTTAAATGTTGCGCTCAAATTAGATAGTTAACCCTAACCTAACTCTAAACCTAAGCCTAGGCCGTTAACTAAATTCAAGATTAAGCTTGGCTGAGACGTATGATATTCAATATACATGCGACAATTTTTATTGCTTTTGGTTCATAAAACTCTTAATTAAAAAATAAAGACATCTTAAGCATTCGCGATGGCAGAATCTCTTTGATTGTTAATTTTTAAGATATTCCTATAAAATATTTATAAATAACTTACTATGATCGCAAAATTTATCATAACAAATTATTTGCCTAATCCACTTGTATTATTTCTCATCAGTAAAAACTTCATGGTCTCGTATGAAACACTATTTTTTAAAGACTACCCTAAATCTGTCACTGGTAGTAAGTAACATAAGTCTGAAAACTGTAGCAAAGCGGGCGATATCGCGCTGTTCGCGTGCTCGAAGGTCAAAGGTCGTTGCAGATACGACAGGCCATTTGCAATTCAATAGAAGACGAGTGGCTATGCGACAGCTCTATACGTTCCTAGCTCTATACCCTTGAAATATAATTGGGTGGTGCTGATTGCATTTTATGAAGAAAGATATTCTTTTTAAAAAATGTATAGAGTAGAAGTTAATATTTCACATCTGTTAATATTCTATTTGAGGGATGGAGTGGGTGGAATGAATATCGGTTTCATGATTGATATCCACAAGGTTTCTGGTCTCCTAATCAAGGTTGTTTCAGACTCGATTCTTAAAAAAATTTGTTTATAACAAGTACTTTTTGATAACCTGATTCCTGGTATGATGATGTGTAAGCAATAAAGGATATATCTATCTATCTATATGGTTTTTTATCTATTATGTCAGGAATTCTACAGCACAATCTAAACACTAAGATACGCTAAGATTTTCCCGGTATAAAGTTACAAATCAAATATATAATTATTTGAAAACTATGTTACAACCAAATGTATACATTATATAGTCTGTGTTTTCTAAAAGCCTCACAATAGTTTGCTTAAAAGAACGTTTAGTTCCTATTCATGGATTAACAGTATCAAATAATATATTCGTATTATAATTGCGGGATAAACGTGTGAGTAGCACTTTTTAGCATAGTTAAATAGAATGAAAGGTAGTGTGGAAAAGTGAAGTATGCCTGGTGCGTCGTGAAGGTACCCGAAATTTTAATTATTATATTTGATATATTTAAAGAAAAATGCTTTCAATATCCACCAGCTCCCGTTACGGTCTCATCTCAGGGTAAATGGGACTTATGGATATATTTATTAAGTTTTAGTTATTTTCATATTAACATTAATATTTTTTTGAAGTGGGTTATTTGATTGAACTTGCTGTGAGAGTGCTGCGCTTATCGTAGAGTTCGAGGCGGTTTTTTATTGCGCATTATGATGCAGTAGCGAAAGCGTTCGGTCTGCAATACGGCTGTTAAACAACTCTCACAATTACCGATCAAATGATGGGTGATCTATAATTAATTATCTTGAGCACCTACGTGCTTCGGAAGGTACGTTAAGCCTTTGATCCCGGCTGCGTCTGTATTCGTAAATGCCCACCAGTCCGATGGTTCATGGTCCATTCTCCCTATTCTATTTCATCCATGGGGAAGGCCCGAGCCCCAGCAATGGGGACATTATTAGGCTGATGATGATGTTATCACTGCAGAACTAAAGGTAAGAATCGAACAAAAGGAAGGTGGTAAAATTGTTATTGATTCATATGTGGTAGGAAGTCAATTTGTGTTTAAAACCTTGGAAAATTTATAGTAATATTATAAAGAGGAAAGATTTATTGTTTGTTGGTTCGTTTGTTTGCATCGAATAGACTTGGAAACTACTGGAACGATTTCAAAAATTTAACACTATTTCTATACATAACATACTATTACAAATTTAAATAATACCTATAATCAAATGCGGTCGTTTTTTTGTGATATTTAATAAAAATATGTCTTAAAGAGACCAGTTACCTTACAACTACATTTACTCGTAAATGTAGGGTATTTACCTTATTTCTTACATTTTCACATGCATTACTTAAGCTTTTATCGAATGTACTTTTGAAAAATTATAACATTTTTCAGATGTTTCATCTGAGATGTTCTAGTTTTATAATTATTGAAATCATAGCTGCCTTCAAACCAATATTATACATAAATACTCATATAGTTAGCTTAAATTCAACTCTTGACAGATAGCTATCCTATAGCTGTAGGAACGTCTATATACAGGTGGCTCCCAAAAGGAATAACGTTATACTTGCTTTAGCTGTTTTTCAGCAACTTCGCCCGAAAGAATTTTCATAATTACCCCCACCAACAAACATAATTAGAGACTTTGCCTCTTTATAATATTAGTGTAGATGTATAATAACATTTAGTAGCTCGGTGGCTTACTGGATAAGCACCACGATCGTTGTCGTTAAGCAACTTTTGCAAGGGTCGGTCACGGGATGAACCAAAAAATTATTATCTCGAGCTACTCCGTGCTTCGGTAGGCACGTTATGCCGTTGGTCCCGGCTGCATTTGCAGTCGTTAATACCCTCCAATCCGCTTAGGGCCAGCGTGGAGGGTCATGGCCTATCCTCCTTAACCATCCATAAGGAAGGTCTGAGCCTCTGCAATGGGGACATAAAAGGGCTGGTGATGATGATGACATTCTTACACGTGTTCCGTCACATTTTTTAAATTTTCCTGATTTTTTGCACTTTTTAATATTTATTTTACAGACGAAAACGAAATAATGTTGAAAAATATTTAAGTTTACTTTATTCTAAAGATTGTAAAGCAATAATGATCATAATATTTTGTTCCGACTTCTAAATTTAAAAAAGCGGGGAATAATAAATAACTTATTTAAAAAACTTATATTAAAGTTGGGCGGAGGTTTTCTGTACGTTATTAATTAAATGATATTGATATTTTTTATGTAATAGGTAAAACATATATACGTTTTTTTTGTAAATCTATACTAATATTATATATATTTTGTTTGCTTGTTTGTTTATATTGGATAGGCTCCAAAATTATTGGACTGATTATAAAATTCCTTCATCTACGGGAAGCTACACAATACGCGCGGGACATTGGCTATAATTTACGTAGGCGAAGCCGCGGGAAAACAGTTAGTTTGATAGAAATTGGTTCACAATTTAAGGTAAAATTGATGAACATACCATAAATAATGTTAATACGGTATGTATTGACATGTACTTTGAACATAGAAAATCCTCCTTCCTGATTGTAACTGAATGCAAAATAAGCTTTTGTTTTTATCGCAGATATAATAATGTCATCTCAATATTTAGGTGATATTTGATGAAAAGCATATTTTATTATGTTACAAAAAGAAAACTATTGATTCGATTTCGATAAAATTAAAAAAAAAACCACCTCGGATCAGATTTTTGAAATTCAGTCATCAATTCGCGGAAAAATCGGTGAACACACTCGGTCGCTGGTTCATATGTTGATTAAATAAAGTCACAATCAAAGAGTTAAGAAAGTACTGTATTTCACTGATTATAATTAAATGTGCTTAATTTCACGCCCACTTGGGCGGCTTCATTCAAGACTTGTCATTAATTTTTATTTATGTTTCATACACAATTTATTCGCCAGTTCTTCTCAGTACAAGGTCTCCCTCCGTAGTTTTGCGAACTGTTGGTGTAGTTTTCGACTTTCACAAATGCTATGTATAAGCTTACACTTAATAAACGATTTTGATTTTATTTGATTTGACATATACATAAAAAACACCGCCTTCGAACATATAACCTCCTCCATTCCGATTTTGAAGACGGCTAATAAAATATATGTTTTTATACCTTTCTTTGAATCAGATGCATATTCTCTGTTATATATTCGTACATTACAAAATTGTGCGTTTAAATTTTATTTTATTTATAAAATCAACGAGTAATATATACCATTCAGTGAACGAACCGTGAACTGTGAATGTAACGATATTTTAAGCAGTAATATCGTTACGGTCGCAGGCTCAAAACGAAATTTATGGACGATTTTATACTCTAGGGAGCCTATCACTTGTGGCCGCCGGGCAAAAAGAGCACTAGGAGAACGCTGAACACACATCTTTTTCTTTGCAGGACAAATATAATACCTTGTTCGTATTTATTAGATCGTTTTCGTATTTTTATTTATCCTAAATTTATAACTTTCTAGCTTTCACCAGCGGCTCCGCCCGCGTGGTCCCTAGAGAAATGTTTAGTGGGATAAAATGTATCCTATTATCTAAGTCAGCTAATACCCTATATGTATACCAAATTTCATTAAAATCCATTTAGTAGTTTCGGTGTGATTGATGTACAAACATCCAAACAAAGAAACTTTCACATTTATAATATTAATTAGATATCCTGTATTTATGAGAGTTAGTCAATTCTAATTATTAAATTTTATTCTTGTATTATGAGTCCGTTCTTAATAACATGACCACACTATGACCAGATATCTTTTTCTATAATTTGGAAATTGATGACATCAATTATCACGGTTAAAAAAATGCTTGGAAAATCTTATAACTTTTCGATAAAAATAACATACAAATGTGAATGCTAAATCAAGAAAACTTTATAATATCTTGTATTTATGAGATAATTTAATAATTTTAAAATACTATTACCAACTAAAACAAATAAGTGGGTTCGAAACACGACCCTTCGCAATGTAGGCGATAAATATTTTACAATATAGCAATATGAATGCAAATTTGGTCAAATATAATAAATTGTTCAATTAGCATCTTTTAGTTTTAATTATAACTTTTTTTTATCCAAACAAATAAATGCGCTTTTATGTATGGATATGCAGATGTACTGTGACAGTAAGAGTGCCGCAATTTCGCGTTTAAGATGTCTACATATGACAGTGTGCACTTGTGAACTGGTCTCTTTAGTCAAGACAATATTTTCGTTACATAGAATTAAAAGTAGTAGCTCGGTGGCGTAGTGGTTAAGCGCCGCGGCCCGCGATCGTTGTCGTTAAGTAACTTTCGCAGGGGTCGGTCACGGGATGGGTGACCAAAAAATTATTATCTCGAGCTACTCCGTGCTTCGGAAGGCACGTTAAGCCGTTGGTCCCGGCTGCATTTGCAGTCGTTAATACCCTCCAATCCGCATTGGGCCAGCTTAGAGGGTCATGGCCCATCCTCCTTAACCATCCATAAGTAAGGCCTGAGCCCCTGCAGTGGGGACATAAAAGGCACTATTGCCAAGCCTATATCTCGCAGGCAAACACTCTTAAACACTTTTTATACTACTTTATAAGCAGCATGGTTACCGTCTTCTTACGAGGCCTCATAAAAACAGGGAATGTACCGTTGAAAAGGGGTGCTTCGAAACTGAAATATTTTGGTTGGAAATCACCTAAGAGCCGCCAATCATTGGCAGGTGTGAACTAATGTAATTCACCGGCTATGTATAATATTTTCACCTGTTTTACTGTATTGTAAAAATACAGCGTCGAACACAGCACTGTCATAGCACCAGAGGTATAAACAAATCAAACATTCGTTACGTTTTGAAATTAATTATATAAGGTCTCTTTAGCCCTCTTATTTATATTATTGTGCCAATCATATGAAGTTCGATCAGATCATTAACTTGGAGAAAATCGACTGTGACAGCAGGAGGGACAGACAGACAACAAATGATAATATATTTGTTTTACAGAACGCTAAAAGCGGACTTGAAACAACACAATTAATGTGATGATTAAAATATATCACTTATTATTAAAAAATATACTAATGGTGATCAGTCTACGTCAGGACTGTCCGTTTCATTTAAGGTTTAGCACTCCAGCTTAAATAACTAATATAACTAACCTTAGGGACAAAAATTGTATCCAAAGCACAACTCAAGAATTAGTATAAACTTCAAATATTGACAATTTAATCGATTATTACGAGAAGCTTCCAACGTCATGTAAAAAAAAAAACAAAAATCTAATAATGATACAGAATTAGGGCAAAGCATAAACAAGAAAGTTGTCAGCGAATAATCCCTGACACATCACCGGTCCTCCTGCGAGAAATTACTCGGCTTAGTGCTGAGCAGGCAAGTCGATAATTCCAAAACGTAATTTCGAAATAACAAATGTATTTATGACAATTTACGTAAAAAATCATCTATATATGAACATCTAGTTATAAAGTTATATAGGTGTTAAATTGTTAGAGTACAATAAAACTCAGCAATTGCAAACTAAACGCACTAGACTCTACTCCTATCAGTCCGTCGAATAATCACAAAAGGCACCAAAAAATAACATCTCATTGAATTTCTAATAAAAAGGAAAGCAATTTTTTATCGATATCGACAAACGTCGGTTCCCATCCCTATAAACCAGCATAAAGTCCGCGCACGCCCTGCTCCGTGCCTAGACATACAAACGACGAAATTATATTTTTCGCTCGCACAACGCAGCGCGACTTTGCAACGCCATTATGTGCTATGCTAAATATATGAGTTTGCTCTCGGAAATTTGTTGCATACATTATTAGAGGACGCTTTTATGCGACCGAGAAGTTTCTATTACGAAATATAAATTTAAAAAATATATTCGCTTTACTGTATAACACACGTTTTGTAGAGGATTTAATAATTTAGCAGCGGTAAAAGCTAGTGAAAAAATTTACTCAAAAGAGTTACAAATTCATAACAACTCATTTCAATTCCACATATCTTATACCGTGCAAAAGTCTAGAATACTGGATGCAGGATCTCGGTATTTTGGAAATTCCAAAAAAGTGAGAAGCATTTGGCAAAATATCTCGTTCTTTTTTTTTTAAGAAATAGATCAATATATATTAAGACTATTTTTAGTAAAGTTTACGTTTAACCAAACTTGTATCTCATTCTAATGCTATTTATTGCATTTCTGATATATATTACTGCACTATCGCCTCTACAAATATTAAACCTATTCCCTTTGATGCTTTAAAACAAAAAATAAAACTAAACTCTAACTATATCCTAAGACAGTTTAATTCAGCTTGCATGTTACAAGTAATAAGATTCATAAAGTTGTCTTTTATAAAAGAAGACGTTATAATATTAGCACCACGAGCGAATTAATAGAATTTTTAAAAAGACTTTTTAAAGAAACGTGAGTAACATTTTCAATTGCAATATAAAAGCTTTAATGTTAATCTGAAAATTTTTATAAGTAATCTTCGCAGCTATTGTTGAGCTATAAATGGTGATACTGACGCTGTTTTAGGAATTCTACAATTATTAAGATTTCTTACCTAACTATCTCCGGGACTCCATGTCCACGTGCGGCGCATGTGTAGCGTGCGCTGACGCAATATTTCACATCCTATGCCGCGCCACCTGTAAATAATAATAAAACTTATATTACAACTTTTTCACTATTTATAAAAAATAAGTTACAGAATACCAAAATCGCCCACAGAGCTCTGATAACAATTTATTTCGAAGAAGTTGCCAGAGTTACATAATAACGGGACAGGGCTCTTATCCAAAAGTGTCTATCATTATCAATCCCATCGATCAACCTATTAATTTCGTCGAATTTTCACCATTCCTATCAATAGGATCGACAAACTAATAACCGACCAATAAAAGTGAGCTACAGAAAACGCCCGCATCCCACATATCAAAGTATCAATGGAAATACGCGCGTTGCTTTGACGCTTGTAAAGCACCACTACACCACAACAATTGCATCTCGTTAATGTGATCAAAGTAATACGTCTGAGCGCAATTTTTATTCATTCAAATTAATTTCATAAATTAACAAATTCTTCACAGGTAAAATCACGCACAAGGGCGCTCAAAATCTGACCACTTCACCCTTGTCTGCCCGACTGTAACACTGCTTAGGTTTTATTTGGCTCTCTTTGTCGATGGCATTTTTCCGAAGTGGCACTCCGTACGAGAGCCACACTCTCATGATGCCTTCGTTAACCCGTATCACTTAATATTCACTTGATATGGCCATTTTTTGGTTTATAAATGGGAATAATTTGAACGTATGTTAAATGTTACTGTTGCTTATATGGGATAAAAGATCCAGTATTGGCTACTGTCCTCTTTATGGCCAATCACTTCAAGTGTTACTGTTTCTTATTATATATGGGACAGAAGACCCAGTATTGGCTACTGTCCTCTTTATGGCCAATCACTTCAAGCCATTCTAACTAACGCATAGATAATATTACTCTATCTTGAAAGTTCTTGAATAATTTAGCTTATGACAAAACTAATACCGTTGGTAGCTGTGATGTATCAACTTCCTCGTAATTCTTAAAATGGTTAAAACGGCTATTATTTCATTTACAGTCCCCACACCCACATAACTGTAAAGTGCGTAATTACATAATTTCTGTTTGAACCTCTGGAAAATAGAAAACCCCAAAAACATTTGAAGATGGACTTGATGTCGACTCGTTTCCAGAGCCCCGAACATTCCCTCTGCTATTGAGGGTACTCCGCATTGGGTTTTATCAGGTAGGCAAGGCACGTTTTGACCGATCCTTCGTGACAGGTCTATTTGACTAGAGAGCCCTGATTTACGGGTTAAGGTACACTTCCCTGACGTAAACAAAAAAGACGGTGAAGAAAATGATACATCGTATTTAAGAATACGTCGCGTCTTATGAGGTTAAAGATTTTTGTCGTTTGAAGGTCCTATGTTTTAAAATCTTGTAAGAATTACGATTTTTAGATACCTTTTTGCATACAACATATTATCCTATTAATATTATAAATATGAAAGTTTCTTTGTTTGGATGTTTAGATGTTTGGATGTTTGTACGTCAATCACGCCGAAACTATTGAACGGATTTTGATGAAATTTGGTATACAGATAGGGTATTAGCTGACTTAGATAATAGGATACTTTTTATCCCAATTAACATTTCCCTAGGGTCTAGTATAAAGCGTGTATTAATAGTCTCCATATATCTTATTAAAGCTACATTTAGCGCACATTTAAAAACTACCTTTACTATTGCTAGCAATGTTTTATTGAATACAAATAATTGTATAACAGATTGCAGGCGACTAGAAAGTATCTAGCAGTCGAGACTGTCTATCTATTATCCACCACCATGTGTCATCAACAGTGTAGTCGGACGGGTCAGGACAAGATGCTGAATTTTGTTTGACTAACAAAAGTCCGCTGTTTGAACCGATATTTAGAAAATTCCTGAAAAACCGCACCCAATCAGTTCATTATGGTTGCGAGATTCGTTGTCAATTATGAGCATTTATTGATTTGAACCATCCTCCTTAACCATCCATAAGGAAGGCCTGAGCCCTTGCAGTGGGGACGTAAAAGGGCTGATGATGATGATGATGATTGATTTGAAAGCAGTGACTATAAAATTTCATAATATCGTAGTAGTTTTAAAGTTAACTAGTCTTCCGCTAAATAACGTCTGATTCTACTTAAATAAAAATATCTAATTCATCAACAGTAGTCTATCCAAAACGCTTTACCTACTTTGCAAATAGGAATATGCTATATATACTATTACACCACTGTTAGTGAATACAATGATTTTCCTTGTATTTTCTTGGTTATTTTGCAATTAGAGGTGCTTTTTAACAGCGTTAAAACAAAAAAGTTCCAGTTTATTGTTTCATTTTCGTAATCTAAAATAAGTAATTTATTACGTGTATAATTCTAGCTTAATTAATAATTACTTGCCAACTGTTTATTGGTAATTATTTATTATTCACTGTTTACATGGACGAAGTGACCTGGTCAAAGTGACACCATATCATGGATTTATAAATAAAAAACATATTAACTCAATACCTGAAAAATGAATTACCTAAATAGCAAAATAATCTATTTCATCAACAGAAAGCTCCACAGCTAGTTACGATGAAAGAGACTGGCTGAAAAAAAAATGTCTCGTTATTCGCTCAGAAAACTACAAGTTCAGTTTAGTTTCACCGTAGAGGGCACTCACGACGTTGCTTGGACAAATTGCACTCGAGAGGTTTGCGGGGACATACGGACTAACAAAAAGTACGTGACCGCTGCTGTAAGTTTCGGCTTTAAGAAATTCATCTACGTGATTAGCGACATCTATGTCTCATGTCATATGCCCGATTACTTGTAATCGCTTGACTGAGGATGTTATGTAGTATTACACGTAGGAAGCCACTTTGTTTCTTTAATAAAACAACTTTTGAAGATCTCTTCAAATGCGTGCATCCAAATCCGGATGCATCCGGAGCGTTTTATTTAAAATCATCACTGAAAGGCGACTTCAATCGAAGAGTAAACCGATATAAAAATTGAGACGGAAATTCTTATTAAAACTGCACACAAACATAACGATGGATCCTATCTACAAGAGCTTAAGCAGCATTTGAATCAATTGAATTTCAAATATCTTATAAAAAAAACCGAGTAGGTGCGAGTCGGACTCTAGGATTCCGTACCGTTATCTATAAAAAATCACGTTTGTTATATGGGACGCCCCTTTAATATTAATTTGAATCTGATTTTTAGTTTCAGTTTGGTGTAATAGTGGCAACAGATATACATACATCATCTGTGAAAATGTCAACTGTCTAATTATCGTGGTTTATGATATGCCCACAGACATAGGAACGGACAGCGGAGTCTTAGTAATATAGTTACCATATTTACCATTACCTATTACCATTTGAATACGAAACTCTAACAAACTACAAACGTGAATAATTATAATCGACTATTGAAGAACAGTTTTATAATTCACGCGAGCACGCAACGGCTACTCTTCCCGTATGTTTCAATTCAAAGCCCCATTTTCCGTATTCCCTCTAAATTTCAAATGCTACGCCTCTCCAAGGGCTTAAGCGTTATACCTATTTTCTTTTCCAGAAATTTCTTCGTGTTTTCACTCTGTCGTCTATTAGGCAAGTTTGTGTGATGCCATGAATTAGTAAGTTGTTATATAACTTCCTGCGGACGTGTCGTCAACGCTCACTTACAGTTTTCGTTATGAAGAAATATTATACTGTTTGAACTCCATATTTGATTAGAGAAGTTGTGTATAAAGTCTCTTAGTTATAATACTATTACTTCTAATACAAAGAACATACAAAACAAAAGTTTTGTAAGGCTCGTTTTTAATATAAAGTAACAACAAACTAAAATAAATGACTAAACGACTGATACCAAAGTAAAAAAATTCAGAACAAAACAAAAATTACTGACGATGTCGTGGCAGTAGAAATAACAAAACATAAGTTTCAATAAGTTTCTATAAGTATGTGAAAATACCATTGTTACATTGATAGTTCTCGAGACATTTGAATAAAACCTTTAAACGAAAAATAAGCTTAAATATAGAGCTCGGAACTCCATTACATTACTGAAATTTAAATATTTTTTGTATATGTCATGAACGAATGTTACAATCATAATCCCCGAAGTAAACAATATACAATTACACAAAGACCGAATACGAGAGGGAAACAAAGGCTGTAAAGTAAAGCGTACGCGGCCTGCCGACTTTATACAGAGGTCAAGGCCACTGCTGTTTTCATACATCACCCGAGGACATATGTCCTTGAACGAGCATCTTCAAATGAAATAATACATTACTGCCGCCACAGATATATAAAATTTTTAGTCTGTGGCTTAATTTTTAATGCAAAAGGCCTTATAATTTTAAAAAGTAACGCAATAGACGTCACTGATCTTTTGGCGCCAATTTCCTTTAATTTTTACAAATTGTGTCTGTGTTAAAAACTTGAAAACTTACAGAATTAATGTATTTTAAATCGCAAACGAAATAATATATTTAAAAGGATATACTTGGGGGAAATTTAGCTTAATCGGCTGTGGATTCAGTCACAACATTCGATTGAAAGGTCTTGAATTTTGGTAAATTTTCTTTAACACATAGCGTTTAAAAGTTATTTCAATTAAAAAAAAATGGTACTTATATACCAAATTTTTTGAATGAGGTTTAGGGTAATTGCGAAAGTGAAATTAAACGATCAATATATTTGTTCTTTGTAATTAAATATTTTTTTTCTATCAAAAACTAGTGCCCGCCAGCGACTTCGTCTGCGTTTTTCATTATTTCTTCGCTCCTAATAGTTGCAGCGTGATGTTATATAGCCTAAAGCCTTCCTCGATAGATGGTCTATTCAACACAAAAATAATTTTTCAATTCGAACTAGTAGTTCTTGAGATTAGCCCGTTCAAACAAACAAACAAGCTCTTCAGCTTTATAACATTAGTATAGATTAGTTTATTTGTCGACTCCATCAACGGTTAATAAAAAAAATACGTAATTGGGTGGAAATTCGTCATTTTCAGAATTTCCCCGCTTTCTTAATTACTCCAAAGCACTATTCAAAATAAAATACCCATCTATTTTATAGAATTTGGTTGAAACTTCAGAAATATACTTTAGAAACTTTTTATGAATAGATGTTGTTTGTTAATTATAATTTCTATGATGATAAAAAGAAAGAAACATACAGTTTAAAATATTTAGGACCTCATATGTAAATTGACCTTAGTCCTATTGACGAACTTCAAATCCATAATGACTTTAATCATAATTTCACAGAATTCTATAAATCCACTTTCCTACTCAGATGAAGCGGCAGGACTAATATTTTAAATAGTAAATTAAAGGGAATAATTATGCTATACTTTTATATTTATATAAAATACTTTCACCTACGGGATTCATAGGCTTACATCATACACGGGTAACATAGGCTATAATTGACGCGGGCAAATTCGCGCACAAACAGCTAAAAAAAAAGCAAAACGTATTAATGGACTTTAGCAAATAAACTGTAACCAAATGTCGTCACAGTCTTTCCTACCAATTTCCCCAGCAATGGGAAAACTTATTTCAATAACCTACCCCAGTTTTCCGATAACTCGCGCTACCTTCTATTTCCTCACCAATAAAATGTTTAATTTACGTAGAAGTTTCATGGAATAGTAAACGTTCAACCATAGAGTTTTTAATTGAATCCCCGCCGAGATTGGAAAAAGAATCGAATAAACGATGTTATAAAAAAAAAACAAATGGAACTATTCATTTGATGTGATTTGATTCAATTGTAGCAAAATGGAGAGAAAAATTTATAAGAGACTTTATTCTCATGTGCGATAGGATGAAAATTGTATAACATCAAATCGAATTGCATAAAAGTTAGAAGGTTAAGGTAGCATAGATAAAACCTGTCCGTTCTCTTAAAACATATAAATGCTGTTAAGATAGAACGTAAGTAAACAACAAATAAATATTTTATTTACAATATATAACGGCGGGTAGTCCGAAGGGGCTATTACGAAGCCCAAATAGATGGTCCATATCGGTGGACTATCTTTAAAATAACACTGCAGGCGTGTATACCAACGTGGATTTGTTCCTTTTTATCACTTTTCATACGAAAATATAACGAGATGAGCGTGATCTCGTCGGATGTCTTTACTCCTCGGCGATCGGAAACAGAATGTGTGCCAAAATGGCGGCAACTTGGTTTTTATAAACGAACTGTCAAAGTCAGTGTCACCATTCTAATAAAATTAAGGTTATCGATGATCACGCTCTCTTTACAATCGAGTAATTAAGTAATCGAGTAACTAGCAATTAAAATAAAAGAAACTAAATCAAACGATCTTCGTAATGATGATGCGACATATAATATATATAAATTCAATATTTATTATATTAATAATAAAGTTGAAGAGTTTGCTTGTTTGTTTTCTTGAACACGCCAAGCTCTCGTTCGATCTACGGGTTCGAATTAAAAAATATTTTTATGATTAACAGTTAATTTATTGAGAAAGGCTATAGTCTATATAACATCACGCTATATCTTATAAGGGCTGAGTTAATCCACCCCTATTAGACAAGTAGAAACAAAGAAAAGTATTTCAAAAATGGAAAACCTCGCAGACGGATTTGCTGGCTGAGAGCTAGTAGTCATAAATAAAACGAACATTTAGATCAAGTAGAGCTCAATGGCGCAGTGGTTCATACTTTCGGACAGCAATGCGGAGTCACCCATCCAATAGCGAGGGTATAGGGTGGGCAACTTCAGAACTCACGTTAAGATGTTGGTCCCGGCTGCAGGCGATAATATCCAACAATCCACCGTGCTACCATAATAAGTCAAATTTCCTCAATTGATTTTGAACTCTACCTTCACTGAATTTGACATTAAAAACAAGTGGATAAATTTGACAGTTTTGTATAACCTGACGTGCCGTTGTGTACCATACTTCTTTTTGATTCCAACTAAGGTTTTATTGCAGCAGTGGGATATTGAAGATTGATAAACATGTGTAATACAAGTTGTAGTCAAGTTTATTATCATAAAAAAACATACATTTTATGACATCATTATCATAAAATTTTTGCATAAAAATAAGTTCAATAATAAAATATTATTAATCGAAAAAGTTTCATTCATTCAAACAAGCGCGAAGTAATTTTGTTTTATAATACAACTAGATATCTTCGCCCAACTTCAATACTTCCGAAGATTACCCCCTACAACCAAACAAAATTAGTAACCTACACGTCTTTATAATTTAAGTATAAATAACTATTCTCACAAACGTAAAACAATTTTGGACGGGTTTTTGACTTCATGACGTTTCGAATTTACAGGTTCATTTACAGGTTCCGTGTTCACTTAAGATTATTTTTTAATATTATTTCCGTTTTAACGTTGATGACATTTAAAATTATTTACATCAAATAAACACAATTGTATATTAAAATTAATCCTCCCTATATCTTTTAAAGTTAAATTAATTTAATCGGAATCCAGTTGGATTATCTCATTAATGGGATCACATTAAATTTAATCCTCTCAAATGTCAGAGGTTGACATTTTAAGTTACCAAATGGGGTGGAGTGCAATCTGACTTAATCTGACGGACTTTATCCTACACTTTTTAGTAGATTAAGTATAAATTAGCAGAAAACCCCAAATGAGGTTTAAGATTACTTTTGTCGAGCCCGCCTATTTAAGAATTCGTACTGCAAAGGGGAAAAGCGGGATCTGCCTGTCCGTCTGTTACCAGATCTCATAAACCGTGATAGTTAGACAATAGTAAATTTCAGTTTACTGATTCATTGGCAAAATTTCACTCTTTAATCGGTGTACCTACATTAGTCTTTTGTTGTGAAACGACTCCAACGATTTTTAAGAAATTTAGTATACAGGCGGTTTCGGGGGCGATAAATCGATCAAGCATGATTTCTTTTACCAAAAAAATATACTGATCAAATCTCGGTCATCTATGTACTAAAATTGATATCACAAAAGTTCAGGAAGAATCTTAAAGTAAATTTATATGGTTAGAACTGTAAAACCTATATGTAACAGTATATACAAATTTTGTATATGTATAAGGGTGTCAATTATACACAGTGTTCCCCCACCCTGTATCCCTGGAGTGTATCCGACAGAAATTGCTGCGGATAAAGCTGTACTCTAGTACTATTATCAAGCACGAATACTCTAGTTGATTTCTGTGTTTAATACAGAAATGTGACTTCAAAGAATACGAATCCCTTGGAGGTTTTAGACTAATAGGATTATTGTAATATCGGTTTTTAGGGCCCAAGCTGGAAAATGAAAAACAGTAGTTTTATAAAAAAATACAGCCATATTTTCAAAGTTCGGTTTTGCATATTTTACGTAGAGTCATATTTTAGAAGTTTTTAACCGGCTTCAAAATCCAAAATGAGGAGGTTATATGTTGGACGGCGAAGTATTTTTTTTATGTATGTTCACCGATATTTATGCCAATTGTTGACCGATGTTCCAAATTCTTTCTTTTTATAACAAGACGAAATACGCTTTTCACCTAATATCACGCAAATATTTCATATGATAAGACATAGCCCTTTCCTTCTATAAAAATGGAATTCATTCAAAATCCAAAAGGTGAATTTTCAATGTTCAATGAGAATGTTTTTTTTTTACTAAAGTTGGTGTGTTAATTGATTTCTTCTTGAATCGTTAACCAATTTTTATCAGACTATCTTCACAATATACCTGTAACTTCGCCTACGCAACTTATGACCTATATCCACCGCGTAATAAGTCACTTCCCATAGATGAAAGACTTTCATAAATCCGTCCAATAGATACGGAGCCTTTCTAATGCAAACAAATCTTTCCTCTTTATAATATGAGCATAGAATTTTTGGAAAAAAAATATGCCTAGCAAATAAACAAAATCTTCTTTCGACTTTCACTGTGTTGAATATTTTTATTTATATAGATATCAAACACTTTTAGTGTTACCTATTATTAAAAAAAAAAAACTAAAAAGCATGAAATAAAAACTTAATAAAATAGAACCGAGTTGAAACTTAAAAAAAAAGACAAATTATACTTATCTCAATAGCTACGAATCACGCAAAAAAAAAACATGTTTGTTGTTTGAATATTTCATTTTTGTTCTGTTTTTTTTAGTATTTTTGTTATAACTACAAAAGAAATACACTATCTGTGAAAATTAGAATAGTCTCATTATCACGGATCTTGAGATAGAGCTTGGTGACAGCCGGATAGAGGACCCAGTCCAGAGTAATACGGTCCTGTTTTATCCTTTGGTTACGGAAACCTAAAAAGGCACATTAGAGTTCTCTCAAAAGTTGAAGCATAATTATTAGACAAAATCCTGTAAAATCATGCATTTCCAATAAACGTACACATCAGTGATTAAGTTAGCTACAGTAAGTATTCCCCATCACAAATATGACATTTTACCAAACAGCATAAAGTCCAAAACAAGTACAGCTGTACACCAGCGAGATTTAATCTAGCGTTAATTAAGCGACACTTTGTTCCAGCCTTTGTGGGTGGCCCTTTAGGGGAGGAATTACGTAGAATAACAAAGTTACGCCACAGGACGGCTAATAATATGTTACTCTTTAAGGAAAAGGGACTTTTTCCTGCGGTCGGTTTACGTTCTAACTAAAGATAGTAGTTAAATCTCTTTAGTTCTTTCATAAGGAAGTATATGTTATTGTGTTACTAGGACCTTTTACTTATAAGAATAAAGGCGACTGTATTTTGTTCAACTGTTGAAGGCTACAACAGGAAATAAAAGTGTCTCGTATTTACTATAACAGATCTAAATACCAAGTATATTAGAATATCAGACGGAATCTATTCTTGTAATATATAATTTAGTAAATACTTGTTCCTAGTATATTTATATATCACATGATTTTTGACCCTACACTAAAATATATGAGTGTTTACATCTATGATTAGAATTGATAATTGTATCGTTCTTAGAATGTGTGCTTCAATTAGAAAATACTAGATAGTATTTATCTCCATTTCACAATTTTCGAGTTTTACATGATGGACTTAGATTCCAAAGGTAAGTGCAGGACTAAAACATAAAGGTTGTGAACAGGGTGCTTGAAGTATTCTGTACAGTTGTAACAGCAGTAACTACATGAGACTTCCAACACTAGGTAAGTAAAATTTACCTAGTCTTACCCAACTAATACAATAAATTAATATACTAAAAGTAGAGAAAACAAGCAATCACAACTCTCAACACGGGCACAGTCCGTATTGGTGAAGTCGGTATTAATAACTCGAGATGCGATAAAATTCAATGGCTCATCGAAACTTTCGAAACACGAAGGAGCTTGAAATAAACTTCGTTCACCCATCCCATGGCGGGCCATTCTAAAAGCTGCTTATCTTCTGCAAACGCAGAACGATCCCAATCATTGAGCTCTTGATACATATTAGTTCAACAAAAGCCCAACAGGAACCCGTTCGTTCTAACAGTATTATCCTTTACATTCTGTAGGTCTATTCGAATTTGAATCGCCAATCAATAACATGATACGTTTTACATAAGTCTATTTGCCGTAACCGGTCTGTATACGGTGAATGGGGTAACTGATCCGGGCCGGACACGCGTCGTCCGGAAATTGGCGGGCCGGCCGGCAGACCTGCCGAGTGGGTCAGTCACAATGAATATGCAATTCATTTATGTCTTTGAGGTCAATAATAGTATATTCCGTTATCATATCTTGAATGATTTTAAGTTTAATTTAGTGCTGTTGTGAGGTAAATGTTACGACTTCATAATTGAGAATTGTTAGGTAATATTATAACATATATTAATAACATTATAAAGAAGAAAGATTTGTGTTGTTTTGTTTACATTGAATAATCTCCAAAACATTCTTTCGTCTACTTGATACTACATCATACGTGACATACCTAGACTATAATTTACGCGGGTGAAAAGGCAGGAAAAATAGTTAGTCTACTATAAAGTAGGTACACCTTTATTTATTTACTAGCTTTTTTCTGGAACTTCGTATACGTGTTAGTAGTTCAGTGGGATTAAAGGTAGCCTGTATGTCAATCCAGACTTAGAATAACTTATATACTACGTTTGTTATGATTATAATATATACCTATATTTATACGCAATTTTAGATCGATTTTGATTTTCGTATATTTCGTATATTTAGAGATATACTGACTTTTTTTTGCCACAATAAATATCAAACCTACAAATTTTCGCATTTATAATATTAATAGAATATTAAGGGCCGGTTTCACCGGTTGCTGATAAAGTCCCTGATAGTCTATCAGGAACTTATCTGCCAGATAAACTACAACTTTTGGTTTCACAGGTCTCGGATAAAAATATCTGGCAGATAAAGTATTAGATATGTTATCAGCCGATTCAAGTGGCTGATAAAGACGTTATCTGATAGATAAAAAAAGTTTCAATTGACGGGAACGAAAATAGTTTTAGTTTTAGACCATTATTGTGTGCTTTGCGTCGATTGAAGTCACAAGTGTCATAAATATTCTAAAATGGATTTATTTGAGTTTTTAGAAGACGAATTAGATGAATATTTCGAACGTATTACGCGACACCGTAGGAATCGAGTAATTAACCCTAGACCTAATTATTGAGAATCACTTGACGATCAAGATTTTAGAAATCGATTTCGGCTTTCCAAGCGGGCTGTTATTTATATTGTATCGTTAATAGAAAGTGATATAAAAACTACAACGGGCTATTTAGTAAAAAATCTCCGTTAACTAGTAAGTAAAGAAGCTCCGTTTGTTTCTTCTTGATTAAAATTCACAATTCTTTCACGTTTTTGTTTTTCCATTATTAATTAACAAATACGAAAATAATACACAAAGAAAAGTTTAAAAACTGAAAAGCGTCTTAAGCACAAAATATCAACAAAGCAAAACAAATGATAGTTGCGTTTCGTTTCTGTAAACACGTAGCAAAGTATACGAATATCGTATTATTTCATTCTAGAATCATAAAATTATAATTCAAAATATGTAAAGTATAAGTATAAAAAGTTTACTTAAATAATATTGAACACAAAAAATAATATTAATTAAGTTTTAAAAATGATTTTTGATTGACGATAATTTGGGTCGTAGTATTGAAACGCAAAAAAGCGACGTTGCCGTTCCGTCAACTAATAAGTGGCCGATAACTTATCTGCCAGATAAATTATCTAGCAGTTTGATGGTGAAACAGAAAAAAGTTAACAGCAACCTTTATCCAGTAGATAGCGTTAACTATCAGATAACTATCTGAAACTTTATCAGTAACCGGTGAAACTGGCCCTAAGATAAGCATTTATAAGTCTATAATGATTTAACTTTATGCTTTAAAACTTAAAAAGTACGCATATCAGCTATAATGATAGTGTCGCATATAATTAGATATTTATGTATGAAAAAGGCAACTCTCCAAAATTTTTACTGTCTCTACGGTCAAAGATTTATCTTAAACGTCAACGATATCCGATTGCGACTAATCGATTACCGCCAGTCCCTCATCTCCACGCGAAACATGATGTTGGTAACCATCAAATCTGACTGTTGCGGATGGAGGATCGATCAGATTAGCCGATTTATAGAAACCAGCAACACCCTAAAATGGAATGACGCGTAAAAAATGGCATCCATATACAAAGACTACTCGTCTAGTGTTTGTCGTTTTCGGCTTCTCTTTTGACAAATGCCCAATACTAAATAACGGAACTGAAAAAAATAAACTTCATAGTCACGTTAAATTTGAAAATTAAACAAGATTTAAGGTAAGATTCACATTACAATGTTAACCAATAACATCCAAGATTTACGATAAGATTTATAAAAGTAAGTTAGAATAGAATAGAAAATATTTTGTTGACATTCACACACAACATTATAATAATAACAAAACAAGTACAACATAAAATCACTGTGTGAATGAAGGTCAATTAGGTTAATGCCTCAGCTAATGCCATTACTATATATAATACCATCGGAACCTAAGATATTGGATTTCAGACTTTAAATTCATCATCATCATCAGCCCTTTTACGTCCCCACTGCAGGGGCTCAGGCCTTCCTTATTCCGGATGGTTAAGGAGGATGGGCCATGACCCTCCACGCTGGCCCAATGCGGATTGGAGGGAAGTGTTTTAATTATCGTTATTTCGCTCACAGGTTATAAAGAGAATGTGGCCGGCCCATACTTATGATATTCTAAGTATGTGAGTTGTGAGATTAATGATTGATTATTTATAGGCAGATTAAGAAAACGCACTTTAAGTGCATCTAGATTTTTTAAGCAAGGTGGGAGCTCATTTTTTGTTTTTCAGCTAGCACGGTATTCTTTTAATTTATACGTCCATCAAATGTAAAATCTTCGCTCACGCTCACAACTAGACGTTTTATAGTCAGATAACTGTTGGTGCGTCATTGTATTGGTTTCTTTTATTTTTTATATGAGGGTAATAAGTTTTCATTATTTTTCCTGCCTACCTTTCCTATCTAAAAACCCCAGACTGATTTGACATTCGTTACTTGAGCATCAGCAGACACGTTTTCGCGTTGTCTCGAATTCATCATTAAAAAAAAGTAGTGATACGCACGTCGTACTAGCGTCGCGGTCGCGTACTATCAGCTGAAATTGTTGGGGAAGAAGAGATAAAGGAAAGGACGGCTGTTATCTAAATCTCAAAACATCAGCAACCAGCGCCAGACAGGTCAGTCAGTCAGTCATCTCATTTTTCCCCACCATTTCCCGTGGTCCTTCGTTCCAAATAAATTCATTTTCCCGAAATCCTACTTTTTTCCTTATTTAATAAGCAGCAATTCAGCATATTAAATTAATATTTTTATTACCCCCATATTTGTTTCGATCGTAACCATTCGTTCTTTTTCGACCATTCATTTGATTGTAGATCGACATCATTCATTCAATTAAATTGTCTGTGTTCATTCAATCGTACATAGCTCATAATTGACATTGACAGCAATTGTCATAATCTGTCATTGTCAATTATTAACACTGACGTCGACCGTCATCATCATTGTTAAAACAGTATTATAAGTATTTTTTTACCTTCGTATTTCGTAGATTTTCTGATAAAACTATTTTAATTTGAAACTGAATCTAATTGCATAAAACAAAATGTCTAAGCCAAGTAACTTATTCATTCGCTTCGGCATTTTACAAAAAAGAATACATGAATTGTATGATTTAGCTACAAGTTGCAGTGCAGCACAAGAAAAAAGTGATAAGTATGATCAGTTTTTGGTTAGGTATAACGATATCGAAAAACATCGTGATCAAATGGATGATATATATTCTACATTAATGTCCGACAAAAAGTTTGATGAGAAGGAACGTGCCGAATTGGAAGGTGGTTATAATGAGTTCCAGGAACAGTTTTATTCAATTCAAGTGTTACATGCTAATTTAACTACTAAGAAATCTCACACTACTGACCGTTTCGAGCACAACACAACTACCGAATTTCATTTGCCTAAAATATCATTGCCTAAATTTAGTGGTGTTTCAGTTGAGTGGCCTAATTTTATATCAATCTTTAACAGTTTAATTCACAATAATAAACGATTGGGTGAAGTTGAAAAAATGCATTACTTGTTAAGTGTGTTGGACAAAGAACCGTTATCTTTAATTAGGCATCTCACTGTTACACATGAAAATTACATAGTTGCATATAGATTACTTAGTGAACGCTATGAAAACAAAAGGATTATAGCGGACAAACATATAGATGCAATCCTTAACTTACCTAACCTAACACAAATAAATACAAAATCTCTTAATAAGTTTTTATACACAATAAAAGAAAATACACAAGCATTAATTTCACTAAAATTTCAGGTGGACTCTTGGTGTTTTCTACTTTTACACATAATTCTTAAAAAATTACCTATAGATATCAGAGCAAAGTTTGAATCAACAATTGATATAAATAGCATTCCAACATTTAAGGAATTACTTTTATTTTTAGAAAATCAGCTGCGAATTTTAGAAAACCTTTCTAGTTCCACAACTAAATCAATTACAAGTAATTCTTTTAATGTTGTGGATACATCTATTCAGTCGACTCAGTGTTTGAGTAAATGTCCATGCTGCAATGAAAACCATCTTATTTACAAATGCCACAAATTTGAAAATATGAGCGTTATAGATAGAAAGAATTTTATTAAACAACAAAAACTTTGTTTCAATTGTCTTCGCACACATCATGTATCAAAATGCATGTCAAGAAGTACATGTCAAATATGTCATGGCCGGCATCACACTAAATTACATTTAAACTCCGCTCAGAGCCGTGATTTTTCTCAGGTGTCTTCGGAGCATATTGATGGTAATGTAACACAAACTCAATCGCTTCATGGCATTGATGGTACATCCACAATGGTTTTAGGGACTGTTATTTTAAAAATACAAGATGTGGATGGTCACTATCATTCAGCTCGTGCGTTGATTGACAGTGGTTCTCAGGTTTCTATAATCACTGAAAGCTTGGCACAACAATTAAGATTGCCTCGCTCTCATTCAGGTTCCTTGTATGGTTTGGGTGTTGTGTCAAATCAGCATACCAATGGTACCGTACAAACAAACATCACATCTACACACAAATCAAAACATATTTTGTTCTCTGATTTTGTTATTTTAAAGCGTATCACTGGCAATCTCCCTACAGTTCCAATACATAAAATGGTTTTAGAGACTTGTGAAAATTTAATTTTAGCAGATAGAAATTTTAATACTCCTGGCCACATTGATTTACTTCTCGGAGTTGGGTTATATGATCAGATTTTTGACGGAAGGAAGTTCAGTCTCGGTGAGGGCATGCCTACTGCCTATTATTCTATCTTTGGTTGGGTCATCATGGGCAAAGCTCCTGCTGCATCGAGCTTGAATTATAATACCACTGCGATGGCTTGCACCTTCGATCTGCATCAGGCTATAAGTTCATTCTGGGAAACTGAGGAACCACCCAAAACTTCAATTTCGGACCCTGAAGACATTTTGTGTGAAAAACATTTTCAAGAAACTTATACTAGGGATAGCACAGGCCGTTTCAAGTTACGTTTGCCTTTCAAGGTCAACCATAGACCCTTGGGTGACACTCACTTTTCTGCTTTAAAGAGGTTTTTTCATTTAGAGCGACGACTTCTCAAGGATAGTAGGTTGCGAGGGCTTTACGTTGAATTTATGCGCGACTACCTCGAGGCCGGCCACATGCAGGAAGTCCCAACTTCTGGGTCTTCCGATCGATATTTTATACCTCATCATGGTGTTTTAAAAGAACACAGTAGCACTACCAAATTGAGAGCCGTTTTTGACGCTTCTGCGCCTAGTTCGTCTGGCGTCTCTCTGAATCAAATACTTATGTCAGGTCCCAAATTGCAGAAAAACATTGAGGATATTATTTTACGATTTCGAATTCACAAGATTGTTTTCACTGGTGACATCCGACAGATGTACCGCCAAATCAACATTGATGAGGATGATCAACGTTATCAAACAGTTTTATGGCGCGAATCTCCTGATTTTCCACTTAGACAGTACGAATTAACAACTGTCACCTACGGTGTTTCCAGCTCAGCATATCAGGCGATTCGTGTCATTCATGAACTCGCACGCCTTAACTCTGATCGTTACCCTGAAGCCTCTACCACACTTTTTGAGGACACGTTTGTCGATGACGTCGTCAGCGGGTCTTCCAGCGTTGGTTCTGCTCTTCAATTGCAACGTGACGTTGTCGCCATTTTAAGTCAGGGTGGTTTCATATTACGAAAATGGTGTAGTAACTCTGATGAATTCTTGTCAGCCTGTCCATCCGATCACTGTGAAGCTCCATATCGTTTCGAGGACGGTGATAGCATTTATAAAATTTTAGGAATTGAATGGAAATCCAATTGTGATAGTTTTATTTACAAGGTAGACGATATTGGTTGCTCCATGACAAAACGTGGAGTTTTATCTAGTATCGCTAAACTTTACGACCCATGTGGTTTCTTAGCTCCAACGATTTTTTATGCGAAGCTTTTTATGCAAAGGTTGTGGCTTTTGGATACTGGATGGGATGATCCCCTGCCTTCCGAGATTGCGAAGGAGTGGAATTCATTTTTATCCGACTTTCCCAATTTAAATCTCATCTCTATTCAGCGACGTATTCTTACAGATCAACCGATCGATATTCAAATTCACGGTTTCTGTGATGCGTCCGAACGCGGGTATGCAGCATGCATCTACCTGCGCGTTAAAGACTCGGACGGTAGTATTTTGGTTCGACTTCTAGCCGCCAAATCCCGTGTGGCTCCCATTAAACAAAAGTTAACTATCCCCAAACTTGAGCTAAGTGGTGCTCTCTTGCTCGCTCGTCTGACCGAGCATACATTCGGCATCTTACAGCCCAAATTCAAAATAAATAATTTGTACGGCTGGACCGATTCCAGTATTGTATTGTCCTGGTTGAATACCTCACCACATAAACTTCAAACATTCGAAGGTAATCGCGTTTCCCAAATCAAAATGATTATGCCTGACCTCGTGTGGAAACATGTTTCGTCATCAGCGAATCCCGCCGACCCGGCCAGTCGAGGGATTCCACCTTCCGAGTTGGCAAATCATTCGATCTGGTGGTCTCCGCCATGGCTCGAAGGTTGTCTTTCGTCGTGGTCTGGAGATGTACCATTGCTCAGTGAAAGCGAATTACCGGGTATCAAATCTCTTCCTCTTTTATCAGTCGTCGTTGAAACTGCCGTCGCACCGCTCATCTTTGAGAGATTCAGTTCGTTTCCCAGGCTACAGACAATTGTAGGCTGGTGCAAGCGTTTTATGCATAACACTCTCAATAGAACGCAGCGTCGTACTGGGCCATTATCAGTCTCAGAATTGAACGATAGCTTGAACACTATCGTCAAGTTAGTTCAGTCTACGGCGTTTGCTAGAGATCTAGAAGCTTTGCGTGCCGGCAAGAACACGAGAAAGGGTTTGATGCGCCTTAGTCCGTTTATTGACTCCGACGGGCTTTTAAGGGTAGGTGGTAGGCTCACCAAATCTCAACTTCATTATTCAGCAAAACATCCCTTGTTGCTACCAAAGGATCACGTCATCACTAATCTCATCGTCGATCACTATCATCGTTTGTATTTACATCCAGGCTTAGGTCTACTTCAAGCACTTTTGCAACAAACATTTTGGATTTTATCTGCTCGACGTGTCATCAAGCGCGTTATTTTTAAATGCCAGCGTTGTTATCGTTTACGCCCCAAAGCTATCGAACCTTACATGGCTGATTTACCAGCAAATAGAGTTAATTCATGTAGAGCGTTTCAGCGTGTTGGCATCGATTTTGCTGGCCCTTTCTTACATAAGGTTTCCAGAATTCGAAATGCTAAATCTGTGAAAGCATACCTATGCATTTTCGTTTGTTTCACCTCTAAGAGTGTCCATTTGGAAGTCGTCTCTGACCTTTCTACGGAGGCCTTCATTGCATGTCTGGATCGCTTTGTGTCGCGTCGCGGGCTACCTACGGATATATATAGCGATTGTGGCACAAACTTTGTTGGGGCAAAAAACTATTTAAGGGAAATTCACAAGTTTTTAAAGGACACATCATCAAAGGTATATCATCATTTATCTGTTCAACGAATCAATTGGCATCTTAATCCACCTGCCAGCCCTCACATGGGCGGTTTGTGGGAAAGCGCGGTCAAATCTGCCAAACTTATTTTAAATCGAGTGATCGGTGAACGCACGCTAGTTTTCGAAGAGCTGGCTACAATATTTTCTAAAGTTGAAGCAGCATTAAATTCAAGGCCATTGTGTCCCTTAACAAATGATCCCAGTGATCTCGAAGCGTTAACGCCGGGTCATTTCCTCATAGGGCAACCACTTCTGTCATTACCTGAACCAGATATAGCGGATTCCATCATCAGCCCGTTGAGGCGTTGGAAGGTGCTCCAACAAATTACGCAACATTTCTGGAAGCGCTGGCATTCCGAGTATTTGCACACTCTAATGCAACGCCCGAAGTGGCTTAACAAGTGCGAAAACATTCGTGTCGGTGATCTAGTCCTCATCAAAGAGCACTCTCCACCGCTTCAGTGGCGTAAGGCTCGCGTTATCAGACTTTGTCCTGGTACCGATGGTGTAGTAAGGGTGGTCGAACTTAAAACGGCTTCTGGAACTCTATTGAGACCGGTTCTCAAACTTTGTCGTTTATATCCAACTAACACATAATATTCGCATTTACCTCAACTTATTTATATGTTTTATTTACTTATTATATATATATATCTTAAATTTAATTTAGACACTTGTAGCTTGAATTATATCATCACCAAAAAAAAGAAAAAAAAAGTCAAATAAAAGAGCTAAGCCGCTCTTTGGGGGGCGGTATGGTGCGTCATTGTATTGGTTTCTTTTATTTTTTATATGAGGGTAATAAGTTTTCATTATTTTTCCTGCCTACCTTTCCTATCTAAAAACCCCAGACTGATTTGACATTCGTTACTTGAGCATCAGCAGACACGTTTTCGCGTTGTCTCGAATTCATCATTAAAAAAAAGTAGTGATACGCACGTCGTACTAGCGTCGCGGTCGCGTACTATCAGCTGAAATTGTTGGGGAAGAAGAGATAAAGGAAAGGACGGCTGTTATCTAAATCTCAAAACATCAGCAACCAGCGCCAGACAGGTCAGTCAGTCAGTCATCTCATTTTTCCCCACCAACTGTTCTTATGAGTCTCTGTCCTGTTTGATTTATATTTGAATAAGAGACAGTCTTATTTGCATCATGGTCTTTATCGTATCAATGATGTGGCGGATTCCAATCAAGGCGTAAAATTTAAGCTTTCAACTTCGTCATACATCCGAAAACACGAGTAGAGAATACCTTCACTTCGGATTTCGGTTGGCGATTCGTCCTCTTGTATTGATCATGATTTTCATACCGCTATATAACCTCCTAATATTCATAACACACTTACAGTGCGCTGTTTTAATCCAGCGACTAACTTGTGATTTAAAATTGTATGTCATATAATAAATATCATAGCGTCAATATAAAAACAATGGCGGACTGTCAACTTCAAGTTGTTACGTGGCCCGCGCGCTTCAAGCGTGCTCGCCGTCTGCAAGCCGCGCACAAGCCGCATAGTTGCCGATAGCAATAGTCCCTCGCGGGTAGGGATGCCCGATTATAAGATTATGATCCTAGCATGTAACGTGTGCTTAGCGCGCGAGAAACTAACGGTAATCAAATTACAACAAACATTGCAAAAAAAGCATTATACTCTTTATCTTACTTACAGAAAACTACAACCAAAATAATATTACACAATAATATAGTAAAGTAACTCGGTGGCGTAGTGGATAAGCGCCGCGACTCCCGAGCATTTTTGTTAAGCAACTTTCGCAATGATCAGTCACGGGATGGGTGACCAAAATTATTATTACTCCACGTTGAAAGCATGTTGAGCCATGGTCCCGGCTAAATTTACAATCGTCAATACCCACCAATCAGCATTGGGCCAGCGTGGGGGGTTATAACCCATTCTACTTAACCGTCCAAAAAGAAGGCCTAAACACCTGCAGTGGGGACGTAATAGGGCTGATAAAGATGATGAATAATATTCCAAAAAAAAGTAAAAGAACATAATGATTTTGAACATCCAGTGTTTTTCGAAAAAAGTTTTGTAGTTTAATGACTACGTAGGTAGTCCTCAGCCGACAAATTATTACTTGTGACATGGCTATTACAACAATCGACAATTCCCTTAACTTCATTGATTATTAATTGCCGCCTTCCATTACATAGTAAATTACGGCAATAAAACGCCCATTAGTAATTGAACTTTTTTATAACAACTAGCGGTTTTCACACGACTTCGCTCGCGTAAATTATAACCTATTTATCACTCGCGTGTATTGTTGTTTTGAATCTATCGCGTGTAAGTAAAATTTTAAAATGGGTCATGTAGTTTCATCTTTCCTCTCTATAATATTAATAGACAAGAAATACATACAATTCATTCTAACGTTTCTGTGCACATTTTTAGTTAGCGTTAACATCTGCAGATGCAGCTAAGTTAAGCTTCCTATAAATGGCTATTGTGATATCGCAATCCCGACAACTGAACCATCGAGCTCCTCAAGATTATTTAATTAGCATATCCATATTAAGAAAACACCTCAATAATATTACGTGTATCTTAAATAATATTTTCAATTTCTACACACAAAATCCTAGCAAACTGACGAACGGCAGCTAGAACTCTATAATTTACGATTCACACCAGCCAGCTGTCGCGTGACTCTTAATAATAATGGTAAACCGATTTACCATTTCACAGTAAACTTTATACTAAACCAATAGAGTTGAAATTGGATTAAACAATATCGTTTTCAATTCGATATTGTTTTCATTATTGCCTAGTCCACCTGAGCTTTTACACAAATCGGATACGGGTTGATTACAGCGTGGTTTATTCAAGATAATTGTTGACAACTAAAGTAATTAAATTGTTTTAGATTAAGGTATATAGATGGTTAATTTTTAAGTACATCTAATATTTAAAGAGGTGTATCAGAACACTTAGGATTAGAAGAACCATCTTACTTTAACAATAACATGTCAAAGTCAGTTTCATTTGTTAAAAGTCGGACGACCCTCCATGCTGGCCCAATGGATTGGAGGATATTAACGACTGCAAATACAACCGGGACCAATCGCTTTACGTGCCTTCCGAAGCTTGGAGTTGCTTGAGATAATATTTTTTGGTCACCCATCCTGTGCCCGACCTTTGCGAAAGTTGCTTAACAACTACAATCGCGGGCCATGGCGCTTATTCACTACGCGACCGAGCTACTCTGAATCGACCCTCAGACTCGTGTAATATTATATGAGTGTTGTGACCAATGAATAAAGCATTGTTTCCAGCGAAGACTGAAAATACCAACTTTGAAGTACGTATCTACACCATCTGTTTCTGTTACCTGGCAAGCAACAGGGGTGAGTAGGATTCTCCTCCTTGAATCCGACAGTGAGCTGCTAGGTGGGTCCCCAGAGCCTACCCACCAAAACCCGTACTCTACACCTTCTCATGGGAAATGAAAACCGGTAAGCTATGGCCGAGTCACCAGGACACTCAAGTATTGGACCATTGGTCCCCTTGCAGATGGAAAATTGGAGAGACTTGGGTAAATCGAGTGCCTCTCCCAGACAGACGAAACCGTGCAATGCGGGAGCGGCTGCCAACTACCTCCGCTGGCCCCGACGACGACGTGAACCTAATCTGATAAAAATATGCGTTCACTGTAAACTACTCGAGGCTTAATTGCATCATCGGAAGGCTCTTTCCGCTTGTTCTCCTACTCGCTTGATCGTATACCACTTGCCCATTAAAAGCTGAACCCTATTTAACATGATTGGCCATATATAAATGAGGTCAACTTACTTCGGAGGTTTCAAAATTTTGGAATCTTATTTTTTTATTTGTCATCTTACAAATTATCATTTTATAGACAATATTAATTCGTAGCTCGGTGGCGCTACGGATATGCGCCGCTGCGCACGATCGCTATTGCTAAGCAATTTTCGTAAGAGTTATTCACGGGATGGGTGACCAAAAATTATTAAACAAAGGCCTGAGGCCCTGCAGTTTGGCTGTGAAAGAGTTAATGATGATGCTCTATATATCAAAGACGAAAATGTAATAAAACAGTTACTATTTCATAGCAATTTTGGCGACCACGTCACTTCAAATTGACATAACTTTTTTATTTGTGAACCGATTGAAATAAATCTTACACTAAATGTTAACGGAAGAATGCCGCAATATAATATTGAAAACTGCATTTAAATTGGTTCAGCCGTTTCTGAGATTTTCGTGCACAAACGCACAGACAAACAGACAAACAGACAAACCGACAAACCGACAAACCGACAAACAGACAAACCGACAAACAGACAAACCGACAAACAGACAAAAAATTTAAAAATATTTGTTTTGTGTTCTATTACTCTTATAAATGTCCCTCTTGACAGTTTTTTTCATATATCTTCAATGTACTGACATCGATCGGTTACGTCTCTAAAAACGCATAAATATTGGTAAACTCGCAAATCAAATGGACATTAAGCAGCGTGCATACGCGACATTTATTTTTCTCTGGCCTTCCTTATGTATGGTTAAGGAACATGGGCCATTACGCTGGCCCAATGCGGATTGACGGGTATTAACGATTACAAACGCAGCCGGGACCAACGACTTAACGTGCCTTCCGAAGCACGGAGTAGCTCGCGAGAATAATTTTTTGGTCATCCATCCCGTGACCGACCCTTGCGAAAGTTGCTTAACGACAACGATCGCGTGCCGCGGCGCATATCCACTACGCCACCGAACTTTAAACGAATTATGTAAATTTTAAGACACAAGCAATAATCAATAATCTGTTAAATATTTTAGTTTTTAACTTTTTACTGCACTTATTTGTTACTATGTGTAAGAGACAAAAAAGATAATTATTTTTTTAGATGTACTTTAAAATTTACGTTGAATAAGTGTGTTAGTATTTCTGGTACTCTTCCCATTTAACATTTTACTAACAAAACACATTACAAAAGGAGCTTACACCCTTCATTTCAAATAATAATATTATTAAAATTAAAAAATATTTCATTTAAAAATAATTTTAATAAAATACCGGAATGTTCCAAGAATTCGAGATCTTACTATTTTAAATTTTTTTTGTATGATTTTTTTGTCGATCAACTTAAAAGCCGCTCTTAAGTTTCGGATGTTTGATTCCTGCATACTGCATAGGCGAAGAACGGCATTTGAAACACATAAGATGGCACCTGGATTTAGATGTGGTGCTGCAAACAAACAGATAGCAGGGCCGAAAGAGAAAGCAAACTAATTTGTGCAATTGGAAGTAGTGAAATTCATTTAATAGATACGTAGAATTATAATAAAAAAGAAAGTTTCTTCACTGTTTTTATTTGTCAATCTGATCACTGTGTATAAAAAAGAACTAAACTTATATACAAAACAGTTTGGAAAATGGCGATATAAAAGTTGGTGAGAGTTTTATGCCCTTCAGAGAATCGCGTGTTGACACCCAATTAACTATAAAGCCGAATAAACCTTGCCAAGTGACTCCCGACCTTTGCTTCATGTCTGTCTGTAGATAAGCATATTCTGCTCCGGTAATGTCCTAATAAAATCTAACTTAGTAATTGTGCCAGATTATGGCGTCGAAATAACCGGGTTATGAAAACATACGGTTCCATTTAAGATGGTGGATCGTGGCCAATTAAAATTAAATATCATGAAAAAGCACTTGTGAAAGTCGATTTTTAACTTTATTAAAACTAATAACATATAGTTGTTTTACCGCGACTTTGCCGTTGTAAATTAATGCATATAACCCGCATACGCTGTAGCTTACCGTAGATAAAAGATTTTTTTAAATAGTTCCAGTATTAACAGAGTGTATTCAATGCAAACAAACAATCAGATCTTTCTTCTTTATAATATTTGTATAGATTATCTTTTAAACAAACTTGTCTTAGTAATAACAAACATTTTGATGCATTCGTTTTGAAGTTATGCTGAAATTTATTCCCAGCAATTAATTTTTATTTACAAAAGACAAAGGGAAATATACTCGAAGTTTTATGTTAGACACGGTTTGTGAGCCATATCTTTACAAATATAAACGTATGCATTCTATTCTATTATTATGTTATTTTAACATTCTATAATTTTAACAAACTAACAATCAAACGCTTTCCGTTGAGTCAATTTGAATATTATTTAAATGGAAAACTCATCAGTTTGCTTGATAAATTATATTGTAATCTGTTGGATATCCGTTTTATAATTCGTAATTGGCATTGAGATTGTAATTTAAAAATTGTAATATTAGTTTGTAGTTAGCTATGTACTATCCCTTCTAATAAAATAAAAATATATCTTTGCAAATATAGAAGATATATTTCGTCCAAAACCTTCATTTGAATTCGGGCGAGGCTTTACTGGCTATGCCTTTAATCGTTCGACAACCGTCAAATCAAGTTTGTTGAATAAGTTAAACGCCATTGCAGGGACTTCGAATTTTCGAAAAGAAGGGTTATGATTTTGGCCGGCATGTATATTTGTGTGTAAGAATGTTCATCTGTTCCGTTGTAACTATTTTTTTATTTATTTGATATGTTTACAATGATATATAATATTGATAACATTCATTTTTGTTTTCACACATTTCAAACATATAGTTATATATTGATAACTTTTGCTTAAATACATCAGAAAATAATTTAAATAAAAAAATTTAAAAATTGTTTAAATAAATCTCTTGTTTCAAACTTTTTAGAGCGTGATTTTGCTGTAGTCGGGTTGAAATTTTTGAACTTCTTTTTTTTATTCATAAATAATAATTAAATAATTGCATTAAAAAACTGACTAAGAACGCTAGAAATATTCAAAAGCACAAGAATATATACGTTCTACAAAAGCAATAAAAAACGCCGTATCTACAATGTTATGTTAATGTTACGTCGGGTTTTTTTTTTATTTTCGTGGTGAAATTTTTGTTCCTAAACGGCCTAATGCAGCTATGAATTGCACTCTGCGCCAGTCTTCGAGAAGCGGAAAACTAGCAACAAGCCATTACAGTGGCGTGCTGCCAAAACGTGAATTACTGACCTCATTCTAGCCGTATTGTTTTAGGCGCATTCCACGTGGAAAACAGCCCTATAACCGCAGTAGCTATTTTAGTACTCATTATATACCGCATATTATGCCGTTCGAATAGACCAATTGCTATTTTAGTTTACCTATTAGATCGGGCGATAAATAATTATAAAGTGTACATATCGACCAATAACTGAGAGCTAATTTAATTGTAACGAGCAGTTTTCCCGCGACTTCCTCCTAGTGATGCGACTTAGACCGTATTTTTACTCGAGTCACTCGAGTGAAAGAAAATATTACTAGAATAACTATGCACTGAAGTTGACGCATCGAGTTGATTATGTTGCTACTAGATTTCACTTTGGTATTTTACTTTATTCATCTGTGCGGTTTTTTAAAATTTTATTGATTTAGAGTAATCATATGTCTAAACTCTTTAATGTTTAATAATTGACTTTAGTCAACAGCAAGTCAGATAGATGTCATACCATACCATAATATGTAAAATTTCTCCACGTAATTTTAAATCTTAATACATTGGGGGTAGAATTCAAAATCAATTGCGCAAATTTGACATGTTACGGTAACTTGTAGCAGCTGTGTGTAGAAATGTACATTTTATAAAAAATATCACTCTAATTGTAAACTTGCAAACCGAGTGACATTTTTACTTGAGTGACTCGACAACTCGAGTGAGGTAATTAAATGACTCGAGAGACTGGAGTCACTAGATCCTATTGGAGTCGCATCACTATGGCCTACGTAAATTTTAGCCTATATTACTCTCGTATAAGGTAGCTTCCCGTAGGTGAAAGAATTTGCATCATCATCATTTTCAGGACTACCCCTACAAACAAACAAAAAAGTTAAAAACTTTTATTCTTTATATTATTAGTATAGATTTGCATTTTATATACTAAATTATTTACCTATTATGCCTGCGACATCCTGAAATATCTGCTACATACTTTCTACGTGACCTAAATAGAAGGACGAGCTGATGCTACAATCTATGTTTATATGATTTAAAGAGTACAGATTTCATTGTTCGTATGTATGCTTTGAATAGGCTCCGAAAGAAAATCACATACGGGAAACTACACCATACAGGTTACATTTATACGGGCGAAGACGCATGAAAACTGCTAGTAAAGGGAAATATCATCGTTAAATCAAATCTAGTAATTCGTCGTCGTATTACGTGTTCACTTCGCTGATGCTGGCTGCCAATCGACCAAATCACCGAGCAATTTTTGTCATAAAAACAATTGACTACCGCGACACTCTTTTAACACCCTTTCAGAATAAGTATTAGGGATGGCACTTGGCATTATAATACAGGATTTTTTATCAATATACGATTTCTTTCCTTCATTTATAGAACATATTAACGAAGAAATTTCATTTTTATTATAATAATAATTAGCAGTTTTATGTTGTATAATAACATAATCATCGTCATCAGCCAATTAACGTCCTCACTGTTAAGGCACAGATCTTTTTTTTACTTTTAAAACCAAGTTGCGAAATTTAATATTAGATCAGGCAGAATCATAAAAATTGCTATCTCGTTTCTACTAGGCATAGTATTTATAAGTATGTATTGTATTGTATGTATTATGTTATATATAGTATGTATGTTTGTGTTATGTTTATTTTTTATATATTATTTTTCTCTCTCAATGATTACATATGCACCTGCTTTTATCCTTTATTTTAATCTCCACATCACCTAAAGGTTGACTGGCAGAGAATGCCTAAGGCATTAAGTCCGCCTTTGTACGATTGTGCATAAAGAATTAAATAAATAAATCTCCTCTATGGATGAAATCGAATAGGGAGAATGGGCCATGACCGACTATGCGAGCTCAGTGGGGTTTTCAGATGTTAATTAAGAATTAATTAAGTTAAGAATTAACAACAGCAGATATAGCCAGATACAACGACTAATTGTACCTTTCAAAGCACGAAGGAGCTAATAATGTTTTGATCACCCATTTTATGATCGACTTTTGCGAAAGTTGCTTAACTATTACATTGCAGACCGCATGCGCTTACCATTGCGTCATCAAGCTCTTCAAAAAACTGATATACCATAAAAATAAATGCAAAGTTCATAAGACGGCAAAGTTGACAGCCCTTAAAGCAAATCAAATCGACAACACAATAATCACGCCCCACCGCGCGCAAACGCGACATCCGTCTACAAGTGACATATTTATGACCATTCGGTAGTTCACTTCGGCTTATCGCGAACAAGTTTGAAAATATTCACAAAAAAAATACGAGAAGTGTTCTAGAATTGGTGCAAAACATTTATATAATCTAAGGGTCTACCCTCACCACAAACTAAATTTCGAATCCCTCTTATAATCCGTGAATATCTGTACATCAGAGGCAGGTAGGGCACCTCGATGGCGCAGTGGTTAACTAAGCAATGGTTGTTAAGCAACTTTCACAATGCCGGTCATGAGATGGGTGACCAAAAAATTATAATTCCGGGCACCTCTGTGCTTTGGAAGGCACGTTAAGCCGTTGATTTTAGCTACATCTGAGTAAATTATCGAACAATGTATTCCTTTATAGTCATATTAGCGTTTTGAAATTAGGCGCCATTTCGTTTTTTGGAGAAACGGGGTAGACCTAGTAACTTTTGTGTTTTTAACGTTGTATCTGCTGTAATCAACTTTTTATACCTATAAAAGGTACAATTCCAAAACTATAATGATTCTCTAGAAAATTTCTATATCTCTAATAGATAGATAATTTTGTTGAATTCAAATGTCAAAGCTCTCTTTTGAAAGGTGATTATCACTACATAGTATAATGTATAAAACAAAGTCACTTTATCTGTCCCTATATCCCTGTGTATGCTTATATCTTTAAAACTACGCAACGGATTTTGATGCGGTATTTTTTTCAATAGGGTGAAAAAAATACCGAAGCCGTTGGCGAGAAGCTAGTTACGTAGAAATAACAGTAACATCAATGGATAGGTCGATGTAATTAGGGCTCAGAGCTTTGGTTCATCTAATTATTTACGTGAAGTATAACATCACAATTAATCAACTTTACGTTAAGAAAAACAATTATCTCCGAAGCTATTCACCACTACAGGATGGGACAGGACATTTTCAAGCGTTTGGAAAGAATACAGCAACAACAATTTTTGTCGTATCCAGTTCGGCTGGGCAGCGTTCGGGAAGCTACGATCAACGATCTACAATCATACAATCTTCGCATCCAAATGACCTGTGTCTGAAGGCCAAAGTCTTAGACCAGTATGTGTTGCCCGTGATGACTTAAAGAAACATGGTCGCGTACTATGAGTGATGAGAAGGCTCAACGTGCCCCAGTGAGCAATGGTGAGAGAAACACTTGGTGCTTCTTCACGCGATTAAGAATAAAAAGGAGAGAAAACAAATCCGGAAAACATCTAGTTTATTATACGGATGGAGGCGAGTGTCTCGCGCGGTGACCGCATGACGCAGCCCGCCGCCGCCGCACTGCGACAACCACGCGGCGAGCGGCTCCGCTACATATCGAATTTGACAGACCTGCAGGCCTATTCGAGAACTTGACTAACAGCTTAAAGTCGTAATCATCGTAGAAAGTGAACAATAGAGCTCTGCGAACAACTTATTCCGATTGTCCTCAGAGTTACAGAATAAGAAGTCTAAGGCCTAATTGTCTAATTTCAAAATCAATACTATTAAATATGCGGAATTAATTTCTTGAAAAATCATGTTTTTTTTCCCTTCAAAATACATATAATATCTGCATAATAATGCTGATCGGCAAAACTTTTGAAAGATCACACGGAAAGGGATTGAAATTATTCCGCCATACGTTGACTGTATTGTAAGCTTTATATAAGTTCACAGGTGTTGGCCAGTTGATAAAGAGGTCAGATACCGCTCTTTCTGATTGATGGCAGTGAAGATCTCTCGGAAATGGCCCACCCCTGCCAAGATTGATGGAAATTATCCCAGGGAAAGTGATGCATACGATATATAGTATGTACGAGGGTCAAACTGAAAGTTCTTAGAACTGGCCACTTATAAACATATAATAAAAAAAATAATTCTAAAATTTGAAAATATAACTCTTTGCCAATATTACTGAGTATATATTTCATTCATTTGTCATTTGTTTTACGATTTGGCGGCAAATTGAAAATTGTCTGTGTCACGTCATCATGAATTTAACACGAGAAAATTTTCGTGCAATGATTTTTTATGACTTTCGATGTCATTTAAGTCAACAAGAAAGTTATGATAGACTACGATTGGCCTTTTCACGATGAAGCCCCATCTCGTGCGACTGTTTACAACTGGTTTAATGAGTTTAAACGTGGTCGCACTAATCTCACTGATGATTTACGTGAGGGACGGCCTTCTACGGCGACGACTGAAGATAACATCTGTGTTGTGCGGCGTATGATAGAGACTGACAAAAGAGTGACCTATCAACAGATTCGGACAAGCTTAGGCATCGGTATGAGTCAAGTGCACAAAATCCTCCACGAACATTTAGCGGTCAGGAAGCTTTGCGCCCGGTGGATACCTCATAATTTGACTGAGGCTCAAAAACTCCATCGTGTGGATTGGTGTCGTAAAATGATTGAAAGATTTAACGGAGGTGACTCAAATGCTGTGTTCGACATACTAACAGGTGACGAAAGCTGGATTTACTGTTATGATCCTAAAACCAAAAGACAATCTGCTCAGTGGGTGTTTCCTTTCGAGGAGTTGCCAACTAAAGTGAAGAGAGATCGAAGTGCGGGAAAAAAAATGGTGGCCTCGTTCTTTGGAAGGATAGGTCATTTTGCAACAATTGTGTTAGAGGATCAAAAAACAGTTTCTGCAGAATGGTACACTACCAATTGTTTGCCACTTGTCTTGGAAAAAGTTCGAGAGAAACGACCTCGCAGTAGGATCCTCCTTCACCACGACAACGCCTCGTCGCACACCGCCAAGCGAACGATCGACTATTTGGCGACATCAAACGTTGAATTACTGGGTCACCCGCCGTATAGCCCGACCTCGCGCCTTGTGATTTTTATTTATTTCCAAAAATTAAAGAAAAACTTAAAGGAAAGCGGTTTATGAATGCTGAAGAAGCGGTGGCTGCGTATCGCGATACCATTGAAGAGACCCCTAAGGACGAGTGGGCAAAGTGCTTTTCCCAGTGGTTCCATCGCATGCAGCGGTGTATTGACGTGAATGGACAATATTTTGAAAAGATATAATAAAACTAATAACTGGCTAATGTAATCAGTTTTTGATTTTCTAAGAACTTTCAGTTTGACCCTCGTACCATACAACAAAACCTCGGTTCACCGCAATTTGTGGTTTGTTTTGTGTCAATTATGTTCAACCTGATGTGACGTTGACTGTACTACATTACTACTCTACGTAAATAATTTAATAATTTAAGCTTTTATTAGATATTCATATGTAAAAATCTAATACATCTAAACTAATATTATAAATAGGCTCCGAAGCTACTGGACCGATTTCAAACATTCTTTCATCTACGGCAAGCTACATCGTATGCGGTAAACATAGGCTACATTTTATCCCGAAAAACAGCAAATTAAGGAGTGAAAATGGGAGTGGAAGTTTGTATAGGTAATTAAAACGTTACCATAGCAACCAAACTTTACTATTCATATGTCATTGTAATTATATCCGTGTCAATGATAAATCCATATCCAAATAAACAGTTCCCTAGAGATCCCGCGGGCGAAGCCGCTGGTGGAAGATAGTTAAATATATGTAGGAAAAGAAAACTATGGTTTTCTCTTTTGGATTGTTCCGCGCAACAGGCGTCGTCGAGCCGCGCTATGAGAAATAGTTCATAGTCTGTGCAGGTCCTCTTTGGTCTGTGAGGAAAATTTAAAAAAGTGAAGCATAACCTAGAGAGACGTCTAATAATTGTCAACAGTGAAAATAATTTGTAAAAGAAGATTATTGTTTAAAAGGATAAAAGTTGTAGTGATTTGGAAACTGACATCATGTTTAATAACATTAAATGTCGTTTCTTTTCTTACAGGTATGAAAGATTTGATAATTGAAAACTTTATCTAATTTGATCTTGTAAAATGAACAAAATTAATCTTTTCTTACAGAGAAACTCAATTGTGTTTGACTGACGGTGTCGTCTAAATCACACATACTATAGAATATATATATATATATATATATATATATATATACGTACTAATTTGAAATTAAATTATAAAACTTAAAAAGCATCTATTTAAGTTTTACACTCTCTATACGACTCTATACAGATTATTAATGATGTAATAAGAAGTTATAGATTATGAAGATATTAGCACCAGAGCACGAATGAAACTCAATAGAAAATTCAAAAGCTCACTTCAAATTTGATTTTCTAAACTTTGTGATAAACTAGTGGACTAATCCGGCTACACTACTGACGTTGCCAGAGCGATTCGTGTAAGTTTTTTTAACGTTTACGTTCACTGTCGATCGTGAGTGCGTTAAGTTTTTACTATGGAATCCGGTACAGCGCCCCTAGCGGTATCTACCAAGAACTACAAATCTCCATACAAATTCTTAACGCGCTCACTAGTCAACGCATTAGCGTATAACTTACACTTACCACCCTAAATAGTCTTTTTATTTTTAGTAGATATGTATTTCATTCGTACATGTAAAATATCGACGTATTTTACTGATTATACCTACTGAGTGACTCAATTAGGGTGTTGCAATGGTCTCAATATTAATCAATTCGATTTGATTCCATCCATAGGGAAAAGTAGCTCGGTGGCGTAGTGGATAAGCGCCGCGGCCGGCGATCATTGTCGTTAAGCAACTTTCGCAAGGGTCAGTCACGGGATGGGTGACCAAAAAATTATTATTTCGAGCCACTCCGTGCTTCAAAAGGCACGTTAAGCCGTTGGTTCCAGTTGCATTTGCAGTCGTTAATACCCTCCAATCCGCATTGGGCCAGCGTGGTGGGTCATGGCCCATCCTCCTTAACCATCCATAAGGAAGGCCTGAGCCCCTGCAGTGGGGACGTAAAAGGGCTGGTGATGATGAATAATCTCAATACAAAAAAAGGCTTAAACAACAATAAATTAAAATTAATAGCGAATTTCTCATGAGTTAAATATTTTCCCGTAAAATATTCTGTTATAAATATGTCGCAGCCAAGTGGTTTAATCAGCCGTCCAATTGGGCGGCTAAATAGAAACAAACTGTTTTTTCGCGACTGGGTGTTAATGGTCCGTGACCCACAGATAACCACCAATAGATGCCACATGTAAGACGGTAAACTGTAGCAAAACATCTATGATGTAGCCGAGCATCTATCTATGAGGTGCTCGATTTATGAATATATGCTTTGACGAGAAGACTTTCCTTTATAATAAATTAGTTATAAGGTTAACCATAGCAAGTTGTAGTGTCAAAAACTCCAGAACATCTAAATGCAAGAAAGATGGTATAAATTTTCACCAGTAATATTTTTTTGTATTTTTATCTAGCGGACAAATAAAGGAAACTTTATAAAAATGCAGCACGCGTTGATGTCTTCTTGAAACCCATCCCTTTCTCTCATAACTAAATAAGTATATTTATTTCATTCTGACACAGACAAATGTAACACTAGTATTGTTACTGCATGCTTTTTGTAGGTATGATCGATATCGATATTTCCGTACGTAAAAATTTGCACTCAGTGCACAAATTAGTACACAAAAGTACTACCAGGGTAATAAACAATATTTCACGTGGCACTCTAATAACTTAATCTAATGGTGGTGATGGGTGGCGCAATGAAAAAATAGTAGAATTCCTTAGTCTTGATTTTATTTGCAATTAGTATAACATTAATTGATTTACAACGAAATATTGTACTATGATACTCACTCTATGCCGGTCTCGATCAGAAAGAAAGATTGTCAACCAGCAAAATACGAACACGCGAATTCGAATACGGAAAAAAGTAAAAATCTGTATTATTTATCTCTTTGGTATTAATTTAAAATATTAACGGTCAGCATTGACCATAAACCGACCGAAGAGTAAACCTACCTATAGTAATGTGCACGGACGTTACAGTACCTACAATACCTATGTTGACTAGTTTAAGATTTTTCAGAACATATGTAGTTTTAGAGTTCATTAATAATTTTCATCCTATTAAAGTACTTGGTCGTTATTTAAAAGTCCAAAGTTAGTAACATTTGCATTATTTGTCATAATGAACCTCTTTTTGAAGTTTTAACTGAATATTTTTATATGAACGCGGTGGCGCAACAATCATTTTTATGTATGTTTTATATCTCAGTGCATTTTATCATAGTTTTATATTTGAAAGTGTAGGAAGTAAACCACAAGAAGTGTAAAAATGGTGATTTTTCGGGGAATTTTATTTTTTTCTCTCTCGGGGTTACAAATTCTCGTTTTGATTGTGATTGTATATCTGAAATGTGATGTTACAAAATTTCAACTGGGTGACAATATCACAATCAAGACTGATTGAAAGTTAGTGATTTTAGGCGTACGCGTTCACTAAAACTTTACCGTTGGATGCCTTGTCCATCAATTAGTTGATAGTGCTATAAACTGTGAATAAAATAAATATAATATATTCTTGATGACATCCAATAGTAACATTTAATATCGACCAATTATCGACATGTCTTTAACACATTATGGTTCCCATCGCTACGCAATACGTGTCCTTCTACTACCCAATAGCGTAGCCGCAATTACCATAACCGCCACTTACCTCACAGCTGAGATTGGCATCTTTACTTTTTAAACAAAATGTATGTTCATCGTTCGGTATTTATTGGAGTACGCACACACCGACAACGCAAGAGTTTAAAATTTCATAGTAATTTCTTAATACTGTATTAGTATTAAGAGTTTACTATTACAATTTATTATAGAAAGACAAGACATACCGCGATTCGGAGGGCTACAGCGCCATCTATTAAAAATGAGAATAAGCAATGTAGCAGCGATTGTTTTAGTATGTTTATTACTATTAGAAGTTTAGTGCTTAACTATTGTTAATAACAACAAAAAAGAATAAACAATGAAGTTATTTTGGTCCTGTAGGGCAAGTGTTAGGCTAGAAATTTCAAGGTTTTTTTACTAACAGATGACATGATTATGAAAAGTAAATAAACGTTTTGGCGGCTTTTAAATAAGCCGTCTTGCCGATCGGTCCAAAATGTCATAATTATTAAACTAGAAAACTAGGCGTGAATTGAACGACGCCATTCAACAAAATTGCTAGCCGCCCAATTGAACGGCTGATTTACCCAGTTGTCTGCGATATATACATATATAAAAGGAGATGTCCTGACAATACTGACTGACAAACGCACAGCCTAAACTGGTCTTAGAGACTTGAAAGTTGAATGGGTACTTTCCTCTTATTGCGTAGAGGTGTACCAAGAATGGATTTAAGAAAATTCCACCCCGAACGGGGTCGAAAATGTGAAAAAGTTTGTTTGAAATTTCTTTGCTTTTTGAGTAGTTTAAGACCCTGGGAATGAGATAGGTTATATTTTATCTCGAAAAACCAGCACTTAGGAAATCTTACTTTAGCAACAATTATTTACTATTTGATTTGTCATTGCAATAAATCTGTCTAATGATCTGTTTGTCTAAGTGTCAAACCTTAAGTTCCAAACGCTCGCTCAGAGTGAAAGCATATATTTTGTCGTATTGTGTAAGTAAAAATTTAAGTTTCAACTTAGTATTGTTGGGGGTGTTGGGGGGTTGAGTACGCTCTGGTATGCGGCGCTGAGCTATAGACTCTTCCCTCAAGTCCATCATACACGTCCGCGTCGTACACCCTGGAAATGCTTTGGGATCGCAACGGGCGCCGCATACTTACCATCTACCCCGGACCCCAAAGCAGCCAAGTATGGGGACGATGCCTGCAATGGCAGTCCCACCTTGCAGGCAGTCCTGAACCCTCAATCCCGTCAAAATTTCCAACAATCCCATCCCTCCCATTCCCCTCCTAACCTTTCCTTCTATCCTATCACAAATCTTTCCTGGAGGAGACAACCTCGACTCCAAAAACCCCAATCCAAGGTGTCAATCGTACCGTGCCGAGGGATGAATGGCTGAGGGTATCAGTCTTGAACGGTGTCTCTCCGAAACCAGGGTGAATCGGAGTAGTAAATAACCCTTCGGGCGACATGCGGGGCTCTGTCGTTCGTGACCTTTTATTTCCCTAGCTACTCGTGGGTACAATATGGAGAAGGATCAAAAAAAAACAATTAGCCTAAACCCTATGTCTTCCGTTCTGGAATCCATCCAGGACGGAATGAACCGTGATGAGGCGAAGAGGACTGCAAAGGACTCTGGAACGCCCATCAGTCTATCCCCTACAACGGAGGTGGAAGTCGTGGTCGAAGGAGGCAACTCTGGATCGCCCGACGCCCCATCCGAAATAGAGGATACGAGCCAAGGCAGTCAGCGTAAGCGACTGTCTGGAGCAGCACGGAAGCGTCTCCGGAAGCTAGTGGCAGAAGCAGGGGTAGCCACAGAGCAAGCCCTTGTGTTATGCCGCAAGCCATGGAAAGACATTCCGATACCGAAGCCGACCTCTGTGAAGACCCTCAAGAGGGACAGATCAGAGGAAGACTCTCCTAAGGCGCACATCAGTAAAGTCGCCAAGTTAAGCCCTACAGCCACAGGCGGCCCAAAGCCCCTTAGCTATAGGGAGATGGCGGAGACCTCCAGAGTGGGGATCCGGAATTCGGAACCCATGACGGAAGCCCAGATGGCGCTCGTACATCGTCACCTCATCGTGGCCCTAACAAAAATGGACGCGGAGGGCGATGGACCTGAATTTGTCGGTTTCAGTCACAGGACAGGATGGATACTGGTTACCTGCGCGAACCAGCATAGCCATGACTGGCTTGTGGCTGTAATACCAAAAATGAAGCCATGGCCTGAAGCTCAGTTGACCACTATGTCGGAAAGCGAGCTTCCAAGGCCGTCTACGGCAACGACTTTTGTACCCAAGACGGAGGCTGCCTCAGTTACTGAGGCATTAGCCCTGTTGAGGGTACAAAATAAAGGCATTAATCCTGGACTCTGGAGGGTCCTAAACGAGAAGGAGGAAGAAGGAGGAAGGCTTGTCACCTTCTCCATCGACGAACCTTCCGTTGAAGCCCTCAAAGAGAAGGATTACTGGGTGACCCTCGGATTTAAGAGGGTTTACTTCAAGATCAAGGGCGACCATCAGGCCCCTCAGCATCTACAGTCTTCCTCCGAACCCCCTCCTGCCGCCGAACCAACGCCGTCGACCAGCGGCACACAGAAACCCCAGGGCTCACAACCTCGGGGTGGAAGAGCGCCGGTGGTCGTGGGCGGGGGCCGGCGAGGGAAGGGTAAGTGTGCAGCTGGAGTGGCAAAACCCCAAAACCCGAACGCTAAAGCGCGACCAACGCCTCTAGCGGGAGGATCACGGGGTGCCGCGAAAGCTGCCAAACGGGGGAAATAAAAATGGCCAACCAGGGGGCTCGGGCAAGGATTCTGCAAGCAAACCTCCAACACGCCGCTGCTGCATCCGCAGTAGTGGAACAGTGCTTTGCAGAACGAAAGGTCGACCTTGCCCTGATTCAAGAACCCTGGGTGCATAACTCAACCATACTGGGACTCAAAGCCGCTGGTAAGGTGCTTTATAACATTGATGGCTTGAAACCCAGGGCGTGTATTGTTTTCAGCAAAAACACTAACTATTTGCCTGTTACAGAGTTGTGCACAGATGACCTTGTAGCAGCATTTGTCAATCTCAAGGGATGGCACGGGCCCAGAGTGCTCGTGTGCTCGGCCTACCTGCCCGGAGATAAAGCTGACCCAACTGCTGAGCTCACACCCGTGGTCGACTACGCCCGGAGACATCGTGCTGAGCTGCTTGTGGGGTGCGATGCGAACGCCCACCACACCGACTGGGGAAGTACTAATATTAATGACAGAGGTGAGTTATTAAACAATTACCTAGTAACCAATTGTCTTCAAACTTTAAACAATGGCTGTGAACCAACTTTTGTAACTAGGACGAGACAAGAAGTGCTAGATATTTCTTTCGCCACTAACAACCTGGCCAGGCATGTAGAAAACTGGAGAGTTAGTAACGAAAACTCAGTGTCGGACCATAGGCATATATGCTTAGAACTAACATCGGAACTAAGTACACATACTAGTGCATTTAGGGATCCTAAGCGCACCGATTGGGATGAATACAACAAACGCCTTGTACGGAACTTAGAAGTAATTCCTGAATGCATTAGAACGGTTGAGAGCATTGAATTTGCGGTAGAGGCGGTCTCTAATGGCATTAAAGATGCCTTCGAGGCTAGCTGTACACCCAAAATCAAATCATCCAAACGGAAAGTACCGTGGTGGAACTCAAAGCTGAAAAAGCTTAGGGAGAAAACTCGAAAGTTATTCAATAGGGCCAAAATCACCCATGAATGGGATGCCTACAGGATGGCCCTAAACGAATACAGTAAACAAATTAGAAAAGCCAAGCGTGCATCATGGAGGAAGTTCTGCGAGGAGATAACTAATACGCCTCAAGGAGCAAGACTTCATAAGATCATGGCAAAGGCACACTGTAATCCCTTAGGTCTCCTTAAAAGACCGAACGGGTCCTTCACGACTAACGAGAAGGAAACCTTGCAGCTAATGGCTATCACCCATTTTCCAGGATCTACTGATAATGCAGTAGCGATCACTCTTCGAAGGCCTCTACCAGAGGACTGGAGAAGAGCCGCTCTCGTTATTAGGCCTGGAATAGTGAAATGGGCCATTAACTCGTTCAAACCTTTTAAATCTGGTGGAATTGACGGCGTAGCCCCGGTGCTTTTACAGCGGGGTGCCGCCAATCTCATCCCTTATCTGGTAAAAATCTTCAGAGCCAGTTTGGCCTGGGGATATATTCCAGATCCGTGGACTAAGGTGAAAGTCGTGTTCATACCTAAAGCTGGAAAGAAGGACTATACATCACCAAAGTCCTTCAGGCCAATCAGCCTTACGTCATTTCTTCTGAAGACCATGGAGAAGGTATTAGACAATTATATCAGACAAGGGAGTCTCATCAATAAACCCATACATGATACCCAGCACGCCTACCGAAGCGGCAGATCTACGGAGACTGCCCTACTAAACCTTATAGACAAGGTTGAAAAGGCACTGGACGATAAAGAAATAGCACTCGTTGCTTTTCTTGATGTGGAAGGAGCGTTCGATAACACGCCCACCGAGACATTAGTAAGAGGATTAGTCCATAAAGAGATTGACTCCACTACAGTAAGATGGATAAGAGCCATGCTAGAGAGTAGGACAGTGAGGATGGAACTACTCAACGATTCACTAGAGTTAGCAACAACAAGAGGATGTCCGCAAGGTGGAGTACTTTCTCCGCTACTGTGGACTCTTGCGGTGGACCAGCTTCTCCATAAGATGGCTGAACTCCGCTTTGACACCCTGGGCTATGCCGATGACCTGGTGGTGATAGTGAGAGGAAACTGCCAAAGTATGCTATCGTACCTTATGCAGAGGGCGCTGAACACAATTAACTCATGGTGTAAAGACAATAATCTGTCGATTAATGCAGGCAAAACCGTGGTCGTCCCATTCACAAGGAAACGAAAACTGGATAAGCTTTCGCCTCCGACCATGAATGGGAGGCTCATTCCGTTCTCGACAGAGGTCAAGTATCTGGGGGTAACACTGGACCAGAAACTTACCTGGAACGCACATATAGACGGAATTATACAGAAGTCTAAAACAGCTCTGATGATATGTTGTCGGCTAGCGGGAAATAGATGGGGCTTGAAACCCAATATAGCCCTCTGGCTCTACACAGCCATCATAAGGCCGATGGTGTCTTACGCCTCGGTGGTTTGGAGTAGAAAAACGACACAGAGTACTATCATATCAAGACTTAACAGTCTGCAAAGGACTGCTTGTCTTATAGTAACAGGAGCTATGTCTTCCACCCCGACTGCTGCCCTTGAGGCTCTGCTAAACCTACCGCCCCTACATCTACACATTGAAATGGTGGCGAGGGCTAGTATGTACAGGATTACCAGCATGGAGGCGAAGACATGGCTGTCAGGTAATTTGAGGTACCTGAAGGACTCAATATGCAACATACCAATTCTGGGGATGCCTACTGACACCATGCCCCCGAGAGTCGATTCACACAAGTCATATCTTGTGGAGATACCCACCAGGGACGACTGGTCAAACAATCGTATAGTATGGAAAAATGGAAGCCTAAAGTGGTACACTGACGGCTCCAAATCCGGTCCTGAGGTAGGATGTGGAATTTATGGAGAATCCCCAAGGAAGGCTATAAGTCTGAACATGGGAAAGTACTCCTCAATATTCCAGGCGGAGGTGTACGCCATTTTGGAATGTGCGGCAGCCAATCTGCAAAACAACTACCTCAATCATACTATCTACATCCACTCTGATAGTCAAGCTGCACTCTTATCACTAGCCTCCGACGTAACTAGATCGAAGCTGGTCGAGAACTGCAAACAGACATTGAACTCTTTGGGCAACAAAAACAAAGTAGTTCTACGATGGGTTCCAGGTCACGCTGGACACGAGGGCAATGAACAGGCGGACAAACTGGCGAAGAAGGGTGCTAAAGACGCCCTTATCGGACCAGAACCTTTCTGTGGCATCCCTCAAAGCCTAACCCAGCTCACCTTGAAAACATACTGCCATTACGCAGCTATTCAACTATGGAGAAACACTCCCGGTATGAAACACTCTAAGACCCTGATTAAAACCTTCAACAAAAAGGCGGCATCAGAGGCCTTAAACTTAACCAAAAATCACCTTCGCACACTAGTACGAGCACTCACGGGACATTGTGGACTGAACAGACACATGTACAATATGGGGATCAGCGGCAGTAGAATGTGCAGAGGATGCAAGGAGGAGGAGGAAACACCTTTGCACATTTTGACCGATTGCCCGTCACTAATGCGAAAACGATGTATCTATCTGGGAAAGCACGTGATGCACCCAGACGATATTAAAGAACTTACGGCCAAGAAAATACTACAGTTCCTTGTAGAATGTAATCTTGACCGTGAACTGTAGTATGTGGAGATCACAATAGATCAGCAATGGTCGCAGTGATACTGGGCTGCATAAACCCAAGATAATCCGCAACTCGAAACAATAACAATAGTATTGTTGACTGTGACCTTGAACAAGTTGAACTCGGGACGTTTCAAAATATTAGGTACGAGGGTCAAACTGAAAGTTCTTAGAAAATCAAAAACTGATTACATTAGCCAGTTATTAGTTTTATTATATCTTTTCAAAATATTGTCCATTCACGTCAATACACCGCTGCATGCGATGGAACCATTGGGAAAAGCACTTTGCCCACTCGTCCTTAGGGGTCTCTTCAATGGCATCGCGATACGCAGCCACCGCTTCTTCAGCATTCATAAACCGCTTTCCTTTAAGTTTTTCTTTAATTTTTGGAAATAAATAAAAATCACAAGGCGCGAGGTCGGGGCTATACGGCGGGTGACCCAGTAATTCAACGTTTGATGTCGCCAAATAGTCGATCGTTCGCTTGGCGGTGTGCGACGAGGCGTTGTCGTGGTGAAGGAGGATCCTACTGCGAGGTCGTTTCTCTCGAACTTTTTCCAAGACAAGTGGCAAACAATTGGTAGTGTACCATTCTGCAGAAACTGTTTTTTGATCCTCTAACACAATTGTTGCAAAATGACCTATCCTTCCAAAGAACGAGGCCACCATTTTTTTTCCCGCACTTCGATCTCTCTTCACTTTAGTTGGCAACTCCTCGAAAGGAAACACCCACTGAGCAGATTGTCTTTTGGTTTTAGGATCATAACAGTAAATCCAGCTTTCGTCACCTGTTAGTATGTCGAACACAGCATTTGAGTCACCTCCGTTAAATCTTTCAATCATTTTACGACACCAATCCACACGATGGAGTTTTTGAGCCTCAGTCAAATTATGAGGTATCCACCGGGCGCAAAGCTTCCTGACCGCTAAATGTTCGTGGAGGATTTTGTGCACTTGACTCATACCGATGCCTAAGCTTGTCCGAATCTGTTGATAGGTCACTCTTTTGTCAGTCTCTATCATACGCCGCACAACACAGATGTTATCTTCAGTCGTCGCCGTAGAAGGCCGTCCCTCACGTAAATCATCAGTGAGATTAGTGCGACCACGTTTAAACTCATTAAACCAGTTGTAAACAGTCGCACGAGATGGGGCTTCATCGTGAAAGGCCAATCGTAGTCTATCATAACTTTCTTGTTGACTTAAATGACATCGAAAGTCATAAAAAATCATTGCACGAAAATTTTCTCGTGTTAAATTCATGATGACGTGACACAGACAATTTTCAATTTGCCGCCAAATCGTAAAACAAATGACAAATGAATGAAATATATACTCAGTAATATTGGCAAAGAGTTATATTTTCAAATTTTAGAATTATTTTTTTATTATATTGTTTATAAGTGGCCAGTTCTAAGAACTTTCAGTTTGACCCTCGTATTTTCTCACAGAGTGCAAATTTGTCATACGGCTCTCAAAGTGTGCAGGAATTACAAACAAAGAATGGAATCAATTAAAAAAAATACGTACCATCGGTAGGTTAAACTCCATTTCATGAATTAATAATTACAATTATAAATTATCATTTTACATTCTGATATGACACTATATTTACCGGGTTGACAATTCTTGAATAAAAATCTCTCAAAAGAACGTAAGTGAATATCAAATTAAGTTTAATCACGATTCAAAAGATTCTCCCACGTGATCTAATTTTAAGTCCAGAATTGAGAAAATCCCATAAAAACTTTCATCCCCTAATTTACCCCCTTAGAGATGGAATATCATAAAATCCCGTCTAAGTGCGCAACTACGTTTTAAAAAAAAACCCGCATGCAAAATTTGAAACTCCTAGCACTTGAAGTAATTAAGTTTCATACTAACTTTCATCTCCTAATTTACCCCCTAGATTGAATATCATAAAATCCCGTCTTAATGCGCACCTACTTTTTAAAATGAACCCGCATGCAAAATTTGAAACTCCAAGCACTTTCAGTGACAAAGTTTCATACTAACTTTCATCTCCTAATTTACGCCCCTTAGGTGTTGAAGATCTTATTTCTTTTTTACAGATTTCCGCATTGGTATGCAGCATTCTATACCTGAAGATACGAAAGTACTTAAATGACGTAGTTAACCTGCTAATAGACATATATTAATTAGACATACAAATCAAATACCAATTGTTTGATGAATTGTCGTAAATAACAATACATTAATATTAGAAAACATCACACATGTAGCTCAAATTCTAAGATTATTATCACGGATCAGAGATTTTCTACAGGCTAATGAAACTAGTACAAAGTAAACAAGGTTACGTTCATTTACAAAGTTTATATCGCCGCCTTCCAGTTCCATCATCAGACTCTGGATTTTTCCATCTACTTATTTATTGCATTCCTCAATGTAGTATTAGGATGTTCATAAAGAAAAACAAAGACAAATTAAACGAACCCAAATTCAATCGATTTGCTTCGCTTAATTACAGATAACTCATATATATAGGTCATATGTAATAAAAGAGTTTTCATTGTAAGTTATATAATGAGATGCAAAAATCATGACTCAAAATAAATTCAGTGGCTCATAGTTGAAATTTTCATATTATCATATTAGCCTTTATAAATCACAATAGTATCTATGCTCTTTACAGATTTATTTTAATAGCTATTTAAAAATTTTTATTAACCGAGAGCTCCTATAAAACTCAAACCTAATAGGCAAGCACATAGTTCTGCTATCATAACCTGAAATCTCAATAAAAAATTCAAACGGCAGTTGCACTTCAAACTCAGTTTTCAAATAACAGCGGTAAGCAGTGCCGTCAGATTCTCTAATCTGTAATATCCTTGTGTTACCAATTTGAATTGCCTGTCAGCTACAAAAGTTATATGTACCTAGTCTATGTCTGTACTTCTTACTTATTATACTAATATTATAAACAGGAAAGATTTGATTGTTTGTTTGTAACGAATAAATAGACTCCCGACTCTGGACGGATTTTAAAAATTCTTTCACCTACGTGAAACTACATCATGTGCTGTGACCATATTTTATCCCGAAAAACAGCAAATAAAGGGACGAAAATGGAAGAGAAATTTTGTATAGGGATTTAAAACGTTACCATACCATAGTAACCATTGTTTACTGTCATGATATCAAATCGATTGAGGACCACGCGAACGATGCCGCTGGCGGAAAGACGTATAGTGCTACTTATAAACAAAGTTTAGCGTCAGTGTAAATTTACGCTAAAATTGCAATTTTAGTATAAGTCCATATTCAAATTAAACAAGAGAACAAGCAAATCTACTACCTTCTAGGAGCAAATATTACTCCCGTAGAACCTCGTACTAGGTTAACCTTTGTTAAGTATCTGTTTAATAATATGAATTTTGACTAAAACTTGCTGCGTTAAACCTTGCTTATATATAGCACTGGTAGTGTTTTATTTCTCTTTGGCGGAAAGCTAGTTTATTCTACACAACGAAATAAGATATCATCAATGATTTATCTTATTATAACATAAATATATAATCTTTAATCAGCTTTATTGTTCACGTTCACACAAATTTTGTTCAAATTGTAAGGCTATTATTTTGTCATTACACAAGTAATTGGATTTATGCTATCAATGAAAATATCCATAAAACTCCCCTTCATTATATTATATAACTCAAAATAACCGCTTTTCTGGTATTTTACTGACAATTAACAAATAAATTCTTTTACAGTTTCATGTAAATTAGTAGCGTTCACTATAAATTTTTAGTAGTAACTAACACAAATGACATTGCTTATTTTCATACGCATCAAACTATCTTGATAAATGGGAATCTAAATGCTCGTAGTACATTATTCTGCGGAGTCTGCCTTGTGTAGTCATAAGGGTAGATCTGATTGAGTTCAGCTGCCTATAATATTGAAATTGAAAAACATTTAGGTTTTTCATCACCATCAATAACCTATTTCCCCACTAGAGGTCCCTATAGATGGAATCGAATCGAACAGGAAGAATGGATCATTTACCCACCACGCAGGCCCATTGCTGATTGACATACCCTCCAAAGCACGAAGGAGCGCGAGAATAAACTTGCGTAAATAAATTAATTTCCGCTAAAGAATAAACAATTTATAGGTTCTATCGAGATCTGTTCTCAATAATGTACATGATTATGCAGTAGTTAGCGGTATTATTGCATCATGCGTGAGTAAGACGACACTACATCTAAATATCTATAAACTCAAAGTATAAATAAACTCATTCACTTATCCGTTAAAAGCTAAATACAGCAGTACCCTGCCGTTGACTGGCCAACGGGTATAAAAAAGGCCCATCGATTTGTACCCTGTGGCAGTCGAAAGACATGCGTGGCCGACTTTCAGACCAAACGAACCGCAACCCACGAAAAACACACTCGCCTATAAGAATAGGGTTGCCATCTGTCCGGTTTCACTGGACATGACTGGCTTTTTAAGTCGTGTCCGGCTAAAAATTTATATGTCCGAATTGTTAGACTTATCTTAGAATTTTACTCAAAAACCAGATGACAAAAATAAAACGAATATTTTTTTGTTATTAAACTGGTTGATGCGTGATTATTAAACAACTACCTCATGATGATTGATTTTATTATTACCCATATATAATAGATTTATCATTTATTTCAAAAGTTATTATTAACGCTCGCGCAGCGAACTCCGGCTCTTCGAACATCCCTAAACTTATTCTAGCTTTATAAAAGTAATAATGGTTTGCTATTAAAGAAGGTGCTGTAGCAATTAGGGCAAAATGTTCGACCTTATACAGCGCGGTGTTAGGCTTTTTTATTTTCAAAGATGGCAACCCTCTAAACGAAGCCTTTTACGACTAATGGATGTTACGAGTTTCCCATTTTATTTAAATACGAGATTTTTGCTTTTGTCGTTATTAATATCAATGATAATATTGTGTTATGCTTACCTTGATGAAATCATCTGTTCGATGGTCTTCTGTTCTGTTCTTCAAGAAAACTTATGTGTAAACCACAGATAAGGAAATATAATTTGTTTTATTTGATTATTTGCTGAAGACATAAGTTAAGGTATAATTCTAAATTACTACTTTTAAAGCCATTAAATCCTATAGAAAACAGTTACAATGATCAATGCATCATATATCTTTTTCTTTTAGTATATATGTTACGCTCAAATATCGAAACTGCTCATTGACTAAAAAAATAGTTCATAACGCGTTGTGGTAAAATATCCACATCGCGAAATTCTGTGAATGCCTCACAGAATAACCACATTGCAAAATCTGGCTGTCACGCTATTCAATCAAAACGCATTGTGGCAATGAAGAAAAACCAAGAAGCGTATTGAACCATATTTGATTAGGTTAGGTTAAAGTATGTCAAACAACGCATGAGCCGAGCAAGCAAAGCGAGCGTGCCGCGGCAGAGGCCGAAATGCTAGAAGCAAATCGCTATTGTAAAATGAAACAGCTAAATCAATTAATGCTCAGAACGTAATGGTTTTCTTCATTCCCACAATGCGTTGAGGACGAATAGCATGTCAGCTACAACACGGATTTCGCGATGTGATTGTTCTGCGATTGCCACAACGCGTCATGACCTCCTTTTTCGCTAAATAACCGATTTCGCTATTTGAACGTAATATATATAAAAGGCAAAGTTGCCTAACTCACTTAACGGATCTATCACTACAAACTACAAGGCACACCTCAAACTACTGGACGGAACGACATAAAATCCGGCGCATGAGGACACTGAATGATTTTTAGAAATCGACACGCCCCCTTACATAATTACAGGTGGCTACGCTAGTGTGGGTTAGCTCATTGCACGTTCCTCAGAAGAATAACAAATGCCTATCGGTTCAGCGCCAGCAGATAAACTTTGTACTAATAACAATGACGTTTTATAACCATCAAGTGCTTTGAGTTAGCTGTCTAAAGTGCTTACACAATAGGTGGCGCTGAATTTTTTCAAAAGAAAGGAATAATTTCTTTTTACTTCAAATTTTTATGGGGCTTAGAAAGGACAAGTATGTTTTTTCTTTTTGGGTCGACAAAATAACATGCTATTATTTTGTCTGTTTCATATTTCAGAATTTTATTCTAATTCATTGATATTTTAAAAAATGCTTTGCATTGAATAATGAAAAGATTTAAAATTTAAAGAAATATGAAATAACTATATAAAATCACTTATGATACCACACATCACATTTCTTCACTCGATTTTAAACCTTAATGTAGTGAAGGTAGAGTTAAAATAATTGCGATAATTTGATAGACTGTAGTAACCTGACTTGCTGCTATATGTACCTGATAATGTCGGCCAATCAGAATAAACCAAATATCACGTCATGGCACTTAATCCCCGCCGAGTTTGACTGAGACGGACTTTCATACCTTATTCTCATTACAAGAAGAGTCATTATACGTTTTAATTGTACGAATTTTTGGTAGGTCGGCTTTACGTAAACGAATATTCACCATATGCAATATTAATTGGAAGTCATTGTAGTAAGTACACATATCCATATCGAACTTTCCGAAGGAGGAGAAAAAAAGCAATTTTAGAATCGTTTTATGAGAATATAGGGTAGACGCGCCTGTTTCTACCATTGTCTTGCTGTCGAACATTTCATGGCCCTTTTAAAAATAATTAATGCTTTAAGAATTGGACTCTACCTGATCTTTGGACTGGAGTTAATAAAACATATTCTGTTTTCATAACTTGAAGAAAAGTTATTTTTTCCTCTAGCCATGATCCTTTTATGGAGGTGGAATGATATTTTGTAATACTGACGCATCATCAAAGTATAGGACTGGTTGACCAGTTAGGATAAAACCATTAAAACACAATCATTTTATTAATCCCATAAATATAGATGATTTCAAAGTTGCCGTCAGACATTTTTTATTTGATACTGGAAAGCGAAATGATTCAAAAACAATATCTTAAAAGTCTATCCATATTTTAAATAGTACATTAAGGATAAAGAGCTTGTAGGGAAGGCGAAGTCATCCAAAAACACTCTTTTTATGAACTCCGAAACAATCATAATACTGCAATTATTAAATGAAAATTCACTAAAGTTTTTACAGATAAACTTATCATTGGCTTAGATTGTTTTTGTCATGGAAAATGTATTTTATTTTAAAAGAAAATTGTTTTCGATTTATAAAAAAAATATATTCTTGCATAACATTGTAGCTGTAATTAAAAATATAGAGAAAAACTGTTTTGTCCATCGAATCCCTATTAAGTAAGAATCCCTATATACTAACAAACAGTTAATAAATACATCGAAGTGCCTAAGGATTATGGGATATATGATAGCAAGACTATACTAGCTGATTTTCATAACAAATAAGAATCATAATTATTGCCTTAACTTAAAAAATACTAAAGCCGTAATTTTCACGTCATTGTGTTGATTTGTAAAATGTCCACACCGTTACCCAGCAATAAGGATAACTGTGTCATAAACAATGTTTAATTTTATTTATATATCCATTTTATAAATCCATTTTCTAACTGTTACACGTTTTATACTTATAACAAATCTGCAAAAAAATAATGTCTGTACATTGAATATATTTACAAAAAAGAAAGAAATTGAGGGTGGTTAATAAACAATAATAGAATACGAATTTAAAAAATATTGTCTGTTTATCTGTATGTACACGTTAATTTTCGGGACTACTGAGTATATTTGTATGAAACTTATTTTGTTAATACCTGGGCAATATATGGGGTATAATTAATTTTGGAAACTTAAACGTTTGATGCACAACCACAACAGACCAGCGACACCTTAAGAAAAATTTTTGTGCCTGATCAATATATTCTGCTAAGAGTACAAAAGTCAAAGATCCAGAACATATAATGTGGTCCTCAAAGATACTAGTTATACTATAACATCGGATAAATATGACTTCTTAACAATAAATATTTTTTTTATTTATTGACATTTTTTGCACAAATACACATTGGCGTACTTAATGCCATGGCCATTTTCTACCAGTAAACCTTAGGATGATGTGGATACGGGGTTCTCTCTATTGTTGTACAGGGCAAGTTCGTGACCTTGTTGCGTACAACAAAACGCGGGAAAGGGAAAGATCTATGGTTAGCGATACGTATCGTTGTCTTTCAACGATCATGTAAATACTAAGGTTTATTGTCCGTTTTTTCGTCTACTCTAGAAACAGACAATGCAATGTGTCAAAAAGCTCTGATAAGATAATTTGGATTTAGTTTTAAATATATTAAAATTAACTTTGTACATAAAAAGACGGCAATATCATTATCCTAATTTTATAGTAATTATGTATGTATGTATATACATACATACATTAAAATTAAAAATTAATATTATAAAATATTACTATATTACTTATATACTATAATATTATAAAATATTACTATATTACTATAAATATTACTTATATACATACATACATAATTACTATAAAATACATAAATCATAAAGTAATTAATGACTAAATGAATTTGCTTGTTCCAAACAATGAAACATTTGCTATAGAATAACTTGTTTTTAGAAGCTAATTTATTATTTATTGATAATTCTTGTAGACACAAGTAGAATGGAAATTCATCCCACAAAGGAATAGATTTGACGAAGAACGAAGAGTGAACGATTTCGGAGAAATAAGATGGGCAGAGTAGACGATTAGAGGAGGAACAAAGAGTTTTGGTGTGAAAGGTACATAAGTACAGTTAAGATAAGAAAGAGTGTTTGGAGATTTCAGCAGAGAGGATAACGTAGTTAAAGCACGCATACTTCTTCGCTTCCGGATGGACGTCCATTTTGAATTTTAACGATATAGGGACACATGATCAAATTTTCTAAGAATAAAAACGGATAAAATCTTCGGTCTCTAGAATCCAGTTAAGCCAGTGAAAAACTGACCATCCTCATACATTGCCCAAAATCTTTAGATCTACCAGAAAATGAGACAGAAACAATTTCTGAAGTACGCAAAGATATAAAAACAGCGCTGTTGAGAGAATAAAAGTTGCTGGTGTGGAACTGAAAATTACCTGTCTTTCTAATGCCCAACTTTGCCTTGTTGTTTTAAGGGTTAGCAACGTCTCTGGGCTCTATATTTTGGCACCCGAATAAAAAAAAAACACCAATAAAGTTTATAAATTTCATCTTAAATATTATTGTTAATCATATATACCGTTGGCACCGTCAGCAGGCTGTAGAATTTTGGTACAAAAAGAATTCTACCTTTACAGGTTCATTAAGTTATAACCTACTCAATCCACAACATACAATTTAAGCTTACAAAATCTTTGGTATGAGACAACACGAACGAAGATGCGGGCACCAGCTAGTGGCAAATAATATAACGGTGTAATGAATCTTTACAAGTATTTTGGCCAAACATAACCTCAGTAAAAAGTTATACGACCAAATGAAACAATAACAAAAACTTACTATATCCCAACCTTTCATCTTATTTGAGGTTGTTCTAGATATTTATTGAGCAACACATTGTTTGAATAGTTGCCTCTATAGAATAAAATTTATGAATTTCATTGGGATCGCCAGTTTAAAGCTGCTTTCTTTATGCAGATGATACCTACCATAGTGCTTACATAGAATTCATTCAATCTGCAAATGAAGCGATAGTCATGGAGCAAGATTATGAGTGATGAAAGGATTAAAATTAAACGTGAATAACACATAAGAAATTAAACCAATGTACTACTTTGAGAATAGAACTATTCACACCGTCATTAACTGGTCGTCCTCTTTTAATTTTAAATAAGAGTGAAGTTATACTTCACGGAATTGTCACTGTAAACAAATTTATTTCGTGATTATCCTTTACCAAAGGAGGCAATTTGTCAATATAAATTAAAAAAGAAGCATCGAGCACTGTGAAACACCCATGATAGGTGTTGATATATCGATTCAGGGGATTTATTGTCACCGATATGAACCTCCTACAAAGCCACTGAACTAAGAGACAGCAAAGTATAACTAGTTATCTCTAAATTCATAATATGAAGATTCGTTATATATTTCATGAACACCATAATTGACAGCTTTAAGTACGTCACAGAAAACACCTAAAACGTTGTGTAAATTCTCCCAGGTATCAACAATTTGTTCTAAGATTCCGATATTCATACCGATACTGAACTTATGCATCCATGTGAGGTGAACCGTAGCTGGTTTTATCATTTACACTTACCTGCCCTTACGGCCAGTTACACTAACCTGCCCTTTTCAGAATGGGATTGCCCAGACCCAGAGTCCTGATTAGATATTCTAGAGAATCACCCGTTTCTTTGAATGTCGAGCTTGTCCTCAACTCTGTGCTTAGAGTTGAACTGAATTGTAAAATTTACCGTAAAACTTTTACCACACTTACGTCACAATAATCAATGCTGATTACCGAATTATTCACATCTAATTTTTTTATGCCAACCTCAGTCAGGAATAAAATTTAGTAACATTTTGGAGCGATTTTCAATTATTACGGTAACCATACGCCACAGGTTTGCGTCCGTGATGCGGAAAGTAGATTTAAAAAAAATATATAGTTCTCTAATTTAATGGCTAAAACGACTTCACAAATTTTATTTCAATAAATTTACCAGTATCTTAAGAAAGTCAAAGAACGACGTCTTACGAAATAGCGGTGCGATCGTATCAGTCACGTTCGAAAACTTGTCACGGCTTTTATAATAGGGTGTTATACTCTGATTGCAAAAGTACTTACTTGGTACTTGTAAATGTTTATAATCGACAACAAAAATATTCCAAAAAATTAAAAACGTTTTCTTTTCTTAAAATTAAATCATAATTCCACTTTTTTACACCCATAAAAACACCGTCTGCCATATTCATGACGATATTCTGTTATGTACAGATTGAAATATCAATAATAATAATTAAATAACAGTAATGTACAAACAGATTAAATTATTTTTAACAATCAACCAATTTAACAAATGTAATGTAGGGAACTATGTGTTTATTAATGTTTCAATTTTATGTTCATATAAATTTGCATAACTGTTTGATCCTATATATAAAAAAACTAAATATGATGTTATTCAAACGAAAACGGTGTTATCTAACGATCTCGACAAAATAATAATATTAAATAAGGTAAGAACAGTATTATCTCGGAATCTGCTTTTTCTGTCAAATCGGCTGCTGTTTATTTATTTTTTTACAACTACTGACAGATGTCAGATTCAGAAAATATTCAAACGAAGTGTTGTGACGTAATGATGGGTTATGTTTTTAAGTCACATGATGAATAAACAAAAAGACTGGACCTTTAATTTTGATATGTTAAGATAATTATGCGATTTTATTACTCAAAATCAGCCTAGATATGATTATTTTTTTTTATATTTGTATTTTTGTTTTTTTTTTTCTTCTCTTATATATTATCATTGTGTTCATGTAGGTGTGGTCAATAAATTTTCTTTCTTTCTTTATTTCAAAGCAAATTTCAGTGATTCTGCAAATTCGTGCTTTACGTTTCACTATCGAAACTACCCAATCCACTATCAAAATTACCAAGTATGCTTAAAATTGTATTATTTTGGTTGCAATACAACTATAGTCTATTGAGTATCGTTTAAAATTGTGTACTAGTCCGGAACACTGTACATTTACCCTACAGAAAAATCTTCGTTTTTCATTATCAATAATTGTATGGCTACGCCTGTTGCGTACTGCAATAGTTTGCAAACCAATAAAGGATATCTAGAGGTATTTTTGTATCAAATTACCGCGAAATTTATCCAGTCGTTTTTCCATGAAAATGTCAAAAATAATATCTATACAATTATTAAATATAATAATTTATATTTTAGTATAAACACATAAATAATTTTTAATATTTTATTTCTCATAATAAAAATATTGGGTAAAAAAAAAACAACATGAAACTTGGTTTTGATCTGCGGCACAATGAGTACCTAGTGACCAGCACATAGGACATTGCGCCACACCAAACTTTAGTAAAGTTTGTGAAAAACCTGTACATTATTATTTAGTACATTGTTTCCATAATTTTCAAATTCATTCAATAGTAACTAATTCCCTTTTTTATATCTGTTTTATAAAGTAATACCTATTTATTGAACTATTTTATTTACACAATATGATTGATTAGGAATTATTTTTTACTAGAGTAACGGTCTACGGGATGGTTTTTGCATGAAAATGTCAAACTTTTGCAAACACATACTTTTATGGAAATATTTACCTATTGTCAAATTTTATGTTATATATTTTTACAGCAATTAAATTTATCAACTAGACTAGATAATTAAATAATACTTAATTACTGTATAAAATAATATTCAAAATTATTTTAACGAATTATTAATGATTAACATATACCTATAAAAAAATGAGAGAGGAAAATATATCGGGGAAAAGAAGATAAAAGTAAAACAAAAATGCTTCTTTGATGGGATTGGAACACGAACATGTATTTTATTGGAACTATTTCATCAATATCGGGGCTTTTGTATGAAAATGTCAGTCTGACTTTTGCCTACGTCATACTAACGAAATATTTATTTTCACATTTTATACTGTTTAATAATAATAATAAAAAAAAGTTGCTTTTTAAAATTATGGCAGAAAAAAAATGAAAATTAGAATAAAATAATAAAAAAACGACTTGAAAAAATGCGAGCTCTAGTGGGATTAGAACTTACAACTTCGAGACACTCGGGTCCCTACCCTAGTACATTACACCAAAGATATTGTTAAAACGAGAGCGAAATTAAAATACTTATTTTAAATGTTCTTTTTTTTACAATTTTAGCGATCTCGGTACGTCAGAACGCTGCACAAAGCAACATAGGTCCATCTAGCAACACGCCTCAGCGTGAACTAAGTTAGTGTGCGTTATTCTATAGCCTTCCCTGTCAATTGCAGTAGGAGTGACAGAAATGTCAATACTTTAAAGTTGCTTGAAAAAAATGACCATATGTGCCATATCACAAAATAAATTATATTAATTATTATAATAACATTATCAAAAATTGGGAATAACCAACTTTTATATCAACCTTTGATACATATTTGTACTCAATATCATTACTCTAATGTATCACATAATTGAGAAACGTGCCTTTCGCAATATTTTTAGATGCTACTTTGGAATTATTTTCTATCGAGTGAAGTTAATACAATCATGTTTCGGTTTCAACCACAAGATCAGAAATACGATCAAGTATAACCACAAATTTTTGGATTACCATAGGTTTCCCGTGAATTAGTACAATCCTAGATCAATTTTATCTACCCTGTATGTTTTCTCCTTAAAGGTTCTTATCCTAACTAATTTCGCTAGATCCAACGGCTGATAAGAGAGCCAGCCTTGGCTTCAAACTTTTTGTCTTTATTCGAACATTCCCAACTTTTTACCGTCCTTATTTCATGGTCAGTAAGGTTACATTTGCTATATAGGTAAACAGACGCGTAGTATGTATGTTGTTACTACTTTGTGGTAGCAACATGTAGGTCAAATAGACTATAATAATTTATAGGTAAGTGAGAAAATAAATAATGGTATTTATATTATACCTAAACGTTTTTGCAATTAATTTTGAATACAATATATAATTTAGTGACTTTAGAACAAAATTAATTCATTGTTTTAGTAAGAAAAAAATTAATTCATTGATTTAGTACGTGTTTAAGCATATTACTTACATTGTGAATAGTTCGATTGCGCAGTTTAATTTAATTTAATTTTAATGGCACAGCATGGATTCAAATAAAGAATCTATGGGATTAAGATAAGAAATGTGCAATTTTTTTGTCTTTTAATTTATATATAAATCTATAATAGAAACAATAAAAAAAGGAAAGTAAATATTTTTAGATGTATGACTTGTAATATTTGCACGTGGTCCTGACGACAAAATATGCTGAGCATTTAAAAATTGTTAATAACGTGTAAAACCATATTTATGTAAATAAAGATTTTATTATTATTTTTATTATATTATCACAAAGACTTCTATGTATGCTAGAGGTATTAGGGAAAGATTTTTTTTATCAAATAAGGAATTCAGTCATATTTAATTTATGTAGTGTAATGTAGTAATAATGTAGTGTAGTGTTGTGTGGTGAAGATTTCTGTCCTTGTAGCTCCTTTGGAATGCTTGCGATTGATTGAGTTTCATATTGACGTTGTACTTGGGTATTGGTATTTAAATTTTATTTCATTGTTCTTACTGTGTGCTTATTTTAAGACTTTATTTATTTGAACTGGACAAAAATGATTGGCGTTAATGTCAATTGCATAATATTATTGACTATTCTGAAAAAAGTATGACCACTTATTGGCTTTTGTTGTTGGCAATCATTATAAAAATCTTTGAGTTTAAATACTCGTTTTGAATTATTTATAACATCGATGCTCCTAATATTTTTTTAATTACAATTTTTTGTCCTTGTATAGAATGGAAAAAAATTACCTTTGCAAGTCTGTCTCTCTATCGCAGCTGATTTTCGCCGAATTATTGTAGCGATCGGATTAAAATTTGGTACACAAAAATACTAAAGTTGCTCAACGAAAAAATGGTAGAGAAATTATGAAATTAAATTAGAAAAAATATTCAAACTAAGTAGATACTATATTATACTAAAATTAATTTAAATTTACATACAATAGTAATGTTGTCAAATATTACAATCATTTTTGATAAGAAATGACCTTAGGTGTGACTCAAAAGTATTTCCAAAATTTGTGCATATTAATAGTGCATAATTTATTAATTAAGGTAATTATTTCCTAAATGGCTTGTTTGTTTGCATTGAATAGACTGGGAAGCTAATGGACCTCTTATAAAATGTACCATTACATATTTCATTATCCATGATTAACATATGCGGTAAAATATTTTCAAAAATGTTTAAGCCGAAGCGGGCCACTACATTTATATCATCATCAGCCCCGTTACGTCTCCACTACAGGGGCACAGGCCTTCTTTATTGATAGGCCATGACCCTTTACGCTTGCCCGATGAGGATTAAAAGTTATTAATGACTGCAAATGCAACCGGGATCAACAGCTTAACGTGCCTTCTAAGGAACGAAGTAGCTCAAGATAATGATTTTAGGTCACCCATCCCGTGACCGATCATTGCGAAAGTTGCTTAACAATAACGTTCGCAGGCCGCGGCGCTTATCCACTTTTCCATAGAGCTACATAGTTTTTTTTATATAAACTAATTAAAAAACAAATAATCGTAGCCAAGGAGGAAGAAAACAAGTATACTTCAGAATGTTTTCCTTTTTCAAAAACAAATAAAAAACAACGAATCGTAATCAAGGAGGTTTGAAATATTGTTCCAAACTTTATCGTTCGACCTCGACAATATCACTAGAGGGTGAAGAAAAAAGATCGTCTGCCGTTAGATCGGTCGGTAGCTATCTGCGACTAGGGCCGATGATATATTGTAGTGTCGCACGAACGCCAAAGGTCAAGTCTTCGTGAAAAAAACGTGACGATGGTTTGTCGAATCGACCTTGCAATTAAACTATTATGGACTTGGAAAAAATCTGAATAAATTTTAGGTGACTTAGTCATCCATTTAAAAACCATTAAAGCTATTGATATTTAGCTCGTAGTATGTAAGTAGCTTGGTGGCGTAACGCTGCAGTCCGCGATTGTTATTATTAAGCAACTTTTGCAAGGGTCGGTCACGGGATGAGTGACCAAAAAATTATTATCTCAAGCGAGCGCATGCTTCTAAAGGCATTTGCAGTGGTGGTCACTTTTCCTCCTTTATTTATAATATATAATAAAAAAAAACATTTTTCTTTAGAAAGGCACTTTACCACGTGATCGTGTCTAAGCATCACGAGTCCATACCATCTAAGCCATTCTATTATCCTTTTTTTAAATAAAAATACCATCTTTGACATACAACTTAGTCCGTATGATTTTCAGTTATGGACTTCCATACAAACTTTTGTATCCTATTTCAACCCCTTTTTTTTCAACCTATGTCCTGTCTCAATGTCAACACTATCTCCATACCAAATTTCATTTACATTGCTTCAGTAATTTAGGCGTGAAAACGTTACAAAACTAAAAAAGCTTTTTAATTTACAATATCAGTAAGGATTGTGATCATTTAACACAGCGAACATAATATTATTGTTGCTAGACTTAAAAAATATAAACACCTGTTTGAAGACACCTCAATTTCTGACACAAAGGGACCATCAAATAGCTAATAAGTTTAAGCTTTCACCAAAAATATTGTTAAATCCACTTGAAAAACTATTAAGCTTTTCCATATGACGATCAATCTTGTTAAGGAGCCGCTTGCAAGCATTCATTAATTACCTCATGACACGCAATATATTTATGACCCAAAGTGATTAATAGAACATCTATACACACATAGTACAATATAAAGCAAAGTAGCTTCCCGCTGTCTGTACCCTTATATCTTTTAAACTACCCAATGGATTTTAATATGGTTTTCGTCAATATACAGGGTGATTCAAAAGGAAGGTCTATATGTATAATACAGGACCACGCGGACTAAGACACTGGCGGAAAGCTAGTTATTAATAATTTCACGACAGTTCGAGAAATATATGGTGAAAATTATTGACATAATTAAATCAATTAGACTTCATGATTTTTTTTGTGCAAGTTCCTAATGTGGATATCAAATGCAAATTACTTGAGAAGATAGCTAAATAACTAAGAATAAATGTGAAATAAGAAAAAGCTTTGTTATTTCACATTTATACTTAGTAATTTGTTGTAAAAAATTTCGTTCTGAAGTAAATCGAATGCATTTATAGGTATATTACGTGTAGGTACAGTCAACAGCATGTAAGACTATACAAAATTGGCAAATTTCTCCATTTGATTTTATACCTTAATGCAATAAGAGAGTTCTAAATCTACTGAGGAAATTTTATATATTGTGGTATCCTGACGTGCAGCTGTATGTACGTAAATGTAAATAAACTCTATGGTCTTTGTTTGAAAAAACTCACTCATTTCTATGAGACAAGACGATTTTGGCGGGAATCGATTAGTCTAATGACATCCGTTAATTTTATTATCTATAATGAATTATGGTTCGTAAAAGTTATTTTGCAACACGTACTTTCATGAAAGTGAACAATATATATAAATAGGACAATAGCATGCTGAATGCAAAATTTGCAATAATAACATTATAAAAAAAAATTACATAGACAGTCATAACTCTAAACGTAGATACTCTTTCATTTTAAATGGTCCGATTTGTTAATGACAACAGTTTAGGAGCCAATGCCATCAATTACCAAAAAATAAGGAAACGTTTAAAAAATATTGAACATTGTCTCATGTATCGTTGTGATAATATCGCTGAGTAAACATTCTTATTATTTATAATATTCACGGAATTTCAAACCTTATTTTAATGGAACATCGGCCTAATTCCCTAGTCTGCCCACGCATTCCCGCCGCTTTATTTCTGTACCCGCCTACGCTGGCGCCCAGCTGATTACAAGTCATACTTTCGCAAGCGCTTAGGTCAATACAACCTTCGAAGAGGCCTTTATGTTTACTTTTTAATATAACTAAACCGGAAAAAAAATATCCTAAATATATTTTTAAAGCGTAACGGAAAACCGTTTTTAATAAGAGGCATGATGCTCGGTAAAAAGAACTATTTAGTCCGTCAGTCAGATAATACAATTAAAAACGTATTTTTTGGCTTCAATTTAACATGAAATGGTTGAGGATTTGAGGCTTGCTACGTCACAACTATGTAAATGTTTAAAATAATGATATGCGTCATTTTAACTCAATGGATCGCCGTAGTTTATTGATTACGCAAATAAAAAAGTTATTTATATTTTTCAATAATCTACTCAACGGACAGCCAAAAAAAATTAGTCATGATGCTTAGTTAGAAAATTTTAGAACAATGAGGTTTAAAGAAAAAGTATCGTCCTGTAATAACGTTCGTTCGTAACCTTCAACGGGGTGAACATTAAGCCAATTTATTTCATTTAAAAACTCGCCTGTAAATGTGCAGCGACACTTGTTCGAGTTTTTTTCATTGAATAAAATAAAAAATTCTGTCGATCCAATAATAAATAAGAGAGATTATAACATTAGACAAATAGAAATGTTCCTAGGTGTATATTCATATGTGTTGAGTTGCCATTATTAAAAATAAGAAGACTCGTGACAGTGCAACAACCCCGTTGAAGGCAGGCCTTGAGCCGAGCCCCCTATAGGCTCCACCGGTTTATTTCGGTCACCGCCAACGCACCGTCTGCGGCACGTGTACGAACACGACTACTTAATTAGAGCGTAGAATCTTGGTCACGATTTTGGTTCGGATATCTTATTAAAAGGTAAACAAAGGAAATAAAAATACCGGCCACTAAGGGTCACATACATCAGGTTAAATATACTTAAATTATCAACATTATTTCTGTTATTTTTTTTCTATTTTTGCTATTTTATATAATCATTTTTTTACATTTATATTTCATATAAAATAAGACAATTTATTTTGAACATCGTCTTGATGATAAAATATGCTGGTCTAAAATTATAAAACTAATTTGTTACCATATTTTCGCAAATAAATATTATTATTATAAAATTTTCTTATGTGTATCTTAAAGATTCACCCCACCCTCGCACGTGTAAATTTACATAATCATCTACAGAACAATGGCGTACTCGCAAAACACTTTTGAATGTCATAATAGGAGCAATGTTCTATCCGTTAGGTAGATTATAATACACCTTTTCTTTTAATTTTTTTGCGTAATCAAAAATTATGTCTATAGATCGAGTTGAAATGTCGCGTGACGTCACGTTTTTGTACATTTTCTACAAAATTGTAAGTAGCGAGCCCCTACTCCTCAATTTTAATGGGTATTATCTAAGCCAGGGCTTCCCAAACTTTTTTGTACTGTGACTCCCTTGGGTCTTTGCCATTTTTTTACGACGCCCTTCAACGCAGTCCCCAAAAATACTAACCAGTTTTTGTATGTACTAACCTAGTAACAGGTTATCAGGAAGACACGAATTCGACTTTTATATTTTTTAATAAATGAAAACAAATTCAAAACATAAGTCATAAGCATAAAAAAAAGAGATGTCTCTAACTGGCTGGCTCTAATAAGATGGATGTGCTTGCTTTTCTGAGCATAGTTTCTTAAAACGGGGCTCCAGTTAAGTAAGCCCAGTCGTATTGCTCCAGATTATCGAAAAAATATTTTTCAAAGTGTTCGCTTAGTGAGAGCAAGTGCTGTGTAAATATTATTTTTAAGGAAGGATCCAGGATTTTTATCGATTATTCTAGTAGAATACTTTGTAAAGCAGGAGAACAGTCAATTACTTGATCTTCTAATTTTCTCTTCCATAAGTGTAACTTCTTCTGAAACCCAGTAATTTTATCTGCCAATTGCAGGATGTGAGTATTGTTTCCCTGCAAACACTTATTAAGATCATTTAATTTGTTAAATATGTCACATATGTCCGCGTTCGCGTCGCGTTGACAGTATGCATGCGGCGATCACTTGACTTAGTCGCATCGATATATCCACACGCGACGCCCCAGGGCGTCGCGACGCACAGTTAGGGAAGCCCTGATCTAAGCCATTTCTTGTCAATTGAAGCAAAAGACACCTAGTGTTAGAGGGAAAAACATTGACTACTACTGACAGCACTAATTGTCGATTTCACTACGGGCAACTCTATCTGTCAGTTAACTGTCATTGTCATTTTGACTTTGACGTTTGATCAGTTTTGGGCTAATATACCTATTTACGAAAAAACAGAAACACTGGATTCTGACGAAATCCACTGCCATTAATGGCATTTATTAAAAAGAAGTATATATTTACGGGGTGTCATTCAAATAGTGGTGTCATTCTAATGAAACTATTGGAATCGGCAGAAACAACAACAATCAACACTTTTCATTCATTTCATTTTCATTTTACATGTAAAAAATAATTTATTTACTTGACATTGGCAGAATTGTATGAAATGCGCAGATAAGTCATTAATTAAAAAAGAAGAAGAAGAAGAAGGAAGGAAGGAAGAAGTGTTTAAGGCATTATTTAAATATGTCTAACTAGGATCTAATTCATTGACCTGACTGACGAACTAAATAGAATTTCGTAACATATAAAGTAAATTAATAGATTTTAATGTGGTTTCATCAATATACAGTGTGGTTGAAGGGGAAGGTTTATATGTATAATACTGGACCAAGACAGAAAGCTAGTGTAAAATAAGTTTAATTTTGATACAGGACATTATTGTGAATTTTTCAAAGAATTAAATATATTATTTTCCGTTAAAAGATTTCTTTGTTTACATTTCGTAGTGTATTTTGTTTTATTTGTTTAATTATTGACCTACCAACTTAGGATACACAAAAGTTTAATCAAAATCGTTTCAGTAATTCTGAATTTATAAACTATTAAAGTCTCATTATTATCACCAGCCTATTAATGACCCCGCTGTTAGAGTTCAGGCCTTGTTGAGAAATCGAATAGAAAAATGGGCCATGGCCCACCCAGAACACGGGCCCATTGTGGATTGGTGGATATTAACGACTACAAAAGCAACCAGGACCAACGACAGCACGAAGAATCTCGAGATAACAAATTTATGGTCACCCATTCCATAACCGGCCATAGTAAAAATTGCTTAATATCCACTAACCACTGCGCCATTGAGCACCTTGAAAAAGTAAGGAAATATTTAAAAATAATACCTACTTCTCTTTGATTTCAAATCATTATAAGATATTAATATAATTTTAATTAAATAATGACCAATTAATTTAACATTAATAAAATCCCCATCCAATTTTAAATAGAAGGTTCTTGAATTATTTATCGTTTTTATTAAAGTTTTTGAAATCTATTTTATTTTTTATGTAATTTCTATTCTATTCTACTATTATATATACAGGTAACGATATACTTTAGTAACAAATAGCGACAAAACCTAATTAATCTACAAAAATTAACTGTTTAACATATATCTGAGACTCCTGTAACAACATTTTAGACTTCCTTCAAGGAGTATACCGGTATACTACTACTATATATAAATAAAAAAAGCGAGCATGTAGGGTAATGGAGCCAATTTCTTTGTAGCGAAATAGGTTGGGAAGGTTTAGAGTAGTGAACTGGCAAGCGTTTGGTTGTACGAAATACTAGTACAGAAGCTCCTCACAAATATGTATACGAGAATTCCAACGATTGATGTTTCAGTATGCTGAAGTACTGAAGGTATACAGCACTTAGTACCTAGTGCGGAGTTTAGGTGCTGGAACACCTGGTGGCGGGTGGCGCAGCTTTAAGTACAGAAAAACGTAACACATATTAAAGGAGCTTTTAATAGTTTAAAGTTAGCGAAAAACTTATATTGAATAAAAATATAATAAACTGCTCAGGTTGAACAATTGTGACATGAGGCAACTCAGCAGATCTCAAGTGTTGGCGAGTTAAACAACTATTGCTCTTTTTGTCACGAGCTCTCAGCCTATAAGGAAGGAATTTGTTGCCATTGCCCTATATTCGTGTATGCTATTTCTTGGCTGTTTTATTTTGCTTTCGTTGAAGCCGTTCCGTTTTGAATTATGTAACAAAACGGCTTTCAAAAAAGCACTGTTACAGCATTAGAGGTTCAAGCAAATAAATACATTATTATCTTTTGAAGTAGGTTTATTTCATTTTGTATTCGACGCTTTATATTTAGCAGAATCACAATGATGAAATAATAATTTCATCAATTTTCTATCAATAATATAATTAAGGGTAGAACATATATATGTAATGCCGTGTTGTGTCGCTTTTGTTGCTGTCGCAAGTTGTTTCATACATTGGAATGAAACTGATATCCATAGTTTTTGATGTGTTTAACCCTTGATTTGTGTAGTGATATTTATAAGGAAAAAATGTAATATTAGGTCCTTACATATGAAATTGATGTTTGGTATGGGAGGAACAAAAAGTCGAATATTTTTAATGTAATATATTTTTTAATAAAAGTATAAACCATTGTTATCTATGCACTTTTGCCATCTTATAGGTAGTTCATTGATCTCCTTACTAAAAAAACCATTCGGACGGGAATCAATAAAATCTTTAAAGTTGAATTTTTTCCCTTGCAAGAAGTTATCCAAATTTCGAAAAAATGCTAATCTGTCGGAGCAAGGTCCGGGGAGTACGGTGGATGTCTTAGACATTCCAATTGAAGCTCTTCTAATTTGGCCGTCTGTTGTGTGTGGTCTAGCGTTGTCGTGAAGTAGCAGTGGCGTAGAGCGATTGACCAGCCTCGATTGTTTAACTGTTAGTTTTTCCAGCATGGTTTGCAATTGCTGACAATAGATGTCTGCCGTAATCGTCTGGCCAGATTTGAGAAAACTATAAAGAACGACACCGGCACCAGTCCACCAAACGCTTACAAGTAACTTTATTGCGGTCAATTTTCGTTTGGGGCAGGATTTGGCTGGCATGCCAGGGTCCAATCATTGTGATAAGCGCTTCCGATTATCGTAGAGAATCCACTTGTCATCATAGCTAATGATTCGATTTAAAAACCTTTTATTATTGTGCCGGTTAAGTAATGCAAACCAACAGTCGAAGCGCGTTTGCCGGTTCGCTTCACTCAATTCGTGAGGTACCCACCTATCAAGTTTTTTAATCTTTCCAATTTGCTTCAAATGACTAAAACAGCTTAACCTCTAACACCGTAGCCTGTAGCTAACTCGGGCGTGGTTTGCAATGGATCCGCTTCCACAATAGCCTTCAATTCTTCATTATTAACTTGGCACGGGGCTGGTTCTTCAGGTCGAAATTTCCAGAACGAAAACGTTGGAACCAAAAACGTACTGTGTTTTCTTTTGCGACACAACCGCCATACACATCATTAAACCTTCCAGCCGTTTCCGCAGCACTGGTACCATAGTGGAACTCGTTCTCGTAAATAACACGATATTTCAAGTTTTCCATTTTTTATTCTGGGTGGCGTAAATAGGACAAACAGAAGAAAAAAACAATGCCGCTTAACGAAACACAAATACATGTGTAAATGGCTGTATAAATTTGAATTTGGAATTCCCAACCAAGGAGGAGAAATTTGTAATTAAAGTGTCCAGTACAACAAAACGCCAATTTCATATGTTACAACCGTATTATAGTAAATTTATGCTTTTCATAAAAAATAAGCTATAATTTTAAGCATACACGTAGTCGATGCCGCGCATATCAGGATGCATCTAGCCATTATTGTTATTATATCCAATTATATTAAAAGCAAGCTCTTATTTTCATCGTATCGAATAACTTAATTAGCGTAGTCATTAGACGGGGATTGTTTACTTTTACTATAAAAAAATTATACGAAAAGAAAACCGTACAATGGCCATAGTATTGGTCTACTCATGTAAACTGAAAAGTTATTTATTTATTTGAATAGGACAATAAACAAAACATAAATTATGTATAGGTTTACATTAGATATATTAAAAAAAAGATCTATTATTATATTTGGTCAATTTTTACATTCACAATGCTATATGAAAATATTCTTAATGAAAAAAAAATAGTCAGAGTGCTATGGACAAAGTGGAGTTATTAAGCATTTTCATTAAGAAAAAGCTCCATGCTAAATTCTACCTCAATGATAGGTTGAAACGTCGTGGAAATATGGATATCACAATAGAATTTCTAAACTACATTTCTTTTACATTACGAGAATATTACATTAAATATTAGCAATACATGAATAGGGATGATGACTGGGTAAAAAAAATGCAATTCTATTTAGTCCGTCAGTCAGATAATAGAAAAATATTAGATACGTATTTTTTTTTCCTTCAAATTAACAAGAAATAGCTTAGATAACAGGCATTAAAGTTGAGGAGTGGGGGCTCGCTACGTCACAGTTGAGTAGAAAACGTACTCTAACGTGAAGTCATGCGAAATTTCAACTCAATGTAACGCCATAATTATATGATTACGAAAAAAATACGTGTTTTATATTTTTTAACACTCTACCTGACGGACAAACAAACTAAAATTAGTCATCATCCCTATTATAAATATCATTTTTATTTCGAAAATTAAAATAAACTTATTAACTAAATCAAAATAAATATAATATTAATTAAATAGTGTAAATAATAATTAAAAATACATATCGTTATAAAATAACATTTACATATTTATAAAATCAATGAATCTTTCTTACGTCTAGAATGTAGCTAGAGAGCTGTGTGGTCGCACCCCTCGGCTATGAAAACTTCTTTATATAATTATGGCTCACAAAAACAGCAGTAAATATTAATAATAATAATAATAATTTGATGAATATGTGCCTTATACGTAAGAATCTTACCATAACGTTACTCGTTGCGACTTGATGCCTCTTGAGCGTGGCGCAGTATTCAAAAAGACTGCAACTTGATAACCAGAGGTCGGAATTAGGTAGAGTTATTTATGTACTTGCATCGAAATGTTGATATTAATGTGGACCTTCCCGGGATTTAGATAGTTTGAATGCGGTAGAAAGAGACACAATCTAGTACATTACGTTAAGTGGGGAGTGCTCCGCATTTGCGCTATTGTATTCTTTTGTTCTCACAAGCTATGTTGTACGAACTACAAATGTGGCAACATCGCGCGTATTGGTATATTGCAACTTTGGACATCCGATTTCATTGATGTAAGTTTGGCAACGTCGTGCGTGCAGTAGTTTAAATTGTGTAAAAGTAAATAACTTTTTATTTAAAAAATCACGGGATTTTTTTTGCTCTTTAAAATTAATCTCGGGATTTGAGGCATACCTACTTTATTCTTTCGCTGAATGAAATCAGTGTAAGTACATGAATAACTCTACCTAATTCCGACCACTGGTGATAACCTGTCCCACACGAGCTCAAGAGCTTAATAAACATTATAATACAAATTATTTAAATAGGATTACAAAGTTTTTTAAATATTTCCTATATGTGATACTGAGCCGTAATATGATTTGTATTATACTAACTATTTTTACATTATGTTTTATCCACATTTGCGTGTTATGTCATTTGATATTATTCATAGAATATTATATGAAATAGCTTTTACACTCAAATATAATTCTATTGAACCTTTCGTACATTAAAATTCGCACACGTTTCGTTGAAAATTGACACTCCATTTTTATGTCGTAAGATATTCCCTTTTCCCTTTTCATTTTGGAATACAATATTTATGATTACCTACATTATTACATATGCACATGGGGAAATAAATTCTTTACTTGGTTGTATATTAGACTGGTTGCTTCGAGTATATTGTGAAACTTTTAATTCTGTTATCATGTAGACTAATATAATATTCATATAATTTCATCATCACAATAAGCTAGTTTAGAAGATTCTCATTAAGTTCAAAGAAACATAGATATAATTCCATTTTCAAAGTTCAAATTAAAAGGTATCATAAGTACTTGGAATCCGTGAAAACTTCTAATCTAAAATTGAATTGAGTTTCTATAAAATTAATTGAAACTCAACTATTTGACATCAAGCTTACCATTTGATGTGTGATGTTAAAAAAATAATTAATAAAGATCAAATTGAATTTAAAACATAACCGGTTCTTGCGAATATATTAATAATTCATTAGCTAAATATCCTGGTGTGTTAAATTTTTGACTCATGACTGTAGTCTCAAAATTCGGTACAAGTAGGCAACTCACAGGAAGGAACTGGGTGTCTATCTACCAAGAAAAGGTTTCTCGAACTTTCCATGGCAACGCGAACTTTATACGAAAACATTTATGAACAACCTCTAGTTTTGTTTAAACATAGTACAGGTAGAAATAACATTGGATGCTGAAAAGAACAGAAAATAAATCTATATTTTTTTTGAAACCAAATTATCAGACACTATCACCTGTTTTCACTAACCTAAAACAAGGCATAACTAGGAAACGCCTAACTTTACAAATCACCTAAGCAGATTTGTTTAATTCCAAATAATCATTTTTTCTTTTATCCTTTGACTCATTTGTGATCTATCCTATAACACAAATGCCTAGCACAAAGCGCTGTATAACGCATATCACAACTTTAAACATTCAAGTCATTGGTAAAATGAATTTTCATCTTAGGCAATTCCTAAAAACGAAGGCGAGAAATTTTAGCGACTACTAAGTTTAATGAAAACGGTCATAACTGTTGCTCCACTTATGATGTAGCCTCCGTAGTCCCGTAGATGAAAGAATTTTTTAAATCAGTCCAGAATTTTCGGCGCGTTACATATACAAACAAACAATCAAATCTTTCCTGTTTATGATATTAGTATAGATATTCAAATAACATTATGATTATTATCATCAATTTCGCATTCACAATGCTATACTGAAAAAAATTCTTAATGAATGGTTAAAATAACCATCTCAGGGTGCCAGGGACCAAGTGGATTTTTTAAGCATTTTTCATTAAGTCACCATCATCATCATCATCAGCCCTTTTACGTCCCCGCTAAGGGGCTCAGGCCTTCCTTATGGATGGTTAAGGAGGATGGGCCATTTCTCCTGGTTCCATCCTGGTTAAGGAGGATGGGCCTCCACGCTGACCCAATGATTATTTTACTTTTTATTATATATGATAAAGAGAAACGGTTTTTATAGTTTAAGATGAAACATATCGGTATCATTAGTTTTAATTGTCAAGAGATCCAAGAAACTTTTTTCACATTGAAAGTCGATATAAAAATGTGAAACATTTGAATATCGACTTTCAATTGTTTTGTTATTCAACTTAGACAAGAAAGATGAAGCGAAAACTCGAGTGATTTTGAATACGAGTTCCGACGCGGAAGTAACGCGGCAGAAACAGCCCGCAATTGATTGTCATGAGGTGTTTTTTTTTATTTATTTCAAGAAAAAAATCCACATCAAATTCTTGTCTTTAATAATAGTAGAACAATTTTAACATATCTGAAAGGCCGATTGCGGATTTAATGATTTTTAAAATGAAACAATCATTAAAAATAGTGTTTTGAGTTTTTAACCTAATATTATTGATATACATACTATGATGAGGTTAAAAGACTCGAAAATAAAAATACTTTTTTTTTTGTCACTCACTATTCATGTGATCAGTGAGGAACTGCGAGTGTGCGAAACGCCGTTGCATCTAATAATAACTTAAAAATAACTTCGATAATTCGATTAACTCAGCCTTGTCAATGTCCTTGATAAAGCATTCCTTTGAAACTCATCGATGACAAGACACTACTAATTTAGAGCTAGAGTTGACCGTGAAAGTCTCAACAATGCAGATAACTAGAAAATTGTATGAGAAATATCACGTTTCCTTTACTCATAAATATTAGATGCACTACTAAATAAAAACGTCTGAAGTTTCTATTCAAGGTATCATTGTAGAAATTATCATCAAAATATGATTTATTATTACTTATCATAATGTATCTAAAAAAATGATAATATTATTAACTCAATAAAAATAATCCTTGATTCATTTATTGAAGCTTTCAAAAGTTTACTTTAATTTTTTTAAGGATTATTGAGAATGTAGGAAGTGAGGTTCCCAAAATTTTGTTTCCCAGAAAATTATGTCTATTTTAACGTCTACATATTTAAGAAATAAAATATAATATGCACTCAGTAACTTCATAGATTTAATGAAATCAGTAAAAAAATTTCTCGTAGTACAGTAATTACGAATCATATAAACACCCGGGTTAAAAAAACCAACCATCAGCATTGCAGACAACGAGCTCGGCAGGATTTTATCGACACAAACTCATATACCCCTTTCTCACAAAGACCTTGCCCTGACCGTGAAAATAATGTCAATTATCGGACTACGATGCGGACGCGAAAAATGCTTCCGTAGACACTGCGAAAGCTGCTACGGGCCGCTACGAAACCGTAGTTAGTGGCTCATTATTTTTGATTAGTCCATAACGTCAAGTTCGCAAAGCGCTTTTTAATTAATTAACGCGGTGCGTTGCTGATGTGGCCGTTTTTTGGTTTTGAAACATACCTGATATAGACGTCTCGTTCTCACGGATTGAAGGTCGGAGTGTCAGCGTTAGGTAGGGCAGTGGTGCACTCGCGGCACGTGCATGTGCGGCAAACGGCGGCGACTGACTGAGCCCGGCCTGAGCCCCGCCGCCTGCGCTCCCCACCCCGCCCGCGCCCCACCGGATAAACAACGTGCATTGTGGACCCGATCTGTGGACCTACTCCTGAATACACACACATAAAACTCCACAACACTTCTACTACACAAACGGAACATTCCCTGTTCGTGGCCCACATCTTTTCTCGTCTTACTTAGGAACAAGCATTGGACAATAAAACTGACTTCTGTCACCCCTAACAGAGAGGAGTTGATATTAAATAAATTTACTGCCCAGATAGTAGTCTAGCGTTATAGATTTTGGATTTAAGTCTCACGGTAGTACAAACCCAGGAAGATGATAATATCGTTGAACTGTTTTTAATATTGTTTTAACTCTATTCGAGTATCATTAAGATATTCTTTGGATAGCAGGAAATCAGATAACATTATAGAGTGTATAAATATTCTATATCCAGTTTATTTACACATTATTTTTATGTAGGTATGTATATTCTATACCATAGTTTGTTAGCAGATATCTACAGTCAATCCTTGAAATTGTTATTTTCAGCACACATTAGTGTGACATCAGCATTTATAAGATAGTAGTACCAAATCTCCAAAACCAAATGTTGGGTCAAAAATCAACAAAAAATACGTTCGAATTACTTATTAGTTGTAGAGGTAGGCCACGGTACAAACATATTATAGTTGTTTTTGCCAATCTATTACAAAGCACTAAAAATATTGAGCCTTGTTAGGCTACAGTACAGTAACTTATGACACATATAATTGATTATGGAGTCATGGCTTATCTCTTTATGAACTTTCAATTTTATTAATCGAACATGAGTTCGGATAATTGACACAAAAAAAATCCGTATATTTGAAAACAAAACTAACTTGACTGACATTGAAGATGTTGATTTGCAAATCGATGTTTCATTTCATCGCCTTGTATGTCTTGTTCGTTCTTGTTTGACACAGAAAGAAAATCATCCTATGTAGTGCCTAAATGAATACCAAAATTAAATAATGACAGAACTCGGTCATATATTTATCAACTAGCCTTCCGCCAGCGGCTTCGCTCGCGTGGTCTAGGCTGCAAATTTCAAGTAACAAACAACCAAACTTACAAACTTTTGCTTTTATAATATTAATAAGATTTATTTGAAACCAACAGCGTCATATACTGGTACTTATAAAATTTCATATTTAAAAATATACCAATCATCATCAGCCCTTTAACGTCCCCACTGCAGGGGCTCAGGCCTTCCTTATGGATGGTTAAGGAGGATGGGCCATGATCCTCCACGCTGGCCCAATGCGGATTGGAGGGTATTAACGACTGCAAATGCAGCCGGGACGGCAACGGCTTAACGTGCCTTCCGAAGCACGGAGTAGCTCGAGATAATAATTTTTTTTGGTCACCCATCCCGTTACCGACCCTTGCGAAAGTTGCTTAACGACTACGATCGCGGGCCGCGGCGCATATCCACTACGCCACCGAGCTACTGTACCAACCAATAAAATTCACAATTCATATCATTCAATTTCTTCTCGTCGCTTGTCAATTCTGTACTGAAAGCATATATCCCGATGTCAGTTATTCCATCAGACTGCAGTGCGACGCAGGAATGCGACAAACGACCAACATCGCCCGCGCCAAAATATGCATACACAGGTACCTATTATAAAACAGTACAGTTAGCGATACAATCACTTTATACATAGAGAATATGTTTATTCATACTTTTTGTGAATTTCAAATACGCGGAACCATCACAAAGTACAAACAAGGTAAATTGTAGGTTATTTACAAACATATCGAATACAAGAACCTTATCATCATCCTACTATTAAGGTCCCACTGCCTTCCCTATAGAAAGCCACTTGAAAAGGGTAATAATCCACCAAGTGGAACCAACACGAACTGATGGGTGAGAACGACCTCTATATATATCTAAAACAAACAATAACCAATAACAAGCGCCATATATAGCAGGCAATAAAAATTAAACATTGGCATTTACTTTAATGAAGCTAATTTAAACTGAATAACAAATTTAAAAATAACAATCTCGTAACAGTTGTGTTTGCTACGAGTACGCTCGCTCGCGTGACGTAGCATTGCACTACGATACTACGAGTAACGCATGTTACAGAAATAATGCCATCACAAAAACCACAAACATTTTCTTCTGTACGTACATAGTAAGTACGGATTGTTACTCGTATAAGTAGCATATATTCCAGAATAATGTACCCTTCACATGGTAGAAGTATTTTGAAAACCGGTCTTCGGAGATTAGGAATCTTTACCAACTACATATACATTTTATTTCAATGAATAAATAAAAACATAGAAATAAAATTTGCGCTCTCTACAATACTACTCGTACTTTAAATCTTTGCCCGGCTTAACACTCAACAATCCGCATTGGGTCTGTATGGAGGTCCATAGCCCATTCTCCCTATTCCAAATTGATTCGATTCCATCCATAGCGAAAGCCTGAGTCTCAGTGAGGACATTAAAAGGTTAGTTATAATGATAATGACATGAAACCACTCAAAAACTATATAATACATGATAGATGTATTTGTCAATCTGTGTTTTAACGCAATGGGTGAATCCACAAAGCGATTCAATCCGCTTTGAGACAGCACTGCAATATCGAGGTGAAAGCCGAATATCAAAACAGAAACGCCATTTGATCATAATAATTAGATCAGCCTTCGAGAGCTATAACGCAGTGCAGTGCAGATTCAAAATGAAAGTTTTTATTGCTTTAAGTAGGTCGCTATCATGGCTTAATAAATAAAACTGGATAATTTATCAACATTTATTTAATGTTTCTCATAAGTGCTTATAAAATGCTTAATAATAAAATCCGAACATCTCTCGGTGACAAATGTCTCTTGAATTTCAAACAAATATAAATGCATCATATGAATCAAGGCCGTTACAAACTTTACGCATAGAGTATCCCACACCATCTACAATGTACCGTACATTTTCTATAACAAATTGTGCGATCCATTGCCTTAAGTTAAATGACTGGCGATGTATAATAATAAAAAAATATATAAGACCACCACCGTAGTTATATTATAATAAAAAAAAGGTCACGTGCGGGTCGAATTCGTACACAAAGGGTGACTACCAATACATCATATGTGAAAAAATCGACGATCTAGCTATTACAGATCATGAGACGGAGGGACATCAGAGTTTTCTCCTTGTGTGCGGAACCCTTGAAATCGACCACGTCCGTGGTGGAATAATTAATACGCTCATTTCAATGTGACGTCTCAGAGATCTGGGATTTTCAATTTCGTGTCATTTGATTATATTTTGTGACGATTTCATTATTATCGATTTATACATGCTTGATTAATTACCTAACAGATTGGCACTTTATATTGGATTTAAATCTAAAATAAATTTTAATATGCATTTAATATTTTTTTAGAAAAGTTTTTTTTCCATATCTTTCTCCTTTATCTTTTTTTTTAATTATGTTTGTAGGTTAAAAAGAGAAAGAATAACATCACTGTGATTAAAAGACTAACACAACATTATAAATCGTGCACAGTGGATATAAATAAAGAGGTTAGATTGATAAGGTTGCTAAAAAAGTCTTTTTGCTTATAGTATGGATAAACTTGTTATAAAATCTTTTGGCTTTACCATTTGTGTCTGACTGGTTTTGGTATCATTAAAAAGTTTAAATTTTAAAGAAGATAACTCCGAATTCAAATGAGGTGCATGTGCGATTTTCATTTGAGTTTCTTACTGACAGAATGAGTGAATCTAATGAAGAAATTCGATACTTTAAAATTTTATTACAAAAAAAAGGTAAAATGCAATGTAAACCGCAAAAACAATTTGTGACGCTTATCGACTTACAACCGATTGCACAAACGTACAAGTTTGAAATTCATTATAGTCAAAAATCCCAGAGCGATCTGACATAACTTATTTTTAAAAGCATAGAACTTTCGATTCTAAGTAGTCTCTACATATACTTTTATTACCTGCATACTTGTAGAGTTCGCTCGGTGACACCTGGGCAGGTACCAGGTGAGAAAGGTAACTAAACATCAGCGTTACTTTACTTAAATTTGTATGATTGATTTTTAAATATAGAATGTTATTCTGAAGTAAAATTTAAAGCGTCAGACGCTTTCCATGGGCCAGAAATTTTATCAGACGCTCTGTAAAAAATAAATTGACTTTACTTATTTTTAAATGTCTAATTTTTTAAACATTTTATTAAGATAGATTAATCAGTCAGACAAATTGTAATGACCAAACATCCCCTAAACAATAAAATTATGCAATCATTAGTTTGAGCGCGAGAGCACTATACATGCGCATCAGAGACAACGTGGAGACAACCATGGTGACTCGGTATTGCTGCCACAACACAAGTTACATAAAGATAATGATTAAGATTCAATTTAATGAATGCATTACTTAATATGAATTAATTATTTTTTTACTAAAATTATTACAATAAGAATAATTATTTTTAAAAACACAATTGCTCTGAAAAAAAACATTTTTCCCTATATATATGCAATTACTTTAAAAATGAGTAATTATTATCGTAATTAATTTTTCATCTTATTTAAATAAAAATTCAATTATATAAAATTTAAAGCAGTAAGTATTTTTTTAAATATTTTGATCGCTCTGGGATCTTACTCTATTAAAGGCGTCATTAAACCTTAATGGACGTTTGTGCAGTTTCTGTGAGAGTCGCTCAAATTTTGTTTATGTGTTTTCGATCCGGAAATTTTGATGTCAAAGATGCACTTCGCTCCGGTAGCCCTGTTATGGATAAAATGGATGCCATTTTTGAAAATGTGGAGCAAGTTCGGTATATCAGTAGTTACGACGTAGCTGAAGAACTGGGGATTGACCACAAAATAGTTTTGGGGCATTTGAAAAAGCTGGGTACACAAAAAAGTTGGATATATGGATACTCCACCAAAGAAACTCACTGAAAGAATCCTTGTGAACCGTGTACTCATTTATGATTCTTTATTACGGCATAATGAAATCAAATAATTTTTGAAGAAGATGTTAACTGGTGATTAAAAGTGGTTCGCGAACGACTTGAACGTGTAAAAAAGGTCGCGGTCAATCGTGGAAAATTTAATATGTTTTTAATAAACCTATAAGTTTTTACAGAACCCTCGGTGCGCAAGTGCGACTAGCAATTGGCCGTTTTGATATATGATTCTAGCTGTCCCACGACTTCACCCACATAAATGAAAGCCTATGTCACCCGTGTAGAATATAGCTGTAGATGAAAAGGTTGTGTAGTTTCGGGGGCTAATCGATGCACATAATCAAATATTACCTGGATATAATATTAGTTATTATTAACAGAAAAATATTACTTTCTTAAACACTTCTCCACAAGCTTAAGACTTTGACCACATCTATCTTTTGAAGCGAGAGCCCATTGTCGCGAGTTGGCTCCTCTAGAAATTTAATTAGAATACCCACGAAAATTCCCCATAAAGATTGTAGTTAAAAGAGTTCACAGAATGGTCAGACCGAGGGGCGGCTATCCTGTCACTTTGAAACTTATTAACTGCTTAAAGTTATGAGAAGTCTGGCTTTCTTTCACTCTAATTAATTCATTGTTCCCGATTCCTTTTAATGACCATTTACGTTATACAAACATAGATTTTTATATAAAAGGAATAGATAAAAGTTTAGGAAAACAATATTATTATAACAAAATTTTAAGTGCCCGCGACTTCGTCCGCGTGGAAGGAAGCGTATGTTACTCCTTATGACATAAGCTATCTGTCAGTGAAAATCCAGCCGTTTCAGAGATGAGCCAAAACAAATAGACAGACAGACAAAAATATAGAAACAATATATTTTGGTATATGTACCGTGTATACATATGTACACATGCATGTACTAATAAGCGGTTAATTTTATGTTACAAACAGACACACCAATATTATTCATTTGTATAGATGTATCAGACAGTCGAAGTACATTACTCCCATTGGTAATTTATGACGCAGTGGTTAGCTCATTCAATCAACGATGCAAACGTTATACAATTATTGCAAGGCCGGTCATAGGATGGGTGAGCAAAAACGTTATTTCAAACCCTCAGACTTTCGGAAGGCATGTTAGACTGTTGGTCCCGGTTACATCTGCAGTTATTACACCCACTACACCCACTAATCCGCAATTATAAAACAAGTAGTAGGTTTAAACCATTACTTCTTCTTCTTCTTAACTTTAATGGCACTTTGCGTCACCACAATACTGCCAACTTCACGTAGAAGACCATTACACGCTTTAAATACATTCATTCAACCAAACAATTTTGAATTACCAATTCTATCTTTCTACATGGATTTACGAAAAACAACACGTTAAACGATTTTAACACGTTATTAAGGAAAATCATCAATGACAAAAGAAAAAATGTCAAATTAAGTACAAAATAGTTCACAACGGGTTTTGGCAATCGCATAATAACGAATTGTGAACTATTTTTTCGCTCAATGAGTGATTTCGCTGTTTGAGCATAACATCTACTCGCCAATGTCAATACTCGAATACCCTTAAACGATATCTTAAGACAATTTTACATTGAGTCAGTAACTAACGCCAGTCAATTGCCAAGTCAGTGCTGACCTGGCACTGCCATCGTGTAAATTTATTTCAAGTCAGTACATATATTGTCACGTCAGTACTGACTTCAATATCCCCGTTTCATATTTTTGGCGTCAGTCCACTCTACCCGCACCCGAGCTAGCGCAACTGAAGCCGTGTAAATTCCGAAGTCAGTCGCCGCCGCTCTCGTCGTCTGCATAGTACCGCATCACAGAATGACACGAAAACTGAGCGACAAGACAAACTTAAGGCTTATTCAACTATACCACGACAATGAATGTCTGTGGGATAATAAATCACAAAATTACAGAAATAAAGAAATGCGTGTAACAGCATTACTGAATATTGCACAAGAAATTAATGTAGAAGGGTTTGGCCCTATCGAGATGAAAAATATTTTTTGCCGTTTTCGAAATTCATTTTTCCGCACTGACTTTAAGAACGTGTGTACATCAAAAATAAAATCCTCGACTACAGACGAAATACTGACTGCGTGTAAATAGTATGAGTCAGTTTTCGCGTCAGCACTGACGATAGCTACTGAACCTGTGTAAATCTACCTTTACTCTCGACCTAAAAAGTGATATTTAAGTTAGTTCTCGTTTTATAAAAAGACTGATAGTAAAAGACCACGTTTCGCAGTCAGAATTGTGGTAGATATAATATAATTAATATATATTTTCTTCGGGAGGACAGCAATCGAAAATTGTGTTCTTGTAATATTCAGATGCAACCGATATCTCGACAATGTCACGATCCGCACCCCGATTATATTTTATCAATAATTGAAAATGTTCCGGTCTGGTGAATAGCGCGGTGGTCGATTGGAATGTGTTCGGAATGCCCCCGGTACAAGGATGGAGCGGAGAGGAAGCGAGATGGAATCACCATCATATTTATGGAGGCAGCAATTCTGTTACGTGACAAGTTCTAATTCATCATCAAGCGCTATCACAGCATACAGGTTTAATGAAATAAAACCTACTTCAAAATGTAATAAAGGTTTTATTACATTAATGATCTATGACGTCACAATGCTGCGCTTGTCGATTTGTTTGAGGCTAGTGTTTAATAACAGAGAGTAGCTCGGTGGCGTAGTGAATAAGCGCCGCAACCCGCGATCATTGTTGTTAAACAGCTTTCACATGGGTCTGTCATAGGATGGGTGACCAAAAAATATTATCTCGAGCTACTCCGTACTTAAGAAGGCACGTTAAGCCGTTGATCCCGGCTGCATTTGCAGTCGTTAATACCCTCCAATACGTATTTTTATATTTTATATACGTTAATTTTCTTTATACTTATTCCTTAAAAACAAAATTCATTATGTCGTAAACTATAAAATAAGAATAATTCAACCAAATACATATTATTAATTGGAATTGTTTGTTAATTGTAATGAAAATTTGTGAACAAAAATTTTATGAGTATTGTATTGCGCGTCACGTATTACATGTGGTATATTAGGTATTATACTTATGTGGGGGAATATAATGTTATGTTTAATCAAAATAGTGAGTTCGATGGTACAGTGATTCTGGGATTCTGAAGTAAAGCAATTTTTTGCAAGGGTGATCTTAGGATGGGTGACCAAATATTCAATATCTCGAGATAATCCTCATTAACTCGAGCGCTTCCATACTTCGCAAGGCACGTTAAGCCGTTAACACCCACCAATCCTTGGTTGGTCATGATCCATTCTCTCTTATAAATTCAATTCCATCCATATGGAAAGTCCAGGTTCATTAATAGGCTAATGTTATTCGCAGTTTATTTACTAGTGTATAACGTAAATGCTTATTGTGAAATATTTCTAAGTTATATAATTCTAAAATATTAGAAATTACTTCTTTCACGGACCATAGAGTAAGTAAAATCTACCATTTTGGTTATCGTTTTTAACGTCAAGTAACAATTTTTAAAAAAATACGCGGCAGGCAAAAATCGCGAAGTAGGCTGCATAGGAAGCTCACGTTTGCTGCAATGCGTCCGATTGCATTCGCACTGCGCACATAACAGTATGCTGTTATAAAAGGAGCTAAAATGACCCATTATTACGAGGTAGTTCTACACCCGAGCAAAGGAGTAAATAGAAACTGAGTTGTAATATTATGTAAGAAGCTTATGCGGTCAAATAAATAGATTTGTATATGCCCTTACCGAGTGAAGAGAGTTACCGATAAAAACAGCCATTATAACCTATTATGCTTATGTTGAGTCTGTTCTGCGTTATGGGATTATGGTTTGGGGTAACAGTACATACAAGACAGCCTTTATTGCGCAAAAGAAATGCGTCAGGGCTATCTGCGGGACGAGTCCTGTCAGCCACGTTTTAAAGACCTTTTCTCTGCCTTCACTTTACATTTGCGAAATGGCTACCTTCGTTCATAAGCATATCGATTTATTTAAGAAATATGGTAATCTTAGACTTAGATATCCGAATAGACTGGTGGTATATGTTACGCGGTCGCGATATTCCAAGATCCAGTGAATATGCAAATAGAATTCTACGTATGTGCGTCCAAATACATAATAAAAATCCCTAATGATTTTAAAAATCTTAACACAAGATTATTCAAAAAGAATTTGTATAAATGGCTAAATTAATATTTTTATAAAGACAATAATGTAAAAATTATCGAAAATCTATCTTTATGAAATCGATTTTTACTTAATAAAAAACACATTTTTTTTGGAAAACAACTGCATAATCTGGCATGTACATAAATATCTCCACAAAAATATAATTTGTGTGTAGTATTGACTTAGGCAGATGATGTTTGTAGATATTTTTTTTATTTTAAAGGGATGTTCTTTATTACTTTTAAAAGTAGGTTTTATTTGATTCTCTATACTATGACAGCGCTGCGCTTGCTGTCGTATTCAATGCAGTTTTATAACAAGATAGCATTCCTAATGTACTGCTGTGTGCTATTACGAGTTTGTACTGGCTACACGACAATAGCGATGACCGACAGCCGATATGGGGTACCGTGTAAATTTGCTTACCACGCCTGCTTGTTCAAACTGCCGGGCCTTACGTACACTCGAGGGACCTTGAAATAAGCCTCCAAGACAGGCATTTGTACTCGATGTAAGGTTATAAGTGATTTGACTACACATAGCTATCGATTACTTGAGCATTCGTTTGATCTTAATTCTCGCTCGTTGCTATTCTTTTTGTGTAAGTACTTAAAACTAATTTTCATCTACACTTGAAGAACAAAACAGAATGCTCTTGTTCTTGCTCTAGCCCAGGCCTGACAAATGGCGGCCCGCGGGCCGCCTTTGTTGTAGAATTTTGTCTGGCCCCGAAGCATTATATATATTATTATTAAAAACACAAATATTAGTTTTTGTTTTACATAAATGGTGAATAAAATATATTAGATAAAATATTAAGTAATATTTATACACATTATCAGGGCCGATGGGACCCAAAATTTTCTCCCGGACAACCGATCTTTTCAGCGCTTCCTATTAAAACTAATAAAATTGTGCGACTATTATGCATACTGTAATTGTTCAATTATCATAATTATATTTTAACAATTACAGTATGCATAATAGACGCACAGTTTTATTAGTTATTATACTTATTATATCACATTATTGCATGAATAAACAAAATAACTTAAATCTAAAGCCGCCATTTTCTCCTGCGATATAGTAGAATGCAAGTAATTTTATATTAATTTTAATTTATAGTAGAAACTTTCAGCAATTAATACTCTGAAAATTAAACGAAATAAAAACAGATATAGATCTATTGAGGGTGTATGCATCGTAAAATACTAAATAAATAATTAAACTGAAACTGATGTATTTTCTTAACATATTTTTCAATTCGAAAAGTCTGAACAAATTTTCTCAAAAGTTATAAAAAAAAGCGGCTTTTTGTCTGTTGTAATTTATTATTGCAATTCCAAGTGACGTTTGATCGACTTGCTTACTATATGAAAAAAAACTTTTTGGCCCGAGGTCAAATTTTCATCTGCAATGTGGCCCGACTATCAAAATATTTGGCCACCCCTGCTCTAGACCTTTGTTCGTTTGGTTTAAATGCATCTTTAGAAAAAAAAAATTCCAATATACTTTAAGGTAAAGACATCATACGTTATACTCGCATCGGTTTAGCTAAAGTCTATCGATTCAGTTGGCCGGGCCATTATTTTTACTGCTAGTAAAAGTTAACTGTCATCGGTAGCGGAAAGGTCACTCAGTAATTACCAGTTTTATAGTAACTGCCTTCACTGCATTAACAGTGAGGACGTGCCTAGCGTTCATAATCATTTGAATATTTAACGATTTTTAAACTTAACGAGGACTTTAGAGGTGTCACGTCATAGTACTGTGTAGGGATGTTAAAGCTGGACCTGGCTGGCTGGTACAGTATAATATTGTAATCTTTGCCGGGTACTTTCCTACATGTTTGGTGATCAGAATGCTGATTTTATGTAGACCAGTTATCAATTGGCTAATCAAAGGTAGAAAACGCCATTTTCTTTGAGGTAGCGATTTATGGAATATTTTCTACATAACGAATCTATACCGTATAAAAGTCAAAATCATTTTTTTACTAAGGTAGGTAATTTACGCAAACCATAAAAAAAGACAAGTAGATCATATAGCATATAGCCACGCGCGTATAATGTAGCGTCCCCTAGGTGATATCAAATATCAAATCAAATCTTTCCTATTTACAATAACATGAATACATATTGGTCTAACAAACTTACCTACATATTTCACTAGCCTTTAAAACACTGATTTAATTAGGCAATAATCAGGTTACACATATAAATTTATAGAACGACTATTAGAATCTAGAGCAGAGAACTCGCGTCATGATTTTATTACGAGTTAAATAAATTTTCTTCGTCGAATGTGATTTAGTGCAGAACGGTGTGGCTGGCAATACGAGGTACCTAATTCAATTATGTACTCACGACCGCACGTCAGTCTATACATTGGGGACTTTTTACCGACCGTGATTCCTACTAACAACGGTCCGCTTACGGTGGTGGTGTGTAGCGTGACGTGCGGCTGTGTGTAGTTCCGCCAACAAATGCAACCTGATATCGCGATGCCCGACATATAGAATTGGTGACCTATTATGAATACACATATCTATATTATAACCACATCTACATTGCAAATGAAGGAACATTAAACTCAGTGGCGGACTAACCCTGTCGGGGGCCCAGGGCGGCATTAGGTCCGTACCTACAACTTTTTACAACTGGTGCAGAAACTTGATTTTGTGTTTACACCGCCTCACTGCTAAGACGCCTGCTAAAACTACGAAACTAAGAAAGACAAGGCAGTACAACCCCAATTTATGATAGGAACTTTCAACCATTTGAAGGCCCCTCAGGATAAGAGGCCCGGGGCGGACCGCCCCCTATAAGCTGTAAAATTATACTATATATAGCCGATAAAGCACAGCTAGAAAGAATGCCAGGCTAAACCTGTCCTGAAACGGGATTAAAGGCTGAGAAGAGTATAAAGAGTAGGGGCTATTTACAAGCAAAGTATTATAACGTAGTGGAAGGGTCATTTGATGGTGGAGATAGACCGCCAAAAGAACCGCAAAAGCCTTTAATACTACGCCAAACCTTCGAAAGAGCTGTAGACAGAGAAAGTTTCTCACAAAAACTATGCCATCCAAGTCTCATTTTCTTTTTTAAAAAGGCGTTTAACTTTAGCACATATCTGTTAATACTTAATAAAATTTTCTGAGGACATGTCCAAATTATAGTTTATTTCTGCTTATTTTCTTTATTTTATTATCTCCGAACATTCAGCATCCCACCATGGGGGAGATGATAAGTTACGTTTGGATGGACGGATGGGTGGAATATGTGCGGTAGCTGTTTATCCACATCTTCTGAGAACTTGGTCCAATCTACCTTGCGCGTATCAAAATTGCGAAATCAAAGTAGAGAAGGAACCGGAATGCAGTGTCGGGCTTGGAGATAATGATAGGGAATTGATCACTGCTATAGGTTTCCGGCATTAAGTTTTTAAATGACAATTATGACATTGAATTGTTGGGAGCTGATATGTTCTTACAGGAAGAGAAGTTGAATAAGAATAAATTCTCTTATGGAGTAACTATCCTTCGAAGGTAATTATCACTGTTTGTGTAGGAGTCCATGTAATTTTATCCTTTGTATTGGTTTTCCTGTTCAATCTTCTGGCTTTTAGAATTTTACCATATACTTTGGGAAGATCAACCGATTCAATAAACTCGTCAAAAGACCATTCGACAGGAATATTTCAAACTATATTGGAATAGATGCTTTAAATTTATACCGATTAATGAAGTCAGAGGATACAAATTTATTAGCGATTCTATCTCAGTTCTGTTTCTTCCTTAGTGTACCTACATATAAATAAATGTATATGCAAAAGATAAAATAATTGTCAAAGTAAACATTATAAAAAAAATATTATATTTAATTAAATTATATGTACAAATACTCAATAACATAATATATAAAATTGTTTAACATGTTAAATTTAAGAAATAATATTTAATGTATTTGTTTGAATGTGTTACACAAGGACAAACACATCTAGTTTCTTTATATATAATTTTGGCGCTCGCACTAGCTCGGGACGCGGTTACTGCGCAGGCGTGAGACCGCGCGGCGCGGCGTCGCGGCTCGCGCATGCGTGAGGTAGCCCGCGAAATACGAGAGTCGCGTCCACAGATTATTATTATTGAGATGCATGTATCACGCGTTGTTTTAATTAAAATTTATTGTTCATATTATTAGATGTCAACCTGTAGTAGTTTCATATTTCTTTTTTGCTCACGTTCGCCTTCTTTATTCTACAGCATTGTGTGTACTTTTGTGCTTATCTTTTATTACTTTTTACACATGTGAGTGGTGAATAAAAACTTTAAAAATCCAACATAATTTATTTGGAGTTACATCACCACCGCCTCACTGGTGACCCCGACGTGAGCACATCATGAGTGAGCCTACGAAGACATCGGAGCAAACTGTAACATCAAATCCGCCGAGTGATGTTCATCGTGTTGGTGTACGGGTTCCGCCATTTTATCCAGAGAAGCCGGCGTTATGGTTCGCACAGCTAGAGAGCCAATTTTATCTGGCAAATATAACCACGGATGCCACTAAATTCCACTACGCCATCAGTCAATTGGACCCTGTCTACGCATCGGAAGTTGAAGACATAATATCGGCACCACCATCACCGAACAAGTACGAGCGGTTAAAGACGGAGCTCATTAAACGTCTGTCTGCATCGAGGGAAAAGAAGGTGAAACAATTACTTATACACGAAGAGCTGGGTGACAGGAAACCGTCACAGTTCCTGCGTCACCTTCAACACCTCGCAGGGCCAGAAATTCCTGAGGAATTTCTAAAGACAATTTGGACCAGCCGCCTGCCGAGTAGTACGCAGTCAATCATAGCATCCCAACTGAACGCATCGCTGGAGGAAGTCGCGGAGCTGGCAGATAAAATTCATGACATCGTCCCACATAGCCCACAAGTAGCAGCAGCATCGGTGACACCTGGAAGTTCTACCGATACGTCCAACCAAATCGCGGAGCTCACACGGCAGATACAATTTTTGAACAAAAAAGTAGAAAGGATGTCGCGACAACGACGAAGATTAACTTCTAACGATCGTTCCCGTGAAAATTCACATCACCGACGGTCACGGTCCAACTATAAAAAATTTCCTGTGTGTTGGTATCATTGTAAATTCAGTGATAAGGCTACGAAGTGCGTGAAACCTTGTGATTATTCGGGAAAAGTGTAGGGCAGATCGTAATGGCGACCGACGCCTGTCCAAATTCCGGTCGCTTATTTGTAACAGACAGTCGTACTAAAATACAATTTTTAGTTGATACAGGTAGCGACATTTGTGTTTTCCCCAAAAAATTAATCAGCAAGCATCGTCACAAAACAAATTATGAATTATGCGCCGCTAACGGTTCAACGATTCATACATACGGGTATGCCCATTTTGTTTTAAATATTGGCTTGCGCCGTGACTATGCTTGGCGATTTATCGTCGCAGACGTAACACGAGCGATAATAGGTGTTGATTTTTTATCTTATTATAATTTAGTTGTAGATGTGCGTAATCAACGCCTAATAGATGCTAATACTACGCTTAGTACCTCGGCTTTGCTTGCCAAAAATTTTGATATTTTTTCTGTGAAAGTAATGTCTAGTGACACTGTTTATCATCGCATACTAGCTGAATATCCCAACATTACTCGTCCTTCTGGCTTACATGCTTCAGTAAAACATAACACTGTACATCACATACGCACAACACCTGGACCACCTGTATCTTGCTCACCACGTCGATTAGCACCTGATCGGCTTAAAATTGCTAAGGCCGAATTTGAGGCCATGTTACAGATTGGTACCTGTCGACCATCAGAGTCTCCATGGTCATCTCCTCTACATCTAGCTCCGAAAAAGGATGACGGCTGGCGTCCCTGTGGAGACTACCGGATGCTGAATGCGAGAACTATTCCCGACAGGTACTCTATACGTCATATACAGGACTTTGACTATAATCTTTCTGGCTGCACTGTATTTTCCACCATTGACCTAGTGAAGGCCTATAACCAGGTCCCGATTAATCCCAGCGACGTACCAAAAACTGCAATCACGACGCCGTTCGGCCTATACGAGTTCCCGTACATGACGTTCGGACTTCGTAATGCCGGACAAACGTTTCAACGGTTCGTCGACGAAGTGCTGCGGGGCTTAGATTTCGTTTATCCGTATATTGACGATATTTTGGTCTTTTCTGTCGATCAGAAAACTCATCAAGATCATCTTAATCAGGTATTTGGCAGATTAAACGAGTATGGCATGGTCATTAATACTGCAAAATGTACATTTGGAGCATCTGAAGTCACGTTTCTAGGCTATCATGTTTCGGCTGAGGGCGTCAAACCACCTTCAGAAAAGGTTACAGCTATTAGGAACTTTCCCGCTCCAAAAACAGTTCGAGAATTACGCAGATTCCTCGGTATGGTGAATTTTTATCGCAGGTTTATTCCACAAGCTGCTCAACACCAAGCACCGTTGAATGCTCTTCTGGTTGGATCGGTAAAAGGTTCTCACCCTGTACATTTATCTGCCCACGAACAGGAAGCTTTTGAAGAGTGTAAAGAAGATCTTTGTCGAGCTGCTATGCTGGTGCATCCTGATTGTAAGGAAAAATTGGCCTTAGTCACGGACGCATCAGACACTGCTATCGGAGCCGTTTTACAACAGTCCAAAGATGACGTCTGGCAGCCACTGGGATTCTTTTCCCGTAAATTGTCTCCATCTCAGACAAAATATTCTCCATACGACCGGGAGTTATTGGCCATATACGAGGCTATCAAACACTTTCGGCATATGTTAGAAGCTCGCGATTTTGTGATATACACAGATCACAAACCCCTTACATTTGCATTTCATTCCCATAAAGCTAATTGTTCGCCCAGACAGTTCCGCCACTTAGATTTTATATCTCAATTTTGCATCGATATAAGGCATATTGCTGGCAAAAACAACGTAGTAGCTGATACTCTTTCGCGCGTTGATGAAATAGTAAAACCTGTCGACATAGAAAAGCTAGCCACAATGCAAAGTTCAGATGATGAATTACAATCATTTTTAAACTCCGATACATCTATGCGCCTTGAAAAAGTGAAACTGCCTGGAACTGATCTTGAATTATTTTGCGATGTAAGAGGTGATACTAAACGTCCATTTGTTGTTAAAGATTTACGTCGCCATGTGTTTGAGAGCCTACATTCGCTTAGTCACCCAGGTACGAGATCTACTGTCAAATTAGTATCTGATCGTTTTGTATGGCCAGGAATTCGTAGAGACTGTAAAAATTGGGTTCGTTCTTGTATGGCTTGTCAACGGTCCAAAGTCACTCGACATGTTTCATCGCCTATTGGAAACTTTGTGCTGCCTTCCGCTAGATTCAAGCACATACACATAGACTTAATAGGACCATTACCCATTTCGCATGGATTTAGGTATTGTCTCACCGCCATTGATCGTTTTACACGATGGCCTGAGGCAATACCATTATCCGACATTACAGCGGAAACTGTAGCAAGGTCTCTTTTAAGTGGATGGATTTCTCGCTTCGGCTGTCCAACACAGATTGTTACAGATCGCGGGAGACAATTCGAATCGGCATTGTTCAAGCACCTATCTGATATTGCTGGCTTCCAACATAAGCGTACCACTGCCTATCATCCGTCGTGCAACGGGTTAGTGGAAAGGTTTCACAGGCAACTTAAAGCTGCAATAACCTGCCACACTGGCAGCAGTTGGGTAGAGTCTCTTCCTCTTGTCTTATTAGGTATTCGTAGCACCTATAAAGAAGATTTAAAGTCATCTTCTGCTGAATTGCTATATGGAGAACCACTACGTCTGCCAGGAGATTTTTTTCAACCAGGTACAGATAACACAATCGACATGACAGATTATGTAGGACGTCTGCACATGTTCACTAAAAACTTGCAACCGTCTCCAGCTTCGCGTCATGGTCGTTCACGCTCTCCATTCATATTCAAAGACTTGACCACTGCTTCTCATGTCTTCCTTCGCGATGACGCAGGGGCTGGCTCTTTTAAACCAGCATATACCGGACCTCACGAAGTCCTAACACGAGGTGACAAAGTTTTTAAAATTGCAATAAATGGTAAACCAGTGACTGTCTCGATTGACAGATTAAAACCAGCATACATACTGCGTGATCCAGATACCACAACATTTACACCTCATATCTCAAACAACTCATACTCACACAATCACTCTCATTCGTCTACACATAAAGTATGTGATGACTTACCTGCCACTGATAACATTCCTAAAATTACTAAATCAGGTCGTCGGGTTCAATTTCCAGATTATTATCGCCCGTAGGACGGTCTCTGGAAGGGGGTGATGTAGTGTACCTACATATAAATAAATGTATATGCAAAAGATAAAATAATTGTCAAAGTAAACATTATAAAAAAAATATTATATTTAATTAAATTATATGTACAAATACTCAATAACATAATATATAAAATTGTTTAACATGTTAAATTTAAGAAATAATATTTAATGTATTTGTTTGAATGTGTTACACAAGGACAAACACATCTAGTTTCTTTATATATAATTTTGGCGCTCGCACTAGCTCGGGACGCGGTTACTGCGCAGGCGTGAGACCGCGCGGCGCGGCGTCGCGGCTCGCGCATGCGTGAGGTAGCCCGCGAAATACGAGAGTCGCGTCCACAGATTATTATTATTGAGATGCATGTAGCACGCGTTGTTTTAATTCAAATTTATTGTTCATATTATTAGATGTCAACCTGTAGTAGTTTCATATTTCTTTTTTGCTCACGTTCGCCTTCTTTATTCTACAGCATTGTGTGTACTTTTGTGCTTATCTTTTATTACTTTTTACACATGTGAGTGGTGAATAAAAACTTTAAAAATCCAACATAATTTATTTGGATAATTTGTTAAAAACCAGTCTTGGGGGTATGCGATGAATTCATACTCTGTGATGATGCAATACAACATTTATAAAATTACGCTTACCTTCTGATAAGAAAATTGTAGGAACCATTGTATATGTTTGTGTAATTAGCTATCGCTCGGTTTATATCACACTTTCACTTTGTTTTAAAAATACAAAACACACAATGGTTTATCGATATGTTTAAATTTTCTTAGTATTTTTAAAGTTAAAATTATATTAGGTCCTTACATATGAAATTGTTGTTTGATATGGGAGGAACAAAAAGTCAATTTATAAATCATTGTTATCTATGCACTTTTGCCATCTCACCGGCACTAGTCCACCAAATGCTTACAAGTAACTTTTTTGGGGTCAATTTTCGCTTGGGGTAGGATTTGGCTGGCATGCCAGGGTCCAACCATTGCGATGAGCGCTTCGGATTATCATAGCGAATCCACTTTTCATCACAGGTAATGATTCGATTTAAAAATCCTTCATTATTGTGCCGGTTAAGGCAGTAGTCGAAGCGCGTTTGCCGGTTTGCTTCACTCAATTCGTGAGGTACCCACCTTTCAAGCTTTTTAATCTTTCCAATTTGCTTCAAGTGGATTAAAACAGTTTTATCACTTACACCGCAGCCTGCAGCCTTCAATTCTTTATTATTAACTTGGATCTCCGGCCGTCCACGGGGCTTGTTCTGCAGGTCGAAATTTCCAGAACGAAAACGTTGTAACTAAAAACGAACCTTCGTGTTTTTTGGTTTGCGCTAATATAAATTTGTAATGTTAAATTGTATTTATAATAAATAAAAATATATATATAAAAAAAGTTAATATACTATCGCTACTGAACTTGCATGTCAACGGCGGACGTCGAACCAGGTATCATGTTAATTTGTACGGTGGGTATGTATGTGCTTTTTTGGTTTTTACAATATATTATTGTCAATAATATTGTCAATAATAGATTTACTTCCTACTCAACCTACTCTAGAAATCAGTTTTATTGAAACATATTACTTTTTAAGTACCTAGAGTAGTACCTAGAGTATTCGTACAAAATCATTAATATAATTCGACGTGTGGACACATAATGCCACATATGGAAATATGGCACATAAAAAAAACAAGCTGAATTCAGCGCTCCATTTTTTTGTTCTTGATTCCAAACCTGAATTTGGATGAATCGATTCAATTGAAGTTACGAGCAACGTCAGAAACAAAATTTGAATGAATATCATAGAGAAGATCCATACATCGCTAATGACATCTAGTTTGATTTCAGGAACAAATCTTTATTTTTTAAATACTTCCTCATTGTAGTTACGAGCAACCAATAAGTTGGCTCATCACTAATGTTGACAAAACATTACAAGATAAACAAAACATCGTTCCTTTACAAGTAACATAATTAATAACTTAAACTTACGATTCAAATAAATTAAAATGAATTTGAAAGTTAGATATTATAAGAAACACGAAACGATGACATGTTTATTTATTTTCGATACTCAATTTACTTTTATTACGTCTGAAACAAAATTTGAATGAATATCATAGACAAGATCCAAACATCGCAAGTGACATCTAGTTTGATTCTAAGAACATATATTTTTTTTAAATACTTCCACATAAAAACTGAAGTAAATATCTATATCGTAAGTGTAGTATCGATTCTATCGGTAATTTATGTTTCCAAGTCTACTTTATCTCTAAGAGTGTGAGACTGAGTGAATACCGGAAGACACACAAATTCAGTATCCGGTGGATCAGTCAAGAGGATCCGATTCCAGCGTGACCTTTAAATCTTTCAACTCACATTAAAAATTTGAGTTCAGAAATTAGAATTAGAAAACAAGCTGAATACCTCTTTTTAGTAACGGCAACAAAAGGTTTTCCCACGTGACATTATTTTGACGTAACTATGATAATGACTGATAGTGACATTAAGTAAACATTCATACGTCAACGTTACGTTTTTCCTTCGTGGTTTTTACGGGAGAAACCCAATACATTATTTATTTGTCAATATTAAATTCCCATAAAAGTGTACGCTTTAATTAGTGCAATAAAACAACTAAGATGGCATCCATACCGCTAATGTATGCTCAAGAAGATTGTGAACTCGGTGGAAAGGAAAATATACAGGTAAATAAGTTCTAAATGCTTTGTCTACTTTCACAATACGATAATACAGAAACACCATGTTCATGTCATGACCTTGAAATGCCTTTTTTTCAAAATATGTTCCCGTTTAAACTACTTCGTTCGAAAATAATAAAAAACAGGGGAATACACATCTATAATAACATTATTAGTGTAATACATTATACACTTAGCATCTGCTAACATTATCTAAATGTAATACCAACTATAACCATTAAAAAAGTGTAATAATTTTCAGTTTATTTATTTGAGCAATATAAATTTTCCATAAAACTAGTACACAGTTTTGTTGATGTATACTTTCACCACTTTATATACCTATTATTATTAATTTTTAATAAAAAAAAAGCAGAAGAAGAAGTTATTAACATTTATTTGTACCGCTATCAACATCTTAAAAGTGCTAATCAAAGGCCTTTCAAGCATTCATTAAAACACATTGGCTGTTTACTAGAATATGTTTTTCCAATAAGCAACTTTCTCTTTTACTGATTGACCAGGTGTTAATATACTTATTTAATTCTGTTTGATACAGGATGATTTTGCATACCGAAACAATGTATTAAATGCAGACAGGGAGATCCGATTGGCGTTCATACGCAAAGTGTATGGTTTGCTGTCTGTGCAACTGCTTGCTACTGTTGCGATCGCCAGTGTGTTTATGCTTGTGAAACCAATCCAAAGTTTCATACATGAAAAGTAAGTAATAAGGATGTAAGGCAAATAAAATACTAATAAACTATGATATTAAAAATAGAAGATGCCATGATGTCAATTCTATTGGTGCAAAGTAGAGTAAATTATATATTAATAGAACAACACAAGTAAACTTATTAAATTACTAGCAAAGCCATAGATAAAATATTATTTAACTGTTACTATATTATCTTTTGTTTAAATGAGATAAAAAGTAAAAATAATGAATAAAATCTGATCAAAACCATCTTTAATCTTGTTGCCATTATCTTTATAAAAGTAGAAACTTTAACCCAACATTTTTAATAGCAAATGTTATATATTCTATCTTGTTTGTTTATATTAACTAAATGTCTTTATTTTAGCCAATGGATGGTGATGATAGCGTTCTTATTAAGCATAGTGACATTGTTCGCCCTGATTGCTAAGAGACGAGAATCACCAGCCAACTTGTACCTGTTAGCAGCTTTTGTAAGTATTTTAATGATAGCCATTAATTACCAAGGGATAGCTGAATATTTTATATACTTATTTAAACATAACTAATATACATATTGTTTGTTCCGGAAGCTGGTAAAGGGTACTATGATACTACAAACCTGTACAGACACCAGCCTCCCATTAACACAGTATTTGGCTATATAATTTAGTTTTGGTGTCAATTTAACTTTTTTTATTATCACATTTATTATATTTATCAATATTTAATATTATCAATATTTAAGAATTAGGAAATATATATTCATAGAATATGATAACTATCAATTAGATATGCATTGCAATAATATTATTTATAATCATACACTTATCATTTTCACTGAGCACAGATATAGCATGAAATTCTATAGAATACACAATTTTTCTTTGTTTTTTAAGTTTTTGTTTCTACTTTTCTACTTCTTCTAGTCTAATCCTTTTTATATTAATTATAACTTAATAAGACTATTCTTAGCATTAGTAAATTATAGTTATCTATTTGTTGTTGTTTTAAACTTTCATCGTCATTAACATTAATACGAGTAGATAAATATAAAGTACAGGTAGCTACCCCGTTATTATAAATTACTGTAATAAACGCGGCCATTTATAACTTTGCCTTTTGTTAAGAAACACCAGAGCGAACCGCCTAACTCCTCTAGCTATGACTCTAGTCATAGAATACGACATCATAGCGATGTTATAGCCAGGGTTGCCACCCGCCCCGAATTTTCCGGGACAGCCCCGATTTAAATGATGTCCCGCGTCCCGATTTATGATAACACTCGTCAACCGGTCAATTCGCGCCTTAGGTATACCCGCGCAGGTCCCCCCGCGATGCAATCCGCATCCTAATAGTATTTTTTATTATTGTCCTATGATATACTTTGAACTGAAGTCAGATGAACTGAACAAGAACTGAACCATTCGAATGTTCCGAATTTTGTTTCTCAAACGTTGGCGACTCTGTTTAGAACGCAGAATGATAGAACGAAGACCGAATGATAATGAATGATGAATATGGATTCGACAGCAGGTTTTTGTCAAATTTATCCTACAAAAGACATATATAAAGTATAACGAAATACCGTCATAATATTCGCTAAGATGTATCTTGTGGCTAGAGTTACCAAAATAATGTCTTTCAATAAAATAAATTTCTAAATGCTGTCCGTCAGACATATACCTACAGTTTGTGTAGAAAAATTAAATTGTTACTATACTTTCCTTCTAATACCTTCTTACCTTTTAGCCTGTATATATTTTTAAAGTTTCATACTAAAAGGGTAAGGTCATATAACTAAGAATCCACTGGACATCCGTCTGTCTGTCTATTAGAATTGAACTTTTCACAGATGAGGTATTTCTGTTTCCGCTTTAGCAAAAAGATTTAATAATAAAAAAAATATATATGTAAAGGCGTCCCTACAAGAAACGCGATTATTTTTTAGTATTATTATCATACTTTTGCAGTGTTTGATAATTTTATTTATGGATTTTGAAGCATGTCCCTCCCATCATAGTAATATGTGTATGAAAACATTTGTAAAGCTTATTCATTTTTAATTGTAAATAGGTATTAAATAATGCCGATTTTGGTACTCCCCCGAAAACTGCCCCTCTAACTAGACCCGGGCCTGGTGCGCGAGCACATACTTGGCCGGTTTTTATTAAACTATGTAGAATAAAATTTTACGGCTTTGCGTTTCTTCTCCAGACCATCGTGCAGGCCTACTCTATCGGAGTGGTGGTGTCCTTCTGCAACACATTGGTGGTGTTACAAGCGCTTGCAGTCACATTCTCCGTCGTGCTTGGACTGACTCTATACACTCTCAACACCAAACGTGACTTCTCATTCATCGGATATGGGTAAGGCTGGCTGATATTTATACTAATATTATTATCATCACCAGCCTCCGGCCTTCTCTGTAAATGGAATCATATAAGGTGGATGGTCCATGACCTACCGCACACCTAGTGCAGATTGGTAGGTGTTAACGCCTGCAGGTGCAGCCGGCACCAACGGTTAACGTGCCTTCCGGAGAACGAAGAATATTTGGTCACCCATCTTATGACCGACCATTGAGAAAGTGGCTTAACAATAATATCGCAAATCGAGCGCGCTATCCACTGAGCCGTAGATCTCCTAATATTATAAAAGGGGACAAATAAGGTTAGAAACTTTACTGGACATTACTCCCTGGCAATCTGGAAATACTGATCTAATCATAAAAGTTTTTCACCTGATATACTGCTTATCATATGTACAGAGTGGTAAGTGTAAATTTTAAGTTAAAGCGTTCACTAATGAATTCTTATACTTACGGGAAGCCACAACATCGCGGTTGTTATAAGCTACAATTTACGAGGCCGAAGACAGTTTTCTTTTTTAATTTATTATGTATCTATATTTAAATACTTACAGCAGAACATAATTTCTGTAGCTGATTTTGGAGTCAACACTCTCTAAGTGCCCAAGTATTTAAGTGTCACACTCTCGTAATGCATTTAAGTTTAAAATCAAGTTGGGAGAATTGATAGTCTTTGATAACCTGACCTGCTTTCGACTACATGATAGTTATTTAAATGATTCATTGGGTTATTCCCAGTCCTTCCATCGGAACTACTCATACCAATGGAGGAGCGGGATAAATTTTTTTATACCTCCCATTGAATGTACGTTCCATGTCGGATAAAGACGATTCCATTGGTATAAAATAATCAAATTATTACATCAACGCCATCTATTGACATTTGCAACTAAACTAATGACATTATAATGCTTATAACAGACTCGTGGCTGGACTGTGCGTTCTCATCGTTGGGGGTATTCTACAATTGTTCATCCAAAGCTCTGCGTTCGAGATTGCACTATCATTCGCCGGTGCCGTATTCTTCAGCTTGTTCCTAGTATTCGACACTCAGCAGATGATGACGCAACTCTCGCCGGAGGAGTATATACTTGCCACCATCAACCTCTATATGGATATACTAAACTTGTTCTTGTATATCCTTAGGATCCTCAACGAGATGAACAGAAATTAGGATATTGTATTGACTTAGTGTTTTTTTTTTGTTTGAGATTAAAAGTAACTCACTTGTGCTTTGAGGATTTCACTTGATCGTTTCATATAATTAATATATATTAATCAGACCGTGTTATGAATTATAATGTACACTTTAAAATGTTGAATTTATTGCTATGAAACAAATTATGTATAGAAAAAAATATGTCTGAAAATATTTAGCATTTACCAGAATTAATCAATTTAAACTGGCTGTGAAACCATAAAGAATTTATTTTTTTAGGACATCCATTGACTACGAATGTTTTTAAATTTATATGTAAATATTATTATTATTATTGTTACTTTTGAATCAATGGTTCCAGTATTATGATTATACACATTAATTTTTCTCCAACATGTGTGGTAGTTCAAGGTAGTTTCAAATATGTTTTTAATAGCACAAATTGTAAGATTGTTTTATTAAATGTAATAAAGTATTTATTTAATCTGAGAAATGTTTTTTAATATTACATTTCAAACAGAACAAAAACTTAATTACCCACCTATATCAATAAAAATAAGAAATATTTGATTCCATTTAATCTGACGTTAGTAGCAATGAATGAAGCAAAACGATTTCAATTTATGATTAATAAATAGCAAATGTTGTGAAATTTACCGTCTATAAAAGTTAATGAGGAGTATTTAAAAACAAAATTAGTTTCTTAAAATCCAATTATCGTCACAAGTAAGTAAACAATGCAAAAATTATCAGCCAAAAAAAATATTTTGATTTGAAATTGCATTTGAATTTGAAGTAAGGCAGAAGGGCGATTTCATAGATAAAAGTCTATTACCTACTTACTCTTTGGCCTTGATTTATTTCAAATGTTATGAAATTGACCGTCTATAAAAGTTAATGAGGAGTATCTAAAAACAAAATTAGTTTCTGAAAATCTAATTATCGCCACAAGTAAGTAAACAATGCAAGAATTATCAGCCAAAAAATATTTTGATTTGAAATGGAATTTGAAGGCAGAAGGGCAATTTCATAAATAAAAATCTATTACCTACTTACTCTTTGGCCTTTTATGTTTGTATGTGTCACAGATAACCTCCAATAGACGCCGTTTGAAAGACAGTAAGCTGTAGCAATACACATACGTACAAAAATAGTAATACACATATGCGATTCCTCAGTAGCGTACAAGTGTTGGATCTGTGAATATATGCTTTTACGAGAAAACTTCTTTATAATGAAATATAATGAAGAACTTCTTTATAAGGTATTGGGTTAACCATGGCAAGTTGTAGTGCCAAAGTGTGGAAAAAAAATCCAAAACAACTAATTGCAAGGAAGATGGACTTTTCTCCAGTATTTTATCTCGCGGAGTTCAAGTTAGGAAATGTCCACATCACGATTTTATTTCGTGAGAATTTATTATGGGAATATCCACACTTGTGGAAAAAAAATCCCGTCTACTAAGCTGATCTTTGCGATTGCTAAGTCGTGCATCAGCACTAGCGGTGGAAAGATGTTACGCGGCTCGTTTCCCGTCTACTCGTCTTGACATAGCAGCCACTTCGTTCTCGTTAATGTCAGGAACATGTGTCAATAACTTTTTCATCCAACCATACAACTACTTCGTCATCATCCACACAAAGAAGCTCTGGAACGTCTAGCAGCATTTTTTGGGGACGAAACTTCGCGATAGGTAAAACCTCTTTGTGATTGCTTGTTGATTAATGTCCTTGTATGATACAAAATATACACTATACAGGTTAAAGTTCGGGTTTTTACACTTAGATTATAATAGATTTTGAAATGTGACGTCACAAAATTTAGGATCCCTCTCACCCCTTTGTCACACAATGACATACTTCGTTAGTGACGTAATTTATGGATAGTCGCGAACACCAGGCGTACGGGCGGCGAATAGATTACTTGAACACCTGGACTTGTTATGACAATGAATAATTTAAAAATCAAAGGATAAATAAAAATATATTCTTTTGCAAAATGCAGTTTAATAATAACCTCACACTAATTCTTAATTATTTCAATCACATACATAAAAAGAAGCTAAAATTTCACCAATATATTCACAATTTTATTATATCATGGCAATATACAACGAGTTTTTGTTTTCACAAAAGCAAAAATTTTCTAATCTCATAGATTTTACATCGAAATTCTAATCGTTTAGGCACAATACAGAAAAACAATATGTATTTGCTTTCAAAACAATTCATTGATGATATTATACTTCACAAGGTCTTAAAGATAACGGCAATTCAGCTTGATATTCTACTTTAATTATAACGTATTAAGGTCGAAAATTAATAAGGAGATCATCCAATTTCCATTATTATACATTTGCTATGTACACTCACTTTAATATTTTACATATTATGTACCGCATCAGAAATAAAAATGAATCAGCAATTTATTGGAAAAGGATTTTAAAAAGTAGATTGGTTTAGAATGCTGATATAATAAATTCATTGTTGTATTGTTATTATATATATAAAAAATAGAAATGACACGAGAGAATTTATGTAATAAATAACTGATTTTTAATATGAATATAACTAAGTGACCATTTCTTAACCAACACACATAAGGAACATACAATCTTAATATGGTTTTAAGATTTATATTGAGATTTCATAATTAGTGGGTAAATGAACACTTTTTAAAATGTTTATGAACGTTTTATCATTCATTCGCTTTAAACACATAAAATCAAGATATTTATTTACAAAGTTCTTTACCCTCCAATCCGCATTGGGTCAGAGTGGAGGGTCATTGCCCATCCTCCTTAACCATCCAAAGGGAGGTCTGAACCCCTGCAGTAGGGACGTAAAAGGGCTGATGATGATGACAAAGTTCTTATTTCAAAATACCTATACTGTATTTATAACAGGATGTTACTAGCATAAAAGTCGCAATGCTAAATGGTAAATAATTTATAAAAAAAATCTAAACCAATTTTGAGTGTATTAATTTTATCACAAATATATGACAGAATTAAAACATAATACTTAATTTTCTGCAAAGTGTTAACAGTGTACAAGAATTAGTACATGACGAATTCATACATTTAATACCATTGGAATAAAGGTGAATATCCCATGGCTGAAGTGACATGGTTTATAAATATATAACATATGCGACTTACTTTTTACCTTAAGTCTGTTTTTAAATCTCCGAGAGACTAAACTGACACAAGCCAATGTCAAATTTAGAAACAATGATGCCAACTGTTTTGAGCACTGTTGACATAAAACCGGTATTTTGGAAAAATAGGTAATTCATTATCGGTATTAGACGATAATTTTAGTAATAAAATCCATCGTTCATGATAAAAAGATGTTTTTGACATCCATCATTTTTCACTTAATAGTGAGCTGTGACGCAAAATTTTCCTTTAAATTAAAAAAAAACGATAATGGATTTGTTTACTCAACAAATTCGATTGATATTTAATACAAAGATCACTTCGATTTTAGAATAAGCCCCTAGTGATTAAAAAGAAAACGAGTACACAGACTACACTGTAACGGCGTTTAGAATAATATTGAATTATTGTATTGATTAAGGTTTATTAGTGAGTAAAATATCTTATTTTACAGGTTTAATTATAGGGTGGTCAGTCTATCTGTGGCGGCCTTTTAATTGAAGAATTATTTATATTACCTATATTTTATGAAAAACAGATTAGCAGTTTAAGATAACAAGGAAAAATTTAGTAATCTTTTAATTATTTGCATTTACAGCATAATAGCTTGTTAAAGAGTGGGCCGATTTGATGAAAGGTTATAAATAATCAATAGCCCCTTTCGATAAGATTATTTGGAGTTAAATTGTTTATTTATAAGAAATTTGAAAGAATAAAATAAAAAAGACCGACTCAAAAAATTACTAAAAAGTGTAAAAATAATTTGTATTTATTAATGACCACATAATTTTGTTCAGTCTAGCTTATTCTTGTTTTATGGGATATATTTATTATTTTTGAGTGATGTACACTTAAGACACCATAGACTACCTAATTTAAATTTAAATTGTCAGGTAGATTTTTGAAAAATATTAAACACGTAATATTTTTTATTTTTTGTAATCATTAAATTACGAGATATATTGAGTTAAAATATCACACGAATCACACTTTTATCCATTTTCTACAAAACTGTGACGTAGTGAGCTTCCACTCCACAACTTTAATGCCTGTTATCTAAACTATTTCTTGTCAAATTGAAGTAAATAAAAAATACGAATCTAATTTTTTTTTTTTATTATCTGACTGACGGACTAAATAAATTTCTTTTTTTTACCCAATCATCATCCCTATTGTCTTTTTAAATAGACTGTACCATACTATAATTTACGTCTTAAGTGGGTGCTTGTGATGGTACACATTTTATCTGTGACTTGTAAAAAAAAACGGTAATCTAGTATACTTTTTCGTTTGTAGTCCGGTTGAGGCACATCACTATTTAAGAATTACAATAATATAATAAATGTCAATTTAGTCTCTGATATTAAAAAAACTGACTTAGATAACGTTCACTTCGGAGAAGGAACGGTCCATTTGTCTACTAAAGTCTACCTAATATAACAGATACCTTTTTTATAAAGTATATTATACAGATGACTTTTCCTTTAACAATATCAGTAAAATGTCTCCATAGTAATTTTGTTGACTTTTATTCCTACGGCATAAACAGTATTTTGCTTTAAACTATTGAACTGTCAAAAGGTACTCTTATGTTGTTTAGAACTTTATATAGCACAAATTTTCTTTACTCAATCAGGCACATAATGTTATACTGAATTGTGTAAAATTCTGCCTGTTATTTAATTTAAATTTTTATAATATAAACCTTAATATGTTTGGGGTCATTCACAAATTACGTTCACCCGTCGAAGGGAGAAGAGGGTAGTCGCACAAATGTTACCGACTTCAAAATGACTGAAACAGAGACAGGGGAAAAAAGTATTGTATGACGTAACTTGTGAGTGACCCCTTTACAGTACAGTTCAAATCAATAGTGAATATAAAATTTCTTGGGGTAACCTTATTTATTGCTGAGTTGCAAAAAACAAAGGCATGTTGATAAGAGTTAAAAGAATTATTACATACACACCAACTCTGTTAGCTTCAACTCTGTTACTTTATGTTTATATTATTTATTTATATCCGTTTTTCACCTTCCTTAGGAATGAACTATAACTAGGCTTGGCCGGTGCCATGAGAAAAAGGCTATCATTAATTATAATAGGGCGTCTCAAAATATTAATTGATATATACTAAAAATAATTTTTATTTTTTCAGTTGATGCACTTAACTGAAGTACATAAATAGAAATAATTAATATATGCTCAATTTTTGATTTTATCAAACTGGTACAAAATTCGCATAATATAATTTTACAGAAGAAAGTTTACGAATGACGATTATATACAAAAATTACATCAACTAATTACCTTATCTCTATTAAGTGTCCTCCTTGAATATATTTTCTAATGTGTCCATTTCTAACATAGGTACAGGTGCTTTTATATCAGTTTCGACAGTCTCTTTATTGTGATGTATTTCCTGGTGTATCTTCATATAGTAAGAGTCACTGAACTGTTCATTACACATTTCACAAAACAATGTTTCTGTAGAATCATTACTTTTTAACACATTTTCGTTTGAAGGTTCATCTTTTATTACCGCTTCTTTTGGAAGTTCGTTTTTTAACACATCTTTTGAAGGTGCGGTCGTCAAGTCTTCCTCTGCCGAATGCCTGCAAGATAATTTCGTAACATAGATGAATAAGGCAATAACATCAGATGTAATTTGTTGATCTTTCTATTTGACAACGGCAAATATTTAATATTATCAATAATAAAATCGAAAGATATTAGATAGATAAGGTCGTGGGTTCGTATCCGTTTACCGGGGAAAAAAGAATTTTTAAGTATTTTTCATTGAGGTTATTTTCCAGTATAACATTTTCAATACAAAACTGACTAAATATAATAATAGCAAGATACTTTTAAATTATTTGTCGGGTGCTAAAAAAAATATAGTGCTTGAAGTAAGGAGGCTTTCTATCCTTGTCACTCCCGTGGAAAGTTTACAGCTTACTACACTTTGACGTCACAGTCCAGTGGCAGAGTATGCTTACAATAACATTGACTGGTAATGACAAAACACGTCTCAAGCAAGCTGCCCCTTTTTAATTTTTTTCTATATTAATAAACTTTTATATGCCAAATTGCCAATTATTACAGAATGTACAAATTCTAATTTTGCTAGGTACATAGTTCAATAAAAACACAACCCAAAATATAATCACACCATAAAGGTATGGACATTACACACTATATGGACATAATTAACGGATTCTACCATATATTTCTATACTAATCTAATCCAGGTTTTAAAAGTTTACATCTCAGTAAATAATATAAAGCATCTTATTTATTTAAACTTGACATGTGGTGAAAAAAAGTATCTGAGACAACGAAGGCACCACAACACCCAGACACGAGACAATATAGAAAAGTTCATTTTCTAAATTGATCCGACCGGGATCGAACCCGAACTTCAGAGGTAGCGACAGCTTGAAACCGGCGTGCGAACCACTAGGTTATGGCGGTTGTAGGCTAATTTTTTTTCTTATTTATATTATTTTCAATTAATATTAAGGGATCTTACCAATTACGCTTGTTCATGTTAAGGAAGATTCGCGGCAAAGCAGAGCTTTATGTATATATTACAGTTACCTGATAACATCGTCTAAAGTCTTCGGTTTTGTTGTCTCCTTACTCGAGAGAGCCTTACATCTTTTTCTATGCTCACTGAGCTTATCAAACGAGTCAAACTTAGCGTTACAAACGTAACATACGTCTTTATTGTGACATGTTTCATGCACCATTAAATCAGTCGATGTTGTGAATACTGGAACATAAAAAAATACATAAATACACTCAACAGAAGTCTATTATAGGTAAATTGGCTCCTACTTATCTACTTTTGAAAAAGGAAAGTCAGGAACATCCACCCTTCCTATCTGCTGTCGTGAATACAACTAACATAAAAAACGGGCCATGAGCAAGTCACGAATGTCGAGCACGAAGGTTTTCGTACCATTATCCATAAAAAAACACGTTTGTTGTTTTCTAAGGAGTTGTTCGAAATGTTTAAGTTAAATACAATTGGTAGACTATTACTCGTAAACTTGTAAAATCAACTTAAGTTTAATAATTTTTCTTTAACTTAGTTATATAGATACTACTTCCATAAAGTTTGAATTCTTACCAACGACCGTTTAGTTGGCAGAGACCGTCTTGACTCTAACGAAAATTAGCTCTTTAGAACTTACTGAATTACATTTAGAACTCTTTAGAACTTAAAAATTAAATCGAATAACAGCCTTCCTGCACCCTCCAATGTTTTTAAAAGACCTATCCAACGATGCTCCACACTATGGGGAAGACGAAAAAAAATATCATCTCCACTTTACATGTATGAAAATTATCATCGCCAGTTTTTGAGCTAAACCGCGGACCGACGGACAGACGGACAGTGCTATAAGGTTTCTTTGTTTACACTAAAAATGAATTTCGGGGAGCTCGCACATTATTAAACTTAACATTTGAATACACCAGATACCAGACTGTAAAGATCGTAACAGACTAAAATCGGGCACCTTCGGCCAAAAAAACCATCTTCGGCGAAACCTTCGGCTTCGGCCTAGTTTTGTTTCGCCGAAGGTCCGAGCTACCGTCAAGATTGAATGAACTGTTTCGAAAACTGAGTGAGAGAGCGATGGACCGGTCGTGTTGGCAGAGGCCGCGGGGAGTCAGGGCGCTTGGCACTACAATGAATTTTCAGGGCCGGTGGGCCGACTTTTTCCGGTCCCGAATGACATGAAAAACTCGGATGAGTAGCTTGTGCACATGTCCGTTTTTTTCCGGATCGGAGCGGCACATTTTAGGGTAGCTCTCTGTGAAGCTACACGTCACTTACAATAGGCACGATGAGATTTTTGAAACGTTGGTAATTGCTTGCTCTATTACTGTACGTGCGAAGACGTAGAAGACAGGAAAAATATTCCTGGCACAGGCTAGCATTACCTACATATGGCCTGACATATAAGGCCGGAAAAAATCGGACCGCCGGACATGAAAATTCAGTGTAGTGCACAAGCGCCTTCACTGTCAAATCTGTATTTCTAAATCAACTTCTTCACTAACCTCATATTGAAGTTTTGAAATAATTTTAATATTAATTGTAGCTTGTAGACAATATTGAACAAAATTAATTACTGAGAAATCATAAACCATCGGCTTCGGCTTCGGCTTCGGCTTTTGCCGAAGGTTGTGGCGATCGCCGATTAATCGGCTTCGGCTCCGGCTTCGGCCAAAAATAGACCTTCGGTACTAGAATATATCATCTTATAATATATTAAGATAAAATATTTTAACATCTTAATCTATCACACACGTAACCGTGAGACACGAATTATTTTGAAAATCTTTATAAATATATATCTATTACTGTATCTTTAGTAAATTTTCGACATAATTTTCCGTGCTTGGCATCTATAAGATACTTAATACGAAAATATTTAAATTATAGTAGCATATCTTTATTAGAGCATCTTAGCCGTCTGTTACGGCACTGAAAATTCAAAGAACTATACGTTATATTTTGCAAAGACAAAAGTAATAAAAGCCTTTGTCTACCACCCTGTTTCATCAATAATCCAGCGCCAGACATTCTCATAGAATCAGTCAACGACAGGTATCGTTCTTTATTACTTTTTCGTCTCACGAAAGAAGTCCCTCAGATCACAAAGTTTTCGCTTTTATTACAAAGAAATAAGAGTTATGCCACGGGACTTCTTTCGTGAGACTGATTTTAAAACCTTTTAGGAGGGTGACTATGTTATCATTTTTTCTTTTGAGCCCGCCTTGTCCTTAGTAAATGTTTTTTCCCCACAAGAGGAAGAGAGTCTTATGAGCTCTTACCTAAACATCACAAGACTGACCAAGTTAAGATTATATGGTAGAATATAAAATTAAGAGTCCCAACCCATAAAAAAGAATTCCGTTTAACGCACGTTTCTTGTGAGGCGCACGCCAATGGTCGAATACTTTTTTTCATTTGTCATGGCGATGTTTATATTAGCCGGCGGAAGAGAAACAAAATGGCATCAAGTAGTGTTCGATTACCGACGAAAGTATACGTTCTGACGTCATTTCAATAACCACATTGAAGGAGAGAAGAAAGAGAATACTTACTTCTTTTACAAATGGCACACATATACTTCATCTTCGGCAGTTCCTGTGGCGAACTGCCGGAAACTTTTCTCTTTACAGATTTATAGGAATGTTGTGCAATCACATGGGCCTGAAAACAGTGTGTAAATCATTTTCTTTTTTTTTTATGGAAATATAAGGGCAATGGGATTTTATGTACGTGGTCTATTCCAGGAGTTCAAAACATGTAGGTGATTACCCTCGAGAAGATAAATCAACTATTCTGTGGGAGTGATAAAGAGTGAAATATGCTTTATTGTATACAGATACAGGCCAAAAACAAATGGATACAATTTATTAAACTGCGCAATTGGCGGCCTTATTATTAAAATGTAATTTCTTCCAGGCCTTTGCGTACAGGAAAATATGTTTCTAGTTGGGTTGGTTGGGTATGGTTGAGAATGATGTCCTGACTGGCACAACTTAATTATTTTTTTTAAATTTTGACCCTAAAAATGCTTGTTTATGACAAAACGTGTGTGTTATATTATAAGTAACAAATAGTTAAAAATGTACTAGATTGTATAAGAACGGGTATTAACGCGTTAGATTTCGATAGTTAAGTCTTTCACCTACCTATATTTCCCGACGTTTCGACCAGGTTACACCGGGCGTGATCACGGGCTGACTGTTTCTGCGATGCTACGTCTCATCTTCTGAAGTGGAATCCACTTCTACCGTCCAGTTTTTTCTCTAGGTACCGTCACACACAACACTAACGGTATCCCTATTCTGTATCGCAGCCGTATTCTGGTGTTTCGGCAACCGCGAAAAGATTTTTATCACTGGATTCCACGTTGTTGATAATTTAAAACCATCTGCGCGATTGAAATTGCTGGGATGTTTTTTAATTTCAATCGCCTCACGCACAATCCGCAAATAGAAATGACGATCCTTGGAAAAATATTGAAAAATACGATGGAATTCAACCTGGTCGAAAGGTCGGGAAATATAGGTAGGTGAAAAACCTAACTATCGAAATCTATCGCGTTAATACCCGTTCTTAAATCGAAAATTAGATTATTAATATATTTTTAATATAAAAATTTGGTCTGTCCCAACCATCACAGTACTATACTGTCATGGTTCTAAAAAGTAAAAATATTTGTTTTTGTGCAAATATCACTTAAACATGATTAGAATACAACTAAAGAAGTGTTGCTCAATAACTTCCAACCTCCCAAACAAACTGGCTTCCGAGAGTCTAAGGTACCAAAGACCATATTGGGTATAAACAAAGATATATCTTACAATTAACCAAAAAAAAATCCCATGGGCAAAATAAAAAACATATCGAAGACCAATATATAAATAAGAAAAAAATATGTACACACCTTTAAACCTGATATACTGCTGAAACTTCTAGTACAGAGCAAGCACTCCAGAGGTAGATCACTAGGCATTGACTCTGTGTCTTCTGTCTCACTCATTGGCTCCTCCTTCACTTTCGCATTTAAGAACTAGATTTAAGAAAAGCCCTCATTAAATCAATCACCTTAATTTGTTACACTTCATAATGTTTTTAATATAGACAACAACCTGTCGCTAATTGGTCAACAGAGTGCCATAAAAAAAATCAAATGCCATTCTTCACATTCCATATATTCTACAATGAATGAAAATAAATAGGCTGGTATTTGAGTATGCAAATATGTACATATCAAAGAAAATAACCAAGTAACATTATGTACACAAATTTCCTCAATTGATTTTGGATTCTAACCTCAAATGAAGAAATTTTACAGTTTTGTAGTCTGATGTGCTGTTGTACAAGACAAATTTAAATTTTTATTTCAATGCAATATGACAAATTCTTCTACAATGAAAATTAGTTAATAAAAGTACCTCTTCATCATAATGTACTTCTCCATTATGGGTTGTTACTTTTTCATTCTCGACTTCTTGTAATGAAGAAACACCTGTTAAAAACAAACAAAAATAGGGATGTGTATTTATTCCTTAGAGATTTGTTTCTTTACAGACTTATTGGTTGTTATAAAGCTTTGCTTTTGTGTATTCATAAATATTAATACATACCGTTAATGTTAATTTGTAAACTAGGCTGTACAATTTCTTCTGGTTCCACTTTAATGTCTAACTGTTGATTGATATATTCTGTCTCTGTGTATTCTTCATTATTGTAACTTTGTTCATCATCAGACAGTACCTCTTGTTTGATGTCGACTTGTAAAAAATTATCACAAGCAATGTTCTTGTCTACCTGTATAGGTTTTGGCCATACCTCATCATTTCCTTGCGTATTTCTCAACCTCAATATTCTGTCATTTCTTTGGACTAACAATATAAATTGACAAGCTTGTTTCAATTGGTTAACGCACAAATGACATATAAACTTGGAATGTCTATCCGATTCTGAAACCTAAGTTTTACTTTTATGTATTTTAATGCTATCTATACATGTCCTTAAATTATTATAAAACCAAGTTGCACTACTACATTAAACTGTCTAAAGCCTAGTTGTACAGACATCCATCAAAAATTGACATAAGTTTAAAGTGACATTTTCATTTAGATTTTACAATATAGAACATTTATTAAAACTCAAAGTCAGCATTAAATGTTTAAAGGTAGTAAACTTAAAGCTATCAAATAGGTTTTAAGTAATTTTCACCAGTAAGTCGAGTAAATAATAGCATATATAGATTAGGATTTAATACAAACAGATTAAAGTATTATTGAAAGTTCCAGAAACAATCTTATTACATAAGACTTGGAGCATAATATGTAAATAACACTTGTGCAAAGGCAAAGCAAGTCACTAATAAATTCATAAACAGAATACAAATAGTAAAACATGTATCTATCTCAGATTTTACAAAAAGTTTTGGGAATAAAATCTTCAGAAGACTTATAACAATAACCAGCATTTAATGTTTTTTTTTTGTAGAAGTAAATTTCACTCACCTGAATGTTCGCAATTTTAGCCAAATCTTCCGCTATAGTATTTTCCATTCCATCCCAATCTGGTGACCAAGGTTCGAATAATAAACTAACACTGTCAATCGCCTGCAGACAAGCGCGACATTCATGGTTCTCGGGTTTCATGTTAGCTGTTTCATGAACAGCACTCGTATCTCTTTCGCTGTATTTCAGAAAATAACATTTTCATGTACTTTATTAGTACCTAAATATTCTTTACACAACAATAACACACCATGACCAAATCAAATGTCTGATAAGATGACATAAAACTTGACAAGTTGGTTGACAGTACTTGATAGACCATCTATAGACAAGAAAGACATATTTGACAAAGAGGTTTTGAGAAATAATTAATACTATGACTTAATAAATATTAGTATGTAGGTAATCAATAATACAATTTCATTATTTCTAGTTTCTGGTTACTGCTACAAAAACACAACTACTGTTGTTGAGACATGAAGAAGAGTAGTCTGACCAGAACAAATAAAAAATGCTGGATAAACACTGACAATAAAATAACCTAATATCTTTGGATTTTACCTGCCAACTTAAACTATTTTACACACAAATACAAAAACTACGTGTAAAACGACTCCACGTACGAAGTGAAGCAAAGAGAATTTAAAATCACATAGGTAACACAGAGTAATTACATTAAACAGAACCGGAAAAGTACCTATTTATTAAGGTACAGACAAACGTGAAGGAAAGGACAGTGAAGAAAACCAACCATAGACTCACTTGTAGGGAATAAAAGCATAAAGTATATGAAGTATTATTAAAATGGATCTCGAAACCAAACTAGATGTCGCTACGTACTGTGAATAAAAAAAATTAGATAACTCCCTAGGGGTTCAATCGAGTACAATCAAAACGCCTGAAGGACATAGAAGCCTTTATGAAAAAAAAACATTGTGGAAGTAGTATTAGCGTAGATTCAATGATGCCATGTGCAACGTAATTATGGTAACTGAACCATAATCAACACAATTTTACCTATATTAGGTATATAGGTAAAATTGTGTATAGCATTACAACTGTGACAAAATCTACTGTAATCTGTCGCTTGAGATCAGTCATTCTGATATTCGAGAACCATCCTTAGAAATGCTATCAATTTAAGTAAAACATTACAAAAACGCACCGAGAGTAAAGACACGCTCGCTTGAGTTCATACATTTTTAATTACAGAAAAATCAAATACTGTTATAATTTCTTTAAATCATTTCAGGTTATATCAAACCGATTTTGTTAAATATTTTTTTATATAATAAAGTTGTAATATATAGTCGTCAAATGGAAAGAAATGTTGAAAGGACTAAATCAGAACATTTACAAAAATGATGAAATTCTGTATTCTGATTCTGACTAATTATATATGCGTCGTAAATATAAACAACTATTTATTTAAAAGAAAAACAAACCTGAAATTAGTATTTTATTGAAAATAAAGACTATAAAATTACACCGTTAATAACACCGTATTATATATAGGTATACTGTGCATCGTAATTTTTATGTATCTACCGTATTTTTTTGTAGAATCACCTACGTGCATATTATAGATATGGCAACACTGCATAAATTTATAACATTGGAAGTTTCCACATACCACACTAAAATATGTAGTACTCCATCCAGTAGTTAAACATAAAACATTACCTTACCTCTGATTTCTGTAAAACAGTATGCAGTCTTAGCCTCCACTTCAAACCTGACTTAGTCGCAAGTTATGCTTTTTGAAAACTATGTGAAAACTATCCCTTAACTTAACAAATTGAAATTAATATATTGAACCAGTTAGAAGGCCGTAATTATATTCAAATAATGTTAAATATGTATTATTTATATAAAAGCTAGTATTTTGATATTTCACAATATAACCGTTAAAACTACCCCGCAAATATAAATTAATAACAAAAAATGAAAAACAAGCAACTTAATTTTTTGTCTTATTCTCAAAGTATGTTGTTACGGAGTGCAGCGACGTGGTTCGTCTACGCTTTACTAGATGACGCTACAAGCCAATGAATCGCGCTTACACTGTTGTAACTACCTATATCATATAGGTAAACATCGGGTCAGCGAGAAAGAGACAGACACTGGGGAACAATGGAACGGGTAGCCGTTCTAGAACTTTATGGTAATGCCTCGAATTCATGGGTAGGGCCGAGGAAATCTGCCCCTATAAATATGCCATCTCGAGATTCTTCAGTGAACAAGCGATGAAAGCAAAAGCAATCGGAAGCGAAACTCGAAGCAATAACTAGAGCGGTGAACGATCTAATAGTGCTGTAAAGTGCTATTAGTGACGTGTAATAGTTAAGTTAAAGTGTGAATTTTGTAGTTTGATTATTTTTGTAATTTTATTGTGCTAAATAAACACGGATTGTAAACTTAATTGGCGTTAATTTTTATCCCGAACTCTAAGTCATAACAATATAAACACAATCTGATAAATACTTTTTAAGACATATTAAACCCATAAAAGCCACTTCTTACAATAAAATTTATGGAAAAATGTTTTCGAGAGCTTGAAGTGCTTTGGTAGTGGAATTGGAGTGGATGAAATTATAAAACACTGCATAAACTCTTTTTGTACTTTAGGACTTGTAATTAAAGAGGAATCTTTAAACAACTGTCAAATGTTGTTTTTCTGATACAGAAAATTTACAACCCAAAAAAGAAATTGAAAGATCCCTTTTTATTAACAAATAATTTGTTTATATTTCCATTTCACTTTTTATTCAATGTGATTAAACAGTTAATTTTTTGTTTCTTTTGTTTGTATATATTTTATAATTTAAAATGACAAAAATAAAATTTCATTCAAATACGAATGCCTTAAAAAAAATTGTTGCCAGCTAGTATGAACGTGCTATCCAAAAAAAATAATTATATTGATAATTATGAGCCCTGGAATAATGTATTAATTTTTCTTTTAATTTTTTTCTTCATCACTGTCATTGCCCTCTTGGTCGTCTAGGGGGTCAATTTCGACAGCTGTTGCCTGAACATCTTCCACGTGTGTGTGATTCGAAACTATATAGAGATATTCAATATCGGATTCTGAAACTATTTTTTTTTATTGTATTATTTTAAACTAAATAATATTAATCTTTATTCAAACCGGATCAGCTTTAGTATCGGCGACTACGTTAATTGTGTTGTAATTTTTTTTCATACACACAGATGCTAAGAGTTTCATTTCCAAAGTGTCAAGGTGTGGAGTTTGTTAGTTTCATAGATACGATTTTTTGAAAATACGTAAAATACTAAAATTTAACTTTTTATTGGTGTTTTATGAACTTTGACAAATGTTTTTGTCTTAAACACTGACTAAGCAAAGCAATTTATATGCATATATCCAAATTTCTAGATTATTTTTTATCAGATAAAAAAATCAAAAAAGTTGTTTTGGCCCTGTAGGTCGATAGGTTAGGTTATTTTTGTTTAAGTAGATAACAGAAAAAGATTTTTATGTTACTTTCGTATATCATAAACATATATTTTGATATTTTTGCACGAGAAAATAAAACTTTAATATCTAAAAAATACGGTCTAAAATTTAATTATATGGATGATATAGTCATATTTTTTTTCTTTTTTCTTCTTAACTATACTTCTACGAGCTTTGGCGTCTGGTGGGGAGGATGGGTTCTCAGTCCCCTCTCCCCCACCCCCCACCACCGGCACACGTTGGCGTAATCGTGCTTCCATTATTGTGAGCCCCTGACCCCCAAACTAGAAATAATTCTGTTTTTTGGAAGTCAGTGAAATATTTTTGAAACTATGTATGTTTGGATCAATCTGTATTCGGTAACATCAAGCTCCTTACAACACTGCAATATAATCTTAGTCTGCAACACCCACATGTCATCCACACTCTTTCTTGCAGTTACAAAATTTTTGATGCGAATTGAAAATCACATTGGCAATTCCCTATTATAATGACTTGTTGATACACTTAAAAATGAACCATTGTTTATTAGAGTTGTTCAAAATGACTAAAATACCTTAATATGTTTAAGACCAAATGCTAAGAAAAATGAGCGTGTTAATTAATGAGTTGAACTGAGCGCATGCTATAGTAAACAATAATTTATTTAATATTTTATTCTAATATATGTGAAATAAAAAAGTAAATAACCATGTAATTTTTATCTACACATAATTTGAACAATTTTAAATCCCTTCACTAAAATTTATACATACTTTTATTAACATTATCATCTTTATTATAAACACATACTTATCATAATTATTCATGTCAAAAAAAATATATTAAAATTTTTTTTAGCTAAATTTAATTTTTATTTTATCACTCATACACTACACCAAATTGCTTATTCTTTGTTTTTCAATAATTCCAATAACTTATTTTTGTTAAAACATTGTCAATTGTTATGCTGAGAACTTTTATTACAGCTCATTTTAAAGATATAATAAAGTACTTTACAAAAGGTACTTTATTATATAACATACAATTATTTTTTTCTGAAAAATCTTTAGTCTTATGACATTGAAACTATTAGAAAATTTACAACAAAAAATGCCTTAAACAAAACCAAATAGTTTCTTTCTATACATAAATTCTGATACAATTTATTTTTTTCCATAAAACATCAAATTATTCAGTTATTAATTAGTTAAAATACTTGCTTTTTTCACATTTTCAATTCAGAATAACTTGAACACTATAACTTTATCAGAAAAACTTCATTCTTTATTTTGTCCTCAAAGTAAGTTTATGATTCAATTACTGGTGGTTTTTCTTTTTAATTTTCACCCCCTAGATGGGGTAGCATTCACTCCCAGGGTAAAAGTGCATATCGACACTAAGTCAGGTTTGTTATAAGTGTTTTGCATGATGATTATAATGTTTAAGAAAGCTAATGTAAAGTGAAGTATATTTGGGTGTAGTGTACTTGTCTGCAGCAAATGTAGTGAAAAAACATTCACAGTGTTATTAATAAACGAGGTTTAGTGTTGGAGTAAATTTACACTGAGACTGCACTTAGTATTGGTCAAAATTCATATTTTTAAACAGAGACTTAGTAAAATTTAACATAGTATAAGTTTTCTGGGAGTAATTTTTACTCCTTGAAGGTAGTAAGTTTGATAATTTTCTGTATAGTATGAATTTTGACTAAAATTGCAATTTTAGCATAAATTTACTCTGGCTTCTAACCTTGTTTATTAATAGCACTATCAATGAATGATTTTTCTTAAACAATATTTACATATCATAATTACCTGACATACAGATGTGTGTACATATGCAGGGTGGACAGCTCTATGTAGTCTGTTAGTTAAGTATGCTGTGTTGTTTGAAACTTGCATATCATGTTGATATTAATTTTCCATGTTAATTGATAACAATTGGTTAAAATTATTTAATATTAAATCCCGCCTCTTAAACAGTAGTTTTATACTCACTCTATGTTTGAAATTGGTAATTCTTGTGTTACTTCCATACATTGCCTTTTATTTACAGCTGATCGAGGTTCTGGAGATGCAATATATTTTATTCTGTCTTGTTGACATTCAAATTTCGATGGCAAACAATCAGGCTTCATTCTTATTTTCCCTACAGAACCCATTATACAGTACTGTATGTAATTCTCCATGTCATTAGACAGCTGTAAAATTACATATATTAATTAGTAAAAATTTTGCACATAAATAACCGCTTAGGGCCAGGGTCATGTTTGTACATATACCGTGACAACAAATTTTTAAATACTCACATCAAAGTGGTCTTCACAAAAGAAAATCGTGGATTTTTCAGAAGTAGTAAACAGCGAGCCCCGACGTGCTAACTTTAACCACTGTTTTCGTCGTTTAGGACATTTCGGAACGTGTATAAACAATTTGTCGGGATATTTAATGCTCGTACTACTACACATTGGCACGGAACAGGTTCTATAACTTGTCATATTCACAGTTATAATGATGTGATTTAAAATATTCCCCAAAATTACATAGAACTTATTTAAAACGTCGCAATCAGCTTAATAATGTTTATTGAAATATGACGTAGGCACAAAATAACATTAATTTGACGTGCTTGCTTTGACATATAATACGAGTGGTTGACGATAATACGATAGGAAGAAAATAATGATCATCCGAATCGATATTTCAATTTAAATAATAACTATACCATTATCGATAATTTAACGATTCGATTCAATACGATAGAATAACATGTTTGAATATCGTATTAAAAATCATATCAATAACATGAAGCAATAATTATATAATTTCGACGGCTACAGTGTGGGTATCTAAAGCAAAGTAAGCTCATGCCTGCTTCTTTTCATTGTTATAATTATTATTAGTTCCATAAATAAATACGTATGTGCCGAGCATAATATATAAAATTAAGGTATGGTTGGAGCGTCAACTTGTGTCACCCATATTGATTGCTAACCTTGGTTGGCCATGTCTTGGCCAACAAAAATATTTTACATGGCATTTACGATCTATAGAGATTTGAAGTCGTTTAATTAAATTTATTCTAAATTACATATAAACGTGATATCTAAAAATAAAGTCACATTTGAGAGTGTTTAACTTTGAACATTAAAAATATATTCTTTAGATGGCAGCACCAAAGTAAGACAACAAAATGAAAATTGAGTCTTGAGTTATTTGAATTCACCTATTTTATTTGTGTGCAACGAAAGAATGCAATACAAAACTAATACAAATAAACAAATCAAAATGAATATTTTCTCGATTTTGAGTATATTAAAGAAATTTACGAACTTCTGTTCAATCGGTCATTCGCGTATATTTTATCATTGTTTAACTTGATGTATACACGTAGAAATAAGGCACACAAGCATACAAAATTATAAGAAAAATGTTATTTGCTGACGACTAAATAACATAATTTGACGACCTGATTTCAAAACATTGCTACGCTTTTTGGCGCGGTTTCTGTATGAAATTGTTTCTCTAGTTATTAAGCGCCACAAACTACATCGTGCTACAGACGAACATCTCACGAACTACATCGTAGATAATACATAATACTGGTAGGGCCTTAAGGATTAAGATAACTGTTCCCCAAATCAATCTAGACGTCGCTACAGTACTGTCTTGATTTCTCCATGACAATGCTTCCGGTTTTCTTTCATGTATAAAAGTAAATTAATTATAAAAACTCAATAACAAACTCATATTCTATTTGTACTTTTTCGTATTTGTATTGATATCTTAGCTTCGAACTTTGCGAATTTCAGTTTTTTAATATGTTAGTTAAAAGGAACAGAAATTACTATCTTTGATCCATTCGTTTCCTGCAAAAATCAACTTTTGATAGAGTCCATCTAGTGAGGTGCTTTTTTGGCCTTTCTTTTTTTTCTTAAAATACTTCTTCATTAAGGGCAGATAAATAAAAAGCATAACGATTAATTAATAATGAATTTTCAATTTTATTTTATATTTTTGCAATGCTTGCAATACAATGTATTTTAATCCACTAGTATATTAAAACATTATTTTTATGTTCACCATACTTTAGAAAATCAAATAATCACCCAGAGATGGCATCATTTTTATATTTTCTTCTAATATGTTATATTTTGATGCATTCCATATTTCAGGTATTCATTTGCTTCCTCAGTTACTTATAAGAATATTTTCAGATCATGTTCAGCGGGATAGGATAATTTCTTTTTTTTATGGACATTAATTCTCGAAAACTTAACTATTTATGTATTAGTTCTTAGACTTCAGTAGTATTTTTTTCATATTAGTCATAATCCACTTAATTATAATTTTGTTTGACATCTCACCCCGCAATATATGCCCCTGAGTGATCTCTCTTATCTTACATTTAATAATAGATTTTCTGGGTCAAAGTTTTCTTTTTTTTACAAGGGACATTTGTTTCAAATAACATTTGTATTTTTCATAACAAAATTGTCCTGTAAATGCCTGCTCCTGCTGCAGTGCTGTAATGATGAGTCCCTCACTCGTGATGTACTTCGTGTTTGAGTTACTCGTCACGACAAAATGAGGGATGTTTTCATTTTTCAACTTTGAGCCACCTCATTTTGCTCTTCATTTTCTGAGGCCTCGAACACGAGGTATTTACACAGTTATCACACCTCACTCAGCAGAATAGTGAATTGCTTCGAATAAAAAGGTGAGTCGTTATATAATCAACATATTAACGATTGCTCGAGGCAGTGAGTCGGTTTTAGGAGTATGATAGAGTGACTGTTTAGTTTAGTTTGGCATTTCTTCGCAAATACTGCCTATTTAACGTTAGCTTATATGAAAAAAAAAAAAACAATAAAAATAATTATTGAGTGAAAAATGAAATTCATAACCAAAAGGACCTATCCCCTCCTTATTTGCCTTACGCCTCGCTACATACTCATTCTCTTTACCTCACTTCAAAATGAAGGGTACTTTCGAGTTCTTCTAAGGTAAAACGAGGTCCTCACTCATCCTCAATAAATACGTGTGAGTTATACAACACCACAGTGCTGCAGCAATACTCACTCTGCATAGAAAATAGAAGAGTGGAAATATTGACCTATAGCAACTTTTGGGTTATACAAATATCATGCAATCGGAAGTTGACATCTAAAATATTTTGTTGTCTCTTTTCAACCACTGAGATTTTTCTTTAGTAAACAAAGGTGGCATTAATTTAACAGTATCAAATTCGCGTTAGTACCACCTGTCCGCTATTTGTAAATACGTTTTCTCGCGCGTGTTCTTAACTATACCGATAATTTTATTATTTATGAATATTTACATAATTTTGGATTACCAAAAAACAAAATGATTAGTATGGCTGAGTTTTATTAGAGCAGAAAATATTAGGTATGATGCTAAAGGTCTTTTAATTGCTCAGTTCATTTTACGGAAAGTTCTTTTTATTGAACTTTAAATATAGTAAAATTGAGATTATGCATTGGATATCAGATACCAACGCTATTGTTTGGCGATCCCAATTCGCTGGGTGCGAAGTAGGAGGTGGGAGAACACGAATCGATCGCAACGCGCACCGTGGCTAAAACGGAAACTCTGTCGGAAGAAATGTCACTTTTTACTTAAGAAATTTACATATTTGTGCATTTTAAGCAAAAATTTATAAAATGCGTCACGATAGCTGCTGTATAGTTGGCTGCAAGAACAATGGCAAAAATAGTGATAAAAAAAAATATAGATTTCCTCGAGTGAGTTGGAAACAAGATCAAAATTAATAAGCTGTAGCTTCACCAAATAGGAGTAAGAGTACATAGAAAAGTATGTGCTCATATTCATGATGTAAATTACATATTTTTATATTTATCAGTTACGTAAAAGTGTCATTTTAAAGAATTTTTCATATTAATTTACCTTTTTTTATTATATCTAAAATATATTTTTTGTGCCAAATTTTGTATGAAATCTATTTGAATAATCAAATTTTAATGTCAAAGTTATAGGTATATATAATCAAGCAAGATGAAATAGTTTTAAGAACAATTTATTATTATTATTATAAAGTGAATATCTGTAGCCTTCGAGAAACAATTTGAAATTTTATTGTTAATGTTGTAGAATATTGTGTACTAGTAGTATGACTTTTATATTCCATAATTGATTGTGGCATTTTAGACTGAAAATAAAAAAGATCAACAGTATTAACGACACCTTAGGTTTACATAATCGAATAAAATCTCAGTAAATTACGCTATTTCAATAAAGTTATTGTTTGTTTACTTACTATTCGTACTAATTGCCAACCATTTGACATTTCAATGTCCGACATAATTGTAACCGCTAGTTGGCGCTACCATCGTGCACCTAGCGAATACGCACAAATCGACCTTGATTGCTATGAAATCTCAGGGACGATTAAAATATCCCTCATACTAAAAGTGAAAAGTTACTAAAATATAATTATGATAAAAACATTAGACCCGAACATTGTTATATGTATATTTTGTGTGTCACACTTTCTGTGACTGCAGAATTATACTTATGTTAAAACTATTTAACTATAATTGCAAAACTTTACAAAATATATTTTTAAAGAACCGTTAATATATTTATAAAGAATATTTAGGTATTGATAGTTTTTAAAACTATGTAAAATACAAAATAAAATTCAATTTCTATAATGTAAATGTGAAAGTTTATGAAGATGGATATTTGGTACTCTCATGTTACTAAATGGATTTTGATGAAATTTGGAATACAAATAATTGTAAGTCAAATAAATATTTAAGCTACTTTTAAACCGGTGTCGGAAAACTAGTCAAATTCATATTATAAAGAGGGAAGATTTGTATGTTTGTTTGCCTCGAGTAGACTTTGAAACCTAATTGTGACTGGACTGGACAGATTTTTAAAATTCTTTTACCTGTGGGAAGCTACAATATACAGTTTGATAAAAATAGCACGCGGAAAAACATTTCGTTTTAAGTTTGATTTCAGTTGAATATATAAATTAAAATGGAAGAAAACACACCCACAGTTAGTTTAGTTTCTTGTATGCAATTCGTGAGGCGAGGTGTAGCCAAAGCAGTTCCAGAAAAGGTTTGTCTTTTCATTTTGCCAATGCCGTATCATTAAACAAAGTTAATCTCTTGGATTAAAAGACTTTTAAACATTTATCTATTCCAGATTGAATTAACAGAAAAGGAACTTGAAACTATTATCAAACAAACTGCTGATGAATTAAGGTAACAATATTTTATTTTTCAAAACAATTTACATAACCTCACCTGCATACGATACCTTTTTTCCTTTCCTTAGTTTCTCATACTAATTTATGGATGCTTAAGCAACACAGACCATTAAATTACGTCAGTTACATAATTATAATAAATATGAAATAAAACCCAATTATTTTATTAAAATTAAAAAATATATAATTTACGTCGTGTCGCTTATGTTAATTATGATACGAACGAAATATTTTATATTATGGCAAATTCTGAATATGTGTAATAACGAAATGATGCTTTTGTTCTTCTCTGAACATAGAGCATTTCATACATTGGCCATTGTATTTACCTGCTGATAAATATCGTAAACATTTTAGGTTCTCTTTACTATGACAAATTGGATAGTTGCATATGTGCAAGCGCAATAACAATATGTTTGTGCACAATTGAAGGATATTTGTAATGTTGGGTCATTACTACATTCTTCCTGTTTGGTTCATTTGAAAGGATTGCTGTCCTAGAGACTGGCAGCCTACAACTCACATCATACAAATAGGCTTATTGACAATTTTTTATTTTATTTTATAAATAACAAGTCTATTAATATCTAAGAAATAATGTAGAAGTAACAGCATGCTTGTCAATAATAGTTTGGAGACACAGTGCTATGTTAATGAAACTGCTGCTAGTTGGCCGAAAACGCTCCCTACAAATTGTAGGCAATAAGTGACTTCTCACAGTTCTTCAGTAGCAATAAATGTATGTGCATCTGAACAACTTTTGTAATATCTATCATAAATATAGATATTACAAAAATTATAAAGAAAGTTGTAATGTAATATGTAACTAATGTAATGCCATATGTATTTTAGCAAATTTTTGTAGTGATTTTTAATGTGTAATATTATCCAAATTAGTGTCATAAAATTTATTTTGTTAAATATTTATAAGTTAAAATGGTTCATATTATCTGAACATATAACAAAAAATGTTCACAAGCCTATTATAGATGAGAATTAAAATTTAAACTGGAATGATGAACACACCTACTAAAATAATAATAATTGAATGTCCATTAAAATTGAAGTGTCATTACATTTACCCATCCATTTGCAAATCAAATTAATTAAAGAGACTCCTTAAACATATTAATTATGGCACCAAGAAAATTTGGTTGTAACAGCATATCAGTAAAATTTGACTTTGATACAGATAAATATGAAATAAATTCTTAAACTTATTCCTACTGCTTTAAAAATCAATACATATTATATATTGTACAAATCCCCAATTCAATTATTACCAATATGTGTGCAGCTTCTCTGACCTATCAATGGAAAACTTGGTGTTCTAAGAAGATTTTCTAAAGTCATATATGATCACTAGGCTAGCATTCAATTTTACTTTACCCTAATTTTAATTCTTTTGATAAATGAAGAAAAATAAATTTAATTCCATTTTTATAAGCGAACATCCGCTTTATTTAGGTTTCATCAGTACTAGCGACAAATTTATTGTAAAGTTTATATGTTTAATTTAATATTTATAACTATAATTTAATAATGTTTTTGTATTTATATAAAGCTTCAGATTAATTCTGAAATAAATTAATCTTATTCCTATTCTTGTGATGATTCAGATCTTATGATTGATTTAGAATAACAGAGGCTGGAGATGATGTCAGTGATGAAGATGAAGTGAGTACACCATGTGACGCACCAAGAAACCCAAATGATGAATTTGATTTTGAAAATTATGACACAGAAGATACAAGTAAGACAATTACTATTATTGCTTTTTACTTGTGCATCATAGTAATAAACATTGTTTATGCTTTATCAAAATCTCTATGAAACAGAACTGATACAAAAAAAAAAATTAAAAACACTCATAAACAAGAATATTGATACTGAAAATCATATAAAACAGTTTCGTTTTAGATTAGCAACAAGTTGTACGTGAAACATTTTAGTTTTACTGCAGACTCTATGAGAGTAAAGTCTGTCTCTTATGACACCAATAAACATTCAGCCTCTTTTTTTCAGCATTTAGAAATAATGCGTTATATGTTAAAATTCTTTGATTCAGAAAAATTTTAAAACCTCTATTAATTCAATAATCAGACAAAAAAGTTTTCTTATTCCAGGTAACCCTATTGGAATTGGTTCAGTAGCAACTCTACCAAACTTAGGAGACTTGAGTGATAATGTTCAAATAAGGGTAATTATAAAATTTTATATTCTGAACTTTATGAATATTATACATAGTTTTATTAGTCCCAACAATACAAGCCGTAAGTCATTGAATTCCATGTGACTGAAATAGTTTTTATTATAATACATGAGTTTAAAATGTGCTTAAGAATATTCAACCTTACCTGAAGCACAATAAGTAATAAACCTCTAACTTTACAGACGGAAGGAGCTGACAGTGACGAGGAAGATGATATTATAAAAGCAGATGATAACCTTCTATTGGTGGGGCATGTGGAAAGTGACGCTAGTGTGCTAGAAGTTTACAGTAAGATATTACATTGTTTATTTTATCTATGGTAATATTATAAAGAGGAGTGATTTGATCGTAACTTTGCATCGAATAAGCTCCAAAACTACTGGACTTATTTTTTAAAGAATAGAAAGATCTTCATCTTCATCATAAGCGAGTGACATAGGGTATAATTTATGCGGGCGAAATTTCGTTATAACAGCTAGTTTTAATGAGAATCCTGCAAAATATTATTATTGAAAAATGTTTAAAATCCACTTGGTACTCTGACATGGGAATGCTTGATTGATCGAATATAAGACTCCTACAGCTATATTAGCCGTTTGCTTTAGCATTTGTCAACAGCCAAATTGAATCAAACATCTTCTGTATTAATTTTAAAAATAATATTGAAAAATCACAATTATGATACTTTTATATTCTCTTTTCAAACTCCATTTTAGGGAGTGACTGGCCAGTAGATGTGTAACCAGTTTGTCCTTTACTTTTACTGATACGGCCTTTTGAGTTTACTATACATTTTCACCGATTAAATAAACAAATAAATTTGTACGGAATTTGGATACAATTAAAAAATGGGCGAAAGCTTAATCATTACTTTCTCATATTTGAAGATAAGTATAAAAAATAAAACTAAAATGTAAGATGCTGATTGATGACAACATTAACAATATTTTATTCATTTCAATCTGGTATCAATCAACAAAATCACTGTTATCAACGCTACGGATTCAATGGACGCTAGATTGATCGTCTATTTGGCCCAATTACAAGTTTATCATGTTGTTATTTTGCAAACATACCTTGATAATAATAATAAATACAAGCATTGCTTTACATTGCTTTAATATTTTTACTTTAAGGGTATTTACATTGGTTCTGTTTCGATGAGATGAATACATAGAGTTCGCCCGCACGCTTTGTGTTGACCCTGTCGACCAGTGTAAATGAACCACTATATATATATATATATATATATATATATATATATATATATATATATATATATATATATATATCCTAAACATTTAGAGAAATAGTATACCCAGAATTTTCATTCCTCTTGTAAATAATAGTGGGCATTTACAAACGAATTCGCTAACGTTATATAAACTGTGTTAATATTGTTTTAGTTTTCAACAAGGACGAAGGTTCTTTCTATGTCCACCATGACATAATTTTGCCATGGTTCCCTCTATGCATAGAGTGGCTGAGCCACGATCCGTCGGAACCACAGCCTGGTGAGTACCTTACAAAAATATTTATTGGTTTGCTGCATTATTTTGACCTAGCAATAGTTTTTGCAGCATCATTTGTATTTCTTTCTATATATGCTAAAAAATATAATAGGGATTAGGGATTGGCAGAGAATAAAAACTGCACTGATCTATTATACATAATTAGGTATTATTTCACATAACAGTTAATATGAATGTTCCCTATTTTTTTTTTTTGTAAAAAATAATACGCTGACATAGACTTGCGGCAGAATATCATAGATTTTAAAAATGTCGTTTTCTCTCTTATTTAACTCCACATTTGCAACAAAATTAATAGGTTTAGCACGTAGCAGTTGATATTATCATGCTTATTATAAGTAAATAGAGCAAAATAAAAATCATCAATACATTATAGTGTCTCTGAATAAGACAGTAATTAGAAAATTTAGACTTTATATGTATTTTTTTGTATGTGTAGGTAATCTGTGTGCACTGGGCGGCATGGACCCTGTGATACAAGTGTGGGACCTCGACATAGAGAACTGTTTGGAGCCAGCCTTCAAACTCGGCAGGAAGCCCAATAAAAAGAAAAAAACTAAACGGGTCGGCCACAAAGACGCAGTATTGGATTTGTCTTGGAACAGAAATTTCACGTAAGTTAATCCTAATTAAGTAAGTTTAGTTAAGGAGTTGGTGGCGTAGTGCGTAGCGCCGCGGCCCGCGATTGTTGTTGTTAAGCAACTTTTGTAAGGGTCGGTCACGGGATAGGTGACCGAAAAATTATTATCTCAAACTACTCCGTGCTTCCGAAGGCACGTTGAGCAGTTAGTCTCAGCTTCATTTGCAGCCGTTAATACCCTCCAATCGGCATTGGGCCCGCGTGGAGGGTCACAGCCCATCCTCCTTAACTGAGGATGTAAATGGGCTGATGATGATAATGATGAATCCTAGTAAAGACGACTCGGAAAGAACAAACGGCTTGTATCAATATAATCTTATTAGATGAGCACAAAAGTAGTACTTCGTTTATACTATTGGTACACAAAATAAGAAGACGATAGAAAACGTCAATTATTATATTCGATGAAAAATGCTTCAATATTCCACCACCCCAGTACCCCGAGAAAATGCAAGTAGCATTTTGGCATTATACTATCTACCTGAAGACCAATCCTATTAATATTATAAAGGCGAAAGTTTGTAAGTATGGATGTATGGATGTTTGTTACTCTTTCACGAAAAAACTACTGGACGGATTTGGATAAAACTTTACAGCAATATAGGTTATACATCAGAATAACACATAGGGTACTTTTTACTGGGAAAACTTCTCACTCCCACGGGATACCGACTTCCACGCGGACGAAGTCGCGGGCGTCCACTAGTATCATTATACTTATATCTGTCGCCATTAGTGATGTACCCTGCTCGGATACACGGCCAAGGACTGGAATTTGGGTGTGAAGTGGGAATTTACTGGGAGTGTTGGGTTAATTTTCTATATTTATTAAATATTTTATTTGAATTGAAAATACTTTAAGATATATCTATGGACTAGAAACAAAAGCACCTAGGTATTAAAATATCATAATAATCAAAATTCCCAGTGAGTTGCAAAACTTCCCAACAATATTACCATTAGAAATTTTACAGGCTTATACAATACAATATTAATTACTGGAGTTAGCTTTTTCAGTGGTGCATTTAGTAGCATAAATGTGTTTTTTTTTTCATACATGGTTTCCAATTATGAGCTATGTAGCATATTTGTAGTTTGTTTCTTTTGCTAGTATGAATATATGTATAAAAATGACGAAAATGTGAGAAGAGAGAGAAATCTACCTCTCTTGAGATTGACGTGGAAGATACAGATAAAATTATGCACAATTACAATTAGGACAATTACAAATAAGGAACGCACGATATATTTTGTCTTAAAAATTTATGTACATATATAGTCAGTGAACCTCTTAATATACTCACTGGTTCAAAGCTTAGTAAGATAAATTCTAAAATTTAGTAAAATAAATGTATTGTAACACAACTAAAAATCTACTGGGCATTTTAGGCAATATTCCCAATGTGCCCGAAAAATTGAATGGAAAATTTTCGCCAGTGATAATATAACCAGATGTACATCACTAGTCACTATTGATGTGAGGAAGACATTGCACTAATAATATTGGACTTCAGGTAGTACAATGGCAAAGTACAAGTAGTTGAGATACTATTGAGACGATATTATTTATTACATAAATATTTGCAGTATTGGCATGTAGGTATTTATTTTAACATTATTATTCGTATTCTAGGCATGTGTTGGCGAGCGGATCAACAGACAAAACAGTGCTACTTTGGGATTTAGATCAGGGAACGCCGCACACAAAATTAGATTATTTTCAAGACAAAGTAGGTATTTGACCATTTATCTTTAAGATCAGCATATTATACAAAACTCCGAGACTTTACCTGTAGGCCAAAAGGCTCTCAGTCTTCAACGTACTACACGGGTCCTGTTTCAATTGGCAGTTGTTAATGATTGCAGATGCGGCCGAGACCGATGGCTTGACGTAGTTAATGTTTGATCACCCATCCTATAATCGGGCGTTAAGAAAGCTTAGTTATGAGCTTAATTGAATTTGAGATTAGAATTAAATAGATTCTGAATAGGGATGAAGACTGGATAAAATTAAAATAACACGCATTAAAGTAAAGGAGTGGGGGCTCGCTACGTCGTAATTAAATCATTAAGCAAAAAAAGTATTTAATATTCTTCAACAACGTACCTGATGGTCAAATAAACAAAAATTAGTACTTATCCCTATTTAAGTGAATACTTATGATCTTAATTGTATTTAAGATAAGAACCTACTTACTACTTAATTACGTGTAAACCAGCCTCCGGCCATTAGGCAAAGATTTTAGGTTTAAAGACATTTTATTCTCAAAATAACTGTCATGTTCATTTATACATTAAAATTATTAGCAGTGGTCGGAATTAGGTAGAGTTATTCATGTATTTACACTGATTTCATACAGCGAAAGAATAAAGTGGATATGCCTCAAATCCCGAGATTAATTTTAAAGAGCAGAAAAAATCCCGTGATTTTTTAAATAAAAAGTTATTTACTTTTACACAATTTAAACTTCTGCACGCACGACGTTGCCAAACTTACATCAATGACATCGGATGTCCAAAGAATTAGAAATTGTCCATTAGAAATCCCGGGGGATGTCCACATTAATATCAAAATTTCGATGCAAGTACATAAATAACTCTACCTAATTCCGACCTCTGATTATTAGTTTGTAATCTAAAATTATAAAAACAAACGAAAATTTTCAAACGAGCACCATAATAACAGTCGACAGCTAGGTAACTTACATTGTCGAAAGTGAAAGCGACAGTCTGTATAAAAACAAATAATAATACACGATAACCTTCAGAAATAATGCACTGCAAACATTACAACATTTCACAGTACATCAAAATAATAATTACTAATATTTCCATTTTTTTTCTATCTACCGTCACTACCTCTTTTTTATGACCGCTCATTAGTTATACTCCATTCATTATAGCATTAGACGGAATGAAAATAAGGTTCTTTTTATGGTGTACTTTGTGACAAAATGTCAACGATCATGTTACTCTTAAGACTAACGGCTAATTTGCTACATATCCACTTAAATACCAGCTGCTATACTTAACCGTAGTCTTTTAAGCTATATATTTAACAATTTATGAGTATTTGACTGGCTAATTATTATGAAAACATTTAATAATTATTACAATAAAAAGTGTTCATCTTAAAGAACCTAAAGAAGCAGGGTTAGATAGTTTCGGCATGATTCTCGTGTCCCTATTACTCTACCAAATTTAAAACATTGCCTAATCCCTTCAAACGTTTCAGCAGTACAGCTTTTTAATTTTGTCAGATTATGATTTATTCATAATAGTCAAAATATGTAATCTGAGATTGTCATTCATTGTGAATCCTTTCTTGTTATTTTGTCATTTTCGGTGATTGAGTAATTACTGTTTCATTGTTGTTTTCTTATAGTTTTGTTTTAGTTGCTATCTTAATGTTGTTTAGTTTTGCTAAATTGCGATTCGGGTGCAGGCCCGAGTGAAAAAGCAGGCCCTACAAAAATACACTCTAAGCCCCCATGCCTACCCTCAACCTTGACATTTCAGGAAGTTTTTCCAATGTCTTCATCAATAGTCTAACTAATTACACTTACAATTAGAATTATCAAAACAACAGATAGATAGTTTCAGTTTTAGTTCCATTTTGGCTTGGGAGTAAAAGATGAATTTATAAAATGCTGGCCTCATCTCAACCCCGAGGTATCTTAAAAAATAGAAAATTGCCCAGCTCTTTCAGACTACCTAATGTTCAAAGTTTTTAACAAAATGATTTTTTTTTTTAAATATCTTGAAAATAAAATGTTCTTAACTGCTGCTTCTATGACCCTCTTTTTTCTAATGTTATAATCAATGGAGTATAGACCAGGAATAAAGGATGCTTGGAGTAATTTATAATGTAATTAATTTTTTTCTCTCATTACAAGTAATAATTAATTTTTTTTTTTTCTATCTACCGTCACTACCTCTTTTTTTTACGACCGCTCATTAGTTACACCAGGAATAAAGAATGCCTGGAGTAGATTTTAAATGTATTCTTTTTTCATTACGAAAACCATTAGTTTGTTCTTTTTTCGATATTGGGATATTGGTAATAAGATTTTCGTCCGGCATCGCACAGGTACAGTCGTTGTCGTTCCACCCGTACGAGGCGCAGACGCTGCTCACGGGCGCGTGCGACGGCCGCGCGCGCGTTACCGACTGCCGGTCGGCGGCGGCGGCGTGCCGCGCGTGGTCATTACACGGCGAGATCGAACGAGTGCACTGGGACGCTCATAGTCCGTTCTGTTTCGCGGTAAATATACACGCCTATTGGCTTAATAGGGCACATCGCGGTAAATATGGGGATTTGGATTTTGAGAAATAACCCAGGTAGCAATTTTAACTTGTTTCTTACTTGCAACAAGTTTGATACATCAAAAAAGAAGACTTGCTTCAAGGTTGCCATGACAACTGCAGCAACTTGCAGCAAGTTTAAATCAAACTTTCTAGTTTCAGTGTGACTAACTCGCACTAACTTTGACGTATCAAAGGTAGTGCAAGTGTACCTAGAAAAACCATTATTACTACTACCGTAGTATTTATTAATCTTTTGATCAATACAAACTTTTGATCCGATCGCTTTTGGACCAACTTTAAACTTGAACTATAGCACAGAGCATAGCCTAAGAGTCTGGAACTGTTGGTTTCGAATCCCATATTATGATCACATTAAACGGCATATTACTTATACAATCTAACAATATAAACTAATACCGCGATGCATTAAATGAACGGTGCCATCTAGTTTGCAGACTTAGAACTATTCGGGCACCTATGATGATGATGGGTGTGTTACATATAAGTATCTTTGTCATAACAATATTCAAACAATATTGTCGCATACTTGAAACTTCATATTTAACATAACAATATTACAGAGACATTGTCACAAACTTGCCTCGTCATATTTGACACAGCAATTAAAAATCAAAGAAAGTCAAACTTGCCCCAAGTTTCCATGCTATCTGGGAAATAATAGCTATATTATCTTGTTATTATTGATGCGTCGAGTATTTTTTTATTTTCGTATGTGTCACGTGACTTTGTACACAGCTGCCAAATTAGTCGTCAACGATACCGGTTTATTATTGTGTACGTCAAATTCCTAGATGCCTTTTTTTAATTCGTAATCGACCGATGGCACTTTTCTTGTTTTGTTGGCCTCTTTTAAACTACTACTCTGTGCATCTGTTTTGTATATATATATACGAATGACGTCATGAATATCTCGGACAGCGTTTTCGCGGGTAGAAAATAAGTTTAAATTTTGATTTAATTTTAAAAGCAAGAAAATGCTTATTTAAGTTAAAATAAACACCTACGAATTTCGAACAGAGTAGAATATTCTGCTAGTAATCATCAGCCCTTTTACGTCTCCACTGTAGGGGCACAGGCCTTCCTTATGGGTTGAGGAGGTTGGGCAATGAATCTCCACGCAGGGCTAATGCAGTTTGGAGGGTATTAACGACTGCAAATGCAGCTTATCCACTACGCCACTGAGCTGATCAATTCAGCTATTGTTCACGTAATAATAGCATCTCAATAGAATCCTACTTGTATTTCACCATTGTACTATTATCTCGTGTAATCTCTTCCTTACGTATCAGTAGTAACAGATATATAATAATATTGGACTTCAGGTAAATAGTACAATAGCAAAAAGCCCTGTGTTTACTCGTGTCATACCAGTGAACGTTTCAAACTCATGCTCAAGTAAAAAAAAAGTTATCGAGTCAACTCTGCACATCAAGTTGATTCTCTTGCCACTAGATTTCACTAACTAGAGTAGTAATTTATTTATCTACACAGCCTATTTTTTATTTTCTTCATTACTTAAATAAATAATGTGTGTAAACTCCTTTTATGTGTACTTCATTAATGTTATATAGGTATTTGTTTAAAATGACTAAGAGAAATCTCACTCAAGTATGCATTTTTTTACATGAGTGACTCAAAAACTTGACTATGACAGTTAAATAGCTTGAGTGACTCACAGTCAGTTGCACAAACGTCCGTTAAAGTTCTCATTAGTTTAAAGTGACATTACCCATACAAATTCGACATTCATTAGAGCTTAAAGGCGCCATTAAACCTTAATGGACTTTTGTGCAACTGGCTGTCAGTCACTAAATCCTACTCGAGTCTCATCACTTATATATTTTTGTCGTTCTAGATGAGCAATAATGTGGGGAAAGTGGCATATGTCGACTGCAGGCAGGACGAACCGTTGTGGACTATAAACGCGCACGAAAAGGAAGTCACAGGTACACATGTTTTATTATTATCGAATACATATTATAATATATACCAGTTATTTATACTAACTGTTTAGCAATCAATAAAAAAAAAATTACTAAACACCCATTAACATTTTTTTAATTAATGATTCGCTGATTTTAAGACATGAATAAGATTAATTTCTAGAACTACCTGTGCTAGTGCATATACATGAATTAGAATTTATATTTAAGGTTTGATACTGAACGAAAAAGTGCCCGGTATGATGATAACAGTCGGCATGGATGGGAAACTCAAGACATGGGATATAACAAGGTAACTATGGAGACGGATTACTCACACACAATGGGCAACTACTTATTTTCCTCCAAAGTGGATATTAAATATAGGAAAAACTTTTTTAATTCATTAATTTTTGATTGTCCCGCGAAGACAGTCCGTGACATTAAAAGCCGTGACGCCATATTTAAAAAAAAAATGTACTGGTTGCATTCGCTACAAAAACGTTGATGTTTAACCCTTCGAATTGAAATGTGACGTCACACGATGCTTCATCGCGGCCGTCCGAATTTCGGTTCTCGTAAACTACAGATTTATACATAGCAAGTTAATTTTGTAAAAGTGAAATATACAGAACATTATTTATTTTAAAACAGATAATACTGCATATTTATTGTCCACTAATAATGATTTGTTCAATAATTGTTTTGAGACCACCCCAATAAGTAAATTGAATTTTGCTTGCATTATATAAGTTGTCATCCTAAATAAATCACATAATTAATTGTTTACTGTCGAGTAGCCAATTGCTAGTTTATTTACAATTGTATGCATATACTTGCAATATAAAAATACGATTTAATAGGGATGATAACTGGGTAAAAAAATTGCAATTCTATTTAGTCCGTCAGTCAGATAATAGAAAAATATTAGATACGTATTTTTTTTTTTACTTCAAATTAACAAGAAATAGCTTAGATAACAGGCATTAAAGTTGAGGAGTGGGGGCTCGATACGTCACAGTTAAGTAGAAAACGTACTCTAACGTAAATATTGACAAATATTGAATGGCCCGTCAGCTAAACTAGCTCATTTTATCTCGATCCTTCTGTCTCAAAATATCGATTCGTTTGACAATTTTATATGAATGTATGGTGGTAGTATATATTGAGTAGTTTGGGGGCGTAGTGGATAAGAGTCGCGGCCTTCGATCGTTGTCGTTAAACAACTTTCGCAAGGGTCGGTCACGGGATGGGTGACGAAAAAATTATTATCTCGAGCTACTCCGTGCTTCGGAAGGCACGTTAAGCCGTTGGTCGCGGCTGCATTTGCAGTCGTTAATACCCTCCAATCCGCATTAGGCCAGCGTGGAGGGTCATGGCCCATCCTCATTAACCATCCATAAGGAAGGCCTGAGCCCCTGCAGTGGGGACATAAAAGGGCTGGTGATGATGCTCCTCCGTGCTTTGGACTGCACGTAAATGCGCATAGGGCCAGCGAGGAGGGTCATGGTACATCCTCTTTAACGTAAAAAGGACTGATTTACGGTGGTATATACCACCAGTTCTGGCGCGGTGCAGGTGAGCGAGAGCACGAGTCGCGTAGGCGCAGCGCTGTGTGCGGCGCTGTGCCCGGAGGCAGCGTGGTCTGTGGCAGTGGGCGGCGACAACAAGCAGAGCTGCATACAACTGGTGGAACTCGACCAGGTAGAACAAGGTACGTAACACTGATATCCCATTCAATATACGGTCACCTTATAATATGTTCTATTCAGGATGTCCGATTCCTGTAATGTACAGCCTTCTAAATATCTAATCTCCGAAATGTCCAGCATGCAAACACGATCAATCTACATTACAATTGTGACGTTTCGTACTCTTGATTCGGTATACTAACGCCAATTGTCATTGAGTAAGTATTGAGTCTGTGTTTCAAAGAATAATATTTAATGAAAATAAGGTATTCTAGTCTGTTTTATATACCCGCGAAAATGCTGTCCGTCATATTCATAACGTAGTTGTGATATGTACATAAAACAGATGGATAGAAGATTAAAAGATGTCAATAAAACAAGAACGACGCCATTTAGCGATATATAAATTAGCTAAGAACAGCGCCATCTAGGAGTTTGATGACACAACAACAAGCGAAGAAGGATGGCACAGATGTTTAAATATCCGTTTTATAGTAGCATTAATGATACTACAAGTTATTCATTTGTGTATTCAATAAATAAATATCGGACATTTCAGGAATTGGACATTTAGAAAAACTGGACGTTTTTGGAATTGGACATTCTAAAATCTTACAATTCAGAAGAGTTGTAAGGTTTTTAATCAGCGTACTTTCCTATGGTCTAGTATTTTTACTGTGTCAAGTGTCGAAGGGAAACACCCAAAATCCCAAAAGTAAAACTAGCGACGGATGTCGGCGAGTATCCCGGGCTTCCCGTTTATTTAAACAAATGATAACAACTCTAATAGCAAAAACAAATGAATTCTTAAGTACATAAATATATTGAAAAGGTTTTCTGAACCCTGATTTTGAAAATTATAAAATGTAGTATTTTTTTCTTTCAGTTATGAACAAATTTGGATCTCGACCGCTTGTAGCAGTGAAAACAGAGCCGAGTGCTATGGATACATAGCAATAATATATTATTATTTAACATTAAAAGATTATGATTACTGTTAATTTTGTTTCTTTTCATTATACGTATGGTCATGATAGTTGCCTTAAGCGCGGGTAGTTCTACAATGTAAAGAGCATTACAATTCGATACCATGCGCAGGCTAAAACTTTAATATAAAATCAACCATTGTAATATGTTTAATTTGAATAGACGGCAACGTAAAATTGAAAACGTAGATTATAATGTCTCCTCTCAACGTCCACACATTGGTGGCCCCAGAGCCAAAAAAATATAGGAAAATACTTATTTTAATTTGTGTCACTAACTAATTCTCATTGTATATTTATTATACCGCGACCAAGTTTTAGAACTTATTATCACGCAAAATATAATTCATTTTGAGGTTATAATTTGTTTGGAAAACCACCAAGAGATGGCACTCTAAGTACATGATATGATATTGATGTCTATATTGTCGGAGCAAAAAAACTCAACTTTAAGAAAGTCAGTTTTTCGTTGTGATTTGAAAAATGTTTCTAAGTCAATCAATAGACAAATAAATCATTCTAATAGTTAAATAATATACCTATTGTTATAAGCTAACTAAATAATTTTTTAAATTAAAAAACCTATAACTTTTTGATGGTTTTCATCAAAAGATGGCGCCTTAAATACATAAATGACTTGATATTAATATGTTTACGAGAAATATAAAGGTAATGTAATAGAAACAAAGTAGTTTTTAGGATATGTCGTATGAATATCAATCTTTCTGAATAAACAAGTATTTACCCTCCAATCCGCATTGGGCCAGCGTGGAGGGTAATGGCCCATCCTCCTTAACCATCCATAAGGAAGGCCTGAGCCCCTGCAGTGGGGACGTAAAAGGGCTGGTGGTAATGAATTATCAACAGTTAATGAATTTAGTTTGTATAATATTCAGTTTTTATGTCCTTATGTTTTAGTTGGAAAATCACCAAGAGATGGCGCTTTTAGTAAATTTAAGTTTTTTTTCGGTCAATTTAATTTAATGTTTTTGTGTTCGATGATTAAAAGGTTATCTAATAAAAATAAATGATCTTGATCTGACGTGTAAATTACATCCATCTGACTCAATAGAATTTAAGTATATTGAATGTGAATATTTGCGAATAAAAATGTTACTAACAAAGTACTTTTAAATATTAATTTTGGATCGCAGCTTGTCCGTGTCAAATAAATATTTGATTCCAATTTAATAAATAAATTAGTAATTATTATTGAAGTTTTAATATTTAATGGTATTGAGGCCATTTTCGGCCTTTAGCTCAATTTTACAGCTCTGGTTTTATTTATTTTTTTCTCTAGAACAAATATTTCGATAGTTTACAGAGTCCTATCGAGATTACAGATATAAATATTTGCAATTTCGATTAGGCAACAATGGAAAATACTATAAAGAAATCTTTAGATCTCATTGATTTTTTATTCGAATAATTTTAAGGCCTATAAATTTTATAGTCAAACCTAAAAACAAAGGAAAAGAAAAAAACTACCTACACAATAAAACCAACATTATAACAATCGATATTATATTTGCAACATTATCTTACAATAGATGTGGTTAAAAAAATAACAAAATATATTTATATATATATAATAACGGCAGCTCTAATAAACAAAATGCTGAAAACACTAAAAGCAATTAATACTGTTGACTTATTGTCCGCATAAAAATAATTATAACAACTCTGTTAACAACTACGTAAATATATCGACCAATAAGTCCCATACACACAATCCGTATATATTTGAACACATGATTCATTGTTCATAGGCAGTGTTTATATGAACATATCTTTTACACTACAGTCACTAATTTATCATTCAAATCAACTTTATATTATTCATAGATTTATATTTCTATTACGATAATATGAAACATTCATTTGAACGATACCAAGTGACAATTAGTGATGGCATTTAAAATTCTAATTTATAGTGATCCGACTTTCTTGACCTCGAGTGTATTTAAAAGATTCTCAAATTTTTTACTATCAAGTTAAGATATATATTTGATAAAATATTTCAAAATAAATCTCACAGCCTTACAAAGCAAATAAAGAAAACACAAACATATAAAAAACTAATAATATCAAGCCTTTTTTTCTAGTAAAACGCATTCGTTATATAACAATGTTGCTAACTTAAAAAAATCTAAAATCGAGTAGTAACTTTTAATAGGGGTTTTATATTGTAAATAAAGAACATTGATTTATATACTCTTTGAACTTATTTGTTCAATGAGAATAAATGAGTGAATTATATTAATCTAAATATGATTTGAAACTACATCATTTACATTACAGCTCTATTTATGGTAACTTTGAGTTTGCATTAGTTAACGAGAAAATTTTCATTTTATACTATTACATGTGCACTAAATAAACACTAGATAAATTACAAGTGTAAAAATAAGATGAAAAACATCAAGTCAAATTTATTTAGTATTCTTCATTGATTTCTGGACGTACATTTTCCAACAAGTGCTTAGTTTTGGATAATATCCCCGATAGGTCAATGGATATATTCAATATAGACTATATAGATACTATTGCTTTTAACTGAACCTAAACAAGTGAATCACTGAAAATATTTAATAAATAAAAATAGAAAAAGCTTTTAAAATTACACTACCGAGTATGGCGTGTACTAGTGCACGTGTAAAACCCCTATCGTCATTCAAAACTGAAACAATCCCTTTACAAAACTACAATAATCTCAATCAGAGTTGACAAACTATATATCTATAAATTTATCGAACCAATCGACGTCACGTCAAAATAGTATGAAAATGATGAAAAATGTGTTAATATTTTATTGCTATCACGTTGAAATGTTTAGAAAGTCAAATTATTGGTATCTTTTATATGTCAATAACAATAAAAAGTAATAGCTACCCGAATACATATTATTCTCTTAAGATACATTTTGCCGATGAATTTACTATTTAACAAATAGACAATAGCATTTTTTTTGTCTTATTTAATCATTTTGAATTATCATTTTTAATCACATTATCTCAAGTAAATAATTTATCTACTTGCTCATTGAGTTTCTTTATTGATTGTGCAATTTGAAATATTAGTAATTTAAATCAATTTAATATATATCTCCGAAAACATAATACAACAATACATCTATTGATAACTAAAACATATGCGTGGTAAAAGAATTAATTTTTAAACAAGATGTTGTTTAACTGTGAAAAGTATAATACAAGCTGACTACTCTCTTCTCTTAAAAATCTCTATAGTAACTATCAAATCTGAATATAGAATTGGAAATAGTACATTCTGAAATATATACACACTTAACTACGATTTTAAATTGGAGTCAATAAAATTAGACCTTTTGCAGAAGTACATAAAGTCGATGTGTAAATGTCATTATACTGACCCGAATTAAAAATCTTAGTTCAGATTATGACGATTTTCTGTCACTTTTCACAGTTTTTAAGACAGATATTTTAATTTGATATTTTATTAATTCCCCTGGAGTAAGTTCACTTTTAATAATATATTTATAGTTGTACTATAAGAGTCCTCTTATTTTGGACGAGGTTCACACTATAGTTTCTATAATGGGTCGTCTTGGTGGCATTAAATGCTCAGGAATAAGGTCTAAAATAGAGTAAATTTTTTAACATTTAAAATACTTACTTTGTGAACCTTTTCCAACTATCTGTATAACATTAACTAGTGGGGCTACCGCGTCACTAATCAACCTTCATAAAACGTCTGAATCGAGTTGAAACTATGTGCTTAATAAAATTTATGATTGAATTAATTTCGCTTTACGATTGCTGCTTGTATCGAGGTATGACCGTTTAAAAAACTTTCTTTAAAGTTCGTAATAAATTAACATATCAAGGCTTACCGTAAAACTCAACTAATATGACTCACCGATGTACCTGTGCAGAAGACGGCTATACTAAAAAAAATATTCTTAATGAAAAGTGCTTAAAAAATCTACTTGGCACTGGTATACTGAGATGGGACTCGAACCTGCTCTAAACAAGTGTTTGAAGAAATCGTCAGTCCTGTTAGGTCCTGGGTAGCAAAGTGGAATCAGTCCTGTAAGGTACCGGATGTTGACTTTTTAATTATTTTTCTCTAAGAATTTTTTTTTTTCAGTATAGCATTGCGAATGCAAAATATAATGTGTATAGAATTACTGTTCGGCCGGGAACTTGGTGACGGCATCGTGTATGGCGGCGGCGACGTATTGCACGTTGGAGGGGTTGAGGCCGCATATGTTGATGCGACCGGACTTTAACAGGTATATGTGGTGCTCCTGGATCAGATGTTCCACTTGACGGGGAGTCAGACCCGTGTACGAGAACAGACCGATCTGTTTCACTATGTGGTCCCAGTTGCCAGGGGTGCCCAATCTGAAGGCAAATATCGATTATGAGATTTTGAAAATCAACCCCTTAATGTACTTAAAAATGGTTTGAAAACAACGTAACTCACAGCATTTGACTGTCGTAAGTATCTTGACGACCTCATACGGTTCAAGGTGACCATCTGTGAGGACCCAGGTTCTATTATAGGTCCCAGGTTCTATTATAATAGAACCCGGGTCCTAATGCCGACTAATAATTATTAGTCTGTTTGTGGAAAATGTTTTTAATACAACTTTTTAAGATGATATAACTTTTCTAATATAGTCTCGTGTTATGATACCTTCGTTGTCACAGATACTCTATAATACGGGGGCTTTAGCTACTCATCTTGGAGTCGGCAATATATGTGATGTTGTTAAATATTGTACTTATATATCGATTAAAATATGTAGATATATATTATGATCCTGTTTATTGTAGGGTAGAACAATTTAAATGGCACATTTATGCAAATTATAAACGGAATAAATATTCTTAAAATACATGTAGTATAATAAACTATAAATTAATAATTTATATTGAACGTGTAATATAAAACATTTGAAACACAATTTCTTCTTCCATTTAAGATTTAGGTATCTTGATATTTATCGACTCGAAGGACCAAATTTCTAGTATAGAACTGAGATGTACTAAAGTTAAGTGATATAAATTAACTTTAATATGGCATTTTTACTTACTTTATGAGTTCCGCCCTCAAAGCCTCCCTCATTTGTATTACTCTACTGGACATCATCTTGATGTGGTCTCTCCTGAGATAATGATAACATATGTAACAAAACTAGTACAAAATAATTCTTACTATTGTTATATGAACTAAATAATTATCTTATTTTTTAAACTGACATCTAAAAGCAGATTTCTTAGATATAGCTGTTTTGATTGGATTTATTCGATTATGCTAAGTCATCTTTGACCTAATAATTGTCTACATTGCTGGGGCATAGGCCTTCACTGAATACAATAAAATATAATAAATATATTTTAATGGAAAATGCTTAAAAAATGCAACAGTCTCAAGTTTTGACAATCATGGCGACTACTTAAAAAAAAATCCTAGTTCAATGTCATAGAAACGACAAGCACGAATTAAAAAAATATTTCTCGCGTAACTCTTCCTACATAATGGCAACGCATAAAGACATCTGTTTGAGAGAAACAGATATCACAATATCTTTGGGTATCTAAAATATATTTTTTGTAGAAAATAAGGGGCTTCGATAATATTTTTAATCGAAACAGCATAGGGTAGTTACGGTAATGAAAAATAAATCACGAAATTGCACAAAAACTAAAATTTACATTGTAATAAACATAGATATTTGATTTTGAGTCCTAAAACAGCACGATTATCTTAAAATTACAAGGAAATATTTTTTTGGATGTTTGTCACATAACTTGACACACGACCCGCCATCGTGCGATGTCACTCTAGCGACAGCTGTCAGATTAGTCGTAAACAACGTCAATTTATTAAAATCTAATTCCTTATTTATATCTTTTCTATTTCGTAATCGACCATTACATGGCACTGTTCTTGTTTATTGACATATTTTAATCTACTGCTCTGTGCATCTGTTGTGTATACATATCCAAATGACGTCAAGGATATGTCGGACAGCGTTTTAGCGGATATAAAATAAGTTTAGATTTTGATTTATTATTAAGGCAAGAAAATGTGTTTATATACCGTAATATTTGTATTATTGTTTATTTAAATTAAAATACATTTACATTTACAAGTACTATTTCAAATAGAATAGATTACCCTACAGATTAAATATAATAATTATAATAATACTAGATTCCCGCCAGCTGCTTCGCCTACTGTTCAACTGTTTATTTGGATGTCGATTCACATCATGACACAGATATAATTACAATGACAAGAATATTTAATAATAGTCACTATGGTAACGTTTTAATTCCTTAAATAAAATCTAGCCTATCTCCAACGCATATTATCTAGCTTGCCAAAAGAATTTTTAAAATCGTTCCAGTAGTTTCGAAGCCTATTCGTTGAAAACAAACAAATACTTCCTATTTATTATATTAGTATAGACGACGTTATAATTACCACTGGTCGAACAGCTGTTTGTTGGCGAGCACGTTTGCTACTACCCTCGCGCCGTGCGCGGGCGGGTTGGAGTACATCCCGCGCACTACCCACGTGAGCTGCGAGCGCATCGCGGCCGCGCACGCCGCGTCCGATATCACGAATGTTAGATTACCCACGCGCTCGTCTACAACACAATTGTTTTATAACTGACATGAATTTATATATTAAGCATACTTGACTTGTTGTTATTGTAACATTTAAATTGATTTACTTATGAAAAATAAGAACGAAACGTTTTTAAATTATAAGAACGAAATAAGATGTAATAGAAACTGTATCACATGTTTTGAGTCAATGATGTGAGAAATAAAATGCATAAAAAGGTTATGATGTAAATTAATAAAAATTAATTATTTAAAAATAATAATATTTTACATACTAAAACTATTGCACACTGTTATACAGTAAATATGTGATACTCTGATTTTATGACATCTGTTGTACCCGCGCCATTTTTTATGCAATAAATAATTGATTGTACACGTGCCATCGTCGACCCTCTTACGTCCCCCCACTGGAGGGGGAGGGGGGGCACATTATATAATTTCAATGTTCACAATTTAAAAAATGACACGCTTTGGAATTGAAAAAGAAATCCTTCTCTGTTTCATTAGGCAAAAATTTGCCAGTTTAGCCAAAATTACAAACTAAAACGCATACGACATTAAATAGTTTGTGGTTATACTGACTGTAAAGTCCAAAGTTCTTGGCGTAGGACTGCGCGCAGAGTAATTCGAAGCCTCTCTTGACAAAGTACCGCACCGCCCACGCGTCCTTGTCCAGGTCACCGGACGCGAACCCTTGGTATGCGCTATCGAAGAACGGGAACAACTTGCGCTCCTAAACAATCACAAACGATACGCTACTAAGCATATGGAAAAAAATGGCAATCTTGAATATTAATAGGGAAGATGACTAATTTTTGTTTGTTTATCCGTCGGGTAGTGTTAAAAAATATTAAACACGTATTTTTTTCCTAATCATAAAATTACGGCGTTACATTGAGTTGAAATTTCACATGACGTCACGTTAGAATACGTTTTCTACTCAACTGTGACGTAGCGAGCCCCCACTCCTCAACTTTAATGCCTGTTATCTAAGCTATTTCTTGTTAAATTGAAGTAAAAAAAAATACGTATCTAATATTTTTCTACTATCTGACTTAAGGACTAAATAGAATTGCATTTTTTTTACCCAGTCATCATCCCTATTACAAAATTCGACCATGTTGCACAAATTTAGTTATTTCCGAGATATAGCTTGATTGACAATAGAAAGTCAGGGATTTCTTCGGTACAGCAGGGCGATTCTGTAAAAATCCGAACCCAAATCAGAATTCCCTCATGTGTCAGAATTCATGTCTTTTTTTTTATGGGATAGGGGGCAGACGAGCAGACGAATCACCTGATGGTAAGTGATTACCGTCGCCCATGGACACCTGCAACACCAGAGGGGCTACAAGCGCGCTGCCGGCCTTAGAGGGACGAATATGATCATAGGGAGAGAAAGGTTGAGGGGTGAACATTTTTGTATAAATTTAATTGATTATTCTTGTCTCAGATATTCTATTCATATGTACTTTAAAAAATCACTTCAGTTACACTTCGAAACGTTATCACTAATTCAAGGTTGAGTGGATGCCGTTTTTTTAAGTGAATTCGAATTCGGGTTTGGATTTTTACAGAATCGCAGGGCTGATCTAATTTTTGCGTATACCAATCAAGTTCAGTGCATAATGAAGTTAATATACTCGTATATTTATTCTCTAAAGTACTACATGGTGTTGGGATGGTAGGACTGAGGCCTCGCAATGTTGCACTCGAAATAAGCACGTCGAGTTAAGGAAACAGTCCGTCGTCAACAAGTGACAAAATTTACACAATAGTTAAAAAAATATATATAATATAAGCTACGGTCAAATTCAACCAATAATAAAAAGTTAATTTTTACACATATTTCTTTCACACTTTCAAATATACAATTCACACACACACACACATTTATTTATTAACACACACATAATTAAATTAACGTAAAGTTTTATAATATACTAGCTTTCGCCAGCGGCTTTGATCGCGTGGTCCCTAGCGAAATGTTAAGTGGGATAAAAAGTATCCTATTATCTAAGTCAGCTAATACCCTATCTGTATACCAAATTTCATCAAAATCCGTTCAGTAGTTTCGGCGTGGTTGGCGGTCAAACATCCAAACAAAAAACTTTCACATTTATAATATTAATAGGATATAGGTTGCTGTAAATGAATTATAAAGTTACTGTCGCCTAATAACGTCCACTGTCTTTAACCGTCAAGCGTTAAAAAACCATCTGATAAAGCTTCAATTTCATTATTATTAAAATATATTATAATTATTATTATTATTATTACAATATATGCTAGTTTGTTTTTTAGCACTACAGCGATTGAAAACAGTGGGCGCTATTAGATGACAGTACCTCAGATATAAAAATATTACTTTAGTCCTTCATAATACGAGCAATAATATTGGTGTCCAAAAGAAAGCTCCAAAGGACTAATTACGACTTATTTTACAAAGTAAACTATTTAAGTTTTATTATATTACTTTATGTAACTTTATCTCAATATTAAAGACGCCAATCGAAGAGAAGAACAATAGGTATGCTTACAGTAGACAGCCAAATGTAGAGGAGCTTACCTCCATGACGTCAGCGATCTTCTCCCATTGCTCTTGCGTAGGATCGATGCCGGTCGGGTTATGTGCGCACGCGTGCAGCAGTATAACCGAGTTCTCGGGAGCGTTCTTCAGATCCTCGATGAGACCGTCGAAGTCTATCGCCCGGGTCTTCTCGTTCCAGTAACGGTACGACCGGGGATTAGTGAAGCCGGAGTTGACGAACACCAGATGGTGATTCTCTAATGATTCGCGAAGAAAAGTCAGGGGGTTAATTGACTACTTCTTAACTCTATCGCAATCTACAGTGTATCTGAACACCGGTGTCCCACCCATGAAGGCGAAGTAATATAATCAATTTTATAAATAGATCCACCATAATTAAGCATTTTGCCGCATTTGTTTTAAAATGGCGGCTATTTTAGTTTTCTTTTGCTCCGAGTACGGGTGGATTTATTTAGTTTGCAATATCTGGCGATGTAGAGTTCCTACAGACATAAATGTGATATCGTTAGACAGCTACAAAAGTAGGCAATAAGCTGACATACTAAAAAAAATCATAACTCCCTTAAAAACCTCTAAAAATGCTTGAAACTTCAAAAATCTTACGGTTTTTTTTTTAATTATATTTCAAACTGTATTTCAATTTGAAACTTGAATTCAAAAATGTCAAAAAATAGAGTTGAATTCTAACTACAATATTTCGATTGGACCATCATTCCGTCCAAATGCGAATGGTCCATAATTCCACAAATCAATATCACAATCGCCATACTTTCCAAAGTTGCGATAGATTTTAAAATTAAACAATTAACCCATAGGTACAACTAGAGTCTGAAACGTCAATAAAAAGAAAATACAGACGCGATGAAACCGTTTAAAATTTATTTCATTTAATATATTAATTTACTTAATTATAATAATATATTACGTACTAATTTTTTTAATTTTCGATAAAAAAAATGTTTATCTTACAGAAAAATGCTTAAAAAAATCATTAGTCTCGGTTACCACGAGATGGGATTCGAACCAACAACACAAGCTTCAGCAATACGAACGACTGCTCTAACCATTGAGTTATCCAAGACATAAAAAGACTGATGAATTTCGCAAAAAGCCGTTATTTGCGCTAACGGCCAACTCTCCTGCCAAACAGTTTCGAGAACCGGAGACAAATAATTTTAATATGAATACAAAATTGATCCAATCAAATATAATAAGAAAATATGTTGCCATACAAGTATATAGATAATACTTTGTAAGCACTTATTGATAAAAAAATACTTGTTTGTCCATCGAACAAATACTTATCGTGACCATCTTTGGTTATATTACAAAGGTCTATTATTTACGTCATGCAGTCCAACTAATCAAGATAAAAAACATACTTTCTTATTGATTGAGTTTTCTTTGTATATATGTTAAAGTCCAAGTATAAAACTACAAAAAAGGACATATTTATATATATATATATAAAAACATTTATTATGTTTGACGCCGGTTTCAAGGTGTCGCCATCTCTGAGGTCCCGGGTTCGATTCCCGGTCGGGTCAATGTAGAAAATGAACTTTTCTATATAGTCTCAGGTCTGGGTGTTATGGTACCTTCGTTGTCTCAGATACTCCATAATACGGGGGCTTTAACCACTCGTCTTGGAATCTGAGCTATGTATGTGATGTTTGTTTAATATTTACTTAAAAAAAACGTATATAGCTTACCCCATGTAGGTGTGGAGTAATAAAAGGTGGTAGCTTTCAAATGTTTGTTCAAGAATTCGGCTCCGACGCGTAAACTTCCCGTTCCCGACAGAGTTTGAACACCGAATGCCTGTAGAATTGAAATAATATTTACTTAAAATATTAATTCGTTGCTATTAAGTGACCTATTTACACGAACAATAGATCTAAAGTTGAAAAACGTTTTTAAAACAAAATTCTATTGTACTTTAAGATATTATTTGATCACATTGACCACAGAGACCAGAGAGTAAATATAAGATACAGTAAATAGCGTGTCAGATTATACAAGTCTGACAAAATTTCTCACTCGATTTTAAACCTTAATATTTTGGGTATATGTCATACATAATCCATTGCGGATTTTAACATGGTAATATTCCCGTAAATAAAAATAATTCTCATTTCTTCACGCAGATTTCCTTGTAGGACAGGTAGAAAAAATCAAGTACCGCGCATAGTTTTTCCATAGGCACGTCCTTCGACCCCTTGTCATAAATAGCTCTCAGATGTACTTAAGTATTATATACAATTATACATCATGTTTCGTTAGTGAGATCGTGCGTAATGTATTTGGTCTACATCGAAAAAAGAACTAAATAATATGAAACTAGAGATACCAGATTAAAAAACAAAATCCGGGATATAATTCCTGGCATTACATAAAAATTCCGGACTTTCTTGTAAATATAAAACTATATTATCGTTTTGTATGCATCATTCATATGGTTATTAAACGAATCAAATTTTATATAAAGTAATGTAAAATAATAATAATAAATATGACCTATAAAAGTTATTAATGAGATTTGGAAGTATTGAACAATATTTTTGGAATCCAATTTGGAATGGAAATACGTAACAAAAGTAATATTCAACAATATTGATTTTTAATAAAAAATAATATGTTTGATTTAATTTTTTAATTATTCCTCCATTTAAATAATTCCGAATGATTATTGATTCTCCCCGCGTCCCGGACTAAGATCCATATTTCCAGATATGTCCGGAAAATTCCGGCACTATGGCAACCCTATATGAAACTCACACGACCGGCAGCAATGACTGGATTGTCTTCTCCGAGTAGCATGGATACAGACGCTGCGCTGAACTGCTCCATACCTGTCGACAAAGAAATCTACTTATTATCACCATATTTGTTGCGAATATGAGTATCAGGATCTGAATAAACAAGATGCTATCGGCATTTTTTGCGATCTTTCAAAAGCATTCGACTGCGTTAATCATGAAACACTGTTGGGGAAATTAGAGCATTATGGTGTGACGAAAAATTCACTTAATCTAATAAAATCATATCTTTCTGCTAGAATTCAAAAAGTAGTAATTAATGAAGCGCAATTTGCAGGGGCACCAGTTACTATGGGCGTACCTCAGGGATCGGTATTAGGAACATTGCTTTTTCTAATTCACATTAATGATCTTCCTCACTTTACAAAGAATTTGTGCGAGACAGTATTATTTGCTCATGACACCTCTTTAGTGTTTAAAGTAAAGAGGGGTAATGATTGTTTTGACGATGTAAATGATGCTCTCGACAATGTTCTACAGTGGTTTGATAGTAATAATTTAAAGCTTAATTCAAATAAAACGAAATGCATAAAGTTTATATTACCTAATGTAAGGCATGTTAATACACTTATAGATGTAAATAGTGAAAAAGTTGAGTTGGTAGAATCGACAAAGTTCCTTGGTATTTAACTAGATTCCCGACTGCAACTGGATCCTCATATTGATAATTTGTCAAGAAAACTGAGTTCTGCAGCATTTGCTGTTAAGAAAATTAGACTCTTGACAAATGTTGAAACGGCAAGATTGGTATATTACAGTCGTTTTCATAGTGTAATTACGCATGGTCTATTGTTGTGGGGTTCTGCGGCTAGCATTCAAGATATTTTTATTCTACAAAAGAGGGCTGTCCACGCTATATATCATTTACGGTCTAGGGAATCTCTCAAAGAAATATTTAAAGAAATAAATATTTTGACTGTTGCCTCTCAATACATCTATGAAAACATTATGTACTGAAGAAAACATTACGATTCCTTCACAAAAAAGTAGTGTTCATAATCTTAACACAAGAAATAAAAATAAACTTGCCGTTCCAAGCTTCAGACTTAAGAAAACCAGAGGATCATTTCTGGGTTAATGAATTGCTGTGTTCAATAAAGTTCCACAAAATGAAGTTGACCTACCCATAAAGAAATTTAAAATTCATGTAAAGAACATACCTCTGAGTAAAGGCTATTGAGCATATTCTTTTTTTTGTGCACAGCCCTTTATAGGACTGTCCCCCGGGTTTAACTTGATTTTTAATCTACAAGAAAAAATATATTTTGAGATTTATTATCAGAAAATGCAATTCACATATGTTTTATTTTGTAATTAATAAATATTTTTTCCATTGATTCGAGCAGAACTAATTTAATGACCATTAAAGTGATCCATATGCACTGATTTCGTATGTACCCCCTCATCAAATACTATGCTTTATTATGAAAAATAATAAATGTTTTTGCTAGAAATCACATAATGTATTTGGCTCATTTTATACTTAAATATCGACAGCAGTTATATATGCTAAAATTTTCTCAATTGTTTACAGATATTTTATTAAAATTAGAAAAATTGACGCGTTTAAATTTCTGTACAATCCGGAACTTTCAGTTTTGCCACCGTATTTTAACTACAAAAGCTCCCCTAATATGAACATTTCTTTTTGAAATGGAAACATTTAATGCTTCTTTACACAAAAACGTAATTTTGAATTTTGTGTCAAATTAGTGCAGCTTGTAAACAAGACGTGTTGAAGTGACCCTACGGACGAACACATTTTTAACTCAGGTTTGTGTCTTTAATTATTTGTTTTTTAATTGTTCAAAATTTCTATTAATTTTACACGTTATTGTAAATTCAATTTAGTAATCAGTAGTTATAAATTTCAAACGCCAGGCACGATTGATAATTTTTAATTTATTTTTTAATGCATGTGGGTAAATATATGTGACTTCCATTTTTTGACTATTTTGCTGGTCACATACGGGCTGAACCAAAAGTTACTACATGATTGACCTCATAAAGGTTCGTTCATAAAGACGTTAATTACTTTTTATCAAGCTAAATTATGATCTATTTTTGAGTACCTGCCTACTTATTTTTTACTTGTGTAATAAATAGAAATACCTACCATTATTCGGTTTATTAGATAGTTCTAAGATATAAGATACCTAAGGTCAATCGTTAAAAGAAAAAAATATCTCTGAAAATAGTGCCATATAGACAAGCCTTTACTGTTTTCGGAAGTTCAGTTTTGTCACTGTCCCTTAATTTCGGAAAGAGAAAAACTAAAATTGTACTATTTATTCTGGTTTAAGGGTATAGTATTAAGTATCACTTAGTGTAAAAATTAATTTTATTAAAATAGATGGTCTTGCAATCGCAAAAAACTTAATATTTTCAAAAACAAATTAAAAAAATTCTAAAAAAAGTATCATTAGTCACAAAACTGATGAACAAAGTACATTTTTTTCAGGATTCTTGAATTGAGATATACGTTTTTAAGTTTTTTAGTTAATATACATGTCAGATATTTTAAAATAAATAAATATCTTTTAATAACTGCAGTAGTTTTTTTTTAATTGGTCTTTAAAAATAGTCACATAACGGATAGCACTACACGACTTGTTCCAATTTGTTTAGGTATATCTTTAAATAAAACTTATATTTTGGCGTTTTCTACTATATTTCCATTATTAGATAGTATAACCATTATAAATATATAATAAAGTTTACCTTAAAATATAAAAAATACCGAAACATGAGTGATAAGAGTTCGCACAAAAAATAAAATATGCTCTATTATAAAGTTGATGATTGTTTTAAGGATCGCAATGCATGGAATTAATAGCCTTCGCTTTGTTCTATAAAAACTAATTATATGTTCAACCTATGTCCTACAGACTTTGAAAGTTGTATTTATTATTGTGATAATACATATTATTACCCGACAGCGCGACGCAAAGGAGGGTAATGTGTTTATCAGTCTATGTATGTATGTTTGTTTGTTTCTTTGTGGCGTTCCAGAGACGAAATGCGTAGGCCGATTTTGATGATTCTTACGTCAATCGATTCGTCTTAACCTTGCGAGTGTCACTAAAGACATGACAGTAATCAAAATTCACCACAGCGACAACCAGAAGCCATATTGTCAAAATGAAAAAAAAAATCGACGAACTATGTAAAGTGGGGTGTCGTTGAATAGGTATTTTAAAATCATATTAAGGTTCCTTTTATCACTTTTCATTTTAAATAATAGTTTAGGATATATTACGATTTAAAGTTATTTAACAAAACAATCATATTCGCTAATTTTCTTACTTATTGATTTAAGTTTTTATTTTAAGTATAAACGATATACAAACAAAAAAAGTATAAAATAAAAATTAATTATTAAAATTAAAAATCCCGACTGCGTAAAAAAAATACATGAAAAAATTAACTTAAATAATAAATAACTAAAAAGAAAAAACAAGCCCACTAGTTTAGAATTCTGTTAAGTAATACTAAATAACTACACAATTGAAATAGTTTTATAATCGATAGACACATAAAACAAATAATAAATTCTAATGCAGAACAGAACGACTCACAATTCGGGCACATTCAAATTTCACCAATCAAATCTTCCCAAGGGGCCCCGGCTATGAGTCGTTTCTAAACTACTGGGCTTGTTTTTTTCTTTTTAGTTTTTATTTAAGTTAATTTTTTCATGTATTTTTTTGGTAATGACATAATTTATATAAATGTCATTACTTATGATAAAGAGCTGGTAAGTTTCTTTCGCTTGTTCTTCTTGTCAGCTAAAAGACGTCCTGAACAAGTGGTAGGGGAAAAAATTTTTTTGGACGATTCAAAAGTGCTTGTAATAGCCTACTTGAATAAAGATATTTTAAGAATATAAATGTTTTTTTTGACCTGAAAATAGATTGAGTTTGAATCTTCATAATAAAGCATACGCGTATCTTATCATTATTACGCAAGATTTATATTTTATAAATAGACACATACGCAGGTCAAACAGATCACATACGACTTATAAATAAAGTGATCCATCTTTCTTCTAAGTTTACTAATTTATAAAGAGAGCTAGCTCTAGCAATTATGAAACGAGTTTCATTCACTCGTTCTTTTATAATTTATATATTGTATTTGAATAAAGACTATTTTGATTTTGGAAAAAAACATCTTTGTGATTTCATATATTAAGGTCTATTTTCAACGTGTTTTCTATTTTTTGTAAAAGTACCTGACAACACCCTAACTATAGTAAAGCCTCTGATCATACCAACCTGTTTTAATTTACCGAGTTCGATCGCAAAATCGTCCGACAGTTTTCTTGCACAATATTTTCGTCAATAATGACTTTATTTTAAATCTTGGTTTTTTAGTTGCTTCTTATTATTCGGGAATTCAAAATTTTAAAATGGTTAACATCAAATTTAAAAAAAAATCATCAATTCAATACCCCCCCAAACTTGAAGTTTCTTGAATGAAACTTTCTGAGCCGCCTCTAATTTAAATTGAATTATCTTACGATTGTTATACGAGGGTCAAACTGAAAGTTCTTAGAAAATCAAAAACTGATTACATTAGCCAGTTATTAGTTTTATTATATCTTTTCAAAATATTTGTCCATTCACGTCAATACACCGCTGCATGCGATGGAACCACTGGGAAAAGCACTTTGCCCACTCGTCCTTAGGGGTCTCTTCAATGGCATCGCGATACGCAGCCACCGCTTCTTCAGCATTCATAAACCGCTTTCCTTTAAGTTTTTCTTTAATTTTTGGAAATAAATAAAAATCACAAGGCGCGAGGTCGGGGCTATACGGCGGGTGACCCAGTAATTCAACGTTTGATGTCGCCAAATAGTCGATCGTTCGCTTGGCGGTGTGCGACGAGGCGTTGTCGTGGTGAAGGAGGATCCTACTGCGAGGTCGTTTCTCTCGAACTTTTTCCAAGACAAGTGGCAAACAATTGGTAGTGTACCATTCTGCAGAAACTGTTTTTCGATCCTCTAACACAATTGTTGCAAAATGACCTATCCTTCCAAAGAACGAGGCCACCATTTTTTTTCCCGCACTTCGATCTCTCTTCACTTTAGTTGGCAACTCCTCGAAAGGAAACACCCACTGAGCAGATTGTCTTTTGGTTTTAGGATCATAACAGTAAATCCAGCTTTCGTCACCTGTTAGTATGTCGAACACAGCATTTGAGTCACCTCCGTTAAATCTTTCAATCATTTTACGACACCAATCCACACGATGGAGTATTTGAGCCTCAGTCAAATTATGAGGTATCCACCGGGCGCAAAGCTTCCTGACCGCTAAATGTTCGTGGAGGATTTTGTGCACTTGACTCATACCGATGCCTAAGCTTGTCCGAATCTGTTGATAGGTCACTCTTTTGTCAGTCTCTATCATACGCCGCACAACACAGATGTTATCTTCAGTCGTCGCCGTAGAAGGCCGTCCCTCACGTAAATCATCAGTGAGATTAGTGCGACCACGTTTAAACTCATTAAACCAGTTGTAAACAGTCGCACGAGATGGGGCTTCATCGTGAAAGGCCAATCGTAGTCTATCATAACTTTCTTGTTGACTTAAATGACATCGAAAGTCATAAAAAATCATTGCACGAAAATTTTCTCGTGTTAAATTCATGATGACGTGACACAGACAATTTTCAATTTGCCGCCAAATCGTAAAACAAATGACAAATGAATGAAATATATACTCAGTAATATTGGCAAAGAGTTATATTTTCAAATTTTAGAATTATTTTTTTATTATATTGTTTATAAGTGGCCAGTTCTAAGAACTTTCAGTTTGACCCTCGTATATTACGATATTTATATTATTAAAACATGTTGTACACAAAGAAGGGGTCATCCATAAATAACGTCACACTTTAGGGGGGAGGGTCGACAACTGTGACATTAAAACAATATTTAGTAGAATTTGTATAGATAAATAGGGGGGGGGGAGGGGTAAAAAGCCTGATTTTGTGTGATGTTATTTATGGACGGCCCCGAAGAACGCAAGGTTACTTTAATACCTATATCAAACTACCGAAGTTGTCTACTCTTTAATGTTTACAAATTGAGATTTTTAATTATGTATAACGTGCTTTTGACTATACTTTAAGAGTGTCTCGACACTCTCATAGCATCCAAATCCAATTCATTAGGTAACACCTCGATCCGCAAACATTACATCAATATGCGGTTCTTTCATCCTATTACATTTTATCATCATAAATTGTATCTTATCTTGGCAATATTAAAAATTTTAATGCCAAAATCTTTACACATACCTAACATGTTTATCGGCACATGATTACACAATCAACTTTTGATCAACATCGATTGCCTATAATTTTCCTTTCTTTATAAATACGCCAATGCATATTAATATAGTGGATTATATTATTTTGACACTTTTCATAAATGACCTATTATAAACGATGTCAACTTCAATGTACAACTTGTCCACTCTGTACCGTATTCGTAATTGTTATTTTTATGAAACCTTTTAGTTAGAGATGAATGAAAGAGTCTTAATTAGAAAATACTAGGGAGGTTGCAAAAAAATCAACATCAGCCCTGCGATTCTGTAACAATCCAGACCCGAATTCGAATTCACTCGGGTCTCGAATTCTCGTCATTTAGTATAGAAATCGTATCGATTCCATTTTTTGTATAAAAATACTAAACAAAATTGATTGATTAAACGTGTCATAGATATTTTAATCCTATATCATTTCGAAACTCACTTCACTTATTTCACGAAACATTATTACCAATTCAAGTTTGAGCGGATGCCGCTTTTTGAAGTGAATTCGGACACCCGAGTGATTTCGAAATCGGGTTTGAAGTTTTACAGAATCGCATGGCTGAACGCTTTTCTTTTGATGTTTACGTTAGTCCTCGATCGTTAACATTTTAATACGATCCGGTTTTAGTGCAATAAAGTCATTCTTCAATTAAGATACTGTCTTTATAACAGTATAGCATAGTACTCATCTGTTTTAGGGTTCCGTACCCGGAAAAAAAAACGTGACCCTATTATAGAGACTCCACTTTTCGTCCATCTGTCACCAGACTGTATCAGAGCGCTTAGTGTATGTTTTTTTGACGTTTACGTTCACTGTCGATCGTGAGCACGTTAAGATTTTAGTATGGAATCCGGTACCCTTAGCGGTAACGACCAAGAACTACAAATCTCCATACAAATTCTTAATGCTTTCACTTACTGGTACCAAGTTGAACTGACGATGGTTTGTTTACTGAACGCGCTCTTCCAACGGAGCTAGGTACTTCTTAAACAGAATTAAATTCACAAGTATTTGTTACTATCGCTGCTAGGGAGACCTTTTCAGAACGCAACCTGCAAATGGATCGCCATGAGGAGGCCGAAATGATAAACAGATAAAGAAAAACTTGAAAAATAACGTGAACATAATCTCATTGAAGGTTAGAAATTAACCAAAAAGGTTAAAAAATATGACCTATATTTTTTAACCTTTTTGGTTTAATCACGAAAATAATGTTATAAAGCAAATATTTATGATCTGTCAACTACCTGAGGCTTACAATATCTATATTTAAAAAATAAATATAGATTTAATGAAAAACACTTAACTTGATTATGAAACAATTAAACTTTTAGCTTTTTTGAATATGTATTTAACATGATGCTTGAATAGTATCCCGCGACTATGCCCTTATAAATTATAGCCTATGTTACTATGTCTTCCTAAAATTCTTGTAAATGAAATTTTCAATAATTGATCTAATTGCTTCAGAGCCCTTTCAATACAATTAAACAATCAAATATTTTCTCTTTATAATATTTGTATAAATTTCTATTTTTTATAATAAGTGAAAAAGAAATAAAAAATAAATGAGGAAATTCAATTTTTGTCTTGTGTATGCTTTTGCAATTTCAATCTTATTGTTAATTTTTAAAAAAAAGTAGTTTCAATCTTACTATTGCTTTACTTAAATAAGTATTGGTCATAAATAAGTGATAAGCTAATAGAGTGGGTAAATCCAGTAAGTAGTAAGATTAAATAAATAAAAACTCATTAATTTTGTACAAAAATAAGATCTTTTTAAACTTATATGAATTTACTTATTGTTCTAAACTAGGTAACAAGAGTATGGTAATGAATGATGATATTGTATAATGTTAACTAAAACAATGAGCAATGCTGTATGTCATGCATGTTAACAGCAATTAACATATATTACACTCCCTTCCTGTCATAAATATCATGTTAGAAGACTGGTTATAATACAATATAATCTGTAGTTCATGTATTTGCATAATTTTAAACAATTATATATTTTTGTATAAATGTATACATAGTGGTATTTTAAGTTATCATAACATAGAAAATTTACATAATTAACTTTTTATACAACACATTGAAGTTTGAGAAAATTGAGTCTTCTTTAAATCTGACAAGCTTCTGACTGTACTTTAACCATGTTTATTTATTTATTTAAGGACAGCTTACAAGACAATACACTGAAAATAGTATTATTACAATAATAAATTGCATACAAATAAGTGTTGCCTCACTTACAAGCTGCCATGGCATGTACAGTTAAATACACAGGAGGAAATACATGAATTCCTCATTTACTAATTACAAATTAGCTATACCACAGCAATAAAAAGTTTGTTATATTGTGAATATACTAGATCATACTATAGTGATATATGAAGTAAACAGAATCACTAACATATAATTCTTAAATATTATAAGCATCCTTTCAGAAATATATAATCATAAAGGCTAAATGATTTAATAAGCATATATGTCACTGCAATTTTGTAAGCATTGTAAGTTTGTAATGTATCTTGTCAGATAACAAGCTGTGGTGTACAAGTATGTTTAAATGAGATTTTATTTTAATAAATCTAAGGAGCATAAAACATATGTTGTTTACAAATTAAAATTTTTACACTTACCAAGTACTGGCAAATATTCGTGTAGAAGAGTTGCATCTTCTGCCATTTGCTTCTCCATGTTGCGAACAACTGGTAACACCCATGGTTTCCCATGTTCATCTCTATAAGCTATGAATGAAAAATTACATTAAATGAGATATAGTTTTTTTATGTTCACATAAGTGGATATAAACATACAGACTGTGCATATTTTTTCTGTATAAGTTTGTTAAATTAACTTATCATCAATAACTGCTGAACAAATTCATTTATTTTCTATAAAATATTGACATTTATGACACAGGATACATTTCAATTGGTTCTTAATATAATATGATTAATATGTTAATTTTCAATTTAAGAATTAGTTAAAGTGATTTGAAAGTGATGAAATCAAATTTTATTTCACCACTTTCAAATCACTTTAACTAATAAAGTTAAGAATAACAAACTGTTAACCAAAATCTTTTCTGTTAATCATCTTCAATAAATTAAATTAAAAATAATTAATTAACAGCGAATAAACTCCAAGAAGTTGAAAAAGACTATAAAGAAGCGTGTGCCCTGCAGGAGACTGCTGTATTACATTTAAATTTAAACAAGTTACATAATATGAAAACTTGATTAAACTACGGAAAAGAATTTAATTGAGCTTACCGCCAACACCCAAATTAACTTTATTCTGATACGAATCCTCTACACATAATTTATTTAGTTGGAACACTTCGATTGGAGGACCCAATTCCACAACTTGAAAACGCGAAGCCATTCTTATACTTTGGGATACGTCCGGTATAAACGAAATACAGTGACGATATGCACACAGCACAGAAATTATGTGTTATGCAGTGCGGTAATACATAAAGTGTATTTCAATTGTAAACGTAGATATTATTTTTGAATTCATTGACCTTTCACCGTGGAGTCAATGTCAAAAACGTCATTTTGATGAGAGTTTTGATGTGACGGATGTGATGATACAATTTTAACTCAGTGTTGCAAGCATAGATTTATTATTGTATTACAAACAATACCTCATACTTATAAAATACCTACCGTAAATAACTCATATTTATTTTAAATATAGATTAATCAAATCCGTAATAGCATGATGATAAACAAAAGAACCAAGAAATTATATATTTGTAAATTTATACTTTATGCTGCATGAAATGCTTGATTTGTAAATTAAAGGTGATTAAACTTATACATGTTACGGAAGGGAGGGTCCTCCTAATACAGGGATCTTAGTATGTCTACTAGGATGGACCAACTACTACTATATGTACCCTTTAAAATAAGATTGAATAAACATTTTTTATGTTGATTTTGATTTGTAAAAAATAAACTAATAATATTTTTTTAGTGCTAAATAATTTTATATTAACAATAACAAATGTTTAACGTTAATAGCTGCAGTTAGTCAGAGACTGTGTTGCTTGCAGTTATTAGGGTCCACTTAGGACGAATTCGGTTTGCACAAATAAAAAAACAAGAAAAATTTGGCAAATAAAAATATACTGTTGTTAATTTAAGAGTGTGTTTGGGGCACACCCAAGTGTAATGGGGCACACCCAAGTGTATGTGTTTATAAATTATTTTTAATAGTTTTTCTAAATCATTATTATTCATCATACTCAAGTTACATAAGCCATTCATCGAGAATGATTTTACATTCCCGAGATGGGAGACCATAAATGTTTTGGTTGCTTTATTAATAAGAATTTAACTCAAATGTGATTAAGCACTTCCATCTTTCTTGGAGTCGGTTAAAAAGGTTGTACTGCAGGTGCCTCATCACTGACATCAGACAATCAACCAATGAACCCAATTTTCGAACATTTTTTTAGTAGAGTAAAGTTAGTTGTAAGTTTATGCAAGCACTTGAAAATAATGAAATGTCATGTGGTAGCCACAAGGTCCAGTCAGAAATCTTGGAACGCAGTAGCTAAATTCTGCCAAGTTATATATGAAACAACCAAAAGGCTTAAAATTAAATTAAAATATAAAGAAGGGTATGTCTGTTTACTTAAAAAATCATTGTATGGTTTGAAACAGGCACCAAGACAATGGATCAAGAAACTAGACATTGCCTTTGTTGTGTCATGTAGCTGGCAATAAGAGAGAGAGCGGGAAACACACAACAAGATGGCGTAGTTAAGGCAGTATTGAGAGTATGAAAAGTAAAGTTGTAAAAGCTACAAATACAAAGTTAAAACAATAAAACTAAAAATAGTTTCACTAATAATACAGCCTTAAAACACATTAAGTTTGTTTCTTTAGAGAACGAACTGTTATAACCCAACATTGTACTTGAGAATAGATGACAACACGTTCAGTACTTTTCCATAGAAACTATGTAAATGTAAAGTGCAAGATTGCATATTCCATTATTATAATAATTTTAATATTTTTAAGTTAGTTCAGCATTAGCAACTGCGAAGAGCAGTCCTCATTAGCTCTCCACGTTTCGGGATCTAGGAATCAGTGTGTTGGTTATCCTAATAAAAGTAGGAATGGTAATTGCTTTTTTTTTTTTTAAAAGACGAATAGAGCGAGCCGCAAAACAGAACCCTGTATTTATATAAGAAATTCAATTCAGAGATTGATTATATTATTGCTGTTTATGTTGACGATTTGTTATTTTGTAGAATAACAAAGTTAAGATGTTGCAACTTAAGAAACAGCTGATGAGTCTCTTTGAGATGAGAGATTTAGGAAAAGCTGCTTTGATATTAAGTATGAGGTTACATCAAGCTGATAATGGCTTCAAATTAGATTAACAGGAATACGTGGAGAAATTACTAAAGAAATGGGAAATGCAGGATTGTAAGTCAATAGACGCTCTTAGTTGCTGGTCAAAGATTAACGAAACCGTTAAGTTAAAATCATGTGACACCGGATGTTCCTTATCAGGAACTAATTGGTTTCAACAATTGCTTCACAGAAGACATTATCAAGCAGCAAAACTTGTACTTAGGTACCTAAGCGGTACAAAATATTTAAGGTTAACATTTACCAAAACACAAAAGGATATAGAATGTTTTGTCGATGCTGACCTCGGAGGTGATTTGTCGAAAGGAAGTTGTATTCAGGGTATATCTTCAAATATGCAAATTCCGCAATAAGTTGGGAAAGCAAAAACAAGGAGTTGTAGCTCTCTCAAGTGCCGAAGCGGAATATATTGCATTGTCAAATGCAACAAGAAAAGCGGTGTACTTGAAGAGATTGGTGGAGAAATTGAATTCATCTGAGTGTTCTCCCATACTAATCCACTGTGATAGTCAATCAGCAATTGCTATTGCAAACGCAAGTCACTATCATGCACGTATCAAACACATTGACGTCAGAGTTCGTTTTGTGAATGATATCTTAGAAAAAAGTATTATTCAGTTATTCTTTCTGAAACGTGAACATATGCCAGCCGATTTTTAACTAAAGGCTTACCTAAATCTAATCATATGTTCTGCGTACGTGTGTAAATTTAAAGTAAGTTTTTTTTTTCTGATGTGAGGAATGTTTGTGTGCTTAAAAAAGAGGTTGATGATAGTTATAATTAATAGTTGCGCGTTAGTTGATTTAAGGACGAGTGTTGGATCCTAGGTTGGTTGATGTCTGTTCTATGGTATAAAAAAGAGTAAATCAAATTGACGCGGCATTCATTCTTTTACTAACTTTTGTTTTTTCTTCACAAAATACATTAACTGTAGAACAATCCTTATTTTATTACTTAGTATCTACGATTTAACATCACCTACTGGTGATATCAAGAACAATTCATCAGGTTATATAATAATTAACAGTAAAAACATTTATTTCCATATAAATCAAGCTAATTAATAAATAGTAGGTAATTGCTTATCAGAAAAATTACATCTAAATAAGCACAAAGAAACACTAGTTTTTTCATCGTCAATAAAACAAATTATGGACAAAAAATAAATGTTTTTTCCCCTCAATATATTACTGAAGTATTCACATGGTTTTAATATTGTGTGTAAACAGGATTTTTCAATTTACATGCTCGAGGATCAGTAGAGCGTACAACTGTGTACACCCATTTATATTCTCGATTATCACCATCATTTTTATCGTAATTATATAATCCAATCCCTGCCATTCCTATTCCGACTAATGCTAAAGCTGTAGCACCAACAATTTCAGGAATATGCCAGCACGCCTTTTTAAATGTCCCAATTAACGTATTGGCAAATTTAATATGATGACCAATAATTTGTGGCTCCGGTGTCATTTTATTTAAATTGAAGAAGTTCCCTTGGTTTACTAATTAGTTTGTTGAACGCAGATATGTAGTTTATTCCTCCACTTCTTTTATTTATAGAGCTTTCGTCACTCACGTTTACAATTAGTAAAAAAACAAAGACACGTTGTCAATGTCAGTCTATGCGCAAAGATAAATAAATATAAACATATCTTAACTCCTTACTAGGTGCTCACTTAATATTGACTGAGGATCAAGAGATCAAGCTTAAAATATTTCATCTGAGTTAAAATCTATGTTACCTCCTCCTGAAACTTCTCACCAAGCCCAAAGGGCATACAAATTAACCCAGCCACAATGAGGAAGTATTTAAAAAATAAAAATTAGTTCTTGAAATCATACTAGATGTCACTCGCAATGTTTGGATTTTGTTTATGATATTAATTCAAATTTTGTTTCTGATGTAATAAAAGTTAATTGAGTATCGAAAATTAATAAATATGACATCGTTTTGTGTTTTTTATAATATCTCACTTTCAAACAAATTTTAATCGTAAGTTTAAGTTGTTTATTATGTTACGTGTAAAGGAACGATGTTTGGTTTATACGTCAACATTAGTGATGAGCCAACTTATTAGTTTCAGCTTGTATTTATATGTGTGATGATAATGCATCCACTAAACGAATGATATTAACATAAATATCAAAACCAATTCAGTCTAGGCTGTTACATAGTACTTGTGACAATCGAAAATTTTGCCAATGTTTCTAAAAACTAAGGCCGGAGATCTTGTACTGACAAAAATCGGCAAGAATCTCAGCAATGGCTGCTTTTTTTTAATTTCAACTATACTATATTTTCCGTTTTCCTCTATACAAATAAAAAAGAAATTTAATCAAAGATTACTTAGTATTAATCGAGTTGCGTTTGCATAACTCGAACTAATTAAATTTCAACTCGATATTAATCCTTGTTATCAGATTCATACAACACTGACAATTCTTTTCTCTTTGGTTTAACGTCATGAATTGACGTTTAGATCCAACAATTTGTGCTGCCATCTAGTGACGTAAATTTTTGTATTTTTTTAAATACTTTCTCAATGAGGAAGTATTAAAAAAAACGAAAGCACTAAAAAGCATCACCACTAGATGGCGACTTTAGCAAAAGTTGATTTTTGCAGGAAACGATTGGGCCAAAGATATTAATTTCCGTTTCTTTTAACTAACATATTAAAAAACTGAAATTCGCAAAGTCCGAAACCTATATATCAATACAAATATAATATGAGTTGTTTATTGAGTTTTGAAAACTAATTTACTTTTATACATGAACGAAAACCGGAAGGGTTGTCATGGAGAAATCAAGAAAGTACTGCAATGACGTACTTTGATTTCGGGAACTATTTTTATTTTTAATACATTAAAAATCAACCTTTTTTTTAAATAAAAATAAAATATCGATTGTTTTTGCTCAGACCTAATGTCAAATAAAAAAATAATTAAGCCACAGACTAGGAAGAAGATACTACGTAGAGAAGTTTGTACTAGTCTTTGGTATTATATTTTTTATGCGAAGCAAAGTTTGTGAATGCGAGTGTTTTATTCGAAATAAAAATAAATAACTCTAATAAGTAATCAAGATACGGTTAAATGGCTGCTCTTGCCCCTAGACGAACATTAGGCCAGCTACTAAAGCAGGCTTATAATGAAATTCCTGAAATCTTAGCCTCGACTGGTATGGCTTTCATCGGCATAGGCATGGCGAGTATTGGCTTGTACAACTATAGAAAAGACGATGGAGACAACAGGAGATACAAGATGACTTATGTTGTCATGAGACCAGACGACCCTAAAGTCAAATTAATCCGTAAAGATTGAATCGCAGCAACATACCCTGTTAGTGAACATAGAACAAGATTATGTAATAAGGAATAAAGTGGTTTTCGTTTTGCCCATAGATTCTTTATTCTACTGAACAATAGCCTAGATCTTACTTTTAACTATAAAATATTACATGGTGGTTTATTTGTTACTCGAATTAAATTTACTTTTGACCCACTCAAACATACTTTGGATTCTAAATAACTATAAGTAATTTGAATAAATAATCATAATATAGGATTACAAATATATTTCTTTGAATAAGGAAATTGACTATGGAGTAATATTATAACAAAGCCAAATTAAAATAATTTAGTATGGTCACATATTCTGTTGTACCACTCTAGGAACAACAGAATATGTGGCAATTGGTCAGACTGACAGAAAGAAGAGTTTCAAATTATAAATATATTTTAATTGAATAGCTTATATGAGTATTACATGCTACAAGTTTTATCGAGTCATGTCAACATCAATATTCTCATCAAACTTCAATTTGATGGTAATTGTGTTTGGAGTTGTTATGTCAGCAACCAAGATCTCGGCTCCATTATACAATCCTAGTTCTGTGATTTTTTTCTTCAGATTATCTCTTGTTCTTTCTTCAATACTTTTGACTGAAGACATATAAAGTGTTTTGTTGCGACCATTTATGACAGTAGTAATTCCTGGAATACAAATAATCATTCTGAAATTACTATACTGGTATTCATTAATATTATATTTTACAGCGGCAGTTGGAATCTTTTAAAAAACAAATATATACATGAATTCATAAAACACAAAGAAAAATGTATTTTTATGTGGACTGTTTATGTATAATAACACCTTATTTTACTGTAATTCTGACCTTTAGCCAAAATATGACCATTATTTTAATGGACCCTGACATTATGATAAACATTGAGAAATGCTGTTCTAGAGTCTAACCTGAAAACTAATGATATAAATTTAATTAACATTTGGTTTTATCTAAAAAAAAATATCGGCAAGCAATAGATATTGACTGCTCAGCAGACTTTTTATAATTTTCACCAATGGATAGGGAAATTCACATAAAAGGTTTTGTTGTAAATTAGTTGAAGTATGACAATGATCACAGTAAAACATTAAAAGTGGGTGATTACTTGGTAATTCCTATGCACTCTAATGCACCTTTCAAAAGCTAGGATGCATTGCTACACCTCATTTCTAAAAGACCAAGTTGGTATTAGTTGACTTTCAAACCTGGACTTTTCATCAAAAAAGCTTGATCTTCACAAAGTTTATCATAAATTGTTTGTAGAGTTGCATCAGATTCTAGCTCTAATACTCTAGTGGTGTTACTGCAAGCTACACAGTCTGGGCGGCGTTCTGCATTGAATGTGTATGAGTATACTCCTTCGGACATATTTAACACCATATAATTGTTTATATTGGTACAGCATGATGTAGCTAATTTGAACACCTGCAATTGAAGATAGTATTGATTGTTTTTTATTCAATTTGTTTAATAGTTAATTATAAGTATGAGTAAAATGCTGAAACATTTTGATAGAACGAATTCATACATTACTGACATTACTACATTACTGTGAACAGACATTACTGATTATATTGTTAAACTTTACATTCAAAGGTAAATGTACTTTAAAAATTTCACAATCTCATTAAGTGTCTGGTAGCACAGTTAGAAGAGCCTCAGCCAGAAGACAACTTCATTAACAAGAAGTTACTAGTTGGAATATTATTCTAAGATAATTACTATATTACCTCTGTGGCGCAAGCAGCTGCAATGGCTGCATTAGTACTTGCTACTGCTGGAATAATGTTTTTCAATACACCCTGAGTGAGCCTATATGTGACATTCGTTATTCCATGTTTGATGGCCCTCTCCTGTGCTTTTTCTAATACCCAAGCGACATGCTGTGGGTCATCACCATCCAATGGGGTAGAAGCACCCCAAGGATTCTCTTTAGCCCACTGGATCACCTTTACATATTCAACACAATGCTCTGGTAATCTGGAAGTGTCAAGTAACCTTCAATAGATGCAACTTTATACAGCCATAAAGCCATATTGAATCTTATGCTAGCGTATTACTGGGTTATTTGTTATTGAGTATTTTGACAAATCACGAGAATGTATACTTGACGAAACTGGTTTAATTTGTGTATTTGCCATCTTTTTTATAACAACAAATGATAGTAATGAGTTTAAAAAAAGCCATTGAAAGTGTAAGCTCATCTGACATGATTAGTGTTCTTCTCAATATTGGATTAAATTGTTAGTCAGTGTGGATGGTCATATTGTCATTATTGCTTACTGAAAATATTGATCAAATATATTTGTTGAAGACAGTGAACACAAATACGTAAACAGAAATAACCAATTTAGTCAAGTCACCATCATATAAAATTAATGTCATATAATTTACCTTGGTGTATTTGCAATCGTACACAATGGGAAAGTCTTTTGTGGTGGATACAAGTCCAGGGTGCACTCGATACATGCACTCATACCTGGGAGGATCAATCTTGCATTTCCTTTGAACCCTTCTGTACCTCCATCAACTAATGGTATGACACTGCTTTGATCTAAGCTTCCTATATAAATATACAATTTGAATGAAATATAGATTGACTTCTTAATAAAATAAATATATTTATAATAGTGACTCACTGTCATCATTATACTGTAATAATGACATAAGCATTCCATTAAGCCAACGGCGTGCAACGATGGAATCTAAGCCACAGACCACAATGTGGAATTGGCGATAGAACCCTTCATCCATATCTTGTATAGTACAATGATGTGCAACGGCTTTACAGCCAGGAATTCTACAAAATTTAAAGACATACTTTATCCATCAATTATATTAATAAACTGTATTCATATTTACTAAAAACATACCTTTTATTAACAAACTCAACTGCACATTTAGCTTTGGAGAGACCAATATCTGTTTTTCTAAAGAGAAATTGTCTATTCAAGTTGGACAATTCAATTGTGTCCATGTCAATAACATGAATAGTTTTGAAACCCATCAAGGCGAGGTCTTTGAGGAGCTCGCAGCCCAAACCACCAGCGCCAACAATAAGGACTTTACAGCAGCTCATGACAAAATCTAATATTTCGGGTGATGGTTCAAAATCTGGATGACAAAATGGACCAGATCTTTCCAATAATTTGCGTATATGTTGCCATTTTCTCTGTTGGTAATCGTTTACAGTTTGAGTTTCTCCCGAAGTCATTATTGCACTTTCTGTAATAAGATGTTCAGAGTTATATTAAGACGATCTCTTAGTAGAGAAATAAGGTAATAAATACTACACATTACAGATACGATCAGTAAAAACCAATAAAATAAATAGAACTATAAACGTAGCCGGTATAAATCATTTAGATTGCCGTTAGAAGTAAATAAGGTTTATTTTATTCCAGCTTAATAGTTGCTTACTTATTTTTTCAGTAAAAAGAAAAACTTTTCTTATTTTCCGTAAGCTTTTTTTTAACCTAAATAATTTATTTACAATTCCGCCAAATGAAAGTAAACGTTTTTGGGAATTAATAAATGTCAATGTCAAGCAAATGTCGATCGAAGTAAGTAAGAGGTTTGCAATAATAATCGATATGTTACAATATCGATTTAAAAAGTAAATAAGAAATGGAGGGCTCTAGTTCGAAAAACAATCAAAAAGATGTATGCATAGTGGTCAGTGATAACTTTTAAGCCTGCATAGTCGAGATGATCAGAGTCATTGATAGGATTATTGTCATTAAATTGCCCTGGATAATCAAGAACGAATGAATGTCATATCATATAATGGAGCATATCCCCAGAGGCGGGACTATCAGGCAGAGAGACAGGCTGTTTGTGATGATGGCAATGGATGAAGTAATACAGTTTTTGCCAAATAAGAAGCTCGGATACGTTGGAGCTGATTTTAACGGGCATGTTGATAAAACAACAACCTCCCCACTGCTCACCCAACCTCACGGAAACTAGGGTTACGGGATTATACCTTTATTAAATTTCAAAGACATGTGCTGTATTACCTATTTTATTCTTACTACATTTTATGATATAAAACCTTGAAATAATGTATTTATGCACTTATTACAAATAACTGACTCGTTTATTTTATGAAACGCGGTATTACTTTTTCGCAATTATACCTCAATTTTTTACTTGTCCATCCCTATAGTAGTAGTATTATAATTCGTCCATGGGATAGGCGAAGGAACGTCCATCCCTATAGCCTAACATTTTGTAGTACTTACTGTGAAAGGCAAAGGACTTTGTCCATACAGTCCCCACATTTTTTATTATTCATGTTTGTACATACATGCTGACACGTTCTTTTCTTATTAAGTGATAAAAAAAAAAGAACGATATATAAGAAAGAATATTTATTTGCGATAAGTAAAATCGAGGTCAAGGTCCCTAGGGTCGTGGGTAGGTTTCTTAGAGGTCTGATGGTAGATCACTCGATAGAACTTCCCTGTACTCCTGTGAATTCTACGGTGCGCCGGGCTTCAATTTCTGGTTTCCATAAGGCACTTCTCCAATTCTCAAATATCAATTCCCAGTATAAGTAAAGTTGGCGTGATTTTCTTAATCCGTACGGAGTTCCTGAAGAAGTGTACTGCCACTAGCGTTGGTCGTTAAAATTAGCAATTAAATCGTAGAATCTAGCAAAGCTAGTTAGTACAGGAGTGAAGAGAGTATTCTTAATTAATCTGGGTCGAAGTGGCAGTTATAAATAAAAAAAGCAGTAACGGTTACATAAACTGATGGCATTTAAATGAAATAAAAAAAAGAACATGGAACGTAGGTAGCAATATAAAATATATATCAATAATGACTTTTATTATTGATCATGAAATATTACGGTGATTCTTGTTAAACTTAAGTAAATTAATTAAGCAAAAGCTGCATACTTAGAAATGTAAAATAAGTAACTACAATAATTCAAACGTTTCTACTCATTAAATAATTGGTTAAATGCACAACTTACCCAGTACGGGATTATATTTTTTTCACTACACTTCTAAGTGTTTCTTATATTTATTTAAACTTTTTTTTTTTATATATTTATTTAAAATAAGAATCGTCAGTCGAAGACTTAGTAAAAATCGAACAGACTTTATATTCAAAAGCGTTACACAGCTGTTTTCAAACAAGATTCATTTGTAAGTGTGGCTCGCAACAGGCACGAGCGGCTGGCCGCCGCCGGCCGCCGCGCGGTCGACTTGTTATCGTTTTTGTATGCTACCCGCGCCCGCGCCAACATCGCTGTATATATATATTACATCTGCGTGCGATCTGTTTGTTTGTAAATATTTAATTTGTATATAGTTAGGTTTTAAGTATTTTTTTTTTTTAACGTATAATTATTTATTCTTTAGTAGTTATTAAGTTTTCATTAAAAATTAACATAGTTTTAAGATTATTATTTATTTTAATTTATTTGCAGTTTGTAAATAATGATAAACAATTCATAATTAATACGGAGACACGTAAACATTAATTTACTGTTTTATCATTAAATAGAACAACGTTACAATGCATTTGATATTTTTTCCATGAATGCATAGATGGATGATGATTTTCGTTTTTGGAACATTTATTTAGGCCATATACAAGTATATACTTTTACTCTTTGAGCGAGACAAAGTCATAAAATAATTATGCAAACTCATGGAAAAATTATGAAAAAGCTTTTTAAAACTATTTTAGTATATTAAAGTACCGATGGTATGCAATAAGGATGATTAATTTTCGTTTGTCCGTAAGGTAGATTATTGAAAAACATTAAACACGTATTTATTTCGTAATCAATAAAGTACGGCGATAATTTGAGTTGAAATGTCGTATGACGTCACACCGTTGTAGATTTTCTACTTAGTTGTGATGTAGTGAGCCCCCACTCCTCAAATTTAATGCCTATTATCTAAGTCATAAGTTGTTAAATTAAAGCAAAAAAATATGTATCCAATATTTGTATTTTACTTGACAGACAGACTAAATAGATTTCTGTTTTTTTTACACTCTCATCATCTCTATTCAATCAGTACCAAAGATTACAATATTATATGCTCAGTACTCAGTGCGCAGGTTAGCTGATGGCAGCGCGCGTTGAAGGATGTAGAATGAGGACATAAATGACAAGAGTTTTAAAATAGTTTAAAATGTGTTAGAAGCTTGATTTTAATATATAAAAAAATAGATTACGAGAGTAGGCACAAAGGTACGAATAGTATGAATACCTACCGCTATCTATATATACCTGTATCGTTTTACTCATAGCACTGAAGACAACAATCGACAGCTGGATAAAGGCAGAAACGATATAGAGGTCTACAGATAAATTATTTAATATTTCAGGCTTTCCTTTAACGAAGTAAATAAAATGTCAGATGCTTATAAAAACTTTAATGTAAAACAACATGACATCATCAACATAATTCTTCACTGGTTCAAAATTGAAAAAAAAAAGACATGTTAAAGATGTTTTTTTACAACATGTTTTTTATTTTTCTTCTCTTTACTTGAACTGGGTTTATCTTTGCTTTGATTTCCTTTTTCTTTGCTCGAACAAGCCTTTTCCTTATTACAACTAGATTTCTCTTTACTGGATCCTGCTGACTTTTCTGTTTTCTTCTTCTGCAATTAAAAACATTAGAATTTTATTTACATACATTAAAGAGTAATTATATTTACATCAATGTGTTGGTCCATCCTATACTAGCGTTTAGGGAAACTTCATCTTCATCACGTGAGACTCCATGGGAACACAGGGGATAGATTGTCATCTAGGATAAGAAATCTGATTGTAGCGGGTGGGATATATAATAGGAAGATATCACATGTAATATTTCTTTGTCCAATATCTGATTTTATAAGCCGCAAAAGAAGTCAATTAATTTTAGGAATCAATAAGTATTGCCCGTCGCTAATCTGCCTATGGTTCATTTCATTTTCTCTGGCTGGTCTATTTGAGCATACTAAAACTTAATTGAGAAGCTTAATGGTGTAGTGGTTAGCGCTTTCGACTTGCAATGCGAAAGTTTAGGGTCTGCCGCAAGGCTGGGCATAGGATGGGTGACCAAAAAATTATTATCACGAGCTCCTCCGTGCTTAAACAGGCATTGACGAGTCATTTGTCAAGACCAGCATTTGCAGTCGTTAACACCCGCACTGGACCCGCAAGGTGAGTCATGACCAGAGTTCGGAATTAGGTAGAGTTATTTATGTACTTGCATCGAAATGTTGATATTAATGTGGACCTTCCCAGGATTTAGATAGTTTGAATGCGGTAGAAAGAGACACAATCTAGTAAATTACGTTATGTGGGGAGTGCTTCGCATTTGCGCTATTGTATTCTTTTGTTCTCACAAGCTATGTTATGCGAACTACAAATGTGGCAACATCGCGCGTATTGGTATTTTGCAACTCTGGACATCCGATGTCATTGATGTAAGTTTGGCAACGTCGTGCGAGCAGTAGTTTAAATTGTGTAAAAGTAAATAACTTTTTATTTAAAAAATCACGGGATTTTTTATGCTCTCTAAAATTAATCTCGGGATTTGAGGCATATCCACTTTATTCTTTCGCTGTATGAAATCAGTGTAAGTACATGAATAACTCTACCTAATTCCGACCACTGGTCATGACTTACCCTCCCTATTCGATTTAATAGGACTCCATTCATTGAGAACGCTGTGCCCCAGCAGTGGGGACGTCAATATGGTGATGACGATAATACCTTAATAAGCACGTCGTTTTCTGGATCGCTGTCTTCTTCCCCGTCAACGTCGTAGGTTTCGTCGTCGAGTTCGTCGCCGAGTTCTCCGTCGTCTTTTGTGCGAACTTTCTTGATGGTACCCGGCGCGTACGGCAACGCAGTTCCCGACTTGTTGTACGTGCGAGTCATCGCTGCTTTTACCTATCGCTCCAATTTTTTTAGAAAGTAAACTAGGCTTATTCTGGAATATATCCTAAACTTAAACCAAAATTTTCCGTCACAATAATTTATAGATATGAGTAAATCTGAAGCGAATCATTGGACATTTTAAACTATACACTTATTAGCAATGAAGGAACGGAAGCCTTTTTAGCACAGCCACTTATAAGCTATCAATAAATTTTAAACTATCAATAGATTAAGGCTTGAAATCGAGTGCAGAATGGCATTTTGTAGTAATCTAATATAGCTGCCGATATAGCTAACAATCGATGTATACCGATTTTTATATTAATCGATTATTTGTCACATCCCTGACGAATAAACTAACAACGGTAATAATAGTAGAGTGTTACCTTGGAATCGATCAACAGCATCGGATTTCTCTGCCCTGGCCACAGGGACAATTCAGTGAGGGAGTCCAGGTCCTCCCTCAAGAGGTGGTATGATTCCAGCACTTGCATGGAATTGGCGATGCCGTCGTTACGATCCTTGATCAGAGGGTTCACTATAGCGTCGCGCAAATGAGTGCAGTAGTCCAGGAATATTGACGATTTCGAACCGGACGTACTGGAGATAAACAATCGATTTAGTATTATTATTAAAAATATTATTACTCTGCATTTCTTCTCACACGGACTAACATATGATATAATTCCCATCACAATAATGACAATTATCAGTTCTAGTATAACTGGGAAATTATGATGTATGAACAAAGAGAGACTTACGCCTGTGTCTATAGTAGGCCAAATTGCTATTTTAATGACAACAAAAGAATTGATTTTAAAAACAATATTCATTTTACAACACTATCCTCACTTATCACTAGAAAGATATTGTTCCTAGGATAGAAATCACTGAATTTCTGAACACCATAAAACTTATAAGTCGTTTATATGAACGTTAATTCAAAGACAATATAGTTCGGTCTTCATTCCATTTTCAATCCACATTCAGTTCCGATCCAGAATGGAACATTACAAGAGAACAGGTTTTACATAAATTAAAACCGTTTATTCTGAATACAAAATATTCGTTCGGTTTCAAGCCCTGTGCTATAAAGGATGAATTCTCTAACTACTGATATATGTAAGAGAGGGAACGTGACATCATGCGCTGTTTGCGGTCACGTGACAACGAGTATAAAATATTTGTTACTTCATAATTAATTTAAGCAATATTATAAATATAATAAGCATAAAAGTGTGACTATCGGTAATAGTACACATTAAACACTACCATAAAAAAAAATATATATATATTTATTTATTTTCTTTTACTGTCTACACCCGTATTGGATCCACTTATAAAGGTCTGGAGTTTCGAATAAGGTGTCAGTAAAAGTATTGTTCAGCGGTTAACCAATAAATAAATATATTAGCCAAGTGTCAGTACGGTCACCTGAGTCTCGTGTGCGCGTGTATCTCCTGGCACAGCCGCTTCATTTTGTTGGCGCGCGAGTTCCGCCCGAGCCACGCGGGGAACTGTATCTGTGCGGACACGTGACCGCGCATCGCCTGCCCCGCCATCACAGACGAGTACATCGCCTAACGGTTCAAAAAAAATATTTTATCATTACTCTAATAGGGATGATGACTAATTTTTGTTTATTTGTCCGTCGGGTAGAGTGTTAAAAAATATTAAACACGTATTTTTTTTTTCGTAATCATAAAATTACGGCGTTACATTGAGTTGAAATTTCGCATGACGTCACGTTAGAGTACGTTTTCTACTCAACTGTGACGTAGCGAGCCCCCACTCAACTTTAATGCCTGTTATCTAAGCTATTTCTTGTTTAATTGAAGTAAAAAAAAAAAATACGTATCTAATATTTTTCTATTATCTGACTGACGGACTAAATAGTATTGCATTTTTTTTACCCAGTCATCATCCCTATTCCATTCGAGCAAAATAACCTTTATTCAAATACAAGCTTTCCGCCAGCGGCTTAGCCCGCGTGGTATTGTATTATACATAAAAACCTTCCCTTTGAATCACCCTATCTATGTAAAAAAAATCATAGGGTATATAGGGACAGAGAAAGCGAGTTTGTTTTGAAGCTTGTTTTTTTTTCCCTACCCCTCGTTATAAGATCAGTTTTGCTACAAAGTTCGTGGCATAACTGTTATTTTAATAATTAATAAAGCAAGTATTGTAACAAGGTCAAAGTAAGAAATAAATAACGGAATGTGAAGAATTAACCCCCTCCAGTAGTTAAATAAATGAATGAATCAATTGCAAATATAGACGGTGAAGCTGGCAATCAAAAGAATAAGCAGTATGTGGAATGGTAGTATGCACAGAACACAGAAAGACATTAGAAGGGCCTTGTGGTGGTAATATCAATGGTAAATCAATGTGAATCTAGTCTAATAGTGTAATACTAGTGTCATATGTCAAATGACTTTTACACGTTTCTTACGCATTCGAGATATATGTTACGGTTAAGCGTGATTGGTTATTTTACATTGGAGCGCTCTGATTGGCATGTTTAAAATGCAAGTGTGTGCATATCTATTTTATAATTGGTCTAACATTTTATCTGATGCATGGCGGACGAAAAGTGGGGCAAAACTGGCGATATCGATTTTCGTACAAAGGATGCATAATCGCCTTTCTAACCTGTTCTGTGGTAGTATGATAGGTAGGTCTAGCAAAACTCGAATGAATGTGTTAACTAGAGTTGAAATGGCCTGTTACTAAATAGGAGGGAGGAGGCTGGGGGAGTGGGGGTGGTGCTTGGAAGAAAAAGATGTCTACCTAAATTGACCCGTAAGGAATTGATACTTTGCATTAAACTTCATTACTACAAGTGCTAGGAGTCTAAAATTTCGCATAGTGTTTATTTTTAAGATAAGCTAAGATTGGATTTTGTAGTAATGGATATCTTCATAACTTCATTATAGCTTAGTATCTTCATTCTAGCCACAGCTAGTTTATACATAAAACAAGTCAATAAAGATATAACAAAGATGGACTTATCTGTACTAGAGATCTTTCAGCCAACGCCAACCAAGGCTTTGTAAGAGTAAGTAAGCGGGTAGTCTTAATTTTATGCATTTTTTTTATGGTACAGGTTATATCTATCTATGTTATATCTATGTAAATAAATACCTGTATTGGTAGCAGAGACCATGCCTGGTTGGTGCGGATCCTCGCGTCCACTAGATCACCCAAACTGATACTGTCCGCTGCTTGACTCACGCGATCCAATATCTCCTTTCTAATAAACCGACGTTATTGTGAATATAGCATACTTTATTGCCATAGAGTAGCTCGGAAGCGTAATGGATTAACGCCGCGGCTCGCGCAAACTCCATTTTGTTCAGCAACTTTCGCAACGGTCGGTCACGGGATGGGTGACCAAAAATTATTATCTCGAGCTACTCCGTGCTTCGGAAGGCACTTTTAGCTGTCTTGGTTACTTTTGCGGTCGTTAATACCTCTAATCCGCAACGGGTTAGCGTAGAGGGTCTTTGCCTATCCTCCTTAAGCATCTATAAGGAAGAACTGAGCCCCTGCAGTGGGGAAGTAAAGGGGCTAATTATGATTGTCAGTATCATAAAAAATGGTCTATTGCTTTAACAATCATTTTGAATAGTAAGGGACAAAATGAGAACAGAAACTAAGGTCTATTAACGTAGATATTTCTGAAGAAAAATGTTTTAGGCGCGCGTTTAGACGAGACGAAACTTTCTTATATTTATAACCAATTTCAACTCTATCTACAAAGCCATAACATTAATTTCTTCTTGACTACTGACTACGCTTTCAAATGTCGTACATTTTTTAATAACAAAACTGGAATTTTGGTTAAAGCGGTCGCCAGGATAACAAAAGATTATGGAGTTAGAATTTTTAAGTATTTTTTTCTGTAAGTTAAATGGTAGACATACTTGGGACAATGCGGTGTGACCTGGAGGTAGTTTTCTTGGACAAAGAGTGGAGCGAGGCTGTAGTCGTAGAAGAACAGGTCGCTGCGGTCGTGCAGACTCATCGTCTTGTGCTCCTCCTCAGAGAATACTTTCCTGGTAACCTCCCATGGACCCTGGGAAAGATATCTTATATCGACGGCTTTAGAGATTCCTTGGTCAAATACCGTGAAAGGTTCATGTTTAAAAAAAAATAGTAGCTACTCTCAAAATTAAATCAGGTAAATTGTCCAATTTCAAAATCTATCGCAATCCCTTTCATAGGTATAGTGATTGTGATTTTTTTTTTTTATAAAAAGAAGGGCAAATGACTGCGCTCCACCTGATGGTAAGCGGAGGCGTAGTCCAAACGCGAGGACAGCTAGTGAAAACAGTACGTAGGTACTGCACTAGCCAACCTCACCTTGCCACCTGCAAGGTGATTCTTCACGCTTCTTTATGCTATGTTTAAAGCTGTTATGGCTTTCGGAAAGAAAGATAATTTGAATGTTCAAAACTAAATCTGTCGAAATAATGCAGTCTACATTCAACTCTTCCATTTAAAAATAGCATTCAATATAATATTTGCATATATACGTATCCTATTAATGGAGCTCGATGATGCAGTGTCTGTCTATTAAAGGCCTTACCAATAAGCAATGTATAATTTACTTGAACTTGTGGCAACCCACATCATATCTATTATTTTTATTACCATTATAATATTACAATTTATACTTACATTCTAAAACCTAATAAAAACTTATATCTATATATTTACAGTATAACAAATATTTATTAAATAAAATCTAAATATAATACACACAAAATAAGTAAGAACGTAATCTAATAAAATCTTTGGCATAGCATTATAACGCACGAACATAGCTTGGCGCGGTATAGTAGCCGCCTTACGCACTTCTATTGTTCGAGTTTTTATACGTATTCCTTTACATTCAAATGGTAGTCCGGCGGCGCGCGACCCTCCGATCGCCAGTGATAAACTGACCACAACGCGAAGCGCATGTCGCTCGGATCGATACGCAACACACTCGTATGCTCACGCGCCGACATTTATTACGAAACCGTATTATTATTTCACCTCCTTTTGCACACCTTCCAAAACATCGGAGATACCTCAACACCCAGCCAATCCCAAAAACTAAATCTAATTGGAACGACGTGAATAGAGCTATGTGTAATTAGTCAACCGTTATTAGTTTCTAATTACAAGGCTATATATTTATAAAGATCTTACTTTTCTATAATAATATTATAAAGAGAAAAGATTACATTTTTTAATTGTTAGTAGAACGACGAATAGGCTCAAAATCTACTGGACAGATTTTAAAAATTATTTCACCTACGGCGCTCGGTGGTCGCAAGCTATATTTTATCCTAAACAGTTCCCTAGGGTTTACGTTAGCTACGTTAGTGAAGCCGCTGGCGAAAAGCTAGCACCTATATAAAAATGAATCGGAATGGCTGCAATAACATCGGATGATTCTTTTTTTATGTGTTCTTTATCGTTAGGATAAGATTTGTATATAAGAAAATTTATAAAAAAAATATCTCTTTTTTAGAATTAATTTTTAATATTTAATACAAAAAGCGATTGTCGGTATATGACAGCAGGCTGACAGATCTTTAATAAATAATAAAATATGGCGGTACGAAGTTCGCCGGGTCAGCTAGTAATTTTCGCCCGCGTGTTACCTATGGAACTGTTTATTTGGATATCGATTCACACGGATATAATTACAATGACAAATTGAACAGTTAACAATGGTTACCATAGTAACGCATTAATTCCCTATACAAACTTCCACTTCCATTTTCATCCCTCTATTTGCTGTTTCGGGATAAAATCCAGTAGTAGCCAATATCTAGTAATATCAAGGACAAAGTGGATTTTTTAAGTATTTTTCATTAAGAATATTTTCAATATAGCATTGTGAATGCAAAATTGATCAAATATAATAACCTATATCTTATCTATACTAATATTATAAAGAGGTTTGTTTGCAACTGGGCCGATACTGAACCGATTCACCTACGGGAAGCTACATAACATGCGGTGAACGTAGGCTATATTTTATTCCGAAAAACAGCAAATAGAGGGATGAAAATGAAAGTGAAAGTTTGTATAGGATAGCTCAGATCAGTTGCCCGGATTGCGAAAGGTAACGGGTTCTAGTTCCATCGCAGAGTGCCAGGGATTATTTTTCAATTAAATATATAGATAAAGGTATCGTACCAGTCTGACGTCTTTGACCTTGTGGCCGATGTGCGCCTCCGGTCTGGCGGCCCACACGGACAGCAGGTGCAGCGTCTGGCGCACGTCGCGCTCCGCCGCCTCTATCACCTGCGACAACGCCGCCGGGGGCACCTTCACGCCCTCCTTGAAGCATATCGACATCATAGCCGACTGGAAAAAAAAAATTAAAAATATTTATTCGTTTGTAACTCACTATACGTACACACGACATTCCATATTTATTTATTTACATATATTCACCACTAACATAGACATTACACATTCGCGTAAAGAGTTCATCATCATAGATCATTGAAACACTCTGGCAATTATAAAGAGTAATAATAAAAAGAATATACAATACATATATTGATATATACTCTCTGTTCGAATAATTATCTGAATTTGTCTCAATATTATATTTTTAAGATTGGAAAATTAAAAAATGTATATAAACAAATTTTATTCAATTGTGTTTGTAAGATAGTGAATATATTTAGTTATTTTTAAATCGTGTACATTATTGGGAGTTTTATTTTCGTCATCGCTACTGCCATACTGGTGACCCCCGAATTGAACATCGAATAGCAAAGATTTTTATCAAGACAAAATGGAGTCCGAACCATCGTCATCGATGGTTAATTTATTTTTTTAATTCTTATTTTAAAGGGTACATATGGACGCCGGAAAGCAAACACGTAGTAACATGCAAAACCAAAATGGATATTTAAAGTGGAAAATCTTTATATTTTTCCAAAAAGAATATATCTTATTTCCGTATAAATTTACTAAGGAACACCTTATTTGTGAAAATGGACGTTTATAGGAATTGTTTGTCGAAAAAAATAAAATCTTTTCTGCTCTGAATTTTGGTTTTGCGGGTTACTACGTGTTTGCTTTCCATCGTCGTATAGTAGTAGTTGGTCCATACTAAGATGCCTGTATCTGGAGGACCCTCTCTTCCATAACATGTATAAATTTGAACACCTTTAATTTACCAATCGAGCATTTATGCTCAAGCATTTAATACAGCATAGGATAAAAAAAAAATTATTTTGTTTTTTTTTGTGGTGTATTGACACCACATTACTACTGTCACGACTTGGGGTCCGGTATCGAAATTAACGCCAATTTATAGTTCACAATCCTACTTTATTTACTTTAAAAAAATACAAATATAATCTAATTACAAAATTCACACTTCAACTTCACTATTGCACGTCACTAATGACACTTCACAACACTATGGGATCGTTCACCGCTCTAGTTAATACAGTCACAGCACCGCGTATAACTTGAACTACTTTTACCAAAAATTTATTGTTTTCCATTTTAAATTCGGCGCTAAAACGACAATGTATCAATGTTATAAGACCCATTCACGCTTCCGCATAACTAAGATTATGACAACCTATAGAGAGTATGAAGGATTTTAATGTCTGAATTTCTAACCTAGCAATAATTTAATATGCCTTCGGGTAATAAAGAAAATATGGTTAGGTAACGGCATCTGTGTATCTGTCTTATGTGTGTGTACCTTAATCTGATCGTGCCTGGGCCTGTTGAAACGCAAATCGTAGCAGTAGTTGACAAGAGATCGCATCTTCTGACTGTTCCTGTCGTTGCACATGCATATTATCGGCACCGATGTAGACTTAATTAATCCTATCAACTCCTGGAGACCGCCTGTTAATCAGAAACGAACCTTATAACTAGGCACCGGAGTCCATAATTCATTTAGACGTCACTGAGTGCGCTTCTACATAATGGACCTTTACAATAAAAACTTATTTATTAAGAAAGATTATTAAATGATGAAAAAAATCTGAATATTCGGCCTTTAAGTCGTCCCGCCATATTGTTAGAAATTTTGACACAGTAACACCCACAAACAATTAACTCGGTAATCCTGTGTCAATGCTACTACATAGTATGACAAAAAATATGCAGAGTGGACTTATTTTCTCTAATATATACTATATTTACTCTTTGGGACATCGTTTTGAAGATATTAAAAAATGTTTAAATTTTAAACAAGAAAGTGTTTTTATTTAATGGCCTATTTTTGTGGGGTGTTTGTTTGGTGGTTAAATCATTTATACCATACCTCTGTCTTCATTGCCAGCCATACCATCCACTTCATCCATAACTAAAACATGTTTCTTTGTCATCGCCTGTTTTCCAATGTTACCTGTATAGAGATAAATAAATAATTTATTGCACCATGTGGAATAAAGGACAAAAGGACCTAAAACTACATTATGTAACATAAACATTATGTATGACTTTATTTATGTGAAAATTATTAGAGATGGTCAATCGGCACAGATGTTTCTTGGAGAGGCGACGGCACCGCTTAAGTCAGTGGTTCCCAACCTAGCGGGGTTTAATTGGCTATTCTGTGGAGGTAATAAAGAATCTTATAATTAAGGCCAAATTTCATTTAAAGTATGTCGCCCGATTTTTGACGTATTTCTATAGATCCTGGGTGTTTCTATAGATAGGGGTAATAATAACCCAGTTTAGGAAACAATAACCTGTGCCATATAATGTCAATGATATTTATTTTTAATAAATTATTTGTTGTCACACTTAGCTTTCAATGTAATACATGTATAGTTTTAGTGTTCCGTAAATTATGAATCTTTTGTGAAAATATGTTTTTAGACTGCATTCAGTGGAGACAATATAAAAGAAATTGCTCTGACCGTTCCTTATGTATAAAAGTTACTCACTTTCACGACGCCATTTTAAAAATCACAGCAGAAGCAACACGTATCTTTTCATTTAGCCTCACTTAATGACACTAGATGGCACTTTGATAGGATTTAATACTTTATACTAAGTGCGAGTGTTTCTCTTTGCCACCGATAAGTATCAATAGACTCACCTCTAGCAAATCCCGAGAGGGAGTTGGTAGTGAGCAGTTCGGTGATCTGTTCTTTGATGAGGGTTTTGCTCCTAGTGTCGGACGCGTTAAATTCCACCATATCGAAGCCTAGTTCCTTACACACGAGTGATACGGTCGTTGTCTTACCTGTAAGATGTCATTTTTAAAGATAAGTTTCCTGTAAGATGCCCTTTTTAAAAGCTAAGTTTCCTATGACTGAAAATACAGGTTCCTGTTATGAACAATTTTTACAATGTGTAACAGAAATAACGGACGTCTTATACAATGCACCCCAATTAGAAAATGCATTTATAATCATAAAAGGAAAATTGGAATTCTACTTTTATGTACTAAAACATTCTGATTTTGAAACTTAAAATCGCACTATTATCTCAATAGCTTAAGTCAATCATAAACATATTTAGCGTACGTAAGTATAACCACAGAACACAGAAAGACGATAGAAGGGCCTTGTGGGCGTGGCAGTGTAGCCACGATCCTGGACAAATGTACAGGATCGTGACTTCACCACGCAATCGCGATTAATTAGTAATAATAACATTCAACCTCACAAATATATTCACTTCTACCTATTTTCAACTTTAAACTGATAACAATTAAGTTCAAAATTGACTGCCAAAATTTAAGCACTTCGAACATGTAAATTCAGCTTTTTATGAATAAAAAATCTAATTTCACTTGTTTAAGAACTCATGTCTTTAACATACTAATATCTTACCCACTCCAGGTGGCCCCGATAGTAGAGCCGCTTTGTAGTAACCTCCATCGTCGTTTTTTGCCCACGGACTGGGCTTGGGCAGTTTTGCCTTTCTGTTTAGGTACCATTTTGATAACCAATTGCATAGTCTGAAAATTTCGATATATTGATAAAATCTGATGTAAAACAACGCGAAAGTGGATCGATGTAGAAATTGCTGGAAGGTGAAGTCAGGGGACTTAATTATCTAATTGGAAGATATTGAATAAACGACGTTGATTGAAAACATATAAGGCATGCGGAGGGGGAGGGGGGGGGGGGGTCGACAAACTGTGACATTTGAACAATATTTAATGAGTAATGAGTAATTTATTTGCTAGAAATGCGGTTTACAATAAAGATATTAGCAAAATAATAGTTCAGGCACATTTCGCTATAAATAGCATGCAAAAATTTTCAAATAATATTAAAAATGATAATTATTAAATTAATAGTCATACAAACATAATATGTAACAATTAGCAAGTCCATCAGATACCATTAAAATAAGCAATCAGAATCACACATACAATCTTAATACAATTAACAATGTTAATAATAAATTTACGGATATAGCATCTTATAATTTATTATAATTAATGAATTCAAATCTTTATGTCATTTGTTTAATTGATTCATAATATAGTAATGTCAATATTGCGAATTGGAGATACTCATATTTATCATTTATTATAATTAGCTAAAATGTCAAATTTTATGTCTCTTGTCTAAATATTTATTGATACAATAAAAACACTTTTGCTGTAGCCATTGGTGCAGTTCACGCTTAAATGTCGATAGCGGCAATTTCTTAAAATTTTCAGGTAAGTTATTAAATATTTTAACGCACATAGCATATGAGTTTCTCTTGCATATTTCAGTTCTGCAGTTTGGTAGTACCAGTCTATCCTATATTAGTAGTATTTATATGGATAAATAGGTGTCATTCGGGGTTAACAATCCTGAATTTTGTGTGACGTAATTTATGGATGGACCCGAATGTGACTTTAAACGATTCCACAAATCTCTATCACATTCGTTATATCTTTGAAATAGATTGCGATATATTTTAAAATTAGAAGTGGGCTACCGAAGCCAAAAAAACAGTATTGCTGTACATATGTAAAGAGTAATGAAAATAGAGGAGGCGTTTGGTTATTTCTGCAAGGCATACGGCGGGAGTCATCGTCAGCCCTTTTACGTCCCCACTGCAGGGGCTCAAGCTTTCCTTATGGATGGTTAAGGAGGACGAGCCATGACCCTCCACGCTGGCCCAATGCGGATTGGAGGGTATTAACGACTGCAAATGCAGCCGGGACCAACGGCTTAACGTGCCTTCCGAAGCACGGAGTAGCTTGAGATAATAATTTTTTGGTCATCCATCCCGTGACCGACCCTCGCGAAAGTTGCTTAACGATAACGATCACGGGGCGCGGCGGTTATCCATTACGCCACCGAGCTACTCAGGACGGACACTACGGCGAGAGTCAATATATCTATAAATAGTTTTGATACGAAAAGCTTACTTTTTAACATTGCTTGCATCACCATGTTGACCAATAATTTGTTTTAAGTTTTGAGGCTTATACTTATCTACCCACATTATGCTGGGTGTAGTAGATTCTATACTTCCACATGATTCTAATACAGCTCCTATAAATAAATCGTATAAACATTCTGAGGTACTTGTTATAGAGCAGAAACAGAATACATTAAACAAAAAGCAATATAGGCACCGTCAGACGAATTGAGATGACGCCTTTGCTAGAATGACGTTTGTGCCAACTTTATAAAAAAATTAAGATAATCCATTTTATCTTAACAATAATTTTGCTATGAAAATATACGAAATTTATTTTTAAACGCCATATTAATTTTTCTAACTAGTAAAGACAATATTTGTTTTCTTAATATTAGGGTTGCCCAACGCCAATTTTCAACAATGGAGTGTTGTAAGAATAAAATTAATGGATCTTCCATACCATTTACATTGTCTGTTTTGACAGGTGACTCCGATTTCTCTTTGTTTGTAACATTATTTTCTATTGAGTCATTATTGATTCGATGTGGGCTCTTAGATTCATCTCTATGTTTATCACTTGATTTATTATGTTTCATCTTATTTTTTGTCGACTTCCCATTTGATTCTTCATTACTTGACTTTTCAAGTTTTTTATTTTTTGTTGCTTTGTGATCAGCTTTTGCTTTTCCATTCGGGGTTTTTTCATCTTTTGTTTCTTTTCTATTATTTGGCACATCTTTATTAATAGAATCTCTTATCATTTGTAGGAATTGATCTTCGTTAATTATTTTAATACCTAACTCTTGAGCTTTCGCCATTTTAACAGGGCCAGCATCTTCACCCGCCAGTACATGTGTCACCTACAAGATATAGCATTTAAAAAATGCACTCAAGATGCAAAACTTATTGAATACTTTACACTTCAATTAATATTCACCTTTTTACTTATACCATTCTTGACACATCCGCCGTATTTGACAATAGCGTCTGTGATTTCTTCTCTTTCAAAAGAATCTAAAACACCAGTTAAGAGGAATGCACAATCCTTAAGGCAATCAGGTGAGCCCTAAACAAAATACAAGGAAAATTAGATTCATTCAAATAGATTACTTACTTATTCTTCAAACTAGAAGTGAATATTGACAAACTGAAACCTATCAACATGATAATATATTTTAGGTAAAAACATTTACTATATACCTCAGGCATTTCTTTGGAGCCAATATGTTTTGGACCAGATCTATTTAAGTATTGTTGATACAATGCAGCACTAAAGGATCTCCTTTCGTGTCTCTCCTCATCTGTTAATACTGAAAAGAATCATTGTCTTGTCACATTTTATCTCAACTTTTTTCTATTTGATTTGTAAGTACTATTAATATTAGACAATAATCACATACATTGCTCAGACTCCAAGATGAGTACCTAAAGTCCCTATCATGGAATATCTGAGGCAACAAAGGTAATACAACACCCAGGCCCTCAGATCAATGTAAAGTTCATTTTCTACATTGATCCAACCGGGAATTGAACTCAGGACCTCAGAGATAGCGACACCTTGAAACCGGCGTGCTAACCACTCGGTTACGGATGGCGTTTACCTTACCTGATTCATTTAAAGATTTATTAGATTTTTTCTTTTTATTGCTATCATGTGTGTTATTAATAAAGCTATTATCAAATGCCTGACTCTCATTAAGTTCAGTTTCTTTTTTCACATGTTCTACTACTATTTTTTTGACATTATCTTCCTGTTTATTCTTCTTAATAGTTTTCTCTTCAACATTTTTATGTTCATTATTATCAATAAAATCTGCAAACTTCCTTTTATTTTCATTGACTTTGGATTTATTAGACTTTGGAATAATATTCTCAGTTTTAATTTCAATTTCTTTTATTGATTTTGTATGTTCCTTATTTTTATTTGGAGACTCTTTCACAATCTTGAGCTCTTGATTTTCACTATCACAGGTATTTAACTCCCTTGATGTTTCTTTTTCACATGTTTTTTGTGCTGATTCTTCAATAGCATCAATCTCTAATAGGCTTTTTTCAAAATCATCATCAGAGTGAATTCCAGTTTCAGTTTGTTTCTTTTCTTTCTTCACTATAGGATCGGTCCGTATTATTGGACCACTTCCAAATATATCTGAAGCTTTAACTTCTTTAATTTTTTTATGGGGTGATTTATTTTTCGATGCAGACTTCACTGGTTCGACACTACTTTTCTTTTTCTTTGATTCGATTATCTCTTCATCAGAGTCAGACAGAACTCTCTTCTTACTTGATTTCTTTTTCTATAAACATAAATCAGATTAAAAAAAAATCAATTCATTTCATATCCATTTTGTGGTGGTTTAATTCAATGGCATAGTGGTGTAGTGTTGCAATCCTCGATCATTGTTGCTAAGCAACTTTATCAAGGGTCAGTTACGATGGGATTACGTTAAGAATGGGTGAACAAAAAATTATTATCTTGAGCTACTCCTTGCTTTGGAAGGTATGTTAAGCCATTGATCCTGGCTGCATCTGCAATCTAATTGTTAATACCCTCCAATCTGCATGGAGGGTTATCCTCCTGAACTATCCATAAGGAAAGCTTGAGCCCCTGCAGTGAGGATGAAAAAAGGCTGATGATAATAAAATCTTTTATTCAAAACTAAAAAATTATCCAGATTTCATTTTAATTTCACCCTCTATTGCTATAGGTCAGTTGTGGAACAGAAAGAACTCTGAACATTTTCAAAGATTTTAGTTTCATTTTACTATATCTGGCTACATGCATCCATGCAAGCACAAAAGCAAAATGTTTGTGCACTAATGAAAGAGATACGTAGTGCTGGCTCATTGCATGAAACTTTCTCTGTTCAGTCGCAGTGCTATATCTTATCATGTAAATGATTTACAGCATAAATTATTATAAGAGTTTACATTATATTTGGCAAACATAGAAAAATATTGAAGTTACCAGAAAAAAAATCTCAAAGGAACATACCTATCTTTTTTATCAAAAATAGGCTCTATAAAGGATAAAAAAATGACAATGACTTAAAATCTTCCTCTATGTAAACAGTAAAATACTAACACATAAATACATATTTATCATGTGGTCAGAGTGTATGTAAAGGGGCTCTGGTAAAAAGAAGACTTAGAAAATATGAATGTTGTTTTGTTTTTAACAAAGTAAACAATGTTTGGTTAGAACTATGATTTAAAATTTTATAAGAAATCTTACTATCCGATCATTTACACTACAATCTAAAATTTATATTTATTACCTTATTTTTGATCTGAACATCTGGGGACTCTGGTATAATGTCATCATCATCCTCTTCAACTTTGACCTTTCCAGTTTTTTTTGAAACAAAGAATGATCTTATATCCTACAATAACAAATGTAGTATATAAGACTAATGTTATGAAGTAGATGTGTAGAATTATGTTGCATTTTTAAAAATAAAATAAAGCTTATGTAACCAGTGCAGTGGGTTACATATTTTTTTTTAAAATTACCTTATGGTGAAATAATTATTAAAATCAGTCTAACATTTAGACAAACAAAAGTTTATTCTGTTCTCTCTTTAGAATATTAGCATAGAAAACTACACAAAAATTACACAAAAAAAAAAATATTGTAAGTAATCTTTACAATATTGAAATAAAATTACACTGGTAGCAATACAACAATTAGTAAAACTATACACAGAGAACTCTGACAAAATATATTATAGATAACTAAATCTTTGGTTCACAATTGTCGCACATTCATATAGATTAAATTAGTATAAATCAATTAGAAATACATTTTATTTTGGACTTTTTGAAAAACTATAATTTATAACATAATTTTAAAATAACTGATGTTGATTAAAAAATGCGTAAAAAAGAATGTGTAGCTCTCTTATAACATGAATAACATAGTTGTAAAATTTGCTGATTGTCATGTTATAGTAACAAATAATCGACTGATCTTTGACTATTTAGAGTTTCACAGATAGCAGTAATGTCATGCGTTGTATTCAAAACATTATAAATAAATTGGTTACAACAGACTATTCTTTTGTATGTTGCGGTTCCTAAATATTTAATATTACCAATATCAGGTCTATTTTAGTCGTTCTTATTAAATTTATATACTTAAACTAAACCCTTGATAACCATTATAAATATTATCAAAGCATAATTAATTACTTACTCTGGACATGTTTAAGTTTATACAATAGATAGATTATATTTTAATGCTCACACCATACCAGTAACGTGAGTCCGTTTGGTATTAAAAGTTGACGTTATTTTATTAAATCTATCGCAAACTTCTGTAAGGACACAACTGAAACATTTTGCCACATTTTACGATTTCAAATTATCAGAAAATAAGCCTGTGTGCCAAACTTTTCAGTCTGTCAAAAAATCGTTATTTTTCAAAACATACTCGGTATGTGTATCGATATTTTAATTTGTCCATAAAAAAAGAAAAGAGGTAGGAGTGACTTACTTTGCTTTTGGATAATCACTCGCTCTGTATACATCGATTTTATATCATTGTATGTGTTTTATGGGTACAATTATATAATCAATTTTCCAGGCAAGATTCAGGATTCATTCACTTCGAAAGCGACATCGGCTTAACATTGAATTGACACTTATGTTTCGTGGCATAACTGAAGTAAGTTTCTAAATGATATAGGGATAGAATATCTGAGATATGTATGAATCAATCAATCTTGTTATGAATTTTTAAGCAAACCTGAGTGAATTCAAATTCAGGTTCTGATTTTTACGGACCGATCTGCTGACCTTTGATCGTATTCTATTGAATCGATTCAAAAAGTCGTTAGATCACATTGTTTTGATTCGATTTTCTAAAAATATTGATTTAAATCGGGTATTCGTTTAGGAATACAAGTGACTAACGAAGTACATAAATGTTATTATCATCAAAGCATCATTATCCTATTTTTGTGTTGTGATTATAGATTATATAATATAATATACACAAGGTCGTGAGGTCGTAACCATGTCGTGAGACAACGCTTCAGATTAACAACTAAAGTAGGCTACGAATAAAATATATGGGCAAGTGTTCTATGATCCAAGACAAGAAGCATAAAAATATATAAGTTTCTTGATCACAGATATTGATCTGGTACTATGGTGTTTTTAATATCTTTGTGTGCTTTTGATATACTTACTATGCCCTTAAAGGCCTTACACTCACGCCGAAAAGCCCCGAGAACACCCGAGATAAGACACGAGAATGGGATATGCTTTATGTTTCTCGTCTTCTCATTCCTTTATATTGCTTTTTGCCAAGAAAGCTCGGCGAGACTTCTCGGTTTGAGTCTGTACCGCCTGTAAAAGCATAGAGAAAAAAATTTTTTAGATCATAGATTTTATGAAAATTAGAGGAAAATTTTAAGGAAATCATAAATGGTGGACATTACACACATACTGTACAATTTATCATTTTTTATTTACTGTATCGTTAGACGCATTCAATGTTATGTTTAACGGTGTTACTAATTATATTGAATATAGTAATCATTGAACCATCTAATGTGGGTAGTACGATATTTTATAACAGACGGGGGAAAACAGAATGTTGGACTGAGGATGAACTGATGAAACTGAGTGCTCGTAAACTATTCCAAGGAATTATCCCTCCACAAGTTACACCGGATAAGGTTAACGATAAATTCATTAAAGAAACCCTACGATATTATAAAGGAGCTGTGCGTATAAGTAAGCAGTCAGTGTCAGACGATCAGTTGAGAGACTTACTGAAGCAGGCTTTGTTTGATGCCATTGGTGGACATCTACGTAGTGAAATGCTTCCTACTGTACGCTTCGCTTATTACGCTGGATACGTGTCGTATAAACATGTCAGACAAATTCATGACTTTTATGAATCTTCGAAGACCATTCTTAACACTAAGGGCTTGGGTTGGAGAGAGCCGGAAAAGGTACCACGGTGGTCAAACATGACTGTCGCTAAAGTTCTCATCGGTTCTGGGAAACTATTGGACCCTTGCGCGTATTTGATAACTAAACGAGATTCTAATTCTTGCATTAACATACCGACACCCAAACTCGATGACCATAATGAACCATCGGCAATCGCTCTTCCATTCAACGTCGGTGGCCTAGTCAGTTTGACTTCACCGCATTCTGAGAACATCCTATTAAAATATTACACGTCTGCTACAAGGTGTATACTTCGCAGTTCCCCACAAAAGTGCCGACATCCTGATTTTGTTAATTTCAACAACGAATTATGGCACTGGATGAAGAGAGACATCGCTCCGCATCTCTTAGATGAAAAACTATACGCTGCATTTGGTGGCGTATTGAGAGTAGCTGCTGCCGTTCAAAGTTACGGCAAAGGGTTGTCGCGAAGGAATCTCTTCGAATATCAAGATTCAGGAATATCAAAATGGCATCCGTGGAGAGCTTTATCAGAGTCTTACATCACCGTCAATGCCGATTGGACACCTACGCTCTACGTAGGTATGGTTCTCATGGCGGCTCTGCTGATATGTATGCTTCAAGTTTGTTACAATTATATATTCGGAAGTGATAAGTGGTGTCAGTGCACAGGTCGTACGAAGAGAAGTCGTCAAGAGGAAGTAACTTACGCAACAGTCGACACTACATTCCCGTCTATGCTGCAGACTAAATACAGCAACGACAATGATGGCAAGCGCTACAAAAGATCTAGAACTAAAACAAAGTCTTCGCACGGCTCCGTAAAGACTCAATGCGTTTACGACTTCAATGAAAATACAGAGAAATTGATGGAGATCATAATGAGCGGCAACGAGGGCTCAGAGACTGATTCGCCACCACTTTCGAAGCGAATAGTGAGTGACGAGCCTTTTATTGAAAGTAGAACTGAGAAATCTAAACATCACAAGAATGTACCGGAACTGCAAACGTCAATATCTCAGTTGAGGATAGAAAAGAAACCTCAGCACGAGAAGAGTTCGACAAGGATGTACACGACGAGTACCGTCAGTCATTCGGATAGGACTTATCTAGATCGACATGCTAGCGAGTCTATGTGGACTGGTTCTGCGAGCACGTCGTCAGACCGTACCGCGACTTCGGAATATTCCAAGACGCCGAGTCGAAAGTCGCGTAGTTCCCGTGATCTGGCTTGGGCTCGTCGCGTGGTCACCAAACACGCCGCTGCCGCCCAAAACAATATCCCATCTACCACCACTACGGACTTTGACATCAATTCCTTTACAACACCGCCTTCGCGTAGGTAACTTTTTTTTATTAGTGATTAATTTACATAAGCATTTTATTAATTTTATTGTATAAGACATGTTGATTGTTTAAGATTTATTTAAGTTTTGTAAGCAATAAATTAATATTTATTAATATAAAAAACCTGTTTTCATTTTGCATTTATAGGACTGTGCAATACAAAAGGCAACAAAATATAATAAAACATACTTAGATTCTCGATAAACGTTTATTTTACATTTCCATAAATAATCATTTTACAACAAAATATTTATCGACTAATTAAAGGTGGAAACAAATTTATGCTTCGTCACATGTTATTTCATACATTAGAATGAAACGGATATATTTCTGTCACGTCATAATAACACAATACGACAAAAAATGTGTTTCCGCCTTTTTATATAGATGCACGCTCTTCTTTTATATACACGCTCTGTAATCTGCCCCCTAATTGTCTAATTTTAAATCTATTGCAATCGCTTTCAGTTTGAAAGGTGTTGCACAACCATTGCTTGTTTCTGAAGACAGTTGAAAAAAAAGTATTTGTATTATGCAGCAATGGTTGTGCAACACCTTTCAAACTGAAAGCGATTGCAATAGATTTAAAATTAGACAATTAGGGGGCTGATTCCAAACTACAGTTTAATGTCATTATACCTGTATTCAAATTCGAGGCAATACACGCTTATATAAACACTTAGCTAACATAATTTAAAATAAATTTATATCACATTTATAACACATTTTGTACCTTGTAAAACTAACTAATAATAAACTTATAACTATGGAATTGCATATAAACATGATTAAAAGGAAATAGTAATCAAAAACTTGGATGTATACTACCAAAACTTACTTGCCAAAAAGGTTGTAACTACACAACACATCAATAGTCGCTTGTAAGTGAGCTAGCAAAGCGGTTAAGAGACTAATTACATTTATTTAGCTCTATACAGCTTCTGTCCATAGAGATACGTACTTCTCCGTTGAGCATAAAACGAGGACAAATGTTTTTTTTATCATAAAAATGCTATAGATAGAGTTCAGAGCTGTTTCTAGAAGATAATGAATAGTTTAGCGTAGCGTATGGCTTCTTCCAGCGCCGTACGCGGTAAACAAAAGCCCTTCAGTGGAGATAACATGCTATGACGGCTATTCAGAACCTTACCACGCTGTACGTGGCTCATAAAACAACTAGCTGTACGCAGCTGACAGAAGAGGAACTGAATATGTACCAATATCGTTCTGCGATACGCGAATATTACTGAATAAAAGCCGACCCTGTAAGTACCGATAGCAACGCAATCGCGTATGTCTGTCCGTGTTGGTCGCTATTATTATTTCTGTTTTTTTATGATTTTTTATTTTTGTTATAAATATAGTTGTTTTGTTAAGGTCTCAACTTGTCTTTAACTGATGGAATGTTAAGCTGACTTAAAATAGAAGTATCATTTCTTTATCGACAGTACTAGTTGATGTACCTATGATGTAATGACGTCATCAGTTGCCGAAGGTCAACTCGAAGAGAACGGTTAGTATTTATTTCCTAATGAGATTGATACACCGTTGGTTGTCCTTAATTACGTGTGTATTTCGTCTATTTGATTTCAAGTTATATAAGTGCGAATATTCTTTTAAATTCTGACAAAACATATGTTCTGTGAGCATATTACACAACCAGCAGATATTGGTTGTTCAATAGGTATACTATCGGAAAAGTAATATTATTGCAATTTTGCTTACTACTAGAATCTATATGTAATCTGATATCGTAGTAGACGATGCCGATTTTTGAAAAAAATATCAATCAGATTAAAATTATTTTTGAGAACAATAATGACGGATATCAAACCAGAAGTTCCAAATTTCAGAGAACCAACAGCTTGTTTAGTAGTTTACATATAAGTCTTTGGTTGTAATACGTACATAATAATGCAGGAGTGTTAATATTCATAAATACTCTTGGCTTTTGTCTTGTCGGAAATCACACACAGTAATAATTCAATATTTCAACAAAAGTAAACGGTCAATAAAGATGTAGAGTTGATTAAAGCAGTGTTGTTACAATAGCGATACTTTCGTTATCGATAGTTACATTGACACTACCTATCGAGAGAATTAACTTGAAACTAGTGACTCTGTACTATAGTAAAACTTTAGGGAAAATTATGCGACGCTATCGATCTTAAACAATACAAATACTCATTTTTATTATTTGATATAATCAATTAGCCATCGCTATGGAAACAGCACTGGTTTAGGTACATATTAAACGTTTATGACCGATAAAAATATTTAATAAAAACGAGATTTTAAATACCTAATTTCAAAAATAATGTAAACGGTTAATCTAGATCTAGACTATACATTAACAATCCATTGTTTACAAAATGCTTTCATTTTGTACGTGATGTATTCATTTTTTTATATTATTAACACAAAACTTTTAACTGACGTTTAAGTAAACATATTATGTTTGCTTTAGTACTGTAATACTATAATATTTATATTGAAACAACACAATCATTATTGATAAACCTTTACTTTCCATTTTAAATAAGTCGCACAGCGAGAGTGAAACCGACTCAATTTGAATTTTAGACAAACAGTATTTAGCTTTTTGATCAACTACTCCTATTTAAATAGTCTATACTCCATTCATTATAGCATTAGACAGAAGTTAAATAAGGTTCTTTTTATGGTATACTTTGTGACAAAATATCAATAATTATGTTACTTTTAAGACTGACGGCTAATTTGCTGCATATTCACTTAAATACCAGCTGCTATACTTAACGGTTGTCGTTTAAGCTATCTATTAAACAAATGTAGAAGATTGAGTAAGTTAAATGACTAAGTTAAATGATTTAATAAATATTACAATAAAAAGTGTTCATCGTAAAGAACCTAAAGAAGCAGGGTTGGATAGTTTCGGCACGATTCTCATGTTACTATAACTCTACCAAATTTAAAACGTTGCCTAACCCTTTCAAACGTTTCGGTAGTACAGCTTTTTAATTTTGTTAGACTATTATTTATTCATAATTGTTAAAATCGTATCGTTATAGTGAATGGAGTATATATAAACATGTTTAAAGCTGTTTAATTAAGTTTTAGTCAATCATAGCAGTCCGTGTTGGCACGCGAGTCGTACTCATTTGCTATTGGTCGATATGACACACCTCGCTTGACAGTCATGAGTTATAAAGTACTACAAGTAAAATCTTAACATAATTCACTTAAGTTCTATTTTTCAAGTGGTGGGTACTAGCTTTAGACAGTTTTATTCTGCAAAGATGAATTTTGCAGATGGCAAATTTATAAAAATGGTAGTGGGTACTGTAGAATACATTATTTTTTAGAGTTGAGTCAGTTTCATTCTTACTATACGATTTTGATTATCAACTATGTCTTTTCCTTGTATAATACTCGTTTCGCTATGATAAAGATATATTTAATTCGATAATTACCTACAGTCTGCTGACACATCACTAAAAATAATCATAATTATACTAAATTGAACACAAATATTTTTTTAAATTTCCATACGGTCCCTTCCAACAAATGTTTTATTTTTCACTTCTTATAAAATATTAATTTAACACGACTTTGCAAATTGTGACTATACATAGGACAGATTTTACTTTGAGTATGTGTAACATAGAAACAGTGAGTATATATTAATCTTAAGAGAAGATTGTGCAGTGTAAATAAGCCTAAAGTCGAAGTAAACATAGATCATTTTTGAATGTTTTTATATTGGCGCACGCTCCACTTTCTGTGCATGTATTTAACTATGTAGAGAGGAAGGCACGATACAACAGTTATTGTCGTCACTTTCCACCAAAAGTCCCATTGTCTCAAGAAGTCCGCATCTAAAGGGGAAGATGGAGAATTATATTAGTGTTTTGGACCGACTTTTGATAGATTTGTGGCACCCGTCGCTCTATTAATACTATAAGAGCGGCCTCACATCAGTCTTGTTTTGATCCTACCCCTTCAAATTTTCCATACACTATTTCATTCCCTTCTGCCATATGTAAAATATCTTTAACCCTTGGTGAGCGACCAGTGAATCGCGGAAGACGAGCTCGCACCGGCTGATTCTTTTGCTTATATCTTTGGACTGGGGTAATATTAACTTGTGAAATTTGTCTAAAGACTAAATAAAAAATTAAAGCACTTTCAGAGGAAAAGGTGATGTAATAGTAAATTGAATATTTTCGCGCCGAAAATAGTAACATCGATAGCCCGATAACTGATATGTGATTACTAAAGTAAAATCTTATGTTTTTTTTTGATGGAAAATGACTTGATTAACAAAAAAAAAAACGAAAGAATCGTAAATTAGACATACGAAAGATAAGGCAATACAACACCAATTTATGATTTGACCAAGGGAACTTGTAGCCATTTGGAGGCCCAGGGCGGACCGCCTCCTCCTCCTCCCCTCAGGCACTCCGATATTTGATGTTGGCTAATTTTACGTACGCGCCCACCAAAAACAACAAGTCACTTAACTTTACTACGGATCCAGAGAAGTCTAACCCTAGACTCTAGCGGCTAAAGGTGAACGTCCACTGGCACGCACCGGCCGCAACGCCTTTTTATCACTAGTAAGGAAGGGGGTTGGGGGGTAGGACTTACCGAAGTACGATGTGAATATGAGCAACGTGGCGGTATACATGAGCAGACTGACGAACTCTGCCGCGATCATGAGCCGATGCCACGTGACCACGGTGAGCGCCACCATTATCAGTTCGGTCAGTATCAGTGCCGTGTAACTTATCTCCACTATGTGGATCAGTTGGTCCTCGAATAGAACTAGGGCACCGTACATTATAACACCGCCTGGAACGTGACAATCACTTACTACTTGTTCTCCTATGCCTGCGTTAACAATATCATATGTCACCAGTAAAAAAAAAACAAATCTTTCCTATTTATAACATTACAGGACCTGAGTACAGTAAACAATCAAAATATAATCTATATATAGGGACTGAAAGCGCATCAAGAAGTTACTTTTTTACGATAAAATGGACTCCTCGTTGTAATAAATAATTTATTGGTAAATAGATAATAAAAAAAAATTCTACGTTTTTGGAAAATGTAATTAATAAAAATTAACGCCCTCTGTTGTCTCGTTTCCGTACTAATACTGGTAGTTTATGTGTTGAATGACTTAAAACTAAAGTTCGTAGGCGAAAGCTGAAATTATGAGACAAATTCATGCATTTTAGTAAGTGTTATTACTACTCTAACAGCCAGTTTCCGAATTGAGAAAAATACAAAATCTCAATTAATTATTCTCAATAAAATAAGTTTTTTACGTTTCACAAGTCAAAAATTCCAAACTGCTATCAACTGATCATTTAAAAAACAAAAATCAGAAAGGAAACCCGTTTAAGTGATGTTTCAACCTGTTTAAGGAATTCTCAATCCAGAAACCGGGTGTTAGACATGAAACGGAAATTTATACGGGACTCTTCTTGACTACTCTCTATATATAATTAAACCTCTTTGCTGCCACTAGGACTACGCCCCCGTTCATTCTCCAGCCTCCAAAGTCTATCCACACACAAAAATATATCACGACGACGATCCGTTACGATCATTTTTTCGATTTGTGGGCCGGGTATATGATCATCAACAGCGCTTTTTCGTCCCCACTGCAGGGGCTCAGGCCTTCCTTATGGATGGTTAAGGAGGACGAGCCATGACCCACGCTGGGCCTTAACAACGCTTGTGCCGCGACGCTTATCCACTACACTACGCTGGTCATAGAATGGGTGACCAAAAATTTATTATCTCGAAAATCTAAATGCTTCGGAAGGCACGTTAAGCCATTGGTCCTGGCTGTACTAGCAGTCTTTAATATCCACCAAATCGCACTGAGCATGCGTGGTTGATTTAAATCGATTCCATCCATATGAACTGTGCGCCCCCAGCAGTGGGGATATTGATAGGTCGGTGATGAAGTTAAAGAGGCTGTTAATAATGAAGAAGTATTAAAAAAATAGTTCCCGAAATCAAACTAGATGTCGCTACGGTACTTCCTTGATTTCTCCATGACAACCTTTCCGGTTTTTTTTCATGTATAAAGGTAAATTAATTTTCAAAACTCAAAAAATAACTCTTTTGGTAGAGTAGCGTCTTGTGAGGTGCTTTTTAGTGCTTTCTTGTTTTTAAATATTTTCTCATTTTCTTAGATGTATATACCTTGATATATAGATATTCCAGTCCAAATATAAAAAGTCTTATAAGAAAGCTGCCGTCCTTTCGTTAGTTGCTTGTAAAGCTGCGGGTACCGTAGTGCTGTTGCACTAGATATGTCCTTGTCAAGCACCTATAGAAAAATTTTTTTTTTTAAATTTTAGTATAATAGTAAAATAAAAATAATAATAGCGACAAGCTTTCTACATAATATGTAGGTATATATACTTTAATGTAGCAGAATAATGGCTTAGATTTGATTAAAAAAAAAACCCTTTTTTTAGTTTTTCATCATCCTCTTCTCAGCGAATCCTTTCATTTGATACTCATATTATGAGAAAGCTTAAATATAGCCAGTCCGCCATCTTGAGTATATTTATTAGCCATATTGGATTTAGGAGAGGTTATATTTTCACTATAATTTCCCTTGTATTTGAAACATACCATCTCACCATCTTGGGGCTTTTGGACCGTGAGCCGTGTTAGATTCAAAATGATGTAACTTGATGAAATTAAATCATTTGATAAATACTCAAATCACAGAAATGTTTAAAATATATTATTTATCAATAACTTAGTTTAACATACCAAAGAGAAAACCGGGAGCACCGTGTACACTGTTCCATAACCGACCATAAGGAATCCGGGGTACAGTGACACGGACGAGAAATAGAATACTACGGAGAACACAGCCTGTGAACAAACGTTACCTTATTTTTATTTATTATCACAACACGTCATACAAATCTGTCAAATTTTTCCACTCGATTACAAACCTTAATAGTTTGAAGTTAAAGTTTAGAATTAATTGTGGAGAAATTACATGATGTATATGGCCCAAATAATATTCCGGAATCTATACAGAACATTTTTCTCACTAAATTCAAGAAATAATTATTTGGCTGGCTCTCTCTTTTCTCTATGCAGGAATATATAGATTTTTTAAACCAGAATGTTTACTAAAAGTTCAAATTTAAGTTGATATATTACTTAACATAGCAGGCTGAATAGGCTAATTGTATTTATTTTAAATTATGGTTTAACAGTAGAGTGTTGAGTATCGAGGCACTATTACCTGCATGGTGGAGACGATCAGACCGCGGTGCACTATGAACAGACATAGCGCGGCGGAGCGCATGTAGGAGCGGCGTCCGTGCACGAGCAGCAGCCGCGCGAGACTGGCGAACGTGCGCGCGCTCACGTCCCCCGCCAGCGACGCCGCCTTCCCCTCCGCGCCCTCTATGCCCACACCTGGACGCACACGAGGGAATAAGCAACAGACTAGAGTTGGTTAAGGGTATGTTCCGATATACACTGCGAGCACTGCGCAGTGGTCTTACTGTTGAAAAATCCGTTCCGTTATGGACTGCCAGTACACTGCTACAGTACCCTAGGGAAATTCATGACGTCATAAATTGCCGCCATTTTGTACTGTGAGCACTGGAGATTTCGAGGTAAGGTGCTCGCAGTGCTTTTGATCACGTGATCAGTCGAAACAGAATCAGAAAATGATAAGTTTCTAAATAAACAAAAAAAAAATACTTTCTTTTATTATAAGATAGATAAATAATTTTTTTATACAATTTTCAAATTTTATAATATTTTCTTTTGAAAAGAGGGAATCTTTATATTTATATTCACCTTGCATTAACAAATTTGAAAATGGCGCCAAAAAATAGGATTAACAGTATACTGGACTGCGTTCCGTTTTAAAAAGTCACCAGTATAACTTGCTATAAAGGAACGGGCTTCCAGTATACTAAATTGACGACATACTGTTCAGTGGTCGAAGTGTATATCGGAACATACCCTCGAATTGGTTAAATTAGCGCTTAACGTGTTAGTTTAGCACGCTAATAGTACTTAGCGCTTAACGCTGTTAAGTACGTCGTGTACGTACTTAACAGCGTTAAGCGCTAAGTACTTAGGGCGTTAAAATTTAGCGTGTTAACGCTAATGGACGATTTATTGACGCAGTACGTTAAATAACATCGCGTGCGAAGCCGATCTTGATTCAAGGTGAAGGTGCGAATTTTAATGGACGCCTTAACGATTTATTATAGTAGCATGTTAAATATGTCTGTGTTTTATTAACATAGTTTAGTAGATGAAACTTTAAATTGTGTAGATTTAATTGCAATTATGTGAGTAAAATAAAAATTTATGTTAGATAAATACATTAAAAGGATTAATTGTAAAAATTATAAATTTAAATATATTTTTTTAACATGATTAGTTATGATAAAAACGTGCTTATAATAAAGATGATAATGTTAATAAATATAAGAACAAATTTTAGTGACAGGCTGTAAAATTGAATTAAGTGTAGATAACAAATGTACCATAGTTCATTTTTTTTATCCGAGATGGGCTCACTCTTGACCTCAGGCGTAATAATATTAAGCGTAAGGCCTAAGATTGGACGAGTTTGCCCAGAAGATACCTATTCACTCGTGCTTTAAATATTCCTGGGTTATAGGATACCGGGAAAACAGAGGCAGGTAGGCTATTCCACTCCTTGGCTGTGCGCATAATAAATGATGATCCAAAGCGCTTTGTCGGATACGTGGAATGTGAATGATAAGGTGTGCGTAATAATTTGCTGTACGTCTGGATTCCCGGTGGTGCTGGCGGAATGAGCCGATGCAGCTCAGAAGCACACTCTCCGAAGTACACTCTGTAGAGTACCGACATTGAAGCAACTTTTTAGGCGATGAGACAGACTGTGGAGCTTAGAGTTATCGAGATCACAATCCCCCACAAGTTTTCTGGCTCTACGGTCCACCGAATCGAGCGCGGTAAGCTGGTATTTTGCTGAACCCTCCCAAAGGTGTGAGCGATATTCCATACACGGACGAATTTGCGCTTTATACAAAGTACTAATTTACTTTTATTTGCATGTATTTGAATACCATATTAATATAAATTATTGTTTACTATAGAAATAAAATGTTTACGTATCATTCGCTTTTATCATATTTCCCAAATCAAACAGGAGGAACGGGCTTTGACCACCGCGGAGGCAGCGAGGTAAGGCTGTGGCAACGTACCCATATCGGCCTCTTGTATCATGGCGACGTCGTTGCCCCCGTCCCCCACGGCGGCCACCACCAGTCCCCGCGCCCGCAGCAGGCGCGCCACCCGCGCCTTCTGCGTGGGGGAGCAGCGCGCCACCACCACGCCGCTGCAGCGCCGCAGCACTGACACCATCTCCTCCTCGTACCAGTGCAGGCACATCTACCACATCGCATAGACTCATCAACGGCCTTTTTACGTGCCTAGTGTAGAACAGCGCCGTCTCCCCCCCCCCCGCAACTTTTGAAATTAACTTTTAACTTGCTTGAACGAGATATAGCCAATTTTTGAGATACAGTACATTAACGAAAACCGCAAATATTCGTTTTTCATTCATACAAACACCATGAAATTACAACAAATCAAAGTACTTTCTGGCGGCGAAACACTAAAGAAAACATGAATAAATTACTTATGATTAAAGACAAAGTAAGAGTAAGACTAAGAAAAGCTCGTCGATCACGGATACAAAAAATACAATATAGTTACGAGCGTAACTTTATTAGGCTATAATTTATTTATTGAACTTTATTGACCAATAGAAGCATGGTACAAAAGCCGGACTTAATGCTAATAACATTCTCTCTCGGTCACCTTTAGGAAAATTAAAAAAAAACGCGATGGCAGTGCAGAGAAATAAAAATAGGTGAGCAATTGAAATTATATATATACATATGATCGAGACTTGAATATACGACTAGAACGGTTGTAACCTCGAGAGTCTCCCCCTCCACTATGAGGTCCATGTCGGGCGCTAGTTCGGCCAGCGCCTGCAGCGTCGCGTGCGCGTCACGTCTCGTGGTACAGGGGGGCGCGGGGTACCAGTTGCCGCCGCCGCCGAGGTGCAGCGACCGGGCGATGCACAGCGCCGTCTCCAACTTGTCCCCGGTCAACATCCATATCTGTCCAGTATCAACTCAAATATATATTTATATCAAAATGAATCCCTATTTCCCTTGGTTACGATATTTCTTTTTTGTTGTGTTTGTTATTGTTGAGAAGGTTCTTATGAAAGAAAAACTAAGAAAATTGTGTGGAAAATTTAAGAATATTTAACCTTAGTGCTGTGGATAATATCGCTCACTGAATAGTACAGTGGCACAACTTATAAAAACCATAATTTCAAACAACGCTCTCCGAAGTTATGAAAATCTAATATATTTATAATTATGAAAATAATATTTTTAGCATAACAGTTAAACCATTTGTGTTATATTATTCTGTTAAGTTTTATATTTTTTCTTTAAATTATCTATGGGATGCCACCACAATGTTGTGGCGTTTTCTCGAAATAATGGTTTTTGAGTTGTGCCACTGTACTATTCAGTGAGCGATATAGTTTTTTTTAATGTAACCTTATGACGTTTGACATACATAGAATTGGCAGACTGCATGCTGCAAAATTTCATAATCAAGACAGGACAACTTATGTCGGCTAGACTGCTATAATCCTCGCAATTGCTTATGCTCTGGCCGCCATTTTGGTGACGTAATTGTGTTCAGTACCGTTAACGAAAAAAAAAACACTGGTTGACGAGTACATTTGAAAGTTGGGTTGTGTTGGGTTCACACAAAATTTTTGTTATGTTTTCAATTGTTATTGTTTAGTTTTTTGTTACTTTCTAAAGTTGATTAAAATAACAACTGTGTAAAAAAAATCCTTACAATAAACTAAAAAAACAATCTTTTAACTGGTATGTGAGCCAGCCCACTAAGGAAGTCATCAACAACAGCAAAACAGACATGTTAATACTCCTTATGTATGGGTCATCATCACAAACCTAATAGTGTCGCCACTGCTCAGACCTTCCCTATGGATGGAATCGAATAGGGTGAATGGGCCATGATCATTGGCGCAGTGCTGATTGGTGGGTATTAATGACTGTAAATGCAACCGGGACCAACGGCTTTACGTGCCTTCTGATGCTCGAGATAATAAATTTTTGGTCACCCATCCCATGACCGGCCATTGCCAAAGTTGGTTCATCTCCTCCATCGAGCTCCTCATGAATGTAATGGACATCAGTATGGATTGTTACCTTAATGCCGGCGGTACGCAGTCTGGACAAAGTGTCCGGTACATCTTCAGCGAGTCGATCCTCCACACCGGTGAGCCCCAGCAGGGTCAATCCTCGCTGCAACTTATTTATTGCGGCCGCTGTCCTCTCGCTACGATTCTGTACACTCAACCTAGCTTCTTTGTATTCGCTCTGGAAGATATAAAACACATTATAAAAAAATAGCGTCCTGCTATCTGTATGCCATCTTTTAAAGATTATCCAGCATAAAATCAGACCTGATCACAAGACCAGCATATGCTGAGCTGGAACCGTTTTGGGACAGAGATTTAGTTGCCTATGTAATTGTGTTACTTCTGATTTTTGTTTTTTTTTTTGTCCCAAATAAATGGATTTATTATTATTATCATTAAACTACATAACGGTTTTAATTCGGTTTAAGAGTATATATCTATAGCTATATCTTTATCGAACGTGATATGTACGGCAAAAGTAATGATATACTCAATAGTATCGATAGTATATATATGCTAGTTTAATAAACAGCTAATAGTATTGCCAACTAATAATTAATTACTTTACTATCAATATTGTCACTAGTTTCGAGTCGACTGTCGACAGCGATACTATCGATAGCTGGGCAACTCTATATTATCGACCTTCAGCTTCTCTTACATATAGATATTTATTGGCAGATATCTGTCCCACCTCGAATTCCAAGTACTCGTTCTTGGTGAGGGTCTTCGTCGCCACCACCAACGTCCGTAGACCATCAGCGGCTAATTTACGACACTCTGTGAGCCAAGACGACTCATTGAACCAAGATGACGAGTCCAGTAGTTGAGCGAGCGCTACGTCCGCGCCTTTCACGTAGTAAGTGATCACTTGAGTGGTTTCGTCCTACAAACATCTATACATATTTATACTATTCGAGCCAAACAAGAATAGAATTGCAGACAGGTTCGCAATGCGCTTCAACTTCAGAGTGTAAGGTATACAAAAAATATTTATTTTAATTCTCGATGAAGTCATCTCAATACTAATAATAAATCCAATGATTGAATATATGTATAAATTTGAATGAATCTAAAAACATTTAGCGAAATATTTTCTTTGCTGTCAGTACTAAAATGACAGCTATGACATGAATCTTATATATATGCCAATCTTATATTTCTTTAAGTACATGGAACAGTAAAAAAATGCATGAAATTGATTTGTTACATTAACTATCTTATTATAAAACAAAACAATAAAAGTTAGTGCTTTGTTTAATGACGCCTTTAACCTCTTATGAATGTCAAATGTGTACGGGTAATGTCGACTAATAAAAAAAAGATATATATATATATATAATATATTTGTTTCTGTTTACTGTCTACACCCGTATTTACAACGAGACAAAAGAATAAATCAAATTAAGACGCGTTGACATAATTTGGTCGGATCGGACAATGGTTTCAACCTGTTACTAAGGTAAGTTCTCGTTTTATAATAATATGGAAACTGTTCAATTAAACGAGGTATGGTTACGTGTTAATATTTGGTTTCTGAAATGAGTTTATCCCCAAAAATATTAGAGAACCGCTGTTTTAAGATGTATGTTAGATTTTATAAGACGGGTATTAATATTATACCTACCTATAGGTGAAAATCCTAACTATCGAAAATTTTATCGCGTTAATACCCGTCTTATACAATCCAATATAATACAACGTGAAAGATTTAAAGTTTATCTATATTAGTATTTAGATATATGTGTTGTGCCCACCTGAACTATGATTCCCATCATCTTGCTCTCACTAGTGAACGGGAATATCTGTAGTATTGTGAACTCCCTGATTTCGTTGGCCGCTCGCAGTTTTAACGAGATGTTGTGTAAGTCACGCCTATACAGTGACACGCCCATCTGACCGCAAGGACGATAGCATTATAATAGATAAATAAAAATATCACTACCAATATACTTAAGTATTCCAAAATAGGGTAATTTGGATACTTTAAAATTTGTCTTGAATTTGCAGAAAAACTTCAATTCAAATGAAAAAAAAAACATATATCCTGACTTTGAGTAACAAAATCGCTTATTGATGAATGTAAAATTTTAAAGACCAGGTTTTTTATATTTTAACACGTGACTCAAACCACAATCCACCATAGTGTGACATCACTTCGTTAGTTAGTTTTTTTGTTTTTTTTTTTTTTGTAATAAATATGGCCGATAGTATTCGCTGCCTTAAAAAAAATCATTTAAATTTAAGGTTTAACATGTTTATTTTACGGATACATTTTTTGTTGCGACTTATTTAAATTTAAATAATCACACTATCGAGTAGCTCGGTGGCGTAGTGGATTAGCGCCGCGACCCGTGATCGTAGTCGTTAAGCAACTTTCGCAAGGGTCGGTCACGGGATGGGTGACCAAAAAATTATTATCTCGAGCTACTCCGTGCTTCGGAAGGCACGTTAAGCCGTTGGTCCCGGCTGCATTTGCAGTCGTTAATACCCTCCAATCCGCATTGGGCCAGCGTGGAGGGTCATGGCCCATCCTCCTTAACCATCCATAAGGAAGGCCTGAGCCCCTGCAGTGGGGACGTAAAAGGGCTGATGATGATGATGATGAATCAAACTATTGCAATATTCTTTGCTTACAATTATGATCACATTTAAATCTGTGTACAGTACAGAGGAAAAAATATCGATATATTTACGATAAATCTTAAATATTTTATTAAGTAACAAAACAATAAATATTTATAATAAGATGAGTGATATGGCTCGCCGATGTATATGCGTAGAAGGTTAAATTTCGAAGCACAGCAAATGTGTCCAATCAGAATGTTTCAAGTATCACGCCATCGGGCGATCCACCAATACCAAAGCGCCTGTTCTCTACTGAATGTGAGTGAGATGGACACATAGTGCGTTGTATATTATACCATATTATTGTTAAAACAAGACTCACTAAAACGTTCGGCATTGACGGTTGCTAGATTTGTACTGCGCAAAGTAACATCAATGAGATATATTGTACCGCGAGTACTCCTCAATTTGATGGTTTGTTCTTGCACACTCATTCTGTCTTACTTCCACTTAATGTTATTAAGCGTTAATGTTATAAGTTAATATATACCATATCGGTCCACTTGACGAGAGCTACTTCATCAGGGCTGGAAGCTTGATAGTCGCATAGCTGTTGCTGAGGTACCGCGCCACCACAACTTTCTGATACCACCGAGCTTGCCATATCTATAAATATTAATTTATACCTATATTCATGTCCTGATTACTTTCAAACAGTTATCTCAAAATAACCTTTTAATCGAATTTAAAAATACCTCAAAATCGTAAAGGAGGAACTTTTTTGTCAGCTTATGGGCACGAGATGATCTCATATAAATAACATGGCCGGATCCTGCCCAGTGTGTACAGTAATTATCAATTTATGAAAATTACGTTTAAAATAAATTAAAATATTTTTTATCGGCACAGCTCTATACAATTTACCTGCCATGTCATTTATCGAAATCGAATCGATAGTTTTATTTTTATAACAAAACAAAATATGCTTTTCACCAAACATCACTAAAATATATGCACGTCATGTTTATGTCACCAAAAATAAAATGTTAAAGTATATGCGAATAACGTTGGATAGTGTAAGTGTAGCTCGGTGGCGTAGTGGATAAGCGTCACGGCCCGCGATCGTAGTCGTTAAGCAACTTTCATAAGGGTTGGTCACGGGATGGTTGACCAAAAAATTATTATCTCGAGCTACTCCGTGCTTCGGAATGCACGTTAAGCCGTTGGTCCCGGCTGCATTTACGTGGAGCGTGGAGGGTCATGGCCCATGCTCCCTAATCATCCATAAGGAAGGCCTGAGCCCCTGCAGTGGGGACGTAAAAGGGCTGATGGTGATGATGACGATGACGATGATACCTGATTGCGAGTCGTCGATGTTATGTTGCACGTCGTACACGGGCGTGACGTTGTGGCACAGCGCTACGGCGAGCACGCACCGCCACACCTGCCGCGGCGTGGCGGCCGTCAGGGCGGCGCCGGCGCCGGAGACGGCATCGCCCGCCGGCGACGTCGGCAACGACGGGGCGTCGTTAGTTACGTACTGTGTCAGGAGTGCTTCCACCTGCCAATCGGGGTTAATAATAACATATGAAAATATCCGACAATTATATCATATATATGAGAAGCTGCGATTTTTAAATTGAAAAGTGTAAAATGAAGATTGAGTTTGATTTATTTAATACTTTTATTATAATTCATCAATTCACAATCCTATTCAAAAATATTATTAATGATAAAATGTCCTTTGTCCTAGGTCCTCTAGATCTTGGGTAGCTTAGTGGTAACTCAGTTTTTTATGCGTTAGGGATATGATTTAAGCACAACCCCTGTTGCTTGGCAAGAGACAGGGAGATGTAGGCCTACCTAATATGTGTCATGAGACCTATAAGGAAGTGTAACTCGTATGAATTAACACAACACCGGATGGCCTATTCTATTTGTCCTCAAATGAAAATTCAGAAAATTTTGAATCATTGTTATAATATTGTTCAAATTATATTCGTGAGAATTATCTGTGCATCAGAAACAATGTCAAGTCATTCTTTCTGTTATATCACATTATATAGTATAATGCGTTTATTTGAGGTTGCATTTGCAAAAAAAAAAATTTTTTTAGAACCATAATAGTGCCAGGGACAGAGCGGATTTTGAAGCATTTTTAGAAGAGTATTTTTCAGTATAGCACTGTGAGTGCAAAATTTATCAAATATAATATTAACTTTTAGTTATGCTACATGCAAAGGAAAAACTTGTCTTTGACCCTAATTGGTCATAGTTTCTTGTCGAGAATTAACAGAAAGGCGTCGGACACGAAAGGTTGTCAACTTTTATTAGGAGAAATAGAGTTAATCTTTTTCAAAGGATGTAAATAAAGAAAACGAACTTATAATAAAGTGTATCATTTGTTTAACATTTTTAAAAATGTATTTTTTGGTACCTGTTTCGTTATGATAATAGGTATGCAACATATATGTGTGACTGTCATTAGTATCATAAAAATAGTAAAAAGAGTGTTTCATAGTCCTCTATTAGTATTGTGGATTATATAGTACTTCATGATATAGAGTAAGATAGTCTATTTTAGAGTACAGTTGGCAGCCCTATGAACTGCTGATTATATTAATTAAAGTATTGGAATCATACCTCATAAAAATTATTTCTGTCATACAGAGCGTTTCCTAGATGCAATTTCTGAAACACCATCTCGTTCTTGGTGAGAGTGCCGGTCTTGTCGGCCAGCAGGTATTGTATCCTACCCAATTCTTCCGGTATTGTGGTCGATCGCATCACTGTGCCTTCGATCTTCTTATCTCTTTGTATGTTCCAACAGTAGAAAGCTTTGCCCATTTCCAAATTGACTCTTAAACTAAAAAAATAAAATATATTTTTGTTTAGTTACACTACCTGCTTAAATGTTGATGAAAATACGCTTACCAATTACTTTCACTACTTCTGTATTTTTTTAATCCGGAAAAATAGGTTAAGAGCGACTGGGACTCACGTACAAACATTTTAAAAATTCTACACACCCTATACGTTTTTATCTTAAATATAAATATAGAACTATTTTCTAAATTTATCAAACATTCAGACCCAGCAGTTTTGGAGATATTTTTTTTATTTTATCTTTTTTTTTAAATAATTTTAATACTATTTGTTATAGATAGACACACAGACAACCAATTAATAATGGTTCCGTAACTATGGTTGTCGATAAAATATCGAAACCGCATTTGTGTCTTAAAATTAATTAGTAAAAGAAACTTCGTTTATGAAGGAGTCTAGAGTGTACTTCCGTCGTTTGAAACCATAACAAATATGCTTTAGCTATTTTATTTAATCGGGAGTAGCTCGGTGGCGTAGTCGATAAGCGCCACGGCTCACGATCGTTGTCGTTAAGCACTTTCGCAAGGGGCGGTCACGGGATGGGTGACCAAAAAATGGTTATCTCGAGCTACTCCGTGCTTCGGAAAGGCATGTGAAGCCGTCGGTCCCGGCTGCATTTGCAGTCGTTAATACCCTCCAATCTGCATTGGGCTAGCGCGGAGGGGCATGGCCCATCCTCCTTAACCATCCATTAGAAAGGCCCGAGCCCCTGCAGTGGGGATGTAAAAAGGCTGATGATGATGATGATGATTTTATTTAATACTAGTTTTCCGCCAGCGACTTCGCCCGCGTGGTGTCTAGGGAACCGATTAGTGGGATAAAAAGCCTATATGTCAATCCAGGCTTAGAATTATCCATATACCAAATTTCATTAAAATCCGTTCTATATATCCGTTTATAATATTAGAAAGATTATTTACTCCTGTGTACACAACTTAAATAATTTACATTTAATGACACGGATATAATTACAATGACATATTGAGAAGTAAACGATAGTTACTATAGTAACGTTTTAATTCCCTGTACAAAATTCCACTCCAATTTTCATCCGCTTATTTGCTGTTTTTCTCTATAAAATATGCCTAGGTTCACCGCATAATATGTTTTCCGTAGGTGAAAGAATTTCTCAAACCGCTCTAATAGTTTTGGAGCTTATTTTGTTGCAAACAAACAATGCTTTCCTCTTTATAATATTAGTACAGATCTGACCAATGTATGTGATATTTTCTATCATTTGTTTTATTTTACTTATACAATATAACAACCAAATAAATATTTACCTTATAGGTATGATGTAGGAAAACAAAAGCACAAATCTGAAGAAGAATCCAAACCATGGTCCGTTGAATCCCTTGAGCACAATGAGTAGTACCGAAGTGAATACAGTAGCCACAAACAGCACCTTAGTGAGACTGTTCACTTGTAAATCTAAACGACCGACTTTTGAACGTGGCGTCGCATTGTTCATCACACTGCGTGTTTCGCTGCCTGCAAACGATTATAAGCTTTAGTGTATCTGCATTAGATCATTCAATAGCTCTTAATTCTTTTATGTACATATGAAAAATTCAGTTTTAATCTTAATAAATTACTATTTACTTGATGCTATCAGAACTAATTATTAGCAAATTTTTTATTGACAGAATTTATCTTAAAAATACACTATTCTCAAGATGTGACCACCTAATTCTATAGACAAGACCATTGGATTCAACATATTGGCGATATTTCGATTTATTTTACTACTTTGACATATATTATGGCGAATGAACGACTAACAGCCATTTGCACAAACGTTAATTTGTCAATAGATTAAAGCGACATTACCCATACAAATTTGAAAGAAAAAAAGAAAATACGTTTATTGAAAATACAGTACAACAACAAAGGGTTTAGCCGGATACGTATGACGAGTCGGCCCCCAAATGGGAATCGATATTGAAACTTATGTTTTAATATAGACTTGATGTTCAAACACGATTTATGTACTTTTCGCGACCGACTTCCGCTTTGACCTTGAGATAGACAGCAAAATATCCGTATGCTTGACTATTACTGAATGTGATATATCTCTGAAGCTAATTAAGATAAAGAAGTGAAACTAACGCGAGGTGTTAGGTTACATTACAGAGTATATCACATATATTTTTTTATAATTTTTAGAATAAAAAATTACATTAAAAAAATAAAAATAAAAAAAAACATGTTTTTTTTTCTGAGTTCTCTGTGACTTACAATCACGAAATTAATATATGTTATGCTCCTTTGTGTGCTCTATCACCCATAAAAATTGCGTGAAAAAAAAGTTAGTGCAACACAACGAAAAAAAATTATATGTGATTCGCGCCTTGTAGTGTGAGTGTATAAACAAACAAGTTCGAACTTGTTATCGAGCTGTTTACTGCATCGTTTGTTTAGCTAAAGTAGCAGTCATTTGTATTACACAAGAAGGCAGTTTGGGACTCAAATTCTGTCATAGGTATTTTGTATCAGAATTTTGAAATTATTAACTATCGAAGGTGCCACTAATCCTTATTACGGACGTTATGTCGAGAAAGTGTAGAGATTGTAACAAGTACCTGTGTAACATTGCTGTAAAATACATATAATGACCTAATATCATCAAAGCAGAAGTAAAATCAAGACATATAAATAGAAAAGTCTATCGAATTTACATTCACTATATTTCCGAAGGTAATGACTACAATAGTATTCTTCGTTATTGCTGTGATTGCCCCAATGGCAAACGTACAGTGGGATGCTGTTCTCATGTAGCAGCTATTATTTATTATCTATCATATGGATGATATTTGTCCAAAATCGTACGTCCTGCTGGGGTCCTAACTAAGTTATTTGCGACTCAAAGTGTTCCGATTGTAATTAATTACAACAGTGACGATGATTAATATTTTGTTTCTTGTATTTTGATAGACACGAAAAAGTAATAATAATAAGTATTGAACACTGGCTGTATTTTTTTTCCATTTCTTTTTTAACTATTATCCCATCTCTTAAGACTAGTTACTTATGTTTTAAAACAAGCTGATGTGAAATTTCGAAAAAAAAAAAACAATGATGTAATGTGAAAACCTTATAATACAGGGGTATACCATAAGACAGAAATCACATATAATTTTTTTTCGTTGTGTTGCACCAACTTTTTTTTCACGCAATTTTTATGGGTAATAGAGCACACAAAGGAGCATAACATATATTAATTTCGTGATTGTAAGTCACAGAGAACTCAGAAAAAAAAACATGATATTTTTATTTTTTATTTTTTTAATGTAATTTTTTATTCTAAAAATTATAAAAAAATATATGTGATATACTCTGTAATGTAACCTAACACCTCGCGTTAGTTTCACTTCTTTATCTTAATTAGCTTTAGAGATATATAACATTCAGTAATAGTCAAGCATACGGATATTTTGCTCTCTATCTCAAGGTCAAAGCGGAAGTCAGTCGCGAAAAGTACATAAATCGTGTTTGAACATCAAGTCGATATTAAAACATAAGTTTCAATATCGATTCCCATTTGGGGGCCGACTCGTCATACGTATCCGGCTAAACCCTTTGGCATTCAAAGGCGTCACTAAACCTTAATGACGTTAAAGTGGTAACACTGCAGTATGCTAAAGTATGATGTAACTGTGAAATATGTCTCCACAGAAAACAACAATACTTTGGTCATGTAGTACACTGCGGTACAGTCATCTTGGAAAAGCTCATAATAATCCGCAAAGTGGATCGCAAACGACCAAGACACAGTCCCAGGCGATGGTCTGATCAGGTGGCGGAACGATTACAAATGTCGATATCGCAGACTCTCCATCAAGCAGAAGACCGAAGTAAATGGATAAGTCTGCTGCAACGCTTTCGTCGAAGTGATGATCCTCGGCACTGAGGGACCGACTCAAGGAGGAGGACTAAAAAACTATGGTAACATACTTTAATAAATTAATTTGCGAAAATGCATTGCTATAATCGTGAAACTATGATATCTAGCAACTTCCACATCCAGTCAGTGTCTGCAAGACCCGCTGTGTACCGTCCGTACACAAATTCACAAGTACAAACATCAACAAATTTCTCAAAAATCACTCGGCGAATGGTACTGTAATATCTAACACCTCCTGATGCTCCGTGGAGGGGCGAAATACGAGTACAGTGGTGATTATTACAAGATTTTTTGCTCTTGCAAATATATTGATCGGGTGTGGAAGTTGCTAGATATCATAGTTTCACAATAATAGCAATGGACTTCGGCAAAAACTAGCCTGATTTTATTAAAGTATGATGTTTTAAAAAAGTATGACCGTGTATTTTAGGAACGAGTACTAAAACAAAATGTCTAAATGGATGATTTATAAAAACTCAAGATATTTAAGTTGATAGTGGCAACTGTAAAAAAAAAATAGCAGAGCGTTGTTACAGACCTGTGTAAATGACGAGTCCAGTAGCTTGTCCTGATGCAACAACACACCCACTCCACAGGGTATTCTCTATATCGAGGGAGTCACTCTCACCCTCGTCTAGTCTGGTACAAGTACCAATAAACGAGTGAATATCTTTCTCCGGCTTCTCCGCCCAGACTTTCGCATTGATGTCCAGCAAATGAGCGTCAGTTTGAAGCTTTTGCGTTGACGGCAGAGGTATTCTAGAAAATACAGCACTTGTAGTAAAGAATTTTCATAAAAAATATCAACCCAAAAACAACACCTTAGACAATTACGCAAAATCCCGTCTTATGTCGCCCAAATATTTAGGAATCGCCTATTATTTCACTATTGACTAGGAACCATCTTACGAAAATAAGCAATGTCTAAAGTTATTATATTCGTTAAGAGGTGCCTTGTGCTAGGTATTTGCGTAGGTGACAGGTAATAAATATCTCAAGGGCTAAAGAAAAAAAATAATTGGAATTAAACTAATCTGCTTAGGCGATTCGTAATATTAGGCGTTTCCTGGGTATGCTATGCCTTGTTCTAGGTTAGTAAAAATGGGTGTTTGTGAGTCTATTGTTATTTGTCGTATATTAGCAAACACCTAAGATAGAGTTGCCAGCCATCCTGTTTCAGCAGGAAGTCTTTTGGGATTGCATCCTGGATTTATGTAACATCCTGATAACGCCATATATTTTTAAATGTACGTGGTGCTTTAGCATTATTATTTTAAGTTGCGAAATACAAGCGTCGTACAGCCCTGGGGGATGGAGCTTTTTTTTCGTTGTTGAAAATAAACTTAAGTATTAATGCTTCCTGATTTTTTAATATATATATATATTATTTTTATTTGAGTTGGTAACTCTTTTTTATCGTAAGGGAATGCTTAATGCACTAGCCCTGCCATTTGACAGGCGGCAGGGGGTTGGGAAGCGGCTATTAGAATCCACTCAATATTTGTTGCCCCATAGGAAATACTGATCTAGGTTCGATTCGATAAAATATCTGTCTATCTATGGATAGATAATTGCGCCAGATGTTTGACCAGAGGGTTAGCTGGACAAACAGAAATAAATGAGTGCTACAGGGTCGTGAGTTTTTAGTTTCCCACACATTCATAACTATTTTCATATACATTCACGATTGCGTTCAAGGGTATTTATGGTTTCTGACATCACCATTCGATACCACGCAATCAATTTGATTCATTCTTTCGTCCGCTTCATTGTATGCCAGAACCAACAGTGTATGCCTGTGTTATGATTTATTTTACATCAACACTGTCTTTCAGGTAAAACATCTGTAATAACTCTTTATATAAATGCAGCCGACGAGTGGTACCTACTCTATTTTTGGATATCATAATATACTAGACCATAGCCTATGATACTTAATAAAAAGGCGCATTTACTAAAAATAATCACTTTTATTTGGTTTTAATTATGTATAAATAAATAAAGTTTAAATAGTTGCGAAGAAACTGCATCATAAATATGTAAAGGCACTGAAAAGGCCATAATAACAATTCATAAAATTTTCTCGACAGAAGAAAATATTTTTCGTAATGAAATTTTGATGTGAAATACGCCATTACGTCCCAATCTATCAAATTGATGGACACATTGATTTCGTCTCATTCTCTCCATTGTTTTAAATCAGCCTTAATAAAATGGGCATATCCACAAATAATTTTTTATATGGAGTTAATTTAGAAACTAGAGTTTTCCCTCCCCATGGCAATATCAAGGCAATTTATTTTAATTGAATAATGAATAATGCACTATTAAACAAATATCCAGCTTAGTATCAAAGGTTTGTACGATATGACTGCTACTATTCACTTTAAATGATAGTAAACCGGTTATTACCCACAGATAAGGAAGCAAAATAAACTATAATTAAATTTGAAATGATATTTTAATACGAACTAAAGCTATTTATGCACTGGTGACATTTATGCCCGTTTCACTAAACTTAGGAGTCGCCCAAATCTGTTGCCTAAATATTTAGGAATCGCCTAAGGTAAAAATGCATTTCACCATTGACTAGGAACCACCTAACGAAATTAAGCAATGTCTAAACTTATGATATTCGTTATGCGGCGCTTTGCGCTAGGCATTTGTGTATATGACAGGTCATAAATATGTCAAGGGTTAAAAGAAAATTTTTTTTATTTGGAATTGCACTAACCTGCTCAAGCGATTCGTAATATAAGCGTTTCCTAGTTTAGCTATGCCTTTTTCTAGATTAGTAAAAATGGGCACTACCTTGACAAATGCTTAGGAATTTTAGTGATACTTGAACATGAGACAATTAAGTAAATTCCGTGGTAAGGAGGAGAGCAAGCATGATAAATAAATAACCACCAATAGGCGCATACGCATAAAGGGAAAAGTTTTACCTATTTGTTGACAAAAATAGATACTTAATTATCAGTTTCAAAGTTTTTAAAAGTAGTTAAAATAGCATAAAAATTTCACATTTAATCAAAGGGAACAATATTTTCCATCACCAAAGTATACTTGTTACCAATTTCATAGTGCCAGATAAATGAATTTGCTTCCCATACGTTTTTGTATTATTACATTAATAGAAGTATCACCTGTTTCAGATATTTAAATACGAGGGTCAAACTGAAAGTTCTTAGAACTGGCCACTTATAAACAATATAATAAAAAAATAATTCTAAAATTTGAAAATATAACTCTTTGCCAATATTACTGAGTATATATTTCATTCATTTGTCATTTGTTTTACGATTTGGCGGCAAATTGAAAATTGTCTGTGTCACGTCATCATGAATTTAACACGAGAAAATTTTCGTGCAATGATTTTTTATGACTTTCGATGTCATTTAAGTCAACAAGAAAGTTATGATAGACTACGATTGGCCTTTCACGATGAAGCCCCATCTCGTGCGACTGTTTACAACTGGTTTAATGAGTTTAAACGTGGTCGCACTAATCTCACTGATGATTTACGTGAGGGACGGCCTTCTACGGCGACGACTGAAGATAACATCTGTGTTGTGCGGCGTATGATAGAGACTGACAAAAGAGTGACCTATCAACAGATTCGGACAAGCTTAGGCATCGGTATGAGTCTAGTGCACAAAATCCTCCACGAACATTTAGCGGTCAGGAAGCTTTGCGCCCGGTGGATACCTCATAATTTGACTGAGGCTCAAAAACTCCATCGTGTGGATTGGTGTCGTAAAATGATTGAAAGATTTAACGGAGGTGACTCAAATGCTGTGTTCGACATACTAACAGGTGACGAAAGCTGGATTTACTGTTATGATCCTAAAACCAAAAGACAATCTGCTCAGTGGGTGTTTCCTTTCGAGGAGTTGCCAACTAAAGTGAAGAGAGATCGAAGTGCGGGAAAAAAAATGGTGGCCTCGTTCTTTGGAAGGATAGGTCATTTTGCAACAATTGTGTTAGAGGATCAAAAAACAGTTTCTGCAGAATGGTACACTACCAATTGTTTGCCACTTGTCTTGGAAAAAGTTCGAGAGAAACGACCTCGCAGTAGGATCCTCCTTCACCACGACAACGCCTCGTCGCACACCGCCAAGCGAACGATCGACTATTTGGCGACATCAAACGTTGAATTACTGGGTCACCCGCCGTATAGCCCCGACCTCGCGCCTTGTGATTTTTATTTATTTCCAAAAATTAAAGAAAAACTTAAAGGAAAGCGGTTTATGAATGCTGAAGAAGCGGTGGCTGCGTATCGCGATGCCATTGAAGAGACCCCTAAGGACGAGTGGGCAAAGTGCTTTTCCCAGTGGTTCCATCGCATGCAGCGGTGTATTGACGTGAATGGACAATATTTTGAAAAGATATAATAAAACTAATAACTGGCTAATGTAATCAGTTTTTGATTTTCTAAGAACTTTCAGTTTGACCCTCGTAAATAGTAATTTGTATATAAATGAACATAATTATCTCCAAATTTTATACCTTGAATCAGTGAAGTATGTATGCCGAAAATAATAGGATGAAATCTTCAAAAATAACAGCTTTTTAAAGAGGTAGATCTGTCATCCAGTGAAGAAATTTTGTATTTAATATCATTAGTACATGAATGCAATCACATGCAAAAGATTTGCCAGTTGTATGGCAATGTTTCGCATGCACTTGTCTTGTTCATTTTTAGCACAATGAAATAACTGTGGCCTTATCAGTATTGTTTCACTACTACGAAAACATTCTATGTGTGTTTTGTATTTGCAATAGTTTTACAGATGTATAGCTATCGTAAGTGAATGTGTTGGTGACGTAAAAAGTAATTTCCTTTTTTAATGGTATTAGTCATCTATAAATAAACTAGTTATTGAAATATGGTTATCATTAAAATGCTTAAACATTAGTCAACTTATTGATATGAAATGAAAATATCTTTATTCAAGTAAGCTTATTTCAAGCACTTTTGAATTGCCCAAAAATTTATTTTTCTCCTTCAACTTGTTCAGGACGTCTTTTAGCTGACAAGAAGAACAAGCGAAAGAAACTTACCTGCTCTTTATCATAAGTAATGACATTTACATAAATCAAGTCATTAGCAAAATAGAATGTATTATCACAATAATAAATGCAACTTTTAAAGTCTGTAGGACATAGGTTGGTACATATAATTAGGTATTATAGAACAAAGTGAAGGCTATTAATTCCAGGCATTGCCGTCCTTAAAATAACAACTTTATAATAGCCTTTACTCATAAGTATATTCTTTACATAAATTTTAAATATATTTATTGAACATAGCAATGCATTTACCCAGAAATGATCCTCTGGTTTTCTAAAGTCTGATGATTAAAATCAGATTTTTTAAACCATGATTACCCTTTATCAAATTTTGTTTACATACCTTAATTTCCAATCAATTTCTCCATCCAATTGATCTGTACGTATAAATACAGTGCCCATAGTTTCATTAGTTCTCAACAGTATCATGTCAGCAGGAACTCTCTGCCCTTTATGTAGCATCACAATATCTCCTACACGTAGAGCAGATGCCGATACCTGTTCTGTGTTATATGGCTTGTACCCATCTACTGTTGAATCAAGGACTATACGTTCATATCGTTGCCTGTTCACTTCTTTGTCTCGCCTAAATCAGGGACAATATTAAACAAGACAAATTATGATGTAGAATAACAAAATTAATTAAATCATTGAAATGAATTACATTATAATTGATATATGTTGATTGTTTACCTATATCTGCGGAAGTCGTCCACTGCTTCTCTGAATAGTGTGACAGCTAGTACAAAGCACAATGGTCCCCAATATGTGTATAGATAACCAATTCGGATACTTGGTATGAATTGACTGACTGCCATTACAAGGAAATACATATTGAGAAAAAAGCGGAACTGTTCATATAACACCAACGGCAGAAATGTTATTATATTATATTTCTGAAAGCATATTCAAACTATAAGGCCTATAAAACAAATCTACCACTTTAAGTGCACACTGATAACTTTTAAAAATAAATAGTTTAAAAAGTAATTTGTTTGATTTACCACTTAGATATTACTAGTAATTAATATATATTTACACAAATTAATAAGAACACTTTTGCTTACTTGATTGCAAACATAATTTTGAGGGAATTCTTCATCTGGCAGTTGTCCCAAGTATATTATTCGAGCGCTCAAGTCTTGTTTTTTAAATCTTGAAAAGAGTAATCTGTAAATAATTTATTAACGCTAAGTAACGATGATACTTTATGAACAAAGAATAATGTGTTCGTAAGTTTCGTGAATACCTTGACCATACGGATCTCTTTTTTGGCCTTGTTATAAGTGGCGTAGTTTCCATTTTAACACTAGTATATTCTGATGCTCCTACTAATTGAACGAAACCATGTTATATATAAATGCACAAATTTGATGTTTTCTATAATATTTTTAGTTCACGAAAGTTTATTTACACACCACAGCCAACACACTATTATGACTTTTTTTGATAACAATGTTGCCAAATGTATACAAATTTTTCCCTAAATTTTATTAGAAATGCGAAATAAAGATAAAGCATATAATAAATAATAAGCAACAATGGGTCAATTTCAGACTGAGATCAATAAACTGTTCATAAAATCAATTTTAAGAGTATTAAATCAATCTGAATGAGGAAGTATTAAAAAAAAAAGAAATGAAGCACTACGTCCGTGTTTAACTAGATCTGGGCGGCCAGTCCGTGTACTGTTTCGTTATGTTTAGTATATAATCTGTGTATAAGGCATGTAAAGTGATGCAAATAAATACTATATCTATCTATATATCTATAATTGCACAACTCACTCTTGACCTTTTTTCTAATCTATTATTATGAAGTATATTGTTTATAGTTCTGTTCTTTAGCCGCCATGTAAAGAATTTGAAATATATTTTACAAGCTTGTGTGAAGATTACAGTTTAGTTATTTTAACTGTATTTCAGTTTAATTAAACAATTAGTAATTTATAATAGCGTATTTTCTGTGCCAAGGGCCATTATCAAACTCGCGCTATAGAAAGCACTTATAAAGTATCTTATAAGAAAGTACCGTATTTGATCTCTTCATGACAACCCTTCCGCTTTTCTTTCATGTATACAAGTATTTAAATTTCAAAACTCATTATATTCTATTTATAATTTGGTCGAATTTGTATTGATATCTAAGTTTCAAACTTTGCAAATTTAGGTTTTATGATATGTTAGTTAAAAGGAACAGAAAGTTATTCTAAAGTATTCTTTCATCAAATAATTTTCTAGATTTGAGGCAACTGGTTATTGAATTTCGCTTTTTAACTGTGAATTTTTTCAAATAGAAACAACAATAAACTCGTACCTCGAGTAGCGTCGTATCGTCGTGTATAGTTTCTAATTTTAATTATGCTTGCCGATTAGATTCGTAACTTTAAGTGTATATAGTGGTTATAGTTTTGATAGAAAAATTTAAAATATAGCTGTTTTTGATATCGTCAAACAATTCAAAATGGATTGAGAAACAGATAGTTGGAAAATAAACAGATTTGATTAAACGGTACGATGTTTATTTTGTAGATGTCGGCTCTTTTTTCATTTTTAATAAGAAAAATTGTTAAAGTCACACAAATACTAATACTAACAACATCTTCTTTCATTTGTCCAGATTAGTAGTCAGCTATTTTATTAGAAATTTTGAATCGATGGCACATTTAATGTAAATATTCAAAATAGCTAAACGGGAGTTTGGAAATAGAGTAAAATACTATGAAAACGAACATTATACATTTGAAATGATGTTTAAATAAAAAGCGGCTTTTTTCATTAACCGAATTATCTTCTACTCACGCACACAATAACTCAAACTTTTAAAGATTCCTTCTTAAATTTGGGGAGTTCTTCTATTATGGCAAAACTATTAAATTATTTTTGCTTTTAGTCTTCTGAGAGCAAATGAATCTAGCCCATTCAGTATAGTCATATCAATATAATCTCCGTAAATTGCTTATATGCTTGACTGCCATTTTGGTGACGTAAATATACATATTAAAAAACCAGTATCGTTAACAATTAAAGCTAATCTCGTTAATGATTTAATGAAATGAAATAAATACTGAACGTGTTCAGTGTGCTGGTTTGTCACCTTTTGTCACGCTCAAAATAATATTGCGACTGTTAATTTGTGGTCTGTGGTAGTAAGTAAATAAATATGGCTGCCAGATACAGTTTAAGTGGGTGTGTAATGTGTTTTCGTTTTTATTTTTAATTAAACTCAACGAAACATTTCAGTGAGGGCATCCTTAAACAGTGCAAATTTGTGTGACTCTAAATCAATAAATTTGTGCAAAAGTTACGAAAACAAAGTGGATAATTTGACCAATAAGATCAATGATTTAGCCTGTTGACAAGAGGAGTTGGGGACTGGATGCGTCGCCGTTTTTATTCTTCAGCTGTCCTTTTTGCAATGTAAGAAAATAACATTAATGAACTCTAGTGGATTCTATTAGATACGATAGTTGTTAAAAAATATTTGATAGGTTTACTTCGTAGATCGTAATTGAATTTACGCGGCTTATTAGATTCTGATGCGCCGGTGGAGGCAGTGCGTCTGTCTCTCTCGCGGTGACCGGGCACACCTCCTTTGACCTATTTTCTGGTTAATGCATTGAAGCTAACTATTTATGTCTAGGGGTGTAAAGTAGGGCGCCGCTGGTTTTGCATCCCTTGTGCAATAACTGGAATTGGTGAAGTTTTTCGTTTTGAGGGTTTAAAGTTTTATTCTTTTATTTTCAAAAATGTTCAATGTTGTCTTTTGGTAAATAAAATAAAGATAAAGAATTGTAAAAGCACTTGGGTAAAAAGGTAATTCTCTCCTTCAACTTAGTTTATTACAGCATTCATAGCAAATTGCTATTTGTATTTTTGATTAATTTTCTTTAAATATTTCAGCAGTTTCCATTGATTTAAATAAGTGATATTAAACAAGATGAGTAAAAAGTTAAATAGTGTTGATGGATTATTAACTTTATTAATATGAAAGATTCACAACTTTAATCCAAAGTCATCACAAATCTAGTACCTGTAATTAGTATATTTTTTCCCAATAACAATGCAATGTAGGGTAGCATATTGTCTTGATATTATTATTATTTTTGAAAGTTGATATAAATTTTTTAGCTATTATATAATTTTGAAAGTATTTATAATTAATTACAGCTCATAATTTACTGGAGTGGTTGTCTAACTTATTTAATTTTTACCCACCATTTTGGTTTATGTGAAGCTTATTTTTCAGATATTGAAGAAATAAGGAGTTTGACACACAATAAATGCCTAATATTAATAGTACAATGAGTAGAGTGGATGAGAGCAGTTCTGATTTGATAACAGTAAAACTGACGGCAGTATGATGGACTCTGATCTACCGCCAGGTAGCTGTAACTCAACTGGGCACTTGTCCACAATAGGATACCATTCTTTACCCGGTGAGTTGATTAATAATGGAATACACTATCCAGAACTATGTGTGTATTGGATGAGTTTTGTTATATGTCACTTATTGGAAAGGAATAATGTTAAAAATTAAAACAATTTTAGCAGCATTGAACTTGAAATCTTGTCTAAATTCACAATGGATTTGCCCCTACTTGACAAGTTCTAAGTAAAATCTTTTTAAGAAAAATGTTTGCATATTTTGAAAGTTATATTAATCATTATGGCTGTTTGAAACATAATGAAATGTTTTAATTTATATAATTAGATTAGAAGAAAGTCTCTAGAAAGGTTTTGTATAAATTAAAATATTATACATAAGACCTATGCGTGGGTTAAACACATTATTGAATTCTTATAAATTTATAACTTATATTTTTTAAGTTTCAGAAGTGTCATTTTACATTTTCATGTGTGATTTTTAGTATGATTATTAGCTGTTACCCACAATGTCGCCTGCAAAGAAACAAGACATGAATATTGAGAATAAGATTTTTTTTGCAATAAAAAGTAGCCTACACTTCAACCCAAATTAAAGATACAATAAAATCAAATATACTAATTTCATTAAATGGAAATTGAATGTTTGTTTGTTTCCATCAAAATTACTGTGAATTGATACTACTGGATACATTTTTAAATTACATTGAAATGCATTATATACAGGATGCTGCATCATATGCGGGTGATGTCATTTCAGAAGTCTAAAGTATAAATTTTGTTGAACAAGCCTTGTTGAGTTGTTTGTTTTTTGTTCAGATTACCTGAACATTGATGAAAATACACTCTGTAGTAGCAAAAATACAACAAGTGCTTGTAAAATTCATCAGTCCTGTTAGGTCCTGGGTAGCTCAGTCGTTAGAGCAGTCGCCATCTCAGAGTGCCAGGGACAAAGTGGATTTTGTTAGCATTTTTCATAAGAATATAATTATTGTTTAATGAATTAGTATTAAAAAAGCAGCTTATGATTTACATGTAAGTGTAAGGCCCTAAAATGCGTTGAAGGTACGGCTGGGCTCCTTAAACTAACAGTACTTTTAATTATAATGTTGTTTGTAGGTTGGATGCATCATTCGGCTAGTACACCTGCCGGGGTAGACGGCGCGGGAGGTGGCTCGCGTACGCCTCCTGCTACCCCCAAAAAAGGGGGCAAAATGCTCGCCGTCAGAGTGCAGATGCTAGATGACACCATCTCCATGTTTCAAGTCCAGGTATGTCATATAATCATTGTAAATGATAAAAAAAAAAAATATCTTAGCAATGCTCTCAATGTTCCCGGCCGCCATTTCCAACATAGTGCATGCCCAGGGCTTTAGTGGGTAATTAAAGTTGCTACGCCATTGATCTGTGGAGTGGGTGTTACCACTGGTTTGGATCTGTAAGCAAGGGAGAGACACACACACCGTCTTATTAAGCGACTGAGATATAACGCGTTTATCTAGAATTAAAAAAAGCTTCTTGGATATAAGGTCTATTCTTATGCACTGGATGATGTTTGGCAATCAAACTTTCTAGATTCTGCCAGTTATGTGGTTGGTGCAATGAAATGAAATGTGTTACCATTACCATATTCAGTGTTGCCAAGGGTTAGAAATCTTTGAAATCCAAACAAGCATGTGTTTTGCATTTAGAATAAATTATTTTGTGTTTAGCATAAATTATTATTCACGGTATGTATGTTATTTTCTATTACATATAATATGTAAATGAATTGTTATTTTAGATATCGCACTCCCGGTGCGACACTGTCACTTATGCAAAAATTTAGTTTTTCAGGAGAAGAGTTTTAAACTCTGCCACCTCACAAGACAATGACTTTAGAAGATACAGATGAGATGAATCATACGGAACATGGTTCCGTATGATTCATCTACAAAAGTGACATTATCGCACCAAGTAAAGGGGGCTTTAGGACAATTATTACATATTTAACTAATTTTTGTATTTTTTGCAAAAGTGACAGTATCATCATCAGATATATTGTTAACAGAAATAAAATGTCAATTTTTCCATTCTATTTAACTTACACAACAAATGTGTAACTCTAATATGTATTTGTATATTACATTTTTATATCCATTAAGTTTGGATCCCCATAGGAATAGTATCTGCTTTATACAGTACATTTACGTTTATGCCCATTAGTCATAACTGTAGGCGTCTTTGTTTCGACTATATACAAAAGTAAAGCATCGCCAACGATAAATTACCTGTCACACTTGTGACATTCACATGATATTGTTAGATCGTGGTTAAAATAATCGTGAAACAGGTAGATCTATTGTAAAGTCGCGCGCGCGAACTGATCTCTTATTCGCAAGGTTAATTTCGTATAGTATATACCTATAGGATATAAAAACTGTCCAAGTGCGAGTCAGACTCGCACATGAAAGGTTGCATATCATTATCTATAAAAAAAAAACGCAAAAAAGCGTTTTCTTTAGTGTTTAGTATTTGACGTTATAGCTAAAGAAATACATGTAACTGTGACAATTTCAACTATCTAGCTATATTGATTCATCTATACCGTATCAGAGTAGTAAGTTTTACGCTAACGGGTTCACTAGTGAGCGCGTTAAGAATTTGTATGGAGAATTTTAGTTCTTGATAGTTACCGCTAGGGGCGCTGTACCGGATTCCATACTAAAATCTTAACGCACTCACGATCGACAGTGAACGTAAACGTCAAAAAAACATTTACTAAGCGCTCTGATACAGTCTGGTGACAGATGGACGAAAAGTGGAATCTATAATAGGGTCCCGTTTTTTTCCGGGTACGGAACCCTAAAACAGATGAGTACTATGCTATACTGTTATAAAGACAGTATCTTAATTGATGAATTACTTATTTGCACTGAAAACAAACACATTAAACAATTAGAAATATACATTCAAAGGTAGTAATTTCTGCCAAGCAACCTTTGGCTAATGGAAACAATACTAATTAAGGAAAAATACTGCGAGTTTAGCATTAAGAAAATTAAGATACTTAACCTACTATGTATACTTAACGTACTATGATGAAGATAAGTCCAGTAGGCGAATTCTGCAAATATGTCATAAATAATCTCAATAGAATCTCGACTATTTGCATTTTGCCATTTTACACTATCTACCTGAAGTCTATTGAGATACGATTATTACGTAAACAAAGCCGAATTGACTTTCAGCTTGAGGAAATAGTCCTCTACTTTCGTAAAAGTGTCAATGTCGACCGTAGCACTGTCATAGTATAGACAAGAACCAGGAGTTAACCCTCTAAAACACAGCGATATCCCTCGCATGGAAGGCGATGCACGGGATCGGCCCAGTTCAGGCCCGCCCTGAAAAGGGCAGGTCCTTCTGCGTGTTGGGGGTACATCTCAGAGACATTCGACGTGCACCCCTACGACAAGGCAGGAGCGTGCAATGCCCAACCAGTGCGCAAATTGGTCAAGCTGCCCCCGGCTAGAGACCAGAGATGCGCAACTGAGCAATCTCCGGTCCCCTACCCATCGTGTTGGGAGAAACCGCACATGCAGAACCCTCCTCGCGTATCTTCTCCCCCGTAGGTCAATCATATAAATCCTAATTCAAAAGATAATAAGGTTTTGTTTCATTGAAGCTGGCACAGAGCTGAGCTTGCGATCGAATTTGAGACTGTTTTAATACAAAATAGCATACCTGGTTTAAGTCAAATAATCATACATACTTTTGAAAGTACTGGTAAATAAAATATTCTTTAGTCGGTGAAAGTGATAAATAAATATTACGACTGTTCCTGATTATTATAGAAATCTTAAATTACGAAATGAAATTATTTTGATTATAATTTCTTTAAAATTTTTGGCAATCCATCCTAGAACCATGAAACCAGTATATAAGTCGCTCGGTCATGGAAGCAGGCTTTCAGTTGTGTACTGACTTTAAAATTGTAATAGTCAATAAAGTTATTTTTCCATATTTATAAGAGAGATTCTAACTTTCATTATAAAAGAAACGAATAAGCCGGCTGCTTTCTAAATACATACTTACTATCGCTAATGCTCTATGCATTATAATAAGGTTTGTCGAAATCCTCGTTGAATTAAGTCCGCCAATCGTAAGTTTTATCTGTGCAATACAGTTTAAGTAAACATAAGAGACAGACAGACTAGGATCCAAGTTACATACAGCGATGAACGCTGCTCTAATACTCGTATCTATATAGTCGAGACAAGCCATTATTTGAAAAAATGGCATAACTTAGCAGGTATTTTAAATAAAATAACTGTTAATAGTTAATAACATTGTACTCATAAGTATTAATAGTTCTTACTTTATTCAAGTTCTTGTTTATTTGATAAAAATATTTTCTTAAGTAATTACTTTTACTCGACTATAGAAGATCCGTACCCGTGTGTGAGTTTTTGCCCACGGGGTTTATCTGGCTGTCTAAAGAAAGTGTTAGATTAATCCCTTGAGCATTTATGATATAAAAAAATGGCTTTTAAGAAGTTACGCTATATGTTGTTCGGAATTAAAACGTCTGCCAGAATTTACCGTCTACAGAAAAGATCTGGCAATATTATTCCCTATAACATATCAAATCAGTACCTTCCTTCCTCCTACCTTCTACTGCGAATTTAAGAAAAGTAAGTAATGCTTCTGGCTACTGTTTCTAGTTGTTTCCAGTGAAATTGCCACCTGTCCAAGTTACATTCAATACATACCAGAGATCCTAAATTTTCGGGACTGGTACGAATATAACTAACATCTGGGAGGCTGCGATCTTACTACCAATATAAGATTGTTTCAATTTATATATTTCCTATATTATACATAATAATACTACCTTTTGAATAATTTAGATGAAAACCATATTTAAATCCATTGTGTAGGCAAGTTAGCGTACAGACAGCCGAAAGCGACGTTGTTTTATGTATAATACACTACATAAAGTCTACTATAGTTACATGAATGGTTCTTCTCTCATAATAAAGTCTGCTCAGTGTTGACTTGACATTGTGCAAGTCACTAATTGCTTCTTTCGAAGAGACTAATTACTAGTTTGTTTGTAGGGCAATATCTTTTGTTGAGGTGTTTATATTTATGGCTACGTCTATTTGTATAATAAAGTCATATCATGCAGAGTTGCCGATTCTTAAACACATTATTTAGTTTTTTACTGTAATATTTATAAATACATACGTATTTGAAAGGGAAATGTTGTTCGTTTGGTAGGTTATAACTATCTTTAATTGCAGACACAATTATTTTAATAGGGAGTTTTTCGGTCTTTCAACAAGCCATTTATTCCCAAAAGTTAAGAAGGGTTTCCTCTTACCGTACATACGGATTCCTCAATGAGTCACCTATAATGGATGAAAGTTTGCATAAAAACGCAGATGAAGACCCAGACAAGAACTATCAAATTAATTAAATCAAGTCATTTATTGGCCATATAACTCAGAAAGTTGTACTCAGCAAGTCTTTTACAATAAGCATTTCAAATTAAATACAAAGGTCTAACGGTCAGTTGAATAAATTTCCATTAAGATTTAATGACGCCTTTAAGCTCTAATGGATGTCAAATTTGTATGGGTAATGTAGCTTTAAAATAATTATAAATTTTAATGGACGTTTGTACAACTGGCTGTAAATCATGCAGGTCAAATCATTAATGTCAAATAAATTAAGTATTTTAACAATGTCAAGTTGGTTATTTTTACAATTATTATTAATCAATTATATCGTTTATAGTACTATACATTATATAGCTTTATGTGACAAGTGATCAGTTAAATTTCAGTCGTGGCTTCATTCTTAGGGCTAGTGTTTTGATCCGTAGTCAAATGTCATTTCACCATTTGTTAACTTGACTATAGTTAAAACATTAAAAAGTTGTTAATTCTCTATTTCGTTTTTTGATGCCAAATTAAACCATAGCCAATTTTAACCACTGGCCAATTTGTTGCCAGCACAATGAGTCGTTTTTTCGCTATACATTGACATGGGTAATTTTTTTATGGGTGACAACACTAACGGTTTGAATGAACGGAGCGAACTATATACCATTTTTGACATTAGGATTTTGTTCTAAATATCAAATAGACGAAAGAAATCTATAGATTATCAAACAGTGTGGATGTTTATGGTTGTTCTGTTGTGTGCACTATGTGTTATTTTTCAGGAAATATAAGGCAATTTCTTTAATAATGTTAGAAAGCAACAAAGATATGTTTTTTTTCCAGTTATTTTAAACTTATTTTTTTTTAAAAGGCATACATTTGTTTTTTATTTATCTTATAAAGAAATAAGTGAAAAGAATATAGTATCTAGTAACCAAGGTAGGATTGTAATGTTGGAAAATAAATCGAGGACTATGTATTTCATATACTTTAGGCATATTTACCTTTTGTATTGTCTATTCGTGGAATTTATAAGATTTTTAATAATTGAATAATTCGGCATCTACCCGTGGAAACAAGAAAAAATATTTTTATATAGTACATATGTACTATATAGAAATTATTATTTAGTATATATATACTAAGGATGATCAAGATAAAAAATGACAATGAATATTTTCCTATGAAATTGCATTATAAAACGAAATCCAAAAATAGCTAATGTCCAAATTCACTATGAAATCATGTAGGTTATAAAAAACAACGTAAAAAACAATAACAAGGGATCAAGTAAATACAACGCAGTTGTACATCTGTTCTTTTAACAATTGGTCATTTACTTAACCTAGCTTCCAGTGATGGTTAAATTTTTTGACAAATGGTTGTAATTCTGACAATTGGTTAGGCTAACTATTAATCAAAAAACACATTTTTCTGATATTTAACCATTTGTCAAAGATTTTAACAAATGGTTGAGTTAACCACGGATCAAAAAACTGGCCCTTAGAATACCGCGTCACACAGTAATTCATAACTGGTATAATGTTTTCTACGTGATTAAATTTTGGCAGCATCTTAAGGATGTACGGCGTACAGAGAGAAATGTACACACATCCAGTGGCAAACATACGTATTTCTAAAGCGAAAAACAGAGTCTCTTGTGTAACGTGTTGGTCTTATCCGTCCGTCTGTCTCAGCTAAATTGCTCGGTAGCTACATATGTAACGTAAATAAATTAATTTGAATCTTGGGGGCATTTTTGTGGTGTATTATGATACCACAGTACCAAATGTTTTATCATTTATAGCAATAAAAAATAAATAGAACTCAGTATGTGGCCGATATGTTAGTTAAATATTAACTTTTATTCTAAAGTACAGATAATTATTTTCATTCGTTTACCCTGATTTGTTTGTTGGTTAATGCTTAACAAGAACGATCGTTCTTGTTAAGCAAATTGCGCAAGGGTCGGTCACGAGATGGGTGATCAAAAAATTATTATCTTCTGCTTAGGAAGGCACGTTAAGCTGTTGGCCCTGTAGTTGGCCCCTAAAGTACTCAACCGATTTATTATATTACACATAGAATTGGCCTTGTGAAAGGAAATATATTGCCTTTTATAAAAAATATTGAATGGGTTGAAATAGGGCGTGAAAGTTGGCATTGAAGTTCATCATTGAAATCAACTGTACCATCGCTACTAAAGCTAGTTTATTATAGACTAGCTTTCCGCCAGCGGCCTCGTGGTCAATTTTGAATCACCCTATCTATGAAAAAAAACCGCAACAAAATCCGTTGCGTCGTTTTAAAGACTTAAGCATACATAGGAATATAAGGACCGAGAAAGCGACTTTGTTATACTATGTAGTGATTGGGAATTCTGAGTAGGTATTTTTAAGAGGAGGAAGAAGAGGGATTATGTTATTCCACGTGTCAAAGCAACAGAAGACGGAACAATGTGACGGTTTTGCTACTGTCAGGTGTCAGAATAATTAACAAAATCTTTTTATTCTCAATCGATTTATAGAGACATCAATCGACATATCGATGTAATAGAGACACGCTATATTATATAGCGTGTGACGGGTTCTGTGCTTGGGCCAATTAATGAAAAGCTGACTAGCTTGAGAATGGATTTATTTATTGTATAAAAGATAAAGTAAATAAACTGTAACAAACAAAAAATTAATATAAAAACAGTTCGTATGTTAGCTAAATATAAAATTTAAATTACCAAATAAAACGAATACATACCCCTTTTTGGGTTTCTTATTATACGATTTAACACTATAAATGTTGATTTACTTGTTTATTACAGAATTTTTTTTTACGAACTGACATCCATAAAGAGTATATTTGATTAATCAAAATTTCAAATCACGAAAGGTGTATAATAAAAAGAAATGATGTTGAATTTTAAAGACAAAAAGTTTGCATGTTGAAACATAGGACGAAATAAACGGTGGTACGGCACACTTACAAGCGTAAGTCGAAAATTGGGCATATGACCATTGGATAAATTGTTTCTTTGCCTGTTCAATGACTTCAGAAAATTGTTCAATCACGACGTGTCATTTGAGCAGTTAGAGCACCGCGCAAATCTTTGTAGTATTGCAAATGTAGGACTCAAAAACTTTTTGAATTATAGCTAAGTCAGTGCTTATTTAAAACTTTAACCTCAATTATAATAAATCAGTGTGGATCTCGTAAATTTAACTTCCTTTAATCGTTAGAGCGTTGAAAGTACAAAAGCACAAATTGAAAGTTATACGTTAAAAGTAAATATCTATTGGATTAACTTAAAAGTTTAATTCTTAAACAATATCACTCAACTCCGTTATATTATGTCCAGTTTTGGTTATGGGTTCGTATAATCTTGCATTTGGAGGATTTTTTAAAAATAATTTACCCCAGTGTTATTGTAATAAGTGACCGTTTCGTTAATTTTTAAAGCTTATTTCTTCGATGACTATAGTTTGGGATTCAGTTGTTTATTTATTTATCAAACATTGTATTATTAAGCCGTGTGTAGGTCATTCCGTTTCATTAAATGCGGGTAGGTGTTTTAATGTCTCTGGGGCAATCTGCCTTCCATTGCCCTTCTTTAAGTAAACAATTAGGGCGCCGATTTATTTTTACTCTTTGCTTTTTATGGGGTGGCTCTGAGGTGACGTCAGAGGCATTCTCACTTGATTTTTTATAAATTGAATAATGTAATTAAAATATGGTTTATTTTAATGGAATAATATATATAGTTTCTTTATATATAAAGAAATATATATAGGTATAACAGATCGTTTTTAATCGTAAATTGTATCTCTCATTTTGTATTTTATGTCTTTCCGTAACTACACTTATATCGATTTTTTGATATCGGATTGACATTTAATTTACCACGGTGTCAAATCGATTCAATTTGATAACGTCCGGTTTGTTATTTTGGTTATAGGCAAGTATATAATCAAAGGTTATAGATATATGATACCCATAATAGAGGCAAAGTCAAATAAAGAGCCATACCAATGTGACTTCACACTATATTTCGAACGCAATCAAAAACTGTTATAATTCTAAAACTGCAAAATTTGATTTTGACCTTTAAATTATGACGATTTAGGATTTAATTTCCAAATTTGAAATATTTTGGGTAATGGTAGTTTTGGGTCGACCGTGTGATTTATTAATTCTAAGGTTGTACGAGAGCGGGGTCAGTTAGTGGTTTATTAATTCCATCAATAAAGAAAACTATCCGCATCTCAGTGAACAAGCTACAGAAGCTGATAACGATAATGATGAAGCTAAAAATAAAAAAATTGCGAAGCATCCTGTTGTATCAGCAAATCGAGCACGGAGGGACTTGGTAGAGAACAATGGCATCGTTGAGGCAATCAAAACTGCCCCACTAAGGCATTATCTGATAAACGCTGGCGTCTTGCCAGCAAAGGCCGGTGTTCGCCCGCATATTTACTTGCGCCATCGTTTGTCAAACTCGAAAAAATGTAAAAAGTCTCGTTATCACGTTACTGTTTTTTTAATGGGATGTAAAGTATTCAATAGGTATATACATTATTTAAGTCGAGCACACCGAATCGGTTTTCTAGCCTATACCATGGTTCCGGCACTCCGAAAGTAGACTCATGATTTCATCGGACGATGTAGAGTACATCTTAAAACTGCCCCTTTGTACTACCCGGTGTCGTATCATTATTTGCTTAGAAATAATAAATAACATCGAGTCAATTGAATAGAACGAATACTGCCCGCTTATCGCGATTCTGTTTACCTAAGCAGTTTGTACTGGATATTGCCAAAATAGGGTTTTCGAACAAAAAGAAATCAAATTGCATGATTTTATTGACATTATCCTTTCAAATTTGGTTAAATATTTATACTACTTACCTCGGGATCGATTTGTGATTTGTTTTTGTGGTGTGTTTTGAGAAAAAGATTGAGAACCGATGCTCTAATGTCTGCTCACAGATGACCATAACGAGCCACCTCTACATTCTAGTATTCAGGCAGGACTGCCCTCTGTAAGAATTCCGAGGATTCGGATTCGGAATTTATGCTTGTGGTCCCTTTACTCTCATTACTCATATTTTGGTTAATGCTGACACGACCGTAATACCGGGCCATAAGATTTATTCTGTAAGATGAATTTTATGTTTTATTTTAAATCCTTAAATCTAGGTTACTTTAGATGTGTGCATTTAGTAATTTATATGTTAATTGTGTTGAATAACACTGAAGTTATGGTAATTTTGCTAGTAGTATAATAACGAGACTCGTAAGATTTAAATTCTATAGAAATGACGTAATCATGTCATGATATATTTTTCGGTATATTCTTTATACGACATCCCTTGTGTAACGAGATAGAAACACCCATTAGTTGGCATGAATTGCACATTCGATAGGCACACCAAGTATCGATCGATAGATGTCTATATTACATAGAGTTTTATAACAATTTCAATGTAACATAAACTGTAAGTAATTGCAATTGTTAAATCTGTAAATTGGATAATAGAAGAGCCGTTTCCGTTTATAAATTCACACGATGAATTGGGTCAATAATACCGATTTGTAGAAGCATAATGTCGAATCTTTGGCTTTGTTGGCCTATTTCATCCGCATTTTCTATTCTAATTCTAGAAAGAGGAAATTACTTGTTTATTTGCACCGAATAGTCACCGAAACTGTTACGATTTGAAATATCTTTCAACTACGGTGTGCTACATTATATGCTGCTGATATAGACAGTTTTTAAATACTGATAAGAAAGTATACAAAAAAAAAAATATGCCGCTTGTGTCGCCCTTCGTAGAACGCCGCTCCGGATCGTAGCCTTTTCGCGCTAGGGTAAATTCGTCCCTGGCGATGTCAAGCGAGAATCTGTCATCCTTAGAGTACGGATAATGGGCTATTTTTGTCAACGATCAGTTGAATAGAGTCTTGCATTTATAGAAATTAGGCTTTGTGGACTGATCATCTGGTATTTCTAGAACTGTTATTAGTCTTCCAATTATAATTTTCTTAAGCCCTTACTAATAGCCATTGTGTAAGCGTTGTGTAGTTAGTTATACAGTGCATTTCCCCCTCTAACTTGATGAAAGTCACGTTACAATGTAGTGAACAGGGTCATGTGTAACTTAATATATACATAAAGGTGTTATTCTATATCTTAATAAACACTGAATTGATGCGTCTTTTAGAAGAAACTTTTTCTATTTCTTCGCAATTTTTTAAGGCTTCTGTATTTTAAACGAATTATTGTGTTTCTATTATTTATTTAGATAAATTTAGAATAAATGGTGACCGCGACTGAACAAGTCAAATATAAATTGATACATCTTTATCAATACATTATAAAACTATACGATTTATATATCATTAGATGTGATTTCAGATTTGCTGATATTTTATCGCAGATTTACTGGCACTCTTGAATTAATTATTCTTGAAGATAACGTTGAAAGTGTCGTCGTGTTATCTTATCATATCTGGTGCCAAGCTTGGTTGGTACCTTTTTATCCGCAAATAAGTTTGATAGCCCTAAGGTTCGCCCACATTCTTTTTAATACTGATGAAAATAAACGACCGTTTGGTCATTGGAGCGTATCGAAAAGTTCAAGATAGGCTTTCGTAAATGTATATAGGCCATTACTAAGCTTATTGGAAATAAATGAGTGGTTTTTTCCAGCGTAATCATGTAGATACATGTGTAGGTTTGTGTTTGAATGTGTGTGTATATTTACCCATTTTAATGTCATAAATTTAATAAACATGCACTTTGTAAATAACTAGCTGTTTTACAGCGTCTTCGCCCGCGTAAATTATTGCTTCTAGTAGGTGAAAGATTTTTTCAAAATAGCTCCGGTTGTTTCGAAGCCTAATACAAACAAAAAAATCTTTCCTCCTTATAATAATACTATTATTGATTTTATCACGAACGACATGACGGACAGTGTTAACAGACATATTTGTTTCTATAATAACACCGTTTCGTACAAGCTGGTAGGTACTCCACAGGGAGGGTCGGTGTTGGTAAATCCTAGATAATTTTCACTCTATATCGTACCCTCGCATCAATCTCTTGCCAATTCTCGTAACACGAAATCACACTTAGTGAAATGTTTTCTGTAAAAATATCCCGGTATCGGATAAATGCGAACAAATTGTTCAAGAATCTGAAATATTGGTAATCTATTATTTATGTATATAAATTTACAAAATTGCGTTTATAGGGAATCGGACAGTGTTCACCTAAATGATTGTGTTTCATCATTATTGTCATCAGCCGCTTTTTACGCTGGCCCAATGCGGGTTGGAGGCTATTAACGATAGCATATCCGGGACGAAAGCCGGGACCAAAGGCTTAACGTGCCTTCCAAAACACGGAGTAGCTCGTGATAAAGAAAATTTTTGGTCATCCATCCCGTCACTGACCCTTGCGAAAGTTGCTTAGCAACAACGATTATGGCACTTTTCCACTATGCCACCATGCATGTGATAATTTTAATTATTTACCAAATGTAATGATTTACCAAATGATTAACGGCCTTTGTTGAATCTGTTTAAAAATATTGGCAATTTATCTTAACTTAGTCCCAGATCATCTAACGTTCACGTGCTTTAACCGTTATTTTATTAATCAGTCCGCTATTGGAGGTTGTCATGGTTTAAAATATTACGTCAGACTCATTAATTGGAGCCATCGAACCAATCCAAGTACGTCTCGCTTGAAAATGACCTAAATCTGTTTAGCCCTTGTCGTCTCCGACCGAACAAAATAGGCTCGCTCTATAAATCGACCTACGTTCATATTAAACTATAGACTATTTGCTATTTTATCGAATAAACGTCAGTAGCAGTATTTTACCTAAATAGATGATTATTTAATTTCTTGGCATGTGCATTGAAAATTATCCAAACTCTGATCTGCGGGCCAATTCTGCAAATGTTTATACGTAATAATCGCATCTCAATAGAATTTTGCCATTGTACCTGAAGTCCAAATTAACCATTGATGTGTGAGGAAGACATTGCACTAATAATATTAGACTGACAGTTGTGGTTGCAGCCACGGGGATGCCATTGGGGACGCGAAAACGGACGTCCGTCGGACGCTTTCCGTTTTCGGACGTCGGACGCCGGACGCTTTCCGTTTTCCGGGGGCGGCAGGATACCGCGGGTCCGATGGTGGTGGTGATGACGGTGGACGATCCTACTGCCGTGGCACTTGGTGTGTCAGTGGGTCCGCGCCCCGTTCTCCGGACGCGCATATGGCTGTGAGTGCATAAGGACGGGTGTGAGGATGTATGTTGGCGTGTTGTCTGTGTATTCGTGTGTGAGAGTGTGCGTATGTGGGTGTGTGTGTGAATGTGGACATATCAAGTATGAATATGAGTTTGAGTGTGTGCTTGCACACCGTAATTGTCAATGCGATTGTGGCTGCGTTGCTATTGTTCGGGCAGCGAGATCAATCTATCCCGGATGGACTGGGCGCCTGACTGGTGGAGACGCAGCTACAGACTCGGCATGGGGCCGAGGATTTGCCAGTCTGGGTTATGCTTGCATAGCATCGTCTCGGCGGTGCCGAGAGGCGACAGGGCTCCGTTGGCCGCGGGAATGAGAGTGCCGCGAGTGCGATTTGAGTACAACCTTGAGACAAGTCCTCAACAAGCCCAGATGGCACTCTTAATACAAAGGCGGCAAGGGGGTTGGCATCGCGTATTGACGCATTCCTTCCCTCTGTGGACCGGCGGATAGGGCAGACACCCCATCCGCACCCCCGTGGGATTAGCCTGCGGGGACGGCCCACCGTCTGGGAAAAGGCTGTTATTCACCCAAGTCTTTTCCTTCCCGCAGAGGGCGATTCCTCTTCACTCTCCGCGGGAGGAGTCCAAGCGCCGCGCAAGAAACCGGGTCCTCGCAGGATACCGGGTTCTTCCTATCCGCGTGCGGTGAACCGCAGCGGTTTTTACCAGGTAGGCCTTCCACATTAACTTGTCCTTTTCAGGGCAAGGTGGTTGGAGAGCCCTGGTTTAAAACTTAAGGTGCATTTCCCCTGCGTTATAAAAAATGTAGATAGTACAATTGTAAAATGCAAGTATCGTAGTTCAGATTCTATTCAGATGCGATTATTACGTAAACATTAGTAGAATGGTCTGCAGAACTGCGGAAACTATTTGGAATCAATGCTCAAAAGTTAGAGGAATGGTTGTGCTGAGTACTAGAAAGGCTTTTCATTACATATACGCGGGTCGTATTATGTCGGTCGAACAACGATTAAACTGCTCTTTGTGTTCGGCTGTGAGCGCTGGACGGTATTCACTGCTCTTTTCAGCTCCAAACGAGAACAATGCAAAGCACCGATATCGTTTTGCCTGTCTAAGAGTAGGATTATATATTGATTTTTCAAATATCTTGTGTTTTGGTACAGTTAAGTGTAACAGATATTGGTTGCGTTACTACTTCTATACATACTTAGTGTATGCTGTTTTTTAATATAAATAGTGTTAGTAGTGGTAATAGAATTGCAGAATCCGGCAGAGGCGATTTCAATAAGTCGAAGATACATATAGATATACATACATATACAACAATCATTTAATGCTGAAATTATAATAAATATTCTGGTGCTTATTAACTGTAATATAACTGCCTGAAATACAGCCTGGCACCAGACGGATAGACTCACGGACGGACAGCGGAATCTTAGTAATAGGGTCCCGATTTTTCATAGGATTACACCTGAGTCTCTCCGGGACTAGCAGCGAGGCCTAGATTTAAGGTTAAGGTGTATTTCCCCTGCGCATTATCATTTTGCATTATCAAAAAAGAAAAAGGTTTTTCAATTTGTATGTTACAGTTGTATCATTGTTTCAGTCGAAAGCGCTGGGGCGGGTGCTGTTTGACCAGGTTTGTAGACAGTTGCATCTGTTAGAGGCAGATTACTTCGGTCTGGAGTACCAGGATACCAATGGAACTAGGGTGAGTTAACATAATCCTTTTAAGTAAGGTATTTAGAGAAAATCTCATGTCTCGTGTAAGAGTAAATTTATGTCCTTTCGATACGATTATATTTTATAACTAGGTATATTATTATAGGAATGCATGATGTGACGGGAGAAATATGAGTTATTACCAGAGGTCGGAATTAGGTAGAGTTATTTATGTACTTGCATCGAAATGATGATATTAATGTGGACCATCGTGGCAACATCGCGCGTATTGGTATTTTGCAACTTTGGACATCCGATGTCATTGATGTAAGTTTGGCAACGTGCGTGCAGTAGTTTAAATTGTGTAAAAGTAAATAACTTTTTATTTAAAAAATGACGGGATTTGTTCTGCTCTTTAAAATTAATCTCGGGATTTGAGGCATATCCACTTTATTCTTTCGCTGTATGAAATCAGTGTAAGTATAAATATAATAACTCTACCTAATTCCGACCACTGGTTATTACTAATATCGTGGATATATGTTAGTGTACTGACAACTGTTAATCAATGCGCCTACTAATGAGTTACTTTTAGTTAAGATGTGCGACTAAATCTATTACTTCATACTATAATAGTATTAAATGATATAATTATTCCATATAAATGGAATAAGACGATGATTTTTGGGTAGTCATATTCATACTGGTTTCGTATATTTTCAAGCGTGATACTTTGAGTATCATAAAACCGATTTTATATCCGTTATAAGTAGTTTTATTTAACCAGTCGTATTCATGATAATGAGACTCATAATTAATGTATTGTAGGTAAAACCAATTCTCGTATGGATGGAATCTTACTGCATGGTTCTGTGGGTGTAATGTAGAACCGGTATCGGTAGTCAAATCATATTCGTCATTAATAATTTCAGATTCTATATTGATAAAATAGTGTGTCGATGCGGAACGATAAATCTTTAAAATATTACGGTTTAATATAATTACGATAGAATATAAACCATAATTTCATTTAATAGTAGGTAGAGTAAATTTTTATCAACCTAATAATATTTGATTTGTATAGACAGCTATATTTTAATTATAGTTTTGTTTATTTCTTCCACTAAATACATATCGCACGTTGAGAATGACAATGTCACTAACCAAAAACGACGTATTTTTTACTTTTGGTAACATTTTTCTTTGTTAAGTATAAACTTTAAAATGCAGAGATCCCTGTGAACGTAGCTTGCATAGAAACTGCTAGGTGGCTTATTGAAGAATACGTTGTTTAGAGGGGCTGATTACAATTTCTTGATCTTTAAACGCTAATTATTCAAAATCACAATTTTTGCATTGTGTCACTATCGTTCTCAACGTACGATATAAAGATGATTACTATATCTTCACAAGGTTTTTGTACTAAAAATGACTTTGTGGTGGACTGCTGCCTAAGCTAAGCATTTGAAAAGGTCTACTTCAGGTCATCATTTAATCTAAATATTATCAAAGCGCTAGAATGCACAGAACATTTTGTATCAATTAGTTTGAAAGAAAAACGCAAATACAATACAAGATACTTAATACTCAATACTCAAATGTTTATTGCAAAACCATAGTGTTACATTGATGTTACAAAATAATAATATTAGTATCAAACTATGGACCCTGTCGGGCACAGCAACACTTTATAGAGAGGATACATATCAAAAATAAAATAAGTGGTCTGGCAATTTAATAATAATCATAAAGTTAATTAATTATCACTAACAGTCATTCAAATTCATCAAAAATATACATATAAATAAAATAAGACAAATTTATAAATTTGATATTATTCTGTCATATTATCACTTGTATGAAATTGATTTGTAATTAATTTAATATTGTTGATAAAATAAAATGTAATTTAATAATCATATTACTACTACATCGTCAAAAAATAAAATAAAATGGTAAGTTTAATAATTATAATTAATAGTCAGATAATGTTTTCAAAAATACAATAAAAAATACAAATCAAAACAAGCCAATTTCATATTATTTGTATAAAATTGATTGATTCACGTGTAATTAATTTAATATTGTTGTTATAATTTAAAATATAATTTGTTTCTTTAAAATTTGCTAATTTATGTCATTTGGCATTATTATTATTATTTTTATCTAAAATTGATCTATTGAGGCATTTTTAATTCAAGATTTCATTTATTGTACATATTTTATTTTCCTGTAATTGCTTTATTACTTCCATTATTCCAATCATTAATTTAAAACTATATTATTTATTGCTATCAAAATTTTAACTCCATTAAAGTTTTTTATTGAATTGTCCGATTATTTTCATTATATTAATTTGCAAACGTAATAATATGTCCTACTCATTTTATGTAGTAATGTTAGAATGCATCTAACACTAAGAATGCATCTAACATACCAATAGCAAAATCATTAACTTATATTTCAAATTTTTCAGCAACTATTAAATAGATAATAATGAACAATAAAATATATATTTTATTCAAAATGACCGCCCTTGTTTTTAATACAGGCCCTTAGACGGTTTGGCCGGTCATCAATGGCGGCACGAATCTTTTCTAGCGAAATTCGCTTTGCTTCTTGAACAAGGGTTCGCTTCAGTGACTCCAAGTTTGGCCTTGGCCAGGCCTTTAGCTCTAATTCAGTCCCTAAAGAATAATCAAGCGGGTCGAGGACTGGGTTCTCCCTCAACCAAGCTTGGGTACTTTTTGCCTTATGGGATGGCGCCGAATCTTGCAGAGAAACTCAATCCTTATTGTGAAATAACGTATCAGACAAGGGTTTCACCACGGGCTCTAAAAGTCACTGTTATCATTCTTGGGTTTCACTTTATATCATTATCAATACATACATAAATTATGGAATTTTGTTGGTAGTATTGGTTGGACGTGGAGAAGCCGATGTGTCGACAACTAGGTCTATCTATGTTGGAACCGTCGCTCCGTTTCTGCGTGAAGTTCTACACGCCTGACCCTGCGCGCCTGGAGGAGGAGTTCACGCGGTACCTGTTCTGTCTGCAAGTGAAGCGCGACCTGGCCCACGGATGCATCCAGTGCAATGAGAATACCGCCGCGCTGATGGCTAGCTATATCGTGCAAGGTGATTGGGAATGTTTGATCTCAATACTATATCGTATATTGACTTGATAGAGGAAAACTTATTTAAATGATATATCTACAAAGAATTATTATCAACGCTAACAGATATATGCCGTAGATTTGCGAACTTTGCATAGTTTTCGAATTTGACAAGTGCTCGTAACAAGCTTAGACTCAATGAACAATTATGAGTTTGATTTTATGTGGATAGAGTATGATTGATATAATTAAAATGTTGAGCTCAAATGTAGCCGCTAAATAACTGAAAATTTTCACTGATATAATTGTGAACGATATAGTTTTAATAATATTAAGATACCCCAGGCAATAAATCTCCTGTAGAGGTCTATGTAATACAATTTTATATAACATAGTCGCGGAGGTCCTGTAGTCATAAATAGCTAAAGGGTCATACATAGTATAGCGCGGCTACTGCTTCCCACGGGATTTTACGTACTCGCTTGTACGCTCAAGCGATGAAACTAGTATTTTATACTTTATTTAATTTCTTATCAGCTCGTGTTGTGTATGTATTTATTTAAGTTTCAAGTCATTCGTTCAGTTCAGAATCCAGTTGCAATTCTGTGGTACTGTATATTTGACGTCCTGCTATTTATAAAATATACATAGAAAGAAGGTTTAGATGGTTTAGGTTTGGTTTTAAGTAAATAACGATTTCCTATTTTTTGTGACGCTAATTTTAATCGATTTATTCAACAAATATGTATATGTAAGCACTTTTGGTGTTTTGTAACATTACAATATGCATTAAATAAAACTATTGGATAAAACTGTTTCAAAGTAGTTTTATTAAATGAGTCATACGCATGATCTTTCTCACATTAGCTATCATGTTTGTTGGCAGCCGAGTGTGGTGATTTTGTGCCGGAAGACTATCCCGATCACACTTATCTCAGCGGATATAAGTTCTTCCCAGGACAGGACTCCGAATCCGAACGGCGGATAATGGAGAACCATAAAAAACACATGTAAGTTGATTGTACCATTAACCCCCGGTTTCAATAACCAAAAAACTATCCGTTTTTGCTACCATCCGTAGCATTTCCTACCGATGGTAGCAAAAAAGTGTTTCAATAACATACCATTGGTAGGTAAAGCTACCGACGGTGTGCTACTAACGGATTGATCTGATACTGATAACCGTTCGTAGGCAAAATGTATGAAAATGGCGCAAACAGGTGTTTCAATATCTTTCGGTAGAGCTGTCAAACTTACTATGCGTAGCTTATCTGTCAAATTTGCCTACCGGCCATTTTCCGTCGGTTATCGTAAAAATATTTATAAATGACACGTTTTTCCTTGTTAACTAATAGAAAAATAATAGCTTTTCATTAAAAAATTAATTTTGTAGAAGAGTTTGATGTCTTTTGTGGTTCCAATTAGAAGAATTCAAGTTATAATCATGCCAATGTTTGTACCTTTAAGGGCTCATACTACCAATTAATCATTGCTCCAGATGCTTTCTACAATATGTTTCTGTTGAAAAACTTGATGATTTACCTCTATATAATTATGAAAAACCTTGTTCTGATGAAACTGAATTTGCCACCTTCTTGTACCAAACTTATACACGTTACATTAGTTTATACCCTTTATTTTTTATTAAACACTGATATTGATTTAATTCTTAATAAAACCTTATTTGGATATAACTTATTTATTATACCAATAAAAAACAATTCATAAAAAACTACATAATTTTTACATTGCATTTTTCTACGTTTGTTTTACGATTTGATACAATCATTCCACTTTTACATTATTCCATTGCATTTTTCTACGTTTGTTTTACGATTTGATACAATTATTCCACTTTTTCTAATAACCATTTATCATTCTATGTCAATAGATCACAATTGTTCACTGTCAAATTCATAAATGTTATCTTGCAAATTCAATATTTATAGTACAAAGCACTTTATACAATTAACAATTTATAATAAAGGTGAACTCTATATAAAATGCCCGCTAAGCTTCTACGGAACATAAATCAACTTTACTTTTTGGCATAATTAAAGGCAAAGGGATATAGCACATACAACCTAGTCTAGAGTGACAATATTCACATTGAGGTTCACTTGGACGTTTTAAATGCTTTTTTTGGAGCAAAAATTGAAATATATTAAAAAATGGTGAGGTATGTTAAAGTAACACGTTCGCGTTCTTGTACCTACTAAATTGACAAAACACTGCTCATAACATTGCACCGTACCATTTCAATGAACTGTGTATTGCACACGTTTATTTATATTCCGAAATTTAATTCGAGATAAAAAAAAACTTATATAAACAAATTATGTTATTTTAGGGGTTGCAAACATTTTCCACAAGTTTCTAATTATAATTTTATTTTTCCAAATAATAATACGGAAATAAGATGTATAGTCTTATTTTTTATCGACTTCAATGAAAGAGAAGGTTTCTCATTCAAGTGTAACTAATTTTGTATAACAATGTGGGGATAAAAATGTAAGATTTGTTGACATTATCCTATAAGAATTTCATTACTTTTTCAATTTTAAGTACTTTAAATTGTAAATCAATATCGAATAAAATACTTGTTCAGTAGGTGGCAAATTCAGTTTCATCGGAACCAGGTTTTTCATAATTATATAGAGGTAAATCATTATGTAAACATATTGTAGAAAGCATCTGGACCAATAATTAATTTGTAGTAAGAGAAACATTGACATGATTACAACTTAAATTCTTCTAATCTGAACTACAAAACACATTAAGCTCTTCTACAATATTATTTTTTTTAATGAAAAACTGTTACTTTTCTTTTAATTAACAAGGGAAAACGTGTTATTTATAAATATTTTTACGATAAATCATACTAAATAAAAAAAAGTTTAATTCAATGAGCCAAATGTTCCGAATCGCTGTTTCTTGCCTTCAGCATAAAATATTTCTATCTTATTTTTATCTAAAAAAAAGGATTTTAAGTTCAAGTAAAAAAATTACTAAAAACTTTTAAAGAGATAAATTTTAGCTATTTGTTGTAATGGTAACTCTTTTGTTTACATCAGAATGCCATTTCAGACGATAATTTGTTTCACAATAACACCACTTTTAAGAACCTAACCATATAATAAATAAGTCATAATAATTCCAAAACAAATTTCAAATTTAGTTTCGGTACGTAATTAATCAGTTCACCTCTTTCCTATTGATGTCTCTGTCTTCCTTCTTACGATTTCGATTTTGTCCAAGAAATTATTAAATGTTAAAGACCAACATTTCAGTAGAATCATAATATTACCTAAGACAAGGCTGTATGGAAAGAACCCTTTTCCTCGAATTATATGATTACAATTTAAAAAAATGAGCTACCGACAACCGTTCGTAGTTGGTAGGCGCCTACCGATGATTGTGAAACGCAAAAACGAATGTTTGTCGGTAGCTCAAAAAACGGTCGGTAGCTGCTACCGATGGTTGTCGGTATATTATTGAAACCGGGGGATAGTAAGTGCAAACTTTTACAGGATTAGTTAACCGCCAGCCATCTCGCAGGACTGGATAGCTAAACATCATCAACGACAATTTTTGTTATCCCGCGGCGCTTAAATTATAACTTATGGCACCCGCGTATGATGTAGCTTTCCGTAGGGGAAAAATTTCATAATCTGATCAGAATTCCCGAAGAGTATCCCCTACAAACAGTTTATGATATTAGTATAGATTAGTTGCGCGTAGAGATATTAACCAAAACTGTCTGGGTGGGGTCAGTGACCTATAACGTCTTGTACAATAAAACGCAGTACTTCAGGGAAACGACACAGATTTCTATGGATCGAAACGAATCTTCTACTTATAATGCTCACATAATACTTACTCAATTGTTAGTTTTTTTCGTCTGTCCTAAGAATAGTCTATAGTCGTTCAAGTCCTGTGAGGTTGTTGATGTTATCGATTTGTATATTTAGTCTCGTCCTACTATTGTTAAATCTTTTGATCGCAGGTAAACCAGAAGACCGTTTAAACGATTTTATTTATCTGTTAAAATTGTTACACCAATCATTTTTTAATATTAAAAAAAAAATCAACCCTTTGTTATTTCCACAGAGGTCAAAGTCCTGCAGAAGCAGATTTAAATTTATTAGAAACGGCACGGAGATGTGAATTATATGGTGAGTATTAATGTAAATGTTTGTATAATATGAAATTTTAGTGCTCGAAGGGTGACAAGACAAGACTATTCACTCAAATGTGTAACAGCAAACTACTGATTGTTCATATATTTTATTATTTTTCACTTTCTCTAAATCGAGGAGACAAGAATTCCGCGTTCAATAGTCAACTGCTCTAGAATAAGTCGTTCCTGATAAAAAATTGATCTTATATTGAAATTATTTTAATGGCACGCTAAAAAAAACAATTTGAGATCTCTTGTTTAATTGCATAAGTTTGTAATTAGTTCATAGCTTCAATAATACTGTAAGCTCTTCAAACAAAATAAAGACTTGGAAAGTCTGAAGTACAAATACTCGCTGTCTAGTTTTTTTTTAGCCAGTTCGTTCCAGCTGTGAAAGCTATCGGCAGTAAATATGTTATTATTCTACTAGGTATCAAAATGCATCCGGCGAAGGACCACGACAGCGTGCCATTAAACTTGGCGGTGGCACACATGGGCATTGTGGTGTTCCAAAACTTTACAAAGATCAACACATTTAGTTGGGCTAAAATTAGGAAGATCTCTTTCAAAAGAAAGAAGTTTCTCATCAAGCTACACCCGGAGGGATATGTGAGTGTGTAATAATAGGCAGTACCTGTGATTGTTTTTAAAAGAAAATTTTAAGAATCTATGCAATGTTTTACTGAGATATAAAAGTTTGAAATTATGACTAGACAAAACAAGATATAAATTTAGTTGTTTTGAATAATTGTTTAGAAAACAATATTAGCAAGCGAATAATATTTTCTTTTGGGTTATTATTATTCGACATTCTTCAATAAAATATCACATTTAAGTCCAATTACCACCAAACCTGCGCAGGATTGGCAGTACCAAAAAGTCAAATTAGTAGTGTTCAAAGATATATATAATATGACATAATTCAGTATTAATTTATCGATGTATTTATTTCCTTGAACAGGGTGCATATCGTGATGTAGTGGAGTTCTTCTTCGAAGGTCGTAATGAGTGTAAAAACTTCTGGAAGAAGTGTGTGGAAAATCACGGCTTCTTCCGGTGTTCCAGCGTGCCGCGGCTGCCTAGGCATAAAACGAGGGTCATATCACGAGGTTCATCATTTAGGCAAGCTCCTTCTGTTTATTCCTCTCACTATGTCAGTGCCACTGATAAATGGTTTTATAATAGGGAATAAAATATTTTGGTCCTTCGAGCCGGATACACTAATAGGTTTCTTCATGCCTTTGTAATTCATTGTTCAATTCATATTTGTTTTTATATATAGTCGATATTAACTTAAACATTCTTACAGGTATAGCGGTAAAACGCAGAAGCAAATAGTAGAATTCGTCAGAGACAATTACGTGAAGCGACAGACATTCCAAAGGTAGGTGTATGTACAGCTTTCTCACCTTCTTGCATGCCGAGTCTAGCTTAGCGATACTTAACTTCGTATTAGTAGTTAGACATGCTTTTAGATGTGTACATAGTATGGTATCTTTGAACTGTGTTGACTAAATAACTCTTTAGTTTAAGCAAGCCGTATCTAATATACATAAGTTAAGCTAGCGTAAGTCCGAAAACGGTGAGTGGTCAGCATGGGCCGGGGAATTAGCTTTTGGTTTTGTCTTGTGGGCGTTCGTGTGAGAGAGACAGAGATAAAAGACTCCGGTGAGCTCTTGCATGAAAATTTTAAAGTCCCTAATAACGACTAACTACTATCGACTGGTTAGAGCGAGAGGCTTCGAATAGTTTTGTATTTATCGATGGTGATTAGCATTCTCGAGCATGCGCTGTATACGTTGAGACTTTCGCTTCTTCCGAAAAGTAATTATATCGTGTGGTCGAGTCGACCGGCGGCATAAGGCCGGAGGATGGTGTGTTCGTTTGTTTTAGGGCATTATATTTAGCCGCGTTCGGTCTGCGCTCCGCCGTTAACATCGCGCGTCCACTCCCTGTGCTCCTCGAAGCGAACTGTTTCAACATAGCATCGTTTTAATCCTTATCACGAGCACTTATGTTTTAAATCACTTTGCCATATAGCGTTTTGTAACTTGTAACCCACCCATGTTAATCTATATACGTACACTTACAGTTCTCTACCGTTGTTCTTGTGTTCAATGGCATTACTTAGCTGTTTATAATGTCGAATAATACCTGCTTGCACCGTATGTTTTTGAAACACTTTCCCCCTACCCTCGTGTCTCTGTCAGTGCTCGATTGTGGATATCTTTCGAGAATGTTTTTCTGATTCTGTATTTTTCTTTCTATATTTTAAGGTATCATAAGATATTTTTATTAAAGGGACTCTGGTTTTGCCCTTTTTTGACGTGTGTGATTTACAATTATAATGCATAACGAGTGCATTAATATAAATCAGGTAGTTGATGACGTATCTACCTATTATACTAATAATTTAAGTCACAAATATAATATATTAATGGTGATGTTAATGGTTACTTCGAAGTTGAAAGATCCTCATTAGTAAGGTATTTGTAATATAAGTAAGCAAGCATCGCCGGTCGGCTCAAAGATACTTTTAAAATGTCACATAACTTTTGACTTTAATTGGGTACTACACTCAATCCATCGTCCATTCTTGTATCGATTGAATATATTTTATGTATAGTGAAAACTGCAGACGACTATAATAATGAAAAATAAGAAAACTATCGCTCTCCAAACATGAAACCGTTAAAACATTTAATTCCTATATGTAAATCCTAATTCTGCACAAATATTTAAAATCACTATTTCATCAGGTTGCCGACGGAGCGCTGACTCGTAAAATACTTTCAATTTAACAACTTGAAATTGCAACTACGGTATTTTTAACGCGTACAGAATAGAGCGCCGGCTCGAAGTAATGTATAATCGTTGAAACGGTATATCGCGTATCGTTAGTTAGTCGTGGACGAAACCAAAAGCAGAGAGCAAGAGTTGTGTGTTATGGTCACCATCCTCTGGCGGTCGCAGGTCGGGGTCGTTCCGCGCGTCGCACGGGTCGCGCGCCTCCGTCGCCCCGCCGCCCACCCATCTCAACGCCAGCCTCTCCGCGCACCCGCTGCTGCCGCTGCCGCCCGGCTCTGACGGTATGACTAGGGCCATTTTGAAACATTCTTCTCATATTTGCATAAAATTGTAATCACCTAGTGAAACGGGTAAACGCTGTGATAAAAGTTATGTTTACATTAGTAGGCTAGGTTCGCTTTATGTTTTTCGTAACTTTATTTTTATCAGCGTAATATGATACACAGCGTCGATTTTGATATTGGAAATGTCTATTTTCTATGTAGCGATTTCCCTGGAGTGGGACAAGCAACCTCACTACCTGGAGGCCTCTCTGATGATGAAGGGATACAGTGCGGAGGAGGCGCGCGCAGCAGCACTTCGCTCGCAGATGCGACGCACATCGGAGGGCGCGACTCGCCCGCCGCTCGTAGCTACCGCCTATGCCACCACGAGGGACAAGGTAACTAACTCTACTGATATGGCCCGCTGATGCGACGCACATCGGAGGGCGCGACTCGCCCGCCGCTCGTAGCTACCGCCTATGCCACCACGAGGGACAAGGTAACTAACTCTACTGACATGGCCCGCTGATGCGATGCACATCGGAGGGCGCGACGGAGGGCGCGACTCGCCCGCCGCTCGTAGCTACCGCCTATGCCACCACGAGGGACAAGGTAACTAACTCTACTGACATGGCCCGCTGATGCGATGCACATCGGAGGGCGCGACTTGCCCGCCGCTCGTAGCTACCGCCTATGCCACCACGAGGGACAAGGTAACTAACTCTACTGACATGGCCCGCTGATGCGACGCACATCGGAGGGCGCGACTTGCTTGCCGCTCGAATTTATAACTGTAGTTTATTTCATCATAAGGTAACCATACTGGTCTCCATTCAGCAATATTTCGTCTATGCCATTTACAGTAAAAACTTGAACTGTATACAGTTAGTGATTTATTTAATTAAGGACATGCTTCTGTATATTACTGCCTGAACCGTAAGGAATCTCACACTATACTGAGCCCTTGCCGAACCAAGCTTTTTGCGTTAATAAAATGAGGATATTGACTGAACTTTGGTCCGACTGAAGATTATGTAGAAAATCTATATTAGCATCTACTTTCTGTTAATATAACACATAAATTAATGTAATTCAAACATCCAAACAATACGTTCAACTTGAATGCATTATTATACATAATTATTCTTCAAAATTAGAAACTATTTTTTGTTTGTCTCTTTCAGCTGTCAAAACTGTACTGCAGTCAAATCGTAAGACATTCACTGGAATATTTATTTTGTTAACGTCTCTAAACTATCCATCTATGTCATCTCTGGCCTAACAGTCTTCAGTCCGAAATATTTCTTGTTGTACAATAAAGTTACGAACGCACTACATGTTGTGTCTTTATATAATAGCCGACAAATATATTTATTTTGTCGGCTATTATACTTCGACACATTACATGCACTCTAACGTCAAAGAAATAAAATACTGTCACAAATAATCATTCAAAATCGAGCCAAAAAACTGCTCGTCTTTCTTTTTGCATTAACTTTAAAACTGGTACATTAAGGTGCACGTACACGACGTTGTAAGTACTAACTGGGTGTGGAATTTAAACATCGTAGCTTTATAGTTATTGCGATGGCAATCCGAAAGGAAACGTTCGATTATATTAATTTTTTTTAAGTTTTATTATGAAACAAACAGAAATTGAGATTGATCTGGTGAATGACATTCGATCTTCTTGAAAGGGGGGATGTCCTAAAATGGGCGTGATCTATGTACACCATCAGAAAAATTAAAATGAAACTGATTATGAGAAAAAAAAAACAAGTATATTTCGACATTCGATTGATGTTAGCGTGCATTTAATCATTAAATTAATAATTTTGTCTTTTTTATGTTAGTCGTAAAACATAAATATATGTGCCGCAATTTATTTCTTGTATTACATTGTTTAAATATATATTTTATTATTCAATCAACAATACAACTAGATGTCCAGTCAGTTTCAAATATAGCCAACGAAATAACGCCTCACTTCAAAGTGAGGTCTAATTTTGTTTTAGTTTGTTTGCGACGTCGCCAACGTTCAGACTTGTTACAATGCCACAGTCCGTATTAAAACTGCAAAAATAACCAGCATTATTCAAATGTTATTATACAATGTTTACAATTAACAAATTTCTGAGCCAACTCACGCGCCAACATGGCAAACATTCACAAATATTCGATGTTCTAAGACAGCACCATTACAATATTTTTCTACCAAAAATTTGAACACTTTATTGTTTTAAGCTTTCATGGTCATGTACATTAGAATGATAGTTTTTCGCGGGATTGGTACCATGTACCTTGTTTTTGTTGAGTTCCCGATATTTCAGAGTTGTAGTAAGCGTCATGCCCCGTGATAGTTAGATAGCAGTTCTGAAATACCGGGAACTCGACAAAAACAAGGTACATGGTAACAATCCCACTAAAAGCTATGATTCTTATTTGAACACTAATTGAAAACCATCTTGGTGTAGTCGTTCGTGTTCTCGATTACAAATCCGTATGCATAACCATGTAGGTTTGTATCAGTCTGGGTGTTTTATATATATATATATATATATATATATATATATATATATATATATTTACAACAAAAGATGTTCCCTGAAAGTGAATAATTAAACCATAAAACTAAATTACTTAAATCGTTGATTGAATATGAATAGTTTTAACAGAGATGAGGGTCGGAATATACCATCGACTTCGGATCCAGTTATTAGTCGAGTAAAATATCAACACAGATCACACACTTCCAAACCTAATAATGGTAGTTTGTGGTAGTCATGGGTAAAAAAACAAACAATAAATTAAATTATATTATAATGGTAATTAATACAAATGTTTCCATATGATAACATTTTCAAAAGGAATCCGAAGTGGTGTTAGCAGTGGTGTTAATTCAAAAAACTATAGACATGATATTTTCAGATAAGATGTTTCATGAAGTAAAAGTTTTTCTTGTGGCAGTGAGATATGTAAACAATTTAATAGATACTTCAAATCGTCTGTAATTTAAAATACATTTAATCATACACAATTTGTTAAGTAAATGACTGTTTGATACCAAAATAACTAAAAAATGTTTTGTAACTATGTTCTTAATTATAAAAAGTTATAATGTTTAACTCTCAATTTAAAATTATAATGTGTGCAAAGATAATAGATAGGTTTTACAACTGTACTGTTGTTTACATCAAAAACCTTTCATTTTCCTAAATAGGAGATTGGACAAGTTTCTAAAAAACTGTTTTAAATTAGTCAGTACGTGTGCTTATTCCCACAAAATAATATTATTTGATGTAAATTTAACCTTAATTATGTACCCAAAACAATGTTTAAAATTTAAATGATTAAATTAACTGCGTAAACGGTGATTCTGGGGAAGTGACGTCATTTGTGGGGTAAATAAAAGGGATTTTCATTGAAATAAAAATGAATTATAGTATTCAGTACGTATAGTCAAACTCAAAAATAAATAATACAGAAGATTGACCCTTGTAACTTGCTTAAAATCAAGTAAATTCTTAAAATCATTTTGCACTTTGAATATTTCCCACACTTTTCCTAGATAATTTTACTATCAATTTACCCACAAATAACGTCATGCGCTCTGTTTGGAATTTCGTATGACGTGACACGCAGACTACAAATATTGGAATAATATTTTTTTGTTGATTGATTTAAAAATAGAAATAATTATTATTTAGCAAAAATATTCAGCGAATAATTTTTAACCACACATAATTTAATTTTTCATCTATTTGCTGTCCCCGGTCCCTTATTATCAACGTATATAATTATACGTATATTTTACTAAGAAACAAAATTGACAACGTGACTTACCCAGTTCCGGGGCTCAGTTGCCACTTAGAGTATTATCACAGAATATACTCTGTGATAGTATGTTCCTTAGTTGTCGCAGTGTATGGTGCCGTATTTGAGTATTGTTTTAGTATACGAGGCGTTATCTGGTTGTATTGTTGATCGAAGATTTTATTGTACATTTTTAATATGGCAGCATGGTAAATTGGTCATTTGTAAATGCTCACGGATTATTCAAAATTGTTATATTACCGTTGTTTAACCATTTTTTAGATCAGGTCACCCTCTCTTAAACATTTCTATAAGATGATATGAGCGGTATTTGTCAATATAGTTTTAGAGAATGTTTATACAAATATGTCCCTGGTACCACATTATCATCCAATATAATGTGGTACCAGGTACATGTATAAAAAATAATAGGACAAAATCCAACATTGTTCACTAACTACTTCTATACAAATGGAGAGTTGGATCAATGGTTGGAGCATTGGATGATTATTTTTAATATAAAAAAAAATAATAATTGAATGATCATGTTCCCGTATCATTTATAACCAGTGATCGGAATAAATGCAGTATATTTATTTATTAAAATATTTGTATCAAGTGGGTTCTTAAATGAGTGAAATGATGTCATAGAGCGCCACTTGTTTATGTACAAAAATTTGCTAGTTAATATTTAAGATATTTATTTATGACTATTTAAAGTATATAACGACTAAAGATAATGTAAAGACTAAACATAGAATCGAATTAAAAAGGGATAGATTGAAAGGGATCAAATTTTTATTTAAATTATTTGGCTTAAATGTATGTGTTTTTATTCCAATCACTTACCTGAAACCGCCAGTATCGTCTCTGGGTATATGGTGAATGTTTGTTCATGCACACATTCTCGAATCATTTTGCACGTCTTTCAAATTTTCATCGGCACTGGGAAATATTTCTTGCTGCATTAACGTTGAGACGATTCTCATCGGTCGACTGTAAATTTAATCGGTCGCATCGTTCGCAGGGAGCTCCCGAACTGGTGACCCGTGCAGAGGTCAATCATCATCCTACGGAGGTTTCGCCTCCGCCTCATCGGACGACGACACCATTGGTGAGGCTCGATGGATAAGGCTTCCTGATATAATTTTGTAGTTCGATCATTATAGTCGACAGATGCGAACTAGTATCGAATTTACAGTAAAATCTTACTTTATCGAGTAAGTTCGGAATAAGTATAGTGTTCTCCATCGATATAGCGTTGCGAACTTCATTGTGTATTTTTATCGACGGTGTCTTCGTATAGAGAGATTTCATTTCCTCCACCGATTTTTAGGGCCTATACGACATGATAATGGGCTAACAGGTCTCGTAAAATTTTTTCCTCGTATGCTTAACTATCGAGTGATTCGATCACTCGTCACCGTCAAGTCTGAAAACGTGTATCGTCCGCAGGATTCTCCGGAGAGTACATGGAGCCCGGTGATTTCGTCGCTCGTGAGTGGCCGCGGTCGCGCGCCCACTCCGCCACCGCGTGCGTCGCGCCCCCCCCCACCAGGTGCGACGACCCGCTCCCCCTCCCCCGCACGCGCGCCGCCCCGCCCCGCGCCCTGCCCGCCGCCTGCCGCGCCCGCCACGCGCACTGCCACGCGCCCTGCCGCCGCCTCCCCGGGCCCTAGCGGCTACCCCGACTTCGTGCTCGCCAAGCACTCCTCCAGCTTCCGCGCCTCCTCCGAGCGGCTGGAGTACGAGCTGTCGCAGGCGAACATGTACTCGGCGTGCCCCTCCACCCGCTCCAGCCGCTCCGGCGGCTCGCTCGCGGTCGAGGACGGCTCCGAGGCGGCCCCGCCCCGCCCTGTGTGCTGGCGGCGCAGTGCGAGCTGCCGCAACCTTCGCGATTTCAGCTTCGACGACGCCGGTCGAGCGAAACGCCGTCGGGACACGCGCAGCGCGATCGCAAACCTCGACTCGTACGGGTCGCCGTCGCGGCGCGTAGACTCGCCGGTGACTCGGTACGACGACGCGCGCACGCTCGCCTTCGTGTTCGGCGAGCGCGGTTCGATCGATTCGCAGCGGGAGACGATCGGGCGCGCGTACTCGTCGAGCTTCCCGGGCGCGATTGGCGAGCCCCATCCGGACGTCGCTCCGTTCGGGCGCACCGGGTCCCAGGACGACGTGTCCCACGACAGTTATGAGGTGATCGAACGTTCCGACGACGAGTCCGAGCGCCGCCGGTACGCTCGGGTGCGACGCCGCGGCTCGCTCGCTCGGACTCGCTCGTGTTCCCTCGATTCCGGCAACGACCTGCCGTCGGACGACGATCGATCGCTTTCGCACATGTCCGAGAGCGATGACCGCGAAGAAGAGGTACCTCTCGACACGGTGAGCGGTAAGTACCGGAGCGATAACGATATTGCGCTCGATCCATTCCTGATCGACGACCCGCGCGTTCTGCCGCGGGAGAAATTGTCCGTTCGTTCGGACGGTAGTTTCTACAAGGAGATAAAGCGCGCTCTCGGATCTCGCACTTCGAGTCAGGAGTCTAGGACCAGTGACATATATGACTCTAAAATTTCGAAGAGTAGCGCCGAATCCAGTAAAAAATCTCGCGACAGTGTTTATCACACCGACAGCAAGAAGTCGCGTGAAACTATAAAAAGTAAAAGTTCCGATAGATCTGGGTCCCGGACTTCGAGCCAAGATTCTAAATCTGATTACTATGATTGTAAAAAGAATTTGTACGATCCCGATGAAATCGGCTTACGTAGACGCAGCATCACGGGTGCTCAGAACACTTACATAGACCCTTTCGATCCTATCTCTCCGTCGTCCAGTCCGGATTCGGCGAAAGATTTCTTCGATACCCAGCCCACTTTTATTGGTATGGAGAAACCGGAGTATAATGAGAGAACTTTGTTTGACAAGTCTCACGAAGATCTAATTGCAAACATTGCTAATTCATCTAATTACTATCATATACCGACTCCCTATTCGACTTTTCCGAGTAACAGTAGACACAAAGAGACTAGTCCCATGCATGCCGCCAGTTTGCAAAATGTCGATTTCGATTTATACGGTCATTATTCAGATGTGAGCCCTCCAAAAAAGGTGGAAGAAATTTCTACCGAGGAGGAAGATATGCACCAAACGTCACACATTTGGCTCGATAAAAATACGGACCACGATACAGAGATCGATAGCAGGATCACCAAAATACATAATTATCAAAGACGTCGTTCGTCTGATACGGTATTTAGTTTTGATAAAGATAAGATTGAGTCTTTAACTAGGTCTACTAGCAAAGAAAATCCTCCTACATCGCATCTAATAAAAGAATCATCGAATGAATCTGACGTTAATGTACGTATTTTGCCGGCAATGGACAGCATCGAGTACACCAAAAATAAAGTAAACAAAGCTACGGGAGCTATTCAGTCTGGCACCCCGTCAATTTTACTATCCGAGTTCGATAAAAACATGCGGGGCAAAGTTCACACCCATATAATTAGGAAAGAAAACTTGAAAGAAGAGTTGATGGCTAAGACTCATTTTGATGAGTACAATCCTAAACTCATATTAGATACCAGTTCTAGTAGTCGTCTAGCTGATACAGCTGTACCTTACACTCACCCTACTGTAGAGAGAACTAAAAGTGATCCTAATAGTCTTGCCAATAGACCTCGTTTTAGTAGCGTTAATTCTCGAAGGCATGTCTTGATGCACCAAAAATCGATCGATCTTACACCAGCAGAATCCAGCGACGAAGACTATATATTCCGCCAAATCCCGAGCGCTCCGCCAATAGCAACTAAACGATCTCATTTCGAATTACCATCTAGGCACGCAGATCATATACGATCACCGTTCGATTTACCAAAGAATTATTTCAAAGAATTTGATGCTTTTAAAGCTGGTTTTAAAGATAATAAGAAAGTTATAGACGATGGTTATGATATACCATATGTTTTACACAAGAGGCATGTCATGAATGGAACAGCTCCTTCCCCTATAGATGATAAAAGACAACCTCCTCCTGATATTATTATGCTTCCTTCACAAAATGGTCGACATATAGTGAACGCTCATCCCAGATGCAAATATCATGATCATCCAAAATCGCCTCGATCACCTAAATCTCCAAAGTCACCTAAATCGCCCAAATCTCCTAAGTCTCCGAAGTCACCCAAATCTCCGAAATCTCCAAAATCTCCAAGAAATAGTATTCAAGTAGAACATAGTTCTAAATTCTTAGAAGTGGAAAGCCGTGATTTCTTATTTACGCAGAATATTGATTTATCGAAAGTAGATCCAGTCACATTAGAAGTTGACAAAACTGGTCAACTGCAGCATATGCCTAGTCCAAAGAGAGATATTACCAAAAATTTGGACCCAGCATTGCTCGAAACGTTAAATTCCAAATTAAGTCAAATCGAAAGTGACTCTGCTACAAGCTCGAAAACTGATAGTATTCGTCAGGAACCTCAATTTACTCACGATATCAAATTTGCTATAAACGGTCGTAATGTTCAACAACCTCCAATTTGTAAAGAACCGAAACAAATGACGGCTGCGGAGAAACTACGAGCAGATATAAAGTCGAAATCCGAAAAATTGCCTCCAAAAAGAGGACCTAAAGGACGTGGTGCAGGAAAAAAAGGCACTGGAGGCAAAATTAAAACAAAGAGTAGTAACAAAATACGAATTACATCATTTTCGTCAGATGACGAAAGTGTTGATTCGGATGATGTTTTTGGAACAACTGAAGCAGCACCAAAATTAGAGTTTTCTCCGCCGCAATCGCGTAAAGAGTTGGAACCTATTTTGCAACATGAATATGATAAAATTACTTCGGGTGCTTGGCATCGTGGACAAACGATGAGTTCCACTGAAATCGAAGGTTCTCCACCGCAGTGTCGTAAATTAGCGGAATTAGAGGCAAAATATAATCCGCAAATTCTTGAAAGTATATCTGGGAATGCGACTGAATTACGTCGTATTTCAGAACGATCTATTTCGATTCCAAGCTCTGAAGATGACATAGCTATCAAAATCCCTGATGTTAAACAAGTAAGTAAAGAAAGTTCGACATGGGAATACAATGAAAATATTCCATCACCTATATTAGAAAGCACAGAATTCCTTAAATCGGATGACGAGCATTTAGCTGACATGGAAATCCAAAAAGTTACTGGTTTGTGTACTCAGTCAGAAGAAAAAAGTGATGCGTACAAAGATGAAAAGAATAATAAACTGAGTATTAAAAAGAGCTTACGTGACGAATTGATTTCCCCTATGTTGCGTAAACAAGGGGGGACACCTATTTTATTTGCACATGCTCGATTAAACCTATCAGAAGGATCTGTATTCTCATTGCAGCGACAAAAAGCTACACAAGATTCACCGACGGCTAGTCGTCGAGCTAAGAGCTTAGACACACCTGTCATTCAGTTACATAGACTTCCACCTATGAATGCATTTTCTTCTAAGGATGACACTGTTGAAGATATTAATGAAGAAGGCGAAATATTGGAAGAGAAATCATTGATCGAAGAAACGAATAGTAATGCAATAGCTAAAAAAGAAACCATTGAAAAAATTGAAGAGGTAGAAGAAGATCAACACGGAGATCAACCCGAGGAAATTAAAACTGTTGTAATTGATAACGAAGAATTACGGTTGTTAGAAGATTTAGTAGAACAACGGCGACCTAGATCTTTCAAACGTAGATACGACTTAACTAAGATAAAATCACAGACCAAATTGTCACGATCTCCACTCAGCAGGTCTCCTCTTTCTCGATCACCAATTTCAAAATCACCATCAAGATCGCCAACATCTTCATTGAACTCTCCTAGAGGAAGTATCAGAAAACTTTCAGATTTAAGTGAAGATCAAATTGTTCCCGACATCGAAAGAATTAAACGCAAAGAAAAGAAAAAGTTAACTTTAAAGACAAAACCAGATGAAAAGCAAAAAATTACAGGAAAGTTAAATAAAGCTGGTTCACTTGATACAAACGCTACGAAAGTTAAAGCATTACAAACCCAAAAGTCTCTACCTTCTTCTCTTAAAGAGAGGCCAGATTTCTTGACAGTACCGCCGCTTGACTTAGCACGTACAAAGAGCCAAGAATTAGAGCAAACAGTAAAAAAAGTGTCCAAAGAGAAATCAAAGTCCTTAGAAAAAATGGAGGTTAAACGAGGATCTAGTAAAGAACGGACAAAATCTCAAGAAGATAGTGATACCGAAATAGCCAAACGTAAAGAGAAACAACAATTGCTCTTTGAAGCTGCTTTGAAACAAACTAAAACATTGATTAGCCCAGTAAAAGATACGCTACCAACATTCCCGCCACCTGAAGACAAAATATTAGTAAAAACTGAGGGCGATAAGATTATAATTGAAACAAAAATTAATAGTAAAGCAGAAGATCACGTGTTTATTGCGAAATCTCCCAAGAAGCTGGACAATAAGCTAAATGGCAAAATTAGCAGAAGTTTTGAAGATCAAAAGACTTCTAAAACCAATAACAAAATGAATAAAAGCATGGATGATAAGTCCAGTCAATCATTGGAAGATAACTTTGATGATCTGGCTGCATTACAGAAATCGCCCAAAACTTTGTCAAAAAAGCAGGAAATCAAACAACAGATCGAAGGCAAAGTAGTTTACCAAAAAATACATCCTAGTGTTAAATCCAAAAGCTTAGACAGAAAAGTCGAGTCTCATTTAGACTCAAAAACTAAATCAAAGAGCTTGGACCGAAATTATGTTACTCCACAATCGATGCTTGACGAAAATATTGAACACTATAAACAGGAAGTTGTTAAAGTTGACGTTCACTCTAGCGTTCAAGAAGATATAGAAAAGACTTTAAAAGAGCACGAAACAAGAGATCTTTCTCCATGTCACAGTTATAAAGAAAAAACTGAAGATGATTCGTCAATTGAATGGATGACGAGTTCACAGCACTCTGTTATCGAGAACGACACTCAAACTGTTATCATTGAACGTCGTAAAATGGATATTTATAATAAACAAAGACAAAGTGAATTACAAGAAAGTAAAAGTAGTCAAGATGTCTATGATCTTGTTACTGCTACTAGAAAACCTGAAGTTGCACGTTTAACTAGCGAAGAAGAGTCACTAACAGAGGTTAGTGAACTGAAAATTTCTGACGATAGTCATATGTTGGGTATTTCTCTGCCTTATATTGATGCTGATAGTTCGTCAGATCAAGATCAAACTTCAAGAAAAGATAAAAATGTCAAACTAACCCGAGGACGTAGTGATGACACTGGTTCATGGGTTACTGTTGATTATGAAGAATATACAGCAGATACTGAATTACCTTTATCTGATACAAGCAATCTTATTAGTAAAAATAAAAATATGCTCGATACCCAAGGAACTTTTGATGAATCATCTGCAAGTCTAGTCGAATTTTTGAAACATGAATCAATGTCTCAATTATTATCTGAAAGTGAAACTGATCGGGAATCAAAGAGATATAGGGATCCCTCTAAGACCAATGACCTGACATTAAAATGGAAAAATAAAAATAAAATAATTGTAACTCCGCCTCAAGAAATCAGTCCAACAATAGAAAATATTCCATTCATTGATTCAAGTACTTCCAGGTCTACTTACAAATCCGATGCTGGTGAACATACGGGCAGTTCAGGCAGTGATAAGTCTCCTACGGAAACGAAACCTGAACAAAAAGTGTTATTGACTGCAAAATCAAGACGAAGTGAATTGTTAAAGCTTAGTGCCGAGCGCTCAAGAAGCTCCGAATCTACTTCTTGGACTAGCATAGAAAAGGACGTGAGTCCATCTAGTGCAAATTTAAAAGGAAGTTCTATCGACGATGAATCTAGTGTTAGCTGTTCAATTGCTCGACCTCTGGGTATATCCCAAGATATTGAAAAGTTGAACAAAAAAGATAGAGAATGCTTAGAGGAATTAAAACAGGCAATGGAATATGGAGAAGAACATTTATTGCCACATCACACATTATCTAGTGAGCAATCCAAATCAAATTCAAAATCACCTTCTCCTATAGGAGAACCAACACGCATTGAGAGTCCTCGTAGTCCATCAAAATATGGAGCTAGAAAATCTCCTACACCTACTTTGGAAAAGCAAGGTCAAGTAGACTCTCAAAAAGCTCCCACAGATTCAGAATCAAGTTCAGAAAGTATTGATAAAACGGTAGAACAAATTTCTCGGCCAAGTGTTAGAAAAAGTGCGTTAGACAAAATTGGCAAATGTGTCATTGAAGAATCTGAGTCAAGTCAGTCGGCAGCTTCGAAAGCATCAGACGTTAAGAAAAATATACAAAATCCTGTTAAGAGAACTAAAATAGCTATAACAATATCACAAGAAGATCAAAATACGACTATTGATTTTGATGATGATGGCAACGTGATTACGTCGTCGTTTGAGCGAGAGTTAATGAAGAAAAGAGCTTTGAAAGATACTGACCAGAAAAGTTCATCGAAATCGAGTATGGACACTACAACTACCACAACTCCATCTAAAGGATCCCTTAGCGTTGATGACTCTTCGTCAAGAAGGAGACGTCTTGATGATCAAAAAAGTTCTTCCAAATCAAGCATTGATTCTAGAGGCTCACTGAGCGTAGAATCTAGAGGATCATTTGAAACGACGGAATCAACTTCAGGCTCCCTTGGTGAAGCTTATCGCCGTGGTGAGGAATTGAAACCAACGTGGCGACCGTTTTTTGGAGCTTCTGGAAGCGAGAATAGTACTAGCATCGAAGAAGCATGGATACCACAAGATCACGAAGGCTATGAAAATTTAAATGTTAGCAAAGATGCGTTTGAATACGGTAACCAAAGGCTTGGTGATGATTTTCAAACATTTTCTAAAAATCCTCCATTATCTTCAAATACTTCTAAAGACTCCACTGAGGCAGATTTTACTGATGATCTTAATGATTTTCCTGTTAACTTTTTGTATCCTGCTACTTCATCGTCAACTTCTGATGTAGTAATTGGGTATGGACAAAACTTTGGACGAACATTATCTAGAATTTCTGAACGTAGTACTGCATCCGAAAAAACTAGTGCAGACGAAGATTCAACTAAAGCTTGTTCCCGATCAGAAAGCATTAATGAGGAATCTTTGAATTCTAGTGATCATCAAGCTAGTTTGAGTTCTGATCCTCCAAGTAATGCGAATGTCGCATACATATCCGATACGGACAGGAGGACATCAGCTGAAATGCCTGATATTCCAATAGATCAAACCAAAATTAGTGAAATGTATGCAGAGTCCAAAAAAGATTCTGTTACTAAGATAAAAGAAGAAAAACGACATGGTGAAACCGTGAAAAAGACATTAAAAGCTCCATCCAAACAATCCTCGGCTAGCGAGAGTCAAGAATCTGAAGATTGGCCTTTACCAGAGTTACCTCCACTGCCCAAACAAACTTCAGAGAGAAGAGATTCAGGTAGTGAACATTGGCCTCCATTGCCTCCAAATTTATTAGAAACACCAATTATTGAGAAAGTTCACATTTATTATATGAATAACGAGCCCGAACAGGCTACCAAAGTGACTTTACAATCAGAAAGTTCTAAGGGCCACTTAGGCTCAGACGACGACAGCGATACATTGAATAACGACGATGACTTGGAAGGAGACATAGCGGAGTCAAAATCGATTGAGCTTAGTGACGCTTCGTCAAAAAACATTAAAGTAATACCGTACGAAAAGTCTAGTTATATGGTCGAACCGTTGGAAAAAAATGATGAGTCAAGCTGCCTCAATAAAGGGGTTGTACCTAATTATGATAAGTCATGTCTTAGTGGTACGATTAGTAAGGCTTCATGTCTAATAGGTGATATGGGATCTTGTTGTTCACGGGCAGAACATAAATCATTTGCTGTAAAAAGTAATTTAGAGGAAAAGGTTATTATAAGTCAGCCACAAAAATCACCAACTAATCACAGTCCGATATTTGATGACGATCACTTATACACTGATGACGTGTTTGGTGGTGATAGTAAATCATTGTCGCCCGATTTTGATAAAGGTTTTTCGCAAACTGGTACTCAAAAATATTCATATGGATCCAATAACTCGGACACTTCTATCGATGATTTGCTTTCACAAACTAACGCTGATGATACAGTACGTGCCGTGAGTAAATTAAGCGCTGGTACTGGGACTTGCAAGAGATGCAGCCACAGCAGTCATTCTGAAGAAGAAACTAGTTCTTTTGGCACTGACTTAGATGGAACTGTCAAAATAGGTTTGCCGCAAAAGAAATGTACACATAGTTCACATTCAGAAGATACTTCAATTTGTTTAAGCATATCTGAGTGGTCAACAGGAACTAACACAGTACGTCAATATGCAAACCTTTCAGCTTCGGAGAGTATTTCTGCTATATCTGTTCCAAAAAGTGAAAAATCTGAAAACATTTCGAAAGTATATTCTGCTTCTCATGTCACAAAGAAATCTGAACAAAAGCCTAAGATGAGTTCTCAAGCCGAAATAAGCTCTAAGAGTAGTAGCTTAGAAAAGAGTTCAGATGCCATAAAATATGATAAATTATGTAGCTCAGAAACTACAGTATCTCGAAAAGGAATCGATAGCAGTTCTGGGACTAAAAGCGATAGTACGTTGACGCTAGCACAGTCTATATCAGATTGGTCGGCTAGCACCAGCCATACATTGGTAGCAACGACTCGTGAGGATCAGCATGAGGCCGAAAATACAAGGTCAGATCATACATTGATGACGGAAGTTCCAGTAGGTGATGAAGAAGAGACAGTAGAGGATGGATTTGATTTTGCTGTTGAAGTGTCTTTTGTTGGAGAGCCGTCGTCGAGTGGAGAAATTGTAGAAACTCAAGAATCGCTTTTTAGATTAACAGCACCATACGCTGGTAAAACAGATAAATCATCATCGATAAGTTACAGCGATAAATCTGATAAATCAAGTTCTAGTTCATTAAGCAGTTTACAAAAGCATGCGAATGGTGTTTTACGATTTGATCAGAGATTGAAGGGTTTTCAAACGAGAGATGCTGTCCATGAACGCTATTCAAAAGCTCCACCCAAAAGTATGAGTTACGAAGAGCAAACCCACAAGCATAACAAACAGACCGTGCGTTGTCAAAGCGAAGATAGTGGTTTCAAAGCGTATGTGGTAGCACCACAACCTGAGTTAGACATTGATATGCCTTCTCAGCTTTACAGCCAAGAGGAAAAACATAGTGAACGATACCAAAGTCAAGAATTTTCTAACATCATACGTGAAGATGGTAATCAATTTATAAGGTCCGATTATAAACCTTTGGCAAAACATGCAAGTTACGACGATAAAACTCTATCGAAGAATCAAATAAAAGAGTACAAAATATCACAGCAATATCGAAGTAAACCAAAGAGTTGGTCATTTCACGAACATTACCTATCATCATCTGATTTGCCTGTGATAGCGGTGCCAGAAATTCCTTCTGTTCATAAAGAAGTCCAAGAGAAGAAGGCAGGGGAAAGATCTGGAAAGACCCCACTGTCCCGTTGTTCACCATATTATTCTAGTAGTTTAAGTTCCGAATCTCCTCCTATTCAACCTCTCAAAACACCTGTCAAGAAATCTCTTTTAGTAAGAAATATATCGTTAAAAAGTCCACCGAGTGGAAACGATACTGATAGTTCGATGGATGTTATGAGAGATCCTCGCGAAAGAATGCGAACATTTCGACGCAAGAAACAGGTAACTAGTGCCCGAAAAAGGCAGGAGAAAATACAAGATGTCTTAGAAGAAGATTCTACAAAGAGTCAATGTTCATCGGAAAGTGACAAATTCCACGGTGGTCAGTATCTAGTCGTTGAAGATACTTTACGTCGAATGGAGAGTTCGGAGTGCTCCGACAGTTATCTGCCAGAAGTGGAATCTGGATCATCAGAAGTTTCTAAGGGCGATTCTAAAAACTATGATGTACAAGAAATCAGCTATTCTGAAGATGAAGAAGGTCAAAGTGATTATGCTAAATTTAAAAGCGCTCATTATGAAGCTCAACAATTTCCGATTAGTATAACACCAGTGCAATTCCAAGGATTTGGCTCTTCAGCAGATGAAGATGAAATGGGCTTTCCACGTTTCGATAGGTTAGGGAGATTGCGTCACCCTTATCTTGATACTCAAGAACCGCCATACGTTCCCGAGGATAGTCCCCCTAGAACTTCCTACTCGAACAAAAGTAGTCGTCAGTCATCTTTGAAAAAGAATAAGTCTGCTGGATATCGTCAATCCGGAGATGCGGGTGAATCCTCAGGTCAACATCAGCCTCGTGCTTATTACGACGAACAAAGCGATAGAGATGATTCTGATGATTACGCATATCCCGTAGATACAATTAAAAGGGCACCGAAAATGTCAAAACCCGGCAGTAATTACTTATTTGAACGCGGGGAATCGGTCGCTTATTCCGACACAGAATTGCCGCAAGACAAAGACGAGTATGGGGAATACCGAGGTAGCCCGTATCCAGAGCATTATGAGGAAATGGATATGTTTCAAACACAAGGATGTTACCCACAATATGATCAAGAAGACTTGGAAGAACGAAGGGATGGGCTGGGCGAACATTATACTAGAGATTTGGACCAACGCTTCAGTTTAAATAACGTTGAAAGATTCTATTCTAGTCACTACGTGGACTCGCAAGCTTCCAGCGATAGTCCTGAGCAAAAATTCGATGTTTCTACTCTTCCTCCGCCTCTTTGTTCTGATGACGAACACGAATAATTCAATTTTAAATCAATTACTAAAAAGCTTATGATTATTGTATTTCTTAAAAAAATTACACGGCTAATTTCTGGAATGAGCGTTCACATTCTTGTAAGATATTTTGTTGTGACTTTTGTGTTAGAAAAATTTACAAACCGTTTTCACAATTTCCATTCTAACTTATGCAATGAATTAAGAATGATATTAGTAGTATACTATAAAATTGAATATTTGTCTTTATTAATATTTAGAGAAATCTAGTGCCAATCCAAATAGCGTGACCTTTTGACTACTCGTGTATAATACGACCTTACACTACTTTTAGCTTGTTAAGTATTTAGGTGTAGTTACTTTTACGGAACAATAATATCTAAATTATTTACCAAAATTATACTGGACGGTTCCAGACAATTATCTATTAAGGTGATGAATTATGCGATTTGAAACCTTTTCGCTTAACCCTTAAAGCGTACAATATTTATAGAATGTTTCGTGCCAAAATCCTAGTCAAATGAGTGAATTATCGTTATTAGTAAACTTTGTTTATTGTTTATATATTTCTTAGTATTATGTCGAGGCTGTGATTTACTTTATTGGGTGAGATCCAAGATCAAAACTATTATAATTGTTTGTATTAAATACAATATGACGTTTCATTTATTGACAAAATCCACATAAACATAAAACAATTTTGTCGGAATTGGTTTAAACGTGTAAGAATAATTTACACTATTAATTGTGTCAACGGTCGTGTTGAATCTGCTCAATATTTTTGCGTCTGGTTATTTTTTGTTACTGATATTTGAATAAATGTAACAGTAATGTTATAGTAATATATCAGGACATAAATATTTTCTACCAAGTAAATCTGGAAAATCTTAAAATGTCTAACATATATATGAGCTCTCATTAACCCAACACTATTGATCATAAGAGTTTAAAAAGATACGATATATTTTATTCCTTTAGACGTTTAATAAAAATGGACACAACACCACTTGGTCTATGGGGCAGATTTGTTATCGTCGATTGATTGATACATCGTCGTCTTAATAATGCTCTCAATACGTTAATATAAAGTTCGACGTAGTCACAACTGAAAGAACCACTTGATTGGTCTTCGTCAAAATTAATATCTAAACGCAATGCAGACACAGTTAGTTAGTTAGTTAGGCTTATCTGTTTACCTGTGTTGAACCCTTTAAGATAGTTTTAGTTTGTAGATACTTTTGAAATTAATCATAATATTTTTACCATAGATTTTTGCCAGCGTCTTTGCCCTCGTGCTCCTGTATTATACATATAAATTGATTCACTGTAAATTAATAGAAACCGCATTAAATTCCGTTGTGTATTTTAAAAAATCTGCTTCTGTACGCTAGTACGAAACAAAATCGCTTCCCGCTATCTGTATAGCGGAAAGCGATTTTGTTTTACACTGATTAGATTATCTGTCTGTTGTAATGATTGTAATCTAATAGCAACGACATAACATCAACGCAAACAATTACTGCCAGTTAAAATGAAAATACGAAATAATTAATGAATATTACTAACATTTAAATACTTCATGATTATGGGTAGATAGAAATATTATATCTAAAATATTTTCTCTCCCTAGACAAGCTATTAACTATAAATTTATATAATTTCAATCAGCAATAATGACATATGTATATATTTTATTTTGCACTTTGAAACATCGTTGTTACTTTACAAATACGATTCTTATTTAAGTTGCAATAGAGCATAGATAGGTTATTCAATATTTGAGACAGTGGCGGCAGTATTTTTTCAGTCAAATCGAGTATTTATTTTCATAAGGTGTTGATAGATTTCCGCTTCACTTGTGATCATCATACTGGTGAATGTTGCAATAATGTCAAAACTGACATATTAATAAAAATAAAAATTTGCCCCTTCCCACCTTCATAAAGAATACATTTTCCCCGAACATTGACTAAAAAGTTCGTTGTTAATTTCGATATTTAGTTTTCGGTTACAAGTGAATTCTGTAGTCTGTCAGCACTTTAAGAATAAAATAACTATACCTATAGTTAATAGCAGTAATATGCGTCAGAGTTGCGGTCATGCGTTTAAAAGTGGCAAATGTGTAGTTTCCCAGTTTCTTAAGTACAGCACAATAATATCTTTATCTGTATATGTATTTTATAAACAATGGTATCAAGTCAACAATGTTGTTTCTGCAACGCAATGTTATACTTATGGGATAATTAGATTAATGTGTATAGATGACGTTACAGACGACATTATAGTAAATGAAGTACACAAAATTGTGGACGTATAGGATTCTATAACCTGATTAGGTTTATTATTATTATTGGTTTTGTCAATTGCCAAATATAAGTTACCCTAGTTTTATATTGACAGGGTATGTGTTGAGTTATAGACAAAAGATTTTATTTGTTGGTGGTTTTGTTTGAAAATAGTTGAGCTAAAAGTTTAATTGTTTAATGTAGGTTTAAATTACGTTATAATTTATCGTTGTATTATAATAAACGATAATAAGTGTAAACTTCCATCCTTGTCTTCCCGTATTCTTTATATTTTGTTTTCCAATTGTTCAAATAATTATCTAGTTTAATAGATAGTATGAATGTGCAAATATAATTCATAACATTGAAACCAACACAACTATATATTTATTTGAAAAAATGTCAATTGTACGTTTTGTTTTGAAAATTTAAACCTTAATACGTTTAAGCTATAAAAGAAATATTAACCATAGATATCAATATTCAAAAAAAAAACACTAATATTAATGATTAATGTTGTTATAATTGGCTACTTTACTTATGGCGCAATGAATAAGTACATATTTAGTATAGCAACGAAAATAATTAAAACCAAAATATGAAGATTGCAGTTAATTAAACGGCAAGATTGCTTAGTTTAAATTATTTATTTTCTTCTACTAGAGTCAAATAGCCTATTGAGTTATCAAACTAAGTTTATTTGTTAAGCTCCTGAAGGGCGTTGCCAAAATTTTGATGCATATAAGTGGTTTCGATTACCCACTGGCTGCATAGTGTTCAATTAAACGAAAATATGTAACTTATGTGGTCGTGTGTGCACGAAGCAATTTTAGACTAGTAGCTATTAAGAAGTCTCCGACTTCCCTAGTTAGCGCAATAATCGATCGATTTAAAGTTAGTCTATAAGTACTTCGATTTTTTCGATGGAGATTGTACAATCCGAATAGACTGTAAAACGTTAAGATTTCATTCGTATCGTTGTTTTAATTTTATATTAATAACACGTATTCGGATATTGTTTCGAGTTTTATTAATAATGTTACTTCCTTTTTGAATTTATATGTGAATGTAAGTGTGCGGTTATCCCTGCAACACTACACTACCCAAGTGGTTGGGGTTAGTTAAATAAATAATTTAAACGAATCGTATGATGTTTCAATAGATTTTGTTTATTTATTTTTATTTGACCCTACAATTATATGCAGCCAGGATATTCGTGTAAGTTTTGAGATACGTTACAAATGTATTTGTCATTATTTTTTTTTATTTCAGGTATTATTAGTTGCTATGTGGAATCCTCATTTTCTTTATGATTTTAATGTAATAATTTCTTTTCAGATTCCTTACCCTTCCAATTTTTTAAAACGCTTTTTATTAATTCTGATTTTATATATTATTTTAATTATCAACATTTCAATAAGCAAACCTTTCGAATTATGTATTTAGTGAACGTGTTAAAATAACATCTGAAAAATAGTACATCGATAGTTCTAGATCTAAAAATGTTGATTTCCAAAATATATTTATATTTTAAAATTGCTTATTGAGGTGATGAGGTATGTTATATGCATGTTAGTTTTAGTCAATTACAAAGATTAATTAGTCAAATCATTTGCTCCAAGATTGGTGTTCTAACAGTTTTTAAATCAATAATCCCATATATTACTTAATATCTATAGTTACTATATTACAAAACATATCATAAATATCAGGAATAGATTTTATGTGACATCACATACATTTCACGAAATCTGATACGGTAGAAAAAATCATGTTCTATATTTAATCGGTCTACAATCTATTCCCCTGAGTATTGCAATGCAATATTTATCAAAAATAATTATAATTGTGTTTCAACAGATGAAGCATCGCCAGAGGAAACTGAAAATACTGTCTCGTCGGCGAGTTTGTGTATGTCGCCGTCGAGTGAGAGGACGTATGTCGAACCATTGTGTACGTCGACGCCGTGTGCGCCGCGGGTCACTAACGGCCACGGCGTCGGCAACGGCAACGCGCACGCTGACGTCATCGATGGACACACGAGCGGTGACGTCAGTGAATGCAAAACGCGCGGCGACGTCACTGAAGGAAAGACGCCCGGTGACGTTGCCGAAGGAAAGCGTCTCGGTGTTGTAAACGGCAAGACGCGCGCTGACGTCGTCAATGGCAACGTTACGGGTGAGATGTCCCTTTCACTCCATTTTAGGAGCTCGATGGCGCAGTGGCTAGTGCGCTCGGTATGAGATACGGTTGTTAAGCAACTTTAGCAATGGCCGGTTATGGGATGGGTGACCAAAAATTTACTATCTCGATTTCCTTCGTGTTATGTTGTTGTTGGCCTCAGCTGTATCTGCAGACTTGAATACCCACCAATTTGCATCCTGCTTACGTGGTGGGTTATGGCCCAATGTTCTTATACGATTTGATTCGATTCCATCCATAGGGAAGGCTTGAGCCCCAGCGGTGGGGACATTAATATGCTGGTGATGATTTAATAGATTAAAATAGTAAATTTTGAGTTGTAAGCTCTCTAATATAGATTAGAGTGCTGTTTTAGCTGACATATGTCATAAAAAGCATTTTTTTTTAAGTAACGAAAGTTCACAACGATCCTTTCATAAGCAGAATTTATGGTTTAAAGATGTTATATCTATTATATATATATATGCTTGACTTGCTTGAAACCTTACGATCGTCATAATATTTAGTATGTAAATAAATATTGTCGATGTGATTTATTTTTGTAGTATTATGTAATTATTATTATTGAAGAAAAATACTTTTTAGTGAACATTGTGTCGGAGTCAACGTACAGTATGGACGTGCTTAGCGGCGGAGAGAGCGACGCGGGCGATACTTTGAGTAGGCGAAACAACAATAACAACAGGTATGTCGTAACAATAGTTGTAACTGATATGAGGCATAGTGACTTTTCGTTTGCACAGAGCATACTATTTCTGACGATGACCAACGGTACAATTTAAATTTAAAATGAGTCTTGTTTCAATAAACATAAGGTCAGGCGTTTTTAATAGTGGTGGATCGCCCGATGGCGTGATACTTGGATCATTATGATTGGTCAACATTGGAGGCGCTTCCAAATTAACTTTCTGCACAAGTACATGAGTGAGCCATATACTGTATGTCAATTATTTGATAAATTAATATTTTTACTAATTACTTTCCGTATATGCATTGAAAACAATAATAATATCTGTTTCTTTAAAGTTTTTTCTTAATGGGTACCAAACCTTGAGATTATAAATTGTTCCAAATTCTGAAGCACAATATTAGACTTAATTCTACATCATAAGTTAGAAACTGGTGCCAATACTGTTGAATCTAAGTGTTGGGTGTATTTTTATGTACAGCATATCGTCGAACTTAACGAACAGTGTTCGCGACGGCACTATAGAAGCGCCGAAACGCCGCGGCGCCGACCTCTCTTACTTCATAGCCAAGGAGCTGCTTATGACCGAACGAACTTATAAGAGGGACCTGGAGCTTGTCACCGTGGTGAGAAAATATTGATACTGTGACAAGTTATTTGTGAATTCAAATATACATATGATATGGCAATATTTACTGTGGAATTCGAGTAGATTATATTATGTGTTCATTGTATTATTATGTAATACAATAGTTACATGAGTATAATATTTTGTCTTTAGTTATTTTGCAGAGATAACTAACATCGAATAGTCTAGTTTTTTTTAGCTTAAACATAATAAATAAAGTAAAAAAACACAATATTATAGGAGTTTGAATAGTGTGGGTCGTTCATGATTAGATATAGACTTCGAGTCTTAATTTCTTGAAGTTATTGCCAGAGATGTGAAAGTGTGACTGTATTGGTTTACTAATAGACTTGGTCGCGGCGGGTGTCAGAAATGGCCGCTAGCGGCGGCGCGGGAGTGGCCGAAGCGGCTGCAGCGCTAGCGCGTGCGTGTCTAGCGCTAGAGCCACTAGCGCTAGCGTGCGGAGCGGCACTAGCGCGGCTTGAGCGCGTGCTAGCTAATGCCACTCGTTTACCACTGGATCCTGGCGATCATGCAGACAGTGAGTTATGATTATTCAACAATGAAAGATTCTATTTTAATCAGCCCAACTTTAATTGTTGTTATAATTATAAAAAATATTAAAGTAATTAGTGGTAAACGGTGCTGGTGGCACAACTAGTATGTATTCATGTTTTGTATAGTATACACTTATGTTGTTGTGTCATTGTTTCTTTACCCGAATATCAATAAAAAAAGTGTTCCTATTGTTCAATGCTAACTTTTGTCAAGCGGAGTCTGTTTACCTTATTCATTGGAAAAGTAAATACTTGTTGAGAAAATAATGAGATTATATTGATAGATAAATTCTCCTTAACGTACTACTGTTGATATCCATTCTTCGAGACAATGGTGATACTGGCGACCATAACGGACACTATAAAATCATTCGCAGTATTATTAGGAAAACGCACCTTATGTCTTACTATTTTCTAAAAAAATCTTTGTTTGTTATCGAAATGTAAATTTGAGTTTCCCTTTCAGATAATGAAGAACCTGAGTACAGGAAAATTGCTGAGCATTTATACGAATATTTATCGAGCACATCTGATGTAAGTATTTTTACAGGTATATAATTTTCGATAATTTTTACATTCTCGTAAATATATATCGATATATTTTTTAATCGATCGTACAAATATTGATAAAATTCATAAATTTATTAAGGTGTCTCATTTGGAAGAACAGTCGTTCCGTTTGTGTAGTTTCGAAGTATATACAGCGTGTTTGGTAATACCTGTATAATCCCGAAACATGGCCATACAACCTAGCACAAAGAACACAATTGATAGGTCAAAAAACAATTTCATGTAAATTGATATTTTCATACAAATATTTGAACAATTTGTTTTCAATTACTATGCTACAACCCTGTAAGCTTACACGTGCCGTCCCGGCGCACTCGCTCTTTCTCTCTCTCTCTCTCTCATTACCTCTCACTCTCTCGTTTCCTTGAATACATTTTGATGTTGCCGACGCGCGCACTCGACTACGTATGAGTTTACTTGTAATTAAAACAATTTAAGATTAAATAGGTACATACCTATAGCGTTCTAATCACTCTTTCAGCTTTCACTTGTCAACATTACCTACACTTCACCTCCACTTTATCAGTCCAGGGTCTCGATATGCCGGCCACCGCATAAAACACACATCTCCATTCGACTCGACACAGACCGTGTCGTGTTACTCTCGACGTAAAGTCATATCCTCTGTCTCGATGGAATAGGTGATCGGCCGGCCTACCTGTGGCACACTATGGAATGAACCAGTTGTATGTAACCAATTCACAAATGCCGCGAATCACCGGTAAGAAGGAAGACGTCGATGGTTTTCAGGTCTTCCTGACACGTGGCGCTCGTCATAACGCCGCCGAGCCGCAGCAAGATTACCGTCACAAGCACCGCCACACATTATCATCTCGTAATATTAGGCATTTGAGTACGAATTCATTGCACTGACCGCACACAAACATAATACACAGGTAAACAGAACGAGAATGAAAAACAAACCAAAAGTCCCGAAAGAACGAAAACGTAAGTTGACCTTCTAAATTCTGAAAACTCACAAGTACGCCGATGAAAGTCACGGACGCGACTGACGCGATGACCAAAACTACATAGGTTATTATTATTGCAACTCGAACACCAATGTACCTAAATCAAAAGTGTACCGATTTTGGGGTTCCGCGTCAAGAAATATTATTTATTATTAGACCTTTCCATTACAACTAACCTTTATTTAATTATCATTTAAACTAAGAATAAGAGAGATACTTAGATTATTAATATCATTGTATAAGTCCGTATTTTATTGTTTCGTGAAAATAACACGGCTTTATGAAAAAAATAACAAAACTTCAAAGCAAATAATCTACAGAACCTTACTGACACATCAGAAACCCGAGTTTCTCAATACACATCGTCGTCGATTTTATATCTCTCTCGCTCCTTCTTGCATAGACTAATGTGAGCAATGGTGCAGATATTGAACTTCAATCAAAGTATTTATAATTTCTTTTTTATTTTGACTGTATTATTACAGAAGTTTTCATATTAATAGTTTTTGAAACACCGTTAATCACAAGATTAGTGTTTTTTTATAGTTAAAAGTCATTTACTACTAACTTTTTCTTTGTTTGGAAATAATAAATTCCTCTCAGATGCATATTTATTCTAGGCATTTATCTTTAGATTTATTTAACTTCTGTTATTTTTTAAACTAGTTCGGCACATGGAGTCGATGACCAAATACAACACAACAGCTGTTTTTAGGGTTGTCAGCGTACAGTTTTACTTCGAAGAAAAAAAGCTGAATATCTAGGTCATGTGCTGGGTTTCAGTCTTAGTGATCATTTTTCTGGGTTCTATTCATCATACCGTATGTGCCATATTCGGGATTATACAGGTATTACCAAACACGATGTGACATAGCACACTCGATGTATTTATTAATTATTAAAAATTAGCCTTTTTACTGAAAGTTAAAAGTTAATGCAAAGGTTTTGAAAATTTGGCAGAGTACTGTTTATATGATATACTTCAACACCCTTCAGCTATAACGGGTATTTTTGTAACACCCGGTATATGTATTATGATACAGTACCCATAATGAATTTCACACGAGTGAGTTATTTTTAGGCGTACGCTCATTATACCGAGCACGCTGGTACCATAGTGGGCGTGGTGGAGAGCGTTCGTCGCTGTAACGACGCGGCGCGAGCCGAATGTTCGTCGTTCGAGGCGCATTCGCCGCTGCCGCTCGCATGTCTGCTACTGAGGCCGCTGCATCGCCTCTTGCATTATGAAGCTATAGCTACAGGTGAATTTAGTTTTTTTTTTTAAATAGATATCGATACTCTTATTATTTCTGTCCATAAGTAATAAAATTCGAATTTTAAGTGCAGCTACAGATTTAAATCACTCGTGAACTATTGTGTATGAATTTTGAAGGGCATTCATTTTAATTAATACCGGTAGATGTAAATCAATATGTCGTTTGATTTGATTTTCTTTTCTCGCTTATAAAATAACTTAAATTTTAAATATTTAACCATAAAAAATTGTCTGAAAGAGCAGATAGTGCCGTGGCAACAGCGCTTTCTTTTCTCATTTATTTATCACTTTAATGTAATAATTGTGTAGCGCCATATAGGTACATTAATTTCTAGTACCTTTTAAGTATTCAATCGGCGAATTCATGTTAGAGTGAATGAACAAAGTCAATTATAAAAGTTATAAATTTTAATTATTTCCATCACTTAACATTCCTGCAAAACAACGCATAGCATCCGAGACATTAGCATCGTGTCAGTTACTAAAATAGGGACGATGACTAACTAGTGTTTGTTTGTACGTCAGATAGGTTACTGAAGAATAAATAAACACGTATTTTATATTTTTTTGCGTAATCAATAATTTACGGCGATACATGGAGTTAAAATGTCGCATGACGTCACACTTTTGTACATTTTCCACGTAGTTGTGACGTAGAAACTCCTCAACTCGAATGCCTATCATAGATAATAAACCATTCTTGTTAAAAAAATACCTTCTTATCTAATATTTTACTCTTATCTGTCTGACGGACTGAATAGAATTTCTTTTCATTATATTTTATCAATTTTGCATTCACAGTGCTATACTGAATAAAATTCATCAATAGATGGGTCCCATTTCTCATTGAGAATAGAATTTCTTTTTCTTTTTCATTATTCATCCAGTAATTTATATAGATAGAATTGAACGGATCAAAAAAAAAGTTTCTTAGATATCTACAGTATAAATGTGTCACAACTATGAAGAAACATCGCGATTATGGTTTACTTGTGTAAAATTTTAAATAATGACAAAGTTCCTAAGAAACAGCTTCGAGTTATCGGCCTTTTCTAATACCGACATGTTATACGAATTATCGACGAAATTCCTTTTTCTGTAGAGCTGGCATATTATTAAATGACAGCTATCAAGCATCCCTAAATTGACATAACACAAAACCTGCAGTAGTGAGGTGATTGATGACCAACTCCTACTCCGATCACAGTGTTTGAATTTGTAATTTAATTTGTTTGTTTAATTATTGTAGCAGATAGACTGTAGCTGGAGATGAAGGCGGGCAGGTAGCAGGGGTTTCAAATAAAACACTTGGTTCGGAGAAACTCGGAGAACGTTCGAAAGCAGAACATGCTTTATTGCGCAAAATCGATTTCTTATATACAATTTGATTGATCGCACTTAGCTCATACATAAATCAGTTAATCTTATTAGATTCCTTAGAGTGGGGGTACGCTACCCCGCACCGCGCGGGGAGGGGAAGGTTTCTTTGTTTCTCCGTTGGTGGCGCTGTTGTCGCGGCGTGGCTCGGTGTCATTTGCAATTATTATTTATCTATTGTAATATCATTGCTATTAGCATTTTCTTCCCTTTTTTCTTTCTGTTATTATAAGTGAAAAAATGTAAATGGCTTATAGACGTATAATTAATTTCTGTTGTGTAATTACAGCTGTAAGTTTTACTTACTAAAATAAAATAAAAGTAATCATCCGTATTGTATCGTAGAGTTGTGTTCTGTGAGCTGCGGGGAGAGCGTGCAGCGCGCGATGGTGGTGTCTAGTCGCGGCGCGTGCATGGCGCGCGTGCAGCTGCCGCACGCGCACAACCACGCGGCGCTCTGCCAGATGCAGCGAGACATCGCCGGTACTATACTCCATTCATTATAACATTAGAAAAAAGAGGGTCATAGAAGCAGCAGTGCAGAACATTTTATTTTCAAGATAAATTTAATAAATATGTACTATAGTTTTGTTGAAACTTTGAAAGTTAGGTAGTCTGAAAGAGATGAGCAATTTTCTATTTTTTACGATACCTCGGGGTTGAGATGAGGCCAGCATTTTCTTAATTCATCATTTACTCCCAAGCCAACATGGAACTAAAACTATCTATCTGTTGATTTGATATAATAATTAGAATAGAATTTAGTTATATCTATGCCCAGTAAAGAAAGGTAAACAAAATGATTATTTTTATTATTTCTTTTAAAACATTTATTCAGACATTACACTATTGATGAAGACATTGGAAAAACTTGAAAAGTCAAAGGTTGAGGGCAGGTATGCGGACTTAGAGCGTAATTGTTGTAGGCCACTCGGGCCTGCACCGGCTTCGTCCATATTTAATAAAACTTAACAACAAAAACAAAACTATAACAAAACAAAAATAAAACAATAACAACTTAATCACGGAAAACGGCAAAACAACAAGTAAGGCAGTAGCATTCACAATGGATGACGATCCCAGATGACGTATTTTGACAATTATGAATACATAATAGTTTGACAAAATTAAAAAACTGTACTGCCGAAACGTTTGAAAACGTGACCTGAAACACATCTGCCATGGTGTGAAATCAACTAATATTCTTATGTAATTAAATGTCATAGTTTATATATATACAAGAAGCATTTAAAACCACTCTCCAAATTTTAGTATGTTAATCTTTACGACAAATAATGAAATACGTGTTTTTTCTTTTTATGTCGTTTAGAACAAAAATGTTGAGTTATATCGTCACCAAGTTATTTTCAAAAAACATACATTTGTGGACGCTCCCGCTGCCCAGTACGTGCGCTTTACGCGCTACGTTAGTTCCCCCCCCCCTCCCTTCCCGCAATTCATTGATAGTAATACAAGTACGTTTGCGAGTTAGTAGCAGCTACCTAAAATGTTTTCGTTTTTTTATGCTAGGGCAAATGGTACATAAAGTTGAAACCTTTCCTTCATACTTTTACGGGCTTAGGACCGTCAAATTGCAAAAATTCTATTAGATACCTACTATTACAATAACTATACTGCTTTAAATTTATAAATAAGTAGGTAAGCAAATATCAAGTTACCTAAAATTCTGTTTAGTTAAACCAATAATAAAAAAAGTAGGTACTTAACTAGATATTCTTTGCAATCAGGCGTATTTAAAAAATCATCAACTTTATGTACATAATCAACTAATCACTTTATCCTACCTAATTTAACTATTTACCTACGTATACTTTAATAATTGTTCAAAGTGCATACCGTTCCTCTCCACACAGAGTCTTGCACGTTTTTGCACATTGTCTTTTAATTTGGCGAGCACTACAGTGTCATTTTTCACGTGGTCAAATGCCGCACTAATTTGCACTTTTAAGTCCTCGAGGCTTTGTGCTTCTTCAAAATACACACGTCTTTTGATTTCACCCCACAAATAAAAGTCGCACGGTGTTAGGTCCGGCGATCGAGCAGGCCACACGATGGGGCCTCCGCGTCCAATCCATCGATCACCATATTCTATGGTGAGATGATCTCGGACGGCGGCGGCGTAATGGGGTGGTGCACCGTCCAGTTGAAAATAAAAATCCCGGAAGTAGGCCACGGGCAAGTCCTCCATGAAATCGGCAATGACATGCCGCAACATATCGAGGAAGTTGCCGCCGGTGAGCGGCCCTTCGATGAAGTACGGCCCCAGTATTTTCGTGCCTATAACACCGGCCCACACATTGACACTAAAGCGCACTTGATGGTGGGTTTCCCGAATCATATGCGGATTTCTGAAGGACCACCAGTGTTCGTTATGATGGTTATAAAGCCCCACACGAGTAAACAATGCTTCGTCAGTCCACAAAATGTTGGCATTAGGGTGTGCAATCAGCCATTCACAAAAGGTGCGACGGGGCACATTATCTCCATCGTGTAGAGCTTGGACCTTTTGGAAGTGGTAAGGGTGTAGCCCTGTCACATTCAGCAGCTTCCACACGGCATAGTGGCTTACGTTAAATCGGCGTGCGGCATCTCGTGTACTGGCTCGCGGGTCCCTTTCGAAGAAATCCAAGATTTCATCTTCGATTTCAACTGCAAGTCTTGATCTTCCACCTCCGCGAGCGTGAGCAGGCGTAGTAAATTGACCATAGTCCAATAGCCTTTGGTTCACAGCCAAAAATGTCTCGCGACTAGGTACTGCGGGGTTTATTAATCCCTGATTTTGCAGGGCTGGGATGGATTCTGTTTCGTATAGTCTCCGAGCTGCATTTAAACTTTCACCGCTTAAAATGTAACACCGCACCATTTCGTAATATTCGCGATTGGAATACATTCCGACGCGCGAAGTGTGGGGCTGCGGCGGGTGGCGCGCAACACGGAAGCAAAGGCGGAAGCGCGTGCGTTCAAAGGGATTATGCGCGGGTGACTGATGTTGCCGACTAAATAAAAAACCGAGCAGATATCGTCGGCGGTGCATGCGCGGCGCATGCGCGGCGCATCCCCTGCGCCCGCGCCCCTTGCTACCCCTGCTCGTTTCGTTCATAACTAATGTGACAATGCGAATGTTATAATTATCTTGTAATTACAAAAAGTTTACACTTCATTTTGAAAATTTTACATACTGTTTTTTTTTCATATATGTGATCTATTAACGATACCTAATGCCTAGAAAAAATTTGGAGAGTCATTTTAAATGCAGGCGGTATATATTTATATTTTCAGGATACGACAAATTGTTAGTGCCGAATAGGGAATTCATCAGACTCGGTTGTGTGTACAAACATTCCACGAAGGGGCTCCAGCAAAGGATGTTGTTTTTGGTATGTGTGCTCGAATTTTTATCACAGTTATATCTCAATTTTTATTTTATTATTATTACTCCACATTAGAGTATATGCATAATTTTCGTGTCAAGACATGTTCTCGCGCTAAACGAATACATAAAATATGCCAATTATTTCCTAAGATATGAAATTAATAAAAAACTCGATATTAATGTTATTATTAGGTTACGAAATCAAAAGTCTAAGGGGCTCGATGGCGTAGTGATTTTTTATAGTGTACTAGCTTTCGTCAGCGGCTTCTCCCGTGTGTTCCCTAGGGAAACGTTTGGTGGGATAAAAAGTATCCTATTATCTAAGTCGGCTAATACCCTATCTGTATACCAAATTTCCGTTCAGTAGTTTCGGCGTGACTGACGGACAAACATCCATACACAGAAACTTTCACATTTATAATATTAATAGGATTCTTTCCTCTCTATCATGGCGAATTATCAACATCATCCCCCTCCACCTCCCTTCTTCCGTAACAAGTTAACACGTGCAGGTGTTTGTTGCCATCCCCAGACTTGTTTGTATTATACTATTTGCCGTACTATTAAAACATGGAACAGTCTCCCATCCCACGTGTTTAAAATTACATACAGCCTTCGGTCCTTCGAAAGAGTTGTGAGGAGGCTCATTAGCAGGCCGGCTGACAGCTACGACTATTATTAGACTGTAATATGACTTCCGATCAGGTGTATTGCAGTCACTTTGTCGCACCATCATAAAAAAAACTCACAAAGGTCGGTCATCGGATGGGTAACCGAAAAATTACTATCTCGAGCTCCTCCGTACTTCGGAAGGCACGTATGGAGCGATTGGTCCCGGCGGCATTTGCAGTCGTACCAAGTCTCAATAAGTTGGAAATGATAATCAAAAATTTTAAATGAACCCACAAATTATAAGTTCACATTAAAAAAATTACAGTACATTGAACACAGACGCTTAAGTATTTAAATTTGGCTAGGCAATATCAATCTGAAATGGCAAGTGACGTCATACTAACGAAATCATTTTACAATTGGCTTCACTCTACGACATAAAACAGGTAAATAAAACAGCCCTAGCTGAATTTCTTGCTGTACTTAGCAGTACAAGGTCTCCCGCTGTAGATTTCATGACCTAAGGCAATGAGTTTTGACATCGACGAGTGCTTGTAACAATGTAGTGTGAATAGATTATATTGAATTCGACAGTTCAGTGACGTGTTATTGGTGACGTCACGCGCGGGCGGCGGTGGCGGACAGTTCCGTGCGCACGCGGCGCTTGCGCTTCTGACGGTATCTGTCAAACCGGCAGATCTACCGAACTCGTTCGAACTACAAGGTAACATTATAAAGTAAATAGTTAGAGTAAGATACTACTGATGTGGTTCATGTATATTTACTTGGCAGAAGGTAGTGCAAATTAGTCTCGAAATTTGTCAATAACTAAAATTCTCTTTGAAATAAACATAGATATTCTGATTTGTGTCATAAAATCTCATGATTATGTTAAAAAGTAAAAGTTGTCATTTTTTTATCTGTGTATCAAGAGACTTGAAGAGATTGCTACGATAAAATATGTCAGATTTGTTGTAAATAGATGCCTATTTATTATAATTCAAATTCCTAGGAGGTGCTGTTCTTGCTTTATTAATATTTTTTAATTTTTTGTAGCTAGATCGTTAGGTAGATTGACATTTTAATCAAATAATATACTCTATGCGTCTGTTTGTGTACATATCGGAATGATGTCAAGAATATGGTGGACAGCGTTTGCCGGGTATAAAAAACATATTGTTTTAATTTAATTTTCAAACTTTAAAACTTGCTTATTTTCAAAATATTTTATTTGGCTTAAACTTATTAAAATAAAATCAGTTAAATAACTGTAGATAACCCTCTTTTGAAGCACTGAAAATCTTGACTCGATTGAGTAATTAGTATCAGTAAATATAAGTAATTAAGGATTCTTTGAAAGTTACGCTCCTCCGTTCTGGTACACTCAAAATATATATTTAATATTGACTATGATTGAGATGACTTCTATAAGTATATACATATATATGATATAATCTTGTTAGGTGAAAACTGTCACATGCTGATGAGCGCGAGTAACGAGCAAGAATACTTAGGCTGGATGAAAGCATTCGACATCGCGACCGTCGAAGCTGCACGGATGCCACCACCCTGTGTAGAACTAACGTCTGTAGACCAGCATGCAGGTAATTTTCCTGCTTATATTTTGATTTAATTGTTTGGTGATTGTGATAATCTAATTAAGATAGTATCAACTTTATTTATTTAATCAAGCTTATTGAAAGCACTTTTGAATCCTCCAACGTTTAGGGATATTTTTCTTATAAAAGAAATCGTACGATTGCAGTGTTGTTTGTTTGTAGAGGGAACGACGCAGGTGATGCAGACGATGAGCAGCGCGCTCTCACAAGTGTGCTGGCATCGAGCCGCCTCACTCTCCACTAATCTGCTACACGTAGCGCTACAGGTGACTACACATCACTCTCACACATCTGCTACACGTAGCGCTACAGGTGACTACACATCACTCTCACACATCTGCTACATGTAGCGCTACAGGTGACTACACTCATCACTCTCCACACATCTGCTACACGTAGCGCTACAGGTGACTACACTCATCACTCTCACACATCTGCTACACGTAGCGCTACAGGTGACTACACTCATCACTCTCTACACATCTGCTACACGTAGCGCTACAGGCGACTACACTCAACGCTCTCCACACAACTGCTACACGTAGCGCTACAGGTGACTACACTTATCACTCTCTACACATCTGCTACACGTAGCGCTACAGGTGACTACACTCAACGCTCTCCACACAACTGCTACACGTAGCGCTACAGGTGACTACACTCATTACTCTCCACACATCTGCTACAGGTGACTACACTAAATACACTCCACACAACTGCTACACGTAGCGCTACAGGTGACTACACTCAACACTCTCCACACATCTGCTACACGTAGCGCTACAGGTGAGTACACTCATCACTCTCCACACATCTGCTACACGTAGCGCTACAGGTGACTACACTCATCACTCTCTACACATCTGCTACACGTAGCTACAGGTGACTACACTCAACACTCTCCACATAACTGCTACACGTAGCGCTACAGGTGACTACACTCATTACTCCACATATCTGCTACAGGTGACTACACTAAATACACTCCACACAACTGCTACACGTAGCGCTACAGGTGACTACACTCAACACTCTCCACACAACTGCTACACGTAGCGCTACAGGTGAGTACACTCATCACTCTCCACACATCTGCTACACGTAGCGCTACAGGTGACTACACTCATCACTCTCCACACATCTGCTACACGTAGCGCTACAGGTGACTACACTCATCACTCTCCACACATGCTACACATAGCGCTACAGATGACTACACTCATCACTCTCCACACATCTGCTACATGTACTCATCACTCATGGCTCTATTTACTTTTTGAAGTAAAGGAGTTTTTAAAATTAAATGTTATAAGCTCATTGGCAAGAAGTGAAATAAAGCTTTATGTTAATTTGCTTTATCTAATAGACGCAGCTGTCCGGATACCTATTGCGTAAGTTCAAGAAATCTCCAGGATGGCAGAAGCTGTGGGTGGTGTTCGCGATGTTTACATTGTTCTTCTACAAGACCTGGCAGGACGAGGCGCCACTCGCTTCATTACCCTTGCTTGGGTGAGTATTATGGGAAATTAACATTAATATATATTTATTGCGGGAGGCGCAGGCCCGATCACGTTGGAGATCTTTGGGGGAGGTCTATGCCCAGCAGTGGGCGTCTCTCGGCTGACATGATGATGATGATGATATATTTATTTATCCTTCCTAAGTGATAACGGTTTCCTGGAATAAAATCGCTCAGCGAAAAGGCCGCCGATTGTACTATACTTATTTTTTACTGTTTATGTCCTTTGTTTAATAAATAGTGTTTTTATAATAAAGAATAATTCATTAATAAAAAAAGTGTCATTAAGAGTAATAGATATGTTTTCATTATTTTTACTTACGATTTCCTGTTTTGCCTGCTTTACTCGATCGATCCGTTCTTAGTATTTGTTAAGGGTAATAATTATAAGCGGAATGTATACCGTGTATCTTACATTGTACGATTTCTTGATAATTCGACACTTGCAAGCGATACAACATTAATAATGTACAACACATATAAGTCAATTTGTGTACTGTTTATATTGTATTAGTTCACGTACTGTATGATCGTTTAGATACGCGGTGGCGTCGCCCACGCAGGCGGACGGCATCGACAAGGATTTCGTGTTCAAGTTACAGTTCAAGAATCACGTGTACTTCTTCCGTGCAGATAGTATATACACTTATAACAGGTGAGCGATACTGAACTAATTATGTCGTTATGTGATGGCCAATAAAATTATTACTTATAAATTATTTTATTTAGAATATGTAATAAAAAGAGAATTCCGTACAATGATACGGCATTACATATCTCTTTCACTCGCGTGTAATATACTGTTATTAACATACTGTTGTTGCGCTCGCGCAGGTGCATCTGGCCAATTTTGTCGGCACCGAAAATATACGCGAAACAATGTAGAATAGTTCATTTTATACACTTACCCGACTGAAAATCGACCCCAAGGCCTCAGACTCTTTAAAAATGGCGTGTGTTTATCAAAATATGTAGTTGTCCCTTAGAGTAAATTAAACGGAATAAAGTGTTAATATTAAAATTAATTGGTAATTTTTGAATTTACCGCAGACTTTGTTGTGTAAATGTATCCAATCTTCAATTCATCCATTAATTTTACAGATGGGTGGAAGTATTAAAAACACCGATGGTGCGTGAAGATCACAATTAGTATTATTTATTTATTAAATACAATTTATCTATGTTGGTTAAATACATTTTACAAAATGAAAAATTCACAAAATTTGGTGCCATAGATATAATATATTTTTGGGTAAAAAAATTATTGGCTACAATTATGAAACTGTCTTGCCTGTATTTATGTTTATTTACAAAGTTTGTATATTTTTTACTATGTGCCTTGGTAGCTTAGTGTGGTAACCTCATATTTATTGTAGAATGTGATAGAGAATACACGCCTTATTGTGTAACTACCGCGATTGCGACTTCTTCAATAAAACAAATAGTGGTAATATCATATGTGATTAATAAATGCTACATGTGAGCTGCAATTCTAGTGATGGTAATAAAGTTATGGCGTTAAATCACATCTCAATTTACACAGTTCTTGCAAGTAAATAATAATAAATATTAGACAATCAGCCAGTTGCAAAAACGTCCATTAAAATTTGCATTAGTTTAAAACGATGTTACCTACACAAATTTGACATTCATTAGAGCTTAAAGGCGTCATTAAATATTAATGGACGTCTGTACAACTTAGCGAACATCACATACATTGCTTAGATTTCAAATAAGGTAGCTAAATTAAAAAGATGTAAATACTTGAGGAAGTGTCAAAACTTCATTAAATATTTTTAACCAATAGACGATAATAGACGAGCTACTAATCATAGTATTCTAACTATTAACGTTTCTTACTTCATCAAAATTCTTGTTTATTTGCTAAAAATATCTTCTGAAGTTATAACATATTCTCGAGTACTTTTCTCGACTATATATGAAATTATTATTAATTCATACTAGTGTTATATTATAAAAATTTGAAAGACCGCTCAGACCCGAGACAATACAGAAAAGCTCATTTTCTACATCTCGGAGATGGCGATACCTTCAAAACTAGTTCAAAAATAACTGTGACTCTTTGATATATTAAGACGCCATTGTGCTAAATATTTTGCCCCAGGCCGATAATACTGTGGTAAAATGCAATAAATTTAAGCGCAATTGAGTTTTTTTTGCGTAAATTTAAGTAGAATAAAGATCCCGCTCTCCTGATAAGAAAACAAGATATTTTTGGGTTGGAAATATACTTAAAATACACTTTAAAGCAGGACTTCTCAACTGTTAAGGGGGGGCATTGAGAGAAGTGAGTTTGTATTTTGGAAAAAAAATATTTACTAATAAAAATTAATTCATATTTCAACTGAAAAGTATTTTAAATAATTTGCATATTTTGTATTTATTGAAACAGTGATCCCGCATGAAAATTATCTCAAGAAAGGTTGGGAAAACCTGCTTTAAAGCAATTGTCTTTATTGCGAAAGGTTCAGAATCCCCTCTAGGGCATGTGGGACTGCTGGAGAGTTATAAGATAAAATATCATTATAGCATCGTGTATGCAAAGTTTATCAATGATATTGTTTGATTTTCAAAATTGTAAATTATGATTTTTGAGTTACACAATAAGACCCCTGGTTGCTAGTGTATGAGCTAGTTAATTGTATGAATGTATTATTTAATCTTGACGTCATATTTTAGTCATAAATATAACTATGAAAGGTGTTTGACTTTCAGTTACCTCTTGCGTGTTCGTTAGAGGCTCCTTAAAAGATACTTTTAGCAATGGAGATCTGTCTCTAGTTATAAATCGCATTTAGTAAAAACTATACATTACAAAATTTTTTATAATCGGTGATTTTATACACAAACATACAATACTGATTTGTATTTTAGGAGGTTACCTTCAATAGGGATGATGACTGGGTAAAAAAAATGCAATTCTATTTAGTCCGTCAGTCAGATAATAGAAAAATATTAGATACGTATTTTTTTTTACTTCAATTTAACAAGAAATAGTATAGATAACAGGCATTAAATTTGAGGAGTGGGGGCTCGCTACGTCACAGTTGAGTAGAAAACGTACTCTAACGTGACGTCATGCGAAATTTCAACTCAATGTATCGCCGTAATTTTATGATTACGAAAAAAATAAAAAAATACGTGTTTAATATTTTTTAACACTCTACCTGACGGACAAACAACAAAAATTTGTCATCATCCCTATTATTCGTGGTATTGAGTTTAGTGAAAAATGGGCTTTGTACCTGGATGACATAGTCTAAATTGAATTATTGCGACTGGTATCTGAATGTATGCAGTGTGTAACATTGCAGTATGAATTCTAAAAGAAGATGTAAACGTTGTGATTGGAATTTATTTGCGATTTGCGTATGGAACAATACTACGAAATAGCTAAATGCTAGAACTATATTCTTGAGGATATTAATGTCCCTACTACCTAAACTACGGTAATCGCAGATTAAATGCACTAACCACTGCATTTCACAGTAGGGCACTGTGATACTCGATGCTGAAAGTATCTACATTTTAATTTTTAGGTTAAAAATGCATGTTGCAATGCTCTAAAAGTGATTATACTGTATCGTCATATGTTTCTTTTTTTTTTAAACTAATTGATCGTTCATAAAGTCAAATACTTTGAATGAATATGATAGTACAATTTGTAGTAAGATATCGTCTAGAATATACAACGACGTAAATACAAAACAAATTAGAATTACGTTCATAAGTCTTGTTGATTTATAAATGTATATTATATATATTATTGTGTTGTATCGTCACAAAGAATGCCAGTGTTTGTTTATATATATTTTAAGGATAACCGTGTAAGTTATGTGAAGATTATAATGTAGTTGTCTGAGGATGACTTTTATGCGCCTTTATGAGATATGGTGATCGTAAACCTACCCGAAGTTTGTTTAAAATTAGATATCACATATCAAGTAAACAATGTTATTTGAAAGAAGACATGTTTGAATACAACTTCAGGTAAAGGGTCCAATTTGTTGGTATAGATTTAATTTGTATGCGAAAGAGGTAAACAAAAAAACTAACAAAATAAGAATTGGAAAATCGAGTTTTATTCAAAAATAAAAATAAATAAAAATTAACCGACCATTTATATATTTATTTAGGTCATGGGAAAAATATAAATCATAAAGAATTCTCATTAGGTTCGACTTTAATTTTGTGTTGAAAAAAAATTAGATTGTAAGAGTTACTATTCATCTTCATTCTTAATCATTGGGAAATATGGTTTTATTTGCTGGATATATCTTATCGTAGTTTCCATTTACATTTGTTAGTTATTGGTATTGAATAAACGTTTTAATAATATATCTATCTTCCGGTATCTATAACAGTTTTAGTTTGTTGAAAGTCAGTCATGGGTAACTTGTTGAAATAAAAGTAATGTCTGAACATACTCGTGTGTGTATAAGCAATAAAGAACAGCAGTAATATCTCAATGATTCTTTAGTCGTGTGGAAAATGTGTTAAAAGGTTTTTTTAATATTGTGACATCGTTTCATAGATAAATTTCTGTCCTTTAGTGAACAAAGAATATATTCATAATCAGTCAATTTGTCTAATTGTTGTTTGATCTAGAAAAATGCTAGAAACGTGAGTTTTCAGTTGTTAAGCGGAATTTTTAATAATTTATGAATCCATAAATTCGTTAATCTATTAAAAATATCATAGTCACTACTAAAACTAGGGTTGCCGACACCAAATTTTAAAAACTGGGTTTTGAAATTGGAAAAAGCAGGAAAATTCGGTTTCAAAACAAATACGCACTTATAATAAAATAGTTAACGAAATCTCCAGTAATAATAATCTATTTTTTTTTATAAAAGTAGTGCAAAATGAGAGCGTGTCTTTAAAAATATATGACTCAGGATGCTTTTAAAACTCAGGATATTAAAAACTATTCAGGACATCACTACAAAAACCAGAACTTGCCTTAGGAAAACAGGACGGTTGGCAACTCTCGACTACATAACGAAATTTTCAGTCAAAAATGAAAATCACCAATCAGGATTTTCAATCTTAGTTAAAGGCAATAAGGCTTAGATTATTGTGACTTATTAAATAGAATGGTCGTTAGTAAAGCGGACGGTTATGATGCATCGTGATAATTTTCACTATATGAAAGTGACATTTTTCCAAAGCTATTATAATTTAGTCTGTAAACGATAATTATATAGTATTTATTGCTATAAATTTCATGTTAAATTCCATTTTGTGTGTTTGTAAAACGATTCGCTGAAATTGGAATAAAATTCAATTTATATTTTACTTTTATTGTTTTATTTTTCATAATTGGTATATTTCTTTATACATATATTCATTATTAATTTGGCTTTGGTAATATTTATAATACAATAAATTTTATTTTTAACTACAACAGTATTAGAGGGTCAAACTGAAAGTTCTTAGAACTGGCCACTTATAAACAATATAATAAAAAAATAATTCTAAAATTTGAAAATATAACTCTTTGCCAATATTACTGAGTATATATTTCATTCATTTGTCATTTGTTTTACGATTTGGCGGCAAATTGAAAATTGTCTGTGTCACGTCATCATGAATTTAACACGAGAAAATTTTCGTGCAATGATTTTTTATGACTTTCGATGTTATTTAAGTCAACAAGAAAGTTATGATAGACTACGATTGGCCTTTCACGATGAAGCCCCATCTCGTGCGACTGTTTACAACTGGTTTAATGAGTTTAAACGTGGTCGCACTAATCTCACTGATGATTTACGTGAGGCACGGCCTTCTACGGCGACGACTGAAGATAACATCTGTGTTGTGCGGCGTATGATAGAGACTGACAAAAGAGTGACCTATCAACAGATTCGGACAAGCTTAGGCATCGGTATGAGTCAAGTGCACAAAATCCTCCACGAACATTTAGCGGTCAGGAAGCTTTGCGCCCGGTGGATACCTCATAATTTGACTGAGGCTCAAAAACTCCATCGTGTGGATTGGTGTCGTAAAATGATTGAAAGATTTAACGGAGGTGACTCAAATGCTGTGTTCGACATACTAACAGGTGACGAAAGCTAGATTTACTGTTATGATCCTAAAACCAAAAGACAATCTGCTCAGTGGGTGTTTCCTTTCGAGGAGTTGCCAACTAAAGTGAAGAGAGATCGAAGTGCGGGAAAAAAAATGGTGGCCTCGTTCTTTGGAAGGATAGGTCATTTTGCAACAATTGTGTTAGAGGATCAAAAAACAGTTTCTGCAGAATGGTACACTACCAATTGTTTGCCACTTGTCTTGGAAAAAGTTCGAGAGAAACGACCTCGCAGTAGGATCCTCCTTCACCACGACAACGCCTCGTCGCACACCGCCAAGCGAACGATCGACTATTTGGCGACATCAAACGTTGAATTACTGGGTCACCCGCCGTATAGCCCCGACCTCGCGCCTTGTGATTTTTATTTATTTCCAAAAATTAAAGAAAAACTTAAAGGAAAGCGGTTTATGAATGCTGAAGAAGCGGTGGCTGCGTATCGCGATGCCATTGAAGAGACCCCTAAGGACGAGTGGGCAAAGTGCTTTTCCCAGTGGTTCCATCGCATGCAGCGGTGTATTGACGTGAATGGACAATATTTTGAAAAGATATAATAAAACTAATAACTGGCTAATGTAATCAGTTTTTGATTTTCTAAGAACTTTCAGTTTGACCCTCGTATTATTCATTAGACATTTGTCAATAATAACATTCAGATCTGAAAACATTATCGCTTATTATTTTACTATACTTACTTGATCGGAAAAATACGAGATCAAAATTCATCTTTGGCATAATTTTGGCTTGGTTACTTACATTGAGGTAATTGAACATCAATTCGATAAATAATGACTTAACTAAAAAAAATATATATATATTGGGACATCACGAAACTTAACACTAAAATATTATAGTCTTTATATAAACTACAGAACGTTTAAATTTTTTCTCCATCCGTATCTCTCACTTGGTCCCTTCCTATCCCAATAAAGAATTTAAACGTTCCTATATTGATCATATATTTTTATTTTGGATTATCTTATCGACATTATGCTAATTGGCTTACGTATACATGTCAGCTAAATTATACAGATAGTAACATTAATGTTTTACTTACTATATAGCTTATTTATTATTATTTACAAAAGCATCTTAGCATCTCCCTTTGGAAGACTTCTTAGCGTTTACTTTAATCCCCTTGTCATAAATAAGTATTTACAAATTGAGTAAAGTAAGTATAAAATTAAAAATAATATATAACATCGTATAATGTAATTTTATTTACAATTACTTTAATAAAAGAAATTAAGTATTAATTGTGCTTTTCATAATTATAAATAAATAGCATAAATAATTCAATGCTTATATTTAATTTGTAAATTTCAATGTAAATGTAAATAAACATAATATCTGATTAATTATAATGCCGTTTAATGTACAATAAACAATAAGTTTATACAAAACGGTTCTCACCTATTAATATGCGTCAAGAGGTTGAAAAACGAGTACAAATTTAAGTACGAGTTTGCGGAAAGACATATTGTGATAATCTGATGTCCATACTAATATTATAAAGAGAAAAACTTTGTATTATATACAATCTGATATTAGCTTCGCCCACGTAAAATGAAATAAAAATTATTTAACAAATAACTTATGATAATTAACAATAATATAATTAACGTTTCAACATGGCAAACAAAATATGGCATAATTATACTACAGCCAAATTCGGTGAAGAATGTTTAATACCAAAGCGTTACTTAGGAACAACTGTCAGATATTAAATAACCTTTCTATAATAGATCGATTTCAAATGTAGTCAATCTAAAGGAACATGTCTTAAAGTAATCGACAACTTTATTTAAAAGTGCAAAAAATGTTTCAAATATCTGAATTCTATTATTTGCTATCAAGTAAAAAAAAAACAGTTTTATTATTACTTTCCATTTTTTTCCCCAAAATATTGAAGTATTATGCATTATTGAAGTATTATTAAATATTAATATATGGCAGTAAAAAATATTCTCTTGAATATAATGAAGTAATGTGCAGTATCCTGGTGAGAAATATGAGTTTTATATATTTTATTGTCATCTGAGTTGTGAAGACCCTAACTTGGTTTGTTTATATTTATTTTTCATCGAATTTGGCTGGACTATATTTTTATTTTCTTTTTTACGCTGCACTTAGTAGATTTTTCAAAAAAAATGTAGTGTAATAAAAAAAAGGAAACCCAATAACATTTGTATAAGTCTTCATCAGTACTGTTACATTTTTGTAGTCATGACGTCACCGTTTTCCTTGTGCTGTTCTTCTAGCTGTTCCCTGCTCCTCTTGTCTTTGTTCCTGCTCCTGAAGAATGAGGCGGTGGTGACCGACCTGAATCTGAACGATCCTGGCGCGCCGTTCGCTATGGAGTTCACTGAACCTTCTTTAGATTGCTCGTGAACTTTAGGCGATTTGTCTCTTGGGCGTGTACGATATGAGAAACTGGCCGCTTTTAGTCTTGCACCTGAACGGAAGAAAGCTCCTATTAAGTATGTACATTAGGGTGTCTCTCATATATATATATATATATATTAGAAATGCATGCTTAAATATAAATTTGAACTTGAGCATGATTACAACCCGTGCCGACAGAGCCTCAACTTTATTAAAAATCGCGTTTTAACCTGATATTTTGGTTAGTTATAAAATTAAGATAATTGCAATTAATCAAATTTACTAACTAAAATTACCTAAACAAGATAAACGTTAATCCTTTATACACGAAAAAATAATAACAGTAGTTTTGAGAAAATGTGTTAGCCAGTGATTGGCGTCATTTACGTAAAGATTTATTATAGGTCCCATTTCCATAGCATTATAAATTATGAGAAAATACGTTTTACAATTTGGAGTCATTTCGTTTTCAGAGAAACAGTGTAAGATTTCTTGTCTAAGAAAAGCTTGTTTTTTTTTTAATTTTATTTACGTTACTCTTTGAAGTTCGGGTCACCCACCGATTTGTAGTTCTCGAGGTAAAAATAATCGCTAGTGAAAGTCAGGTGTCACATTACCGAGTCCCAGTTTGTGTTTGTTGGCGTGGTCGTGTTGCAGATGGGCGGGCGCGGTGGGCGTGTGCGGGGCGGACGCGCTGCCCACCAGCGGCGGCGCCATCTCCGGCCGCCGCACCACCATACTGCTCGCGTGCGGACGGATGCCGCCCAACTCCAACTCGTCGCCATCACATCTGCATTGGAACCATTCACAACCATTTACTCGAAATCAGTGGCGGAAATTTGACATATTGTACTAACCTGGTGCGCTGCTGTGTGTACAAATAACGTTCAAACAAACTGTGATTGAAAATTAACAAAACTACCCTACATATTATTTTGGGTTTGCCAGTCAAAACGTGAATTCAGTTTTCTGAATAGAAAAAAAAAAACACCGATATATATTTTTTCCGTAATTAGTTATGTACGTATAGGGGAAGATTGGGACCATTCGTACACTTTTTAGTCAATGATGTTTAAAATATTGATAATCAAAGATAAATTACTCAATTACTTATTAAAACATAAAGCATACTTTCTGCTCCTTATTTAAAAAGTTCAAAGTTGATATCTTGTATAATATATCAAAGGATTGAATTTTACTAAAAGCTAATGAAATGTCCGAATCTATCCCTATTAAGGGGTACAATCGTACATGGGCCGGGGAACATTCAGAAAGTGTGGTAACTTCATATATATTAAGTAAAACAACAAATGAATTAAAAAAATCGTTTTCATTGATCTTAAACTTATAAACGATGTAATAAACTATACGACTAATAGGCTTAGAGTCTAACTATATTTTTTACGAAAACCGTGCATCCATTCAATATCAGCGAAGCCAGTTTCATAACAATTTTGCAAATATTTATATTTCATAACTTTATCATAATCATTTGATAGTGTTGTTACATCCAACATCGTGAGTCCGAAATGTGTTTATTAACTTTTTCAATTGGTTAGTCTTTTCAGTAAAACAATTTGGTTTTTACTATTTAAAACCTTTACAGATGCAAAAAAAACTCATTTAATTAATATTGGGAACGTGTCTGCTTTTTCTTCTTAAAATTCCGATCATTTTTTCTAAATTTTCTGATATAATAATAAAAATTGTTAGCACATACGCGTACTTACGTACGTAAATTTTCTGATATAATAATAAAAATTGTTAGCATACACACATACGCGTACGAATGTGCCCTTTCTGGAAATGTACGAACGTGCCCCGAAGATATATAATAAAATTATTTTTTCTAACACAAAACCCACGTAGAAAAATACACAATATGGATATATATTATTATCTTAATCGTATTCACTTACGATTAAGCAATAATCCAATAAAATTTAACGTATGATTAAAGCACGGAAGATCCAAAAAATTAACAAAATATTTACTATGAGCATGCCAAAATACTTTAAGTTCTCTAGTTTCGCTCGCAGTGGCTGCATGTTTGGCTAACTTCGTGGACAACTGGCAGTCGCCGGCGCCTATCCACTAACACAAAGTCGTAATAAATAGGCTTTTCTACAAGATGTAGTAGTGACTGTATGAAGGTTCCCCGTGTACGAATGGTGCCAAACTTCCCCTATGTATACTTTTTATAGGAAAAATTGGCAAATATGTATATTTACAATATTATACAATTTCCCTAGACTACGACAAACATTTTAAAATCAAAATCAGCTTAATCGGTCTAGTCGGTCTCGAGTTTCAGCTAGACAAACGAACAGCAATTGGTTTTATATATAGAAGACTAGCTGACCCGGCGAACTTCGGTCCATCATATTTTATTTCTCCAGTCCTGACCGAGGAAATATTGATAGTACAATACCTATTTAAAATATCACCATACTGTCAATTTGGCAAACGTCAATTGTTTTTGTTTCGTCAAAGATCTGTCAAAATTAACTCTGATTTATTTTATTTACTTTTCTATGAATTTTCTTATATACAAACCTTGTCCTGACAATGAGGAACACATTAAAAAAGAATCATCCAATTTAATGCAGTTGTTCAGAAGTTAGGCGCGTAAATACACTTCGATAGGTGTAGTTTAGTGTAGTGTAGTGTAGTGTAGTGTACCTGTGTTGACCGTGCCTGGTGCGCGCGCGCCGCAGCTCGGAGCGGTGCCGCGTGGTGCCGCGCGCCGACCCGCCGTAGTGCACGCTGCCACCGCGCGGCACTGCCACCAATACATCATCGAATTTACACTTTATATTTTAATATTTATTCTAGATGATTTATTCAATTTATTCGTTTTTTTAATAATTAATGAAGTAGTATTTATTTATTAAACGACATTTTTTGATTCAAAGTCAAAAATCAATAGGTATATACCTATTATTTGCAAAAAAAAATAAAATCAATATATAATTAATTGCAAAAAATGTGACCATTTAGATATGAACCCAAATGTAGGTACCTATTTATTAAGAAACGTATATTCAGTGATTTAGTAAATACAGTAGGATCCAGATTATCGACTTCCGATTATTCGGAATCATTCTTTTCAGCTTTGATTGTCAACCTATTTTTTTTTACTAAGCCGAGACGAGACGTATTATAAAATGTTTATTCCCTACGACCACATCGTGTACTCCCGCTCATTTATTTGCGATATGGTGTTTGTACTGTGTTATTTTTTCGATACCGTTCAAGTGGTAGGTAATATTGTCTTTTCGGTATAAATGTGTACCATCGCACGCAAAAGATTTTAAGTGGTTTTAAAGACATATTAAGTCGGATCCCATGTTACAACTGAAGAACATCAGGGTCTAGGTCGCAATGGAAAGCAAAGATCAATAACATAGGTTTTTTTTTATGGGATAGGGGGCAGACGAGCAGTGGGATCACCTGGTGGTAAGTGATTACCGTCGCCCATGGACACCTGCAACACCAGAGGGGCTACAAACGCGCTGCCGGCCTTTGAGGGACGAATATGATCATAGGGAGGGAAGGGTTGAGGGGTAGAGGGAAGGGAATAGGGAGGGGTTGGGCCTCCGGTACCCTCACTCACACGACGAAACACAACGCAAGCGTTGCTTCACGTCGGTTTTCTGTGAGGCCGTGGTACCACTCCGGTTGAGCCGGCCCATTCATGCCGAAGCGTGGTATTATCAATATGGCTCGATTTCTAAAAATCGTATCATTTCGGCGACGACGATGAAAAAATTATTAAAAAATTTATATTATTTGATTCAGCGTTGAAATCGATTATCGGAATACTGGTTTTGATTGATCCGGATAATCGGGATTCTACTGTATCCTTCGGGAAAAAAGCATCATCATCTAATCAAATCAAATAATTAATTGAACAACAGCTTATCAACTTTATAGCCCAGACAACTGCGAGTGAACGATAATCTGGAATCGCAAAAAGTAACATAGCCTATACGCACGTTAGCTGATGGAAAACTCCAACCATTTTTGTGGGTTTATATTTCGAATTATAGGTATCTTAATTAAGTACGTTTCAACGTAACGCAGACTTTGCCCCTATAAAAATCTACGTACGAAGGCGTAGCAAACGGGTAACGTAGATATGCCGGAACAGAGGTGTCGCTGCGAGGTATGGATAAAGAGACTTTCGATCCTAGAAAATAGTCGTGCGACGTACAGTAGGTACCTGTCCCGTTGGAGTTGTCTAGCGGGTGCGTGTATATCCGCTTCCTCGCCTGCAGCATGTTGTACACGATGGCGGCGAGCGAGCGCGGCGGCGCGGAGGCGGCGGTGGGGCGGCGCGCGACGCCGCGCTGGCGGCGCACCCACCACGTGTGCATGCGCCCCTTGCCCTTCACCTCCACCCCGCCGCGGCCCTCCAGCTCGTAGCCGCGCCCCTCCAGCAGCTGACCGACCAGTAAACGCGTGCCGTTAACAGACTTAACCAGACGCAGGATCTAAATTTTGTCATCGCGTCTTTCTAACATCCCCCCCCCCCCTCTGTTTGAGGATCCGATATTTTTATAAAGCTGATTATTTTTTAACTCTATTGTATGATGGTTTTAACGTTAACCCCTGACGCTGAACCTGACCTGACCTAAAGTCTCGGGTTTGACTTTCCAATGATAAAGTGGCAGAAAGACATGTGCGCAACCGACCATGCCTTAATCAAGTTAAGTTTGGTAAAACAAAATGAGTATTCCCGTTAACTCTATTATATTATTAATGAAATGGAGCAAACGTTGGAAAATATAAGATTTTCCCGACGCCGCGCAATGCATACTTGAAAAATAAATTTCATTAATTGTTACAATGAATCTGTTCAGCGTTCTTTAACGTTAAACTTACTTTTGTAATGGTATATCTTTATATAGTTATGTGGAAGACCATAAGAAGTTTATATTTAAACCCGTATTACAATATCATTAAAGTCAAAGTTAGTTAGACAAAAATCATAATAGAATACAGATTAACATATAACGACTTTTTACAATAGCAATACCTGTTTGGTGTACTTGGTGACTTGTATTCGGTCCATAAGGCCGGTGCTCTCCATCCGCGAGGCCTCGTTCACGGTGTTCCCCCAGATGTCGTACACAGGTTTGCGGGCGCCTATCACACCGCCCACCAGCGGACCGCAACTTATACCTGAACCATTCACAAATAATTTTCTACATTTACCCGACCGGGAATCGGAAGACTCACGAGTCATCTATATATATGTGTGTCGCAGTGAAATGTTTAAATAGACGTTGACGCAAGAACAAGATGTTTTAGTACGGGTAAGCCTTACCAGAATGGTAAGTTATATTAAACGAGTAATAAGCGAGGAACTTATACGAAAGTTAAGCAACTTTCGCAAGGGCTGTTCGTAAGATGAGTGACCAGAAATTTATTATCTCGAACTCCATCTTGCTTAAGGAGGCATGTTAAGCTGTTTATCCCGGCGGCAACCGCAATCGTTAATACTCACAAATAGGCATTGAGCTTGCATGGTTACGGTCTGATTCCAGTCATAAGGAAGGACCGAATCCCAGCAATAGGGATGATGACTAATTTTTGTTTGTTTGTCCGTCAGGTAGAGTGTTAAAAAATATTAAACACGTATTTTTTTCGTAATCATAAAATTACGGCGTTACATTGAGTTGAAATTTCGCATGATGTCATGTTAGAGTACGTTTTCTACTCAACTGTGACGTAGCGAGCCCCCACTCCTCAACTTTAATGCCTGTTATCTAAGCTATTTCTTGTTAAATTGAAGTAAAAAAAAAATACGTATCTAATATTTTTCTATTATCTGACTGACGGACTAATTAGAATTGTATTTTTTTACCCAGTCATCATCCCTATTACTATGCCATGAAGTAATAATGAATCGAATAATAATCGAATAATGTTTTTAGTGAACCATACTCACCTACTCTTAATCGGAATTTGTTAAAGCTGTGTTTATTAATTTCCTCTAGTGTCTCCTTTAACGCAAACGCATAGTCTACCAACGCGCATAAGTGTTCGCAATCGTCTTCTCCAGTCTACAAGTAGAAAGGGAAATGATTAACGTCACAACCAACCAATTAATTAATTAGCAACTCGATCGAAACCTTTCCTAAGATTTTCACTAAGATTCCTGATGAAACCTTTGTACATTATTTTGGTATAGGAACTGGGCTGAGACCTCCTAACTCTCTAGCTATGACTCTAGGATACGATAAAATCGATTGTATCCATATTTCATTACATTTTACTACTTGAACATATACTTTACTATTGACGTATGGATGATAAAGAATGACGATTGTTATAGATTTGACAGCACCGTTACCAAATTAGTATAAATTTTAATCCCGAATTTATCTACCAGAAAACACGTCAAGAAACTGGCTAGGTTTATGGTTTGGCGATCGCTCTGCTGATACTAAGGTTAAACAGTTTATTGTGACTGGATTATTAAGAATCGGAATCTATGAAACTTACTTTATGATTAGGATTGAGACCCGAAGCGGCCATGTAAGTTGCTCCTATTGTCTTGATCTTCTCTATGCTCTTGAATCTGGGCTGCATCAGCAACTTATCGAAGTCAACTGGCGAAAGGAAGCAACTTTTATAAGTCCTCTCGTTATGGTAATTTCATATTAATTAGATCAATAGTTTTGTTTATTCATAAAATTAATTATGTTTATACGGTATACTTCCAAATGGGGTTAACACAGTATACTAAACACCCACTAATTCGAGTTAGGCCAATGGTACATGGCTATGTGATTTTATCATATAGAAAAGCTGCCTCCTAATAGTGAAGAAAAAAATAAATATCTGATAACATCTTGTTATCTATCCTACATTGACTCAGATTGCAAAATGAGTAGCTAATTCCTCCCATTATGGAGTATCTGAGACGACGCAGATACCACAACATTCAGACCCGAGACAATATAGAAAAGTCCATTGACCCGATTGGAAATCGAACACGGGACCTCAGAGATTTGAACCACTCGGCTGCGGAGATCGCAGAGGAGATAGAATATTGATGCGATAGATATGTGTCGGTTGGTACATTACAAATGATCTCGTTCAGGAGCCGCATGCAGTCTACAGCTTTCTGTTCCGAGTAGAACTCGTGGAAGTTTGGGATGCCCGCGAACATCACGCCCACTTCGTCGCGCCACTGCGAGTACAGCTCCTGGATATAATGTGACAGGTAATCAATATATAATATCATTAGTTTGCAGGCTACATAGAGAGGATCAAGCGCTAAAAGACAATGAGCCTTATGCCCTATGCCCGTCTTTCGCCTCATCTACGTTCGTTACTTGTCAAATTAAGAGTTAATAATAAACAAGGTTTAGCGTTGGAGTAAATTTACGCTGAGACTACACTTAGTATTAGTCATAATTCATATTAATAAACAGCGACTTAGCAAAGTTTAACCTAGTACGAGATTCTACGAGAGTAATATTTACTCCTAGAAGGTAGTAGGTTTGCTTAATTTCTGTATAATATGAATTTGGACTTATACTTAAATTGCAATTTTATCTTAAATTTACTTTGCTTTTTAAAAGTTGCTTAATAACAACGTTCGCAGGTCGCGGCGGTTACCCTCTACGCCATCGAGCTACTCAAATAAATATTAAATATATTAGTAAAGATAGATAGAAAACTAGTCATCGCCAAAATTCAACCACTTTTTTTTATAATATTAGTCTTTTGTTATTGGAAATGATTATATTTCTGTATGATTGTTGATATCAGTGATAATAGGTGTTTATTATGTTAGTGTGTGATACTTTTAATTTGTAGAATAGGTACTTATATTTATGATATGATGTAATTGTATTATGACTTGCCTAAGTTGCGAAATGTAATAAAGGGTAAATAAAGGATTGAATTGAATTGAAAAGTGAACATTTGGTCGTAAAGAACACTCACATCCGGGCACCTGTCCTTGCTCAGGAAGTGGTTGACCACATGGTCCGGCAGGATGTGCTTGAGCAGCTGCCGGTTGGTGCGCTGCGTGTCCTCCATCTCGTCGAGGTCGGTCTCCGCCTGCAGCCGCCACAGGAAGTCGAGCCGCGCTGTCACCTCCACCAATCGCGCGTGGTACACCACCATCACCAGGAACATTATCATCAGGATCAACATTTGCACGTAGAATTTCAGCGAGCTGCCGAAACAATTTTGGCTTTTTGGAGATTTGTTTATATTAAATTGGATATTTCTTGGGTCATTTTTTTGTCGTTAAAACGTCGTTTTTGGTTTTCATACCAAGTTTTTAATAGCTACGCAGTGTTTGGAGACTGAAGTTCTCTATAACAAATCTCTGGTTGATGTCCTTTGAATATAACGCTGAATAACTATTTAGTCATTAACTATTGATCTTTTTCCATGCTGTCTACATGTACCAGGCGTTTTAGGTCTCATTGAACACTCGACATGTTAACAGTAACAAGAACAATATCATTGTAGTCTGATTACAAAATTTTCTTACAAGAGAGCGTTAAGTGACCCCATTGCTGAGGCACAGGCCTTTCTCATAGTAAAATCTCACAAGGGAATGTGGGTATTAACGAATCCATATATAACCAGGATCAACAATTTAAAGTATATAATCAGGAAAATTGCTTGAATTTTTTGGTTATCTATTTGATATCCGGCTTTTATGATAGCTGCAGAACCTCTCCAAGCGTAGACTGAAATTTTCTTTATTTCGTTGTTTAAGTAATTTTTTTAGTTAGCCTACAATAATTTTAAAGATACTCACGTATTGTTGGTTCCATTGATGTAATAAACATCATAGTAGACGAGCAGCAGGATAGTGTACATGGCCACGTTAACAATAGCCAGGAGGGTCTTGATCAGGTAATACAGCTTCAGAATAGACGTGAGTGCGACCAAGCACAGTATCCAAGTAAAAACCACGTATTCTGGTCTATAGCACTCTTCGGTCGATGGTTGTGTTGCTTGAGTGTTATTTGAACCAGTCATATTGGATTCTGAACTGTTGGTCAATGACGATGGCGTGTTGATGAAGTATTTGGGAAATGATGAATCGCACGCGTATAGTTTTATTGTGCTGGAGAAGAATTAAAAGAAGAAGAAGAATTAAAATACTTAGTTAAGAATACCTTTTATGTCTAAAACGTTGTCGATATTATGACGGAATATCCGACAAGTGTCTCAGAGAAGTATGCGCTGTACGCGATGGAATTTAAATATAAGACGAAATCACGTACATTGTTCAGATTTTAAGATAAGTAGCTAGAGTCCCCGTATCATGGAGTGTCCGGGACAACGAAGTTAACACGATACCCAAAGTTCATTTTTTTCATTGATCTGACCGGAATTCGAACCCAGGACCTCAGAGTTGGCGATACCTTGAAACTAGCTTATAAACCACTCGGCTACGGAGGTCGTCATATTTTACATTATTTTTGGCAGTTCAGATGTTCCTCGACTGAGTTTGTTGATAAGGCCCACCCTTTGTGAATTCTGCGCAAGCAAATCAGTGTATTTAATTGTACCACTGACATTGACGCGTGACCCGTTGTTATCAAAGCGATGGGTTTCAAAATGTTTAGATTTATATATTTTTTTCCATTTTTAAGTAGTTAAATATTCCGAAGATTGTCGACAATATTAACTTTTCCTACTTCACATACCTCGATATTGACATCACAGTTATGAACATGCATATGTGAATGTCTCTGTGAAGTCTTGAGCTGTTCAGTTTCGCTGAGAATTTAGCGAGTCGTGGGCACAACCAAGGAAACTCCTCCGCCATCACCACCACGAAAGATATGAACAGTAACAGCGTCATGACGGACAGTATTATCATCAGGGGCGTGCAGCTGCCAACAACAATACTAATAAGTTATTTATTCAAAAATGGAATAGGTTTATGTCGATATGTATAACGAGTCAGAAGAATATAATGCTAAAAAACATTATATCTACCTGGTTTCCATTTAATGTCTGCCTTTATAAACCTTTTTCATATAGGCATAATATATTATTGTATCCCTTGTGTAATAATCCATTATTATATTCTGTTCTTAACTTTGTGTTATGGGTTGGAGTGTACAACGGAGTTGAGGATAAGACTGAAAATCAGCAGTTCTTACCTAACCTAATAAATGGTTGTTTACTGTAGATTTGAACGTGATCTGGTCGAGTGGCATGAACCTCTTTTTCATCTACGTCTGTGTAATGTACTTACTTAAAGTGCATGATGCTCTGGACGCAGCTGATGAAGAGCCAGAGTACGAGGCAGCACATGACGTTGGACTTGAAGGTCTTCTCGTCGAGTTGCGCGAACTGCTGCTCGAGAGAGCCGCGCCGGAAGTGGAGCGACCACGCCGCCATATTGTCGATACGCATGCGACGGTTGCTGCTCACCTCTATCGAGTGGTTTATTATGTCGTCCTCCTGAAATACGACTTGTATGTAATTCCTGATCGCCAGCTTGTTAACCTTTCCACTAGTCTTCCCTATGGATGGAACCGAGTCTTATAGTGAGAATGGGGTCACGCGAGTCCAGTGCGATTTGGTGGGCGTTAAGACTGCAGATGCAGCCTTTGCAAAAGTCACTTCGCAACTGTGTCGCAGACCGGGCACGGTAACAAATACGCCATCGAGCGCCTATTGAAATGTCAATGTAGCAGTATTAAGATAGGTCAATCACCTCGACATCGGAGAGCGGCACGTCCTGCTGGTCGCACTCGTTCAGGTCGTCAGTATGTCTCATGGCGCGGACTACGCCCGCCGCGCCGCTAGTGAAGTACTGTGTCCAAACAACAACTATCAGTCTAACCAGTCAAGTTTCGGTCTCGGAAAGTATTAAAAACATATTTTTATTTTTATAATTTAATACTGAAAACTATTAAATAAACTTAACCTAATGAACAGATCCAACCGCGGTTGGATACAATATGCTCCTGGGTGGCCTGTGTTCCTCATTTTTATAAGCATGGCTTTAATGTTTATGTTAAATGGAATCGTGGGATCGTACCAGGAATTTATTGTTTAACTTTAAGAATTAAGTAGTAATTACAGCTTCTGTCGATATAATATTGATTGTCAATTAGCTTAAAAATACATTAGTTCCCATGATAAATGTGGGAACGTTTTATGTATATCAAAACATTTCAATTAACGAGTGATATTAATAGTTTAATTAAGATTATGGTGATTGGTCACCCATAACAAACCCGTCTAGATATTGAACTAAACAGTTGCTATTTGCCTATCGTTGACGCATAGATCTTTGCAGTCCAAAAAATCACACAAAAAGATCGCACTTTAAATAATCTATCTCGACAGATGGATGGAATTCGGTAAATTACTGTACCATTGATTTTCTCAATACGGTTTCGTTAGAATGGAATGATCAATTTCGAAGACGATAACAAACTGAATATTAGGTATTTTTAATATAATTTAAAAATACAAATTCTTAATAATACATTATCTAAGGAGTAACAAGGTGACCAACACCAGTTAGTTAGAAATACATCGATCTTGAAAAACATGATAGCTAATTGACACATGGTAAATCTTACAGTCCCTAAGGGTTAGTGAGGCTTATTTTGAGAAGCTGTCGCTTAGAAAAAGAAAAAGAACGTGTCAACAAACATGTTCCATTTAAAGTAAATACTAAGTGAGTGTGTTGTACGTGGCAAAAGATGCATAGAAAATGTTATCCGTTAGAGATTTGAGTTAGTGAAGGCGCCGATGTTTTCCTTAGTTCCAAATAAGAAACCACGTCAAGGCGTAAGAATCGTGCAAATTTTTAGAAACTACCAATTGACTTAATTTTAATAAATCAGTCAATGAGATGTCATACGTGTTGAAAAGGCATTTCTGGTGTCCAGTCTGTCGTCATTTCATCTTCTATGATGCTACTCGGGCGTCGGTTGATCTCGCAATTTTGTATCTGTGACTGCTGGCTTCTGCGAATTCACGAACAAGTTTATATTTTAAGTTTATTTAATTTTATGCATATATTAAAGGCAACATAATTTTGCAACAAGTAAGTACCTACCTACATAGGTTACATGACTAAAGTTTTTTAAGTGCGATAAACATTTATTAAGTTTGTTGTGTTTACATTTATTAGAATACTTTTGCCTGCGACTTCGTCCGCGTGGTATAGTGTTTTGGGCAGCATATATTTTCCAAAAACGCTGTTATTTTTCGAGCTAATATATGAGCTTTTTTTCTGTGCTATCTGAATGGCCAGTAAACTAGAATTGTTGTTTATAAAGTAAAATGAGTTAGAAAAGCGAAGACAGTGAAAGGGGGGGGGGGGGGGTTATAGATATTATTATTGTTATTATTATTATTATAATTCATACAGCATTACAGCATTAACAATTTTTTACAATCGTATTTGAATGGTACAAGAACAAATCAAAACAAAATTACATAAAAATCATGCAGACACTTAAATATTATGGTAGTTTTTATTAATTATCCGTTGGGTAAGATGCACTGACCACTATAGAACTCCTCCAGCGTATAGAAAAAACCGTCTAACAGAAGTTGCCTCAATTTAGTTTTAAATTTATTAGGACTTTCGATAGCTTTTAACTCCGTCGGCAGGGCGTTAAAAAGCTTGACTGCCTGATATCGACTACAATGTTTTACAATATTTAATTTTGGGTGAAGCGAAATTTGTATGTCTTTTCTTCTACTACATAATCTCATCTCCCTAGATGTTGCCGTTTCGTATTTATAATTATGCTTCAAAACATCCATTACGACAACCAATATATAAAGACTAGGGAGAGTAAGTATACTAAGGTCTCTAAAATGTTTCCTACAAGACTCCCATGGCGGTATGCGCACCATAGTTCGTATTGCCCTTTTCTGCAGTACAAATGCATTTTTCATATTATAAGAATAGCTGTTCCCCCAAAACTTTACGCTATACCTCAATTTCGACTCAACGAGAGCATAATATACAGACTTCAATTGGCCCACATCAATCAAGTCTCTCAAACTTCTCAACGCATAACAGGCAGAGCTTATATAATCCTCCATTGCAATAATCTCTTGTTTCCAGTTAAGACATTCATCAATATATATACCCAAGAATTTTATGCAAGAAGTTGCCTCTACCAACTGACCATTACATTCAGCATTGATAGTATCTTGTTTTTAGTAGTGGGCTTAAACAAAACAAGATTGGTCTTTTTAGTATTGAGTAAGAGATTATTACAAGAGAACCATTTACTAAAAACCGGAAGCGCGTTATTAATATTGGTGGAAAGGTCTTCCAAGTTCGGGGCAGTTATTATGGCATTTATATCATCTGCATACGCAACCACAGCTACATTACGGAAATCAGATAAAAGACTTATAAGATCATTAACGAAAATGACGCGATGAATGATGATAGCGTTAGAAAGGAGTAGTTATAGTTTAGTTACCCGTGTTTCCTATGCCTGGTGGTGCGCGGCAGCTCGGTGCTGCGTATGAGGTAGGTGTGCAGGTTGTGCTCGCGGAGGTACGCGCTGCGGGCGCCGCCCTCCCCGGGCTCCACCTCGAACGCGCCGTTCAAGCACGCCAGCGTCGCCGACGATATGTGGACGCGACTGTACTCACAAATATTACAAAACATTTTGATTTATCGTTGGACTCATTAGTCGACTATCTTGGTAGGGGCTGCGTGAACATGTGGTTTTTATGTAACCAAAAGGCCTGAGCGTGAATGTGCTAAGAAGAAAAACGTCAAAGGAAAGATAAATAGACTATCACTAATAATTAAATATGTGAGAGTAGAGATTGTCGAAATATTTCGATTGCAGAAATCACAACCTTAGTAAATTTGTGTCAGCAAACCATTTAATGCAGTTACAGCGGTCAGAAAATTGCTTTTTTTATTTTGGAAATTTAAAAAGATTTTTTTAAGAACGTATTTCACTTCATTTTGACGAAGATAAATAAGAATACAAATCCAAATAAACGTATTGGGTCAGGGAAAATAAATGACCATTTTAATATAATGATGTTATTATCGGCATGTCACGATGCACAGCATCTGTGAGGGAGAGTGTGTGTGAATTTCTGCTTATGATATTGCTAGTACGAAACTTGACTCTATGAGAACTCAGTGCACCAGAAACTCCTAAGGTGACTAAAAATGGCGCCAACCGGAAGTAAGTTAATCCAATTATTCATTTAAAGGAAGTTATTATGACAACCATAGTGGAAGTAAGTATAAATAACGGAAGTAGCTAGACCGGAATCCGACGCACTCTCTCTCACAGATGCTGTGCATCGTCTCTGCTCTATAATACAAGTTTTATTGTTATGTAAAACTTGTACTGTTTAATTTACCCGGGTAGTCCTCCGCTCTCCATGTGGTTGGCTACTGTGACGTCATGCGACCAGAGGTCGAACTGCCACTTGAGCAGTCCCAGCACGCCGCACAGCACTGTACCACTGTGTATACCGATGCGCATGTCCAAGTCCACCTTAACATAATAACCGTTAGTAAACAAACATATCCCATTAATGCAGTATATTTACATCTAAAACTTTGGATGACCTGAATATTTTTAAGGAACTTTTTGAATTAAATAGGTAGCTTTCTGTCTTCTACGAGTATTAGTAAAGCAAATAACTTTTTAGGAAGTAAGCAAACTTTGATGACTTTTTAAAAATCTATTAAAACCTTCCACGCTTAAATGTCTTGCATCGGAAAATGCATCTGGAGTTTTTAGATTTTGTAATGTAAATAGGAAATTTTGCAGGTACACAGTGAAATCAAGAGGTCGTTTGAAATTAATAATAATCGCTTGATTTGGAAGAGTTGGCATAGGACGCTGCCTGTCCATGTCACTATATCGTGTAACGTTTACGTCTCGGTAGACTTTGACATCACAGTCTAGTATATTGTGAAAAAAATTGTTCATTAAAGGCCACAATCGCTTAAATCAATTATACCTGTGCGTTGTACCGTACGTCCCTGATGGCGCGTATCATGTGCAGGCCCATGTTGACGCAGCAGTGAGCGTGGTCGTCACGAGACTCAGGTAGACCGCTAACACAGAAGTAACAATCGCCGAGAAGCTTTATTCTCAAGCAATTGTTTTCCTGTAAAATTTTGTATAGTTTGTAAATATTTATCTTCAAATGCAATAGGTACTACACACAGCAGCTCATCGGATAACATCTAAATTATACAATCAGTTTTGTTGTAAATGACAATAATGGTGCATTCTGTTTAACAATTTTAAACTAGACTAAACAAAACCAGACTAAATTAAACTTGAAAACAAGGTTTAACTTGGGTGTGTCTTACCTCTGTTAGGTAGTCACATATAATCAAAGAAATACTTATATTATACTTCTGTAAATCTAATATAATAAGTTTACATTAGGAGAGGTGCCCTCTCCAGCCATCAAGATGTAAAATTTTTGAAGCCTCACTCATTTTGTGACGTCATGTTATATATAAAAATTTTGTGTCACGATGTATGTTGCCAATAAACTCTAAAACTACTGAACCGATTTCAATCAAATTTCACATGTACCCGTATTTTGGTCTAACTTACTGGATAGGATAGGATTATCATCTCAATTATTCGCTTATGTCGTGAATGTAAACGAATAAAATGTACTAATTAATTGTTTCATAAGCAAGTGTTTATTTACTGTTTAGTTTTATGAAGTTCTCATAGATGGCGGTGTAATGTGATTCATAGATAAAATTCTTCAATATCGTTTGACATCTAGGTTGCAAATACACCCAATAGATGGCACTGTGTTCTAGATGGCGTTTATTCTAAAGTAATCTGCGGTAACGTTTCTTTAAAAGAATCTTCTCGATTAAGTTTTGTGTAAACTTCAGAACTGTTTTTTTTTCATCTTTATTTCAAATTGCGTTGAATTGGATTAATATCTCTAAAGTTTCAAAGATAAAGTGCTGAAACATATTGGACATTTGTTGTACTATCTTCGAACTTAAACATCAAGGTAATTTCATTATCAGCTCAAAAAACAACAGCGTTTTTGGAAAATAATTTGCCCAAAGTAACTATATCATGCGGACGAAGTCGCGGGCAAAAGCTAGTAATATTATAAATATAAAGAGGTCAAGGTTCTAACTTTGTTTTTTTGTAGGAATCTTAGAAATACTAATCCGATGATTAAAATGCTTATATAAATGGGAAGCTACGTATATGCGGGTGACATAGACTAAAATTTACGAGCGTAAAGTAATTTATAAGGACATTGAATCGGGGCCATTTTAATGGCTTTGAATTCTTCTGAAGCCTTATTCATTTGTGACGTCATACTGCATGATTAATACTAAAGTTTATTTCGTTACGTTGTAATTAATTGTTGGACACTATTAATGGACGACAGACACGCCATACGACGAAACAAATATTGACAATGAAAGTAATGATTATTACAATTCCACATCTTCACGCCAGATCCCTTGTGGATAAGCTGAAATAACTGACATATCTCTTTCCCTTCCTTGAAACACATTACTATTCATTCATATTCATCCATTGACACACGAAGGTGCCTATTCTGCAGTACTTATCTATCTACCAATCCAGGGAATGGTGTGGTCGAAGTTTAGAAACTCAACTAAAAATGATCTAATTTTAATTTGGGTTTGTTCAATCGTTATTCAAATACAATCAAAGAAATAGTATTATAGTCCTGTTTGGTTTGATCGATATAGGTATTTTTAACCACCCTTACCTTTTAAATCCTTTCACTTTCGTTTTTATTTCATCCTTACCACATCAAACCAATGAAGCATGCCAGCCTAAGGTTTTATACTTTACACATTATATTTTGTGACGTAAAATTTATTAAATATATCCATTCTTAATTTATTTAATTGAAGGGAAGGAAATCTTACCGAAGCTAAACGATCGAATCGTGCAAACAGTTCGTTCAATAATTTCACCAATTCTTGGGCGCTACATTTGCTTGATAGCTCTGAAATAGTAAATAGTAGAATTTAATGTGATGTAGAATGTATTAGATAACACCAATAAGTATATTACTACATCATGGGGCTAAAATAATCTATATATTATAATGGGTTTTTAGAGCTATCTACTTATACACTTTGGTTGCGAAAATATAAAGTAATCCATTTTAATACAATATTAAAATTTATGGTCATCAATTACGTGCGTGATTTGAGAAAATTCTAAATAAATATTAGCACTCATACCTTTTTTCTATTTTTGATAAATGACCTTTTAGCTCCGTTTTCAAAAACAAAACGTCTTTATTTATCATGAAACAGTAAAAAGTATGTAACGCTATTTATTAACGTTTTTTTCAAGACAATGGTTTTTTTTTAATTCTATGTTAATTCCGGCACAAAATAAAAAAACCTTACAGTAAGAATCACCAATAGAACTCCGCTTTACTATGGAATATTGACACCCCAGCGTTAGCGGACTGATTGATCAAGAGAAGGGAAAATATAACAATGTACCTGTGAATCCTTTTATATCCGCGTAGAGTATGGATACATTTTGATGCCTCTGTATGTAGAGGTTGTTGAATTGTTGATCCTGAAATTCTCCTTTTACTTTTGACGCATGATTGTATATTTCTTTTGCTAGGAAGTCCGGGATAACTGAAAAGTATCAGAGTTTTTTTTTAATAAGAAGTTTGAAAAATATTAATCCTAGTCAAATCTTCTCATCTAAATAACAGAAAGTTTTCATGGCATTAAATCTACTATGGTATACTTCTTCAGGTGGAGCTCGATGGAGCATTGGTTAGAGCGTTGGATCTGCGATGCGGAGGTTATGCAAGTTTCGTATCTGGATATTTATGGGGGATCAAAAATTCATTACTTTGGAACGCACGCACTGTATCTGTAGTCGTTAATGTTAATACACGTTAAACCGCAATGGGCCCGCGTGGTGGGTTATTGTTAGGGTTGCCAATCGTACTCTAAAATAGATTATTGTACTCTATATCTTGTAGTCATACTGTATAATCTATAACACTAATAGAGGGCGCTAAAATACTCTTTCTTACACAATGTTTATAAAACTATTACAGGTGGCGGATATGATGGATATCTATTTTTGGTTAAGAATTTTTTTAATATAGCTTTTGAATGCAAAATCGATCAAATAGAATAAAAAAATCTTTTTTTAATGTTAAATAAATGTTACTCTTTATAGCAATCATTACTCTTTTAACACCTTTGAAATGAAATATTCGTTAGGTATATCTTCTAATAAAAGTCGGCAACCCTATTTATGGATTGGCCAGTTCTCTATATTCGATTTCATCTGTAGGAATGCAACCCCTGTATTAAAGACATTAATAACCCGGTGATTTATTGTGATGATTATATTGGTCTTCACCAGTCTTCACTCACCACTCTGAAATAGTTTCCATTGCCGATCGCTCTCTCGTTTCGTCCGTTGTCTTGTGACCATAGAGCGGTGTGTTTCCAGGAACGCCTTACGCTGTCCCCAATCGGCGAGATATTTTGCGTACATCCCGGCGAAGTTTACAGCCGAGTACAACAGAGCGTTACTGACTAGAAGACGCCTGCCACATGAACGTGACTACAAGAAAATCAATAAACTGAATTATTACAGATGTATCTACAGTGTAAAGATCAATTTAGAGGGTGATGGCTATTATACCACGTTATATATACACATTGTGGACCCTCATCTGATAGTAGGCAGTAGTTTTGGTGGATTGGAGAGTCCATGGCACGTCACGCCAATGTGCGTTTAAAGAGCATTTTGGCTACGATAAAAAAAATATATTTAAAAACGGTTTTAATATTCGTAGTTTGAATAACAGACTGAACTTACCGAAATTTTGTTTAGATTAATGAGCTCATTTATCTCTATAGCCGTCGCCAGTACATGTGACATGGAAGACAGAAGTCCGATGACGATGCACCAACCGAGAGATAGCGGTAGCATGGCGTACGGCACGAATACTATGAACAGCATGTACCACACTTGACTTTCTGGGGACTGGAATCCGATACCTTCACCAGCAAGTCCTGCATTCGATAGATAATATGTCAATACATACTTTTTGCTAGAATAAGTAAAATATTACAAAAATAAAATATTGATTTAGATAAGTTATGCACGCTTAAAATCTGGATTAGAGATTTTTTTTTTCATTTATTTTGGCATCAAAGAAAATAGAGAATATATTAAACTTGTGAGGTCAAAATTTAGTAAGATATAGAGTTATATAATTTTATTAAAACATAAATATATAAATAAAATAAGAAAACTTTATAAATTTTATATTATTTTGCAATAATATTATTTGTATAATATTTATTCATTGATTTGTATTTGATTTAATAATTTAAAATCAAAAATTGTTTCATGTATATCTATAAAATAAAAATTTAAATATATACCTACGTTGTTTGAATAAAAGGTCTAATAAATTAAAACTACTTATCTAAACTATGTCTTAAATTAATAACTATACTAAATAAAAAATGTCTCCCAGATCATTGCCTACAGGTAAGGTACCCAGAAGGCTTGGCAAGTTAAAAATATTTTTTTTATTAATATTATTTTATTTTGCAATAATATCAAAAGAAAGGTTACTGATCAAAAAGTCTTGACGTGTTAAGTTCAAAATGGTACTCACCTTGGGCAATGAGCAGTATCCAAGTGGAGGCGGCTGCCCAATGTAGGTAGTTGTTGGCGAAGCAACGCCACCATCCCAACAGGCAGACACCTACGTTTAACCAACAGAACGCCACTGTCCACGCGATTTTGTACGCGTCGACTATTCCATCTGTATCTAAAATCATAGTTTATTTTTATACATAGTGTTGCACATATTTTAAAAATAATATATTCAAAAACTAAAACCCGCTAATTTAGTTTGTTGTAGATTCAAGTTTCAGATGAACATACATACGGGCCAGAATCATAACCATCCTTTTTGGTTTGGTTTTGGTTCAACATAGTCGGGTAATAAAAAGGAAAGATTCGATTGTTTGCATTGAATAGCCTCCGAAACTACTATAATGATATTTAAAAAAAAAAAATCATCTACAGCATACTCTTTATAAGCTGGTAAGATAGGCGGATATACTCGTAAGATACCTATAATTTACGCAGTCGAAATATCGGGAAACAGTAAATATGATATTGGTATTGGATCAGAATGAAATTCTATCAATAATAAAAAGGATATAAAATAATGTTGTACATCAATCCTTAAATTGAGAGTTTATTTCAAGAAATAAGAACAATTCGTAAATATATAAGTGATATTATAGAAAACGTTTTAGAAATTTACCTGTATTTCTATTACTCGGTATGTATATGATAGCTAAACATATCTGAAAAGAAAAACAAATAGTTACAAAGGTAGGTAATAAATAAATAATTATTAGAGATAAATAAGTTACACTGTAAAGAAACACAACACCCAGCCAAGGGACAAAATAGAAAAGTAAATTTTCTACATTGACAGAGCGGGAATCGAACTCAGAGTTGCCGACACCTTGAAACCGCTGAGTAGACCACACGGAAAGTATAATTCCTTCACTGAGGCCCCGGGTTTGATTCCAGGTCGGATTTATGTAGTAAATGATTTTTCTATATTGTCTCAGGTTTGGATGTCATGGTACCCTTGTTGTCTCTGATGTAACATAATTCGGGGACTTTAGCTGATCATCTTGAAATCTGAGCAATTTATGGGACTAAATAGAATTTCCTTTTTTTTACCCAGTTATCACCCGTTTTGTACAAAGTAATAACGTCCAAATAAGCTCTAGTTAAATAAAGTCAAGTGGCTTAGTTTAAGTGGTTTGAGAATACATATAATTTTCAAAATGTCATTGTCATCGGAAAATATAAGAAAAAATTCCAAAGAACTGTCCAGCCATGGCCCTTCTGGCCCTTAGAGTAAAAATGTCTGATTCTAAAATAATATTAACTAAAGTAATTTCATTCATTTCAGCGAACATTTTGTCGTGTCAGTCCGAATATGATATTTTCTTGGTAAAATTATTATTTGGATTCCATTATTTGGTTATTTTGAATGTTGTTTTAAATAAAACTCTAACTTAACTTACTTTAAGTGCTAAATCAACTACGTTCACCATTATTAGCGACTTTTGTCGCTGTCTCCGCGAGTACCTTTGGTATGAGCTTTCGACTGCTTCATCCTGAAATAAGAAATATCACCAGTGCTATTCTGTAATGAAATCAGCATCGACGTCGAGTACGGCCTGTTGTAGCAATAGAGACTTTAATTTAAAAAAAAAATATTTTGACTGTTGCCTCTCCAATACATCTATGAAAATATTATGTACGCAAGAAAACATTACGATTCCTTCACAAAAAAAAGTAGTGTTCATAATCTTAACACGGGAAATAAAAATAAACTTGCCGTTCCAAGCTTCAGACTTCAGAAAACCAGAGCATCATTTCTGGGTAAATGCATTGATATGTTCAATAGAGTTCCACAAAATTTAATTGACCTACCCATAAATAAATTCAAAATTCATGTAAATAATATACTTATGAGTAAATACTATTATAAAGTTGATGATTATTTTAAGGATCGCAATGCATGGAATAAATAGCCTTCGCTTTGTTCTTAAACGACTAATTATATGTACCTACAAATTATGACCTACAGACTTTGAGAGTTGTATTTAGTATTGTGATAATCCTACTAATATTATAAATGTGAAAGTTTCTTTGTTTGGATGTTTGAATGTTTGTCCGTCAATCATGCCGAAACTACTGAACGGATTTTGATGAAAATTGGTATACAGATAGAGTATTAGCTGATTTAGATAAAAGGATACTTTTTATCTCACTAAACATCTCCCTAGGGTCGACGCGGGCGAAGCCACTGGCGAAAGCTAGTACATATTATTTTGGTAATGACATGATTCATGTAAGTGTCATTATTTATGATAAAGAGCTGGTAAGTTTCTTTCGCTTTTTCTTCTTTTCAGCTAAAATTTTTATTGGACGATTCGAAAGTGCTTGTTATAAACCTACTTGAATAAAGATATTTTCATTTAATTTCACTCTATCAAATATAACCCATCTCAAAAGGTGACAAAGCTTTTATGCATTCAACCTCTTTGCTTTCGTTAAAAAATAGCAAAGCAGCTGTCAGATAATATAATAAGTAAACAAGTTGTAATTAAACTAATAGCTTTACCTTAAAACTATTAGCAAGTGAGGGCCAATATATTCCCTTGTAGTATCGTCCCGTACGTAATATATTTTCTGATGATACTGCAAAAAATAAAAATCGATGAATTTCTGTTGCATTAAGGTCCTATACTCACCAACTACTACACTAAATTAAATGAAAAAAAACTAATGAATATTGGTTTAGCTGGTTTTGAGTTTCAAATGCAGCTAGCTAACACAGTTTTTCGACTGTAGTACAACAATTCAAATGTGCGTAGTATACTACGACTTGAAATTATTGACAGTATCCATATTTTTCGTCTTGCTATAGAATAATATGGCATGAACATTATTATATGCCAGGACTTCATGAGATGGATGAGTTAAATATACTGACCAACTATTACTATGGCAGCGACACTGAATTCAAGAAAAAATAATCAGCTATTTCATACAAAATTGTAATACGTACAATCGCCAACAGTATTAAAGAGCTGATTATTTTTCGTGAATTCAGTGTTGCTCCCATAGTAAAAGTTGGTCAGTATACTTAACTTATTCATTACACGAAGTCCTGGCACATAATAATATTACACCTTATTTATCGTCAATAAGTATTAAAGCATGAATAAGTATTAAAGAATGGTAGTTTATCAAAGTGAACAATGAAGATATATCAGAAAATGTAGTTGTGTAGTCTTTTGAAGAAACATAAATAGGTATTGTTTAAATTCTTTTTTTAACCTTAACGATTATAATTTCAACTCCTGGAAGAGGTTAGTTAAAAAATATCATAGTAGCTCAGTAATAAGTAGTATTATCGTCTATTTCTGCAGAATATCTAATATTATTGCAGTAAACCTATAATTTCTTTACTGTGATTGCTTTATAAAATCGAATAAATATCGATAAGCTAGTCACTTTAATATTATATTATATCGTAACAGAACTGATATAGACTTGGTGGAAGTATAATGAAAGATTATATTGTCATTGTTAATGGTTGATCGGAAAGTAGCTATGGTTATAGATTACACAATAAAGACATTGTTCCGAAATTATGAACAGGGCCGACAAACAATGGTGAGGATTATTTGAAACACCTCGATCAACATTGTTTTTGTGAATGTCGTGTCGCCACACTGCACTGTGGATTTTACTGTCAATGATCGTAGTATTATGTGAAATTGAGTAAAGCTATAGATATAGTATAGCTAGTATACCTGTGTCTTTGTCCGCCTCGAACGTGTGTAAACAATTTGAAGAGTCATCGTCGCTAACACGGTGCTGAAACAACGGAGAAAAACAAAATACACTTATGAATGACTCAGGTTTAGACCACATGTAGACTTTGTTGGACTTAAACGGTAAAAATGTTGTGCTTTGTTCTAAACTTCTGCTATATAAGTGCAAGCATGTTGATTATTACTCGTACGAAACAAGACACATGAGTGCTTATTCTATTATTCCTCTATTGCAAATTAAGAAAATATCGTTCATATGATTTTGCTAAAATCGTATTCGTGAAGATTATCTGTGTATCAGAGGAAGTGTCAGGTTCTAACTCTGTTCCATCATAAATAATCCAAAAATACGTTTGTTAGGAGTCGTGTTGGCATTTCGAAAATAGAAAAAAATGTCGTTTTCACAGAAATAGGCCTTCAGATATTATGTTTATTCGTACGAGAAGTAAGTAAAGCGGCTTTGCGTTTTCACGCAGTGCTATCTCGGCCTTAATTTAGAATAATGATGAGTGAACACAGAACTTTCTGATACGATATTTTATAAGAAAATTTTAAAATTGTGATGTTTAATGTACGTACTACATTTCTAAATCATGAAAAATTTAACCCGAATTCAAATTCACCCAGGTGTCCGAATACATTTCTAAAGCAACATCCGCTTTACTTTATATCAGTGTAGAAATTTTATTGATACCACTTTTGTACAATAATACAAAACAAGATTGATTAATTCATAAGTATTTTATTGTATTGTAAAAAAATGGTATCAATAGAATTTCTACACTGATATAACTTAAGCGGATTCGCTTTCGAAGTGAATTTGGACACCTGATTGAATTCGAATTTGGGTTCGGATTTTTACGGAATCACTCTGCTGTACCAGTTGTTCTCCGGTTCTTATGTGCCAGTATTTTTTCGAAGTTTTCGGCATATTAGATTAGAGAGAAGCTAAGTAGATAAACGAAGCGACGGCGTAGATTTTTGCAAATGCTTGTTTACAGACTAAATTGAACAAATGAATTTTACTTTGATCTGTACCTGATCTTCGGGGGCGGAACAGCTGGCTCCGTCGCCTGGTAACCTCTCGCCGTCAGGAGGACGGGTTTCTTCTGCCTCTGGCTCGCGTATGCTGTCCCCACACCTTTGTGCCTATAGAGCAAGAAACAAAGAACTTAGAAGAAAATTTTAATATACGGGGAATTGGCAGTTTGTAAGAGAACCGGTGTTGCTGGTTTATCACCATATGTCATCATCATTATTGAGCATAGGTCTCCCCATAAATCTCCACGACAATCTATCCTGAGCTCCGCGCATCCAGCGGCTTCCCGCAGCGTTTATAAGATCATCGGTCCACCTTGTGCGAGTCTACACAATGAGCTGGTGCAGGGTCACCATTTCAGAACCTTTTCTCCCCAATGGCAATTGGTGCTTCGAGCTGTCTCCCACCATTTCAGTTGATCCTTCCATCGCCATCCTTCCAGCAATATTAGTAACATTGGCCATTCGACTACAGTAGAGAAATACCAAGCATTGCTCTCTTCATTTACCGCTCGATGACTTTGAGCCTTCTTTTGTTTTCCTAATACTATTGATTTAGATAATTTTGAATTGATATAATTGCCCTGTCGAGTTTCCTCTTTAGTTGTGTTCAAATGAGTATTAAAGTATTTAGTCTTAAAGCTTTAAGGTTCTAGAGAAAGTCGGTTTTATGTAACGTGATATGCTGTCGACTGTACATTAAAATATCAAAGGTAATTGATCATTTAGCTACCTAATTCATATGGATAAATGAACCGAGAATGAATGTATAAAAACGAATTATGATTAATGCGGTCTCTGGGGCCAACCAATCGAATCATTTATCATCATTAGTCTCCTCATAAAGACATAGAGTAACTGGGACGGAACAATAGACCAGTCAATGAGATAGATTGAGCGACAGAGACAGAGGACGCGGTCCTCTGCGTGAAATAGAGAATCAAAAACTTATAGTAGAGCTACGGTAAATTGTCCCTTATCCTTAATTTGATTGTGACAAAGTTAAGGTTAAGGTTAAGGTACATGGCGTATTTTAAACGCGCAGATGACGCGTGTACACAGGCTTCAAATGAGATTTAAACGCAAACTTGTAATTGCTTAGGTTATCATGAACGCATGGTTCAAGATCACGAGGTGATCATGAAACTTGTATCTAGGTGCATATACGACCAGATGCAGCGAGACCAACATGCAGCACACAATAAAGAGCGGTGCGATGGCGTGAGCGCGCGCTCCTCTTCTGACCCTTTGTACGCGCTATGTACCTTTGTATGCAAAATTCAGCATCTACGGCGCAGAAAACGCGCGTTATTTACGCGTTTAAAATGCGCCATGTGCTGAGTGCCTTATATAATAGCATGTAGATTAATAATTAGAACCGGTTTGCTTAGTTAAATCAGGAATTATAATTGTAAAATAATGTTCAGTGTATATTTTTTATCAATAACAATGATGACTAATTGTTGTTTCTCTGTCCGTTAGGTAGATTTTTTTAAGTAATATTAAATGCGTATTTATTATTTTTTGCGTAATCAATAAATTGCGATGATATGAGTTGAAATGTCGCAGCGAACCCTCAGCCCTCAACGTATTAAAAAAATACGTATCTAATATTTTTCTATTAACTGACTGAGGAACTAAACAGATATTTTTTACCAAGTCATTTATATCTGTTTTTCATGAAAATCAGGCATAAATTGAGAGAACACTTCCAAAATAATCATGTCCCTCGTTTTAAAGCTGTAGCTTTAAATTCCAACAGTTGTCGGTAATCTAATATTTGTCTTTTGTTCGACAATGCTTTTAGTAAGAAAGCTTTTGCTGGCGAACTAATATTTAACTTTTAATGCAATTTGAAAGAAAATTTAGAGAACTAAACTTCTTTAGTAAAGGAACTTAGCATAATAGTCCTATTACAATGACATGAATGGTTACTTACAAACTTAAATCTGCATTGTTCACGACAGCTTTGCCAGCCTCTTTAGTGTTTAATTTGATTTTTTAATATTTTTGTCATTATTGTGTTTTTTGTATTTTCAAAGTACTTACAAATTATATATATTATCTTGCCTAATTTGTCTTTAACTAGCTATTTCCCGCGACTTCGCCCACGTAAATTATAGGCTATCTCACTCGCGTATAATGTTGCTTCGCGACCGAAGGATGTTACATGATTGGTTCATTGTTTCCGATGATTACTTCTTACAAACAAACAAATAAAGTTATACTTTACCTCTTTATAATAATACACACATTAAGTCCACCATTACTATAAGAAAAGGAAAGAATGGAAGCAAAACGTTTGTAAGACTTTTTTCCAGGAAAATACTTTATGCTCTGTCCTGCCACCTGGCGAGAAACAGGGAGGTGTATTGGACGGGACTTATCTTCGATCTCGGAGTCATATCACTAAATCGTATCGTAATCGTAAAAGCACATAACAGAAAAAGTCCCATACGATATTAATAACACAATATGTCAAAGTCCAGTTAATTTTAAACTACCCTCAAAACATGTTTAAAATTAAGTGGAGCAATCAGTTTGTCAGATTTGTATCCTATGTCGACATGACAACTTAGAGTCCGTGGTAGAGCCACCGGGGCCAAGCGGATCCTAGCCCTAGGGTCTGGGTGTTGTATTAATTTCGTAATTTCAGATAATAATAATAGGCATTCAACAATGTCCGTGGTGTTGTCTAATATTTATTCAGTAATGTAGTATATTGTTGATAAAAGTTCTAGCCATAAGAATCTATCAAACTTCAATGAACTTTCTAAAAGTTCGAGGACTGCAGCTATTGTATAAAACTTTGGGAGTATAACGGTACGGCGCTTGCATAAAGTTTATTCATTTTTGATAGAAAAATGTATTCAAATAGTGTGCTAACGCAATCGCGACTGAACAACATTGTAATTGTGCTGTTTGGTACTCTTGATTGGGTACACTGGCGCCAGAGTATGCTAGTGAACCGATCAAGAGTACGGAACCGCACAAATGCGATGTTGATTGGTCGCGATTGCGTTCGAGAGTAAGCATGCAACTACGAGTAAAATTAAAATAACTTAATTGAATAAAATATAATTGCAATATATTTTTTTGTATTCCTTTTATGTTGTAGTCAGTTTCGACATTTAAATTAAGCCCAAGATAAGACACAATGTTTCAACTGGACCTCGACGTTATACAACCTGTACTTGAAAACTGGATTCGCTTTTGATTGAACTTTCCTTTGTATAAAATATTATATCTTATTTGTTATTTCCACGTGTCCAAACCAACCGAGCCCCTTTTAGTTTTTAAATTAGATAAACTCAAACTAGATTATCGCCGAGTTCCATAAACGTTCATTTAGGTTTAATGACGACTTAAGTTCTAATTAATGTTCCAAATTTAAAAATTTGTATGGGTAATGTCACCATAAACTAATGTCAATTTTAATGGACGTTAGTGCAATGGGCAGTAAATTTAAATGTCTTTTCAAATTGCATTTTTAATTTTATAAATAAAAAGGCATTATAAGCACCTTATTTTATTACCATTATTATATTTCGTGATTACACGTGAAGAAAAGAATGAGATACAGTTAATGTAATTAAAAAAGTTACGCGCTTTTGTGTAAAGAGTGTTATAACAGAATTGCCAGAACTATCTTTCAGGTTCTTTTGCATTTTCATTATAAATGCAGTCTCGTATGTGTTAATAATGTTGATTAATTAAGCGGCGAAATTTATTCCCACACAGATACCGAAAAATAGGAGAAATTTATTCCCACCCAAGAGGCGGGAAGGGGGAAACATTTTGAGGGTAGGTACTAAACGTAAATCCTTTGATACCAACGGACAGTATCCTGGCACGTCTATTGACTACATCAGGGATTACAAAAGGCACTTTAATATATCGTTAAAGATAAGTTGTCTGTACGTCATGCGGAGTCCTACTATATGGAAGGAAGTTATCAATTCGAATTAATGGTTTTCTTCTACTGTTCTTCTTCCGAGTAGCTCGGTGGCGTAGTGGGTTAACGTGGCGGCCCGCGATCGTTGTTGTTAAGCAACTTTCGCAAGGGTCGGTCACGGGATGGGTGACCAAAAAATTATTACTCCATGCTTTGGAAGGCACGTTAAGCCGTCAGTCCCGGCTACGTCTGCAGGCTGGCAAGGCTGATGATGATTCTCCTCCAAAAGTGGATATTTTTTTTACACTTGAACGGAAATATTCTATAAAGTGACATACGATACAATTCCAGTTCTATTTTAGCTGGAATTGTATCATATGCCACTTAGTAGAATAGAAAAACCATTAAAAACTATAGTTTCGTTCGGTTTCGATCCGTTTTCGATTCGATTTAAACAAAATTTATTTAGTAGAATTGGCCCCCTGTTCTGCATAAGAATTTATGATTTGTTTTATGAGTGTATCGATTATAAAACTTTTTCCTATTTAGTATTACTTAACAGAATTCTAAACTACTGGGCTTGTTTTTTTCTTTTTAGTTTTTAATTAAGTTAATTTTTTCATGTATTTTTTGAAATTCGGTTTTACGCAGTCGGGTTTGTTGTTTTCTTTAAATTATTTATTTTTCTAATATCTGCCTGATGGATTATTTTTTTTTCCCAAGATATCATCCCTATTCTATTCTACTTACCTAACAATAGCTATTATATAGATCCTATTTAAAAGGTCTATTACGATAATCGACTACACCCAAGTCGCAATCGCAATTGAAACTTACGTGATCGGGATATCGATATCATTAAGTATCTATGTCACAGACAAGCAGATTATTCGGACATTATAAATAATGGCCGCGTAGTATGCAAAATGCCCAATATGAAGAGCAATGCGATTAATAATCCCGGGCATTATTAATATATCTTACTCGTATATCGCTTAATTGTAAGTAATGCCCGGACAATTTTATTCGGTTCGTTAACTATCGGGTAGAAGAATTGAAACGAGGTTTAGAACAATCAGAATCTTTTTTGTGCGGAATGTTTTCAGGAAGCGGGGAAATTCTGAATATGATGAATTACCACCAAATCAGGGATTGTTTTTGTATTTATGAATGTCATTTCCAAGCACCCATAATATATTTTTATCATATTTCTGGAAAACCATTTAGCAATATCATAATGTTCGAGCAATGTGATAGATAAAGAAGGTCAAACCATAATTATATATTTTTCCTTTAATGAGATAATTTATCATTGTTTCCATAACCTCTTGACTTGTTTTACGCATCAGGTTTTTTTTTATTTGACATTTTTTGTTATTCGAGCGGTTCGCACGCCGATTTCAAGATGTTGCCATCTCTGAGGCCCCGGATTCGATTCCCGGTCAGGTCAATGTGGAATATTAACTTTTCTATATTGTCTCGAGTCAGTGTGTTATGTTATTTTTGCTGTCTCCATATGACGGGAGCTTTAGCAGTTCATCTTGGAATCTGAGCAATGTGTGATGTTGTCCAACCTTTATTTGCTATGTGTGTTGGTTTAGGTCAATTAACCCACTTTCCGATTTCCGATTGATACCAACACACCTTTAGATCCGTGATAACAATGGATTTGTATACATAATCAGTGTCGTCCCAAATCCAAATGGCTGGACTTCACTGTAGTATAGCAGATTATATATTTTGTACAATAACCAGTCAAAGCTAATCGCAGATGGCGTTGTCGAAGCTCCTACGTTTATGTAGCCCAATCAAATATGTACAAAGTGGACACAACCAATAGAAATGACGACATTTTTTTTTCTTGGTCCGTCAGGTAGATTATTAAAAATTATTAGGTTCTTACATATGAAATTGGCGTTTTGTCGTACTGGTCACTTTAATCAGAAATTTCCATTCCTTAGTTGGGAATTACCATTTTTGCGAAAATTTAGATAACTTCTTGCAAGGGAAAAAATCAACTCCGAATGGTTTTTATAGTAAGGGGTTCAATGAACTACCTATAAGATGGCAAAAGTGCATAGATAACAATGGTTTATACTTTGATTACATAAATATATTATATTTAAAAAATATTGGACTTTTTGTTCCTCCCATACTAAACACCAATTTCATATGTAAGGTCCTAATATTAAACAAGTATTTTTTGACATTAAAATTACATGACGTCACGCTTTTGTACATTTCATACAAAACTGTGACGTAGCATGCAGCCACTCTTCAACTGAAAGCCGTTTAGTCTTTAATCTAAGCCGTTTATTGTTAAGTTGAAGTAAAAAAGTACGTATTTAATATTTTTCATAAGGCTTAAATTAGTTACATAAAACGTTACAACTTTCATTATAACATCTATAAACATAAACGCACACATAACAAAGATATTACAAAGATTGTCCGAACGCCTATACGTTTTTCGCTTCCGTATCACTGTGTGACGTCACTTAGTGCTTTAAATTTGTAGCCAACATTTACGGCCGGCTAGCAGCAGTTCCACAATAATAGCACCGTATCTCAGAAAATACTAATCGAAGACACGCTATTACTTCTACATTATTTCTCAGATATCAATGGACTATTTCTTTATAAAATAAAAAAGTTGTCAACTAGCCTATTTTGTAACATCTGCGTAAGCTTCACTTGTCAAGGAAAGGATAAATAAGAACTTAATAAACAACAAAAGTGCTGGTTACTTATAGCGGTAGTATACAGATATAAAAACATATTTTAGAAAGCTTTCACATGACGCTCCTAACGCTAGTATATTGGTATCGAGGAGTGAAGCATTCACGTAACCTCCTATGGGATTTATACATGTCGATGTGAGTGCGTCGACTACGAGGAGGGACTTCACGACCCTTGGTTTATGTACACCCTCTTCTAAGAACATGGAAAAAAGCGGCATGCCTCCGTTGGGTTGGACACTTGGATGGATGGATGGGTTGGCGTAACAATATATTAGAAGGTAGATGTCCCACTTACTTGAAGAAGAGCATAACTCGCTGTCTTTTATATCTAATACATTAATGCCACAGTTACATCACGTAAGTAGTTGCAGGAAAATGAAAACAAGTTTCAGTAATTACGGCACACGTGAATCTACTTTCGTAATGGCGTGCAATCATCTCTGAGACCACTGATACATCGGCCCCGTCAACATCGCAGCTTTTATATGCGTTCTGTATAGTTTAATTGGTTCTGTATTTGGGAGCCTCTTAGTTGCAAACAGACAAACCTTTCTTTTGTTATAATATACGACCTAACCATTGCTCTAACCATTTATTTTCATCTTTATCGAAAGTTTAAATATTTGTAAAAATATTTATTTCGGCTGTTTGGGTGAATTGCCTGAACATTGACATACGCTCTGTAGTAGCGTAAAAGTAATAAGTGCCTAAAAAATTACAATCTTGTTAGGTTCTAGGTAGCTCAGTGGTTAGAGCAGTCACCCGGATGCGAAAGGTCATGAGTTTGACTCCCATCTCAGAGTGCCAGGGAGATAGTTGATTTTTTAAGCCCCTTTTTTCACTAAGAAACCTTTGGGTAATATGGGTAATATCGAAGATTTTTGCATTAATTCTTTATTCACGAAGCCAATTAATTTTGACCGTGTTTCTTGCAACTTTACACCATTCGAAAAACATAAGTTAGTGCAAAACAGACTACGAGACGGGCCAACATATATATCAATCGCGAGGACACAAAAGCCTGGCTTACGACGGTAATCTTTTTCGATTGATCCCCACAGTGTGCGCAAAGGGATAAAGTATCAACTTCCCAGATTCAACATTATAGTTGAGCCTGATTCTTTTATACACTATAATAACAAACGCTATTAAAAACTAAAATAATTATTATTCGTTTTTTATTTTAGTGTATGTATGTAAAAGAATCAGACGTTATTTTGCGGAAACCCATTGCTATAATTGTGAAACTATGATATCTAGCAACTTCCACATCGAGATAATATCTGCAAGTCTGTTTGTGCACCGTCCACATACAAATTCAAAAGTACAAAAGGCAAAAAAATTCACAATAATCACTACTCTACATTGTGAGTTTTAATAGAATTATTTTTTATCTAATCTAACCTAAACCTATGATAGTTTTATTATTAATACGAGAGTAGCTCTCGAATATGGAGAATAGCTCAGTGGCGTAGAGGATAAACGCCGCGGCCCGAGATCGTTGTTGTGAAGCAACTTCCGCAAGGGTCAGTCAGGAGATGGGTGACCAAAAAGTTATTATCTCGAGTTATTTCGTTCTTCGGAAGGCATGTTAAGCCATTGGTCCCGGCTGCATTTGCAGTCGTTAATACCCTCTAATCCGTATTGGGCCAGCGTGGAGGGTCATGGTCCATCCTCCTTAACCATCCATAAGGAAGGCCTGAGCCCCTGTAGTGGGGGCGTAAAAGGGCTGACGTTGGTGATGGAGAATAATCCAATCCAGACGGATGTCGACAACTGCAGATACAGCATAGAAAAACGGCTTAACGTACCAAAAAAATATGGTGACCCATTTTATGACCACTCATTACCGTCATTGCATTGACTTCAGCATCGTAAACTGAATGTTCTAACCATTGCCCCATCGGGCTCCTCATGAAGTTTACGAATGTACCCTCCAAATTTCAAGTCTCTACGAACAACGGTTTAAACTTGTACTTCGTCAGTCAGATATTATTATAGCATTAGATTATTAATCAAATAGAACAGATTATAAACTGTCAATTTTACATTAATATATTATAAGAAAGATAACAATAAACACAGGATAAGATCAAGATTCGTAAGATAACAATATTATATTAAAGTTCTTCAGATATGAACTGAAATGAACTTCCTATATGATTGACTGCGTGTAGGTCACGTGATAGACTTGTTTAAAACGCTAACGTAAAAACAAGCTAGTTATTATATCTCTTTTTGTCTTTAGTTCTTTTCTTTTCTTAAGAAAGTAACAAACAATATTCATTTTACAATAACACGAATCGGGTCTATTATTCAACATTCATTTTAGCATAACATAAAATAAGTTTAGTATGGATATGGGTTATATAGTAGATGTATAACTATTTAACTAAATTAGTTTGGTCAGATCGAAATATTACTAGACTGCGATCGTAGTCTAGTAATGAATTGCTTAGGTAACTATGTTACGGCATGTAATTATATTTAGGGATATATCTATATTTCAGCTTTATGTATCATACTGTCATACTACGATGTAAATCGTCATGAATACTCTAATAATTAATTTCCGAACTGGGATTCAACTGTAAATGTATCTATATGTTAGGTTTGTAACATACAAATATTGGAATCAGATATATAATCTTCATTTCACATAAAAGCGGACGTTGTTTTTAATCAGAACTTGTGCTGCCAGTGTTTACTGATCGATTTTATGAAGGTGTTTTGTACAATACAAAAATATACAGATACATTATGCAAACAAATCAAGAGAGAAACACCATGTACCTTATAACATACACTATACTATTTAAATTATGGTAAAGTTTTTTTTGATAAAACTATTCCAAATATTTTATGTTTCAACAATTAATGTTGTTTTTAATATGGCCAGTTTATGATATTCCATAAAACTCTTGTGCTCTCACAAAATTCGGACCCCTGAGGGATCAATAGCGTCTCTGTAGGCTGTCCATCTGACTGACACAAGCTGTCAGCTTCCATAGTCCACTTAATTGATTCAGTAGTTTCATACCTGCACTGAAGAACTGAGCTACAAGACACGGAATTTGCATACGTCTTTATCTTTGCGTCACAGATCCCTAGGTACATGGAATACAGAGGTAGGTAGAAGGAACTGAGGGCTAGAAGTCATGGTATTTACGTACTTCTTTATCTTTATCGTGGATGGAATGAAATAGTAGGTTGATGATACCAAGGGTAAAAGACATGGTATTTACATAATTCCTTATGTTTACGCATGTATGCCACAGATTCTTTGCTGTGTGGGTATATGAATTTTAAATGAGCAGAATATTCGTGCTCGAGGTGTTCATTTATTACAAGACAATGGAGACTGCTAATTCAATCAATTTCTATGACCAATTGACCACATAGCTACCAAGCTTCGATATAAACATTCGTTATAATTTCGTTGACAAAATAAGAAATGTTGCTGCAGGAGTAGTAGATACTTGTGCTTAAAATTGACATTTGAATAGGAATTACATTTGCATGTTAGAAAAAGTATTTCGATGCACAAGAAACACATAAATAAAAGCTTTATATATTATAGATATATTTAAAAAAAATCACAACTAATTTTTAAACTCAACAATACAACTTAAAGCGTTCGCTTAGTTACATTGACTGGTCAGTTTCCCACAAGAGTTTCATAATGATAAAGATCTTGTTGGTTCTTTATATCTCAATTGAGCAGCCGTGGGAGGGTCTGAAATTATGTCCATAAATCTTTTGCTCGGTCAAATCCGTATAGCCCCTTACAGAGTTCTTTACAATGAGATTATTTTGTGAGAACGCTTGCTTGGTTCGCTTGGGATACTTACAGTTAGATATATTTAATAGGATAAAAAGTTATTCTTATAAAAGTTTTTTTTTCTATTTTAAAAAGTTCAATAATTACATTTTTAAACGCTGTAAAGGAACTTTTTAGACGTGTACAAACTTCGTGCTCGCTAGACTCATTTTTTTTTGTTGGTTACTAAGTGATTTTATAAATGTAAATGAGAAAAATATAAAAAAAAAATTAGTGCCTATTTAATCACATTAGATTTTTGAGACGTCTTTCATTTAAAAAAACCTAATGGACTAGCAGCTGCGATATTCATACTCATAGTCTTAAAATCTACATGACATATATTGTAGAAAGTTTCGTCGTTTGTCCTGCTATAATTTACGTTATTTCTAAATCAATAGAGGGTTTGCTGAAGTTTGCGATAGATGGGGTTAGTCTAAACACGAGGAAAACTGTCTCTTACAAACTTTTTCGACAATCGCATTTCCACGTCATAATAGTAGACTAAACCGTGATACTCGACTATTATAAAAACATAGTTTCTTCTTAATGAAATCCACTTTGTCCATAGCACTCTGAGATTGTTCAAAATGATGGGTGTTAGGAACAAAATGAATTTTAAGCATATTTCATTAAGAATATTTTTCTGTTTAGGATTGTGAATGCAAAACTGATCTGAATTTAATATCTTTTTTTTTTATTTATTTATTTGTCGGCGAGAAAGCGCTTCGATTGTGCAAAACGCTATCTGTCACCTGCAGCTGTCATCTGTCAAGATCTATGGTGCTTTGCGAAACGTCAAGTTATGACATTGACGGCTGTCATCGCTTGGGAGTGGTCTATGCTTTTTCGAAGATGGCACTTTACGTTGTACGGCCATATTGAGTGGACGCAAGCGCAGAACTCTCCGCGTTTCGTATCGCAATCCGTTTGCATCACATTATTATTAATGTATTTCGATTAGACAACTAATTAATTCAATTAAATAACTGATTTGTGATCTATCTATGATCTTATTTCGAAAGAATATCTCGAACACTAGTCGGATGACGGATGATGACTAACCTAACTTTCCGCCGGTCCCGCATGACTTTACGACATATTTATTAAGGAAAATCAATATATATATATATATCATAGTTTCTTCTTCACTTCTACGGTTTTTAATATCCTGCATAAAATGAATACTGTCCAAGCCGATTGTGTTTTGTATAAATTCTCCCAAAATAAAACAGATTTTTAGAAAGAAAAATCATTAATTTCCTTAGTCGTGTTATCCGCTTCTTTGTCGATTATAATTTTCCTCTTGGTCACTGAAATCATGAACTTTATTGAAAAGATCCTAAAAGCGCTTCGAATTGATAAATTAACTTAATTATGCTCATGACAGTCAGATTTATTTAGTGTCAGTAGTTATTTGTATCTTCGGAAGACAAATTACAGTCCACTTCCAGTCTTCGGAACTATCTGACGGGGTGTATTTTTCTTCAACGTCCACTGTTCCAAATTACGTGACACACAAGATTTATTAACTACTATGTATATTGATACTTATTGGATAAAGGTACCTAATAGCAGACGGTTGATATGTTATAATATTTAATATTAAAATATTTTAAAATAGATAACATATTTTAACATTTTAAGCTTTCACGCATGGTTAAAATTAGTAAAAAACTCACGTATAGTATAGTCACTTTGTAGATGCTCAATGAAACGAAACTTACTTGAAAAGGTAATAAAGGCTTTATTTCATTGCAGTTAGAACTGCAATGACAACGCTGCATGCCAATTCTGCTAATTTTAACGTCAATAGCATCTCAGTAGAATCCTAAGTACTTGCATTTTGTTTTATTTGGGTGGATTGCCTGAACATTGATGAAACTACGCTCTGTAGTAGCGAAAAAGCAACAAGCGCTTGAGAAATTCGTCAGATTTGTTAGGTCAAGGGGAACTGTGGTAGAGCAGTCGCCCGGATTGCAAAAGGCCATGGGTTCGAGTCCCATATCAGGGTGCCAGGGACAAAGTGGATTTTTTAAGTATTTTTCATTAAGAATACTTGTATTTTGTTATTATACTATAGATAGACTTTAGGTACATCTTTCTCATAAAACAAGTGTGACAGATTGGACTTCAGGTAGATAGTACAACGGGAAAATGCAAGTAGTTAGGACTCTATTAAGATGCGATTATTTACGTAAACATTAGCCATTAGAATTGACCTGGGGGCCAATTCTTCTAAATAAAATTCCGTTTTCGATTCGATTTAAACAAAATTTATTTAGTAGAATTGGCCCCCTGCTGAGCTCGTCGAGTTCGAGACCGTGTTGATTTCCCCTGCGTTAATAAACAAAGTATCATATGCGCGTAGTTCTGTACAGGATCTATTATATAAATTGCTGGATCAATGTAGATTGCTCGGAAAAAACTGTTGTATATGAAATAGGGGGGCTTAAGCGGTGACTGGAAAGATAAATGAATTTGTAGCACACATCCCCACATTTGTCCGAGACATACGGGCCGCGACGTATAAGGCCGACGAGGTCTCCATAAATCTTACACTAATACACTACACTTTAAGTGAAACAGGATAAATGCTCAAATATTCTTGTATACTCCGTATATTATACTGAATTTATGAATCTATTTATATGGTAACTGTATTGCCTGATTCACATTTTTTATCACCCTGTTGTGACATTGTTACAAATAAAACAATTTCAGGAGCTTTTGTTAAGAATATCTTTTTGTAGATAGATAGATAGATAGATAAATGCTTTATTGAACCACTACTATCACTACATTATAAATTGTTGTAAAATACTTAGTTGGTGTATATAAACATTAAAAATTACAATAGACAACGATTTGTATCACCGTACTAGAGTGTGAAGCAGTAGCTCAAGAGGTATACATCTCAGTGTTGAATGTAACATATATGAAACAGACATTGATTTTCAGCTGTACCCTAGTCGCCGTTTGGTTTCCTAGCATAAAATCAAAGTGAATGTGGAGTGAGAGTACAGTGTAATTCCAAAGTATTATATATGTAGGCGAGTAGTCTCAGGGGGCTATTACGAAGCCCAAATAGATTGTCCACATCGGAGGACTATCTTTAAAATAACACTGCAGGCGTGTATACCAATGTGGACTTATTCCATTTTATCACTTTTCATACGAAAATATAATGAGATCAGCGCGATGTCGTCGAATGTCTTTACTCCTCGACGCTCGGAAACAGAATGTCTACCAAAATGGCGGCAACTTGCTTTTGTTAATTCACTTTCGTTTAGGAATCAATATCGAATAATCGCGGTACAATCGATGCGCCGACATATAAATAATTTAATGTAATCAATATAAACAATAATAGATAAATATTATTACACTCAAAACGAAATAAAAAATTCTTAATAAACATTTACTATACCCAATTTTTGCCTCTGTAGATACTCTACCTCCAGTTTCTTCATGAAAGATCCCTTACACAAAAGTCTAAGTGGGGTTGGGATGTTGTTCAACATTTGGTGGCTTGGGGTCGGAAACTACCAGTAAATGCTACGGTTTTTTGTTGCTGTGTAGATAACAAGAGACGCCTCGACCTCATATTACAACCGTCACGTGGCTGCATATACTTGAGCTTCGTAAATAGGTATTCAGGCTCCTTATTGATGATAAATGATTTTTCTTTCTTTCTTTCTTTCTTATTCTTAATTAGGTCAAACAACAAACTAGCGAGATGCAAATGCCTACGAAAGGACATTTTCAAGATAGAATGTTTATTGAGGTACGGCGTAACGTGACTACGCGGAGGCACATCAAAACAGAAACGGCAGCAAGCATTTTGGACGCGTTGCAATTGTTTTTGAGTTCTAGATACCAATCGCGGTCCGTACACGAGGTCACCATGGTTTAGTCTCGATAAGACCAGTGATTCACATAGAGTGAAACGCAAATTCTCATCCAAAACGACACCCAGGTCCCTAGCTTCATGAAAACGTTCTATATGTTGATCACGTATATATACCTTATAGCATCGGCGACTGACTTTCGTTGATCTTTAGAACCTTGTATTAAATATTTGGATTCTGATGGATCGAGTGATAGAGAATTCCTATCAGCCCACTCTGCTATTCTACTTAAGTCAGCGTTCAATTTCTCAACTGCCTCATGAAAGTTTATGGGATTCGATGATATGTACAACTGTACATCATCTGAAAAATTTCGAATTGTTCTTTTAATTTTGTTACCCGTGACAGTTAATTGTACATCAGAGACAGTGTGAAGTTCTATCGAAAAATCTGTTTTTTGGAGTCGTATTAGCATTTCGAAAATAGGTGAAATTTCGTTTACGGAGTGACAAAACCGGCCCTCGGGTATTTTTAACGCAGCCAAACTTAAACAAGACCGTAATTAATTATAAAACACCAAAGCGTTCCTAATGAGTAATCTGTGATCGTATGTGATGTAAATTATTTACGGTCATGAGATATTTCAATGTTAAACTCCCGTTTTTTTAAGGATTGAAATCTTTTATATTTCTTTATTAACTTCAAAGAATTATCCATCATAAACCTGAACATTTGATACCTATTAATTTCAATCATAATATTTCCACGCTTTTCCGCGAAAAGGGGTCTTAACGAACAGGTTATTTAAGGTTTCCTTTACCATTTTCCAAAAGGAATCCTTAAAAAATATCCAATACTTACCCTAGAAATTTATTTAACGTTTTATTCAAAGAAAATTTAAAACCAGTGTTCAATTTGAAACTGGCAGGGATATGTCATATTATGACATTTCATTCAGAAAAGATGGATAAGTTGAAAAGTAATGTTAGATTTATCGACATCTTTCATTCATTTCATTTTCATTGTAGAAATTAATTTACTGACTAAACATTGGCAGAATTTTTGTACTATTAATTGGCAATTTAATTGAATTAACGCACAGATAAGCCGTTAATAAAAGAATAAGAAGAAAGTAATAATCATTCGGCACTGAATGAATTCATACCAAATCATACAAATTAATGTTCCAACCAAAATAGAGCGATAACAACACCGGTCATATTAATGTCATATTAATACACAGGTACGTATTAAAGGGACACATATTAGCCGGTCGAATGAACAAGTTAAATGGACCAGACGGCGTGGAAATTAGCTATGAGGGGTTAAACTATGGACACAAGAGCATTCGAACGTATCTAATTCGAAGGTTTTGGCACAAATACAATTAGTACGTCATAACGAATTGTAAATTGTAATTATAACAATAATATTAGCACACAAAATAACATAATAACAAAAAATATAAGCGGTTATTAAGTTGTTCATAGCAAACTTATCCATGATCTTATTTTACCATATAATATAACCATAGCTACAATATTACCATATAACCATAGCTAACTAATTGTACCATAGTTGTTTTTACGTCACTTGTGTGTATTTGCTTGTGTATGTTTGTATTACAGGATAAATCTTGCAGACATGTACTCTACGATCTAATCGTCTTTAGACTCATAGAGTACATTAAGAATTGCCTGTTACAAATATTATTATAAGCTAGAGCCGTTGAGCGCAACAGATGCACTTTGTAAAGCTTTTAGTAAAATCAGACACGCATTCAGTTGCATCTAGGGTTGTCAGGTGCTCTACTTTAACCGGCCATATTTTAATTTTAAAATTTAGTATTGTTAGCTTGTCTTTTAGTTTTATCCATGCTAGCTTTTATCTATTCTACCATTGAAATTAAATGAGTAATCTTCGTTAAAAATATGTTTGAATCGGGAGAAATTCTGCTCGTCTACCTATATCTAATTTCTAGGTGATAAAGATGAACACCGATATGACACAACTATTTACATTAAGAGGCATGAAAAAATATGTACTGTTATGAATATAAACAAAAAATAATTTATTATTCGAATGCTTTGTATGTATTGCTAAATAGGTCTCAATTGTACAAGTCTAAATTGTACCCTATTTAAAGGCAAATTAATTAAATTTATCACGCCTCTGCGTGAGTGCACAAAGATGTCAATTGGTAGAGAGAGGTAAGAAATATAATGATGCGAGCTACGTACTCCAGCAGGTACTACGAATTGATTACATCCACTCTGCCAAGAGTAAACGAATAAATGAGCTTTAATACGGCGCTGAATTTTGGTTTAAGGGCCAACCCTAACTGCGACCCAAGACTTCATCTATTAATATCGAGTCTAAGTCTGTTTACGGATCAAGGCTTTTACAACCGTGAAAATTATTGACCTAAAGATAAAGTTATCGTTGCTAACGCACTTTCAATACTATTAATGGTCTTCATTATGCGACTATAAGGCACCGATAACAGTATCTTATTACCTTGTCCTATTTCAGCTGCTTTTGTGTGTATGACGGATCAACACTTTGAAGCTCTTTATTAATTAATGTATAAGATTACTCAGAACATAGTAAGGGAGCTAGTTTTCTGTTCAGATTTAAATACTTACGAATAACTAAGAAAAGAAAAATAAATAACTTTAAATAGAAAAAATCGGTATTTAAAAAATATAATTTCTTTACTGGATAATGCTTAAAATTCGCCAGTCCCAGATGGAATACGATTATTGCAAATTCGCCAGTCGTTCCGGGTCTTGGATAGATCGATGGTTAGAGCAAGCACGCGGGTTGTGAAAGATTGTGGGTTCGAGTCTTACTCAGGGTATCTGAGATTGCTGAATTTTAGTATCATTATCATGAACCCTGTTACGTCCCCACTGCAGGGGCTCAGGCTTTCCTTATAGATGGTTACGGAGGATGGCCCATGTATGACGCTCCTCGCGGGCCCAATCAGAATTATTATTATTAGTAAGGTATTAACGACTGCAAATCAGCTGGGACAAACGGCTTTACGTGCCTTGTGAAGAACAGAGTAGCTCGAGATAAGCAACTTTCGCATGGGTCATCCCGTGACTGACCCATGCGAAAGTTGCTTAACACTAACGGCCCGTGACGCTTATCCACCACGCCACCGAGCTACTTTCGAGCTAGCTTATTAGTATTAGCCACAGAACATAGAGAGAGAATAGAAGTAGTAAGTGGGCGGGGCACGCGTCGCTGGCATATGCGCTTTTACTCATATGACGCCCTTTCCTCGGTTTTATGTTTGCCAGTCGTTCGTCAATCGTCGAGTGGTGATTTTACAGATTTTTTCTATAAAAAATGCCGTTTTGTGCTATTATCACTTGCAAAAAGCAAAGCAAAGTATACAATCTAACTAATGCAAACATTTCCTTTCACTGGTAAGTACAATTTTAGTGCTAAAATATAAAAAACGTAATAATTTGACACAATGTTAAATAAAATATACATTGATTGCTCAAACCAACATCAATGTTTCTGACCCCATTACTAAACAGCAATGTAAATCATTTTGTGCACTTTTGCAAAAAATAGTGCTGTGCCTCCATTTGTCTGAAATGTACCGATAGGCTGCTGCTGCTCGGAATCGTATTGTTAATTATATGGATCGTAATCGATAACTAAAACATATTTATTTAGAGCTTTTCTTTCATCATTTCATAACAACGTTATCGATAAATATATGCCATAATTATATAAAACTAAAAAATACTCTTTACAAGGGAAAATTATAGATGAACTGATACTGAACAAATGAAATAATGAACTGTCCAGGCACTTTTTTTACGAAGATTCGGTTAATTATTTACACGCAGATAAATATTAAAAATTACTGATGTGCTATAAATATCTAAGTTACGAAGTATATCACCGTTTTATGAACAATACATAAATTAAACGAAACTTCGTGAAAAGCTAAGAGTTGGCCTAATAGGTCTTGTTAGAAACTGGTGAAACTGGATTTCACTTATTTTGCATTACTTATATTTCAGTTTCCCTAATAACTTTACAACGGATTGCCTTGTTTACATAATTAATTTTGCCCTATCTGTTTTAGACCTAAACCTATCAAATGAATTTCAAAACAACATAATATCTATACAAACAAAAAATTATGTTTTCAACTAACGTAATATTGTTGGTGGTGTGAATTTAATTTACAAAATTAATTTTTAGGCGTCAGTTTAATTTACCTTATTATGCTGATTCATAATCGGAAACTATTATTATAGAAATCGAGTTAAGAAAGCCACTTTAAAGAACCGCCTACAGATCAGCTTTTATCAGTTTTTTTGTTGCTCCATATTTGCACATAAGTTTATAGACGCATGTCTCAAACGGATGTGACTTTATATGTAGATTGACGTTTGTATGTACTTATCGCTTTTGTGTCTATCTTCAAACTTTTTTTGTCACGGCTTTCAAACTCATACTTGACCAGCAATTCCTTATTGTCCAGTCGTTGCAATTAATAATGTAGCTACTACTATTATTACAGATATAAAACTTAGAATAATAAAGTAAAACAAGCATAGCTATGATCAATTTATTAGTGTAATGATCATATTAGTTATTATGAAATGAAATGAAAATATTTTTATTCAAGAAGGGTATTACAAGCACTTGGAATGGCAAGTTTATATTTATTTCTACTTTTTTTTGTGAAGGAATCATAATGTTTTCTTGCGTACATAATATTTTCATTGATGTATTGAGAGGCAACAGTCAAAATATTTATTTCTTTAAATATTTCTCTGAGAGATTCTCTAGACCGTAAATTATATATAGCGTGGACAGCTCTCTTTTGTAGAATAATAATGCTAGCCGCAGAACCCCATAACAATAGATTATACGTCATTCATTACACTATGAAAATAACTAAAATATACCAATCTTGCCGTTTCAACATTTATTAAGAGTCTAATTTTCTTAACAGCAAATGCTGCAGAACTCAGTCTACTTGACAAATTATCAATATACCAAAATACCAAGGAACTTTGTCGATTCCACCAACTCAACTTTTTCACTATTTACATTTATAAGTATATTAACATCTCACATTAGGTAATGCAAACTTTATCTATTTCGTTTTATTTGAATAAAGCTTTAAATAATTACTATCAAACCACTGTAGAAAATTGTCGAACTGAATTACATTGAACTGTTTCATAACAAAATTTAAAGCTCTTATTTTATCAACTAATATGTCACATCACTAATATGCACAATCGGAATGATACCAGTAAGAAAAAAATACAAATTAGGCCTAATGTAATTAATACAAAAATTCTGTTGTTTTCTTAATTTTTTTTTTTTTTTACACTTTCCCACGCTTAATTATATTACTGCACAGACATACGATAGAGTGTATCATTAAGTTTTCTTAGTTTTTGTACTGCGTTTCTTAAAAGATATTTTAATAAATTATGTAAGGAAAAGCCTTCATTTTTCAGTATTCACTTGGTTACAGCTTAATCTAATATTAATAGTTCGCACATATAATGATGACCCCAATTTTTTTAAATGTGCATAATCTTAAAATATTTTTTTCCTTCTGGTATCCCCATATACAGCCACGTGACAGTTCAACATTCATGTTAAAGTAAATTATTTACTATCACGTTGAATTAGAGTTTGTTTTTAATCGTGTGATTTCTTAGCTTAGTATCTTTTTGGGATTTGATTTATGTTATCGCGAACCTATCGCGTGGCGGTTTTTCATGTAGTGAACAAAATGATCATTTCATCTAATCTGTATTTGTGTGCGGAGAGGCGACACTCGGTTCCCATACTAAATTAATATCATTATACTTCTAATCTCTCTCTAGTATTAGCACTGTAATATTATAGAAAACCAAACTAGCAAAATCTTGCGCAATGAACCGGTTCTAAAAAGGCAAAAGATAAGAACCCTGTACATTATAAGAAATAATATTACCTATTTCGATCCTTACCGTTCGACCTGTAATTTACATTCGTGTAAGAGTCGATACGGGACTCATAAATCCGGTTAAGTAGAGCGTAAGAACTCCGCGAACCCGCCATTAGTCACAAACGATTTTTCCTGTGTAAAATTTAATACGTGTTCACACACAAATTCTGTTTGATCGTGAGGTCTTTTTATTTAGAATAAATACTCGACTTCTTGCGACAACGATAAGGTATCCTAACAATATGCAATATACTTACGGCGGCATGATATTTTCAGTTGTGTGTGTACACAAGAGGTAGAATGCCTGTATAAAAAAAAATCAATTCTACTTAGTTCGTCGGTCAAATCATAAAAAAATATTAAGCAAGTATTGTATTTTTTCTTTAAAATGTACAGGGTGTGTTTAATATTCTTCACTAATCCGCCTGTTTACGTTTCACACTGTATCCTTATAGTGCATCAACCTCCTTTCTAGACTCCTTAAAAAGAAAATAATAAAAAGGTATAAAGTTGTTACCATTGCAATCAGCTTGTTATTTAAAAATATGTCTTCTTTATAAATATAGTTCTAATACAAGTTCTTTTGGTTTTTTATTTAAAGTACAAATAACAGTTCATTATATATTCTTCACTAATCTATCTGCCTGTCGGACAAACAAAAAAAATACATCGCCGTAGAACATATAACCACTTCCTTGTCGATTTTGAAATCGGTTAAATAGTCATTATTCATATTATAGCGACATGAAAATTTTGTGGGAAAATACATGAATACGAGTATACAGACAAATATATTATACATCTGTGCGCAGCAGTTGCCTATGGTTCGATGAACTGACCTCTCTCAACACTGGCGAAACACCTATTTTCAACCATCACCCAGTCGGAGACCAGCGTCGGTAAATATAGATCTGAGATCTGCCCTGCGATTCTGTAAAAGTTCTGACCTTATTTCGAACCCAGATAGTAATTTAAACTTGTTTCTGACTTGCAAAAAGTTTGATACATCCAAAAAGAAGACTTGCTTCAAGTTTGCCATGTCAACTGCAGCCACTTGCAGCAAGTTTAAATCAAACTTTCTAGTTTCAGTGTGACAAACTTGCACTACCTTTGACGTATCAAAAGTAGGCTGGCAAAATTATTATTACTACTACCGTAGTAGAAATGATAATTTTCCTAGGTACTGACTCGAATACCTGGCAGGTACTCGGGTACTCGAGTACCTGGAATACAGGTTTCGAGGCAAATATTACTTTAAGTTCACTAAGTTTTTATTAATCTTTTGATCATTCAAAACTTTTGGTCCAAAAGCGATTGGGATTGGGAATTCACTTATGTGTCCAAATTCACGTCTCTAGTGAAGAAATTCTATTGATTCCATTTTGTTTGTATTTAATACAAAACGAATTGATTGATTACACGTGTCTTAGATATTCCACTCATATATCATTTCGAAACCCACTTCACTTATGCTACGAAACATTATTACCGATTCAAGATACGAGGGTCAAACTGAAAGTTCTTAGAAAATCAAAAACTGATTACATTAGCCAGTTATTAGTTTTATTATATCTTTTCAAAATATTGTCCATTCACGTCAATACACCGCTGCATGCGATGGAACCACTGGGAAAAGCACTTTGCCCACTCGTCCTTAGGGGTCTCTTCAATGGCATCGCGATACGCAACCACCGCTTCTTCAGCATTCATAAACCGCTTTCCTTTAAGTTTTTCTTTAATTTTTGGAAATAAATAAAAATCACAAGGCGCGAGGTCGGGGCTATACAGCGGGTGACCCAGTAATTCAACGTTTGATGTCGCCAAATAGTCGATCGTTCGCTTGGCGGTGTGCGACGAGGCGTTGTCGTGGTGAAGGAGGATCCTACTGCGAGGTCGTTTCTCTCGAACTTTTTCCAAGACAAGTGGCAAACAATTGGTAGTGTACCATTCTGCAGAAACTGTTTTTTGATCCTCTAACACAATTGTTGCAAAATGACCTATCCTTCCAAAGAACGAGGCCACCATTTTTTTTCCCGCACTTCGATCTCTCTTCACTTTAGTTGGCAACTCCTCGAAAGGAAACACCCACTGAGCAGATTGTCTTTTGGTTTTAGGATCATAACAGTAAATCCAGCTTTCGTCACCTGTTAGTATGTCGAACACAGCATTTGAGTCACCTCCGTTAAATCTTTCAATCATTTTACGACACCAATCCACACGATGGAGTTTTTGAGCCTCAGTCAAATTATGAGGTATCCACCGGGCGCAAAGCTTCCTGACCGCTAAATGTTCGTGGAGGATTTTGTGCACTTGACTCATACCGATGCCTAAGCTTGTCCGAATCTGTTGATAGGTCACTCTTTTGTCAATCTCTATCATACGCCGCACAACACAGATGTTATCTTCAGTCGTCGCCGTAGAAGGCCGTCCCTCACGTAAATCATCAGTGAGATTAGTGCGACCACGTTTAAACTCATTAAACCAGTTGTAAACAGTCGCACGAGATGGGGCTTCATCGTGAAAGGCCAATCGTAGTCTATCATAACTTTCTTGTTGACTTAAATGACATCGAAAGTCATAAAAAATCATTGCACGAAAATTTTCTCGTGTTAAATTCATGATGACGTGACACAGACAATTTTCAATTTGCCGCCAAATCGTAAAACAAATGACAAATGAATGAAATATATACTCAGTAATATTGGCAAAGAGTTATATTTTCAAATTTTAGAATTATTTTTTTATTATATTGTTTATAAGTGGCCAGTTCTAAGAACTTTCAGTTTGACCCTCGTATACATAACAGATGATGAAGCAATGACATAATAAATAATGGCTAATAGAAGGTAAATAGTATAAAATAATTAAGTGAATTTCAATTATAATTATGCGATAATTGTCAAATTATGATGACTCGTTTAGAAGTAGGTAATCAAAGAACTGAATCATAAAAATGGTCAATATTACAACTCTCGGTAGTAGTTCGCTGTGAATAGGTAGGACGAGGACTTTCGGTGTGTTACAATTTTGTGGAAGATTTGATACCAAATATAAACCAGATGTTGTCCCGAGGGACTCCACGTATTACATTAATATAGCGAAAAGGATCTTTAGAAATGTAAGACGCTTACTAAATCAACGTGATAATAAATAAAGACCGTTCATTCTATAGGTGTATTAAGGCGACGCATAAAGACAAAGATATGAACACATGACAGAGGATAACTTATAGTTCCAAATAGACCGTTAAAAACAGACAATTATTATATAAATTGACAATCCTAAACCTCAGATACGATATGACTCATAATTTTTGCCGTCCTTTAATTCTTTATCTTTTATTTGATCGTCATTCGTTCATTCATTCATTTTTTTTTTTTTTTTTAATGCCCGGCCTACAATATTTGGCCGAGCCCTACGCTGCACCCCACTTTTTAGCAGGCCTTTGTTTATAGCTACCTTCTCTTTCATTCCAGTTCTATCTCTTATCTAGCCTTTCATTCTTCATTCCTTTTCTTTCTTTTATTCCATTCCTCATTCATTCATTCATATTGAACGTCATGAGCATCTTTCTATGCATCAGGAAAAATAGAAGAGGAAATAGAAGCATTAAAATTTGTTCAGTGATGATTGGCATAAGGATATTGTACGGGGAATACACCTTATTGATGAGAGAGTTATAATAAAAGTCACTTGTGGGCAATAATAATAAAAGGTATATATCTTATTTAGTCACTGCAGTTACGAAATTCTTAAACTTATTTAAACACTGATTCTCTTTATATTAATTAAATTATAGAAAAAGAAAGCAAAACTATGGTGAAATAATGGTAGTAGAAAATATGGTGAAATGGTATGAGTGACTACGCGCGATTGGTATGGCGATCGGTAAAACACTAACTTTTACTTCAATATTAGAGACATTGTGAAAAATAATTTAAAATAAGCAAGAGAATCAACATATGACGGCTCACACAGTCTTCGTCCATTGCATTAGAAGTGACGGAGAAATTGTTCCTTGACTAAAAACAAACGTGGGATATTCGGGAGTAGGTAAACTACAATAGACCCCTTTAAATCTACATCATAATCATAAGGTTGATTTTAAGTCTATCTATAGATATTTAAATATATTTGTTGACCGGCTTTACCCGGTACCCGGTTTACACCGCGAGCCAATTATTATGCTGGGCGGAGACACGTTAACCCAAATTTTAATCAAATAATACAGGCAGGCAGGACTCGTTAATTAAACTGAAGTAATTAAAGTAAAATATTTAACTGAATTAAATGTGTACGAATTTCAAAAATAGTAGTACGTCGCAGTTAACGAATAACAAAGTTAACTAGAAGATCACCATTACCAGCCTATTATAGTTCCCATTACTGGGGCTCAGGACTACCAGGACAGGACAGGATGGATGGAATTGAATAGGGAGAATAAGCCAGGATCCGACAGCCGGGACTAAGGGCTTAACGTGCTTTCCCTAGCACGAAAGAGCTAGAGTTAATAAATTTTTGGTCACCCATCCTATACATGCCCATTGTGAAAGTTGCTTAACTTCCTTATCGCAGACTTAGTTAATTAAGACTCACTATTAGATACATGAATCATTCTGATTGGCCGACTTTTGCCGCACTCCGAAATTTAATCCTTATACTCCGCATAAGTAATCGGTCATCATCATCAGCCCTTTTAAGTCCCCATTGCAGGGGCTCAGGCATTCCCTATGAATGATTAAGGAGGACGGGCCATACTAGCCCAATGTGGATTGGAAAGTATTAACAACTGCAAATAAAGCCGGGACCAACGGCTTAATGTAACTTCCAAAGCAAGGGATAGCTCGAGATGATAATTTTTTGGTCACCCATCCGATGACTGACCCTTGCGAAAGTTACTTAACAACAAAGATCGCTGACCGCGGCGGCAATTATCCACTACACCACCCAGCTACTATAACATCGGTTATATTCAATTGTATCTTACTGTATGTATGTCTGTGTTCACATATTCCACTCTTATATTCTTGATGTATCTATCTCACGCACATCGTGAGATATTATAATACTCATTAATTTATAACCGACTTCAAAAAAAGAGGTTCGCACGTTTAACACCTGTTGTATGTATTATTTTACGTTTGGCTGAACCTATTTTGACGCGGTTTTCAGAAAAGTATTTTTAGTGTTATGTACTATATAAAAAAAAAATACAAAATAAAAAAGCATGAACCAAAACCTTAATAAAAAATAGAACCGACTTCAAACTTAAAGTCCGGCGGAGGTTAATAGCATTTCCTTTAATAAGTCGCTTTTGAGATTTTTAAGTTTGATATCAGGTCTATTTTTTTTAAGTTTTTATTTCATGCTTTTTATTTTACAATTACAATCGATCAATACATCGGTGAAGTAATGTTTGTCCACTTGTATATAACACCGTTCACCACACAAGTCGAGGGGTGAATATAGGTTTTGAAGGTCGTTTCTATTTGCAGTAGTTCGTAATAAGGGATTATTCGATCGTACCGTTTTGTTGCGGACGACATGAGAAAAGGACAATGTCATATTGGCAAGGAAATAAATGTTCTTGACGTTATTGCGAATATCTTCGGACAATATTTTTGGAAATTTTGTTATGAGATCAAAGAGCTCTCTTAAAAGATAATGCTAATAATTGTGTTCGCACAAACTGAACTTGATTTGGTTTTAACTCTGTTAAATTGCGTGTTCAATTGACTATCTCTGAAATAATGCACAGTTTCATAAAAATAAATAGTTTTTTCCTAACACCTAAAGGTGTAAGGTGTCGGTGTGAATGCACAAGAAGTTTATAGTATATAGTAGGTGGAGATTGCACTCCCCTAAATTCTAATGAGGACGATAAATTTGACCTTAGTGGCACTTCTCTTACACATACTCTCTCTCTCTCACGCTCTATATCATTCGCAATTGTGATTTGTTACTACTTTCTCTGACAATACTGATATATTTTGAGATTGTTAAGGTTTAATAGTGATTTAGAAGATGTTTTGCGTAGTTTGTAATTGCAAAAGTGTCTAGAATTTTACATTGATGTTCGGATTCTATAGGTAAGTACCACAACAAAACATCACATATTTTTTTTATGTTTACCGACAATAAACTATACAATACCACAAATTTTTACGTTCTAGTACCTACTTACACGCACTGGCGTAGTGCTGCAATTTTAATTTATAATTTGCATCTCACGAATATCCAACGGGAAACCAGGAAGACCGAAGGCAAGATTGTCCGATAATATTGTTCTAACAGCCAGCAAATCATGTATGCGTGAGACAATCTGCATGCATGTCACGCTGGAAGGATTTGGGAGAGGCATATGTACAATACTGGACAAACAAATGCTGATGGAAAAGAGAAGTAGATGTGCATCTCGAAACGGTATTGTTGTTTTAGTTTTCTGAAGAATGAAATAAGAAGAGTACATGTTAATCTGTAGTGCCCATAGAAATTAATCAAGGTAGAAGAGCAAGGGAGAAGTTTGTGTTTTTCTAATTTTGTATCACTACATGTTGATGTGACCATCAAGCAAGCTTCATGTAAAAATAAGTCATAATCTCAACAGTGAAAATAATTTCTTATCTATAGAAAGGGATGCAACAGAGCCAGCGTCAATTAGAGGTCAAATGTTTTGACCTCACTCCCTTGTTTGGGATGTAATATCCAATACTATATTTGAAATTCTCGGTACAGCAAAGAATAAAAGAGATTATCACTGCATCTTTAAATAGCGTCGAATTGACGTAATGATGAAAATCACAATGAAAATACACCTTACCCGCCTATAAAAACGTCGCTTCGCTCAGCGTCTTCTACCGTCTCTACCATGGTGAATGCTCTGTAGAACTCTTTTCCCTTATCCCCCCATCTCCCTTCCTCCTCAGGACCACACGTGCTGGTTTGCGTTGCCACCAACTAACAACGCAAACCAGCACGTGTTTCCAAATTTCTTTGTACGCGAACGATTCCTTCGCGTACAAAGAAATTTGGCGACTCATTTCTTTGTCGTACTTCCAAAAAATGGAATTGTCTCCCGGCCCATGGATTCCCTCCTTCCTTTGACATAGGGTCCTTCAAGCGGGGCGTGAAGAAGCACCTTGCAGGTCGGCAAGGTGAGGGTGGCTAGTGCAAATACACTCTGAGCGCTTGAGTCTTTACTGAGCGCTTTGGGCGCGTTACGCTTGAAATATCGTGGCGTACAGACCTTGAGGTAGATGTTCAAACAGAAACTGGCACTCTGCTGGTAGTTACATTAAATTCTACTATTTATTAAAGTACCTCATTGGTGTACCTAATGTGGGTTTATGCTATTTTAAAGTGTATTGGTTTTATATGATGACATTGAGATCTTATTATTAGTTACAGGAAACTTTGTTATTTATAAAATAGATAGTTATTATGAACGGGATTTAAATAGCTAATTTTGTTGGTTAATTGATGAAATGATATATTTAAAACACGTAAGTAGACGAATGTAGAAGACGCAGATGGCTGAGACCTTATATATAATGTTTCACCATCAAATTGTACTTGTTTTCTTTGTGGGAGAGCGACTTAAGAAGCGACGTAAACTAGAGATCGTAAAATAGTAATGAATTGCAAGATGTGAAAGATAGGTTTTGTGGCGCTAAGTTGTCGTCTGCCTCGCAAGGGATCTAGTGTGAAGGTATAGATAGATAGCGTATAAGATTAAACAATGCTCAATCGGACATGACAGGACAATCCGCCGCGTATTTCTTGTTCGCCGCGCCATTTATGAAGTCTTTAGGTGACTGTCTAGCGATGTTAAATAATAATCGATTTTTATTTTAATCGATTATTATTTTAATATAATCGATTTTTTATAATCGATTTTCCATGTCATATTAATCGATTTTTACAAATCGATTAAATAAATTGCGCGGTTAAATCGATTTTCATAAATAGCATCATCTATGCGCCAAATGAAAAAACTCGAAGCATTATTACTTAAAAGTTGATTATATAAAAACGGCGCCATCTGTAGGTATGTAGGTATATATGATCGACATTAGAATAACATCGATGTTGACATCGATATTATCATCGTAAGTCCAACATCGATATTTGATATTTATCGAAAACTAAACATTTACATTCATGACAATTTTTTTTTTATTATTATATTTAATTTTTTGCGACAATAAGGTTGTCATTTTGTTGGGGTGCTCATTTAATTTTTATTATTATATAACGTTTAAAGATACTGAGAATTTCTATCAATAATGATATTTGGTTTTATTATTCCTTACCTTGAAAGTTTAAAAGAACATTTGCTTTGATTTTTAGTTTTGAATTGTCAATTTCTTTATTCATATTATTTTTTTAATCTGATTAATTGTTAATATGAATCTTTTAGGTTTATTATTGGAATATGCAAAGCATGTAGGATTTTAAATAATAGAAAAAAAACGATTTTTTCGCAATAATCGATTATTTATTTTCATTAAAATCGATTATTGACATATCAATTTATAATTTATAAAAGAAAATCGATTATTTTCTATTAATCTCACATCCCTATGACTGTCCACTCTGTGCAGGGACACAGTGCGGCTGCACGGTAGGCAACTATCAGTAACTGCCGCATCGCCCATTAGCATTATGTCCAAAAAAAAAATACCGATGACGTGATATGGACAACTGTCAGAGCTATTATTCATTACTTCGCAGCGTTATTTCAAAACTGTCAAACGGTACTTTTATTAAAAATTCCGATGCAATGGATATCACGCCGTAGAGTGCTTGCGGACACAGTGGACGGTCACCCTTTACGGATCACCCTGACCCATAAAATTTACTACTCTTAAGTTTTAGGTATGAAAAAATGTTTTTGCTCGAAATGCTTGTCAATTAGGTAAGCTATTTATGTACATATCCATAAGGCGCTCGATTATTGCGACTATGTTAGATGGAGTGTTTAGAGTTCTATTCTAACTTTACGTAACTGCAAATGTTAGCCTGGAAAATTTACGTTCAAGCATAAACGAGGTCAAACTTAATTCACACTCCTGTACTAGTCATATCGAGCTCAGAAATTAATTTATAGATTGAATCTAACTCTGTTATATAGTATATCTTTGACAAACTTTCTTTTTGTGAAAGCTTTGTGTTTGCACAGAAGATTCTTTAACAAATGAACACGGCAAATTAAATAAAATATACACACATCAACTTCTTCTAGGGATATTTTCTAACAAGTTCTAAATTAAAAAAATACTGGCCGCTTTTAAAATCTTTTAATGAAAACTTATTTTGTACGCCCTTTTTGATGATCCAATTTGAATTTAAAAAAATAATTTAAATGTTGAACAGCTTGTTTAATATTCTACATATAAGTCTTTGCCCATTGTTAATATTTTGTTTTCCTTTGTGTTACAAATTACGATATTTATCAGAATAACGCACGAAAGCAATCTGAAAAGGAACAAATGAATTTATTCCGGCTAATAAACTCGGCGACTAGGTAATAAGAGAAACAGCGAATTGTTTCTGACATTTGTTTGTGACACAGGATAATTGAAAATGTTCTAATTTCTGAAACTTATAAATGAACGAACGAATATCTCTTACATTACTTAAGAGAATTTATCGTAAAGTAGATCCACGTTGGTATGACACTATAATCCGCTGGCTATGATAGTAAAGTCAGCGTCACAACCATTGAAGCGCCCAAGGTTGTCAAAACGATGGTAAGTACAGGGGGTCAATTCTACTAAATAAATTTTGTTTAAATCGAATCGAAAGCGGACCGAAGCCGAACGAAACCACTTTTACAGTTTTTAATGGTTTTTCAATTCTACTAAGTGACATACGATACAATTCCAGCTAAAATAGAACTGAAATTGTATCGTATGTCACTTTCTGGAATAGGAAAACCATTAAAAACTGTAGTTTCGTTCGGTTTCGATCCGTTTTCGATCCGTTTCCGATTCGATTTAAACAACATTTATTTAGTAGAATTGGCCTCCAGTTAGCATCATATTTAACTATCGAAGAGCCCGAAGCGATCAAAAAGTTATCAAGTACAGAAGTTCAATTTTATTTAGGCGACTAAAGTTGCATTTCAATTCAAGTATCAAAATCAATATTTTTTTAACATTTGTTCAAATGATTTACTAACTAATTAATAACTCTATGTGACACAATTCGACTCTTTTCCCAGCCCCGATATTTTTAGCACCATCTTTATTTTACACGCATAATAAATACGTGTTTAATATTCATCAATAATCTACGTGATGAATACACAAACAAAAAATTTCGACTTATTTCTTAATTAAGAAAAGTACAAAATTACAATTAATTATTCTCAATAACTTAAGTTTTTTAATTTTCACATGGCAAAAGGTCATAGTTTTTATCAACTGATCATTAAAAAAACTAAAATCAGAAACGAAAATCTGTTTAAGCACAGTTTGAGACGTGCTTAACTTTAATACTCAATTCAGGAACTGGGTGATGACTGAAATCCCTTTGAAATTATATTAGACAGTATGTATTAATATATTATATATATTTTTGGATGATTCAAAAGTGCTTGTAATAAGCCTACTTGAATAAAGATATTTTCATTTCATTTTACACAGTATATTTAAATAATATTATTATATTAGATCCCTGATGATGCTTTACTCCATGTAAGGCCGAAGCACGTGAAGCACCTAATTTTTGACTGTAGTCGAGGTTTGCGGATGCCGCTTGTACACGTGCATTTATTAGAGTGGGCGGGCAATGCATCCATTGTGTATGGAATGTACTAATTCTCGTAAGTATCCGTAGTGGAGAGAAGTAATTACTTAAGAAAATTACATAACTTAAGCAAATATTTTTATCCAATAGACTAGAATTTAAATGATGTTAAAAGTGTGGATAATAACAGTTCTCACTTCATTCTAATTCTATTATATTTGGAAAATATATCTGCTTTAATTATGATATGGTAATTACTTCTCTAGACTAAAGATACGAGTGTGTATATATCGTAGTTTTATTGTAAAGATCAAAATGTAGCTAACACTTATTAAATTCATCTTCATCATCATTACCAGCCTATTAACGTCTCAGGTCTTCCCTATGGATGGAAACGGATCGAAACGCATACTTTAAGGTATGCGTTTCGATCCGTTAACTTTATGTGACTTGTTTTTTATATTATCTGACGGAATTGCAGAATCTGTCGAATGTCCTGTCCTGTGGATGTGGTTGGTATGTAACGGTGCGTCGTACCACCGTTTATTTCGTCCTAAGTTTCCGCATGCATACTTTTTGTATTTGATCTTCAACATAATTTATTTTTATTATTCACTTTTCGTAATTTGAAATTTTGACTAATCCAATATGCTCTTTATGAATGTCAGTTCGTGAAAATTCATCTAGTTAGAAACATTAAACATACTTAATTCCAATCAATAGCAATTTGTTGTGAAAATGTTTACTATATGTATGTATTGTGTGACGCAACGAATTATAAGTTAAAGCTAAATTTTATATTATATTAGCTGTTCTGGCGAACTTCGTCCTGCCATATACCCGTTTTTTATAATATATTTTTTGAAATTATCTTTTATATAAACCTTGTCCTTACAATAAGGAAGACATAAACAAATAATCATTGAATTTGGTGTAGTCGTTTGGAATTTATACGCGTAAATACATTTTGGTAATTCATTTTTATTATATTCTTTGAAAAACCTGCTATTACTATGAGTCCCTGAATCCATTGCCCACATTTCAAGTTAAATGAAAGTTAGTAAAACAACATTTGAATATTCAAATATAATTTAAAATTTCGAATGTACGGCATTCGATTTGTAAAAAGCTAGTCTAATTCACTCGGATAGTGAAAAAAAGTTTACAGTGTAATTGAGAATATCGTCTGATATATTTTCTCCGTGGTTCGGAAAAATCGATTCCAATTTTGAATTTTTTACCGGTGAAGTCTCAAATAAATAGAATAACCGCACATTTAAATCTCACGTCGCCACTCAAACGAGTTCACATTCGTAAATCGCTTGAATATTTTAGTTACAATTCATCTTGTCTTCATGCGGGGAAGGTTTCCCTCCATTTGTCAAACCCAGCGTTGTTTTGGAAGAGTAAATAACTGAAAAAATCCTTCTTTATTTCACAGACAAACCTTTTCTTTCATGTCAAAACATAACATAATACAGAGTCGCTTTCCGTCTGTCTGTCCCTGCTTATGTCTTTAAAACTACGCAACGGATTTTGAAGCGGTTTTTTTAAGAGATTGGGGTAATTCAAAATGAAGGTTTTTATATGTGATAAAAAATATAAAATTTGAGAACCAGCCGGGCGAAGCCGCTGGCGGAAAGCTAGTCAGTTTAACTAGTTCAATAAATCATCTAAATTGACAGAAGCTGAATAGCGGTGATGGTGGTTAGTTAATTAGTCATTAACTTGGTTTTATCGCAGGAAAATTCTTTATGCACTGTCCCCACCGCTTAACAGCAAATCAGTAGCTAGATTTTAAGGTCGAGATTAGAGTAGGTACTCTATATTTCACCATATTATTATGTAATCGCAGTGGTGAATGTAAGTGCAACGCGTTCACTACTGAGCGTGTTAAGAATATTTATGGAGACATTTTAGTTCTTGACAGTTACCGCTGGGGGCACTGTGCCGGTTTCCAACTCACACAAAAAAACTCACATTAAGCTTTCGGATGATTATGTTTTGAGTAAATAAAAGAATTCACACTTTTCTCTTTGAAGTCGCTTGAAAACGACGACTTATCGTAAACTAACTGATTTCACCACGTTTGTAAATTCAGTTGGAAATTTTCAAAATGACAAAGTTGTGTATAATTTAGAATTTGATTTGATTAGACGACCTCTGAGGGTGACCATCACTGAGGGTTCGTTTCCCGGTCAGGGCGAATGGAGAGAAAAACATGTCTATATTGTCTCGGGTCTAAGTGTTGTGTCATGCCCTTTGTATCAAATTTTCAAATGTGCTTTAGCTACTTAATTTAAGATCTGTCTTGCGATTCTGTACAAGACCAAACCCGAATTCGAATTCAATCAGGCATCCGCTCAATATTGAATTGGTGATGGCGTTCGTGGCATAAACGAAGTGAGTTTCGAAATAGCATATGAATAGAAAATCTAAGACAAGTATATTTAATCAATTTTGTTTCATAATTTTTATATAAATATGGAATCAATAAAATTTCTTCACTAAATGGCGTGTATTCGGACACATGAGTAAATTCGAATTCGGATTCGGATTTTTTACAGAATGGCAGGACTGTATATGCGATATCGTCTAATAATTATATTATATTTATTTATTATAACTGTTCTAACCGATGGGGACGAAAGGTTCTCGAGTGGAGACCACGAACCGGAAGACGCAGCGTGGGTCGACCCCCGACTAGATGGACGGACGACATCGTCCGAGTCGCGGGCGGCCGCTGGATGCAGCTGGCGCAATGTCGTCCGTCGTGGCGTTCAAAGGGGGAGGCCTATGTTCAGCAGTGGACGTCTTCCGACTGATGATGAACTGTTCTAACGCGACTTCGCCCGCGTAAATTATATCCTCAGTGTTCCGCGTATGATGCAGCTTCCCGTAAATTAAATAATTTTTAAAATCAGCCAGTAGTTTCGGAGCCTATTCATTGTAAACAAACAAACAATTAAATCTTTCTTTTTTATAATATTTATCAATCGACTTAAAGCCTTATCCGTTTTCAGTTAAGTACAAAATTCATTGCAGAAAAGTCTGAACCTCATTTCATCAGTTAGTTTTACATTACGCCCAAAAGTCACTAGAAGATTCACATAGAGTATTACAATAGTAAATACTCTGTGTTGCATAACTCTAAAAGTAAGATATAGGTACTCAGAAACAAAAGATCCCATGCATTCTTTGAAATCGGATAACGCTAGGGGAGAGCGGGTATACATAAGGCATTTCTCAGTGTCAAAAATGTATTTCCAATGATTACTACAAACAAAAAGGTTTGAAACGTTACCCCTTTATAATATTAGTATAGACTTGTCTTAAACTAAACATAGACTTATATTTTAACATAAGACAAGACTATACTTATCAGCATCTCTCTTTATAATACTAATATTAAAAAGAGAGATGCAGGGAAGATATTTCCGTCAAACAAATCAAACTTGCTCAATAAATCATTTATTCTAACGGTCTTTTGAAGGATTAATCGAAATTGAGGATCTGAAATTAAATGGTTGTATTGAAAGTACCTACGGTCTGAAAAAAAAAGATAATTAAAAAGTAAATCACCTATTTATTAAAAGATCTATGCTTCCTAATTATTGGGTTTCTTTTGGTTTTTCGTTCGTTCCGGCGAATATCAGACAGGAAAATTAGGGCGTCAATTCCGCAATTTTTTACGTAAATAATCGCATCTCAATAGTATCTTAAGTACTTGCACTTTGTCATTGTACTATCTACCTGAAGTCCAATATTATTAGTGAAATGTTTCCCTCATAAATCGAGAGTGACAGATATAATATCAAGGAATACCCTTTTGTAAATAAACTGCCCGATAAAAGCATTATTCTGATAGGATAAATTATGTAAATTATATTTATAACCGTGCCATAAAGGGTTGTAGTTGAAGCGCTATTAACGTTCTATAATTACGCTAATATCAGCAGAATTGGCTTACATGATCAATCTGCGAAACGGACATAAAAGGAACTCTTTCGTTTTGATTTATTACCTCTGTGTGCTACAGATATGGAGACGGACGGAGAAGTGTGAATTGGATGACGTGACAATAGTAATATTACTCAACACTTACGGCAGAAACCACGTAGTACATAATGAATGTGAATCAACAAATATTAATTTATTTCATTGTTTTCCTTTTTAGCACAGGTGAATATTGTTACTTAAGTTCATATACAATTAATTGAATAATTATGCTGAATCATAACTAACTGATTCACTGCGGTTGTAGGTTAGAAAAACGTGGTATATGAAACAGAATATTAAGAAATTAAACTGGCCTTATAAGTATATTGACCGAATTGCTAATGATATGCGATTTTCTTCTGTCTGCGAGTGTCTTAGCAAATCGAGATGTCAATCGATTTGCTTTGTGTCAATCAATCAACGCCTGAAGTATAATTTCAGCTGCCCCATCTTATAAATGTTTCCGGTGCTTTCACGTTGGTGGCCCTGAATTAAGGTATGACTGCCGGTCAAAAACCATTTAATTGTATTCAAGTAGGATGTGAGTAGCTCGGTTTCCAATCCGTGGATGCCATTTCTGTTGTTTTTTCTGTTAGTAATACATGCATGGCACACCTGATCACCTCGTTGTCGACCATTGTACGTATCCAATATAATCGTCGTATTGAATTAAGTATGTGTGCGTTAGCTGGTATCTATTAACGTGGAACTGTGGTGATAATTATAAGGGTTGACAAAAATATATCATCATATTACTCTAGCTGGACTTTTTTTTCTATGTTGTGCACTACTGCAAGTCAAGCTACCATAATTTATCAAATTTGCGCAATCGATTTTGAATTATTCCTTGAATATTTGAGGTTTTATATCAAATGGGGAAATTTGTCAGTTCTATAGCCTGACGTGTGGACTGTACTTAATACTTACTTGTTCAGTAGCGACAACATCTTCTTCGTTGATACCCGAAGGCAATTCCACCATCGTCTCCAGCCAGGTATGGCCTGAAATTAGAAAATGCATTTATAATCATAAAACGAAAATTAGAATTTTACTTTTATGTACAAAAACATTGTTTATGTTTGGACATAGTTATACTAATTGCTGAGTAACAGTGTGGACATCTTACAAATCAACACAATGACGTGAAAATTACGGCTTAGCCTGCAACTACAAATATATGTACCTACAACGCAATACCACAATACCTATCTACCAATTAAAATTCTCGACATGAAATATTTTTCCATTTCGAGATTCAAAGTGCTTTTTAAGTTAAGACAATAATTATGATTCTTACTTGTTATGAGTATCGGCTAGCTCAGTCTTGCGACCACATATCACACGACGAGCACAGCATCACCACATTGTGCCTAACTCTTAAGCATTTCTATGTTTTTACTATACGTAAGTATAACGAAGAATCATCGCATGTGAAATTGAAAATTCGATAAACTTCTTCTTCTTCTTTTTTAATTAATGGCTTATTTGCGCATTTCGCACAATTCTGCCAAGGAAATAAATTAATTTTTACATGTAAACTGAAAATGAAATGAATGAAAGATGGCGATGATTTAAATTTTGGTAAAATAATAATCCACTACCACTGCCATATTTGTCACACACGTCATGTTTCTTTGTGGTATATTATTTTTCTCTTTATCAATGAATGATTATACTCTTTGGTTTATAAACTTGTGCATCATAGCGTTAAGGAGCATTTTAGACTCAATTCTCATTAAGAGAAAGCTCATTTTTCTTTTTTTTTTCGTATATTGTATTTTATTACAAGCTAACAATATAGAGCATTTTAAAAAGCCTTATTACATTCGCTTAAGTTTAATTTTTATTTGTGACGGCTGTAATAGTTACAGGTGACCATAATTTACTTGATCCCAATTAAATTTAGCAAAACAAATTACCTATAACTAACTATACCTATAGTTGTTGAAACCGAATCAGTATCTGATTTTTAAATAAAGTACTTTCAGGGTGTGCGTTAATTATGTTACACCTTGTATATTTGGAAATACATCTCCATATGTTACTATTGTTGAGGCCGGTTTCAAGGTGTCTCCATCTCCGAAGCCCCGTGTTTAATCCCGCTTTTCTATATCGTCTCCAGTCTGGATGTTCTGTTTTTTTTTTGTTGTTTCATATTTCCGTAAGTAATACAAGTGGTTTAAGTATAATTTGGGATCTGAACAGCCTCTGAAAATTCGAAATTTTTATGGAAAAAAACGAATCATCAAGTATTTAGTAAACTGTCTGAAGTAAGGCGATGATTGGAGAAGATATCAGAAAATGTCACGTTGACTAGAATCTTACGCAGTAATGGACTAAAGATTAACTGCAGCATAGGCCTTCCCCGAGGCCCCGGATTCGGGTTAATTTAAAAAGATGAAATTTCTATTTTGTCTCGGGTCCGGATGTTGTGGTACTTTCGTTTTAAAACGTATATGATGTTGTCTAATAATAAGCCTTAGGATATCCATAGTATAGTCTGAGTATGTAAATTGCAGTAGTTATATTAAAGGTCTCGTTGGCCGACATCTGCAGTGAGTCGAACACTAAGCTGTGCTCGGGAATACCAAGATGGCGTAATTATTACGCTTTGTGCACTGTTACACAGGAAGTCGACTGTCTGTCGACGCAGTCTTTAGAAGACAGGAGCTAAGAATTAACTATTATAAGTTACTCGGAGCATGAAACTTAAACGTCTTCAAGAGTAATAAATACTTATAAGGAATTTAATTTGAATCTGTATTACGAACTTGTTTGTGACAAAAAGCTATTTGAAATACCAAAATAATACTATGGTAACGTAATTAGTATGAATTAAGAAAGAACAGAAGAAGAAAACAGTAATACTGAGTTTCTTCTTCTCGGTACAAGATCTCGAGTCGTAGATTTACTGATGGCATAGAGTTTCACAAGTGCTTTTAACAGCCTAGACTAAATTATTATGATTGAGATGAAACATCTTTTAAAGGGTTTCTTCGCGTATGTTTTGGACGTTTTAAGGTCCACACCTTAGTCTTATGTGAACGCGGAACCTGTAAAGGGTCCGAAACGTCAATAAAACTAAATGCAAACACGATGTAGCCGTTTAAATGTTGTTTCATTTATGGATAGTGCGCGTGAAAATATAAGAAATCAATATGATTATGATTTTATTCAATTTGATTAAATGTATAATATCTTAAAATGTACATATATTTAAGGCATATTTAAATTTTGTAATTTATTAAGACCCCTATTATCAAAACGAAGCTCAGAGAGGTAATACACCGGTATTGCATTTTGTAGTAATTTTGTAGTTATTATTTATCGTTTTATTGAAATAGGATAATTAATGTGTCTTAAAAATAATTATGTATGAATTCCTTATGAACTAATAATTATTCTAGTTCAAATTTTGTTCAATATAGATAGGAGAAATTCACAGCTAAATTATAGCTATTTTCGTAGTTTTTTGGTTAATAATAAGTTATTTTTTCCTTTATTAACCCCCGGTTTCAATAATGTATCGACAACCATCGGTAGCAGCTACCGACCGTTTTTTGAGCTACCGACAACCATTCGTTTTTGCGTTTCACAATCATCGGTAGGCGCCTACCAACTACGAACGGTTGTCGGTAGCTCATTTTTTTAATTGTAATCATTTAATTCGAAAAAAATGGATCGTCCTGTACAGCCTTGTCTTAGGTTATATTATGATCATACTGAAATGTTGATCTTTAAAGTTTAATAATTTCTTGGAAAATAAACAAAATCGTAAGAAGGAAGACGAAGAAATCAATAGGAAAGAGGCGAACTGATTGCGTAGCGACACCGAATAAGTCATAATAATTGGTTTTGGAATTATTATGACTTATTTATTGTATGGTTGGTTCCTAAAAGTGGTGTTATTTTGGGAAACAAATTCTCGTCTGAAATGGAATTCAGATGTAAACAAATGAGTTACCATTACAACAAATAGTTTAGATTTATATCTTTAAAAGTTTTTAGTAATTTTTTTACTGGAACTAAAATTCATATTTTTTAGATAAAAATGGGATGGAAATATTTTTTGCTGCAGGCAATGAACAGCGATACAAAACATTTGGCTCATTGAATTGAACTTTTTTATTTAGTATGATTTATTATTAATATGTATGCAGTTTTGCTAAATCTAAGTATTTTGCGTAGATCAACAAACCTACATAAATTTTTCTGAAATACTTAGATTTGGAAAATAATATTAATAGACTCGTGAAATAGATTGGACGACTTGATACAAGATTGTAAATGGCCGGGAACTAGTATCACGCTTCGTCATGTCATTAGGTCGGTAATTTCTAATTAATATATAAAATATTAACATTAATACATACAGGCATGATATAAAAAAATACTACATGAGGTGGGGTTCATAGTTAAAAAATGAGTACTCCCTCATCTCAAACGAGGTACCTCACGAGTGAGGGTCTCATCACTAGATAGTACTAAGTAAAATTACTCCGTTGAGTAAAATTGAATATTATATTATGGAGAAAAATACTAGGAGGGAATGACACGTATATGCAAGTATGGTCTCTAATATCTTATTATACAGTTATCTCAATTATTTCCTGTATTTTTTTTTTTCAAATTTTTAAGCCAATGAGTTTCCGTCAAGTTTCCGAATGTCATGAACTAATTTGTCAATTCTGTCGTTTCTCCAACAGCGAAGGTTTGAACCGAAGATATGCACCGGCCCTAACGTCGTTAATACACCGACGCGTTCGCTTGCGAAAGCGAAACCCTCCGAAACTATTGCGAATTCGAAACATCTGCGTCTGTGTAGCGATATTTTGCAGTTGCCTGGGGAATAGTACTGACAAGGACGCAGCTAGTTCATCTAGCTACTAATAGAGCGAGACAAAGTGTAGTGTGTACATCTCCACCCTATTATAAATAATGTGTTTAGTATAATAAAGTCAGTCAAAACGTAACATTGGTCTAATTCACACGTACTCCCAGGTCCCCACATTGCATGGCGTCCCTGCCAGTGATGCCCGAGGCAGCGCTGCGTAGCTGGTTTTTACATTGCCATACAATTGATAGTTTTTGTGTTATTTCGCTTTCGCATGCGATTGCATCGTTGTACTAACGTCGTAAGTGTTCCATTTTAGAGTTTTGTAGTAAACAAAGAACCCTTATAGTCTCGCCATGTCCGTTTGTTCGTCCGTCAGCGGTTTAGCTCAAAATCTTAATAATAAATGCAAAGAGCTAATTTTCGTTTTGTCCCCCCCCCCCCCCCCTACCAAATAAACGGTCGTTGGTAAAATTTCAAACAATACGGCAATATACCTATATATAACGAAGTTGAAAGGAAAACTATCACGCTTAGTTGGCTTTAAAAGAAATTTACGAGTAATAGTCGACCAAAGAAAACAACAAGCGTGATTAATTTTTACTTTTTTTAGTGGATTTTTTTTTTCGTTTTGAGGTAAAGAACCCTAAAACAAACAACACACGCCGTTTACCGTCCGCATTTTCAATATTCAGCCGCTCGTAAATCTGCCCGACAAAAATAATATTGGCGGGGGTTGATCTCCACTGTTTGTCCGTTTACTCAGCGCGATGGACCATAAAACAAAAGTTACATGCTTTTTATATCTCAATACCGTGTATGTATTAGGAATATTCTTTTTATACTTACAATGGGAAGTATTTAAAAAGTAAGTTCTCGTTAACAAATTAGATGTCCTCGACGATGTATTTGGAATGAAGAAGTATTTTAAAAAAAGAAAGCACTAAAAAGTACCTCCACTAGATGGTGACTCTAGCAAAAGTTGATTTTTGCAGGAAACGAATGGACCAAAGATACGAAAAAGTACAAATGAATTGTTTATTGAGTTTAAAAAACTGATTTAATTTTATACATGAAAGAAAACCGGAAGGGTTGTCGTGGAGAAATCAAGAAAGTACCGTAGCGACATCTAGTTTGATTTCGGGAACTAATGTTTTTTTGTTTTAAATACTTCGTCATTGTAGTACATCTAAGTGTTTATGGACGCTAGTGTTTTTTACACGACTGTAAATAATTATCTCTGCACTCAAAGGAATATAAAATTAAAAAGAAACGACTGCCAGAATCGAAACTAAAAATGAAAGAAACAGTTGCATTAAGACTTGACTAAACATAATTCTCATTGCAGTCAGGGGACCTTCTGTGGAGCATTTGAGATGTAATAGGTCCCCAGAATGCAAGAAGAATATTGCCATAATACAGCTTGCTTCTTTTATTTTTAGTTCAATTTTGGTAGCAGTGCTTTAAAATAATATTTTTTTTTGTAGTATGAAAAAGTAATAATCGTGATAGAAGCCAAAGTTATAGAAACTAAAACTTTATAATAATTCGTAGATATCTTATTAGTAGTTGAAAGCTTTTTGAAGTTAGTATGGGACAAATTTTATTATTACGCTCTAGAACAGATGTATATTCCAAATGATATTGTTTTGATTATGATTTTTGTTATTATTTTCTTGAATAAATTGATAGTGGCGGTAGAGTGGATGCGATTTCTTGTGAAAAGTTCAATCCTTAGTAATAAACTATTAAAATATATATTTTAGGGTCCCGTACCCACAGGGTAAAACAGGACCCTATTACTACGACTTCGCTGTCCGTCCGTATAGTTGGATAGCTAAAATTTTCACAGATGATGTATTTCTTTTGTCGCTTTAACCACAAATACTAATAAATAGGATAAAACATTTTTTTGCTCTTTTCCAATATGGAAACATTCGTGTGCGAGCACAATACGAGTAGTATGTACTTATGTAATTTGAGATTCAACTTTGGATATTACATTATATTTGATTCGCAATACCTGTATTGATTTGAAAGCCAAAGCGGATAACAAAATCATATTATAACATTTTTCCTCCGTGTCTTCATATTTCGAAAATAATTTACTAGAAGAGATAAATATTCTTACAAAATATTGTTTCCGGAAATTAGACTGGTTAACTACGTCATAAATGCCTTCAGTCATAGCATTCAGTATTATACAATTATATATTGCCATTTCAACGAATAAATATAATAATAACATTAGATAGGAAATACAATTATTAATAACACTCTGCATTAGTTTACAATGATCATATAATATTTGTTATAATTTATGCTAATACTAATTATATTATAAAGAGGAAAGGTTGCATTGTTTGTTTCTTTGCATCGAATAGACTCCGAAATTAAGGGACAGATTTTAAAAATTATTTCACCTACGGGTAGCTAGTAGCTACATCATACGGTGTTGACATTGGCCATAATTTAAACGTGCGATGTTGCGGGAAAACAGCTAGTATGTAATCTATAAATCTATCAATCTTACTGTTATTTTAAAGGCGAAAGTTTGGATCTTTGTTACTTCTTCACACAAAAAGTACTGAACGAGTTTTACTGAAATTTGGTGTACGAATAATAAGCCGAGGTTAACATATATGTTACTGTTTATCCCACTAACATAGTTTACTGCAAAGCCGCTGGCGAAAAGCTAGTATAATTATATTATAAAGAGATAAAGTTTCTGGCTTTGTATATTTGTAGCGGGGTATTGAAATATCTTGTTTTTGGTTTCAACATAGTTTATTCGTTTAGTAATAAGTAACATGTATTAATTCACCGACATTTTTACTTCCCATACACAGACTCCAAAATCCACAGACTACAAAAAAAGATAGTACTTATCCGACTCCACAGATTACTTACACTTCAGTGACCTTCAGAAATACTGAATCGATCGTGAAAATTAATTCATCTATGGGAAACTACACCATACTCGGGTGACAAAGGCGATATATAATTTACACAGGCTAAGGTAGCTATTAATAAATTACTAGTTCGTTATTTATGAAAACTAAATATGAAATTCTTACAAACATTATCCAAGAATCGTCTTCAAGGAAAATTTCTTGAAGAACACGAATTTAATGTTTTGGATGTCTTTCTTGATATCACAGATTTAGTTAACAATAAAACAACGCAAATGTCCATCGTCATATAATTGACAGCTTTCAGTTTTCCTTGAAAAACAAATTGTCATCAGCTTTTGATTATATTAATAAACGTCATTGTTGAAAGGGAAAACAAACATGAATGAATATTCACAATGTATTTACGTACTAACGAGACAAACATCCTTGATATATACACAGGAAAATTAGTTCAACTATAACATGTGGGATTTGATGACGTACTGAATAATACAGTGGCAGAAAATCATGTCCACCAGCAGAAAGAAGGAAAGCACGTGAAGTGTTTGTCCCGGCTGAATTTGCAGTCGTTAATACCCTCCAATACGCATTGGGTCAGCATGGAGGGTCATATCCTCCTTAAAGATTCATAAGGAAGCTTGAGTCCCTCCAGTGGGGAAGTAAAAGAGCTGATAATGATGAATTAATAGGAGGTTAACGGCGCAATGTTTGCCGCGGTTAATTTATGCAAGTACTACGCCACCGAGCTACTCAGCCTGTTAATTATCACTATATAATAGCGAAGGAGCTAAGTGATCAGTTGTACACATTGAAATAGTAGGGGAAATAAATGGAAAACACTGACAATGGATGAAAGTGACATAGCAGCCTTATTTTTGTATTGGTGGGCTACTGGGACGCTTCCGCCACTGTAATACGTGCCGGCCATATTTACAATTCTGTCAGACATTGAGCGCCATTGGCATAGTCACGTCGTAAGTAACGAGTTTGGACGTGTTACGTGCCTACTGAAGTTTTTTAATTGTTTTCTCCTAAGTTATTTATAATTTTTTGCATTTGCGGGACTGGAGAGACATGAACCATAGCTGGGTGACTGATGTAATAAAGTCGTGTAATAAAGCCATACTTAATTACTTTTGACAACATTCAAAGTTTTATATTTTTAACTGCCTTCAAAATCCCAAACGAGGAGGTAATATGTTCGACGGCAATGTATTTTTTTAAGTATGTTCACCGATATTTAGACTGCTTAATAGACCGAGGTGGTTCCATTTAAATTTTATCGAAATCGAAGCCGTAGTTTTCCTTTTATAACGAAAATAAATACGCTTTTCCTTAAATATTTAGTTGATATGGTAAGACACGGCCCTTTCCAGCTAAAAAACAAAAGATTACGTATTTGGAATTCATTCAAAATCTTAAAGGGGAATATTCTATGTTCAAGGAGTATGTATATTTTTTAATGAAAGTAGGTATTGATTCTAATACTAAAACTTAAATGATTGTGGAGTTATATTGTTTAATTCATTAGGTAAAATATGAATATTCATTCATTGAAGTTCATTTATTTATATTCATATTTTCCCTTCCCCCGAAAATATCAAATATTCAAAATTCTTAGTCCCGCAAATGCCGAGAATTCATTCAGGCTGCGGGATTGGAAGACCTGAGCAGCGGCACTTTAATAATAATCAAAGCACCAGTTGATTCACTGCAGTAAATGACTATTACTTTATGATGAGTTATCTGAATCATATTTTTTTCTTCGATCAATCTATCAACAATTAAAGAAACTCAAACACGCTTAACTTTCATTTGACATTTCAAGGCCAAATACAAAAAAGTCTTTCACTATTCATCGTTCATCAACAGTGAACGACTTTCGATGAAACGTCTAATATCTGCGTAATGTATTTCGCGCATCCTTTAATTCGTACTTAAAACCGTCACCAATTACGATTAAGAGCGAACACAAACGGCAAACATACATCTATGTGTTCGTTCGTTTTTTACTTCGTATGGCGGCCTTCTCTTCTTCTCTCCCACTCTCCCCCCGCTTCGCTCGATGAGGTCTGACTTTTTATGTCCATATTTTTGCAGTTTATATTTTTTATTTATTTTAATTAGATATATTGAAGCATGTCAATCTCATCATATCCTACAATGTAAGCTCGTTGTTTTTTAAATGTAATTAAGTATTATATAATAATTACTTTGGCGCCCCCTTGACATTGGCGCCAGGGGCAAATGCCTCCATCTAGATCCGGTTCGTTCGTTCACCAAGAAATATACAACAATTGTGTGAGACAGCCTTGCGTAAGTCTCTCAGTCAGGTCATTTATTATACACGTGTCAATTCTGAACATGAATAATGCTATTATAATTATAGCACTGACGAAAGTATTGAACTCTGATTCGATTCGACTCTGATTCCATTCATACGGAAGGCTGGAGCTCCAGCTATGAGGATATTAATAGTTTGGTGATGATGATAATGATAGATGGATAAGTGTGGTGCAAGAAACGTATGTATAGAGCGGAGGTCCATGATACAGGCATCCAAGCAAAGGGACTCCAGTAAAAAATATTAAGTTGCTGTCAGCTACCGTAAATAAAGATTTATATGTTGTTATTTGGACTCTATACTTTTATTTACAATTTAAAATTAAACGCCAAAATGTTACCAGTCAGAATAATTATAATTATAATTTTGTTTTAATTTACCTCTAGCTAACTAGATGTTTACCAAACAAACACCAATCTGCGCTCCCCTACAGGCCATTAGCATATTCATGCCAAATTATACCATTCACTACGCTCTAATTTAACCAAATAACTTTAACTATTGTAAATTATGGTGAGAAAACAGTAACATTATGCTTTTGTAACGGTGTTCAGTTAATGATACTTATATTATAATAATTATTATCAATGAGCTTGTTTGCATGTGAATCGATTTATAACTGAATTTATATTTTGTATTTTTTTTTAATATGGCGATGGAAAGTGACTTCATTAGTAGTTCTGTGACGGGTTCGATGCTTGGGCGAATTAATGTAAGGCTAACTAATCTTGAGAATTGATTAATTTTATGGTAAATAAATAAAGGGTAAAGAAAAAACCCTTTTTATGTTTCCCGTGACGTATAAACTAGGACGATATTTCGAGATATAATTTTATTTTAAATAATATATAATTTCTATTTTAATTTTAATAACTTCATTATTATAATATTTTATATTAAAATTTATACGATTTACAATAACATGATGACGAACTGACATCCATAAAGAGCATATTTGATTAGTCAAAATTTCAAATGACGAAAGATGAATAATAAAAAGAAATTATGTTGAAGATCAGTGACAAAAAGTTTGCATTCGGAAACCTAGGACGAAATAAACGGTGGTACGGCGCACCGATACAGTCCTGTAAAGTGATTTTTAAATTTTGACATCTCCATTTAAAATAATACAGGGAAGACAGGGAGTGATACTTCTTCTTGGTACAAGGTCTCCCACCATAGATTAGGTAACCGATGGCGTTGAATATGGACGTTCATAAATGCAACAGCTTAGATTAAATAAATGATTTTGATTTGATTTAAACTTTCCTGCAATTTCTAAATTATATAAATTATAGAAATAGCATGTATTTTAAGACTACGATATCTTTTCGTCAGATGGAAATAATATATTTAGCTTTTTAATCACTTTCCATTCGTTATATTTTTCCGTTTATTTTCCCTCTTGTTCAAAGGATCAGATAAAGGAAATTAATTAGAAAACAATTTCCAAGGAAATCAAAGGCAGTCTATCGGCTAGGAATAATTAATTGTGACGTCACTTTTTTCATTTAAATCGTACCGAAGATAAAGAGATTCACGGAGTTGTATTTGCCAAATATACTAGCCTTCCGCCAGCGGCTTCGCCCTCGAGATATAGTTTTAAGTCCAAAAATGAGAAATTCCATTAAAAAATTCATCCCCTATTTTACGCCTTAGGGGTCGAATTTCATTAAAAACCCGCCTTAGTGAGCTTCCACGTCTTAAAAAGACCCCACATGCAAAATTTGAAACTCCCAGCACTTGTAAGTTTCTGGATTTCGTGATGAATGAGTAAGTGACCTTTCGCTTTTATATATTATAGATAGATAAAAAAATACCTAGGTATAAATCCTTTCCGGCAATTTTTCATTGGTTAAAAAAGCTTTAAAGTTAGCGTTACATGTTGACTACAAACAAAACAGATTAACAAAATATGAGTAATATAACAGCATTAAGGCCCAACAAAACTACACTGTTGAAATAACAGCGTTAAACACAGCGCTGTCCAGGATTCCAGGTTCTATAAAATAAACCGATTTGCCTTCTGAATGTAATAGGCACGAATTTATATGATTGCACCTCAATGGTCGATGACGTCCGCGTTAAGTTGCGGGCGAATACTGTGGCGCACTTTGAGATAAGACGACAGAGGTGTACAGAATAACATAAGGGCATTCTAAAAAAATCTAAAATCAATGTATTGTAGATTACTTGTCGTCTGTTCTGTTAGAGTACAACTTTTCAAAATCATAATGGAGGACAGAGCATAAAACTCGTCAATCGACCTTCGACTTTAATATTAACTCAATTAGGTTTATAATAACTTTAAGCAAATACGGCGACTTGGTCCCTAGGGAACCGTTTAGTTTATTCAAGCTTAGAATTATCCGTATTTTCATCAAAATCTTTTTGCGTGAAAGAATAACAAATATACAGCCATACATAAATTTATAATATTAAAAAATTCAACAGTATTAATTAACCTAATGTGGTATCGGCTGTTTACCGGCTTTTTGTTCCTTACCTTGTTGCCGGGTGGCTGGGGACGGCATGACCTCTGTGACGACTTTATACCTAAAAAAAATAAATCTGTTACACTTCAGATAAATTTCAAAAAACATCAATGAATCATATATTTAAATTATCTAGTGTTTTTCCCAGGACCGAAAAGTGCCAAGAACCGCCTTACGTGTTTGTTTTTAAAGATACTAAGAACAGCCTACGCATAAGCGGCGAGCAAGCTTGCAGACTTGTTTTTCGAAATCAGTTGATTATCGCATCTTTTTTTTTTGCCAAATAATACGTACATTATTATATTCGATCAATTTTGAATTCACAGTGCTATGCTGGAAAATATTTGCGAGTATTGATATAATATAATAAATTTAACAGTTTTTGTCAACCCGATGTGCTATTGATTGTACATTCATAAATAATTCACTTCAGATATTTCTTAGTCTTTGGCAAAATATATCAAGCTCGATAAATAGGGTTAGACAGCTGAGTGCGCACTCGATAAATCATTTAACTAACTACAACAATTTCAGTCTAGTGATTACGGAGTATGAAAAAGATCTGAAACGTCTAGAAATATGCTGAAATATTTAAATATACTTGCGTTAAAACCTATTTGGATATTCTCTTTTAGATAAATTTTTCGGCGAGAGATATAGATTTAAATTGCAATGATGAAGAAGTATTTCAGATTCATTTTTAGAATTACTTGTACTATGATAATCAGTTTAAGCGTTTCGATTACTTCGAGTCTTCGGGTTTACTGAATTGAAAATATTATTGCAATTTAATAATGAAATCGTCATCAAGTCTTTTACTTCCCCACTGCAATGGCTCAAGGCTATGTTATGGATGGTTAAGGATATGGGCCATGACTCTCCACGCTGACCCAATGCAGATTGGAGGACATTTACGACTGCAAAATGCAGCCAAAACCAACGGTTTAACATGTCTTTCGAAACACGGAATATCTCGAGCTAATAATTTTTTTGTTATCAATCCCGTGACCGACCCTTGCAAAAGTTGCTACACAAAAAGGACCACGGGCCCTATCGCTTATGCATTACACCACCAAGCGTATAATAATAAAATATTCGACAGTAAATATCGGGCCATATAACTTTGCTAAACTCCCTAGCTAAAGTCCTTGTTTTGTGTAAGTAAGTTCTTTATTGTGTACGTACAGGTAACAAACAACACAGATCTAGAACCATGGTAGTGGTCCGCCAAGAAGAGTTCAATATATTGAAAGAAAATACTTGAATGTAGACATAGATTTAAATAAAAAGTGTCTGCTTATACTCAGTGGATTAGATCGACTCTTATTTCCATATGAATATGCAATTCTTTGAATTGAATATCGATTCAAAATTTTAAAAATACTTTTTTTACGATAGATGCAAATCTGGATCGGGTGAATGCAAATCGGGCTTGCAATAAAAGATTCTGTATAATAATATTTGTTTTGATAACATAATTATATTTTAGGGTTCAGTATCTCAAAATTGTTCCTTTTGAGGTCTTAGAAAGTTTTTAAGACCTCTCACATGTCCAATCGATGATCCTTGAGCTCTATAGCACAGTGGAAGTTAAGCAACTTTGACAAAGGCCGGTCATAGGATGGATGATCAAAATTTATCATCTCAAGCTACTTCGTACTTTGGAAAGCAAATTATTCCGTAAGACTCGGTTGTTGGATCACGTCCCATTCTCTTATTCGATGCGATTTCATCCACAGGGAAGGTAAAGCCAAACAGTGGTGACTGTGATAGGCTGATGATGATGATATCAAATCGAATAGCTATAACCTGTAGGGCACTAAAAATAATGCGTGAAAAATGTGTACTAAAGGTATTAGATAACACCAAAAGAAAGAACTGGCAACCAAAACTTGAATTCAATACTAACCCTATTTGAACAAAACAGTCGATTAAGTGAGAATTTATCGCCATTTGTCCATTCATGTGTCCAAAATTGATCGAACATAAATCCATTAATAACAGTCAATGAACGAGAAACGAATAAAAAGTGGCACGTGAAAACAAATTTTGTACCTATTCGAGCATTTTATTGTGTTACTAACAAATAGTTACATTCATTTATATATGTGATAGTACCGGGCTAAATCATTAAAAGGCACTACTACACTTACGAATCAACATGACACCTGCCCTCGGGTGTCATGTTAATTCGTAAGAGTTATTTTATAGTTTTGATACGCCCATGGATCACGATGGCGTGTATTGTTTGAAAAGCAAATATTATACGTTAACTCGTAAAAAGTATAATCGTAAGACATAATACCTATAATGAATACAATCCAATTGTCAATCACTGACAGATATATATATACTTGATGAAATAAAAGAACTTATTATTTAAGATAATATCTTCATCTGTTGTCTGAAATAAAGACTATGATTGAATACACAGACATATATTCAAGTAGAATAACTGTCACAAAAAGCCTACATTTTAAGAGGAAAAATATATATTCTTTATGTTGTTTTATTTCTATCATCTTTAGATAGAAATAAATTGTTTCTTCAAAGAAACTCAAATAAGAAAGAATTTCTTCTGAAAACAGATTTATTCTTAGTTTTGGGCTAACAATATTTAAAAGATTATTATTAGAAGATTATTATTATTGTTATTACTTGCCCTCTGCCGTAACTTGTTTTTAGTTTACGTCTGTGCCACTTTTTGACATTTGGCTTTTAAAGAAAGTTAGTTTCTCCCGAAATCGTAATTTTATGATTTCTTTACATTACTTTCGTTTTAAACAAAAGACGTATGAAACTACTCAAAAATATAGAGCATTTACAAAGTTTCATTGTGAATCAAAAACGATTATTTTGTAATGTGTGTAAAAATAAATAAAGTAATATTCTAGGTATTTATGCAAAAACAAAATAATTTGAGTAAGAATGATAATTATTAAGAATATGGTTACTTAGATTGAATTACATTTTCTAATGTAATCTTAATTAAATATCCAATAAACATACCACAAATTTATATGTATAATAATATATTATATAGAGCTCTAAAATAATATTTACACAAAGCGCTACGAATTAAGTAACTGTGCGAGTTAAGAGAGCGCGTCCATCAAAAATAACTTTAAATAGCTTATGTACAAAAAAATAACAACCGGATACTAAGAATTTATTAAGTTTCTCGATAGAAAGAAATATCTAGTTAAGCCCTAATATTGGTCATTTGATTATATTTTTGCATTTATATTTATAATTAAACTCTTATTGAAAAAGATGAATATGCTTTGTAGCAGATATATGTATGCTTGTCGCCATCTTCTGTCCGATAATTGCCGAGCACAATGAGATAAATAACGATTAAGTCATTAAAACCTAAAGGCACGACGAAGAAAGCCGTTATTTTTTTTAATTACGTAAGAAACCATTACTATTATTATTTTATCTCGGTGTTAGTTATTCTTATAAAAAACGTGAATTTAAATAATGATCTTGTATTTTTCATATTTCATCAAAGCATATTTTCAATTGAATATTATTGGTAAGCCTCAGGCGCTCCCTTAATTCACTAGACATCAGTGTAAATATTGACGCAGTGTTGAATAGTATAATAACACTACAAACTCCTCCCGCTGTTAGACTAATCCGGCAATTTATTTGTTAACAGACACCCCGCGCAGAGGCACTTATTTGTACTAATAATATCCCTTTGACACCATTATTTGATATATCTGCTAACATTGAAAGAGTTAATGACGATAGTGTTAATAGAAAATTGCTGAAATTAATTGATGATCTCTAGACAAGTCTAGGAACATAAAAACTTTTTTTAAACTTTTATGGTCATTTACCCACTTGCCCTGCGTTTCTGTAAAAATCCCAAATCAGAATTCGTAATCGCTCAGATGTCCGATTTCAATTCAAGAAGCGGCATCCGCTCGAGCGACAATTGGTAAAAACGTTTCGTGGCACAAGTGAACTGAGTTTCAAAACGACATAAATATATAACGACAACAACGAATATATAATAAATATATAACGACAATTTCAAAACAACATAAATATAGAATATCTGAGACACGTATAATCAACCAATTTTATTTTGTATTCTATACAAAAAATGGAATCAATAATGTTTCTACAATAAATGAAGTGAATTCCAATGCGGGTCTGGATTTTTACAAAATCACAGGGCTGCAAAAACTTCAGTTACTCCGTAATCATGGTGCTTGCTACATAGCCCAAAAAGTGCGCAAAAAATATCGGGAAATCAATAAAAACTTTTTTTATTAATTTACATAAAATATGTAGAAATAAACTCATATACTGTTGTGCATTTGAATTATTACCCTTTCATAGATAATAAAAATCTACGCAACCTTTCCTTTTTTGCTAAGTGACACATAGACAGTTGTACGTCTGACGTCTCTATATAGATATAAAATGTTATATTAAAAAAATAGACGACTAACAACCAGTTGCACACACGACCATTAAAATTGCCATTAGTTTATGCGACATTACTGATACAAAATTGACATTCAAAAGAGCTTAAAGGCGTCTGATAGTTTGTGCAACTGACAGTATACAACAAGAAGTAGAAAAACTATTTCCAGGTGTCATGGATTTTTATTCTTACTTACGCAGTCAATTATCCATTTCGTTTAATCACCAGTAGTCTCTGCCCGTTCACTACCTATAACAATAATAATAAATACCTAATTATTTTAGTAATGTCTATAAATCTATACTATAATAACAAAGTAAAACTATCGTGTCGGTAAATTAAACATTTTCTCAAAAAATTGATTCAGGGCGATACTAAAACACCAATAGAATACAAGTCAATTCTAGTCAAATTTTATTCTATTTGTATGTATAAACTAATATCTGAAACTATTGAACGGATTTTAATAATTCATTTTTTATTTGAAAGCTATATCTTGTCTGATGTGCTAAATTGCTTCTCGGTGGTAAGACGGTATACACAATGTTTAGAATCTTAATTGATTTAGACAGAACTGCAAGACCAACCTCTTTTGACAAAACTGAATTGGTGTCTAAATGAATGTACCATCAAAAAATCCTCAAATATGTGTACAAAACGTTATCATATATTCGTCGAATTAATCGACCATGGGTCACGTCACAAGTCTCTTCTCAGGAGATTTTTGTCAAACTTTTCTCGTAGTAAATAAAGAAACAATATTAAATGAAATTAATGCTTCATTGAAGAATTGATACCCCTGGTTAACAAATATTTAGACTAACTAAAAATATGAGGGTCCAACTTGGCGAACGAACCAAAGAATTTTCCAGCATATTATGAAAAATCTAGTAGAACAATGTCGGGCGACGATTCGTGGTCAGCTGAATAAAATTGTTGCTTCAGAGGAAGAACTAATTCAGTCAGTATTTGGAGACCGGAATTCTAATAAGTGATGTGGTTTACAATTCTTATAATGTCATTCTCCAGGGTTATGTTACATATTACCCGATTTAATTTTTAAATATACTTAACTAAATATACTTAACAAAGCTGGTGGCTCACAAATACAAGTTCGAAATCTGTTTACAATGCTAATAACCTTTCTCCACAGAATTTATGCAATGGAACCCGGCTTAAGATTATGGCTTTGCAGAGGAATATTTAACGAAGTTCTGATTGGCTATGGTACATGTGAAATTATGTTAATACTGCGTATATCACTTATCCCCAAACATTTTCCGTTTGAATTCAAACGCACCCAGTTGCCTGTGCCATGACGATTAATAAGTCATAGGTACAGACGCTCAAAGTGTTGGTGTGGCTTAAAGGACTGGAGTTCTTTCCACGGACAGCTGTAGGTAGCTGTTTTTCACGAGTCAGTAGTGCTGCGGGCAATTTATATTGGTGCCTAAAGGAAAATAACCAATGTTGTTTATAAAGAGATTCTGTAAATTTTCAGTCATCGGTTAACTATTTCATGAAGTCCACGCGGACGAAGTCGCGGGTACCAGCTAGTTACGAATATGCCACGTATTCCATCTATTTTGTCTTTTTTTAATATGGTATAATAGGCAAGTTTTCAGAATTTAATTGTTTTTAGTATTTTTGAATGATTTTATTCAGTACTAGCTGTGCCCACAACTTCGTCTGCGTGGGAAGTATTTTGGTAGAATTCTTTTATTCCTATGAATAGAGTTGAATCGAATAAGTGCTTAATGCGGATCGGTGGGTGTTCACGTTGCTGATGCAGCCAGGACTAACAGCTTAACGTGTATTGTGCCAGTGCTGTGCACAGTGCTCAAGATAATAATGTTTTGGTCACCCATCCTGTCCTTACGAATGTAATTTTTCTATCTTTTTTCTCGTTTCTCGCGCTCTCGTTGTCGCCTGTGTCTGAGAATTTTATTCGTACTTTGAAACTGTCCTTCTTTTGTTTTTGATATTTTAAAATTATTATTATTTATCTAGTTGAATGCACAATCAGTTATTTATTTTTCTATTTTCTGGAAGAAGTTGCCTGGAAGAAATCGCTTGCTAGCGATGAGTTTGTCATTTGTACTTAGTTATGTAAAATAAGTATTCATGTATGTCCTTGTTTATTTCACTGCAATTTAAACCGAATGCGCTAACACACTACGCCATCGGACCTCTAATACCTAAGATTTACTTATATTATAAAGGGAAAAGATTTGGTTGTTTGTTTGTTTGCATCGAATTTGCCCCAAAACTACTGGACCGATAGTTTCAGAGATATTCTACCTACGGGAAGCTTCATCACACATGTCATAGGCTATAATTTTGCGGCAAAGTTGCGGGAAAATAGCTAGTTCATTATACCTTGTGAAAACTCATCTGCGGTACGCCTGTGGAGTATGAAGGCAACACGGGTTGGCGATAATCGAAACTACTTTCTCGATCTCTATTGCACAAACTGCGAGCTCTTTCAGAGACCAAGCGCATTTCTCTATCAAAGGAAGTTTAATACTCATACCATACTGCATGTATGTTACGGTTAGCAGTTAGACGCACTATGCGTTCTTCAGAAGTTTTCTGAGATCAAGCGCTTGTTGTATGAGTTCTCCCAGAGCTCAAGAGAATGTCCCTGACGGTAAATGTTTCAGATTCAACTTTATAGACGGTAAATGTTTCAGATTCAACTTTATCACAGCCTCGCGATGGGTAGTTAAATACGCTTCGCGTTATTCAGGTGTTTCCCTAGACCGAACGCATTCCGTCCAATCTCTTTCTTTGTCAATAAAAGTCTGTCGGTACATGTCTGACGAAAAATACGTGGAGTTTTATTTATTAATGATATAAAAAAATATATACATATTTTAATTTCGACTTTCCACACTCGAAGGAAATCGTCTACTAACACGTACTTCCGAGAGGTGCTTAACTGAGCTTCCGTCAGATTTGAACGGCCCTCATCATCATCATCAGCCCTTTTACGTCACCAACTGCAGGAGCCTTTTGGATTAAGGAGGATGGGCCACGACCTTCCATGAGGGCCCAATGCGAATTGGAGGATATCAACGACTGCAAATACAACCAGGACCAATCGCTTTACGTGCCTTACAAAGCTTGGAGTTGCTTGAGATAATATTTTTTGGTCACCCTTCCTGTGACCGACCTTTGTAAAAGTTGCTTAACAACTACAATCGCGAGCCATAGCGTTTATTCACTACACCACCAAGCTACTCTGAACCGATCCTCAGACTCGCGTAATATTATATGTGTTGTGACAAATGAATAAACCATTGTTTCCGGCGAAGACTGAAAATACTAACTTCGAAGTACGAATCTACAGCAAATTTGTATATTAAAAAAAAAACAAAGTAGTATTATTATTACATAAAAATTGTAATAAGACAAAAAAAATATATAAATCGAGTTGTCTTTACCTTCTTAACTTCAGTTGACGTGAATCTAACTTTTTTAACGTCATGGAAAAGCTTCTGACATTGTCTCTGCTACGTGGCAAGCAACAGGGGGTGAGTAGGATTCTCCTCCGTGAACCCGATAGTGAACTGCCCTCAGTGGCGTAGTGGCTTATGGCCGTGGCCCGCGATCGTTGTCGTTAAGCAACTTTCGCAAGGGCCGGTCACGGGATGGGTGACCAAAAAATTATTATCTCGAGCTACTCCGTGCTTCGGAAGGCACGTTAAGCCGTAGGTCCCGGCTGCTTTGCAGTCGTTAATACCCTCCTATCCACATTGGGCCAGCGTGGAGGGTGCATGGCCCAGTCCTCCTTAACCATCCATAAGGAAGGCCTGAGGCCTTGCAGTGGGGACGTAAAAGGGCTGATGATGACACCGTCTCATGGGAGATGAAACCCGCCAAGCTATGGCCGCGTCACCAGAACACTCAAGTATTGGCCTTGACATTGGTCCCCTTGCAGATGGAATATTGGATAGGCTCGGGTAAATCGAGTGCCTCTCTCAGACAGACGAAACCGTGCAATGCGGGAGCTGCCAACCACCTCCGCTAGCCCCGACGACGACATGAACCTAATGTGATAAAAATATGCGTTCACTGTAAATTACTCGATGCTTAATTGCATCATCGAAAGGCTCTACTTGCTTGTTCTCCTACTCGCGTGATCGTATACCACACGTCCATTATAACCTGAACCCTATTTAATATCATTGGTCATTTATAAATGAGGTCAACTTACTTTGGAGTTATCAAAATTTTGGATTTTTATTTTTCATTATACAAATTATCATTTTATAGACAATATTAATTCGTTGCTGGGTGGCGCTACGGATAAGCGCCACTGCGCACGATCGATATTGCTAAGCAATTTTCGCAAGAGTTGTTCACGGGATGGGTGACCAAAAATTATTAAACAAAGGCCTGAGGCCCTGCAGTTTGACTGTCAAAGAGTTAATGATGATGATCAATATATCAAAGACGAAAATTTAATAAAACAGTTAATATTTCATAGCAATTTTGGCGACCATGTCACTTCAAATTGACATAACTTTTTTATTTGTGAACCGATTGAAATAAATCTTACACTCAATGTTAACGGAAGAATACCGCAATATAATAGTGAAAACTGCATTTCAATCGGTTCAGCCGTTTCTGAGATTATCGTGCACAAACGCACAGACAAACAGACAAACCGACAAACAGACAAAAAATTTAAAAATCATTGTTTTGTGTTCTATTACGCTTATGAATATCCCTCATAACAGTTTTTTTCATATATCTTCAATGTACAGACATCGATCGGTTACGTTTTTATTATAGTATAGATTAATACTTTGATACATTTTAGATGTTTTATATTTAGAATTAATTGCGAGTTTAAAGATACAGGGTTATACAATTAGATGTTATATCTGTCAGCAACCCTATATCTTTCCGAGCATTAGTAAAAAAATATTTAAAGATTTTTAAGGTCAAAACAATACAACTTTTTTAGACCTTCTTCTACCTACGACGTATACACGGCTGTACATTAGGCTACCATTGTCAGATTTCCTCCATTGATCTTGAACTCTATCTTTAAAGCATTAAGGTGTAAAATCAAGTGGAGAAGTTTGTTTGAGCTGTTGACTGTAGATCGAACTCGTGAGAAACTTTTCAGTCAAATCTATCTTATCTAAAGTTTATTTTAGTATCGAAAATTTATCGACTTCGTATAGTGATGTCTGTCTTCTGTCATCATCGTCCATTATTCGATACTTACTACTCGGATGTCAAAACTATAAATATACTTACCTACTAACGTGACCGTTTGCGAATTGGCATACATAAATGGTAACTAGGCTTCCGAGTGCGCAGTTGTTATGGCGTTCGGGCTGGGATACGGAATTTAAGCAACTTTCGCATGGGCCTCTCATCAGATGGATAACCAAAATTATCTTGAGGCAAGTTAAGCCATTGGTCCAAGCTGCCTCTGCAGTTGTTGGCACTCATCCAGTGGGGATTTTATTAGAGTGGTATTGTTGATGAAGATTATTAACCTTAAACGAGTATTACATATATATGTATATAATCTGAATCAAGGAAATTCCAACGACTAGCTATAGGTTTCATTTCAACATCATCAGCTCTGTGGGGTCTCAGCCATTCCTTGCAGATGGTTTAAGGAGATTGGGCCACGACCCTCCACGCTGACCCAATGCGGATTGGTATTAACGATTGCAAATATGCAGCCGGAACCAACGACTTAACACGCCTTCCGAAGCAAACAGTAGCTCGAGATAATTATTTTTCGGTCACGTTTGGTTTAGGTTTCATTTACTAAGATATGAAATACCGAGCAAAGCTCAGTCGTCAAAGTAGGCATTATTATCTTTTCTAACAATGAAATCAACAATTAATTACATTCATTAGTCATTATTTCACGAATTCACTTATTATTAAGTTACTCTATAAAGATTAATGCATCATTTAATGGTAATCCATACTAATACGAGTATTATAAATGGGAAAGGATTGTTTGTTTGTCTTATTTGCGTTGCAATTAGTGTAGGTGTGATATAAATTTTTATATGGGACTCGGGAAGCTGTAGCTTCAAACCTATTCTAGTCAGGAAAACACATTTACAGCCGGTTTCTGAATTGAGAAAAGTACAAAATATCAATAACTTAATAACCCAAACGCAATAACTTAAGTTGTTTACGTTTCACAAGGCAAAAATTCCAAGTTTTATCAAACTGTTATCAAGTGGTCATAAAAAAAAAACAAAAATCAGAAACGAAAACCGGTTTAAGTACAGTTTGAGATGTACTTAAATTTAAATTATCAATTTATAAACCGCGTGATTTTAACCGTTCGGGCAAAGCCGTGCATAAAAATTAGTTAGTAAATTATTTACATCGTATAGAAACTGTTAACATAGTAGAGAACATGTTTTTTATTTGATTTATCTTAGATCTTCAATGAAAGACGAGACTAATTATAAATATCGAGCATCATTTTTATTGAAATTACCTTTTGACGTTGTCTTTGACAATTCAAATAAAATCCTGAAAGACGTAAATAATCTCATAAATTGTTATGATTTATAAAAAATCATAATGTAATTTTATGACGACTCCTGTAGCTAAGTCTGCACGCCGTACGTTTTTAAGGTGCCGAGTTCGTTTCCCGGTCGGGTGAATGTAAAAAATTGACTATTGGTCTGGGTGTTGAAGTACCTTCGTTGTCTTTTACTCCGTAATACGAGGGTTTTATTTATCATCTTGGAATCTAAGAAATGTATGTGATATTTCTTATATTTACTTTATTTTTATTTTATAAAATTATTTCTTTTTCCGCATATTTTTTTTCAGTACCCTTTTTAAGAATAAGAATATTTTTATTGATATTCACACCATAATATTACAATAACAGAAGACAGATAATAACTTACAGAATTCATATTTAAAATTATATTCTCGTATAAATGTGTAGTTATATTGTATGAAGGCCAATTAGGACCCTGTCTCAGCTAATGTCGGTACTGTGTTTTATCACAGTAACGACGCTGATATTATGACAGGGCCTATGTAGTGACGTATTTATTGTGTGTGCGTGCTATAATGTGTGTGTGTTTATGTGTATGTAAATGTGTTTATGTAGTGACGTATTTATTGTGTGTGCGTGCTATAATGTGTGTGTGTTTATGTGTATGTAAATGTGTTTATGTAGTGACGTATTTATTGTGTGTGCGTGCTATAATGTGTGTGTGTTTCTGTGTATGTAAATGTGTTTATGTAGTGACGTATTTATTGTGTGTGCGTGCTATAATGTGTGTGTGTTTATGTGTATGTAAATGTGTTTATGTAGTGACGTATTTATTGTGTGTACGTGCTATAATGTGTGTGTGTTTCTGTGTATGTAAATGTGTTTACGTAGTGACGTATATTTATTGTGTGTGCGTGCTAATGTGTGTGTGTTTATGTGTATGTAAATGTGTTCTATCTAAAAACTAGTTATGACTGTAATATATATATAGTTTGTAACATATATTAAAGTAATACAAATTATTTATAAATTCAGTTGAAAAAATTGAGTCATAATACAAAGTTATACCATATTAATTCCTCTTTGAGCAAATATCTTCTATATAGCACATCTTCGCTTATTTTTCGTCCGTCTTGTCACATTTGCATTAATAAACAATAACGATACCAATCATGTGACAGTCATATCACATGTAAATGCTATCTCGCACCGAAGACTCCATACAAAAGTGAAATTTTATAAATTACACTATCTATCTATCAATAGGATTTATTTAAGGATATCGAAGGATGAACGATAACAGACTAAATTACACGTTAGATAGATAAATAGTTAATTCGTTTATTCAAATACAAAATTATTTTACACAAAATAATAACATAATAGAAAAACAACACAGAACGGAGCCGTGTACCTGTGTACGGCAGAGAGAAAGAGCTAGTGCATTGGTATCACCTACAAACAGGTGATGCACTGATTTTCAGCCATTCACCAGACTAACTTTTGAACGTAATCTTAATGTCAATTTCAATCCAACACAATGACGATCGCAATTATAATCAAATCTTAGCTCGTACTCTTAAAACGTACAATACTTACGCAATGCCAATTAATTCATGCAATAACCTTGTAATATTGAGCCGATTGGCGCTAATGTACCAAATCAAGAGTACGAAACGTCACAATGGCAATGTCAGTCAACCGCGATTGCGTTCAAGAGTAAGCGTGCAAACTCTAATGAGGAAGTATTAAAAAAACGAAAGCACTATAAAAGCACCTCCACTAGATGGCGACTCTAGCAAAAGTTGATTTTTGCAAGAAACGAATGGATCAAAGATAGTCATTTCCGTTCCTTTTAACTAACATATTAAACAACTGAAATTTGGAAAAGATCGAAACTTAGATATCAATACAAATACGAAAAAGTACAAATAGAATATGATTTGTATATTGAGTTTAGAGTAATTTACTTTAAAACTTGAAAGAAAACCGGAAAGGTTGTCATGGAGAAATCAAGAAAGTACCGTAGCGACATCTAGTTTGATTTCGGGAACGAATGTTTTTTTTTAAATACTTTCTCATTGTATGAGTAAGCGTGCAGAACGGTATGGGCAGTCTACAAATGTATAAATGAAATTTTCTTATTTACTCGTAACCGTGGTCTCATACTCAAAATTCGTACGTTATCGGGTTATTGACTTTCTCCTGTATATTAATTATCTGAATTCAACCTATTATTAAATTATTTAAAATCTGATACTAAAGTAAGTCCAACTTTAGAACCAGATTTAACGCTCCCATTTTAATCATAGAAAAAAAAAAAATCAGTTATAAAAAAACCTAACATATTTTAGATTTTAGAGCCTAAAATATTTTAGATTATATTAAAACCTGTTTTCTATAGTAACGTACTAGTTATTGGACAATACTAGTTAATGGACATTCCGACATGTTACTTTAAATTATAAGATTCCGTTTTAATTATCGATGTATGTTGTGTCACAGTTGTGACAGTGAAACATTTGATTTACTAAATAATAAAGTAACATTTTCATAGATGGCGCTGTAAGGTTAATAAAAAATCTTTTCACCGGCGATGTCATAGCACGCGGTTGATGCTCTTCGAAATTAAATAATAAATAAGGTAAGTGTGATTTTCTATGCTATTATTTTGTAACTAAGCTTTACAAAATCGTCATTGTCTATTATGAAATAGATTAAATACAAACCATTTTAAGTATTAAAGTCATTTTCTGTAATTCTAAGCAGTATTTTTAGGTTATTTTGAGGTGTCCAATAATTGAAACAAAAAAAAAGCCGAAATCAGTATTTGGACAGGTGTCCAATATCTGTGTTTAGAATTAATTAAGTATATCATTAAAAGTATGATCTACAGCTATTCTGTTTAAGTCTATAATACTAAATTTTTATTCTCGGATGTCAATAACAGTTGGTACTAGTCTTTGGACACCTGTCCAATTACTAATATATTAAGTGTCCAATGACTGGTTTCTTGCAGGTAAAAGTAACGGTCTCATAAAAAAATGCCTCCCCCAAAGCAGAAGGTGATTCATGATAAAGATCTTATAAACTTGGCCATCAAGGAAGTAGCAGCTACAGGAAAGTTGAGGGAAATTGCTCGAAAGTATGGAATTCCAAAATCAACACTGCATTTCAAAATGAAAAATCCTGGACATAGAGCAGCTTTTGGACCACCGCCTGTTTTGACAACTAATGAAGAGGAAGTTCTTGAAAAATGGATTGTTCAATTGAGTAAGAAGGGATTTCCTCTAAAAAAAGAAGATTTACAAAGTAGCGTACAAAAATTTCTACGTGATAACCCAAGACCAAATAATTTTAGAGATAATTACCCAAGTGCTGGATGGGTAAGAGGCTTCTTAAAAATACATCCAAATATTGCTTCGCGAACAAGTGAGGGAGTTACTCAGTCCAGTGCATGTGTTTCAGAGTCAGATATTAGAAAATGGTTTTTAGAAATTCACCGTTACCTGGAAGACAATAATCTATTAGAAGTTTTGAATGACTCCAGCAGAATCTACAACGGAGACGAAAGTGGATTCCACCTTTGTCCTAAAACGGGAAAAGTTTTAGCTGCCAAGGGATCTAAGAATGTCTACACAGTCGATTCAAATAAATCCAAAGAATCTATTACAGTGATGTTTACGTTTTCTGCAGACGGTCAGGCTTGTCCTCCTATGGTCGTTTATAACTATGTAAGAATTCCACAAAAAGTATCGGAAAGCGTTCCAAACGGCTGGGGCATTGGGCGAAGCGAAAGTGGCTGGATGACAAGTGAACTTTTTTTTGAATATATCGCCAATATATTTCATCCATACTTGATAAAGAAGGGGATAGCTCTACCGGTTGTATATTTTCTAGATGGTCATAAAACGCATTTGACATATGAAGTTAGCAAACTTTGCAAAGCACTAAAAATTGAGCTTATTGCGCTGTATCCAAATGCCACACGAATTTTACAGCCAGCTGATGTCGCGGTCTTTCGTCCAGTCAAAGCTGCTTGGAGGGATGCATCTCGCATTTGGCTTATGGATCATCCAAACGAGATTATTACTAAAGTTAATTTCGCCAAAGTTCTTGATGTTGCTCTTAAAAAGGCCGTGAAACCCGAAACTTTGATAAATGGATTTAAAGCTTGTGGATTGATGCCATTTAACCCAGATGCTGTAGATTACAGTAAATGTTTAGCACAGAATAAGCAATGTGAACAAGAAAAAATTGAGCCACCGATGTTAGGAAATGTTGAAACACTGGCGTCTGAAAATTTTATTACATGGTCAAAATTTAAAGATTTACTTGGGCCCAAGAAAATTGAAGAACTCAAAACTTGCGACAACACTAGTGAGAAAGATGAAAATTTTCAACTTTTACTTAAATTATACAACACATTAGACTGTGCTGCTGTCCGTCACAAGGAATTGTTACAAAGATCATCGCTTCCAGTAATTATTGAATCACAACATGTTCAGGCTCTACAAGATGAAAAATCTCCATTCATAGAAGATTCTCAATATGGAGCAATTCGTGGTGCCGCATTGTTATCTACTGAAAAGCAGAAAAATCATGAAACTTCACCTTCTGTGGATGCCTTGAGCCAATCATTGTTGTTGCCAGATATTCAAAGCTGTAATTCTAATTATAGTCAAAATGTAATAGCTTTAACAACCACTGCTGAAATTCACAACGAAACTAGTAGAGTTGATGATGAAACAATCGCGATATTAAGTGCTCTACCAGAATTACCTGGAATTGACGAAAGAACTCCATCAAAAAATCCAGGACAACAAACAAAAAATGATGATCTTGAAAATAGCCCAGCTTTTAAAATAGTATCTACAAGTTTGTTCGGAAGCTATCTAACTGTACCAAAAACACCTGAAAGAAAAGGAAAGAAAAATACTTTAAGAATGCCTTTTGCAGTTACATCAAACTCTTATAGAGCTATGTTTAAGGAGCAGAAAGAAAAAAAAGATATGGAACTGAAGAAAAAAGAAGAAAGAAAAAGATTGAGAAAAGAAACTAAACTGAAAAAGGAAAATGAAAAAAAAGTGAAAGGGAAGAAAGAAATAAAGACCCAACAGAATATTGCTGTGACACATGCTTGTACGATTTGTTTAAAAACAACGAAATTAAGCAATCGTGTTACTTGTGATATGTGTACCTTGATATATCATGTCAAATGTGTTCCTAAAAACACCAAAAACATGTACCGGAAGATGTAGACATTGATCTTTTTATTTGTCATAAGTGCTACAAAGAAGACAACAATGATGAATCTTTAGACGATGAGGACCTGGACGACGAAGTTATGGAGAATGAAGCTCCGGAAGAGGACGTTGATATGGAAGCTAATATGATATTTGATTTGTACAATCAAAATAAGAATAACTAAGTACCTATTATGTGCTTTATTTATATGTTTAAGATCTGTAAAAGCTTTTAAGATTTTATTTTCAGACATATCTACTTGGTACTTTAATTTGCAATAACAACAGGGTATTATATAACAAGTTGTAGTTTTAGTATTTAAATATAGGTGAAGTATATAATTATTATTTGACGACTGATTTGTTAGACTGACTAAAGTAATATAAATTCTGATATAAGTAAGATACCTGTATGTATATTCTAAGAATTCAGTTTCAAAGCTTCCCATAATACTATGTGTTCTGAGACTTGTTTTTTCGTTTCATTAATAAAACTTATAGTAATAGATAGTGTTTTATTCGAATTATTGTCGCTCGTTTTTACTTTTATCAGTTCCTAAAGCAATATAACTTATATCTTAACCTTGTCCAATCACTAGTTAAGCGCTGTCCCATAACTAAATTTTGCGTCCAATCACTATGCTTTTTGCTACTTTTATTTTAGCATGTTATTACAAAAACTTTTATCAAGAATCACTGTATTTTTTCAGTGTATGTCGATACATCAACAAATTGCAATACCAAAAAATATACATCTTTAAATAAAATCTTCATTTATAATTTTTAAGCACATTTTTACAATTTCATGTGCTTAAGTGTCCAACAATTAGTACGTTACCCTATTCTTTAAATAGTTAAGATGAAACTATTGATTGTAAAATAGATCCAAATCACCTAATTAGAGTCATCTTTGCAATTTCCAACCCAATTATTAAAATTTATGTTTCTGTTTTAGCAAATAATCCAGCATATATTATTTTTTTAAATAATTTTTATTTTGCATGTTATAAGCACCTTAGAATAAAATGAATGAAAAACTGGTAATTCGTACTTAAGCCATTATCAGACCAAAACAACTCATCGCATTTCAATTTGACGTTTTCTCGTCAATTGTTTTAAATCAAGTACTAACTTTAGTCTTCAACTCGAGGGAAGAAACGTCGATCCATCATCCTATCAGGATACGGTACCCTGAAACTCTGAATCGTGTTTACTTATAATTCGACCATACAAACATTCCGCCAGTCGAATGGAAATTGCCGCAGTAAAATGTAAATCGAATCCGAAACGATGTTTCCTATTAATTCCTTCCGAATGCATCGTCAGCGACGAGTTAGAGATTTATTAGTATTTGATGTGTTTTCTTCCAAACCATTTAGGACGAATCTCTAAAGAAATGGCTCCGACAGGATTAAAAGTACTACACGAATAACTCTTTACTAGATGAAAGAGAAAAGGGTATTTATTAAATGTTTTTTTTTTTGGTATTATGTTATTGGTTATAAACTAATTATATAAACACAGACATCGACACCATCGCATTTGGGCCTTAACGACAAATTTTAATGAGCCTAAGGGTCGGTGCCAAGCGTCTCCCGGAAGTATCCTTTTAAACATAACTAACGGATCACATCTGAATGGTAATCCTGCTAATGTTAGCGAAATTATAGAAAATTGATAGCTCTTGGTAGCTTTTCAAAATTACAAAATTATAAATATATCTGTCTCTGTTGATTTATGAGGAAGTCATATAGCACTAATAATATCGGATTTCAGGTAGATAGAACAATGGCTAAATTCAAATAGTTGAGTGCCTATTGAGATCCAGAGTCGAGTGTTTCATCATATATTTGTCAGTATTGACCATCTCCGACCAATCGATAAACCACTTTATGATCAACTCTAGCTATACCTATAAAAACGTTTTAATTTCGTAGATTTTTGTAACGATACGTTTATTGTGATTACGGGATGATATCTTAATACACAAACATGACCAGATAGAATCTTCTGCTATCGATTCCTATTTGACAATGGGAATCGTTAATCACTTGTTATCAATGAAGGACATCAATATGTAACACATGGATGTTATTAACTAATACAGATTATTTTGCGGAAGTGATGAGGTCGTATCGTAATGTCCATGATGTTAAATGCTAATGAGACGGCTTTTGTTTGCTAAAATTATTATGTTAATTATAAAACTCTCATACTGAATACAATAAGTAGCTCGGTGGCGTAGTGGATAAGCGCCGCGGCCCGTGATTGTAATCGTTAAGCAACTTTCGCAAGGGTCGGTCACGGGATGGGTGACCAAAAATTATTATCTCGAGCTACTCCGTGCTTCGGAAGGCACGTTAAGCCGTTGGTCCCGGCTGCATTGGCAGTCGTTAATACCCTCCAATCCGCATTGGGCCAGCGTGGAGGGTCATGGCCCATCCTCCTTAACCATCCATAAGGAAGGCCTGAGCCCCAGCAGTGGGGACGTAAAAGGGCTGATGATATATGTGGTGATATACTGAATACAATCCCAAATACCTTATCGAATTACTCTTAATAGGATAAAAAATTAAAATGTTTCGATCAATTTAGCGCAGGAATTTTTTCAATCAATTTACGTATTTGCTTGACTAAATTGAAAGCGTATCAAAATTTATATTATCATAATTTATTAAATAATTTCACTACTTCATTTTTATTCTTCTATATTTATTTTAGAAATACTATTCCATATTTATTTACTTTGCTCTATGGTGAATGTCAATATTTCTTGTAAAGCTCGAGCCTACAAAGTAACTCGCATATTTATAATCCCTACAAACAAAAAATGTACCTAGTATATTATGAGTGGAAATGGAAAAATGGTGAATTTAGATGGTAAGATATTTTTTTTTCCCATTGAAAAAAATTGTAATGAACATAAAATTTTGACAATAATACACACAAAATGATCATAGTAGCTCGGTGGTGTAGTTGAGTAGCGCCGCGGCCCGAGATCGTTGTTTTAAGCAACTTTCGCAGGGGTCGGGATGGGTGACCAAAAAATATTATCTCGGGCTACCCCGTGCTTTGGAAAGCATCTTAATCCGTTGGTCCCGGCTGCATTTGCAGTCGTTAATACCTTCCAATCCGCATTGGGCTAGCGTGGGAAGTTATGGCCCATCCCTTAACCACAAGGAAGGCCTAACGCACACAAAAATTGTAAGATATTATGTAGTTTTCTCATTTTCAATTACAGCTTATTTTTTGTACAAAAGCAATTTAAAGTTAAGCACCCACATAATTTCGTCACACGACGGCATCTCTGGTAAGATTTCATTCAATTAGCGCAATAATGTTTCATTTAATATTCTAGATGGCCACGCTACCCTCATTTAGAATGCCACCAATTTGTTCTGTGGACGTTATCAGCGGTCGACCACTCTCGACGCTTCCAGACCATCCACTCTATAAATTAATTTCGTCAAAGACTTCTTTCATCCACTCTCGTCCAGTGTCCGAGCTATCAAAGAACGCCCTTTTCAATTTTAGTCACATTTTTTTTCCTTTTTTCTTAATGAATTCGCCGCAATTCTGTCATCAATGGTTCATTTCAAAATAAGAACAAATTACATGAAAGCAAGGACTGTATAAAGTATTACACAGATGTTCCAAATTCAAATTACGGCACATTTTAAAATTCTATTTGATATTTTCAAAATCTACACGCTTACACTTTTTTTTTTTTTAACTCCTTTGCGGTCGTTTGACATTGCTGCAATTGTGACATTTAGTACTCTTGATTTGGTACACTAGCGCCAAATGTCTCAATATTGCATGGTTATTTTATGAACTAATTGACATTGAGTAAGTATTGAGTCTATGTTTCAAAAGTACGAGTTCAGATTTAATGAAAATTAAGATCGTCATTGGAGTAGAATGAAATTGACATTGAGATCGCGTTCTAGAGTCAGCCTGCTGAATGGCCATGCGTGCTTCTAAAAATATTGTTATATCAGGTGTTGTCGGCAACTTTGCCAACCTCTTTAGATATTTATATTTTCTCAGTTTAATTTTAAGTCTTTAGTCACTTTTATTGTTTTTTTATTAAATATAAATTATAATAGAGCGGATATAAATCGATAGATCATAAATCAAGAGCTCTTGCTCTTGGACTCTATAGGTAATATTGCGTGCAGTGCTGTCTTGTAAGTGGTGGTTGTATTTTTATATTGCCATGTTACATTCTAGTTACTGCTAAAGAACCAAAATGAATATAAATAAATATTAAATTATCAACATCATATACATCGCTCAGATTCCAAGATGAGTAGCTAAAGTACTCGTATTATAGTATTGTCTGAGACAACGAAGATACCACGACACCCAGACCCGAGATAACATAGAAAAGTTTATTTAATTACATTGACCCCGATCAGGAATCGAATCCGGGATCTCAGAGATGACGATACCTTGAAACCGGCGTGCGAATCACTCGGCTCTCCGTACTCATGAAATAAAATATTGTTTAGGTATATAAAGGGATCTTTGCGGCTTTGTTTTACACAAGTCTTAAATTGACTTTCTCGCGTACCTAGCTGGGTCAGGTGTCGTCGTTCGGGACAAAGCGGTAATAAGATCGAGGGCTTAGTACGAATTTAGTGAGTCGTTACCCTCCGAGAGGTGCGTTAAAATTAGGTGTGAAAATTCTTAATTCTTCTTAGTTGCCGTCAGGGACGCGTCTCAAAATCCGTGCTAAAGTTCTTAAACCGAGCCTTAACTTTAACTACCTACTACATTAAATACTATACCTGTCTCTTATATTTTCACGCGCACTACTTATTAATTAAATCTACTTTTATTCGGTTTCATTTTATTTTTCAGATGTTTCGTATCCCTTAAACATTCCATGTTCACTAGACTTATATTCTATTGGTGTTTTAGTATCGCCCTGAATAAATTTTTAGAAAAAATGTTTCATTTACCGACACAATATTTTTACTGTCTTATTATAGTATAGATTTAAAGACATAAATTAACAACATAATTAGTTATTTATTATTATTTTTATAGGTAGTGACCGGGCAGAGACTTCTGGTGATTATACGACATGCACAATTGACTGCGTAAGTAAGAATAAAAATCCATGACACCTGGAAATAGCTTTTCTACTTCTTACTGTATACTGTCAGTAGAACAAACGTTCGTTAGGGTTTAATAATGCCTTTAAGCTTTAATGATGTCAAATTTATATGGGTTATGTCGCTATAAACTAATTAATATTTTAATGGATTTTTGTGCAACTGGCTGTAAGATGTTAGTTTTTAATAATTAAAAAATACTCAACGTTATGTAAAAAAAACTAAATCTGTTTATACCTTTACACCAGTTCGCTTGTGGAGTTTGCACAGATAACATAAGAGCTGTTTCATAAAAAACTGATCACCGAAATAGCAAAAGGTTTGATCAAATATAGCAACCTACTTCAAAAGATACTCAAGGTTTTATTATTTTGAACCTCTTTGACAGCGCAATGCTTAGTTCAACTAAATATAATTCAAGAAATAAATTCATAATTGGCGGAGGAAGTGCGTAACAAACACACAATAAAAAACATAAAGTTGAATTGACAACCATTTTTGAAGTCTGTTAAAAAAGAAAATTACAACTATAACTTTTGTATGCGTTTTACATTGATTTTATTTTTAGTTACTTCCGTTACCCACGACTTCGTGACTTTCAAATTAGTAATGTTTGTGTGAAATTATGTTTTTACGAATATTATAATTAAATAATTATACGATTTTAATGAAACATTAATAAATTTTGATATAATAGCATTTATTGCCTTATATTCTTGATAAAGTTATTGTTCTATTTATATGGAAATTTCTACAATTTCTATCTACGCTCTACCTTATATATTTTTGTCCTCGGCTCTCGCGTAGCAGATATCACGTAGCAATACTACGACACTCGTAGCGACTGCCGTAGCACTCTTACCGCGAGCGTTATGAATATTTTTAACATGAGAATGAATGAAATAAAATCTTTAAGAAAATCAAGTTATGAAATACGAAGAGGGGAATACGAATCTCTACGGGGCTGGTTTTGGCTGACTGCAAACGTATAATTATCCTTTTGCACAATTTTTATACGTCACTTAGGATTATTCTGATTTTTGCAACTTTTAAAAAGGCGGTTCTTAGATTGACCTGTATGTATTAGTCAAATATTATTAGTACAGCGTTTTTCACACATCAAGATGACAGATGTTTAATAATATTGAACTTCAGTTAGATAATAAAATGGCGAAATACAATTAATTGCGATTTTATTAAGATGCGATTATTGCAGAATTATCCTCCTGAACTAATGTATAACTAAATAGCTTTCCGCTAGCGACTTCGTTGGCGTGGTGTTGTCTCTAACATATAACCTTCATCTTAGATCACTCAGTATATAGAAGAAAATTGCATTAAAAGCCGCATTAAAAGATCTCAGCGTACAGACAGCGGAAATCAACTTTATTTTACACTATAATTACGAAACATTTAACGTAATGTACCGGGCATGATTCATGAAACCTTTTTATCGCGATATCTAACTACTATCGAAACGTGTAAAGAGCTCCGACAAGTTCAGCTCGATATCTACACGTGAACGAGACATATCGATTAATGATGTTTATCGTGTTGCGATAAATTCTAATCGTGCATTTCAAATGATTCGACTTAAACAAGAATCATAAAAGACACAACAATTTTATCTTCCTCTTTTGTTTTTTAAAATAATTAACGAATACTGCTTGCTTTGTACATGTATAAGATACATGTATTGAGTCTTCCTCTCTAGAAAGCTTAATTGACCAAAATTAATTAAAATTAAAGGGCAAGTTGTAAAAATGTTATTTTATTAAGTTTTAAATTATTTTAGAGAATAAAACATAATTTTCGAATCTGCTAGGGCTAAAATTTTGATAAAAATACTATATTAATGTAGACTACTAAAAAACTAATCAGAAGTCTATAGTTTGTAAATATACAGTTTTAATGTCAATATATTATCTACTGTTAATAATAGAGATGAAGGTTGGCATACACCTACTGCTTGGGATTCAGTAATTAGTCAAATAAAATCTCAATACAGATTACACATTGCAAAATCAAAAGATGCAGTTAGTTCATTCTGTGAATTTTAAATCAAATGGAACATTCACTTATCTTGTCGGAGTTTGTTTCGACAGTTCTTCTCAGACAAGACTCTCAAATTTGGAACAGGTAGATTACAATAGCCAGGAGCAAATAAATAAGTCAAATGCATTTTTTAAATATTTTAATTTAATAAAATAAATAACGTTTTTAACGTTGCCATTAAATATTTAAAGAAAAATTGTGACTATCCAATAGCATTGGTTTTTTAAGGTAGTTAACACTCTTAATTTAAAAGACAATCAATACCTTACTCTTATGTGGACACGAAACCAGTAAAAGGTCCCCAACATCATTAAACTAAATACAAACGCAATGAAATCATTTAAAAGTTGTTGCATTTATTTTTAGAATCCAGCAACTTGGCTAACTAATCGGTTTAGCAAAAACAAAACGCATTAAATTAATAATTTATTGCTTGATCTCTATTCACATATAATTATACGTAATACGTATAATTCGTTAATGAACGTTCGAATTACGTATTATAATAATACGCAATACGTATAATTATAATATTTTTTTACTTAGTTACTTTATTAATATAATAAGCTGTTACTCATGTATTTATGTTCCTATATTGTAACTATACTTTATAAAGGAAAAAGTAACTATCTTTTCCCAAGTCTGAAAGTGGCTCTATATATCAAAAAGAAACCTGTTCTGTCAGCATAATTTTTCATAGTTTGTGAAACTAGCTGACGTTGATACATTTTTGGATATTATAGTTAGTTACTTCATAATCGAAAGAAAATTATAAAAGCTTTTTACCCATGGAACTTTATTGACGTTTGCATAAGAAAAATGTCTTACAAAAATATGCTTATGTATTGCAATATATAACGCAAGATAAATTATTGACGAAATATATTTATTTTTAGAGAATCCTATTGATAATTAACTTGGTAACTCGACCAACTTACCATCTTTGACTATTTTAAGCCAAAGCTCTTTTGCCATACTGCCTAATTACATTTTTTCTCTCTAGAACATCTCTAGAATTTCAATTATATTAGAAACTTTTACAAAGGGTTGAATTAAATTAGATAAAGTCGAAATTGCAACGTTTTCTAGATATCATCAAAGTTGTATTAGCGTTATAAAAGACATGAAAATGTTATTATTATTCATTTACGAAAGGTATAAATAACGTAATCCTGTTAAAGACAATGTCGAACTCGATGTCGAACGTAGCGTTGTATACCTTTATTACCCATTGAAGTAGGTTTTACTTGGTTGAACCCAAATGATGACAAATCCGAGGCTGTTTTTATAACAGAATAACACTACTGAATAACAATTAAACCAATAAATTTCATTCTAAATGTAATATTACATTTATAAATGCCGTTTGTTTTCATAACTTTTTCATTGGTATTTTATTTCTGTGGTCTTTCTTTTGCTCTCCGTCTTTAAAGTTTCAGGTCCATCTGTCTCATTAACATTATTTTTCACTTCTCATAATATACTTATTTCATCACACTGAATGAACGTATAGGATATGATTATAACATTAATACTATTCTAAAAAATATATAAATAAAACCAGGGCGAATACTGCTTTGATAATCATTCACCACCATCAGCCCTTTTACGTCCCCACTGCAGGGGCTCAGGCCTTCCTTATGGATGGTTAAGGAGCATGGGCCATGACCCTCCACGCTGGCCCAATGCGGATTGGAGGGTATTAACGACTGCAAATGCAGCCGGGACCAACGGCTTAACGTGCCTTCCGAAGCACGGAGTAGCTCGAGATAATAATTTTTTGGCAACCCATCCCATGACCGACCCTTGCGAAAGTTGCTTAACGACTACGATTGCGGGCCGCGGCGCTTATCCACTACGCTACCGAGCTACTCGATTAATACTCTTAATAATCATTATTACCAGTTAAATATAGTCCACACTGCTAAGGCACATAATCCATCCATTGGGAAGACCATATGGATGGAAAACGGAGAATGGTTCATGGCAAGAGGTGAGGTATATTTACTTTACTATATTTTACAATACTAGGCCGCATCTGATGTAATTTTATAAACACTTTATACACTTAGTATGTCAATAAGTTAGACGATTTTCGACACTAACTTAAAGAGTTTTAGGTCGTAATTGCATGCACGTGACATGCTCACCTATTTTTTGTCCCTTTCACAATTTTCAACTTTATTGAAAATGCCTTGCTCGAATAAATGTTTAGTCACCCATCCTGTGACCGACCATTGTGAAAATTGCTTAACTTTCAGCATCGCAGACTGAATTCGCTAACCTCCGCACCATCGAGCTTTAATATAAGCTGTCGATAATTTTGTCACTTTGTCACAGCCTTGGTGTACGTGTTACCGCGGCACAATATGACCTCGGCGACACCGATTGTGATTCTTCCAATAAAGCTAGATACGTGCCTCCAAAATGTAGCCTTTATTAAATTTTTGCGTCTACCATGACCAGACAAGTTAGGCGGTGACAACGAATAAGTGAGAATACTGAGCGTATGTGTGAAAATTCTATTTTTGTTTCATTCGTCTCGAGTCGAGACTCAATTATAACCTGCAAAGCGATTCCGTAAAAATGCGTATTCGAATTCATACAGAATCGCAGGGTTGAACTGCCTAGTCTAAGATAAAATTCTCCTATTTTCTTTAAATCGTAATATTTAGAGTTTTTGGAAACAATCAAAAGGTGTTGGAAGATAGAAAAGGAAATCCCACAAGTATAAGTGACCTGGGCGCCATATTTCATAAAGTTATAATTACGCACATTGCAAAAATAACACCACTTTTACTAACCCAGATATAATTTACAAAACACAAAAAATACAAATAAAAAATGGATACAGATTCGCCCCAAAAAATCCTGGGCTGATAGATAAACGATACAGTTCATGCGGTAAATTTTTACTGGTATTTTATATTATATATATAAATAAATACTGGTAATGTTCATTGATTTCAAAGATTGCTTGAAAAACAACTTACATTTTTAATGAAAATCCTTAAAAATCCACCAACCTCTCGGGGTATCTACCCCGAGATGAAATCCGACGTTACTTATATAATTTTACAGTTTTCTCTTTTGACGGTCATAATATATCAAGATTAATATTTCCCAGTATGTTAATAGTCTCAAAACGAACGGTTCGACATTAGAGAACAAATCAATCGACTTAGGAGTGAAAATTAATTCGTATAAAGCAATCGAGTGCCTCAAAAATAGTACTCTGGAGTTGTACTCGTTGAAGCGCTTTACTGAATCGTATTATTGAAGCCGAGCGTTAATAATGTTTCCGTTATCTATTAAGACTTTAAAACTCAATTTATTTATAAATAAAACAAACCTCGATAGTCGGCAACAACAACTCGTATTGAAGCGTATTGGCGAGAAAATATCGGATCAATCGACAAGGCAATTATAGCACCCACATATTTAACTTCATAATAATAAATGCCTCTTTTTTTACTGTTTGTATTCCTTCTTTTCGAGATAAACGCCTTGAACAGAGACTTGAAAGTATTCTGATAATTTCATCGATATTGCGAATATACCCTTAAGTTATTTTAACCCACTTAAATGTTGCTTTCGAAATATACGGAGTACTTTAAATCCTTACATTCTTAGAAGATGACACTAATACATGGAATTTTGGTCTACTAAATACAGGGGCTGTATAGAACTTGTGAAAGTAAGTAGGTACATTGTCAAAAACACTGTTACTCCCTGTGAGATGGAACCCTGTTCTGTGAAAAAAATACATCTTAACCACCCAAACTCCAATGGCATCAGTATTTAACTGTAAAATAACGAAAATTAAAAACATATTCAACTCGAACCAAGAAAAAGAAGATTTGTCAGTCTAAGCAGTTCGTTAGGTACACCAATTAATAAAACTAGCATGTTTCGACAAAGTGACAAATTTTAAAGAAATATAAGAAGCAAAGCAACTTATATCTACGAGTTATACCAATTTATACCTGTGTAAATTGCTATAATTACATTGAAGCCTGGGCGGAACGCGCAGCTTCATTAACGTAATAAAGTTTTAATACAATAACTTTGTTAATTGTAGACGCTTTGTTTATATTACATATAATGAATAAACACTTATACCGTAAAGTTTTAATAGGTAATGAATAAACACTTATACCATACAGGTTTAATAGGTATTGGGGGCGAACTGCGCGGTGTATGGCCTTCGGGCCGATCCCGCGCCTCGCCCACCATAAGAGGGACATCGCTGAGTTTTAGTGGGTAAACTCCTGTGTTTTGTCTAGCCCCCACTCTGGGGGCTGGAGGAGTCCCACAGACCCCGTGAACCCCAGCGCATGGGGGGAGCGGACATGCGGAATGCATTTCTCAGTGTCAAAAAAAAAAAAATAATAAAAAAAAATAAAAAAAAATAAAAAAAAAAAGGTTTAATAGGTATGTATCTTAAAGGAATCTCTTATTCTAGCAAACGCTAATGCTACGTTCAAATCTTATCAAAAAGAAGTTTATACCAAAAAATACTAACTTTCATTTACTTTTGTACTTTTCTCTTCTGTCTTTAAGCCCAGGCTTAAGCCTGTTTTGTTTTATAACATATAAATATATGTTTATAAAAAGTATCTACATGATAAAATAAAGGCGTCATTAAACCCTAATGGAGTTTTGTGCAACTGACCGTATGAGAGACAACTTCACTTCTAAACAGTTCGTGTCGAGTTGGTTATTAGTTCCTTTTTCATTCCTTTAAGTAAGCATTAGTGTCTGGATGAGTTTTGCTTGGTATTTTCTTTGTAAGTGAAACCTAGCTAGATTGATATATCGCCCCCGAAACCCCCTGCATGCTAAATGTCATGAAAACCGTTAGAGCCGATTCCGAGGTTCAGATTATTTACAAGAACTGCTCATTTAAAGGTATTAGTTAATGTTGTTAGTGTTCTATTGAATTTTTGTTTGATATAAATTCATCTCGTATTATTATTTAACTTATCATTAATTATCAACATCTACTATTTAATATTAAAGGTTCCTATAAGACTGTTTTAAGACGAGGCAGAAGATCCGGTTTTAGTCATTGCCCCCTTTTTGGCCATTTGGATATTCAGGATGTTCTATCAAACTAACGCTTCGGCAAATATATTACATGACCATGAACGGTTTTCAAAATATTATTACTAAACAAAACTAATACTATAACAACTATCATGTATTAAATTCACTTTCTCGTAACTTTAAAAATGGAGAAAACTAAGTCATAATCTTAAAATGGCCAAAACTAGAATGAAAACTTAAAATGAAAAAAACTAAGTCGAAATCTTAAGATAGCTAGCAATAGATCATAAGATTATAGTGGCCAAAACTAGAACTAGACCAAAGCTAGATCATAAGATTATAGTGGCCAAAACTAGATCGCAATCTTAAAATGCCTAAAACCAGATCATCTGCCCTACATAATTTTTGTTTACATATCCTGTGAACAATTAGGCGGCTAGTCATAATAGCGCCAGAATAGCGCCATTTATTTGCACGGCTAAACATCGATCAGCTGAGTAACCATCACAACGTTCTTTTACAGTGCGGCTTATGTTTCGCAAACGCAGGTCAATCACATTAATTACTCAAAACAAAATTGTTTCTTTACTATTTTACTAAATCCTTCTTTAAATTAAGGTGAATGCCTCATCGTGAGCAAATTAACGCTCATGTTTACAAGCTCTAATAAAATATTCAATTCAAATTACGCTCGAGTATGCCTTAAAACATGCAAATTGATTCTTAGACTATTTTCTGATTCTCAGAAATCGGTAAGGTCAATTCTTAAAAATATTTGAAATAACGAACGTAAACAAATGAAGGAAAAGTAATTAATTAATCGCTACTGTTCGAAATTGAGTCGATTCAAAATCATGGGCAGAAAGCTATTAAACATTGTAATTGATTTTTACATTTTCGAAGAGATAATTGATTATTTTTTGCGTTGAAACATTACTTATAGTAAGGGAAAGTTGCGCAAAATTTTTCTTCTTAATATTACACCGACTTTTATTATCTCGTGACTTTTCCCGAGTAAATTATAATCTGTCACCCGCGTATGAGACAGCTTTCCGTAAGTGAAATAATGTTTCATTTCTAATAGTTTCAAAGCTTATTCAATGCTGTATCCATTGAATTTATCATAAAGTTCAAGAAACAAACTATCAAATCTTTTTTTCTCTATAATATTATAGATAAGAATAGATAATATCCATTAAACAGAAAGCTTAGAATGTTGAGAATTCGATATTGTAGGTATACAACTATCGTATCGTATAGTATCGAGATTTGTTTTTCGTTTATTTTATTTTTTCTAAGTTGAGGGAAAATATGAAACATCCATAATTGACGTGCAATAGCTCTAGCAGGCAGGCCTCTCTTTAAATTCTTCAATAATCAAATGACCTCTTACTTATAGGTCGATTTAATCTATATACCTACTTAAAAGATTATAGATTTTTTTTTGCTTTTCACTCTATGAATTGGTGTCGAGAAATATCCCTCACTCTTTTTTTTATTTCTGCTTGACACTAAGATGCTTAAGCCGATCTTTGGTGCTATATTTTGATGTAAAAAATATCCTCAAACTAAAATTTGCCTTTATTTTGATTGATGGGACGAAAATCCTTGGTTATATTTTATTAGGATTGTTATATCTTACTGGTGGTATATGGCTGCTCAGCCTAAAGCGGAATATACAATACTTACAATTGTGAACTCTATCGCGTTGAAATTTAAAATGAATTAGACAGTTTACATATTTCCTGACGTAATTCTTGTATGGTACAAGCACTACAATAACAACATGCAGCTCTACTAAGCGCGTGCTTCTTTTACGATTCTTCTGATCTTCAAATTGTCAATTTTTATGAATAAGACGCAACTGTCGTATCGGGGATACACAAAACATGTCTAGGAATTTTATAGAAGTTATTTTGGCAGCTTTTCAAGTAGGTAAGTTATCATCAATGAAGATTAAATAAAGATATTAGTTTGTGTTGCATTTCAATAAAGTGACAAAGTCATTGTATTTGATCAATTTTGCATTCATAATGCTATCATCATCATCAGCCCTTTCACGTTCGAACTGCTGGTGCTCAAGTCTTCCTTAAGGATGGTTAAGGAGGATGGACCAACTGCTTAACGTACCTTCCGAAGCACGGAGTAGCTATTTTTTTTTGGTCACCCATCCTGTGACCGAACCTTGCAAAAGTTGCTTAACAACAACGATCGCGGGCCGCGGCGCTTATCTACTACGCCACCGAGCTACACATCAGCATAAAAACGCATAAAATTCTTACTAAATTTTATTTGAAAACTTAACCTTGACCAAAACTGTGCGATGTAGAAGTATAGTATACATATAATAGTTAATAATTAAGCACATACAAATAGTTTATTTTTAAGTTATTGCATGCTATTTAACAGTAAAATATAAGATACTTATATTCCTTGACATCTTTTTTGTCAACCATACCATTTATTGCAATAAATAAATGACTTGATTTGATTTAGTATATAACACAAAAATTTTACTTTTGGGATTTGTACTTGAATATTTTCAAAAATATTTATTTAAAATGTTTTTGTTATCAATTACGTAGTGAAATATCAGTTTTATCACAATATTAGGAAATCTTTAGAAATAATATCATTATATCAACGCTGGAAAGCAAACATGTAGTAACCTGCAAAACCGAATTCGATATTTAGAGTGGAAAATAGTTACATTCCAAAAAAATATATATCTTATTTTCGTATGAATTGACTGTGTACCTTATTAGTTACCATGGACGTTTATAGGAATTATTTATCGAAAAAAAATAAAAGTTTTTCTGCTCTGAAGAACAATTTTGGTTTTGCGGGTTACTGTGTGTTTGCTTTCCAACGTCGATATATAGATTTATTACAATGACAAATCAAACTGCAAACAAAGGTTGCTATGGTAGCATTTTGTTTCCCCATAAAAACTTTCACTCCCATTTTTCGGGATAAAATATAACTCATGACCTTCATAACGTCTTAAACTACCCAAATACTGTTTTTTATCGATATAGGTCCAAAAATAAAGAAGCCTTCATACTTTTCTTCTTCTTGTACACCTCCACATAATAAGATGAATTTATCCTCCAAATTTTAAGTCTGTATGAGTCAGTAAGTTAGCACAACTCCTTTTATAAATGAATAGATGAGTTATAAAGCTCTGTGAACAGTTTAAGTCGGTTGTTCTCCACATATCACCCTCCTTATTTTGTAACTCTGCGACCAGACTTCCAGAATAAGGAGTCTGGTATGTGTATCGTCTCAACGCTATCAAGCTATTTTTAATATATTAGAAAATAAATCAATAAATAATTTCTGACAAAAAATATTTTTATTGTGATCGACAAAATATAAAAAGCAAAGAAGATCCTTTATAAGAGCTTAGAGAGCGACCTTGACAAGCCTCATTAAACTAATACTTAAGTTCAGAATATTTTATACTTCAAGCAAAAAGACACGTCTGTATTTATAATAAAACATTTTTCTTTCCACTCTATTTGTCATAGCTAAAATATATTTATATGTATAGAATTGAAAATGTTTAAATCCTTATAGTTGATTTATTTGTATTGTCATTGCTGTATGTATATTTATCTCAATAATAGCAAAGTTAGTAAGCAATTATGATAATGAAACGCATACTGTTAATAGTATCAAAACGCATACGGCAGTCTTGTTAAAACAATATAGTAAAGACGAATTTGAATTCCCAGTTTCATATCCAAATATAAGACAATTAGGTACAAATAGGATACTTAAACAACCAAATAATACATGTTGTGTATATGTCGTGGCCATATCTTTGAAATAGATCCGGTCGGCCATTTCATGAAAAGTTCAATTTCATGAAATGGCCACTTAAAATTGACCATATCCTTTAAGCGTCAACGTTGAATGATATGGCAATATATCATCAATGTAGGGTGTCCAAAAAAGAAATCTAATTATTTACTGAAATTAGTTGTTTATTCGTTAGCGTTATGATTTTGTGGTCTGAAAAAAAGAATCGCATGACCTACAGTAGTGAATCATAAAGGAAATTTAGTTCAGTTCATATCTCAAAAAGTTTTATATTAATAATATATTTTTATCATCCTCTGGAGCTAGATCAAAATCCTGTCTTTATCATAATCTTACAACATATCCATATAACTATTGAATAGCCTTTGCCACAGCACCTTTGCACTACACTCCTACAATTATATCACTAAACTTAATCAAGTTATTGTTTTCCGTTGATTTGCCACCCTACTTTCTTTAACTTGTTGTATAACCTAAAAATGAAAATACATCATGTATCACAAATCTGCGCCTCTTACTGAGACTTATGTAACTACTTTACAATATGATTACTAATGCTTAGCCAAATCATAAAACAGTCATACAATCATTTATCTGGCCAGGCCACATCATGATGTAGGCAGCAAGTTTTCCATTTCATGAAACCATTTTCATAATATGGCCGGCCACATCATGAATTGGTCAATTCTACGACCTGGCCACTACATATCCAACTATTCGTCTGGCAGTCCTAATTAGTAGTATTATAGATAATTATTACTCAGTGTGTTATTAATATAGATTTTGTTTATATCCCACGCTTTTAAAAATATTTATAATAAGAACAGATGTTCAACATCATCATTACTTATCACATGTGGTGTGTAAGTAAAATATAATAAACGCGTAAGAGTCCGCAGCCAATCCTACTAATATTACAAATGCGAGAGTTTCTGAGGATATAGTAGTGAGTATGTACGTAATTTTTTTAAATTCATTTTTCTCAATATTGTCTTGTTGTATATTATTAAATTATTATGTTATCACTATAAGATCATAGTTCTTTTTCTCTGTTTGATAGTGGCATGGTTTTTGTGAATGTACTCCCATGTACGGATATACAAGGCCGAATCACCATATATGCTACTCACTAACCAGTTCCCTAGGAAATACGCAGGCGAAGCCTCTGGCCGAAAGGTAGAAATTAATTATTCCTTAAGGTTAAAGTCCACTGTGTCCGCGCGCACGCAATAGATTGAACGAATTTGCTGATACCAATAGTGGACGTACCACTGCATTAAGATTTTTAATAGACAATACCGTTTGACATTTTTGATATAACAACAACTTTTGCCGTGAACTCGCGTTCACTTATTTAGAATGTTCCAATTACTGATTCTATCTCTGATATATTTTCTATAGAAATCGATTACAATAGAGTTGTGAAGGTGCTCCAAAAACTAGGTGCTTCTAAATTTGCCGGTCCGGATGAGTTACCATCATATTTTCTGATATAGTGCGCCAAATCAATCTCAATGCCTCTATGCGTTCTTTTTCGAATGTCCCTAACGCAAGGATATATGCCTGCCCACTGGAAGTGGGCATTTATAACACCAACCCACAAAAGTGGATTAAAATATGAGGTAGAAAACTATAGACCGGTTTCTAAACTATATAATTGCAAAGGTTTTGGAATGTTTTATTTACAAACAGTTTGTATTAGATATTCAATAAGTTCTCAGCAAAATGGATTTTGCAAAAGGCCACTCAATAGTCTCTAAACTTGTTCTGTTCATTCAACAGAATCGCTGATACAATGGATAATGGCAAGTGAACGTTATATATACGGACTATAGCAAAGCTTTTGACAGAATTCCACACCTTTTATTAGTTTCTAAGCTATCTGTGATTGGAATCAAGAGAGATCTTCTTAGGTGGTTTACATCCTACCTTACCTTAATAACCGGTCACAAACTGTAGTTGTTAATAATTACATTTACAGTAGGGTTGACATCCCTAATGGAATTCCGCAATGTTCGTTGCTTGGACTTTGCTGTTTTTAGTTTCGTGAATGATATTGAGAAATGTTTCAGTTTCTTGTAGTCTTTCTAGGATATCATCTATCATGAACGCTTAATCCAGTCAGGATGACCTCTCTAGATTTGAAGAATAATGCAACGTTAATTGTTTAGACCTAAATCCTACTAAGTGTTGTCTCGTAAGTTACAGTAGGAACGAAATCCTGTAGTTTTCAACTACGCCATAAGAGGTGAACAGCTCGGAAGAGAGGCTAGAAAACGCGGTCTTGGTATGTTTCATGACTCGCGACTGATATTCGATGCACATGTCACAATATTATCTCTAAAGCATACTTGTATGCTAAGCCTAATGCCCTGTCATTAGGCTTTATCAAACGCGTATCTCGTGATTTTAAGCAAGCTAAGACATTAAAAATCCTTTATTGCACATATGTACGCAGTCATCTTGTATATGCATCGCAGGTTTGGAACCCTAGATACTCGACTTACATTTCCAGACGAAAAAATATTCAGATTCAACTTTTACGTTATCTATGTTTCCGATTGTCTGAGCCATTTTTCTCTACAGCAAGAAGCATTATCTCATACCGTTAGAGCAAAGACGTTCAATTGCTGCTCTTTGCTTCCTGCTTAAGATCACATCCAATGTCGTCGATTGTCCTCAATTGTTAGGTTCGATTTCTATTATAAGTACCGCCTCATAAAATCTTAAGATCGATTACGCTTATTTATCTTTCATAAGTTAATACTACAGACTTTTATATTGCGTGCATGTATCAATTTTAATAAAATATATATAAAATTTAATTTCGACCTATTTAATACTAGTTTTGAGAAAGCAAGGCATGCATTGGTGGATAGTTTTTTTAGTTTGATAATGATCGATGGATGGATTAATTGAATGTGATCCCAAATTTGGAACAGCTTTATTTAATATAAGTATATATATAATTTTTATGTGTATCGTGTACGTCGATTTTTTTTTTACCAGTTTGTAAACCATCTATGAGGACCTATAAATGACTATTTATTCTATTTAATCTATTTAATCGCTATATATTTGTTCTAGCTGTTGGTTTTTCTAAAATAAATAAATAAAGCTATGAAGAAATATATGGTATCTCTATAAAAGTAATTTATATGACATCATCAACACGCATTGCGTTCTCTTCATATAATGTGTGCGATCGGTGTGACCGGATGGATAGTAGAGGGAGTTCTATATAAAGTCATACAAATTATAGAAAATCTGTTGCCTACCCTGTGTCCATTGCGTGCGTGCACACAGTGGACGTTCACCTTAAACCGTGAAAACGAGGAAACACCATCCTGACCCCTCAGTTATTTTTGCCAGATGATATGGATTCGTCTGGATTATCGCGACTTTTCGGCTTGAGTATATCCAGAATCCCGACAAAATGAAATTATTACATTAATCGGTCACTTGATTTGGGAGAAACAGCCTAAGAAATATTTTTGGAAAACAATGCCTTTTTGCTCGAGATATGTTCCAGAATTTTCTAAAAATTTGCGCAGATATTTACTAATACACACATATGGGACGAAAGGTTCAGACTCAATAAAAAGGCCAATCAGGTAGGCAAGGCTGTAGAGCCATGATTTAAGGGACAAGATGCATTGTCCCTGTATTAACAAAAAAATAATCTTTGAAAAATGCTAATAACAAAGAGAGGAAAGATTTTATTGTTTATTTATTTTCTTTTTTTATTGTTTTGTTTCGAAACTATTAATTTAAAAAATTCTTTTAAATACGAGAAGCTACATCACACGCTGGTGACATAGGCAATAATTTACGCAGGAAAAGTCACGGGTAAAAAGCTAGTAAATAAAATATAAGATACAGGTAAGTAAGGAATTGTTTACTTTTTTCTCTTGTCGAATTAAAGATAACAATTCGAGCAAAATAATCTGTAATACTGTCTAAGAACATATTTGCGTGAGTTTTCGCACAATTGAATTTACTCTAGCCTTTGATGGTAATGGCAGTAAAATTACAATAATGATAGGTAACACACATTTTACTGGAAATCATCAAACGTGTAACATTACACAAATCTGGATCTCCAATAATAGGTTAAGTGCTTTGTAAATGTCTAAGTACCTACACACTGCTTGAGAAGGAATGTTTATAGGTGTGTTAGATTGTACTTAGTCGTACATCTAATATTTTTAAACGAGCAATTCCTGTATTTATGTAACCTAAATCTCGGAAACTGCTATAACGATTTTCATGATCTTTAGTATGCAGCGCGTTTCGGGGGCGATAAATCTATCTAACTAGATTTCACTTCATCATCAGTCCTTTTACGTCCTCACTGCAGGGGCTCGGGCCTTCCTTATTCCTAATTAAGGAGGATGGGCCATGTCCCTCTGCGCTGGCCCAATGCGGATTAGAGGTTATTAGCGTCTGCAAATGTAGCCAGAACACGGAGCACATAGTAGCTCGAGATAATGATTATTTTGTCATCCATCCTGCGTCATACACATTGCCCAGTATCCAAAATGAGTAGCTAAAGTGCTTTTGTTTCGAATGACCCTTACTATCAAGAATCCGGGATCCTAAAGGGAGAACCCAGGAACCAACCCCACTTTGGGACATAAATTTTATGTGACATATACTAATATAACACCCATACACGAGACAATACGGAAAAGTTATTTTTCTACATTGACGCGGATGAAAATCGAACCCAGAACCGCATAGATGGTTCTTCTGTTATTTTGTGACTTACGTTTTGTCTGAGTAGAAATTTACTTAAAGATAAATTTAAAAATATCCATGCCGCAGGAACACAAGTTACAATGCAAGCAAAACTTAACACGAATGAAAATGTCCCTTCGTTACATCAACAGCTCTGAACTCGAGTGACGTCAACAGCTCTGAATTGAGCTCTGTCAACAGGTTGGTACTTCTCGCCCAAGGACATCAAAGGTTGGTTGCTGACACAAACAAAAGTTAATATTTGATGCCAGAAATAAAAGCGAAAAGCGGATTTCGCATAATAGTAGTACGCAGTATTATTTCAAAGAGATTTCATCATCCGCCCATTTTTAGAAGCTAAACCAGTTTCATTATGGTAATCTGAAACCATGGATGTACCACAACCTCAGACCTAAGACAACATAGAAATGATTATTTTCAAACCCCAATCAAAGATTTTAACAATTCTTCTAATAATCTTAAAGAAAAACAGAAAGTTATCAATATCTTTTATCGTAAGACGCTTCATTAGACGTGTGTTAGAAAAAGACAAATCATTTTACGAAACGTAAAATGGGTCACACATAGCTTTTTTTTTTAATTTTAACAAGTAAGTTATATAAACCTTCATACTGTAAAATCCACTATTTTTAATTGCGTAATTCTTCTCGAGAAAAGAGTTTGCATCATAGAAATAAATATTGTGAGGAAAAACAGTAAATATAGATAAACAGTAGATACAGAGCGATGACTGATTTTTAGACACGAGTTATTAGTGCACATGTATTTCAAAGAAACATCCTGTACTCATACAAAACCCAATGACACGAATGCGTACTGTTAGAGTAGGTACGCAATAGAAATCATTAAGAAAGTGGTAGAGGAAAATAAGGATAGGTAAGTCACCTGTGATATTAGTTATAACTAGAATATAAGTAGTTACAAGTGTGCAGTAAATTACTACCTAAGTTTAAATAAATAAAATATCAATGTCTAATATAGGGAAGCCTAGAATACAACTATCAAAAAAAAATATATGAACAAAATTAATGACTACAAATTAGTACGAGTACAATAGGTTAAGTTTAATTTAAATCGAAGTACATTATTTTAATGTTGAATACAACAAGTATATATGTATTTGTTCAATCTGTATTTTTATTTTGACATAATATATGTAATCAATTCATTTATGTTGAAATAGAGTGCGTGCCTTTGTTTTTTATTGAATCGAGGTATCACGATTATTTCATAGACACATATATAGTTTTTCTAATGTAAATAAATTACTTTCGACCTCATTATCAGTTTGGGCCTCTTTTTGGAATCTAACATAAATATTGCATCAAATTTATTTGAAACTCTTAGTTTTTATAGTGAGCTTATAATACTCGTATTATCTAGCATCTGTTCGCAAGTTAGTATACGTGGAAGCAGTAGGTTTAATAATAATAATATGATGATCTGTCAGTTCTGATGTTCTACGATCAACAATAGGGCTGATGACTATTTTTTATTTATTAAGGAATTTTAAACACGTATTTTTTATTTTTTGGGTATTCAATAAATTACGTCATTTACATGAGTTGAAATGTCGATGAAATATAATAAATAAATATACATTTTCGACTAAGTTGTGACGTAGCGAGCCCCTACTCCAACATTCTCAACTTCAATGCATATAATCTAAGCCATTTCTTGTTAAATTGAAGCGATAAAATACATATCTAATATATTTGAACTAGCCTTCCCCCAGTGGCTTCGCCCGCATGACTAGTTTTAAGTCCAGAAATAAGAAAATTCCATAAAAAATTTCATCCCCTAATTTATCCTCTTAGGGGTCGAATTTCATAAAATCCCGTGTTAATGAGCACCTACATCGTTAAAAGAACCCACAAGCAAAATTAGAAACTCCTAGCACTTGAAGTAACGAAGTTTCATACAAACTTTCATCCCAAATTTACCCCCTTAAGGGTTGAATTTCATAAAATCTTATCTTAATAAGAGCAATGAAACTCCAAGCAATTGTAGTTTCTGAGATTTCGTGATGAGTTAGTGAGTGAGTCACCTTTCACTTTTATACCTATATATATATATATATTATTATTATTATTCTATATATTATTATTCGGACAATATGATGAATAAAATCAGAACAAATGACATTGTTTTATTGGGCTTTGGTACTCATGATAAAGATTTACACCAACTACATTCAAATATTTGTATTTTGTTAAACAAGCTGAAAAAACACTCTGTAATTCTATTACCCATATGTTACAATCAGCACATTAATGAAAAAACTTTAAATTATAATATTAGATTATGGACTAGACATTTTGCTCATTGTACACATATTGACAAATATTTCTATTATTATGACATTATTTTACAAAAAAAATAATTGTTGACAAAATAAATCTTTGTGTCGACTACATTGAATATAAAGAGAATTATCTTTCTTATGAATTCATAAAAAAACATATTAGGGAATCTAAAAAATCGATTGAAAAAATGAACATTCCAAAGCGAGGTACAATACCTTATTATTTTAAGAAAGTGGGGCCTGATTCTCAAATTAATAACACAAATGAATTAAATCCTTCAAATCAAAGGAAAGCTAATTTTTTTCGAGAATAAGTTTACAATATTTCACCAAAATATACATGGCATACTCTCTAAAAAAGAAATATTTGAACTTACATTATCTAGCCTTAAAAATAAAATAAAACCAGATGTAATTTCCTTAACTGAGAGTTTTATCAAACTGGGGGAAGAAAGTAATGTTAATATATATAACTATAATCTGGCATCAAGCTTTTCAAGGTCTAAAAAAAGAGGCGGATCCTGTATTCTGATTAAGAAAGGTTTAGAATATAAAAAATTAACACATTTTGATGACCTTGCAATGACTTATCACTTCGAATGCTGTGCGGTAAATCTAACTACAAACAATATTATAGTAGTAAGTATTTACAGAATTCCATCCAAAATTAAACGACATATTACATATTTTATGGAAAAAATTGACTTATTGTTACATAGATGTTTAATGAAATTTCCAAAAAAGCATATAATTGTTACAGGTGACTTAAATTTTAATATGCTGTCAAATACCCAAAGCATTTTAGAATTTCGTGACATATTAAAAAAATATAATTTTCATTCCCACATAAATGTTCCCACCAGAGCGCATGCATGCTTAGATCTAATATTGAGTAATATAAAAAACGCAAATGGTTCAGTCTTACCTTTATGTTTATCGGACCATGATACAGCGCAGGTTTTAGAATTTGACATTAAACAAAAAACAGTAATTCCTGATTCTGTCTTTACTTTCAAGAAATGCTATTCGCAAGAAAACATTAATAACTTTAAGAAGCATTTAAGTAGTTTATCTTTTACTAATGTATTTAAGCAAAATGATATAAACACCGCTTTTAATGAGTTCCATGAATTCTTGGTTCTGCTATATAACTTGTGCTTCCCAGAAATAAAAATTAGAAACAAATTTTCCACAAAGCTTCAATGGTTTTCCAAAGGTCTTAAAATAAGTAGTTTAACAAAGAGAATGCTTCGTTTTAAATATAACTCTAATAAAACAAATAAAAATAGATCAAAGTATTTAAAATATAATAGAACTTTAAGAAAATGTATAAACTGTTCAAAAAGGCTTGCAAATCAAAGATATGTCTCTAAAAGTAATAATATCTGTAAGGCAACTTGGAATGTCATACAAAATGAGACTGTTGGTGAACGTTTTAAAAATAATTATATTAATAAATTGGTGTATAATGACGAAGAGGTTATAGACCCAATTATGATTGCTTCTACATTTAATGATTACTTTATTGATGACATAAAAACTAATTCTAATTATAACAAAACAAACGTGATAAATTCAACAATATCAAACACTATTTTTTTACCACCAGTAGATGAAAATACAATATGCAAGACTATAATGTCTCTAAAAAACTCACAATCTGAAGGTTATGACTCTCTTTGCACTAAGGTATTAAAATATTGTAAAGGTGAAATCTGTCAGGTATTGACCTTTTTGGTGAATCTATCATTGCAAACTGGACAGTTTCCTGATAGATTGAAACTATCTATTATTAAACCGTTGCATAAAAAAGGGGACAAATCTGATGTTCGTAATTACCGACCAATAGCGATATTACCAGTTCTCTCAAAAGTTTTTGAGAAAGTCATGCATAATCACCTTTCAACGTTTCTTGACAAATTCCAAGTCATTACAAAGACACCAATATGGGTTTCAAAAGCATAAATCGACAACGCATGCTACTTTTGACCTTGTTAATGAGGTACTTCAAAACGTCAATGAAAAAAAATTCACAACAGTGTTATTTATAGATATGTCGAAAGCGTTCGACCGTGTTCCACATGACAGACTGTTAGCTAAACTAGAACGTAGTGGAATTAGGGGTCCAGCTCTCCATTGGATAAAGACTTATCTAACTGATAGATTTCAATATGTAGAGATTAATCAAATAAGCTTAAAAAAGATTGTCAAATACGAATCTAAAGTTAGGCTTAATAGACTTGGTGTTCCACAGGGGAGTGAACTGGGCCCATTATTATTTATTTTATATCTAAACGATTTACCAGATATAATAAAACATAAAGTAATACTATTTGCTGATGACATTTCTATAATAATAACAACTGACAAAAACTCTTCTTTGGACCAACATAAAAATGACATAATTTGTACCTTAAAATCAATAAACGAATGGACATATAATAATAACTTAGAAATTAATCTATCAAAAACTAATTTAATGAATTTCAATAATTTTAAAACCCCATCGATTGACATAGCTTTTAACGGACAAATTCTTCAGAATGCAACAAGTGTTACATTTTTAGGACTAATAGTTACGCCAACATTGACCTGGAAAGAACAAATAGATAAAATATGCAATAAGGTAAATGGATTTGCTTATGCATTGTACAAATTAACCAAAGTTGCAAGCTTAAATACTGCCATTACAGCCTATTTTGCGTACGTAGAAACAGTTTTAAGGTACGGTTTAATCATTTGGGGTAATGGTACTGATGTAACAAGATTATTGATTGCTCAGAAACGCTGTGTTAGAGCTATATGCAATTTGACATCAGACATATCATGTAGACCTTATTTTATTTCTTTAAAAATATTAACACTGCCCTGTCTGTATATATTAGAAGTGGCGATGTTTGTGAAGCAAAACGAAAAATTCTTCGTGCGATCGAGTAATGTAACTGAAAGAAGTTTGAGAAACCCGAACAAAGTAGTACATACATCGATACCCAAAACAAAAAAAAAATTAAAAAATAGTCTCTTTATGTGTACAACTGTCTTTTATAAAATACCCAATGATATAAAAGATTTGCCGGCTACTCGTTTTAAAATATTATTGCGTAGATGACTGATTGAAAAAGCTTTTTACTCGATTGGTGAATTCCTTAATGAAGGATAGTTTATCAGTAATTAATTTGTAAGCATGATAGTCGATACAAAGTTTTATAAATAATTTTACATAATTGCATCTGACATACTTATGTTTACTAAACTAAATTCCTTGACATGTTCAATAAGTTTAATATTTCCATTTGACATCTTATACATTTTTTAATTATTTTGTTTTATTTTTATTTTTTTGTACAATTTGATAAAATTGACATGATTAATAACGTTTTGACACAATTGTAATATTTTGATATACTATTATTATACTATTATTGTTAAATTTGACACAATTTTATGTAATTATGAAATATTTTAAGTTTCATCAATTTTATTATTATTATTAGGTATTATTATTATTATTTTTTGCATGCTGTTCAAGATGGCTAAATAGGCCAAAGCTCTTAAACTGAAATATCACAACTGTATATAAAACCCTATTTATTGCAAATAAATACATTATTATTAGAGATTATCTAACTAACGGACTAAATCGTATTTCGTTTTTTTTTTTACCCACTAATTACTCTCTTAGTAGGTGTAATAATAATATAATAATTCGTCAGTTCTACCACCAACATTTACTGGATGCAACTTTCGTCAAATATGAACGGTATCATATGCACCTAATCCATTAAAAACCTTTTTACACAACTTTGACAATCGCTGTCATTTTTGTACGACTCAAAAAACCGTGTACCGTGTATTGTATAACGCACATTGGATAAGATAAGCTATTTTTGTGTTCATAACTTTATCGCAATTTAATTATAACCGTTATCGTTCAATTCAATAGCATTTATTCTCAAAGGAGTGAGTTTAATCTGAAGATTGGAAAACAGATCTTTAACAAAGCAATGTCCACGTAGTGCCTCTCGCGAGAGTTTTATTGTGTACATTTTTATATAGTAAATATTATTTAGAGGTATTCTTTACTGTACTCTAGAAGACTGTTTTTCTTTGTTATACTTTTCTCAATTTTTGTTCACAACAGTATACTGGTAAATATTATCAATGGAAAAAACTTAAAAAATCTACCAGCACCAGGTACTCCAAAATAGGACTCGAACTCACGACCTTTCGCTATCCGGACGACTGCTCTCCCCATCTCGGGGTATCTGAGGCTCGTGGATTTTTTAAGATTTTTTTATCGAGAACTGTTTTTCTTATTGATTTTGATTCTATGTAAATAGTTCTTAATATTACTTTATGAAATTCATTAACACTTCACTTTTCAAAGTACATACCTACACAGAGTAGAATAGAATAGAAAATTCTTTATTTTCTCTTTATTTCTATCTTTATTCTTTTTTGTATAATGTTAACCATTATACAAGTCACATTTACAAAGGAGAATGGGCAATTTACTATGAGAATTCGGCCACTTTTGCGTAACCGTGTATTGTAGAAAACAACGGTAAATCATAGAGAATTATTTCTAGAATGAGTTGGAAAAAACCATTTTAAAATTATGCCGGAGCCTAAAAATATCTTAATATTTAACAGAGATTTTGAGGTTATCCCGTTATAATATCTGCGTATTTCAAACAATCGATGACTAACGGATATTTAATTGCGAAAAAGTACATATCTATACCTATATTATAAAAAGGAAAGATTGGATTTTTTTATTGTAAAGGATAAACTCAAAAACGACTGGGCCGATTAAAAAAATAGTCTTTGACTAATATAATACTTGACCAACATTATCAGAGTTAAAATATTTTATTTTGTAAAAGTAGTGGTAAGAAGTTCGCATGTCAAGTCGATTAATAACTTGAATCTTAGTAGTTAGTCGTAGTTATATTGTAGTAGGTAGGTAGGTATATACTCACCGCTAAAGAAAATATTATAACGAATGTCACTAGCAATCTTAAGATATTTAGGTATTTATCTAATGGAATCTTGTTATATTTATGTATAACACCAAACATTTTGTTATTTATGTATAACACCGCTTAAACACGCATGTTTCTTCCTCCGTGAAAACTCACAGTTAATTCGCAATTATCAATACCCAAATCGCAGTACCTAATCAAGAGTACCTACAAAACGGCACAATAAGGGCGCTTGCTTATGCACTACACTGAATTTTCAAGTCCAGTGGTCTGATTATAATACGCAACTTATTTTTAATAGTGTCAAATACCCTATTCTTTGGGATTAGTGACGAACGTTAACATGACCGATCGTTGGTTCAGTCTGTACGTGTCATATTAAGATGCGCCACCCGGCCGATTGCATTAATTTGCGTTCTATTATTTACTATGAAATAGCGTACATACCTTTGTTCATGCTAAAAAGATAACCGAAAGATGTCTTATCTTAGATAGTAACTAAACAATCGATTTTTTCGATACGTAGATTAATCCGTAAGTTTATATAATCGATAAGGCGATTGAGTCTATTGTTGCATGTCGACATTTATCCAAAGCCATATAATTTGTCTAAATTAGTCAGAGTAGCTCGGTGGCGTAGTGGATAAGTGCCGCGGCTCGCGATTGTAGTCGTTAAGCAACTTTCGCAAGGGTCGGTCACGGGATGGGTGACCAAAAAAATATTATCTCGAGCTACTCCGTGCTTCGGAAGGCACGTTAAGCCGTTGGTCCCGGCTGCATTTGCGGTCGTTAATACCCTCCAATCCGCATTGGGCCAGCGTGGAAGGTCATGGCCCATCCTCCTTAACCATCCATAAGGAAGGCCTGAGCCCCTGCAGTGGGGACGTAAAAGGGCTGGTTATAAAGTGTGGTGTGATAAGTCAGTTTAGCAATTGTTTTAATACGGTTAATTTTAAACACCGCATAATTTTAAAATAGTTTTAAATTTATATAGAATATATTATAATTATAGAGAAGATTTTTGATAAATAAATGCAAAGTGCGCGCAATTTGCGTAATTTTAGCCGACTTCTGCCCATTCTCCTTTAAAACAGGTTTACATTATAATGTAACAATTTCCTTATCGCTTTAAGCTTCTTAGGCAACCGTGCGATGGCGAGAGAGAGAGAGAGACACAGATAGATAACAATTTACGAAGACAAGAGGGGGGTGGGGATGTAAATGTTATCAATAACATTATAAAGAAAATATGTTCAAATAATCTTAATTCCAAATAGACAACAAAATATGAAGTGAATCAATGCATAATACAAATATATATTCAACATATACGCAATATACATATATCTACAGATATAAACTTACACATACATATATGTTATGCATAACCAGGTATATGTAGTTATACTCGGCAGTAGCAGGATATTTCATTGAGAGAGATAGAATTCCCATATGTATTTGTAACAATATTATTGACCTCGTCATTACATAGTATTTGTAAATGTTACCTCTGATTGTTGGTGAATTTCTTTCGCTCATTGTACTTGTCAGCTAAAAGAGGTCGTGGTCGGATGGTAGACTAAAAAATATGTTGGACAATTCAAAAGTACTGTTGATAAGTTAATTTGAACAAATGTTTTGTTGTCTTTGACTTCGTTGAAAGTATCTCACTGTTATTACGAGTATTTCCTTTACGCATCCTGGCTTTTAAAGCTATTACCTTCTGAGCCGATTATGTGGCGTCCCAGAGTACGCTTCAATTGTGGATATATGTGGTCCACAATCACACTCTTGTTCGTGTGGAATAGGTGTTTGTAGTTATTTGGCATTTTTGATCCATTTGTCATTTATGTTTTGTTATTTTGAGTGCTAGGTTACAATTTTGAAGTGCATCTTACAAAATACAAAATATCATAGATTACGTTGCCACAGAGTGGTTGACAAAGATTATAAAACAGATGTGCCACACGCGGATATTCATTCTGTTGAGCAGTGGCGTTATTACCGTTTAAGGCAAATAGCAAAGTTGGGAGTTAGGATTCTTCTTTGACCAAGGGGTTTCGGCTTGGAGTCCATGGCGTTTTGGGGGTTTGCGAGCCTGTGGTTACGCCACAGTTGTTGAGCTTTAAAAGCTATAATTCTATCTTTTTAACAAATTCAAAACCAAAAAGGTCCTGAATTCAATTAATGTGTTGTATTTAATTTTTGGCCAATTTCGAATGCACAATACTATTATGAAAAATATTTTTGATGAAAAATGTTTAAAAAATCCACTTGGCTCTGGCACCCTGAGATGGGATTCAAACCCTTGAACTTTCGCAATCCGGGCGACAGCTCTAACCACTGAGCTACCCAGGGCCTAACAGGACTGACGACGAAAATAGGACATTAAATTATTTTGAATAAAAAAAAAAAGAATTGATTTCAAAAACGAGAAAAATAATACTCCCTCTATAAAACTTTTATATATGATCCGCCTTTATGAAATGGGTAGTGTCTTTGTGCCCTTATAATACAGACATTCTCCTTTATATGTCAGACTAGCTCGATAGCGTAGTGCTTAGGTTAGGTTAAGTTTGCACTTTCGGTCTGCGATACAGTTGTTAAGGAACTTTCACAAAGGCCGATTGGTGGATGGAGGATGGGTGATTGAAAAATTGTTAACTTGAGCTCTACCGTGCTTCAGGAAGTACGTTAGGCTGCTGGTACCAATTGCAACTATAGTTATTAGAGCTGATTTATTCACACCGGGCCTGTCCAACAGTGGGGATATTTAGAGGCTGGTGATGCTGATTGTCCTTTATATTTAAAGAAGATACGGTAAAAATTTATTCGAGTCATTTTAAATCGTCGTTTACAATATACAACATTATACTGTAAAGAAAAATGAAAATCTGTTCTCGCATATATATAATTTTCGATTCGCTTTGTTCGTATTCATGAGCATGAATAAATATTGTTCAAGCTTTGCATAACAAAATGATAAATAAAGTTGAATATGTGACGCCATTGCGTTCGAGTTGCGAGGGAAGGTTGGTGTATGAATAGGAGCTTCTTCACAAACTTGAGCGTCTGGAGAATGTTTGCATTAGATTCATTTTTAATCTTAGGAAATATGACCATGTGTCACACTTCTGATCTAAGTTACAATGGCTTCTTGATTCGCCGGCGCAGAGACTTGCACACTCTTACGGTTCTTTATTCTATACTTTTTCTTCCATTCTCTCCGCCTTATCTTAAAAAATGCTTCTCCTTCCGCTCTTTCTCTACACAGTGTTCATTGCGTTCCTCTACCGATCTCACTCTTGAGATTTCTCGCCACCTTCTCTGTGCATGCTGTGCGGCTTTGAAACTCAATCCCGGAATGTATTAGGAAAGCTCGTTTCACACAATACGTTTTGCGATCAAGTTAAGAGTCATTTCCTATCTATATCTTAAAACATTTTTACTTATTATATATATTTTAAACTGTTGTAGAACATTAATTTAAATCTGTCTTTTAATCACCTTAATATATGTTTGTCTAGAGTTATATCCGTTATTTATTTATTTATCCTTCCTTATATTGCAGCTACCACCCCACACTATCCATTAAGACTTCTTTTTCTCTCCATTAGTTGCCTGGAAGAAATTGCTGCACAGCAATAAGGCCGCCAATTGTATTCTGTTTCTTCTTAATGTAATTTTTCTGTAACCTATGTTATATTGAGTGCAATAAAGTGTATTATTATTATTATTATTAATTAAAGTTTTGGAAATAAACTTTTTTCATTATCCACTTGGTCCCTGGCACCCTGAGATGGAATTCGAACCCATGACCTTTCGCAATCCGGGTGTCTGCTCTAACCGCTGAACTACCCAGGACCTAACAGGACTGTCGAATCTTTCAAGCACTTGTTACTTTTTCGCAACTACAGAGCGTATTCTCATCAATGTTCAGGCATCCACACAAACAGCCGAAATAAATATTTTTACAAATATTTAACGTTTTCATAAAAATGGGCGACGGTAATCACTTACCATCAGGTGAACCGTCTGTTCGTCTGCCCCCTATCCCATAAAAAAATGAGAATTTGTTGTAATTATTATATTCTAACTTTTCTATTTTTGCCCTACGTGTTGTTGTTTCGGATTTTCCATAACAGAACTACTTAAAATTTGTTCATTTGTAATCTGAGCATTATGTGTGATTTTATCTAATGTTTATTATTTATTAATGTGAATTAAATTTATACGAATATTACACAACATATTATGGGAATGACGGGCTCAATGGCGCGGTGGTAGCGTTCCTACTATTGCGCCGAGAGTCGTGGGTTCGATCCCCACTCAGGACAAACATTTTTGAGATTAACAATTATGTCTGCTCTGTGTCTGGATGTTTTCTATTTATATTATGTATATATTTGTATTCATATATATTAATATCCGTAACAAAAGTGCCTAAGCTACTTACCTCGGAATCGGATCAATGTGTGTGATATTGTACGAAATAAAAAAATAATAAAAAATTCAAGACCACACACCAATCCATTGAGGAATAATAAGTGTTAACGGCAGCAGCCAGAACAACTTTTTGGTCACCCATCTCATAGGTCATTACCTATGGAAACGCCCTATGACATTAAGCACGTCTTGGCAGTCAATACACTAATATTATTTGTTTGTTTACATCTAACAGGCTCCGAAACTACTGAATCGATTTTCAAAACTCTTTCAACTACGGGAAACTACATCATACGCAGGTAACATAGCCTACAATTTATACAAGCGACGTCGCGTTCAAACATGTTGACTTGAATAACACTGACACTGAAAAATTAATGAATTATATTAAAGTCAAGTTTATATCTCGCCTTCGTTAGAAACGTCACAACTGTTACTAACTCCTGGAGCATAGCAACACAAAGTGGGTCTTGACCTCATATAACGATCCTGACAAAGAGATTTCACCTAATACAATTTAAAAACGTCTTAGGTTCTTTGTTTGGTATCTACTAAAGACAAAAAAATGAATTAGGAACAATGAATTTGAAGATCTCAAAGCTTTATTATGTCTATTGAAATGTTATAGAAACACGCTGTGTAATATCTGTGTATAACACGCGGGCGAAGCAGTTGGCGGAACGCTAGTTAAACATTTTTTTTTATTTATTGCAAATAAATACGTTATTATTATTATTCCCAAACGTAACCAGTAATAAAAGTACAGAATAATAAATAAAAAACATAGAAAAGTACGGATATTATGGTCCCATAGCCGTTATGTTAATGTCTTATCAAAAAGTTCTGCTCAATCCCCATGGGATTGATGTGATGGATGGACGGATGAAGAGGCATGAATTCTATTTCTAGAAGATTAATACGGACTGATATATATATATATATAAAAAAACTTTAATGCCGTTCACAAATTCATGACCAAAAGAAAGTGTTGTTTCTTGGACTTTTGAAACACCTTTGCTTTTAAATAAGAATATTTTTTTTGAAAAGTTGAAGAATTATTTTCATAATATATCGAAGTCGTTTTAAGTATTTTGAAAAGTAAGAAAAAAATAAGAAATAAAATTATTTTCTCTGTCGCGATTTCTTTTCTAAACTTTTTTAATGTGATATGATGTGTGTAAATAAGATAGAAATAGAACTATTTTGTGAAACTATCTTCATACATATGCTTATATTCCTAGGGTTTTTACTATATTATGACTATTTCTAACTTACTACGAGATACATATGCAAAATTTCAGCTCAATCGAAAAGGGGGTCAAGTTTGCAAGATTTAACTCACACCAACAAACTAACTAACACCGTAAGTTAAATAACGACTTGAAATTCTGTTGCTAAGTGGAAATCGCGAGAACAATACACTTAAGTTAAAACCGACCAAAATTCTTAAGGAGAGAAAAAATTAGAGATTGCAAAGAAATCCTATAAATATAAAACATTTTTTTCCCGTACATCTGTATAACCCCGCACGAAAGTAAACCCAAATGAGGTTCTTATTTGTAAATTTACTTATATTAATAACATTTATTTATATATATTATATAAAACTAAAAATATAGAAAAAAAAGCAGCCCTTGCTCAATTTCTTGCCAGTTGTTCTTGGTATAAGATCCCCGTAGGTTTACAAACCGATGGCATTAGTTTCGACTTTCACAAGTTCTTATAGAGCTTAGACTGAATTATATGATTTCGAATTGTTTTTTGTTTATATATTTTTATTTTCCGCGTAGATTTTCGTGCTGGGTCCTTGAGTGCCAAAATTATAAATGTACTTATTGTAAGACTTTGACAAGAACAAAATATTTAATATAAATTAATAAAAAACTAAAATTCGCGTCCTAAACTTTATAGTATTAAAAACTTAATGACTCCTCTGAAAAATATGTCCAAGAACGCTACTAAGTCCGCCGTGTCAACTTCTATTCATAAATATAAAATGTACTCACTAAATAATTAGCATTGTGTAAGTATCCTCTTGTTTCTACGAAAATCCATCAATCGATTGAAGAAAAATAATGTACAAAGTATATATATATAAAAAAAAAAACAAAACACTATCACCAACTGCACAACAGAAATTAATAACACGCACAATAAAAATTAAACAGAATTGAGTACAATAAAAACAAATAACGTGTTCAAACAGTCGTTACACTTGAAAAATAAGCTACAATCGCGTACAAAACTTTCAGCTTAGTCGCCAATCGCACGTGCGAACCGAAAGCTCGCTCACGCAAAACTGAAGACTCGAGTACCTACTTAAAATTATCATATCCCATCACACGAGGAAATATAACAGCCAAGCAAATTATAACCATCGACTATAAATTATTTCCTTATACAAAACAGGATAATGAAGTGTACACGAAATTGTTGTGTGTAATTAACTACTAATAGAGGTATTTTTAATATCGGGAATTATCAGAAGATGATAATTAATAGACTCCTATGAATTACCTATTATGTTATATTTCAATTGTATTGTATAGAGAAGTGATTATTTGAGAGAATGTCATTTATCTTGTAACTATTTTAGCCGATATATGAGAACTTGAATATAGCAAGAATTGTTAATAGCTAATAATAATATTATTGTAACTATCAACAACTCATTCAAAATTGTTGTTTATTTGGTAAAAATAATTCCCTAAATTATGACATACTAGCTTTGGCCAGCGAATTCACCCGCGTGGACCCTAAGGAAATGTTTAGTGGGATAATAAGTATCCTATTATATAAGTCAGCTAACACCCTATCTGTATACCACAGTTCATCAAAGTCCGTTCAGTAGTTTCGGCGTATTTGACGGCTAAACATCCACACATCTAAACATCCAAACAAAGAAACTTTCACATTTATAATATTAATAGGATTCTCAATTAATTACTTCTCTCGACTGTAGATACTAATGTTAGTGTCATTTAAGGGGTTATGAATCACTTATTTATTTTTCGTTAATTTATTTCAAATACGAAAAGAGGTTCTACGTTTGACGGGCATGTATGTTCACCCAATAATAATTCCGCGAATTGCAGATGGATTTTTAAAATTCTATAGAAAATCGGTCTTTTATTCTAAATTTTATGGGCTTGAGGTGGTCCCATAAAAGTATCGCTTTAAAATTCCTGATTTTTTTTAAATCAAAGTTTCAATAAAATATCAGTAAGTAGGTACAAATTACACAACATTATTTTAGTTTCAAATCCAAAACTGTGTGCGTAGGTTGTTGAAGTAATTCTATTTCTTAAATGAGAAACAACGATGATACCCACTATAACCACTCCATATAGTAATGCCATGATGATATACTCGTAGGAAATATAATTTTCAATAACCAGGACCTAAAACTTCTGAGGACTAAAAATTATTCACAGAGCTCTTTGGGCAAAAGGTTATCGCACGATTTCGGTATTCTGCAACTGTTTCTTTTTAGATGAAAACACAAATTGCAAGTTATTTTAATGAGCACTAACGCTTACTGTATACGAAATAACAGTTGATCGATTAAGTGTCAAAATAGAGTTCAGTGGAAATTGCCGATTTTGCCACATTAGAATTGCTCACTTCTTTTTTATGATTGCGACTTCAGATTGTCAGATGAGTTAGCGAATACGTCTGCAGATCTACACGTGAAAGAGACGCATTTTGTGAAACATTGATATTAGTAAGAATAACTGCTACAAATTTATAAAATGTTTGTTTTACCTTGGTCACTGGATCTCCAACTCTCAATGATGACCTAGACATTGAAAGGGAACGTAGGGCGCTAGCTGTTCGCTATAATATGCTGGCACGCCGTTTTGCACGATGTACTGATGAAGTTAAACTGACGCTTTTTAAAGCATACTGTCAGTTTTTTGTCACGTGCAGTCTATGCGCACGGTATACGCAGCGAGCATATGGCGTGTTGCGTATCCAGTACAACAATAGCTTCAGAGTGCTGCTCGGAATTTCACAGTTATGTAGTGCTTCGTCTATGTTCGCGGACGCACGTGTCGATGATTTCTATGCCATCACGCGTAAACGTTCGTCATCACTTCTGGACAGGATACGCAGTAGTTGATGAGGTTGGTTACAGATGGATGAGACAGTCCAATATTGATACGATGACTCTTTATTTACTTATATTAAATTATAGTTCTATTGTTACTTACATTCACTATGGAGTCATATTTCTGAAATAAAGATTATTATTATTATTTACTACTGTGCTATTATCTACTGTACTTTATTGCTTTATAATACTATACATTTATTAGGTATTTGTTTAAATGTTTCTAAAAGAGATCTCACTCAAATTGAAAACTTGCAACTTGAGTTACTCGAACACTCGAGTACGATTCGAGTGAGATAGTTAAATTACTCGAATGACTCGAGTCACAAAATCCTATTCGAGTAGCATCACTAAAGCGAAGTCGCGAGGAAACGACTAGATACAAAAGTACTTACATTCAAAAATATAAATACCCGATGAACATAGAAAATCCTCCTTTAGTATTTTGAATTAATGCAAAGTGCAAAGTCTTTTGTTTTTTTTTTTTCGCAGATATTGAGGTGATATTTATAAAAAAAAACAATTTTATATTTTTATAAAAAGAAAACTACTAATTCGATTGCAATATGGGATATATTGCAATCGAATTAATAGTTTATAATAAATTTAAGTAATATAAAAATATTATTATCCTATAATGTCGCCACTGTTGGGAGCACAGGGATTTTCTATAGGAGGGATCTAATAAGGAAAACGGGCCATAACTCACCGAATGAGCCCAGCAGTTCTATTCTATAATAAAATAAGCCTAGAACTTGATCGAGTAACGCTTTCACAGCTTGAAAATTGAATGAACCGAAATCTACATCAAAACGAAGTAAAAGTTTTTTTCCATTGAGGGTCTATGTTTATTTATTTATCTAGGAAAACCAACAACTAATCAAACTAGATAGATTATGGCATAACAAACAATAAGCCAATTATAGTATTAGTAAAACCTCCCTTTTGAATCACAGTCTTTTATTTCCAATATCAATTGTACATTCGCTATTTTTATAAATTATATTTTTGACGCAATGATGTTCGTCATCCGATGGCCATCGACATAATCACCGTCCGTTTTTTTTTATTATTATATTCCCTCCTACCGTCACCTTTTTTCTTTTTTTTTTTTTAATATTAAATGCCATCCGATAGTTTGTCATAATGCCAAGATTTAAAAAAATATGAGATAGCTAACAGACGGCCATTCTGCCTTAGGAATGTCCCTATTCCTAAAACCGCTTCGGCCATTCGACAATTTGTGTGGCCTCATACAAATGAAATCACAATAAGTTATAAATAATAAACAATCATAAGAACAAAAGAAAAAAAAAATAATGCTGTGTAAGTCAATTACATAAATTGATGAATTATTTAGAGCAACAATGATTTAAAATTCTCAAATAACGAGTTAAAAATACTATAAAATTAATTACTTCATAAGCAAAAAAAAAACATTAACATTTGTAAATAGGTATCTATATAAATATAATCAATAATTAATTTAACGCTGAGTACACTGCACTAACTTAAAGATTACAATCTTCATCTTGATCTCAAGTCGCAGTCAATAACTTATCATCATGAAGCCGAAAATACAATAGGTGCCACTTGTTGGCTAATTTACGTTGAGTTTTCAAATTTAAACATAAATAAGGTCACATCGAGCTACCGTTTGCCTTCTTTAGGACACGGCCTGCTTTGTTTGCCGTCATTGATTTCCAACTTCTGGTGTCAATCGGAGCTACCGTTTGCCTCATTAGAACACGGCCTGCTGCTATGGAAATACTTCTTTAAATGGTAGCTTAATATCCAAAAGCTACCGTTTGCCACTTTTGGACACGGCCTGCTATTCCTATTAGAAGGTGATAAACAACATAATGTCCAAAAGCTACCGTTTGCCACTTTTGGTCACGGCCTGCTGTTCGTATTAAATAATGGTTAACAAATAATCAAAAACTAAAGCTACCGTTTGCCACTCTTGAACACGGCCTGCTTTCAAGATTCACCCGGTAGTAACTTTTACTCCGGTCTGCACATCTAAGCTGAAAAGGTAAGGAAAAGGACATTAGGTAAAGGTGTGTGTATCTACTTACTCATGCATCGCTACTCTTACTACCATCATCAACATCACTTTCATCTCTGTCGCTAACTGGTGGGGATAACTGGAAGGTTATCCATCTTTTCAGCTGATCAGCTGGATATATATTCTTGTACTTCTTTTTTGAGTGCCCATCGATACTTCTAACTTCATACCTATCATTATCAAGCACAGCAGTAACTCGCAGCGGTCCGCGGAATTTAACAGCTAATTTCTTACTTTTACCCTTTTCTGGGTTATGATTTGGGACCATCACCAAATCACCTTCTTTAAATATTTTCGTCGGGGCTCTAGATTTATCATACGTTTGTTTCATCCTCTTCTGATTCTTTGCGATAGTGTCTATTACCTCATTTCTAATCTCTTCCCTATCATTTCCTTCATCAATATCTAAAGACCCCCTGATTAAGCTTTCGGTTTCACCTGTAGTTCTTTGACCGAAAACTACTTCTGCTGGAGTCTTGCCTATCCCTTTATTAATTGTGTTGTTTAAACTCCATTGTAATTTGTCTAAATTTAAATCCCAGTCTTTTTCGTCTAGATCATGATTCATCGTAGCAAGAGAATTGAGTATTGTCCTGTTGTATCGCTCAATCTGGCCATTGGCACGAGGCGTTGCAACTGCATTTAATACGTGCTTAACGCCTAAAGATTCGATGAATGCTTTGAACTCATTAGACGTAAAGCTAGTACCCTGATCTGAAATAATGACTTTAGGACAACCGAATATTGCAAATATTTCTTTAAGAGTTTTAATTGTTGTTTTAGATTTAAGATTTTTAACCGCCTTTATAAATATATATTTACTAAATCCGTCTATTACTCCTAAGATGTGAGTATTACCACGTTTACTTTTTATAAATGGACCCAAGTGATCCATATGTATAGTATGAAAGATAGACGACGGTTTCGGTATAGGATGTAAGAAACCTGATTTCTTACCAGCCTTGTCCTTATTATATGCACAATTAATACAAGCCGCAACGTATTTCTTAATAAAGCGTCTCATCTTGGGAAACCAGTAATCAGAAGATATTTTCTCTAATGTTTTCTCAAATGAAAAGTGACCCACTTCATCATGATTAAGTTGGCATATGCGCCAACGAGCACCACTTGGTACAACCCATCTCAACTTCTGTCCAACACGCCTATACACTTTGCCATTTCGTATACAATAATTGTTGGTAATATCTTTTAAATCTTCAGCAGATGATTCTAGAATGGATTTAACATGTTGTAGATGCGGATCTGTCATTTGTACGGTATGAAGCCAGTCATTTGTATTAATGTGTAATACCTCTTCAACCTCTTCATTATTACTTTCAAATGGTAACGGGTTGCGGCTTAGAGCGTCTACATGTTGCATATTATGACCAGGACGATATTGAACCGTAAAATTGTATTCTTGCAACATGAGCCACCATCGCGCTATTTTTGGGAGAAGATCTCTCTTAGTGAGAGTCGAACGTAACGCATTACAGTCCGTTACGACTGTAAAGTGTAATCCGATTAAATAAATACGAAACCTCTGCAAGGACACCACGACTGCCATAGTCTCAAGTTCATATGAGTGCCAAAATTGTTCTTCTCGGGTAGTTTGTCGACTGAAATACGCGACCGGGCGGAACGGACTTTCCTCATCTGGTCTTTGGAGTAATACGCCTCCTAAGCCTATTTTGCTGGCATCACAATGCACTTGGGTTTCATAATTATAATCATATAGTGCTAATATTGGTCGAGAAATGAGTTTCGATTTAATATCTTCGAAAGCGGTTTCTTGCTCAGCTTCCCAATGCCATACAACATCAGATTTGGTCAATTTCGTTAGTGGTTTAGCGATAGTCGCGAAATTATAAATGAATCGCCTAAAGAAACTTGCTAAACCAACAAACTGTCTGACTTGATGGGCGTTTGCTGGCCTAGGAAAATCAGATACAGCCTGAATCTTCTTCTTACCAGGTTTGATGCCTTCGGCCGATATTTCATATCCGAGATAATCTATCTCTGATTGAAAAAAGTTACATTTCTTCAAATTTAGAGTAAGACCGGCTTGTTTCAGCAGTTCCAAAATTTCAGCGAGTTTATCATAGGCTTCGCTAAAATTTCCGGCGACAGAAAGTAGATCATCTAGATACGGTATGGCTAGCTCAAATCTCTTGTTACCCAAAGCCTTATTAATCATATTTTGAAAAACTGCCGGGGCATTAACAAGTCCAAAAGGCATTCTGTTGTACTCATAATGCCCGTCTGGCGTTACAAAAGCAGTGAAGTGTCTGGATTCTTCCGCAACTGGGATTTGATAGTATCCTGATGCCAAATCTAAACTAGTAAATAGACTTTTACCACTTAATCTATCTAATTGATCTTCAATTACAGGCATCGGATAACTATCTTTTACGGTTTTCTTATTTAGAGCTCTATAGTCAACACAGAGTCTGTATTCATTATTTTTCTTTTTGACTAGCACAATGGGGCTTGCGTAAGCAGAATGTGATTCTCTAACTATGTCATTGGCCAGTAAGTCACCTATCATCTGTCTCACTACAGCTCGTTCACTGTATGGGAGTCGATAAGGTCTATACGACACGGGTGTATCATCTTGTAGTCGTATAGATACTTCTGTTATATTTGTGCATCCCAGCTCACTCATATTCAATGCGAAGCAATCCCTATATCTATTTAATAGTTCACATAGCTTACTTATCTGTTCTTGTGTTATGTTCCGACCCACGTTAATCATGCCTGGTGTTATCATCTCTTTTTCTAACTTTTCTGTCCCAGGATTTACATGATTAGAGGAAATTGTATTGATACTAGCGCTTATACAGTTCGTTTGATACATATCACTATTATCACCTAATTTAATAGCACGCGACATTATTTTATTTCTGTGAATTGTTAACGGTTTATTGGATAAATTCACAATAATGACTCGTCCTGCACCTTTTACAAACTGATAAACGCCTTGCAAAGTATTGTACTCTTCGCCAGTTTTCATACATATATTACCGGGGATAAAAAGATAGCCTGTATAGTAATCGTTTGTACGTACTGCTACAGCACTAATTCCTTCAATTTTGGTATCAGCAGAACAAGTAATGTTTAGTCGTTCAACATTTTTGCTATCGCAGTACAAAATTAACTGTTTATCAGTTTTATACACAGTTACAGTAGGTAGTTCAGTGATTGATTGCCCTATTAAAACGTCCATCCTACTCAACAAATTATCGGTTACCACAAAAACTTCTACATCTGCTACAACTGCATCCACTGATACTTCTATTATCGCACGTCCTACCGGTACGACACCATCTGAGCCGAACCCCTTTAGTAATGGAAGTCGACTCGTTTGTAAATCAAGATTTAATTCGGTTGCAACCGTTTGTTTTATAAGGGTACACTGACTACCGAAATCAATGTAACCGCATTTTTCAGTACCGTTAATTTTAACGGTTTTAAAATACTTACTATTTGGATTGTCTTCGTTATTAATGTTAAGGACCTTCTTAACAATATCAATCTGGGTATCATTTGTATTATGTTGAGCCTGTACCGCGGGTCGATTTGTAAGCAATCGGCACTGATGTGTTAGATGTCCCAGACGTGAGCAATGCCCGCATTGCTTTTTAGGTTTAGTACACTGAGTCGCTATGTGACCAAATTCTGAGCAGTTAAAGCAGCGTACCCCTTTCCTGGATTGCCCATCTATTCCCGTTTTGGGGGTAGTAATTGGGTTATCGGTTCTATTTTCAAATGGTTGTTGTCTAGAATATTGCGTTGGTCTTCTAGGTCCGGAGGTTACCGCTGCGACCTCCTTCTTCGATATCCTTCGTAAATATTTCAAAAGTTGTGAAGGTCGAATGAAACTAGATCCTTGAGCGTTTAATCTTATGCTACTATCGGTAATTCCATTAATGATACAATCAACCGCATTTCTACTTTTAATACCACACATTTTTACGAATTTCGCCTTATCGTGGTAATATTCTTCCAGGGTTTCGTCTCGTCTCCATCTCCTGTTTAGCATTTCGTAGAGGCGATCTGCGTAGTTTCGATCATCAGGAAATGTTTTTAATATTTTACGTTGCCATTGTTTCCATGTAAGGTCTACCGACCTTCTACTCTGATACCATTTTTTTGCATTACCAGCTAACTTGGGGATCGCATTAAAAATTATCTGCTTATCGCTCCACCCATACACTGAGGCAGTCTGATTCACTTTTCGTATCCAATCGACAGCACTCTGAGAATTAGCATCAGGGTCGTATTCAGGTAGAATACAGTGAGCCCCTTGAAAGCTACTCGACTCTTTATTCAGTACTCTTGCCAAGCTTTTGTATAAATCCCTATTGTCATAATTGTCAGGAGACTGCAAACGTCGTCGTTGCGATCGCTCGTTATGTTTCGAAGATAGTCTAGGACGCTTCCTTTTGTTAGAAGTACGTTTCGGAGAGCGAGAGCGGCTATAGTCAGCATATGATAATATTGTATCACTATCCGACGATGATTGCATGAGGCTTTCACTCGTGCTCTCGATCGACGACTGTGAATCATAACTGCAGTTGTAGCGACGACGAGCACGGCGGCGTCGGTATCGCGTATTTGATCTCCCTCTCCTGAGCGAAGACATGTCACCGCTGGAGCTAGACCGAGATCTATCACAACGTGACCTAGTGCGGTACCTATGACGTGTTTTGCGAATTCGTCTAGGTATACCATCCTGCGAATGAGATCTGTGACGCTTCCGTACTTTTTCTGAACGAAAATGGTCTCTTGAGTTACGAGAAGTTACTGCTATGCGCTGCATATTAGGTTCAATTGGTGGTGTGTAAGCACTTTTTAACGACATTATTTATTTCGGGATTACAAGGGTGAGGACTGGTTAGTATATTGGTACAGCAGATATTAAAAGGAAGATAATAAAACAAAACTCATTAGTCACACTCACAAATAAAAAAAATAAATAAAAAAAAGTCAGTACATTATTTTCGATTACTGTTTTTTTTTTGTAATAAATTTTGACACACCAAATGTAGGTGCATAAATACTGCTTCATATTGTTTATCGTATTATTGTAATTTATGATCAACCGATTGCGACAAGAAAAGTAGGATAGCAAAGTGATTTCAATTTTATTATGTAGTATTTACTCGTTACAGGCCAGATACCTTGCGTAATTATTATGTAGGTACAAATATAGGTATTAAAAGACATTACCATTTCAAGTGTACGGAATAAAAGCATAACTATGTAATTTTCTACTAATAACGTTTCAATTACTCTTCAATTTATCATTTGATTACTTGCTCATTCGTTAACCAATATAAATTAATAGGTAGCTATCTTATCAAGCATTATGCACCATATGTGTCCACAAATTATAAGAAATGTCGCAACATACCTACATAATATATTTAGGTACCTAAATTACCAGATAGATTAAAACATCATCTCAATTGAATTATATTTGGATTTCGCCGGTATCATGTACGATGACCTAAATAGGTGGGTAGTATTTCTATACCTAATAAATGTTACTAGGTACTAGTTTCGATAAATTATAGTTATAACTAATGCATACAAGTAAGTAAGTAAGTACATTTGTGATTTTGTAGTAATTTATTATTATTATTTTTTTTTTTAAAACCAGCGACATCGAAATACCTAATTGTTGGGTGGTTGGTAGGCAAATTTTTATTTAGGTAGCATTAAGTGTTCTCATATATGTTTTATCAGATGTCAGCATTTTAAATAGATGTTCATTATACTGTCGACTTCTTATCCATAGGTAGGTATCACATAATGCAAAAACCTCACAAATTCACCGAATTTACTTCGCAAATAAAGAAAAACATACCTGTGGGCGTTCTTCAACGAGCTTACCCCTTCTTCTGACTATTAGTAAAACCTCCTTTTGAATCACAGTCTTTTATTTCCAATATCAATTGTACATTCGCTATTTTTATAAATTATATTTTTGACGCAATGATGTTCGTCATCCGATGGCCATCGACATAATCACCGTCCGTTTTTACTTTATTATTATATTCCCTCCTACCGTCACCTTTTTTCTTTTTTTTTTTTTAAATTTAAATGCCATCCGATAGTTTGTCATAATGCCAAGATTTAAAAAAATATGAGATAGCTAACAATAGGTTTCCACAAATGTATGTCTAAGCTATATGTATAGCTTAGATTTAATCAGTTATTTCACGCACAAACTACACAATCAAATAAATAATCGTACCTGCGCCATTAATTAACGAAACAGTAAGTATTCTATTAGTTTCCGCTTAAATGAATTAATGTTGCAATCAAAGATGTCAACATACCCACACCCATCAAGCATCATATTTAAGCTTACGCTGGACCTAACAATAAGGCTGTTCTGCCTATAATTTGTAGATGACGAGGGAACCGCTATAAGTCGGTAATATCTCTGCGACCTTGTCGGGACTGAAAATTTAATGATATCAACAATTCTGAACAATCAACTGTTCTACGGAGCATTAGTGGCAGCAAATGTTGCGACAGCTCTGAGCACAAAGTCGAGTTCGAGGCTGTTTTTTAGCATGCAGAGCTGAACTTGAAATTCGAATTTTAATTCGCAACAAATTCAAAGAGACGGTGACAACTTGCAACCGCTGTGCGAGCCAGTCCAAATAAAAAAAAGAGATTTACAATTATTAGATGTTGATGTTGTGTGTGTGTGTGTGTGTGTGTGTGTGTGTGTGTGTGTGTGTGTGTGTGTGTGTGTGTGTGTGTGTGTGTGTGTGTATAATTTACAAATGTATTCATAAAATTTACAAAATTTTACACTAAAAGGGTAAAGCTTAGTGTAAACGAAAATCACAAATATTTCAATATGTTCGGGAAAAAACATCTCAACTTTTCAAAAAGTAAAAAATCGACTTCAAAACAAGAGTTATAATACAAACTTAGTAAAAATTAGATATTCATTTGAATTCGGTCGAGGAATCGCCAGCCATACTTTTAACCAGCCGGCTTCAAATTAAATCTTTTGAATTTTTTTTCATTAAAAAAAAATACTGTTAAATCCTCATTAAAATCATCAACGTCGAAATAAAATACTATTATGATGTACATACATCATAATAGTATTTTATTTCGATGCAAACGTATGCAAACAATCATACATATGATTGTTTGCATTGCATAGGCTCAGAAATTATTATAATAATTTTAGAAATTTCTTCATGTGTTAAGTTACATTATTCGCACGGGTGACATACATAAGCTATTATTTACGCGGGCGATTTCGCGTAAAAACAGCTTTAGATTACAAATTAGATCTAAAAACAAAACTACTGATCTGACCTCGTTGAAATTGTGAAATATGACAAGCACCAGCTCCGTATATAAAAAGAAACATCACAGTCGATCACCCAGCAGTGCTATACTTGCCGACGGGCTCACAGCATAGACGTTCATTCAACTAAAACCTACTTCAAAAAGTAAAAAGGTTTTAACTTCATCGAAGCTCAACAGAAGAATAGCAAAGCTGTTTCCATATAAAACACAAAGTGACTAGTTATCGAAGTATTGTTTTACATTCAATCAATTAAAACCTACTTCAAAGAAAAAAGGTTTTAACTTCATTGAAGCTCAACAGAAGAATAGCAAAGCTGTTTCCATATAAAACGTCAAGTGACTAGTTATCCCGGTATTATTATACAAGTAACAATTTCTGACGTCATAGAAGTCTATTCGCCTAAGCCGGCTCACACAGCGAGCTTTTGCCTCAGTAGTAACATACGAATGTCGGCTTTATTACCAACGTTTAAATGCGACCTATCATCTGCTTCTGTTTGCAGATAGGTTCGTCTTGATGCTTACGAGACACGCCAAGTGCTGGAGCTTTGTAGCTCGAGTGTCGAGAGAAAGTAGTCGTGATCCTTTCTTATTGCTATCCGTTGACTGAACGATTAAATGCCTTGTTATACAGAGTTTAGAGTGCATAATATGTTGCATAAACAGAAATTTAATGTATTTTCGTAGAAATGTTTTCATTGTATCTATAAAGTGTATTTATCATAAATATAATAATGTTATTTGAAAACAAGACGAAACCATAGACATAAATAATAGCATTTAATTTGTGAGAGGTCATACAATTAAAAATGACATAATTACAGTGATATGACACACTACCAATTGCCAATGGTCACAGTGAGCTTTTGGTTTCTAAGTAACTCACATGACGTACCTACATTTATTTTTTTATTTTTAGAAGAAGCTTTAAACGTTTATATGCAAACTAAACGAAAATAAATGTTGTATATTTAGGTAAAATTCTTTAAGTAGTTCATAAGTTATTTGATCGCGACAATGTTAGAGAATTAGTTAGATACCATGTAAATTAATAAATTAGAACCAATGAGGAGCCACCGCTGTATTTTGAGGAACTTCACTCATCTTGTTTTTCGTAAATAACGAGAAATAAAAACAAATCGCTGCCTGATGCGATTTCGATAATGTTTAATAGAACTATATCTAAAATATGTCTTTTACTTCAGTTTTAAATAAAATTTACTTAATTTTAACACAATAGAGATACAATGAAAACATTTCAACTGAAATAACTATATTAACTTTTCGTATTAAAACTATGCCACTATGAGCAGAGCCAATCTAGTGAACCTGTTATTTACCTAACAATGTTTATCTGATTTATGATGACAAAAATTGTTATTCCCCTTTGCAAATAAGCGACACGCAATTCCATGTTTGTCGATAATAAAAATAAAAGAGAATCGTTTAATGTGTTGCTGAGTGAAAACTCAATAACGACTCAATTGATCCGATAATTTTGCTCGTTTAAGTTCTAACATAGTTCTTGTGATGAAAAGAACGAAAATTCATACGAAAATCAAATAATTATAAATAAAACCAGTTTACTTCAACAGTTATAACTTTAAATACAGTTTTTCTTTAGATTGTTTTCTTCTCTAGATAATTTAGATGTTTGCGCACTAATTAATTAATCCTATGCTTTATCGCACTAACTTTTATCATTACAATGTTCGTCGGACTGACGTACAATCGCTGTATCATAGGTCGTACCGATGTGCAATCGCGCCTTCGTACGTCGAAACTATGTTGAGTCGCCCACCGATTGTCGGTAAAACGCACTCACGCACTAATGAGTGTCACGTCGTACGTAACCCTGAAACGGACTACATAGCTACCTCATGGAATTAATGGCCTTTCCACACTTGACTTATTTCAGTCGATGTTCGCAAAACGGAAAGTACTCTTTACATTCACGTATTTGCTATCGTGAGAACTTTCCTTGAATTGTTTATTCACGTGTTGTTTTGACACCTTTGTTTTTTATTACGTCATGAAAAATAACAACTAGCGCTAAGATTATCGTACTTGTTTATTTACCAACATCTTATACAGAAAAATATAGTAATGAGTATAAAAATTATATTCGCTACTGTAGATCATATTTACGTTTTTTACATGTTTTAAACCTTCTAACATCGCAACTTATTATATCTTTCTGTTCTTAGAGGACTATGACCGATTTTTGTCAATACACCTTCAGTTTGCCTTCTTCTAATAAAATAAAAATGAAACTTTTAAAATAAATATTTAGTTTATACTTCGTAAATATGTATGTTATGATATTAACTACACTTAATTCGAAACTATGGGAAAAGGTGTGTGCACTCGATCAAATATAAGTTATTTATTGTGATGAAATGATTTTCTTACAAATAGTAATTCAAAGACAATGGTCAATATAGAGCTTAATCCAACAACCTTATTAAATATAAGTTACATAAAAAAATATAGCCTATGTCAATTCTGTATGATGTCGCTACCCGTGAGTGAAAGATTTTTTAGAATCGATACAGTATTTTCGGAGCATTTTCGATACAAGCAAACATACAAACAAACAATCAAATCTTTCCTTTTTATACTAAATATAAATACATATATAGTGGTTACTAATATTCATTTATATTTACTATATCTTTGTAGACCGGACTTTAATGGGATTGAAAATAATAAAGAAAATACTGATAGTTATTATCTTTATTATTTTCAATCCTATTAAAGTATATATCAAGTGAATAAAAAATATATCAAATATAATTAGAACAAAATTTCCATCTTAATCGAACGATTAAAAATAGTTGTAAAAATATTTCTTTCGGCTGTTGACGTTGGGTTGGATTGCCTGAACATTGATGAAAATACGCTCACTCATTTGCCTTAAACAAATTGCCAATTTGACGTTTTCTCTTCTGTGAAGAGGAAACGTCAAATCGAAACGGTTTTATATTAAATTATTTTGGTAGAATAATCGTTTAATCTCGGTACTAAAGTATGTTCTCGTTTTATAATAAGAGCGATATAGTTTCAAATTAAAAACAGAATGAAAATATAAAAACATCAGTAACTAAAATTATGCCTCCGCAGTCCAAAATGTTTCGTCACGTACGAAATAATCCGTTAAATTTTTTTGTTCTATGCAACTCACTAAACGATTTGAGCTCAAAGCAAATTCTTAAATGACACAGCAAATACGAACTAATTCTCATCTGCCTAAAGGTGCGTTTTCACTGAATCGGTTGGTGATTTTCATGCTTCCAACTGTAAGCAACTCTTAAAAAACTTTGCCACTTTTATTTCCGTTTGTGTCTACGCCGAATTGAAACTAATGGCCAATAATTTGAGAAACATTTCAGCTGATGACTGTCTCCATTACCTGGCAAATATGTTATTGACCGAAGGAACTTAACACTCTTAATTTATTCAGTTCACTCTAGGATATTGTGAATGTCGGAATACAATAAAAGCTATTGAGAACCGTGTTGTCGCTGAGAGTTTTCCACGCATCGTCTTTATTTTTTTTATAATTTCCATCCCTCTATAATTATTTCTACGCGTGTGATGTAAATCAATTAACGTGTCGGTGAATTTGTCCTCATTACAGGCATATTTGTTTACATCTGAAGGTTCCAACCCATTCTCAACAAGCGCGTACTTTTGATGTTTATCACCAAAATGGAAACACGATTCCCAAGACCTCTTCAAATATTTTTTATTGCTAATACAAATTAGCACCAACGTGTGTTCACAATATAATTTAACTTAACGCGCGTAATTTTTTAAACTTTATCCATGACATTACCGTATCCTTTGCAGGCTCCATGATTACCCGGAAAAGGACCTGAAAATTCATATATAAAGTTTACAAATTACACGCGTTAAAGCAGCTCCAAAGTTGGTTTTATAATTGATGTAGTAAATATAAGAAAGAAATAAATATGTGTTGACAATACAAGTTGGTATGATTATATAGTGGACACCCAGCTTAAGATTACAATAGCTGCTTTAATATCCAAACAAAAACGGCTATATCTAGAAGCCAGACAGAATGTTTATCAAGTTTCTGAGATAAAAACTGCAACGATTCTCTTTTGTTTGTATCCCGGAGATTCTGGAGAGTTTCCCTTTCCTTGCTAAATAGAAACCACTCAACTCACTGTAATGACTTGTTTGTCGGATTCGCTTGAATGGCGACGTTTTGCGACGCGTCTCCTTGCTGTCTTTCAATATGTTGTAACGAAGTTTTACACGAAACTGGAAGAGTGTCAACGCTGGTGCTTTTTTTGATTCGATAATCTATTCTTGGTAGGTTTTAGAGTACGAAATAAATGTCGGATTCTCTTTTAAGGTCTAATATAGGTATAGGTAGCTGTAGATATACCTTTTAAGCTACTGCTTTATACTTCAATGATACGAAGATACAAATAGAATATTTTAATAAAATCTCTTTCCAATTTTTTCACTCATTTACCTGTCGACTTGTTTGTCTTCCTGCAACTTCGCTCGTGTAAATCGTAGCCTTTGTCACCAACCCATAGCGACTGACATAGTGATCTATCAACGCACAGCCCAAACCACTGGACGGATCGGGCTGAAATTTGGCATGCAGGTAGGTGTTATGACGAAGGCATCCGCTAAGAAAGGATTTTGATCAATTCTACTCCCAAGATGATAAAATAGGGAATGAAAGTTTGTATGAAACTTTGTCAATTTTATACCGATCGAGCTGAGACATTGCATGCATAAAGCTACTATGACGTAGGCATCACCTAAGAAAGGATTTTGATCATTTTTACCCCCAAGGGGATAAAATAGGGGATGAAATTTTGGCAATTTTAAACTGATCGGGGGAGACATTGCATGAATAAGAAAGGATTTTGATAAATTCCACCCGTAAGGGGATAATAGGGAATGAAACTTTATTTCAGCTATTTTACACGATATAATGAATAAACATTCGTTAGAAATGCTGCTCAAAGTAACTTTATCACGCGGACTAAGTCGCGGGCAAAAGCTAGTTATATTAATAAAATGCCGATGATATTTATATTGCATCTTTCTTACAAATAAAATATTTTTATATCTTTAACCTTTTTTACGAATATCAAAATGTGTTAAAATACTCCAGACTAGAACTTCTAAATCACTTCCAAACTTTTCAATCATAAGCACTAAAATAATCAAGAAATATATCTGTTGCGACGAAGGCGTTTGTTGTTTACCACACTGAACATTTGAATGAGGAGATATTATGGTACAAATGAATTTGGTCTCTAAAATAGTGCCACGTAAGGACGAGAACAGGTCGTCACAAGAAATAACTGGGTTGTTTACATTACAATTATCGCGTCCTTTTGGCTCTGATAATACTCAAAGATAATATGTTTGAAAATTTGTCAGAGATTTGGATGCCGGCAATCTTCCAGCAATTCGCCCGACTCGGTGGGGATTATTCTACGAATATTCATGTTTTCATACGTCGAATTCTAAAATTCGGTTCTTTTAGGTTCTTTTCGGTCATATATAATGCCAATTCTTTCTCTAATTATTTTGTCCTGTATTTGTATCTATCTAGAAACGCAAACTGGCATTTTTTTATTTCAGAGACATAATATTTAGGGAATGCAATCTCGCTCTCGCGGGATCTCGATTTCGCGATATCTCGGCCTTTTTAACGAGACTGATCTCGGTCAAAAAATGGGTAAGAACTCGCGAGATTAACGAGATTGCACTCGAGCATTAAAATAACTTATTCTTAATGCGGCAGCGCCAATTTATGCGAAGTTTTAAAAAGGCGAACTACACTTTTCCATTACTTTTGTGTCCGAAAGGGCTGGTTACCTGACCCGGAACTATTAGAACATTAGAAGACGATACTTTGAACATTTCTTGGTCTGACGCCAGATTTTGTTTCGTACTTTGTGTTATAGTTACATATTTGCATTTATTTATGAATGTGTATGTATAATTATCTATTATTGTATATGTCGCATCATCTTTACGAAGATCGTTTGATTTAGTTTCTTTTTTTTTTAATTGCTAGTTACTCGATTACTTAATTATTCGATTGAGGGCGTGATCATCGATACTTTTAATTTTATTAGAATGGTGACACTGACTTTGACAGTTCGTTAACAAAAAACAAGTTGCCGCCATCTTGGCAAGCATATTGTTTCCGATCGCCGAGGATTAAAGGCATCCGACGACATCACGCTCAACTCGTTATATTTTCGTATGAAAAGTGATAAAATGGAATAAATCCACGTTGGTATACACGCCTGCAGTGTTATTTTAAAGATAGTCCCCTGATATGGACGATCTATTTGGGCTTCGTAATAGCCCCTTCGGACTACCCGTCGACATATATATAGTTCTTATATAGATATAGTTCTCAATAGCGTAATATACATATCTACATTCGTTATGTTTATCGCCACTTTAAGTTTTGTACAAAATTTACTGGTTGACTGGTAGAGAATGTCTCTTTAGCATTAAGTCCGCTATTTCTCTATTTCACCAGGTAATTAAGATTAAATAAATTATATATATAATAACAATACCGGTCTCGCGCGATCTCGCGGTATTGATATTCATGCAAGGATCTCGGCCGAACTCCTAATCTCGCGAGATGGCATTCCCTAATAATATTATTACATGTAATATTATATAATCAATTGTTATAAATCTGCTGTTTACTTAGTATTCAAGTAATACACAAGTTGACGTAATAAAAACCCACCAAGTTCGTTTTATTTCAATTAGTGGCAATATATAGTTGCCACGTCGGTGCCAATAATCGAGATTAACGATTACTTAGCGCTGAAGCGTGAATTAAAAATTGTTGATCAGTAGTGATACTCTTATGAAAACATCCTTGAACTCGACATCGAGCATGGTCCCACGATAGCATAGAGGTTAAATCAAATAACACCGAGTTCGGAAGGTAATAAATGTTTTAATACAATGAATTTAAATAAAATAGTGTCGCGCGTCGGCATATAATTCAGTTTTTTGTCAATAGGAACGATGATTAAACTTTTCTATCTGTTTCTGTGGAATGAGGTTGATTGAAAAATATCAAACACGTTTTATTTGCGTAATAATAAATTACAGTGATACATTAAAATGACATGTGAAATCACGTTTTTATACATTTTCTTTAAAGTTGTGACACGCGCCTCCTTTACTTCAATGGCTGTTATCTAAGCTATTTCCTGTTAATTCGAAGCAAAAAGAAACGTATCTAGTATTACCAAAGAGTTGTGACATGCGCCTCCTTTACTTTAATGGCTGTTATCTAAGATATTTCCTGTTAATTCGAAACAAAAAGAATCTTATCTAGTATTACCCTATTATCTGACTGACTAAACAGAATTTCTTATTTAATTTCTGCCCAGACATCATTCTTATTCTCTTTTTGGAGTCTACGATGTTTTTACAATTAGTATTGTTAGTGTTTATCTTATATTTACTCTGTGTTCTTTTATATTAACGGAAAATCTAATACGCTACTATCTCCCTGCGGAAAAACACCTGCAACGTTAGAGTAGTATGCTCTGTGCAGGTAATTGGAGAATCTAGTTATCAAAGGCGGTCATTGGACAGACAGGACGGCCCCGTTATATTTTTTTATAATTTGCTCTAAGGATAATTTTCATTTGTTTGCGTTTTTTTTCAATTACTTATTTAGATTCGGCATTTTAGTTAAAAAATTAAAATTCTACGTATAATATTAAACATTCAAATTATCTGAAAAAACGTTTTGACAAAATCATTTGAAAAATAGCAGTTGCTATAAAACCAATGTTTCCTTTCGTTTGGCATTTGAAATAAGCATATTTTAGCGAGAACGATAAGGATACGCATGACCCGCTCCATTTATGCCAGCAGAGATTTTGAATTTCATTTTATCATCTCCACTGTTCAGGCACAGGCGTTCGTTATGGATGGAAGCGCATAGGGACAATGGGCCATGACCCACCACGCTGGACCAAATTAGTGAAAGCAACGACTGCACATGCAACCTGGACGCTTTTTTTGTCGCCCACCCTATGACCGGACTTTGAGAAAATTGCTTTACTACCGTATCGTAGACTGAACAGAACCATTGCACCATATACGGAGTATTTTTATATCAAATTCTTCAAGTCGATTTTTTTTTATATACATTTTTCATTTTTATCGTAATATATTTTCGACAATATATTTTTCGGCGTAACCCTAATGTGATAAAGTAGCTATTGTCGATAAAGTATCGTCCCCCGACAATTAGAGTGATGCAAAAGCTTGTGGCCTTGCGCGGTGGCGGACTAACCGCGTCGGGGGCCCAGGGTGGCATCAGCTCCGGACATAAAACTTTTTCCAACTGGTGCTGAAACTTGTTGTATGTATGATTGTGCGCGATTAGCTTGCGTTTGGCTAAACCGATTTTGATGCGGTTTTCGTCATAGTATTTTCAGACTTAGGAGAAAATTTTAGGCATGTTAACCGACAAAAAAATGGTGGAAAGCACTTTACCACGTGAAAAGCATGAAATAAATATTAAAAGAAAAGTAGACCAAACTTCAAACTTAAAAAAAATGGTTAATAATATTTATCTCAAAAGCACTTATTCAAGAAAATGCTGTTGAAGACGGGCGCCTATCATTTAATTAATAACCTACAGACTTTAATAGCATTTTCTTGAAGAAGTCGCTTTTGAAATAAGTATCATTTTTCATTTTTTTAAGTTTGAAGTTTTTTTCTTAAATTTGAAAACATTTATAATATTTCCAAGTTTAAAAAATCCCAAGCAGGTTTTCACAAAAGAAATATTGTTACTAAAATGTTATCGATCTCTGTTATATTATCCCAGTAGCGGCGTTAGGGTAGGGCGCAGTTGGGCGACCGCCCAGGGGCGCCGGACGAAAAGGGGCGCCGCAGGCCGCGGCGCCCCTTTTACGTCCGGCGTTTCTTTCTGATTCTGTATAATGAGGAAGTATTTAAAAAAAACGAAAGCACTACAAAAATACCTCCACCTAGATGGCGACTCTAGCAAAAGTTGATTTTTGCAGGAAACGAATGGAAAAAAGACAGTCATTTCGGTTCATTTTAACTAACATATTAAAAAACTGAAATTTAAAAGTTCGAAACTTAGATATCAATACAAATACGAAAAAGTACAAATAAAATATGAGTTGTTAATTGAGTTTTGAAAACTAATTTACTTTTAAACATGAAAGAAAACTGGAAGGGTTGTCATGGAGAAATCAAGAACATACCGTAACGACATCTAGTTTGATTTCGGGAACTAATGTTTTTTTTCTAATACTTCCTCATTTCCCACAAACGCCCTCTTATAGTTCCCTTGCTCATTGAACAAGGCCTACTGGGTCGGAGAAAAAAGAATAAGAACCTTGAGGATTTTTTTTATTTTCAAGTTGCCTCACTTTCAGCATGAATTGAAAGGAAACTTAACAAGAAAAATATTATATTATGGTAAAACAGAACAACATACCGATTACCAATATGTAGATATGTATTTTATTAGATAATATGACGTACATTGGCGGGCATTATCGCTCGGTCATTTAAGAAAATTTTCGTTTCAGCATGTTTAAACGTTAAGCTGAAGCTAAATGCTGCAGCATTTAGCTTCAGCTCATACAAACTCATACAAACGAATGCATCGGCATTGGAGCCTCTGTCTGATAAGTCAGATGGAATAGCTACTCAAGAGATTGTGGAAAAATCCCGAAGTAAGGGAGCAAGTTGTGCTATGATTACAGATGCTGCTCAGGATAAATCTGTTATTGATGTACAACAAATACATGTACTAGATGATGTTGATACTGTTGTCCCGAATATAGCGGATCCAGCTACTTGTCCACTTATTCGAAATAGCAAAATAATTGATCATATAATAAGTAGTAGCCCACTGCAAACTCACTGTCACAAAGTTACAACAATTACACAGTTATAGATAACAATTATGTGACACCCTGTTAGGGTAAAAATGAATCTGTACTTACCTAATGATGTGATCCGTCAAAAATGAATCTGCTACTTATAGACTATTTATATTTCTACTTTTAAAATAAAACTAATGTCACTATATAGTTGGAACAATAGCATCGTAACGTAGCGTTAAACGTTTGATGACTGTGTTTGATTCTTTTAAAATAATCGAATAATTGTTTTAAGAGCCTCCACTTATGTCAAGCAAGAAGATAATTGTTGATTGCGTTCTTCTTCGTCAAAAAATTAAAAGAGATAGATCTAGGGTATCCCCGATTATAGAAAAACACATTGTTTTTGTATGTGTAGATAAGTGTAGACCAATTACTAAGATACGCCTAGATAATTTTAAAAATAACATAGATGAGAAACTAATTGAGATGGTATGGCCAAATGATGGTCCTGATGATCTTTATAGTAATCTTTTCTGCCTTATAAAAAATGAATTCGAAAAGGCTTTTCCGTGTAAGACCGTAAAAGTTACACAGAAGTTACAGTTCTGTGACTGGGCTACAACAGGTATTTATAAAAGTAGAAACAAACTTTATGAATTATACGCTTTAAGAAAATATAACCATAATCAAAATTTCATTGATTACGTGAAGAATTATTCGAAAGTATTTAAAAGGGTGTGTTTTGCGGCAAAGTCAAATTTTATTAAAGAGAAAATAAAGAATTCCAATAATAAAGTCAAAACAACTTGTAAAGTCAAAATAATAAAGTCATAAACCGTGAAACCGGTAAGGAGCAAATACGTGAAGATATTCTGACACTTAACTTTAATAACACGACCATCAAATCTCATGATAAAATTGCTAATATTTTTGATGAGTATTTTTTAAACATACCTATTAAAACAACATCTGGTTTAAATTCTTCACCAACTGCCGCAAAGGCTATTTTAGAAAAATACGTGCCTAAGGTAGACAGCCAGTTTAAATTTAAATATATTAGTTTCTTAGATATTATTAAAACTTTTAATTGTCTGAAAATAAAAAACACATGTGATTTATGGGGCATATCTCTTAATATTATTAAAAGTATAGTTCATGTTATAGCCCCTTACTTGGCTGATATATTTAATCTTTGTATAGATGAAGGAATTTTTCCAAATCTTATGAAGCTAAGCAAAGTTATACCTCTTTTTAAATCCGGAAATAGGGAAGACCATAGTAATTATAGACCTATATCAATATTACCGACGTTAAGTAAAATCTTTGAAAAAATAATTCTTGAACAGTTATTGTCTTATTTTAATTTAAATAAATTACTGCATACTAAACAATATGGTTTCACAAAAGGTCGCTCTACTGCTGATGCTGGTATAGCACTTCTTAAACATATATTCAGAGCTTGGGAGGCGTCACAGAATGCTCTTGGAGTATTTTGTGACTTATCCAAAGCATTTGATTGCGTTGAGCATCGAACACTAGTAACGAAGCTAAATTACTATGGTATCAAAGATTCCGCCCTACAACTAATATTGTCGTACCTCAGTTGCAGAACTCAAACTATCGATATTAACGGTGTGAGATCATCTGGATCACAAGTAAAAATGGGAGTTCCCCAGGGATCTATTCTGGGTCCCTTTCTGTTTCTAACTTACATAAATGATTTGCCATTTTTTGCCGAAACTTTATGCGATATAGTATTGTTTGCACATGATACTTCTTTAATATTTAATATTGATAGATGTAAAAATAATTTTGACGATGTAAACAATGCTCTATCACAGATTATGACCTGGTTTACTGTAAATAATCTCCAGTTAAATGCTAAAAAAACGAAATGTATAAAGTTTATGTTACCTAATGTAAAAGCTGAACTTACAGAAATTAAACTTAATAATGAAAAGCTCGAGTTGGTTGATTCAACAATCTTCTTAGGTGTAACGCTGGATTCTAAATTGCAATGGCATCCTCACATTTCATTATTGGCAGGAAAACTAAGTTCAGCTGCCTTTGCAATAAAAAAAATTAGGCAACTTACAGCATGTAGATACCGCTAGGACAGTATACTTTAGTTATTTCCATAGCGTTATGTCATATGGCATTCTGATGTGGGGTATGGCTGCAGATATAGAGTCTATATTTATTTTACAAAAAAGAGCAGTAAGGGCCATTTATCAATTGGGTTCAAGAACGTCACTTAGAGATAAATTCAAAGAAATTGGGATATTAACAGTGGCCTCCCAATTCATATATAATTGTATACTTTATGTTAGAAACAATATAAACAATTATATTAAACATAGTCATGTACACAATTTTAATACTAGAAACAAAGATAAACTTGTTTTGCCGTCATGCAGGCTAAAGAAGGTTCTATCGTCATTTATGGGTCAAGGTGTACACTACTATAACAAAATTCCTATGGAAATTTTAAATTTACCAATACCTAAGTTTAAAACCCATGTTAAGAATTGTCTACTCAGTAAAGGATATTATACTATTAATGAATATTTAAACGACAAAACTACTTGGAGTTAAATATGGCTCATTTTTCATATATATTAAATTGTTAATCGGTGAGCTTCTTTGGCTACAAATGTGATTGGATTGACGAAAATACTGTTTTACTCTTAATATTGTGTTATATTGTAATGGAAAGTGACTTCAAATTTTAATGAAGTCATTTTTCAATCTTGACGCTCTGTATGAAATAAAACAGGGAGAAAAAAGCAGCCCTTGCCGAGTTTCTTGCCGGTTCTTCTCGGTACAAGGTCTCCCGCTGTAGATTTACGAACCGTTGGCGTAGCTCTCGACTTTCACAAGTGCTTGTAACAGCCTAGACTGAATAAATGATTTTGATTTTTTGATTTTATGGTCGGAAAGTCGGGGATTCCCGAGAAATTATACCGATTGAACACTACGTTCCATTCTAACGCTGCCAACTTAACAATCTACCTAAATTTAGGGAAAATTACAAGTAAGTAGGCCGGGTCGGCGAAAAAAAGACAAATAACTTATTTGTAGTATGTAGTAGTAACTGATTGTAATTGAATTGCAGTTAGAGGGCGCCGAAGAAATTTCGCCCAGGGCGCTAGTAGTGCTAAAACCGGCACTGTATTATCCATTGTTATTTTCAAAAACCCATAATTAATATATGGAATGTTACAAGTCGATGCATCGTTACAAGATAAATGTATACAGGTACATTTAAAGACATCTAAGCAATTACCTAGTATATCTACCTGTAAAAAGATTTTCTTATAAGAAATGTCATTTAGTGGTAGCTAACAAAGCATACCTCCGGGCCGGATTTAATTGAATTCTCTACAACGATTCCTCTTTTAATATTACCTTGGTTTCGGTCAGATTGATTTACTTTTTTTACTAATACAAATAAGAATCTTTTTTAATTGTTTTATGAAAAGCTATTTGGATAAAGTGTGAATATTTATGAAATATTATCAACATATCAAGATCCGGGGACATGGAAGTGCCTGCCAAATCGAGCAAAAAAGTAAAAAGGGAATGGCTCGAAGCCCCGGTAATTTCGTTGTGGAGTAAAATGGAAGATTAAATTTTCCGTCACCAAGTTTAAGAATTATAACAAAGTAAAAAATCATAAATTTGTCATTGACTAACCCATAGATCATCAAAATTCTAAGGAATTTCTAGCAGACCCACAGAGTCCCAATTTTGGACTCAGTTATTATTTAGCATAAACTAAAGAAAAAAATATAACATTTTGAAATATTAGTCCCATTTTTTTGTATTTCGGATTTTTATTAGCTGAAATAAATCTATAATACAAACTAATTATCAAAGAGTAAATATTATAATATATATAAAAGTTGCGATCGCGATTAGCGATAAGACCACCTTTGACCACCCTAGCGTTAGAACCAATATTGTTTACTTTATATTAATAATTATCTGTGAGTGAGAGAAATAAGTGTCTATCTATATAAGGAAACTATTACCCAAGGAAAAATTGCGGAAAAGTGCGGAAAAACAAGTACAAAATAATAAGATATAAATTTACCAGAGTGGACCAACGACGAAATAAGTACGAAAGATATAAATTTATGTGACGTACAGAGTGGACCAACGACGGCTAGCCAACAAACGCCATCAAATCAGGTGCGTTAGACCTTATACATATCTATAGGTATATTGCGATCATTATACAAACATCAAATTCAATAGCTAACGGCTCTTCAGTAATTACACGGGGTCTAGTTATATCTATGGGTCAAGCGTGTGTGGCACTTCCGAGAGCGACATACCTAAACTCTTTACAATTATCTAAAATCACAGTCAACTTTGATTGTATTCTGAATATAAAAGGCTTATTGTAGACCCATTCACCGAGTAGATTTATCGAAAAACAAGACATCAACGTCTCTTTAAAAAGTCCACTGAGACAGGGAATGATCTTTGAGAAAACCCATAACTGAGACTCAAGATATAATACCCGAAAAGAAAAATAAGAGAACAACATGAACCTACAGAAAGAAATGAGATCCCATAAAAAACATAACATGTACAAAAATACACATTTCATAACTTTTTACGGTAGAACTACGTTGGGAGACTTGTGCATTTTTGTAGATTGTTTACGTATGCAAGCTTCATACTTTTCCACGTAGGCAGCCGTTGGAAAATTGAAGGAGTACTATATTATTAAAGTAATGAGTGCCGTCGAACATGTCAGGGCTGCTCTTCGCCAATCATCTTGGCGTCAAGTGTCTTATCGTATCGACGTCAGCAAAACACAAATAGACTTGCTCATGCTTTATTTATAAGAGGGCTTCTAAACCAAAAATCGTTGTTTTTTATAATTTTCAACAAATAAATTATATCCAAATAAAATGTAAATCTACCAAAAGTGATTATAATGTGAATTTATAACATTTTATCGCTCACAAAGTCACGTGTAAAAATAAACAATTGTTCAATTATTACATTATGTCTACTATTTTTATAAGGAAAAGGATTGATATTTTTTACAATTATCGTAACGGTTTCCTGGTTACTAATTAAAAGTAGTTTGTGACACTCTGTTTTATAAAATACACCATTGTCTGTCTCTATCTGCAGTGCTATTCTATAATAAAAGCAGCCTCCAGCTCAGCAAATAAAACCTACTTTAACAGGCAAAAATAACGTCGAATACAATGCCAAATCTTACAGAATATAAAGCCGTTTCTCTAGTGCCACATGATACATTAATAATTTCATCTAGTTTTATCCTTATCTTTAAGCGCAGTCTTAAGAAACGTCACGGTTTCATTCGTATTGACTGTCAATAAACGGTCCTGATATTATAATTACATGAAGTTTTTAGTTCACCGGGTTATTTTCACCTTGTACCCGTTTTAATTTTTGTCAGTAAATAGATTTAATATAGGGTCAACTTTTGAACCACTTTTTAATATACACAAATAAAGTTCCCTTCCTTTACGGCTCCCGGGTATACTGTAAGATTTAGAAAGTAGGCCATATGAGGGTACACTGTGAAATTTAGTGAGTAGGTCTCTGACGGTCCATTGCGAGAATACCCGCTGGATGAACCCGCAGTGGTGAATTCCCCAATCCTCGACTCTCGCCAGGCAGTGGAGAACGCGTAAAAAAAATCCCTACATTAAGATAAAAAGGAGGTATTCAGACATTGCTGTTTTGTCTCGACCATGTCCACCATCTCCAAGAATAATGTGGTTGTAAGAAAAATAACCCCTTCCGTACCTTTTCTAGGGTTTGCAATTTATTTGCTTGTTGCATTTTATTCGGAAATTGACCTTTCCAGAGGAAAAGATTTAAAAATTCTCTATAGATATGTAAAAACCAATTGCACCGACAAAATAATTATTAAATAAAAATAAAAAAAGAGAAGAAAAGTCATAAATCTCAAAAGTTACTTTTTAGTTTGAATTTTCCAGCGCGGTTTCAGTCAGTCCGACTTACCATGCGGGAAACTGCAGGCATGCAGCAATGCGGAATGCGATATTGCAAACCCTAGACATTTCCTACAGCTCACGTTCTCGGCTTTAAAATACGAATACAGGATAAAAATTAGGATAAAAAACGTCATTAGTGGGTTTACGAATACACAATAATAATAATCATTTATTATATTAATAATGAAAAATGCTTAAAAATATTTAAAATAATAATCTTTAATCTTAAAATCTTTAAAAATACTCTAGTGGATTTTTATTAAGAATAATTTTCATTAAGAATAAAAATTTATTCATAAATTACATTGTTCCAAATTTGTTTCGTATTACATTATATTTAAAGGTAATGTGAGCGTACTTGATTGGCATACACTATTAGGAATAATCAAAGAGTAAAGTATAAATGTAAGAATACACTTTAATTGATTTCCCTTTTCATAATTGTTAAAGATTGACGTACGTGTCAATAATTTAAAATTACTAAGGGTTACCCGTCAAAAATGATAAGATCAGAGGCATAAAAAAAGTTTAAATGGGACAAGATAAATTGTGCGCGATGGTACGACGCACCATTACACAACACGACTAAATAATCAATAAGGTTAATAATATTTTAATAAGTATGGCAAATAAGGACATTAAAAATATAACTACTAACTTCATAATCTAAAGTTGCATACAGTACAGTTAGGGTTGCCAGATAACGAGACTAAAATATCTGGACAAAATTTGAAAAAGTCGGGATTTTGGGATCACAGTCGGGACAAAAAAGTACTAATAAGAAATGCACTTTTTATTAATTAAATTTTAAAATAATTACAAATATTTACCTTTTCTTCATTTAATAAGATCACATAATAATAGTATAACATTTAAACAGCTAATATACCTACTTATTATATTTTTATGATATGTTTGTTATTTATTTTTTTATACTTGTTAATTGATTTTACAGAATCTAACAATTTTGTCGGGACATATTTGTTTTTTTCGGGACTCTGGACATTATACCAAATGTCTGGACAATCCAGACGAATCCCGACCATCTGGCAACCCTAAGTACAGTACATAGCAGTGAGCAGATGTAGAGCAGAAATGTTGTTCGAGCGTCATTATCTCGTTCAGTAATCTACGACACATTCAATCTGCTACATCACGTATCGATTGGTACGACGGTAGTGGACAATAGTAGGGTTTACATTGGAAATGACAATTCAGTCTCTTTCAAAACTCTCGGTCCAATCGATTTTAAATCTTATCGTTTTAAAGGTTAAGTTTAATGTGAATTGCTGTAGATGATTTGAAATAGGTAACCTAATGTGCCGTTGTATGTATGTACATCGCGCGAACTGTGTAATACAGGTACATTTTGTTCGACATGGATTATGCGAATGTTTTTGCAATCGATTTCCTACACCTATAGCTATCCTATACCTATCCTATGAAATGAAATGAAAATGAAATGAAAATATCTTTATTCAAGTAGGCTATTAGAAGCACTTTTGAATCGTCCAAAAAAATTTTCCCCTTCCTCTAATTGAATTCGAATTCTGGTTTCGATTTTCACAGAATCGCAGGGCAGATCAAAGTTGCGGATTGATGACAATACTGACCAAAACCATATTATATGGACAATATGTGATTGCTTTCAATCTGTCATCAATCAACACATTAAACGATCAATTTGACATCAATCTGATCAAGGTCATGGATTGATTTGACGCTAGATTGATCATCTAATAGCACGCTTAAAGGTTCGATCGAAAAAAACTTTTTATTACCCTTTGAAGTCTCTAATGTTGCGACAGCGCTGTTTTCAAAGTTCAAAGCTGTTTTGAAACAATTTCAAACTTACTTGACCGGTTTCTTCGTTATTAAAAATACATTCCATTCATCAAGACCTCGGTAACAGCAAAACTCTGCGTAACGTTCATAACAAACAAAATCATAAAACTTATTTATAATTCCATCATAAAGTATTTCTAAGAACATGGCGTTGCAAGTGTGTTCATAAAATATTTATATTTAGTAAACGTCCTCAATTTACTAGTCCATTTACTTTTTAAATTATTTATACATCTATTTAGTAACGATTTACAATATAAAACAACTCTTTTGTATACATCAACCTTTACGGGAAAATATCGTTACGAACTAGCTTTTCAGGAAAGAACGGCATAATAATTTAATCAATGGAATTGTCGTAGCCAATTTATTTTTCAGTATTTATTTAGGTTAACTATCCATTTATAGCATGGCATACCTTTGTTTAGCATACTTATATTTACGCATAACAGCATGTCTAGCATTATGCAAAAATTAGCCTAAAAGTTATCATCATCATCATCAGCCCTTTTACGTCCCCACTGCAGAGGTTCAGGCCTTCCTTATGGATGGTTAAGGAGAATGGGCCATGACCCTCTACGCTGGCCCAATCCGGATTGGAGGGTATTAACGACTGCCAAAGCAGCCGGGACCAACGGCTTAACGTGCCTTCCGAAGCACGGAGTAGCTCGAGATAATATTTTTTTTTGGTCACCCATTCCGTGACCGACCCTTGCGAAAGTTGCTTAACGACAACGATCGCGGGCCGCGGCGATTATCCACTACGTCATCGAGCTACTCAAGTAAAAGTTATAGTGTATGACAAAGTATTATCAATTTTGCATTTACAATGCTATACTGAAAAGTATTCCTAATGAAAAATGCTTAAAAAATCCACTTTGTGTCTGGAATTCTGACATGGAATTCGAACCCATGGCCTTTCGTAATCCGGGCTCTAACCACAGCTCGTGAGCCACTGAGCTCTGTAGTAGAAAAAGTAACAAGTGCTTGAAAAATTCGTCAGTTCTGTTAGGTCCTGGGTAGCAATGCCAATTAAGCCAAAACGGTCATGTCAGAATATTTTTAAACTTTAATCAATTATGCCAAATTACTTATATTATAAATAAATAAAATATGTTAAAAGAACGGATTCCTTTATTTTTATATCACACTCCGTTTAGTTATTATCTGTGTCTTCAAAGTTTCTTTATTGCTGATTTATGAATAGAAGTTTATTAACAATATATACAATGTTTAACAAAAATAATTTTACTTCAACTTCTACAACATTTACCCAAAAGCTCCTCTGTATATAAAGGTAGATAAATTGACGCTGTCTAAAAAGTTCCAAAGAAAACGCATAAAAACTTATTCAGAGTTGTTCTCTGAAAAACAATTTTCCATGAATCGTCAAGTTCATCGTGCTACGTCATACGTCCGATATCTGAATTGAAAATTTTAAGTTAATTACTTAAACCATCTTAAACACTTCACTTGAACAGGATTTCGTTTCTGTTTCTTTTTTACAATAATCATATTCTTTTTTACAATAACCTATTACAGAGCGTCAGACATCTTATTTACCAATTATCTTTTGTTTTCTGCTGAAATCGCTCTTCAGAGAACAATATCTTAAAACGAGAAACGGACCGCACAAGTCGCAGACTGTGTTCATAAAGTTGTTCGTTCTCTTAGGTTAACTTTTAGTGGCGGGAGTTCCACGGTATCGTAATAAAAACCCCTCTTACGCACATGTCACTTACCAGTTCTTTAATCTAATAATAGTCGCCGTCAAACAACTTGGTACATTTTTAAATGCGGATACAGTATTGTATCCGAATCTGTAAAAGCATAGAGATCTAAAACAGCAAAGCATATATTATAATGTAATTTAATATTCCACAAAAGGTAGCCAATCGTCCCAGGATTAAAACTTGTCCAAAACTACAATATCATCGTCAAAGAGCAAGATAGCCAAAAATTTGTAATAAACTTAAAATTACTGCTCTGTTATTTGGAAAGCAGATAATTATCACCATCCTAGCGATATTACCTGGCGATGTTGAGTTGTAATTTAATAATCGTTTGGTAGGGCTTGGTACTGATTTAACCTTTCAATCTATACTAGTATTAATGGAGAGGTAAAGTTTCTAATTTTGTTTGTTTGTTTATAAGAAATAATATCTGCGCAAATGCTGATCCGATCATAAGAATTCTTTCACTTACAAGAAGCTACATCTTACGCAGATGATATAGATTATAATTTATGCAGGTAAATTCCCAGGAAAACACCTAGTAACCGATTAATCTTTGCAGTGAAAATCGAAAAACGTACGGAACACCGACACATTAACCATGCATTTTTATCTTTCGCCTAATGACTGTTGCGCTCCCGTCCGTTGTATTTTACAATGTTTGGCGACACTCGCTCTGAACGCTTTTACTGCTCGGCCCCCTCCCTGGAAAGCTGTTTGACAACTTTAAAACTGTTAGCTCGTAACAACAGTACTTTAAAAACTGTCGACGTCGACCTTCATCGATTAACACGTCCTCGAACTCTGAAATAAAATATTATCTCGTACTCTAAAAGGTGTCCATAGTTTCAAATACATGATTGATTAATCCAAGCAAGAATCTCAAACTATATTAAGCTCATGATTATATTGAATTTTTCATTATATTTTTATTAAATTCAGTATTATGGTGTGACATGATCTTTCTAAAGAGTACCTAGTAGAGTCTATGTTGTATGTCGGGTAATGTCAGAAACCATAAAACCCAGCAAACCTGTATGTGGAGGAAGCTATATGTGTAAAAAATATGTCTTGTCACCTCAAACGCAAAGGATTTTGTTTGTTTTTGTTAGGACAAACTCTCCAATCGCTAGGACCAACCCTGAAGAGGAAGGTCAAAGTGTGGTTAACCTACCTGATAAAAGCCGTTGTGGAGTATCCTCTAGCATGGGTCGAAGGGTACTGAGTTCACCCCGGATACGGAGTTAGGACTCCCTATACTTAAAGTAGCCTCTGCAGATGGAAAATAAATCGAGTACCTGACAGTATTTTCCGTAGACAGCAAACTGTCCCGATAATACAAAACATGACTGGGGTATCTTGCAAAGGATGTGGCAGTAAGGAAAAGATAGCGTGCATGTTGATAACGTCATCAAACAGCTGTTGACAAGGTCAATACCAAATCACAGTTGATGTGAACACACACACTAACGTGTATGTACGTTAGACAAAATGTAAAAATGATTTCAGTGGCATTAATAGAGAATTTAAATAGTGTAATACAATAGATAGTTAACAGATAGTTGAGCTATTTAATAGCAATGCTAAAAAAGTGGTTGCACTACCCAAATCGATATCGCATCAAAGTACAAGCAAACGATGATGATACGAAAAATATTACTTACAATCTAAGCTTACTATAAAAGAAGTTTGAATTGAGAAATATGTGCCAGTAATAAGTTAGAAGTCAAGTTTCCTTGTTCTATGAAGATCGAGTATTAATAAGTAATTTATATACCGAATGCTATAGTTCGGCAAACACAAGCTGCAATTATGAAAAGAGCTGCGTATGTAGAAAATTATTTCTTTGACATGACTTAGAGCTGCTTTTGAAATTTGAAACACAATAAAAAATTATCAAGATCAATAATGGTCGAAGTTCAAACGTCAAGCAAAATCAGTTCCAACGGGCACACTATCTCACGAGGTAGCGAATTGGAATTCGAACCAAGAATCTTTCGCATTCCTGGTGACTGCTCTAACAATAAGGCATACCGAGACCGATCAAAGATACATAGTTATTATCTTCATCGAATGCTTAAAGAATTGACCACGTCAATTATTTCAAAACCCAAATAATTTAACAAAAAAATGTAGTGTCTTATTCTATTTAATTTTGAATCTGTGATATGGGGCCATCCATAAATTGCGTCACACGTTAAGAGGGAGGGAGGGGGTCGACGAGGTGTGACATTTTGTGACAAGGGGGTAGGAGGGTCCTAAAATTCGTGACGTCACATTTCAAAATTTATTATAATCTAAATGTTAAAACACGAACTTTAAACTTTACATATTACTTTACAAAAACTTTGCAAAATATGTGACATCACACTAGGAGGGCGGAGTCTTACAAATGTGACCAGCTGTGACTAGGACGGAGGGAGGGACAAGAAGATCATGAAAATCGTAATCGTAATTTATGGATGACCCCTATACGTCCAATTCATATATTTTATATTAAGATTCACTTTCAACTTGCGTAAGTTCAAAAGGATACCGAACTCGCATGACTTACTATTAGACCTTACCTTTAGCAGCTATCCTGTTACTGTCCTCTATATAATTATCAATCGGTAGCACTCGACCTGAATCAAATGGTAGCTGATCTGATTTCAACACCAGGATGTTTAACACTGGTGTAACATTTTTTGCAATTCGTTAGCGTTATTGAGTTATATTACTACATATTTGGATTCGGCAAATTTCTCTGAATATATATATATATGTAGGTATAACTCAACTATTCTCATCAGTAAATTTTGGGTATAAATACCCTTTAAAATGTCATGTTGACGTAGCGCTTTAGTTTGTGTAAGCAAAGTGGCCTATGTTGTTTTTTAATGTTTACTGGATACAAAAATATTTAACCTTCATCGATAAGTAGATATTCTAAGATACGGATTACGCAAAAAATCACAGAAAGCGTAGGCGTTTTGTTAACAGATTATCATGACACGAAGTCATTTATTATGTAAAATACTGGACAAAGCATCACCAATGATGAATGGCCCCGTCATTAATCTTATTAATAAAAATGGCCTTGAATAACAGCACACAAATATTCATAAGCTTCTAATATATTAAAACAACTCGCTGTTGTACTACGCTTCCATAAAACTATTATTATTAGCACAGTATACTCTGTTATTAGCGTTCCTTTCCACCGACGAACCATCAAGAGGGAGCGTAAAACTAAAACACTGTCCGCTCTATCTCATTGCTCTCGGAAATAATATATGGACATTGCGCGGCAAAATCGGTTTTCAATTAATTACTTAGAAACTACACGACTACAGTAAAATTGGTGCAATTTTTAGGCTACAAAACTACTCACATTTTTATTACATTTCTGTTCATAAGAGGTATAGTAACATCAAGAAATGGAACATAGCGAGTTTGAAAGTTAACATGTGATTTTTTTCTATATAAATATTTTTATAAATTGAAATTTCTACTGCGATCGAGCTCTCATAAATATGATGTAGTTCTGTCAACTTGAATTATAGCTTATTTGGGCGTTATCAAAGCTAGTTAAAAGTTTGTGATTTTGGCTTTACGCGCCCTCTGAATAACAAAACATGTAACATAATTAGAATCTTTTACACACTATAATTATAGAAGCTGCAGCCGGAGATTTCAAAGAAAACCAAAATTTACTTAATACTAATTTAATGAAATAAAATTACATTATATTTCTTAATAACTAACCTAACTATGTGACCCGATCGATGGTTGATCTCAAAGTGAACTCTATTACTCGGATTGCCTCCATGTCCGTTGTTGCTCCACGTGCCGCTGCATCAGCAGTTTTGGTAATATTTCGGTCACTCCAACAATGGGACCGTGTGCAACGATGTTATATGTCAGCAGATTCCTTTAGTGTGTGTGACCCGACTATAATACTATACTATACATTACTCATAATGTTTTGTAAACATATATTTCATTGAGTTCCTGACAACACCAACGCAGTTTTTTTTATTTGCTCTTCTTTTTTAATTACATCGTTAAATGCCATGACTATTATGTGACATTTATCCTAATATCAAAAAGAAGATAGATATGATTGTTGTTTTGTTGTTAGCATTGAACACTGTGATTGAATACGCTCCGAAACTACAAGACCTATTTTAAAAATTCTTTCACCTTCGGGAAACATAGGCTTATATTTTATCCCGAAAATCAGCAAATTAATGGACGAAAATGAGAATGGAAGTTGCATTGGAATTAAAACATTACCATTGTTTAATATTCAATTTGTCATTGTAATTATATCCATGTCATGATATGAATCCAAACCTAAATCGATTATTAAATTATTTAAGCTGTTCACACTCCAGTAAATAGTCTTACTGATATTATAGAGACTAAAGTTTCTAAGTTTGGATGTTGGGATGTTTGTTTCATCTTCACGCAAAAACTATTGAAAGGATTTTGATGGAATTTGGTATACTGATAATTCTGAGCCTGGATTGACAGATAGGCTACTTTTTATCCTGCTAAACAGTTTCCTAGGGAGAACGCGGGAGACGCCGCTGACCGATAACCAGTTTTGAATATGTTGAAAAAACCAGTTTTAACGAAAAAAAAAATACCAAAGACTTACATGAATAAATAAATGCTGAAGTTTTATCTCAAGTATATTTACATCTTATGTTGTTTGCATTGCATAGGTACAATATACGTTTACATTAGCAACCTGTAAAGCATTATGACCGATCAGGGGAAGCTTTTATGACTCATTGAATCGAACTTCCACCTTTCCATATATACATATATATGACTAAATTTGTATACATAAAATGCAACAAAGTGTACACAATCCGGCGACGAAATGTCGTATACAAATGGAGGACGAACGTCATTCCTCGCCTTAGTAACTATACATGTTTATGTATATGATATCGAGACATTACGCCCGGTTTTGAGAATTTAAAGTTAAGTCTCAAACTTTTCTAAAATGCCACTTAAACAGGTATTCGTTTCTTATTTTAGTCTTTTTGCAGTTTGATAAAACTTGGATTTTTTGCGATGTGAAACGTAAAAAACTTAAGCTATTGACAAAAATCCGTTGAGAATTGGTACTTTTCTTAATTCAGAAACCGGCTATTAGATTATCAATCTGCCGTCAAATCAATCCGTGATCATGATCAGATTGATCGTGTGATCTGTTGATCGATACCAGATTGATATAAATCAAATGTTTTCCAGATATTCAGATTTTTGTCATCAAACCTCTACATTGATCAACAACTCATCACGATCCAGAGTGATCGTCTAATGGCCGGCTAGGACGCAAAATTTTCTTATGATGTCAAAGTCAAAGCCAAAATGATCTTTATTCAAATAGACTTCTTAAAATTACTTTTGGATCATCCAATAATTTTTTCCCTACCACTCGTTCACGACGTCTTTTGGCTAATAAGAAGAACGAGCGAATAACTCACCAACTCTAATAGGAGTAATGACATTCACAAAAACCATGTCATTACCAGATCAATACATTATTAATAAAGGAGAATGGGCAATTTACTATGAGACATCGGCTATTTTTGCGTAACCGTGCACATTGTTGAAACCAACGGTAAACGATAGAGAATTATTTCTAGAATGAGTAGCAAAAAATCCATTTTAAAATTATGCCGGAGTTTTAGAATATCTGAATATTTAACAGAGATTTTGAGGTTATGTCGTTATAATATCTACGTATATAAGAGCAATAAAATAAATAATGTATTTCAAACAATCGATGACTAACAGATATAAATATTTAATTGCGAAAAAGGACATATCTATACCTGTATTATAAAAAGGAAATATTGGATTTTATATTGTAAAGTATAAACTCAAAAACAACTGGGCCGATTAAAAACTAGTCTTTGACTAATATAATACCTTACTTATCAGAGTTAAAATACTTCATTTTGTAAAAGTAGTGGTAGGAAGTTCACATGTCAAGTCGATTAATAACTTGAAACTTAGTAGGTAGTCGTAGTTATATTGTAGTAGATGGGTATATACTCGCCGCTAAAGAAAATATTATGACGAATGTCACTAGCAATCTAAATTTAAGATATTTAGGTATTTATTTAAAGAAATCTTGTTATATTTATCTATAACACCGCTTAAACACGCATGTTTCTTTCTCCGTGAAAAGTTATCCTTATCCTTCAAATCAAATCAAATCAAATCAAAATTTATTTATTCAATTTAGGCTTTTACAGAGCACTTGTGAAAGTCGAAAACTACGCCATCGGTTCGCAAAACTACGGCGGGAGACCTTGTACTGAGAAGAACCGGCAAGAAACTCAGCAAGGGCTATTTTTTTCTCCCTGTTTTATTTCACACAGAGAAGTCTCCTTATGCCTATACGAATAAACGAAGCCTATTCTTTCGGATCAGTTACGAACGTTAACTTCGCAGAGCGTTGGTTCAGTCTGTACCCGTCATATTCAGACGCGCCCTCCTGGCCGATTGCATTAATTTGCCACCTAGCATTTACTATGAAACAGCGTACATACCTTTGTTCATGCTCAAAAGAAAACCGAAAGAAGCACAGACTAAGAAGAAGCTACTACGTGAAGGAAGTCTTATCTTAGATAGCAATTAAACAATCGTTTTTTTTCGACACATAGATTGATCCTTTAGTTTTCTATAATTCTATAATTGATCTATTATTAGAATCTAAATTAGTCAGTTTGAAACTGTTTCAATACGGTTTATTAAAACGCCGCATAATTTATAATAGTATTTATATAGAATCAATTATAATTAAAATGTAATAATTAAAGACTTTTGATAAATAAATGCATAGTGCGCAATTTGCTTAATTTTAGCCGAATTCTGCCCATTCTCCTTTGTATATTCATTAAAAAAAATCTGCACACATTAAATAACAGAATATTTGATATGATAGTTGTTCCAAAGCACATTAAATGGCCTTCAGTCAATTGTCAGTTTCAGTTCTGGCTCTGTGAAAATCTTGTAGTCTGTTCCTAACGTATGCGCAGAAAAGCCTTCTGTATCGTTTCCACGTGGTATTGCCACTTGTTGTGCAGGTTGATGTCAGCAATCTATAGCGTCCCATGCAATAAACGGAATCCACTCGGAAACAATATTCAATATATATATATATATATATATATATATTACTAAATCGAATGTTAAAAGCACGTCTCAAACTGTACTTAAACGTCAATTGAATAGTGTTTTAATGATCATTTCATAGTTTTTCATAAAAATAGGACTTTATTACCTTATGAAACGTAATTAAACTGAAGTAATTGAGACTAATTAGTTAAGATTTTGTACTGTTCTCAATTCCGAAACCAGCCGTATGTTACAAATATAGACAACGTTTGACAGTATTGTATCATAGTCATAACTTATTTTTTTATATATATGTACCATTGTGAAAAAATATATCATTTGACATATTAAAAATTGCTTGAAACTTATTAAGTAAATGTGGTATCATTATACGCGCGACGGATTATGACTTTTTATATACAGTATTTCATAATCGTATATTATTGCAAAGTATATTGACTATCAAAACAAGACGCGACATTATTATAACATACCCACTATCGCGAACAGCTTTTAATCAGATAAAAGGGCCGAAGGACAAACCCACTTAGTGCTATTAGTTTGCACACAACACACACTTGATAAAACATCTTTCTATCATGAAAACATAATAGTGATCTTATAATGGATGTTTCATAAAGAAGACGTTACTATATAAATAATATTACTATATTCCTACCACGTAATTTTTTTTATATGTAATGCGATATTTATGACAAAAATAAACATCCGATGAGATATAAACATAGAACAGCAAGGCATAGGTTAACAAAGAAGAGTAAAGCAGAAAGGCATAGGTATCAAAAAGTTTTGATAAAAATGTAGAAACGCTTTTAAGCGTTTCTCTACTACATCAAACATTTTCGATGTAATCTCAGTGACGACCTCTCCTAATATTATGAAGGTCACGAACCTTTCTATTATGCGTTTACGATAAAAGAATTAATCCCCCCTAATGCATACAGATGGTCGTCATTTGTCACCGCTCGAGGGTTAACTTTCGCCTGACCGAGACGAAAATAGAATAAATGAAGATGAAATACTGACGGCAGGCAGAAAGAATTTTACAACACTTAGGCAATTTAATCTGCTGCGTGGACGCTGTATAAGCCGTTTATGAATATATTTACCTTAATTATTAAAACAAATAAAATGATTACAAAATAATGTATTTATGGATATATGAATGATATTTATGACATATATTTGTTTTTCATTTAAAGATGGACATAAACATTTAGTGTATCGCTGTTTTATATAGTGGTAAAAAAGGTATATGTCTAACTAGCTTTTGCGCGCGTCTAGTTTTACGTCCAGACATGAGAAAAAACCATAAAAACTTTCATCCCCTAATTTAACCCCTTAGGGGTCGAATTTCGTAAAATACCGGATTAATGAGAAACTACGTCCTAAAAAGAACCCGCATGCAAAATTTTGAAACTCCTAACACTTGTAGTAACGAAGTTTCATACAACCTTTCATTCCCGAATTTACCCCCTTAGGGGTTGAATTTCATAAAATCCCGTCTTAATGAGCACCTACGTCCTAAAAAGAACCCGCATGCAAAATTTGAAACTCCTAGCACTTGTAGTTTCTGAGATTTCGTGATGAGTGAGTGACCTTTCGCTTTTTTATATAGATACCTATAAGATGACAGTTCCCTTGTAAAGGATTCTATTTTTGTTAAACTATGGTCAGTTTTATTAGCGCGGTTTTATACTAGAAACCAAGAACATTGATTTGTTCAGACACATTTAATCACCTTGTTGATATTTACTGTGTGAGTTTCTGTAGTCAGTTGCTGCGTTGTTCTCTATTTTAATAAGAAAATCAACCTTATGATGATAACAATTGAAAGCATAACGTTAAATTTTTAATGTTTAATTATTGTTAAATAATTTTGGAAAATAAAGATTATTATTTGCTACGAAATCCCAAAAAAACAGCTTTTGTTTTACAATCGTATCAAAAAATAAATGATCCGATAAATGCTATATTAAATGAATTAATGCTTGATGTCCTAGGGACTCAAACTCAATCCATGGAGATTGATTTTGATAAGCAAATACAGACCTAAATATTTAATATTAATTTCAATATAATACATCATAACATAACTTCTTCATATGTAACACATATGAAGAAGTTATGTTACACAAACAAACCCACGAAATAATCCTTTGAGATATTTAATAGTGTGACAGTTATAGGTAACAATCTGGTTAAACATCCGTAACAAAGATCAAAGCATCTTGTTTATACAATCTTAAGCATCTTATCAAAGCCCAGTCCCAAACGTGGCTTTAGTAGCTAAGCTAATACTACACTAATCATCGCTCTACCCCATTGGAATGAAATCTTATTTAAATATATTCAAGTCAAGTCATAATTACTCATAATAAACGTGCTTATAAAACGAGAACCGTACTTATAAAGAGTTAATAAAGTGAAGTCAGAACGCAAACTAACTAGCTAAAGCCTTTGAATTATGGAAATCTTAAATAACAAGTTACCACAAAACACAGATCCGAGACAATAAAGATAAGTTCATTTTCTACAATAATATTTTATTTCAGAACCAGAATCGTGTAAACAATAGGGATGACGATTAATTTTTGTTAGTTGGTCCGTCAAGTAGATTATTGAAGTATATTTAATAAATATTTTTATCTACACTCAAATTATGAATTCAAAGACGATTCTATACATACGCACTTCATAAACGCATATACATAAAATTAAAAATAAAACTCATTATAGTACCGCCAATTGTATCATAAAACTCATTATAGCACCGCTATCTTTTTTTATTCATTAACTAGTCTATGGTTTTAGGCTGAATATGAAAAAAAAGGCGCACGTATACGCAGTTGGAACTGTGAAACAAATGGCGCAAGCATGCGTAGTTTGAACTTAATTTCGCGCGCTTCCCATACATTTTTTTGCCGATCATGTTTTTGTATTCCGTATTCCAAAAATCCTTGTACTTTGTTTAATTTCAATTTTTGCTATGAGTGAAGATAAAATAGCGTATGAAACTGCATATAACTTAGGTATTAAAACACTCGAGTCAACCTATTATCGCGAAACAGACTCTCGCGTTTTAATGCCCCCTTCTTATATAACAGTTGCATAAACTACTATTTTTATTCATGCGTAATTTATGCGAAATTACGCGATACATTGAATTGAAATGTCGCATGACGTCACGCTTTTGTACATTTTGTACAAAATTGTGACGTGGAGAGCCCCCCCTCCTCGACTTTAAAGTCTATTATCTAAGAGATTTCTTTTTAAAAATAGGGATGATGACTGGGTAAAAAAAATGCAATTCTATTTAGTCCGTCAGTGAGATAATAGAAAAATATTAGATACGTATTTTTTTTACTTCAATTTAACAAGAAATAGCTTAGATAACAGGCATTAAAGTTGAGGAGTGGGGGCTCGCTACGTCATAGTTGAGTAGAAAACATACTCTAACGTGACGTCATGCGAAATTTCAACTCAATGTAACGCCGTAATTTTATGATTACGAAAAAAATTAAAAAATACGTGGTTAATATTTTTTAACACTCTACCTGACGGACAAACAAACATAAATTAGTCATCATCCCTATTGTGTATAGCAAAAAATACGTATCTAATATTATCTGACTGACGGACAAAATTATTTTTTTAACCCAATCATCATTGTAATAGACTACCTGCCAGTTGCATTAGTTTCAAGCTACATTACAGATACAAATTTGACATTCATTAGAGCTTAAAGGCGTCATTAAACTTTGATGGACTTTTGTGCAACTAACCGTATTTTGATGTAATAAATATTAATAATATCTGTACCAGAAATATCCCGCTCCTCCATATTGCATTCAGTTTTTCGTTTATTACACTCGTTTTCGTTTTCATTTATAACATACTACATTTTAGAAATCGCATGAACTCAATGTGTATATATTTAAGAATTACATGAAGTCAATCTGTATATATAAATTACATTATTTATTTATTTGCGTAAGCATCTTGATAACTTATCAAATCAATTGCTTGCAAATACATACCTAATATTTACCGGTTTTACAAAAACAACTGTATGTTTGTATTTTTACAGACTATTAGAATTCTCTTATAAGGATGTATGCAGTTTCTACAATCGTGCAATGATAAATAAATATAATATTCATCTAAAAAGCGGTAATTGTATTAAAGAACCTCCTATTGAAGACAAGTGCTTTATGTGTGTTACCATATAAATATTACTCCCACTTTCAATAGAAATCTCTTAGTGATTTTTAGATAAGTATTAACTTACACTTTTATTATGGTTTTAAGTAAATTATGATGTAAAGTCTCATGTAGTTTAATAATAGTTTGAAAAGTATGTCATGATAATTTAATAAATCTTTAACTAGCCCATTTGCATTGGAAACACTACCACAAATTCCTATCAAAGTTACTTAAATTAACTACAAAGCTTATATTTAAGCCTGATAACAATAATCCTTGTAGGTATTAGTAAAGTTTCGGGCAGCCAAATTGTATTAAATCAGAATCTCAGAATAGTTAAGTCCTTATTTAGAATAATTAAATTTGTGTAGTAGAGGAACGCAGATTAATTAATTATATTGATTGGTGAGTGGCTGCACTACTTCAAACGATCGCCACGTAAATGTTTTAACGTCTAAGCCTATTGAGCCTTCCAACTTTACATTCTAAGAAATTCTTCGTTTTGCAATCAAAATCTAAAGATATTCTTGAGGACGTCATTACTTTACCGATATTAGAGCTCCAGAGAAACTGTGCCTTGAAACCCGGGTCAAAATTCAATGCTTTAATCCTTCCCACGTACGTGTTTGATTCTATGTCGATTTGTATTTGGCTTCTGTTTAGAGTTGCTTGATCCTTCCCTAGTGTTTTGTTCGGCTCACTGCTTCGAGTCGCTCTAATGTCTGTGACTCACTGTTAATGGTAGCTTGATCCTTTCGGATGTTTGTGCTCAGCTCACTGTTTTAAGGAAATATCGCTACACTCGTTTTATAATGCCGCACAATATTAACATGAATTATATTTTTCACTAGCTGTCATTAAGGAATATTAGCTAAATCATAAAACATAGAAACAATGAATTAAAGTTCGTTGTTTAGAGAACAGCCCGATTTGAAGACAGTATTTTTAATGAACAGATTCAACTAAGTAATAGACAGAAACATACGGATGCCTAATAATTTATAACAGAAACACTGTATATACAGAACCCTAAAAGCTTAACTGATGCCTATAAACTCCTTTAATGCAAATTAATTAAAAGAAAGTATAATGGAAATACTAACAATGTATAAGAAATATTTTTTTTAAATATTCTCTAAAACATTTTCACTCATAATTCTTTACCAAAAAAAGATACGCCTATACCGTCCAATCTGATCCCAAAATAACAAGCTTAAGCACTCGTGTTTTATTAAAATTAGAAACTGCGAAGGCTTTTCACCGTCCAAACTCTACGAAACAAATTAAAAAATATATTTTGTAAATAAAAATAAATTGAAAACGGCTTGTACTCCGAGCGAGTATTATTGAACCGATCACCATCTGAGGTGTTTCATAGCGCAGTGGTGAACGCGTTCGATCTGTGATGGGAAATTATTATTGTTAAAAAAATTATTGTTTGACGCTCTTACCAGGAAGGCACTTTAAACCAATGGCACCGACGTATTTTTATTAAATTTTAAAGGCGGCTTAATTCTTTAAATAAAAATATATTATATTTTGTATTCATTTTAAGTAATAAACATGCTTCTAAATCATCTTAAAATGTAACAAACATATTTAGAGGCACGCAATCTACGAAATTATATATCACATAATAAAACACATTCAAGTCAAATATGTATTTTCTTTTATATAACTACATAACGACTATAGCCATAATTAAGGCTCTTACAATTGATAATAATAGTCTTAACTAACAAAGGAAGAACAAGTCTCAGATATAAGGTTTAAATTAAAACAAACGACTCTCCATTAATGACATTACATGTCCGCTCGTGACCCTTTTTAAGGGTGTACCACACTAATTGCGAAGCGTTCACTCCGCTCAAATTTATCAATGTTCACTCCGCTCAAATTACGTATCAATTATTTTTTGATTATATTTGATCAGTTTCGCGTTCACTATGATATACCTACTGGAAAATATTCTTAAGGAAAAAGTTTAAAAAATCCACCGGCCTGAGATGACACACGAATCCACGAACTTTCGCATTCGACTGCTCTAACCACTGAGTTACCCAAGACCTATATTTCAAGCATTTGTTACTTTTTTTTAAGTCACCCGCATTATGAAAGGTCGTGGTTTCGAGTCCCATCTCTGAACACTTCGGGCTGTGGATTTTTAAATGCATTTTGCCGACCAATGTATGAAAAAATGTTTAATTAGATATGGCGAAATTTTAGTATTATTTAGATTCAGTTTATCAGATCATTTTTTTACTAAATCTATACCTACTTTTCAAAATAATTAAGTCAACTATTTGCAAAATATTAGTTAGTAGGTAAACCATACTCTTTGTTATGCACAACATAAATAATAACTTAGACTCAATTGATTACTTCTACTCGACTATAGATACGAGTGTTAGACTAAGATGTGCTGTATACATTTTTGACATGTTGATGGTAATAAAATAAATGTGAAAGGTAACCTTTCTATATATAGTCGAAAGTATAGAGCTGCTGATGAAGGTACGCTTGTACAAAAATGATCAAGCAAATTGTATAAATTTGACCTAGGTTGTGATTTAAAACTATAACACCAGCTGATCTATAGAATTCTGTATTAGCAACAACTATGAATATGAAGATATTTAATATATTTATGTGGGGTCGCGGAACAAATAAAAAAATATCTGATCCTTTCGGACCTCATCTCAACCAGCATCTATGCGTCATACTCCATATAAATTATTATTAACTATTGTTTATTTTATAATAAGTAGGTATATTTAAACATTAATTGAACTATGGGGCTCAAGACCAAGTTGAATCTAAAAAACATTCGCGTAATATTTTTAATGAAACCTTTTTTTCAAACATTTAAAGTCCAAAGACTTTTTTCCTAAGTAACCCCGATGCATATGTCCACTACAATGGACATACCTATGTTTCTATTCGCTTCCAGTGTGATCTGCTCTTTACACAGGACGCCTGTGACCGGGCTGCGTTTTAAAACCGTCGCTGTTTCCCTTGACGGTGCACTCACATCGTAATCACCAAAAAGGATACCTAATGGATGCCGACCGCACTATTTTAATATAAATATATAAAGGTATATAATATTCTAGCCAATTATCCATGACCCACCGCGGCTATTTGTTCACCAGTTAAAATAGTGACACTATTGTGACGAAGCTGTACTCGACACAGACATTTTACACAATAGCACTGCATGTTAGGATGGTCTTCTCATGAATACAACTGAATAAATATACGTTGATAATATCTAATAACGAGAAAAATAACACAAATTTTGCCCATACAATAAAAAAAAATGCAAGTTACAATTACAATGACGTCATCGCCAGGGATTCACAACCTACCCACTCAATTGTTAACTTAATCAGCGGCCCTTAATTAGGTCACAGTAAATAGACTCCACAGCGATGTCCCAAAGGAATACCCATTAAGTGATAGCTTCAGAAACCATTTAAAATACGACCTATTCTGCCAGTAAAATAAAAGATATTGCCAAAGAAATTTCACTGGCACAAACCATTTTATATTCCGTTGCATGCTGATTTTTATTTACCCAAAATCCTTAAGGGTTCTTGGTTATGATTATAAATCACTTTTTTTACCAAGAAACATTCGGTCCGTGGTGAGGCGGCGTGTAAATAGCCGAGACCTCACGCGGGATCTTAATCGTATGCGGTTATTAATAATTGTTAAAGAGAAATAAAAGCGAAAGAAAAGAAATATAGAAAGAGATTATCCTTAGAGCACACCCGATGGAACTCTGATATAAAATCGAGAGTACTTACTGAACTGATGTACGCCACTTGGACACGAACGCCAATACCGCTCCGTCCACTATCCTTCTGGTGTTCAGTCTGGGTATACTTATTATGAACGAAATTTTTATATTATTTATGCGGCTGGTAGATATTTTTGATGCGTTGTTGTGAAAAGACAAAAGGCGAATGACAGAAGAAGTTTTCTTCTTTTTATGCCGTCGTGGCGTCTATGCGGCCAGCGGTGAGGTTGCGTACGTAATGCAACCTCCTTCATAGTTCGTAGCGTCCACGGCGGCGACGCAGAACAGCAGACCCCCGAAAGTACACCAGATATTCCTTTAGTGGTGCACTCATAGGGAAATCGAAATATAATTTAGAAAAAAGTTAAATATGAAAAGTAAAGCAATGAAGCGGCGTCAACATTCTCCCCCCCTTGGAAGTTCATGGAACTTTCAAAGCGTGATAGTGAATTCTTAAAATACATAATATAATAAAGTAAAAATGTGAATGATCTAAATTAATAAGATATAATGAGTTATAGTTATTGATTCGGTAAAGGATATAATTTCACAATAGGACGTTTGAAACTACCGTTCTGAGTCTTAACCATAGCGACTCGTATTATACCATCATGTCCTGGAAAGACATCCGTGATTATACCTAAAGGCCACGTTAAGGGAGGACTATTTTCCTCACCCACCAATACTACTGTTCCAATTTGAACATTGCGATCTGTAGTTATCCATTTCTGCCTAATTTGCAACGTGTGTAAATACTCTTTATGCCATTTCTTCCAGTATGAATTGACCATATTATCTAATAGTAGTTTACGATTGCTAAGTCTACCGTTCTCATTAGTTAAATCAGTCGCGGGTAAGTATTTTAAAGGAGTTGACATTAAGAAATGAGCTGGCGTTATAATTTCAGGAAAGTGTTCTGAAGAAATATAAGTTAAAGGGCGAGAATTCATTATACATTCAATCTGTACAAGTACAGTTTGTAATTCTTCGAATGTTAGCAGTTGATTTCCAATTACTCTATACAAATGTGTCTTTAAACTCTTAATGTTAGATTCCCATAAACTACCAAAATGCGGTGCTCTGGGTGGAATCATCTTCCATTCAATTCGATGACTATTGAGTTCAGTTTTTAAAGTTGCATTAAAATCAGAATTTAGTAAAAACTGATATAATTCATCAAGTTTAGCTTTTGCACCAACGAAATTCGTTCCATTATCGGAATAAAGACATGAAACTGGACCTCGTCGGGATATAAATCTTTTAAATGCCGATAAAAATGTGTTAGAAGTCAAATCGGAAACCAATTCAATATGAATGGCTTTAGTTGACAAGCATACAAAAAGACATATGTATGCCTTTTGAGACTGTTGTCCCCTTCTGCGGGCTAGAGTAATGCGTATAGGACCTGCGTAATCAACGCCAGTATGTACAAAAGCCTTAGTTTCAGTTACACGACAGGAAGGTAGATCAGCCATCATTGGAGAAGGATGTCTAGGATTTGTTCGGAAACAGGAATTACATTTCCTTACAACCTTTCTAGTTACAGATCGGGCATCTAAAATCCAATAGCGCTGTCGTAAAATTGATATAAGTAGACCGGCTCCTGTGTGACAATTTATTACATGAAAATGCTGAATAATAAGATTAACTATATGATCGTATTTCGGTAGAATAGCAGGGTGCTTAGCATCAAACGGTAAATCAGAATGTCTCAGCCGACCACCTACGCGGAGGATTCCTTCTTTATCGAGAAAGGGGTTTAAATTTCTTAATTTTTTAGAAGTTAATTTTCCTTTTTTTATTAAATCAATCTCATTAGTAAAATGTACTTGTTGTACTGAAAGAATTACCATTCGTTCTGCAATAAATAAATTATTCACAGTATTAACAGAATCATGTTTTCTTATAAATCTAAGAATATATATTACAATTCGTAACAGTTTATCCCACGAGGATAAACGTAAAGCAAGTTCATAGAGAACAGGTTGATTACACTCAGCGGTAGTAACTAATGTTTTTGTACGGTATTCTGGTAACTCTCTATTATCGATGGGAGAGAACGGTCTCACAGGCCATTTCGAGACTGGATTGTGCAACCATGAAGGTCCGTTCCACCACAGATCATGCGAGATTAATTGTGACGGAAGTAAGCCTCGAGACAAGCAGTCACTAGGATTATCAGTACCAGAGACGTGATAAAAATGTTGTGGGGCTAAAATTTCTTGACATTGAGCAACACGATTACTCACAAAAATTGACCATTTATGTGGTGAGGACGTTATCCATGAGAGTGCAATTGTAGAATCTGAAAATGCAAAAATACCAGAAATAGGATATGATGCTTCATATGCATCTCGAACTACTTTGACTAGCTTAGCCATAAGAAGAGCGGCACACAACTCCAAACGAGCAAGTGTAGTAATTTTTGTTGGTGAAACCTTGGACTTCGCACATAATAAACGGACGGATACTTCCCCAGATGATCTAGTAGTGTGCAAATATATTACACTTCCATATCCGTTGAGGCTTGCGTCACAAAAAGCAATAATATTGACAGAACAATTAGAGAAAACCCCAATATGTCGCGGTATTTCTAGTAAAGAAAGCAAAGGAAATTCTTGGATAAGTGTATTAAAGCGCTGTATGACGTTATTGGGAGGAACCTCATCCCAACCGATTTTGCATAACCAAAGCTCTTTAATTAGTTGCTTTGCATATAAAATAACTGGAGCTATGAGACCTAATACATCGAATAATCGAGCTACAATTGATAATATGTATCGCTTAGTACATTTGTCGTCTACTTGGCAAGTGGTCAATTTCAACACGTCTTCATTTGGATCCCATATTAATCCCAAAACTTTTGATACATTAGTATTAACATCTTTAATTAAATCAACGTGGTTTCGATGCGAATCAGGCAAACTTTTCATTAAAAGAGAAGAATTACTCGTCCATTTTGTTAAATCAAAAGCTCCAGATTTGAAAAAAGCAATTAGTTCTTTTGATAGTCTGACAGCAGACTTTTCATCGGGAACTGAATGAACTAAATCGTCCATATACATATTAGCTTCTCCTACCTTTGCAGCTTCAGGAAAATGCGGAAACATATCAGTAGCGAGTTGTTTTAACGTTCGCATTGCTAAATAAGGGCTTGCTTTGAGACCAAAAGGAACTCTGCAAAATTGAAAGGTCCGAACAGGTTCTTTATCATTGAAGCGATATAAAATTTTTAAATAATTACGGTCACCATAAATGACGCCTATTTGTAAGTACATTTGTTTAATATCTGCGGTGAAAGCTACAGCGAATAATCGAAATTTTAATAAAAGTAAAAACAGATCTGCCTGCAAATTAGGTCCCGTATGTAGCACGTCATTCAAAGATAATCCTGTATGAGTTTTAGAACTAGCATCTAATACAATCCTAGGCATAGGTTTATCTGAACGTACAACTGCATGATGAGGAATGTAATAACCTCTGGCATTCTCATCACTTTCAGATATTTCTATCAAGTAACCGTTTTCTATGTAATCAAATATTACTTTATTATAATTGTCTTTGAGTGTAGGTTGTTGTCTAAATCGACGTTCTAAAGCATATAAGCGACGTAAAGCGGTAGTACGAGAATTCCCTAATTGCGTTGGGTCATCACAAAATGGTAAAGAAACGGAATAGCGTCCACAATCATCACGCATTACAGAACTGGTAAACAAATTTTCACATTCAGTATCCTGAGGACTCAAAAACTGCTTATGAGGTAACTCCTCCAAATCCCAAAATTTTTGCAAATTTAAATCCAATTCATTGCAAGATAAACCGGTGAACGTAATACGTGACTTCGTTAGATGATTAGAATTATTATTTCGACAGTCACCTATTAATACATAGCCAAATGAAGTCAAAATCGCGGAAGGAGCACTAGAATCTGAATTTAATCGATTACCTAAATAAATATACGGGAAAAGTTGTGCACCTAGAATTAAATTTATCTCACCGGGTATATTCCAAGTAAGGTCCGCAAGTGGCAATCCGTTCAAAAAATTTAAATCCTGCCTATCAATATAATGAGATGGCAACTGTTCAGTGATGCAATCCACTACAAGAGCGTAAATATCATATTTTTTATTTGCATCAAAACGAGACTCGATTTCAAATTTCACAAAACCATGTAAAGGTTGCGAACCCGAACCTATACCTTTTACATATGAATTTTTTAGTGGATTTATACATAAATTGAGTAATTTACAACAATCAATTGTAATTAAGTTATTTTGTGAGCCGCTATCAATTAAACAACGAATTAACTTTTTATTGCTACTATCATAAGATTTAGCGAAAACCTGAGCGGTGGACAAAAGAACTGTCGAATGATTTTGAACACTAAAAGAAAGCGATGAATTCATGTTAGGCAGTGCTATATTAGAATCATGTTCATTATTATATGAAGACTTTGAGTTTGAAGATGCTACAGCAGGCAGTTTCTCTGTAACCTTCTTAGTAGGCAGATGTGATGAGGTATTTGAAGAAAGAAGATTGTTCTCTAGTGACGTCGAGCTTCCAATCTCCATATGCGTATTAGTGATATTTAGTGACTTATTGTCAAAATGCAATAAAGTATGATGTCGTTTGTTACATGTTTTACAACAGGAATTAGACCTACAATTAGACAATGTATGCGACAAGCTCAAGCAATTTACACAACCGTGCTTAGATTTGATAATTTCAAATCGTTCTTTAGTAGAGAGAGTATTCTTAAATTTCGGACAGTAATAAAATTGTGTGTGGTCCAAACTATCACATAAATTACATTTTATTCCAGGCGCCGATGCTTCGTTACGAGAAACAAATGATTTTGTATTTCGTGGCAAAGATGGCGCTGAATAATTATTCTTTTCACTTACAGAGCGAGCACCAAATTGAAAAGTCTTATTATTATTATTATTAGATCGCTCTAAAACTTTTACTTGATCTTGTATAAAAGAGATTAAATCTTTATATGATGGAATTTCTTTATGACGAACTGAAAACTCAAAAGTTTGTAAAATCTGACTGTCCATTTTTCTTAAGGCACCGTGTAGTAATATAAAATCTGTAATATCCGGAATATTTAATTGTTTTAAAGCGCAAATAGAAGCAGAATAAGTTTCTATGAAAGAATTTAAGCTAAGTTCTGAATTAGAGCATTTTTTTAATTCAAATATGTTGTTAAGATAATGAGTTCCTAAAGTACGCGTATCTTGGTACTTTTTCACCAAACTATCCCAAATAATACTATACGTCTCCCCTGTAGGTACAATACCCGCAGTGAGCTTAAGAGCGGAATGCGTAAGTTTACCAACTAAATACTGTACACGTTGTGAATCGGTAAGTTGTTCGTTATTATGAACATTCGACTTAAAAGTCTCATAGAATATCGACCAATTTTCAATTTTTCCGTCAAAGCTAGGCAACTCTATCGGAGGTAATTTAATTGAAGTTTTATTATATTTTACACAATCAGATCGCAAAGATAAAGACTCAGAACATATTTTGTTACGAGCACTTTTAATACGTATGTATAAATCCTGACACGAATCAAGCGCCGAATAATCCGGCTTCGCATCAGCATTTATAGATAAAGTAAGCTCATTAATATCATCTATAATGCTCTCATATTTTGAGAATAAACTGTCTAATGTTTCCGTCTCAGTAACGAAATCATCGTTTGATCTTGAATCAAAAGTAGAAATATTTTGTGACAACTTATATAAACGATTAAAACGTGCAAATAAAGACTCCTTTTTACAATGAAGTATAGATAATTTATTTTGTTTATTTTCCGACATTGTGTAATTAAATGAAATAAGTATGATAGGAATGAAATAAAGTAATTATATGTTATATAGATATAATAATAAGATATGCTGTTTTATGAAAGTCGAGATATATTGCCAATGAATTACGCAATGATCTATGAACTTCCAAATAAGTATGAAAACGCTGATACAATATCCGGCGCGAAGGACCAATAAATAATGGTGAGGCGGCGTGTAAATAGCCGAGACCTCACGCGGGATCTTAATCGTATGCGGTTATTAATAATTGTTAAAGAGAAATAAAAGCGAAAGAAAAGAAATATAGAAAGAGATTATCCTTAGAGCACACCCGATGGAACTCTGATATAAAATCGAGAGTACTTACTGAACTGATGTACGCCACTTGGACACGAACGCCAATACCGCTCCGTCCACTATCCTTCTGGTGTTCAGTCTGGGTATACTTATTATGACGAAATTTTTATATTATTTATGCGGCTGGTAGATATTATTGATGCGTTGTTGTGAAAAGACAAAAGGCGAATGACAGAAGAAGTTTTCTTCTTTTTATGCCGTCGTGGCGTCTATGCGGCCAGCGGTGAGGTTGCGTACGTAATGCAACCTCCTTCATAGTTCGTAGCGTCCACGGCGGCGACGCAGAACAGCAGACCCCCGAAAGTACACCAGATATTCCTTTAGTGGTGCACTCATAGGGAAATCGAAATATAATTTAGAAAAAAGTTAAATATGAAAAGTAAAGCAATGAAGCGGCGTCAACAGTCCGCGTCCACATTTTATGGACCCTCCGTTCCAATCAGAATGATCCCAGAACGAATAGAAAAAAGTGATGTAACTCGCTCATGTTTTCACGAAAAGTTTGTCCGTTTCGTAGACTTCTTACTTATGAATTAAACATTAAGTTCATTGATTTCGAAGAAATTCTGTATAAACTTAGAATCTGTCTCTGATCATTTTATTTATACCGAGTACAGTCAACATCGAGCAACATCAAACTATTTGGATAATATATGTTTATATAGCCTCCGTAGCCGAGTGGTTCAAGATGTCACCATCTCTGAGGGCCTGGGTTCGATTTCCGGTCGGGTCATGTAGAAAATGAACTTTTCTATATTGTCTCGGGTATTTGTGTTGTGTTACCTTCATTGTCTCAAATACTCCATAAAACGAGGGCTGTAGCTATTCAACTTGGAATACGAGCAATATATGTAATGTTGTCTAATATTTTTTTATTTATCTTCTATATAAAAGCGAAAGTTCACTCACTCACTCGCTCATCACGAAATCTCAGAAACTACAACTGCTAGGAATTTCAAAATTTTTGTATGTGGGTTCTTTTTAGGACGTAGGTGCGCAATAAGACGTAACTTTACCTAATACGACCCCTAAGGGGGTAAATTTTTAGTTTTAGGTCTAGAAACTTTCTCATTTCTAGACCTAAACTAGATCACTCGAGTGATACCGCTGGCGGAAAGCTAGTTTATTAATATATGTTACACTCACAGACCGAAACTACTCATTGAGCGGAAAATTAGCTCATAACGCGTTGTGGTCACAGTAAAGCAGCCACAACTCGTTATTCGCATTATGGCTCTAATCAAAACGCTCACAATGCGTTATGGCAATCAAAGAAAGAGAAAGATTCAATGATTAGTTAATTATTACTTAATGAGTCTTTTTTTTATTTTAAATATTCCCAATAACTGGTCTGGCGCTGGTCATGGCCCGTCCTTCATAACCATCCATAAAGAAGGCCTGAGCCCCTGCAGTGGAACGTTAAAATGGCCGATGAAGATGAGTGTAAATGTAATTTAATACTTGTGACGGCTTTGTTACCCAAATCCTGAGAATTAATAAATACTCGTAAACAAATAATCTAGCCAATAAAGACGAAAAGAAGTAACTTAATACTTATGTGCTGTGTAGCTTAACTTAACTTACCTACCGCACGAATTTATTCACTTCAAGTTGTGTATATGTCGCAGCCAAGTGGTATAATCAGCCGACCAATTGGGCGACTAGCCCTTTAATTGGTCGGCTGATAAATATTAGGTTACTTCTTTACGTCTTTCATATATATCAAATGCCAAAAACAGGTTATATAATGGTTATATAATTTTGTAATGCTATATTGAGTAAGTTGTGAATGTCAAAAGTCACAATGTGAAAGAATGTAAAAACATTACTAAAAAATAATAATAAATTAGTATAACACTGTAAATTTATTTGATTACATTTTGGATAATGTAATGTTAACAATATTATACAAATATAAAGAATTAACTTTAAAGTATATTGGCATGACAATAAACTATTATCATTATAATATCAATAGAATAAAAAGTTTTGTGTAAACTATTGTGAATTTAGATATGTAATGACGCAAAAAATACTTGACACTATAGACAAACCTTAGTGGTTTTTATAGTGTTATTTAAACAATAACATTGTATATAATTATTTTGATTGCTAATCAAATGAAAAAAAAAAGTACTAAACTTGCATAAATTCTAGGGAGAAAGTTGGTAAAATTTTACTCTCTATTCGTAAATATTTACTGACTAAATAACTTCGCCGAACTCCAACAACTTTTCCAACACAGTGAAAATGAAACGAATAACTACTTATTAGAATAAAAGTAAACTTGTTTATAATTTATGAAATTGTGATGTCATCTGTGAAAAACAAGGGAAAGATTCTCAGCACGTGTTTTTGTTTTAAAGCTTGATTGTACTATTAAAAATATGATAATGGCAAGGTTAATGTCATTAGTCTTTTGTAACCAGTCAACCAGAGAGTATTGCAACTTTACGATGGTTATTTTATTTGAAAAAAATAAAACAAGAACTTTATTGAGAATAAAGGAAACAAAACACAATACCCAACCAGCCAAAAGCGGTTTTTAAACTATCCTAGAATCATCATTTCTTGAGGATTATATTAGTCTTATATCTGCATATAACCCCGGAAAAAGGCCCACTTTATAAGTACACCCTTGCTTACAGCGCGATTATACTCAGGCCGCAGCCATCCCACTTTTGATCAAATGGCTCCTATATAGGGATTACACAAGTGTACTTTTACCTGAAAATGTCAATATAAATCCACTATAGTAAAAAGTGAGACTAACTCGGGCCTAGCTATGCCTCTACTAAGTATGCACCTAGTGTTTCAGTGAATTGTCAAATTGTTCATGTAAAAAATTTAAAAGATTGAGCAAAGGTGGTATTTATTAATATGATAATTAGAAATATTGTCAACCATAGTAGAAAAACATATCCTATTGTTCTTAGTATTTGAGTTGTCTGTTTGCTGGGGAATGCGAATTTTCTGTGAACCTTATCTTGGTTTCGATTAAAATTTTAAAGCGCCTCTTAAAAATGGCCTATTAATACTTCTTGTATTCATTTATCAACAAATGTTAGGAAAAGTCGCCATTTTTTGGGTGACCTTTTCCAAGTATGATATAGGATTGATAAAAGTTAATTTAGTTCTACAATGGTAAGTGCCAACACCAAAGCAAATTCGCCAGGTTGTTACCAATTAGGGTTCCACAATTAGGGTTCTACAATTATTACTGTCTCATCAGGGGGCTTACACTGGAAATCGTAGATTCTGTTATGATAAATATTTAGTAACAATCGTGATTTTAATGGCTGATCGCAAATCCTATAGTAAGATTTGGGAAACCATTCAAATCGTGTTTTCGACTATATCAGTTGTTTCCAGAAAAAGGCCTTTAAAGAGTTCTAGCCAGGATTGTTTGAAGATTTCTTAGACATAGTAGTTCTATGAAATACCCATATAAATCTACCTAGGCTTATATCGGCATATGACAAACCCCTATAAAGTGCATTTTTGCCTAGCGCAAATGGTCTTAAAGCGTTGTCTTATATGCGCATATATGTCTGAGTTATCGGAGTAGTTCCTCTTGAGAGTAATTACTCTTAATACATGCTCTTATAGGCGGCTTAGTCCAGTAGTATACCAATATAAGTCCATATTTTAGGAGTAAGCGTACTTGAGTAAAAACAGGATTCACGTATGCTGATATAAGTGCAGTGGCATATTCTGAAACCATTATAGTAGCCATATAAGTCCAAACAGGATTATTAAATCGCATGCCAGGATTATTTTGTTTGTTGGGTAGGTACAGAAAACACATTGACCCTAACGAGAATCAACCCTGGCTCTTCCAAACCAGCGTGGATATCGGTTTGCTTATTTATTGAACATTTCTTAAATTAGATTAAGTTATTAAGGCTTACGCTCGTTTTCTATATACAGTAAAGGCAATACCATACGGAAATCCTTTGGTGACCTAACATTGGTCCAGGGATCGCGTCCAATACAATATCATGATTAAAGGCAGCTGCCGACGACACCCCCAGTGATTTATGACTAGGGTCAGAGAGTGCCGCGCCGCTGTTACTGAACCGATTATTATTACATTATGTAGACTTACATACGATATCGATAATGTAATAAAGGGACAACTAAAACTACTAACTTTCTATTTCTTTAACAAGGAAGTAAAGTCCAAATAATATGTAATTAATATAAGAAAACCCACAGAAATATATCTAGTTAGAAGGAAAAAGTGTACGTACTTCGCGTGCCGAAACGACGTCTAGACAGCTTCATTGCTCGCCGCGAGGCTCAGTCCACTTTCGATCGCAATCGGTGTTGGACGAAATTTAAAATGATGCGTTGTTCGATAATTACCTGCTCAAACACCACCAATATGGTTGGATCTTATAGTCGAGGTATTTCCTTCCATCGGTAAGTAACTATTTGCCTTGATATATCTATTTTGAATTAAAAATCATTAGTTTTGTTGCTCCGTATTATTTTTATCAAAACGGTTATGTGTCCAGTAATAGCTTTCCATTGCGGCTTTAATTTGACAGTCCAAATTTGCTGTGCTTGTAAAACCATCGATGTATAATTCAAGGTCAATTTGTTGGAGGACAAATTATCATTTTTTTCTGTCAAAAATGGAGAATAGTGCTGTACAATGCGATTTTTTTACCCGATTAAAAATATATCGTTTTTGAAAGCAGAAGAAAGGATAATTAATTTTATATTGAATTATACTGTAATTTTTGTTTTAGTTTTCCGTATGATCCTAATATTAAAAATAAATGGATTGAAGCAACAAGACTCTAAGGCAAATAGTAGGTATACTTACTGGACATGGAAACTTTAACAAACACCTTATATAACATGGGTTATTCTGACAGTCCTCTGAGCAGGGCGTGCATGGAGACTGAGGAGATTGTCTCCTCAGTCTCCATTCCAGTATCACATAAGCGCTTGTGCACTCATGTGATACTGGAATGCAGGAGCCTATTAAGACAAAAGGACTACATATCTATGAAGCCCAAGGATACTAGTGGAAGCATGCGGCAGAGTTCGAGATCTTACGGGCTTCCTGGAGGAGCTGGGGTGGCAGGACTAAAGCAACCCCGTGTCATGCAAAATAGGCACTGAGTATCGAGTTGCAGAAAAGCCCGCCGTGAAACATAACATAACAACACAGGACGTAAAAATGTGTAGCGTGTCGGGAGGGGGTAGCGGCTACTACAAAGTGTTTGCCCACAGAAAAATGCCGATTTCTATTCTATCGCATAAAATCTTTTTTGCGCCGATTCACTAAATTACATTCGTGAGTTCGTGACATATACATAATATTTAAGCAAAATGGTAGTCTGTCTATAAAGTCATGAAAAAAATTGAGGGCGCTGCGATCGTGCACGTAGCAACCCTGTGTAGTGAGACAAATGATTTTGATAGTAGGATTTTTTTTTTACTTTTATTACCCCAGAAAAGGTAAAGAAAGGCGTATAATTCGTAGACAATGAGTTTATTCTACATTGAAGATTACAATATAGTAATCGTAATTTTTGATAAATCTTTTTTTTTTTATAATTGCCAAGTTGTTTTCTCGTTTTACTGCAATGTGTGCTTGTGTTCGATTAAAGTCTGTTACTTTGACACTCCTTGTAAGGAAACCCAATATATTTCAGAATTTAACGCAGAACTTCTAGGCTACAATTAAAATCCAGATCAGTTTTGGCAATCCACTGATGTTTTCTTCATGTAGGTACCTCTTTTTTTCACAGAGTAAAAGAACTAAATCTTTTGTCGAAGTGCACAAATGTTGCAGTTAACAATTTATTTCTTAGGACGACTATCTATGTTTCCCAGGGGTTTCAAATATGCCACCATTTTTATAACCTTCATCTACAATACGTATCACTATATTCTCTGATTTTCCTGAAAGTAAGTTTTAAAAATGTAATACCTATATGTATTTGGCAAAAAGAATGGAATCGCCACAATGATCAAATTAATGCTATAATTTTAGTAATATAAAGCACAAACTTTTTATTGGCGTACGTAGGTAAAAATCGTACATTCCTAACAGGTATATTTTTTATTCAGATTAAAATCAATGATAAATTTGATTATCCAAAAGTATTGAAAGTTCGGGCCGCACTACAATATAGCCTTCTAACATTTTCAATCTAACCTATAAATGCATAATGTAATCAATACTTCTTTTAGACTTAAATTCATATATTTAGTAAATTTGAAACTTCTGGTAACCAAAACTCAATCAGTAACACGATTACATACCAGCCATAACTGCCGTTCGAGCTTTAACATCCTACAAATATGATAAAATGTGTCCAGCTTCTTGTTCCAATAAACATCACTGAAAAACTTTATAAATAATATCCTGAGCTTCACTCTGATAAATTCTCTTCATTTTTAACACTTTTCGACGGAGTTTAGAAGAAGTAGCTTCAGTTTAATCAAAACAAATCAAAAATGCAGAAAATCGAGCTAAAAAATCAAGTTGTTGACAGTCGATGTACTTTGATTCAGTGTTGTCATACTTGTGTCTAATGTTAGTTCCTCAAACATTCTTTTCATGACTTTATAGACAGACTGTACACGTTGGTCTCCGTCGATCGATATCGTTATTTCAATCGATAAGAATCGGTATGCCGTTTCAAATACAACATGTATTCGATGCAAGTGAAATTATGTCTTCCATCACTAAATTAAGATCGTGACGTCATGATACCTACACAAAATGTGGCACGCTCGGTCTCCATATAAATCGACGAACATGTTCCTTCTAACTAGATTTATTTCTGTGAGAAAACCACATCACATGGTCTACGCATACTTGAAGCCAAAAAAGTACGAAATTCTTAACTTTACCTTCCATTTAGTCCGTTTCTTCTTTTAAATACTCTTTGCTATTCTAATAGAATAAAGTGGAAAGAGAGGAAAACAGTTAGATATACCTATAAATATTAATAAAGCGTCACTTTCGCAGTTTGCAATAATTATACAGTGCTGGTAATTAATTTAAACAGTTTCCTCGCGCAATCACCGTCATCTGCCCCTAAGGCCAGGGATCGTCTTTATTAGTAAAAATATATTTATATAACATAATAACAAAAGTGATTATTTTGTGTTTCTTTTAAATAATGGTATTCAACCCTTGAATGGGAGTCCGATTCGAAATTAGCCGGGCTTTTTGAGGTTTTACGCTGGCTCTATAACTTATTTTAAGAGCAACTATCGATAGTAAAGCTAATAATTTGGCGCTGGTAACAACACTAGTATGGAACGTTGCATACACGGATGCGAAGCAGCTCATTTTGAACACACGGGAAATAGAACTGTCGAAACATTGCTGTTAAAAGACTGACGTTCACATTACTACAGAAAATCGGAAAAATATAAGTCGTTTTCATTAATATTTTTTTAATACAAAACCATAATGTAAATTTAATATCCTATTAATTTGAGTTAAAACTTATATCTATGGTTAAGTCACAGCAGAATAACAAAAGAATTCTGTCTGTATGATTAAAATAATTGTTAAACGTTAACTACAATTAATTTGCATGTTTTTGGTGATGATTTGATTTAAAATATACGCTTTAAATAAGGAACATTTTTATTATTAATTAATATTAATCATAAGTTGATCTTCTTCCTTTCTTGCTAGATGATCAATTTTATAACGTGTTAACACTGTCTGATGTCATCCGCGTGCGACATTAGGACAATAGGGATGATGACTGGGTAAAAAAAAATACAATTGCATTTAGTCCGTCAGTCAGATAATAGAAAAATATTAGATACGTATTTTTTTTACTTCAATTTATCAAGAAATAGCTTAGATATTAGGCATTAAAGTTGAGGAATGGGGGCTCGCTACGTCACAGTTGAGTAGAAAACGTACTATAACGTGACGTCATGCGAAATTTCAACTCCATGTAACGCCGTAATTTTATGATTACGAAAAAAATACATGTTTAATATTTTTTAACACTCTACCTGACGGACAAACAAACAAATATTAGTCATCATCCCTATTTCTGTTCCGTATTTTCATTGGTCGGTTATTTGGACCAATGAGATGAGCTACTGGCTCGATCCACCAGTGTAATAGCCAGTTGCACAAAAGTCATTAAAATGATAATTAATTTAAAGCGACATTACCCACACAATTGACATTCATTAGACCTTAATGCGTCATTAAACCTTAATGCGTCATTAAACCTAAATGGTCGCTTGTGCAACTGACCGTAAATGAGCAATTACGTTGAAAGAGTTTTTAATTCAATAAAGAAAGCAAATTTGAACTTTATAGATAATTAATGAATGATTTATGTTAATCTAATTTCACTTCGGTTGCGAAAAAAATTAAACTATAAATCATTCAAGGTAACACATATATTCAGCAAATAAACAATGTTTATAATTAGCAATCAGAAAAATCTAACGCTATTTTACTTCTTTACGACGGGGCTATGGGGATATGCCGTTCTTAAGTCATTAACGACAAGGTAATTCATTCTGCCGTCAAAATTGCCGCTATTAGTTTCATTTTCAATTTTTCTTTAACACTATTAAATCTTGTCAACTCCTAAGTATTTTACATTTTCCGGTTTCTAAGTTGAGAAAAGTATAAAATATCAACTGTTTATTCTCGATTTTTTTTTGCGTTTCACAAGGCAAAATGTCCTAGTTTTATCAAACTGTTATCAACTGATCATTGAAAACGTTAAAATCAAAAACGAAAACCTGATTAATTACAGTTTGAGCTTAACGTGGCTTCCTAGCCTCGGAGTAGCTCGATAATGTTTTTTTTTTAATATAATGATGACGATGACCTTTTTGATTACCCCTCCCGTGACCGACTCTTGCGAATGTTGCTTAACAACAAAGACCGCAGGCCGAGGCACTTATCCTCTACACCCCCGAGCTACTACTCACTTACGGATTGCTTAAGATTATTACAAAATAGCTTTCCGCCAGCCGCTTCGCTGGCGGGGTCCTAGGTAACTATTTAGTGAGATAAAAAGTATTCTATTATCTAAGTCAGCTAATACCCTATCTGTATACCAAATTTCATCAAAATCCGTTCTGTAGTTTTGGCGTGATTGGTGGACAAACATTCAAACAAAGAAACTTTCACATTTATAATATTAAATAAAATGTATAAATATGCAGCCGTATTATATCCGAAAATATTGCAGCCGTATTTACGAACTATTTGGTGTAAACTTTTACACCATGTAATAAAATTCATATTTAGCCAGTGTCTAAAAATACGGCGGAATAAATAAAGTTGATACTTGAGTTTATAGTGTCAGAAATTTATTTTGTCACATAATAAACCTTAATAAAATCTTTTCTTGCGGCTTTGAGAAATGTAGACATAAAACGTTGGAATTTATCATCACTCTCCAATCAAAAATAACTCCTATTGCCAAGAAAAGAGATCATTTTTGCGTTTGTCATTTCGGATGAGTAATTAAACTTGTAATAAATCTTTTATGGTCAGTGTGTACTGGAGAGTACCAGATAATGGAATACAGTAGGTGCAAGACTGCGAAATACAAAAATAATTTCACTGCTTTAAAAAAACTACTAAGATATTATAGATATGTATTTACAATTGGAAATTAAAGAGAAGTTTTAATGATACTGTAGGAAATGCAATAATTCTCACTTCTCTTGTTCAAAACATCCATCATCATAGCACAAAACGAGACTAAAATAGACACAAAATAAAAAAAAATGTGTCTGTGACGCGATGGTAACGAGCCTACAGTATATTCCTTATTTGTAACACTCTATTTCTGAATTGAGAATTTAAAGTTAAGCACATCTCAAACTATCACGGCTGCACTTCGTGCAGTCGTTAATCCAATCTACATTGGGCCAGTGTAAAGGGTCATGGCCCATCCTCCTTAATTTTTCCAAAGTAAGTAGATAAATAAATAATATCTGAAACTACGAATGCAAGGACCTAAGACGTATAGACAAGTTAAGATCCGATCGGGAATCAAACTCGGGGCCTAAATGATTTCGACACCTTGCCTTAATAGCGAGCCACTCAGGTAAGAAGATAATCAATTAAAATCCAATTTGTATATTTTTTATGAAAAAGATTGCAAAATGTGTCATTTAAGAAATTGAAGATTTATAAATTATAGACCCCGTCGGGCACAGCAAATTTGGAGAGGGGAGGAAGGACACTGTGCTTTGTAGGTAATAAGTATTTGCTTTGTTTAATAAACTTATTAATTTATGTTTTGAGAACTTACCTATTTAACAGATATTTATATTAAATAAATATTAAAATTAAAATAGAAAACTAGAATATTACATTCAAATTAGAGATAAAGTTTTTCACTTACTAGGTATTTTTGTATTCTAGAATAATGCTTTTTAGTTAATAAATTATTTATTTGTTTTATGTAATATATTGTATTTAAGTTTTTTATTGAGTTTGGCACATTATTGTATATTTTAATGACATTGCCAGTGGACCAGGAGAGTGTAATTATAAACGGTAGGTTGCTATCGTTAGCTCATTCCGATTGCGTAAATTATATCTCGAAATGTTTCGTGAAAGAAAGTACATTGAATCGTTAATCCCGCCTGCAATCACAGTTGCTCATCGTCATCATCACCCGTGTTCGCACACTGCTGGACATAGGTCTCCGCGAGCGCACGCTATCGAACTCGGTCTTCGGCAACTGGGGTCGGCAATCCAGTTTCTGCCAGCTACATTGCGAAGTTCGTATTCCCATCTTATCTTGGGGCTTCTCACAATGCTTATGATTCGTTAACACACTAATCCTCACTGGGCCTTTTTGACACCATCAATACGGATGACCTGTGCCTCAGCAAATGAGGATACTAATGTCTGACGATAAAATTTATAATTCTTATAAAATTGTCTGTTTTAAACGACCTTTCTAGTTTTGTCACTTCTTTTATATTTTATGCAACACAGAAACAAAAGGTTTTCAAAGTAATTCATTTCGTTGAAACTAAAATAAATGGACAGACATTAGTTGTCGCTAGAGAGGACATAAATGAAAATGACAAGACAAAAGAAAAAGTCTACCTTGAAACTAGATGAGATGTCACGGTAGTCGTGTCCTATTTAAAAGCGCTAGATATTTTCTTGATAAAATCATCTTCAAAAGAATATTGCTCGTCATTAATTAAACATATACTTTATATTAGCTTTCGCCTTCGTGATCCTGCATTAATGTATAACTAAACCTACTTCTTGAATAACTCTATTGATGAAAACTGTATTAAAATTCGTTGTGTTTTTTAACATCTCAACGTACAGACAGCGGAAAGCAATTTTGTTTTATATAATGTATAGACTGTTTAGGGATAAATATACGTAGTGTATGGGATGAAGTAATATAAAGTTTGTATGAAAGTTAATTTACTAAGGACCTATTAAAAGTTCATCATGTTTATTAAGCCTATAAATTAGTTTTACGTTAGAGTAAACATCCGACCGGTAACAGGAATAGAAACCATATATTTGTAATAACCGAGAGTAAACAATGCATTCGGTGAGCAAACAACTACCTACCTTGTGCCTCGACTTATTAAGGCCTTACCGCAAGGCAAAAAAAACAGCATATCAATGAAAATTATTAAAAACAAGTTTAGGGGGTTTAATGTTTGTATTTGTAACTAGCTGCTTCGCCCGCATGGTTCCTAGGGAACATATAGTAAGAAAGAAACTATGTCAAGGGAACTTTTTTTTTATTTTGGATATCGTTTCATATCATGACACCTCATATCATTCATTCATATCATCGTTTCATATCAAACAATGGTTACTAAGGCAATGTTTTAATTCCCCAAACAAAATTCCACTCTCATTTTCATTCCTTTATTTGCTGTTTTTATAGCCTATTTTCATCGCATATGATGTAGCTTCTTTTAGATTCAGAGCATATTCGTTGCAAGCAAACAAACAATCAAATCTTTCCTCTCTATAATATTGTTATAGATATAGATTATATAATGGATTTGATTATAATAACGAAAAGAAAAACTAGTAGTAAACTCTGATAACACAACTCAAACCTCCGTGGTTTTTAGATGTTATCTTAATCTGTTATTTATATGTTTGTTTACCTGATATAAAAGGAAAAAAATATATATAACTAAAAGTTTGGCGGTGATCTACTTTCGGCCACAATCCACGCTTATTTGCCTTCATTCCAAAAGTCGTTACATTATCGATGGGGACTTTAATCGGGGAATCATCGCACAACGGTTATAAGGTATCGCTATTTCTGAGGTCAAAGAGTCGACACCCGGTGTGGTCAATGTAGAATGTAGAACTTTACAATATTGTCTCGGGTTCTAAGTTCGTGGTATTTTCGTTGTCTTAAAATATTTTGTCCCATATGATAACATTCAGAAAATGTTTCTTAAACCTTCGTAACACTTAACGCGTTCGGGTGAACTTTCAAAACTAACTCAATTCACTCTAGTTTTGAATTAATTAGTCATGTCTGAAATTAACATTTGTGTAAGTAGGTAGTATTAATTATCTCACAACTTTCCCCCGTTTCATTTGAGAGGTCACACTCCCTGATTATGCTGTGCACTAATGATATCTTTACTTTGTCTTTACTAATGATACTTTGTCTTTTGATGACTGGAAAACTAATTCCGTGTTTGTCAAGCAGTGTTATTATATAAGTGGTATACAAACTTAATTATCATATAAGCATAAATAAGCATAAATATAAACAACTTTGTATTTAGTTAGAAAATGCTGTCATGTCATAGAGTTTTAATAAAATAAAACCTATATTACAAGTAGGTAATAGGTTTTATATGATCAAACTTCTATGACATAACATCGCTGCATTTGAATACTAATTTGAAGCCGTCTTTTCAACTAGCATTACAGATTTTTTCCTATCAAAATAAGAAATGAAAAAAACTGTGTAGGTATAGAGGTAGGTTTATGCATTTTCATAAATTCACGACAAAACCCGTGACACATTTTTAACTATGTTTTCTCATACAACTTATTTGCAAATTATTATTATATAGGTATTATGAGGTGCCTTATTTATAGTACTTCTAGCTTAAAGTGTTTCGTAAATTGATTTTTTTGCAATTTCTGTTTAAGTGGACTTACGTAATAAATAAATATAATTCATATTAAATAATTTCCTTTCTTTTTGTAACTTGTCAAAATCCTAATTCATTATATGCTATTTTGCCGAAAAGAAATTGCTTACCTTTAACTCTATGAAGTCACGGGTATCAGCGATCGGCTTTAGATTAACATATTAAGCATGACCTCACGATCGTAACAAATCTATACTAATTGATATTAAGATTGTATATTTGCATTTCAAAGGCTCCGTACGGTAGTAAAGTACGGGACTGAAGCTACTCGTACATCATACGCTGGTGACATAGTGACATAGAAGTCGCAAGAAAATCTATCTAGCTATTATAATCTCTCCGTGAACTTACTTTACTCGTTCAATAAAATATAATAGGGTTCAATTGCCCCATAATTCAACTTGTTTACCACTAACCCGCAGACCTAGTTAAGGACTGTCTACGTCAGATGGTAATTTTCTCCACTAATAGGTAGAGCCGCTTATATCTGCTAAAATTGAATATATACAATTCAAAGTCTAGACTGTAAATGGATCTCAAGGCGCCGATATATTATTATTGAATTGCAGAAATAGGTACAGTACTAAATTAATATGTACAGTCAGCGGCAGGTTATACTTAAACTTGATTTTATTCCTTAACTAGCTTTCGACAGCGGCTTCGCCCGCGTGGACCCTAGGGAAATATTTAGTGGGATAAAAAGTATCCTATTATCTAAGTCAGCTAATACCCTATCTGTATACCAAATTTCATCAAAATCCGTTCAGTAGTTTCGGCGTGATTGACCGACAAACATCCAAACAAAGAAACTTTCACATTTATAATATTAATAGGATGATTCGTAGGTAGAATTGAAAATCAACTGGAGAGATTTTACATATTTTGGTAACCTGACATACAGTCTTGTGTACTCGTGATGATTTTTTTTCATGTCAATAAATGGAAATTATAGTTTGCAAATTTTTGAGTAAGTTGTACTATAAATATAGTTATCGAGGTGCATCGTATTGTATCATCAAATTTGAAAAAATACCTAAAAGTGACTATTGATGACAGTTTTACCTGAGTCTGTAATATAAAATATGTAAGTGTTCTGATAAGGATTTAACATATTTTTTTTTTATATTTGATTTTATATAATTTTTCACTTCTATCACTTCTTTATTTTTGTCTTTGCTTTCTTAGCTGCCTGTGTGTGTAGTACTTTATTTCTTTTTCTTGTTTGTTTATCGTTGATATTAAGTATACGGTCCACATGTGAAGCTGACGATATCACAGACTTTAACAAAGTAAAAAACATATACAATTCCCAATAATTACAGAGGTGTTCAGAATCTCCCCGTTATCAACTCACATAGAATATATTTTGAAAGATGTTTGACGTTTTTAAACAGTCTTATTTGTGCCTGTGCTGCAATCTGGCGGTCTAAACTCACAATAAAATATTCTATTACAGAATAAAAAATTCCATGCTTAAGCAGCATACTCAGAGCAACATTTACATGAATAATATATACCTATATGATCAGCACTTATCAAACTCTGCTTAGTATAAACAAATGTAGCCAGGTAATGCATAGTGTTATCGTGTATCAGGGTTTATCGTGCGATAATGCTACACTGTGTTTTGAAAGCTCTATTGATAACACGATACACCTACGTGAATAAAGTCTGAATGTTCATCATATAAAACGCAGCTTTTAATATGTATCATGAAAGACATTACTTAAAAAGTACACGCTGTTTTTTGAGTAATGTCTTTATATAAAAAGTACACGCTGTTTTAAGTAATGTCTTTATTTACCATTATTATGATTATTTATTGCTGTAAGGGGCTATGCAGTTCCCTGAGGAACTGTAGTCACTGCGACCTGAAAGATCTATTGTGACTCGCCGCCAGAGCTGTATTAACTCCTTCAGACTTCAGGGGCGCAACCACCTAACTCATGGACGTAGCCGTAGTCGTAGCTATAACCTACGCTTTATCGATATTCCCAATGAATTTGTTTATATTCTTTTAAAATTAATTGCATTTTTCATTTTTATATTTTAATCAAACATTTTGTATATTGTTTGTATCATTTCGACATTTTGTAAATTTCGTTTAACTTTAATAATTCAATTAACAAAAACAACCGAAATCATTGATTAAATATGTTAATAATAAAAAACGATTAATTTTAAAACCATCACCACCAGCCCTTTTACGCCCCCACTGCAGGGGCTCAGGCCTTCCTTATGGATGGATGATTAGGATGGTTAAGGAGGATGGTTAAGGAGGATGGGCCATGACCCTCCACGCTGGCCCAATGCGGATTGGAGGGTATTAACGACTGCAAATGCAGCCGGGACCAACGGCTTAACGTGCCTTCCGAAGCACGGAGTAGCTCGAGATATTAATTTTTTGGTCACCCATCCCGTGACCGACCCTAGCGGAAGTTGCTTAACGACTACGATCGCGGGCCGTGGCGCTTATCCACTACGCCACCGAGCTAAGTAAAGCAATTTTAAAACAATGTCAACAGATTGATGTGAGACACCAATACATCATAGGTTATAGCTACGACTACGGCTACGTCCATAGGTTAGGCGGTCGCGCCCCAGAAAGTCTATAATATTCCTGGCTTTGAGAGATTTTATATCTTCTGGGCTGATTATATGTCGTCCCAGGTGTATGCATGCAGGAGATGTTTTGGTATTTCACGTTCCTGTTTGCAATATCTGCAAATGTCAGTATCACTTAGTGTCATGTTAAATAGGTGTCTGTTTAATTTGCAGTATCCAGATAAGTTTCGTACAATCGTACTTATACTTATTTGCTCTGTTTAGCTTCAAGAGCTCTTCAGCTAGTTTTTGTGAATGCCCTTCAATTAGGGATTTAGCATGATTTAATCCTGGCTGTTTTTGCCAGTATTTACCGTTAGATAAGCCATAAAAACTTAAGGTCTGATTCGGACAATATTTGTCCAATCATCAAGTTTTTATTTAAAAAAAAAGGATTAGTTCTAAATATATATAAAATAAGCATAATAGTAAAATTAGTATGTTGTGTACCTATTATTTTACAAAAACTTACCTAATTTAGACAAAACTCGTAATGCGTTAGCTTGCTGGTGAACAGGGATAAATGAAATAAGGTAAAGGTATACGCACCTTGGGACTAGTCATGCTGAAAGCACGCACTTTTTTGAGATGCATACATCGCTCACTGAATAGTACAGTGACACAACTCAAAAACCATATTTCGAGAAACGCTCTCCGAAGTTATGAAAAATTAATATATTTATAATTATGAAAATCATTTTTTTTAGCATAACAGTTAAATCGTTTGTAATATATTATTACTGTTATTTTTTTTTTTTTTCTTTAAATTATCTATGGGATGCCACCACAACGTTGTGGCGTTTTCTCGAAATAATGGTTTTTGAGTTGTGCCGCTGTAGTATTCAGTGAGCGACATTATCGAGAGAGTTCGCTTTTGGCACGGTTAGTGCCGACTTTTAGTTTAATTATTCATCGCTGTAGACATTAATTCTTCAGAATGTCAATAGATAACGCCAACAGCTGCTACATTTCAACCGTACCTAACCTATACCGACTTAGTATTGTTTTTGGGATATTTGTGCTTGATTTACTACTGCTTTGGGTTATCCTTCTCACGTTTCGTTACGAATAATACTCTCATAGGATATTTCTCCTATTTATACAACAATACTATAGGAGTTTTATTCGTAACGAGAGGTGGATAACTTAAAGCAATACTGAATCGAGTTCAAATCCTCGAAAAACGATACTATGTCTGTACGCCTGAATGGTTTTATAAATGTACAACCAAAATTATAACGCGAGGCGAGGCAGCATACAGCTAGCGCCATCTATTGACATTTTTAAGAATTAATGTTTACAACATTGACCAATATTTGATGATGTTACTTAATGACAGTCTGAGAATTATATTTGCAGCCCACTTGCTAAACACGGTTTATTTTAAATGCTTATATTCACGATGATATGCATACCAGAATATGATGGCAGAATAGTAGGGAGACGGGCTCCATATGAACATAGGTATTCTCGCATCTTACGGTTTCTTACGCAAGCGTGCTAAAGGGTTGGCGCATATTGCATTTAGATTAAATGAAGAGTCGTTTTACCAAATTTAAGTTGTGAACGAGCAAATGTAGGTACCTATAAGATACTTTACTCACTTTAGGGTATGAAAGTTTGTATCGGACAGCTAGTACAACTTTTGTAATTAAACTGTGGAAATTAGTAGAAACTTTTCGGTTCTGTATTAGGAAAGACATGTTTCTGGGGTTCAATTAGTATGTAGTAGTCCGTTTGGTTGAACCAAGGCTATCAATAGAAGGGTTACTTACCCCAACTTTCAAAAACTAAGGCTTAGTTGTTAACTTACCAACAACAAATATTCTTAATGAAAAATGGTTTAAAAAATCCACTGTCTCTGGTACTCTGAGATTCGAACCCATTACCTTTCGCAATCCGGGCGACTGCTCTAACCACTGATCTACCCAGGACCCAACAGGTCGTGGGTTCGATCCGGGTGTTATTGTACAGTGTAAATACGCCATGAGAATTGCAAAAAAGCTGCGTGATTTATAATATTTATACTTTTAGAAGTATTTTTAACAGCAGACAATAGGAGGCTACGCTGGCTCCGAAAAATAACAGCGTCAAATTGTTGGAGGGTCTCAGGAGTAAAAAAAAGGGGAAAGTGGTTGAGTAGTTGAGGCCAGCATGAGGATTGGATCGCCTCAAACACTTACAGGAAGTCCGAGGAAGAAAGAGTTAGGCCGTAGACTTCCGGCGCTGGAGGAGTGACAAAGACCACTTTGGCCTCACACCAGAGGAAATTCGCCAAAAGGCCTATAGGGACAGTCACAATTGTCACGTAAGGACGAAGGAGAGCGAAATTAGAGTAGCTGTCGCAGAGACGGGTGAATGTCCGATCGAGAGGGTGACGGTCGGCCCTATTAGGGTGGGATTCGGAGGTGCAGGTGTTGCTTATCTGAAAATACCGTCGGAGACAGCCAAGAAGCTGATGAGGAAAGGCAAGCTCGCCGTGGAGTGGAGTCTGACAACAGTCCGTGCTTTGCCGCCGGTCCCAGTGAGCTATTTTAGGTGCCTGGGTGTGGGGCACGTGCGCGAGCAATGCACAGCGGAACGGTCTATGTTATCGGTGCGGCAGGAAGGGGCACAAAGCAAAGAAGTATGAGAGGGAGTTGCGGTGCGCCGTATGCGAGGCTGCAAAGATCCCCGCTGGACATCGGATGGAAAGGAAATATTACCGCCCACCCCTCGGCTCGGCGGCGAGGCACCCACCACTTCGGCGCTTTATGAGTCGTTGGGGAGAGGACCAGCCACGTCGACCAGCGGCCGACACCATGGCAGTGGGAATGTTTTGACTTACTGCTCGAAGGGCGCCAGAGGGGCGCCGTGGCTACCCGAGGGGTATAGCCCGAGGGGGAGGCCGAGGAGTGGCTGTCGAAGCGTTTGTCGGACGGTAAAGGGAGTCCGGATTGCCCAATAGCGCATCAAGACCCAATAACGGGGCGAATGTGGAGGATGACTACCCCACGCTCATTGCACGACCCCAGCTGTCTGGGGAGGGTTACTCGGAACTATCCGGGAAACCTCCTGGCCGCATAGAGAACCCCCACGGTCCGGATCTGCCCGGGTATTAACTTCAGGTACCGGGTACTGGACTATGCGCGAGGGTAGTACGGAGGGTTTTGCACGGTAAGCCCACTGCACTGGACCACCGTCCCTTGCAGTGGGAGAGCCCGGGTTTAGTCGGTCTCTAGTCCAGGTCGATGAAATGTTAAGGCTAGTTCCCTTTGGTATAAAAAAAAGGAACAAAGACTTGTCAGCCAAGGGACTAAAATTCTAAATACCCACAAGTTAAAAAGTTAAAAGCCAAGTTAAATGCCAAAAAGTTACTAACTATTAAGCGGGGAATTCAATAACCGGGAATAATAGGACGCCCTGTCTGGCTAGTGTAGGACCATCGCAGTCATTTTACCTCCTATTTATAATTGTAATGATGCTTTATGATATACAACATTTTTTTTGTGTTTGAGGTCTGATGACCTAAAAAAAAAGATCTAATGACCATGCAGTCTTGTCCTTAATATTGAACTCTGCTACTTTCTTTTATTTATAGAGCATATCTTATAGCTTTCAAGCATTTAAATATATGTGGATATTTATCTTGTTTGACTAAACAAGTTTAACAAACAACAAATAAATCTTTGCTTGAATAGAGCGCGGGACTTTGTCAGGTGATTTGTATATTTCCAAAAGTTTATCCAAAAAGATGATTCGTTCTAAATTGAATCTTGGGCATTCTTATATTAAGTGATCCAAGGTTTGATCTTCAAGAAGACAGTAAGTACAGATTGCTGAAGGAATCATTTCAATCATAGATGTGCATTAAATATTCAGAGTCCATTTCGAATTCTGTTGCTAACGGTGTAAAATTCTCTACTCATTCTTGAAAACTTTGCGAACCAAGGAGTTTTGCCAACTTCTCTGTTAAAAGCAGCGTACCACAAGCCTTCTTATTTTTTTTCACATTCTATTTGACGATATTTGCAGCACGCATTCTGTCAATTATATGTCAAACGACATAAGGTTACAGTAAAAAAGTTTATATTATCCAAAGCACTAAGGTTTTACTTTAATTATAATATTTGATCGATTTTTCATTAAGAATGCTATACTGAAAAATATTCTTAATGAAAAATGCTTAAAAAATCCGCTTTGTCCCTGGCACTCTGAGATCCTCGGACCCTTGACCTTTCGCAATCCGGGCGACTGCTCTAACCACTGAGTGTCCCAAGACCTACCAGCACTGACGAATTTTTCAAGCACTTCTTACTTTTACTTTACTACAGAGAGTATTTTCATTAATGTTCAGGCAATCCACCCTGAAAATTCTAAAATTTTCCACACTATTTTTTAATTTTTTCTAACATAAGAACCTTCTTCTAACAATAACAAACACTACAAAAAAAAATAAGCGAAACAATCAGTCAATATATATAGATTATTAGCAATTAACAGTTCTTACTTAGTTCAAATTCCCGTCTATTAGTTGAGAATATTCCCATAATTACTTCTCTTGATTATAGATATGAGTGTTACTGTCGATCGAATGATATCTACAAATATACTTACTGAAGAATGACGATATTATCTGTATTCCGATTCGAAAGATTTTAGTGTTATGACGAAATGCTGATGAAAATAATGGACATTGAGTAGGATCCAAATAACACAATGGAGTCCTGGATACCCTTTGTAAAATCCATTATAATAAAGCAACATCGACGTTTCTATCAAATGAGATATGCTCTTTGAAGTCTACTGTAACTGTAATGTACTTACTACATTATTCTGATAAGCTGATACAAAAACAAAGAACAATAACCTTTATTACATCATCACCACCAGCCCTTTTACGTCCCCACTGCAGGGGCTCAGGCCTTCCTTATGGATGGTTAAGGAGGATGGGCCATGACCCTCCACGCTGGCCCAATGCGGATTGGAGGGTATTAACGACTGCAAATGCAGCCGGGACCAACGGCTTAACGTGCCTTCCGAAGCACGGAGTAGCTCGAGATAATAATTTTTTGGTCACCCATCCCGTGACCGACCCTTGCGAAAGTTGCTTAACGATTACGATCGCGGGCCGCGGCGCTTATCCATTACGCCACCGGCAACTCATTATATTATTATATACATATTATATATATACATTATATTATTTATTACATAACATCTTATTATTTTATAAAGATTCCATTCAGGAGTGCTACCCTGAACTTCGACTTTGTTGCCTTGGGGGTCATCATACTCTTGGGAAACCTAACAATGGATACCTAGAAATTATCCTGACAAGTGTAAGTATAATTTATCGGTAAAATTATCTCTATAAGTCATGGAATTTCTTCATATGCTATGCGGAGGGTGAGCATTTTCATAAAGGTCAGTCATAAGATGGATGACCAAAATGTTATCATCTCGAGCTCCTCCATGCACATCAAGTCGTTGATCCCGACTGCATCTGCAGTCATTAACTGTCATATAACTCATCTGCTTCAATAGAAACATATGACTAATCATCAATTAATCACAATGAAAATAATTTGCTGAAATCTGGTTTTTCTGTTTTGAGGAATACGTGGACATAAATTCCTATAATTAGGTGGTACACTAAAAATTTGGCACACCATTCCAAAGAAATCACATATACCTAATTTTGATAACCTTATCCGATTTAAAATATAAATTGGGAACAATAAACAATGAAATATAACTAAATAGAACCTGCGTCTAAGATTCCACACAATCCTTTTCGCTTAATTTAGTATAAAAGATAAATCGGACGTGTACTAATCCAGCGAAAAAACCCCTAAAAATGCTATAGACACCGCCATTATTACTTACTAAGGCATTAGCGGACGCCCCATCTAGCCAACAAGAACGACACTGTATTCGTAGACACACTTTATGAAAAACTTAAACAATAACGCACAAGAAAGTATGTACCTACACTACACACGGCCTGCCATAAGCGGCGTTACCGCGAAACTGGTCAAGCAGTCCACAAATACCTGTAAATTTTCTAATGAACAATACATCTATTTCTTTTGTCAAATTTGAATTTAAAACTGAAACAAGTAGATATAAGAAGGATAATATTTGGTTTTTAAATGTACGTTCATAAAACCAGTTCATCGTGCATCGTTCATTGAACTAGTTCATCATCAAAAATGCCTATTTGTCAATTGGTTTTGTACCAAAAACTAACAGATAAATATACCTAATTTGTAATTAAATATTAGAAAAATGTGTCTCAGTGAAAGTGAATTTATATATTTTAGAAATAAATCTCGAAGCTACTCATAAACCTACACAGCATTACGTCACACCTTTGTACATATTCTACACAGTTGTGACGTAGCATAGCAAGCCCCCACTCCTTAACTTGAATACCTATTATCTATATCAATTTTTGTTAAATTGATGCAAAAACAAAATACTAACTACTACTAAATAGAATTATTTTTTTACCCAGTCACCATCTCTAAAAGGGCGCGTTCACATATAACGTCCATTTTTGCAGGATCTGTCGCTACTGGTGATAGTATTCACACAGCATTTATAGGATCCTTGTTTACGGATCCGTCGCTACTGGAGATAGTATTCACACAGCATTTACGTTACTGCACTTTCATTATCCAATGTTCGTCTACTTTCTACGAGGATGGACATTGTCGTATTGTATTGGTACTATCATCGTCTGCGTCTCAGGAAGCCCCAGCGTTATTGGATACATCCATTATGGCGGCTTTGTGCAGCTCCCCACACGTTCGATCCGATAAACGGATCAGAATACTGGATCCGAAATAATAGCACATACGTTTAAACGGACCTGTAAAACGGATTGCTGATTATTTTATCGGATCTATATATTCTACTGAATCCGGAATACTGTATTATGTGTGAACTCTCTCATACAACTACATACGCTAATAACATACACGTTTAAACGTACCTGTAAAACGGACGTTATATGTGAAGCCCTTATTGGAGTCGTTTAATTTGAAAATTCATAATGGAAACCAAACAAAGTTGCATGCTACTGGTATTAAAAAGGTTTTTTATAATAAAATTGTGTTTATTCAGTCACATGCTAGAATTATGACAGAAGGTGGACTCCTACGTTGAAGATTTTGAATTATTCAACAATACCTATTTAATTTGCAGAAAACATTAATTTCTTCGACAGCGACAGTTTCTATCAGTTTATATTATTTTTATAAGTAGCTTTCAATTAATTTACTTCTGGTAACGCTTGTTAAATTATTGCAGCGCTATCTAAAGTCCCCTGTCTTCATTTTTGCCCCTGAGAGTAGAATCTAAATAATTATATTATCAACTTTAGGTACCAAAGAAACTGGAGTGCCATCTATACTAATATTATAAAGAGGTTTGTTTTTTTACATTGAATAAGCACCGATACTTACTACTGGACCGATTTTAGATTTTTTTTCTCCCATGTACGGGAGGCTACACGTGTATGAATAATGAGTTTGTATGAACGTGTGATATACGTTAAAATTTACGCAGGAAGACGCGGGAAAGCAACTTGTTCATATGTAAACTTCTCATAGCTAATCGAAGCTAAACTAATTATCATTATACGCTTGAATAATGGATACTAATATGCGTTCATTATTATCGGTTTCCAAAACATCCATTTTTAAAATCAAAATAAATCCAGACAGATCATCGACGAAAAATAACATAGGTACAGTTTCTAGGTGATCAGCTGTCAAAGATCCGCCATTTTGGTAATTAACACCTTATTAGGCGCTTAAACACGGGTGCGACGCTACTTAATTTGACAGCTACTTAAGACGTTGCTTTAATGAACATTTATAAGTAAGGCTGATAATTTTTGAATGACTTCAAAATCGAAAAGAACGATTTTAATAGTGGGAGTTAATAATGTATGTTCGCCGATATTTCTGGGAATTGTTGACCGATTTTAAGAATTATTTTTGTTAAACAGCTTATGGACCCGAGTTTTGTTTTTATAACAAAACAAAATATGCTTTTCACCAAATATCTAAATATGTAGATGACATATGTTTATTTTAGCGGATAAACAAAATATTACGTACGTTTTAATATTCAGAATATTATTATTCATTTAAAATCCGAAAGGAGGGTTTTCTATGTTCAAACAGGTATGTATATATATATATAATTTTGAACCAATTTCTATCAAATTATACTCCATTTATTGTAGCATTAGACAGAAGTTAAAAAAGGTTTTTTTATGGTATACTTTGTGACAAAATATCAATAATCATATTATTCTTAAATCTGACAGCTAATTTGCTACATATCCACTTGAATACCAGCTGCTATACTTAACCGTTGTCGTTTAAGCTATATATTAAACAAATTTATGAGTATTTGACTAACTTAAACGATTTAATAACTAGTACAATAAAAAGTGTTTATCTTAAAGAACCTAAAGAAGCAGGGTTGAATAGTTTAGGCACGATTCTCATGTCACTATAACTCTACCAAATTTAAAACGTTGCCTAATCCTTTCAAAAGTTTCGGCAGTACAACTTCTTAATTTTTTCTGACTATAATGTATTTATAATTGTGAAAATACTTAATCTGGGATTGTCATCGATTGTGAATGCTACTATTTTTCTTGTTATTTTGCCGTTTTCCGTGATTAAGTTGTTATTGTTTTATTTTTGTTGTTTAGTTTTGTTAAATATGGACGATGCCGGTGCAGGCCCGAGTGGCCCTAATAAGTTCAGGAAAATTTTCCAATGTCTAATCAATAGTCTAATGTCTGAATAAATGTTATAAAAGTAATAATTTAAAATATATATTTAAAATTATATACTATTTTTAAAACGGTCCAGTACTTTACGGTACGGAGCCTATTCAATGCAAACAAGCAAACGATAAAATAAAACTCTTTTATAATATTACACAGCCACAGGCATAATTAACCGCCCACCTTCTCTTTCTTTCAATTAGCAGATATCGCCAAACTAAGACCACATTTTATGAAAGGAATGTTTAAAATTATACTTAAAGTAAAAGAAACACCAAAAATATTGGAAAAGTCTTTTATTAAAGGATGCTTACCAAAAATCGTTTATTTTTAATCTTTAATGAAATTTTTGAAATGTTAGCTCTGTAACAGCAACAATGTAAAACAACGACTAAATACCGAAAACCCGTCGGTGACATAAATTTAAGAAAGAAAATAATGGTATAAGTGGTTTATTTATTGCTAGAGTACCTACTTAACAATAAACAAAACAGTTGATAAGCCATAGTTGACGGAACCAAACAGGCTCATGAATGATACAGGCGGCCGGTTAATTGTACCTTTTGAAAACTTTGACTACGTTGACATAATATTTTATATTAGGAAAATAAAGGTCACTAAAAATCATGAATATTTCTTTTTTGAAATGGAACAGACTTCGAAAAATGCGGAGTAATACTTGAACTTGAAGATGCTTCCTTAAGCCGTTGGTCTTAGCAGTATCTTGTTTATTAGTGGTAGACCACACTGGGCCCGTGTGGTGCGGTATGGCCCATTTTCCTATATCCCAGCAACATGATTTCGATGAGCTAACCTTGGAATCAGAATATTAAGCTTAATGTTTTGAATACGATAAAATCACTGCAGGCCCGGATCTAGAGGGGTATGTGTGTTAGAGGGCGCCAAAATCATAATTATATAATACCTCTTTACTGTTATAAACAGAATGGGCTTTACATTATTTATTATCACTTCAACACATTATAGGCTGCAATGAGACGGACATTCTTCAAAATCCTTAAAAATATAATAATATATCTAAAGTTCGGCTTAACACAGGGGGTGAGAGGAAGGTGCTGATTTTTGTAAGTATAAAGTTTTGGCGAGAGGCCAACATTTATAGACATTCATAAGTTAGCTTCCTCTGAAAATACGTCCATATTTTGTGCTCCCATCATAATAAACTGCGAAAATGTAGTCTAGCAAAATAGTACGGGACCTACTCGATTGCCTAATCAAAGAACATGCAGGGGTGCGGCCGATCGCCTAACTCTCTAGCCATAGGATACTACTTAAATATTATGACGATAATTCGTTTCATTTTACTACTTTGCCATGTCTTTTATTTGATCTTTCGAAGGATAAACGATTTATAAGTTGGTAACACTGATGTCAAATCGATGCAGCCTTATTAAAATCAACTAATCAACGTCTTAACATCTGATTGACTAACAACTACTTAACTTCTTAACTAGTCATTACATATTTCTTACTTATAAACGCTAATTAAGAGTTTGTTAACTAATCAACGGTAAATAACACTACATTTTTTTATTCTGCAAACACTGGATGAAAATCCCATTAAAAGCCAAACGACTGCGTCATGAAATTTGGCATTTAAAAAAGAAACGTCACTTTTGTCAAAATTATTGCAAGAACAGTACATAGGTAATCAAATTTTTGTTTGTATGTCTGTCAAGTAAAGAATATAAACGCGTATTTTTTGTGTAGTCTGGTAAATATATCGGAGATGCTGGGCTTGCTACGTCACAACTGTGTAGAAAACTCCTCAACTTTAATGCCTATTATCTATGCCATTTCTTGTGAAATTGAAGAAACAATAAAATATCCTACTGACTAAATAGATTTTTTTTTACCCAGTCATCATCCCTTTTATTGGAGTCGTTTCATTTGAAAATTCATAATAGAAAATAAAGAAGGGTGCGCCCTATCAACTGCTATGAAAAAGGTTTTTATAATACAATCGTTTATTTAGTTGCATGCCAAAATCATGGCAAGAGGTGGATTCCTACGTTGAAGATCTTGAATTATTCAACAATATCTAATGAATTTGCAGTTAACAGCAATTTATTTGACAGTGACAGTCTATATCAGTTTACTTATTCTTATACCTATTGTATTTTATGAGTAGCTTTCAATATACTTCTGGTAACGGTTGTTAAATTATTGGAGCCCTGTCTTGTCCCCTGTGTCTTCAATTTGGTCCCTGAAAGTGGAATCTAAATATTTATAGAATCAACTTTGGGTACCAAAGAAACTGGCGTGCTGTCTATACTAATATTATAAAGAGAAAAAAGGTCTGTTTATTTACATTGAATAGGCACCGAAACTTACTAATGGACCGATTTTAGAAATTCTTTCTCCCATATACAAGATGATCACGTGTATGAGCAAGCAATATAAGCTATAATTTACGCAGGCGAAGCCGCGGGAAGACAGCTTGTTCATATATAAAACAATGGCATGACATAATATCTAAGTCGTGAATGCAACAAAACTATTTTTAAATTAGTTGGTTTATTTATCAAAAACAAAATAATGTCACAGTCAGGAAACGGATGTTGTGTTGGCTTAATAAGAAATCTGATTTTGCTTAGTGCTTGGAAGGTAGCACAGAGTAAGTAAAAATATAAGGTAGTTGTGTTATCAAAAATATAGCTATCGGGCTAAATCATAATTTCTATCTAACCTGCATTATTTATCACATTGCACCATGGAGTGGACTGCACGGTCATTATTATATTGCTACATGATAATTGGGAAATTTGATAATAAAGCTAAAGACACGGTGCAGGAAAAGAAGAACGCGTGACACGCTTCACTTTTAAGATGCTAATTATGCCAAATAATAAATGCGATTACTTAAACTTTAGTTAATTTAATATTTTATAATAATATGTTAAAACAACTATAAAAAAAAAACAAAAGCTAGGTTACACACAAAGATATCTTTTGTCATAAATTTTGAGTTATTTCCCAACCTCACCGTTACCGACTGTACGATTGGTGTGCTTTTTATATGACATTTTTTCACCAAGTTGTTTCCCAAATTATTTTTACTAAGTCGATTCTGGTTTGCTCAATCTAACAGGCTCCTCTTCTCTTCGCTCGTCGTCACACCTAATTTCACCATTAATGTGACTTAAACTAACATAACTTGCTTTTACGAAAGCAATTCGCTCTGGCACTACGGCCTCACAGAAAACCGACGTGAAGCAACGTTGTGTTTCGTCGTGTGAGTGAGGGTACCGGAGGCCCAACCCCTCCCTATTCCCTTCCCTCTACCCCTCAACCCTTCCCTCTAAAGCCGGCAGCGCGCTTGTAGCCCCTCCGGTGTTGCAGGTGTCCATGGGCGACGGTAATCACTTACCATCAGGTGATCCGTCTGCTCGTCTGCCCATCCCATAATAACTATAGCATTTGTGTTGCTATAGTTATTACAAAATTTTGAACAAATTTACGTACTCAGTGGAAAAAATGTCAAATCATCAATGTATGAAAAGGGAACTGAAACATTGACGAAACGTTATTCGTCTGAAAGTTGCGCGGCCTAGAGAAATATAAGACAAATGATAAATATCCCAAATGTTTCTGTCCTAATAATAATTCTACCAAATGAATGTAGTCATAAAAAAATTCAGATCGTTAGTTGTCAAAGTGAAACATAGGCGAAACGTCTCATATATAATTATTTCATCTCATAATAAAATCTCATTTATGTCCTCAGGCTAGATCGTGGTCAAGAGTGAGCGCATTATAAATAAATAACGACAATAAAAATGAATAATACTAATTTAATATGTTTGTATGTCCGGACAATTTGATTATTTGAATAATTGTTTCCAAATTGCTCTTTCGTATCGGACATTTTTCATAATGACTTGGTCCATATGATATACACGGCATCACGCAGAGTTGTACCAATTACACATGGCCGACTTGCTCCAAGCAATTATAACCTTTATGCTGATGATATTAAATTCAAAATTTATTGCGAAATTTCTATATAGTGGATATTATCTGATATAGTGGATATGATATTATTTTTATTTCAAAAGGATACACATAATTAAAACAAACATTTAAATATTATTTTTCATATATAATCATACAAACTGTAGGTATATAAACTTCACAAATACAAGTGTCTCAGAACATTACAAAGTAACATTATTAGTTAACACTACATTACAGTGTTCCTACCGACGAACAATTTAATTAACAGACACTCAAAGCGTTTCTCAACATTCATCAACATTACAATAACATAGTAATCTCAAAAAAAACGTACGTGTTCCAAATCACAGAGCGTGAAAGATTTTGATTAATGTTTCCAACTGGCGTTCAGCGACTCTACTGGCTCGGTTACACTGACTGGCGCGCTCGACCTCTACGGGCTTTTCTAAATTGGTAAATAAAACAATGACCGACCAATGTAAGTGAGCCACAGTGATCGCCTGCACTACGCACGCGGGCATCATCGACTAGTATCAATTTGCATCACGTGTAACTGAAGACTTGATTGATCTGTCAGCAGACGAATCAGGATATATTCTAAAATTTGCGCAAATTGCTTGCTCGTCTTTGAGCGCAGTTCTAAGAGCAAGGTTAATACTATAATGATTTATTTAATAAAACTATTGCATGTTTCATCACTCTTGTCGTAATTTTGAACACGCATGCACTGCTTATTGTTACAGTGAAAATCTTAAAAAATATCACGAAATATAAACACAGAGATATTTTCAAAATACTTATGTCAAACAAGGCAAAAAAAAAATACCAGTAATATTTCGCAGTTACCAAACACTCGTAAGAATAAGAGTCCAGTCCCGTTCCTCTGACTCCAACACCCATATCTATAGTCGAGTAATGTAATTATTTGAGTAAACGTAATTACTGAATTAAATGTAATCACTTAAGTCTTTAATAAATAAACAATAATTCGAATAACTGTTATAAATAATAGTAAGAATACTATTACTATTAGCTATTAATATATCTTATTTCTTTCAAATTCTCGGCCATTGGTTAAAAATATTTGCTTATGTTATGTCATTTTCTTAAGTAATTACTTCTCTCGACTATAGATACGAATAAAAATCTTAAAGCGTTTAGAATTAATTCTATAATATACTGCGATAATATGATATTGTATATTGTAATAAACATTGATCGATTAGAAATGGTCAGTGTAACCTCCACCGTGTAACGTAAGCTAACGACATTGAAATATTAGAGTTTGCACAAAAACTACATGGTGCAAATCGCGGTATACAGACAAAAAATAATTTGTAAAAAAACTACAAAAACAAAAGAAAAGTAATTAGATACGGTAAAATCAAACAAATTTGCTGTGAATCGTCGAACGCAGACCAGACTTATTGAATCCGACATCAACCGAACGTATAATTAAAACTTATAACCACTCGTATTGTAATAACCATATTTCCGACTCGCTCACACTCAAGGGGCTAACATTTGCGGCGCTTCGAAATTCAGTCTCCCGCGCAGATACGACATATAGAAATGTATTACTATAACTTTGATAGTCGAATCAAGAACGTGTAAGCATAAACACTCGAAAGGTAGTCGAGACAAGTAATTGCTTGAGAAAATGTTAAAATTTAAAGCACATATTTTCAACTATGTATGAGCAGGCAGGGCCTCTTAACAGGTTACCGCACTCATCCATCCGCGTGAGGTGAACCGCAGCGGGTTTTATCAGGTAGGGCAGTCACATTAACTTGCCCTTTTTAGAGCGGGGTGGATGGAAAGCGCTGATTTAAGGCTTCGGGTACATTTCGCGTGCGTTATCAAAAACAATGGATACATTAGTATGTTATGGATCACGTCTCGAGTGTCCAAGGTGAAATCACTCACTCATCACGTAGTCCCAAAAACTACAAGTGCTAGGAGTTTCAAATATTGCATGGGATTCTTTTTTGGGACATAGGTACGTAGGACGCAGGGCTCACTAAGATAACGAAGGGGTCAAGAAGATGGAATTTTGCTAAACTCGCGATTGGGCCCTAAGCGATTGGGGTTGATAGTTGGGGTCGATTTTTGTTGATAGTTTCTATGAAACTTAGTAGTAATTCATATCTTCATAACCACGCGGACGAAGGCGCGGGCAACAGCTAGTTTGCGAATGAAAACGTTTCGCGACCGACCATCTTCACTGTTAAACACACATTCATATGCACCGATCCTCCACCAATAATCCGGGCAATCCTTGTATAGTTAACAGCACGTCAGGCTATACAAAACTGTCAAATTTCCCCACTTGCTAATACAAATACAAAACCTAATACAATGAGGGTAGAGTTCAAAATCCATTGCGGAAATTCGACATATTGTAGGAAATAACCTGACGTGCTTCCGCATGCACAATATAGTTTAAATAGTAAATAAATAGTTCCTGCAAACTATATGCATAATAAAACACAATTCTATTACAAAATCTATTTAAAACTTCATAAACCAATCAATCGAGCATGTTTCCAAAAACATCTGATATAAAATTACATAATGTCTATTGCTGATTTTAGTGCCTCAATGATTAATGCCGTAAGTGAAACACTTTCATAAATATTTGGTAATACAACCGCTTAAATGCAAAGTTATAAACAATATAAATAAAAAAAACATGTTTTACGTAAAAAAGTATAAAAAATCATCTCTGGTACTATTCAAGGGTTTGGTATATTCAATATCGTTAAAAAGAAAAGGTAAACTTACATGACTAGTATTAAAAATTTCTCTATAAAATACAAACAGCCAAACGTATTTAGGATAGAAGCTAATTTAAAAAAAAGCACCCATATATTACGTTAAAACAAAACATCACAATCAAAGGTAACGTCATTATAAAATAACAAGCATTTAATGAACAGTTTATTGTCCGCTTGTACACAGAGCAGCACATTGGGTTACAAACAGAGTAAAAAGTCGATTAAAGTCGCTATCTTTGTATAACCCGGTGTGCTGTCGACGGTACTGTGTGCGCTATGCGACCTAACCAAAACCACAATAATAGGAATTATAACAGAAGACACTCTAAATAAATACAGAGCTGTGTACGTGTATGACAGAATTTCCATGCCCTTAGCACGAAAACCAACGAGTACGAATCGAATAAGTATAGAGCAGAAGCGTAATTTTTTTATTTATAGAAATCTCCTCATTAATTTTTAACAAGCCATCAAGTTTTCATGTCATTTTTCGTTTAATCGTCATATAGATTGCTTCTTGTTTTTATCTTTGTTCTTATTTTTTGTTCTCTGTGACTTATCTATATCATCTAGTCGTGTGTTCGTGTTTTACTTATTAATTTATTTCATATTCACACCTTAGTTTATATTATATATCTCCCCAATTTTAATATAGATAGTGCTGCAAAAATATCGATTAAAATTGACTCTAATAAAATAGCTTGATACGACATCGATTCACACTCGCTAATTGTCTTCCTAAATTCATAGATATTTCTTACTGAATGAACTTCCACCTCAAGTTCTATTCGAATGAAATTCAAATGAAATTACTTAACTAGAATTAATTAGCAAATTCCAATACTAACAAGGAAGCCTTTTAAACGCTCGTTATATAATTTAGCAATTTTATTATTAAAATGCATTTATTTTTAAATTTACTTAAATTATTGGTTAGTAAAGTCATGAAATTTATTTGTGACATAAATATAACACTCGTATTACGTAATAGTAAAAAGCGGATACACAATTTTAAAAATAAACAAGGAAATTATGTTTCCAGAAACATTAGATATGAAGAAATGAATATTATAGCATAAATGTAAACCTTTTTTTTTAAAAATACCGGTTGTTTTAAGTTTTCGTTAACAGTACTCTTAATTATAGGCACTGAATAAATAACCATTACTACTGATTATGCCACATAATCAAGCGATGTATTTATTGTAAAAGAATATCAAGCTTAGACTAATAAACCTAATTTTTATATAAATATTAATATAGTGTTATACTTATATTCAAAAAATCAATTTTATTAATGCACTAATTCAAGCCATAAATATTACTTGTTATCACGCGACATTGTTCATAATATATACACAAATATTGAGCATTTAAATATGACTTTAAAAAATTTCAACACTACATATAATTTTGAATTTCATCTCAAAGCTACTTATCAACCAATTTATGTTATTTGATTATTATATTTATTTCTTTTAAATTACGTATAAACATATTCAAGAAATCGGTAAAGATTAACAGTCGAAAAATCTAAAGAATCAAATTGCATTACAAACAAAGAGAAGCTACATTAAATAATTTAATAGAATAACATATACGTGATACTAAATTTTCATAAGTTTAAATATTATTTTGATCTATACAAGAGTTATCATATCACACTCTTGTCTATTGAAGATAATAATTATTTTATTTATGAAATATTTATTATTTTTCTACTGAACACTTGTTTAGGCCCATTTATAAAGCTTACAATATTTTAAATAATTTATTACAATCATATTGTAAAGTAAATAAAGAATCTTTTAAATTACCAAATGTCTTATATACGTAGTAATATGTATGTATACGTAGAAAAACATATTATGTATGAGATTCGTAAACTTAGTATTATATTTAGCAAGACAAAGCGTAGAAAAGATATAAATGAAAACTCCTCGGAAATTATTATAGGATTAATTTCCGTTACCATAATTGTACCTTAATATCAACATTATGAAACACGCAATAAAGTTTCTTTTTCCTTTAGTTGCAGACTTAATCTATTAATATAAACTGTGATGGCTAAAAGTTTTATGTTATATCAACTGCAAGCATTTAATATTAAGGCAATATACGGAACACATTTATGTTTAGCATTGAGCGATTTGACTTAAATGGTTAATCAGATTTGATCTAGAATATGCCAAATTTAATTCCGATAAGTATCCACTACTTAGGTAACTTCTACCTTACGGTATGCGGTTTAAAGTCGAGAATTGTGTAATATTTGTGAATGATAGTTAAAACTACGAACAACTGATATGTGATCTAAATTCAATATTATCTTTTTAAGTACATTAATAGGATGCAATAATATATAATCAATAGGATGATGCGAGTCGGACTCGCGAACAAACCATTAGTATCTAAAAAAAACGACAAAAGATAACATTTGCTATATAGGAGCCCCCTTAAATATTCATTTTATTCGGTATTTAGTATTTGTTGCTATAACAGAAATATATCATCAGTGAAAATTTCAACTGTTATCTTGAGATATAACCTGGTGACAGACAGCAAGACGGACGGACAGCAGAGTCTTAGTAACAAAGTCCCTTTTTACTCTTTTAGTACTGAACCTTAAAATACTTATTATTCGGGGTGTGATTAAATCTTTCTTTAATTTTAGTAACATAAATGTGTCTACTGCAGCGAAACGTTACTTTTTTAAGTTTTTAGAATATATATATTTTGAATATAAGAAAATGACACTAGCATTTATCGATATTTGTCATCATATCTAATCTCGACACAATATCGTGACACTGAATACAAAATTTCATTGGCACAAACAGCAATACGTCAGGTTCCAAAAAAATTCCAATCACAATAATTTTTAAACTCTACTTAAACGCATTAAGATATCAGTTTAACTGATTGTGGAAATTTGTAATTAATAAACTGGCGTGCTGTCGTCTGTACAACATTTTGTAGATATAAATTTTATATTAAAAATAACAAGTACAGTTTTATTAAAAAAAAACTTATGTCGAGACTACATCGAGCACTGTGATTTATTTTCAATAGTTTATTTAAATAATGTGTACATTATTTTATCAAAATGATAGATTTATTGATCTTGAAATAGAGTAAAAAAATACTTGTCTTTATTTTGTATCATATTAATTTTAAAAGATCATCATCTCTTTGATGTAATATTTTTTTTTATGAAATAGGAACATAAACTGTCAATCCGTAATGATAAATTCTTATTTATAATGTAATGTTACCGTTGCGGTATTAACAAAATAAACGTCGAAAAATCTGAGGCGTAGGCAAAAATATTAATTATTACTGTTTTATCGTGAATCTATAATAATAGTACGTATCTTATATCTACCGAGTTTCGAATTATGTGCTCTGATATGACATCGATAGTCGATAATCGACATCGGCACATCACTAAAGCTCCCCAGACGGCTAGACGTGCTCAGGAGGGGGCTGAGCGCGCGTGCTCGCGGTGTGAGCGGCCTCCGAGGCGATGACGTGACGCGCCAGATCGCGTATGTCCTGGTGATCGCCGTGAGCGGCCAGGTCGAAGTCCGAACCGGATAATGACGCGATATGATTCCAACTCGACTCCACCCGCTCATCTACATTTACATAAACGTATATTTTTATAACTTTACAGTAAATAAACATTCATAATAATGAGAAAACTGTTGATTATATATGGATTAGGATTGAACAAGATTCCTTCCAGAATGATAATTGAAAACCTAAGTTGAATAATATACATACAGCAGCACATCGTGTTACATATAACAAATGTCTACAATGAATTTTGATATTTATAGACAAAAGGTTATAGTTAAAAAGTTTATTAATTCTTTAAAACTTGATGTGCTGTTGACGGTACAGTCGATGTGTCGGTTTTGACAACATAAAACGCTAACTGAAAAATCTATTCAAGCTATATTTTATTAAGTTATTATGGCATTAATGCCTTTCGTACTGTCAATTACTAACTAGACCTATTATTATATTTATATTATATCCATTCTCGGCCCAAGATCAAAATCTACCATTGGCTAAGTTTCAAACAGGGAAAAAAATCATCGACACAGACAACCCATTTTATTTCCACAATAATTGTGATTTTAAATAACATACAACATAATCTAAATCACGTGCGATTAAAAGAAACCGTTCTACAAGCACACAATGCTGCCAAAATGCTGAACTAAGCCGAAAATCGACTACTATCAACGCGAATCTAAAAAGCAATTAATATTGTGAAGCGTACTTTCCAAAATACGAAGTTACACTAATTTTATTAAAATCAAACCTTAATTTAAATATCCTTATAAATATGAATTATCATCACCGTTAAATGCATAACTGTATATAAAGCATATTATCCATTGCATGCTCTCAGTGAGTGTTATTGAACATTCAATGATTATTTTATTAGTGATATAATAATGCTAGTGATATGTAAAGAAAAAATTTAACTGAGGTGATTCAGAAACGTCACTACGGGTTATTCAGAAGTGACATCTATTCCAATTTATTACGTGTATTGTAAACCTTAATAATAGTAACCTGAAGAGCTACACCTTCGTTATGTCATATTTCCATGACACAATTTCTTTAGGCATTTGTGAATTATGATTTAATCAATGTTTGTTATTTAGATAATTAATATTTTTATTATTCATTACATTCGGCAACATCATTAGAATATTATGACGACCTCCGTAGCCGAGTGGTTCGCATGCCGGTTTCAAGGTGTCGCCATCTCTGAGGTCCCGGGTTCGATTCCCGGTCGGGTCAATGTAGAAAATGAACTTTTCTAGATTGACTCGGGTCTGGGTGTTGTGGTACCTTCGTTGGCTCAGATACTCCAATAATACGGAGGCTTTAGCTACTCATCTTGGAATCTGAGCAATGTATGTGATGTTGTTAAATATTTATTTATTTATATTTATATTTATTATAATGACACATGCTTAGTTACAACACTCAAATAAGATATAAGAACTTATTGTTAGTTTTTTTTTTTTTTTAGCAAGAACTAATTTCGTTTTTCAAACCTACATTATTACGTATTGTTGTATGAAAACTGACTTAAAAACAGTCAATTGGCTGTGACAATTATTCCTCTCATAAAATAACAAACTTCCATATAACTTTACAATATCAGGTTATCAATGTTATTCAAGTTGAGGTTCAATTTTCAACTTTGTGTCCTGATAATATGGTCGAACATTAATAGAGCTTTGAGATAAATTTAATGCGACATTAAAATAAATATGTATACGTAGGTGTTATTTCTACTAGTATTATCACAAGCAATATACGAATAAAACCGCATTCCTCAAACAAACTCCGCATGCTGTTAAATGTAATACTTTTACCAATCACTCACATATCAGCGTACGTGGCCGCCGACCTGTTTTCGCTCTCAAATAAATCAATCAGTAGAAGCTGCTTTAGACAAATAAATGCTTATTTGCAAGAATATCTATGCAGACTGCGTTTGACAACTATGAAATTTATAGGGTGTTGTTTTTAAAACAGCAACAGCTTTGTAACAGATAAATACTAAATAATAACAACTACTTACTCGAGGATTAGCGTATTATGGACTATATTAACGCCCAAGCATATAGTTGGTATAAAATTAATTTACAGCAAAACAAAATCCAAGTCAACTGTACTTCATTAATTAAGAATGATACAATTGTTGAAAACACTAAGCCAAATGTGAATTTATACAGATTTTTATAAATTAACCAAGTTACCTTTGAACTTGAACAATATTCATATCTGATATCTTGATATATCTTTTGATTTAAATACATACTTTTTTATAGTGAAAATTTGTAAAAAATACTTATATGTTGATTAGTATATTACTACTAAACATTTTATAAATTATCAAAGCATATAAATTTATTGGTCAAAAGCCTGTTGCCACCTTAAAAATATTATATTTGTAGATGTGATCCAGAAACCAGACAGCTTGTTGAAGCTAAATAACGTTTTTAATAACGTATGACCTTCCTGCATACATGGCTGATGGTGTTGCGTGAAAATCTTTAGTTGCAACTTTTAAATTAAATAGGTAAATTGATAGATTTTCTTGCAATAATAAGCTGGCAAGACTGCATCGGGTATATGATACACGTAGCGTTGTCTTTTGGAATACGAGGCGTCTTTAAAGCGTTTTATTATAAACTTTAAATACACAGGAATAAAATTTTTATTGAAACATGAGGCACCAGCAAATATTCTTTAGGAAATTTGTAAGCAAATATTTTTTTTACCCAAACCCAATTTTGGACTAAGCTACTTATAATATTAATAAAAACATTTTTAATACAAATCTTTGGCAGTTAAATATAAACGTATACATATCAGTATTGTTAGGTCTACTTATTGAAAAGAACATTTCAGTAGTGCATATTTTTGCACTGAAATGCATTTCATCTGATTTATCGGTTAATGGCTAAAAACTGGCATTTTTTAAAATAAAATATTATTGAAAAGGCTGTGAATTATCAGCCAAACAAGGTTAACCTCCAAACTACAGTAAAAAAAAAAGGAGTTAATTTCATTAATGTTCAACTACCTAAGGAGATTTCGATCAACCCGACTAATGTATCAAGCACTCACAACACAGTCTTAATACACGGTCATCGTTCACCATTCTTATTTTTATAAATTATTTAGTATCTTTTCACATTACTGGCATACTTAAATAGGAATACAGTTTATGCTAGGGACTCTCAAACTGATCGATCCTGACCCATTGGGGTCGAAATTGGTTTGACAGGGAGCGTGTCTAAAAATCGACCTTATTTCTATATATGTCAATGCCTCTTTATTTTTTTGAATTCTATAAGCAAAAAATGCTTAAACTAACTGCAAACATTTTAAGCTGTAGTAAACTAGATACGGAATATTCAAAACTGATTTGGAGCAGAGATCTCTTGCTCAAAATAATTTGGGAATCTCTGGTTTATACCAAAATCATTTTCATTAAATAAACGAATATTCTCATGTTTTTTTAAGATAAACCTTTTTTATTTTGGTGTCTTACAGGGAATATGTATATTTTATTACGTCATAACATAAGTTGAAGTCTCAAGATTAGCAAAAACTTATAAGATATATAAATTGACTAATGAAAAACATAGGAACGTGCATACACTAGACCGCGAAGATAACCATCCGAGCGGTGAACGACAACCATAAGTTAGTGTACAAACGGAACTGGGTAAAAGCGTGTCGAGCGCGCCTACCGTAACCACGTGTTAGCTATACGGGCGTCGAGTGCGCGTGCACCGGCCGCGGCGCGCGGCCTCGGGCGTGACCTGTGGGGGGGGCGGGCGCGCCGGGGTCAGTGACCTCGCACCGCCGCGACTGCAGCGACCGCGCGCGCGTCTCCTCCAGTATGAACGTGTTGATGACGTACGCCTCGCGCCGGATACGGTCCCGGAGCTCGCCCGACATGTCCGGTATAGCCCACCGGACGATTATCATCACTAGCGCCACCACGTTCTATACGAGACATTAATCATACATAGTCTTTTAATACGCTTATTTTCTAATTCAATTTAAACTGGTGAGTTTCTTTCCCTAGTTCTACTTATCGGCTAAAAACGTCCTACAGGCCAATTCTGCTAATGTTTAAGTAAAAATCACATCTCAATAAAATCTCCACGTCTGGTATTATAACATTGTACTATCACACGTTAGCAAACTTGACCTGCTGAACGAGAGGCAGGTAAAAAAATGACGGACAATCATAAGTAATTTTAACAAGTTTATTTGAATATAGATATTTTGATTTTGACTTAATCTATAGGAATGATAGAAGAGTGCGTTGAGGGAAACTAAACCTGCGATTGCAGATGTTGAAATATTTTACGGGAACCGTTCATCGAATAGATACTTCGAAAGGCACGTAAAGCGGTTGGTTTCGGCTGCATACGCAGTCATTGCCATCCTCAATACTATACGAAGCCCGCGTGTTAAGTCATATACGGTTCATTTACCCTGTATAATTCAATCCCTAGGAGTTCGACCCATTTGCTTCAACTTCCAACAGTGAAAACATTAGTGAATTGATTTGATAAAGATTAATCTTCCAACAATTATTCCAACCCTCAATGTAGTTATAAATGTTTAGATATTTTTATTTCATCTAAACAATACAAATCTAAAGAATGACATGAATTACTATTATTACAGCACCAAAGATATTCGTAAAAATGTAAAAAAAATACAGACCTCGAAGACAACAACGAACGCTAGCCGCGCTCCTAACGTGTGCCAGTACCAGTTACTGCGTTCATAGGCATCCCCCTCCTTGTAATACCAGTACCCAGGATAACTGTACGAAATAATTAAAAAAAGATATTACATAACGTTAAACCACTAGGAAATCAATTTTAACCCCAAGGGGTCGACAAACACTTTGGAAATCCCTGATCATTAACCCGGTGAGCGAAATGTTACAGGTTGTCGAACATATGCTACTTTTTATACATTATTAATATATGTTAAAATAAATATTATAACAATGATTGGTACCTGCACATAGTCTCATTGTAGGCAGTCTTGATAGGACGGTAATTGTGAAACACTGTGATATTGAAATCCGCTAGAGTATGATTCACGTAGTTGTCCAATGAGCCCTCCGTGAAGTAGTATACTAGCCGGGGTATGAACTCGGACGTGAAAGCTATTATGAAACCCTGTTAAACAAATTAAAATAAGTATATCGACCGGACCTCTTCATCATGCCAGTTTTTAAACGATAAACAGATAATAATGAAAATTAACATGAAAGATAGTATCGGTTTAAAAATTTAACAAAGGGCATGCTTCGTTGGTTTGGATACGAGGAAAGAATTTACAGTACATTATATTAGGTCACATTAGACATCTAATAGTCTTAACTTTGAAGTAACTTTGTAAAGTGCCAACATATTATGTGATTTTATTATTAATCTTTTCAAAGTTTAAAAACGGTACAATTGCAAATTCTTTTAATTGTTAGAATATGCTTTTTGTCGTAATATAAAAAAGGACAATTTTATGTTTTACTTTGATAAACCTTTCTAAAAGTAATAAATCAATATCATTGTAAACAAACTATACGCCTCTACAAAGTCTCTGGACCCGTCGTCTTTTTGAATGCCACCAAAAAATCGTAAAGATTGCTCGGTCTACTCCCAAGTTGATTTTACAATTTTTATTATTTTACATGAACGAATATCCAATTCCGAAGACAAATAGAATAGGCCCTCAGGTGTCAAATTAATTCGTACAAGTTATAATTGTATCTTACTGTATCAGAGGGTGATGTCATGTATGTTAAAAGCAGTGATATCTGGTGTTCAGTTTTTTCTGTCTACCCTGCAAAAATGTACTGCGAAAATGCGAAGATATAGATAAGTATACTGACATTGGTAGCTTCGTTGCGTAGTGGATAAGCACTGCAGCTCGCGGTCTTTATTGTTAAGCAACTTTCGCAAGGGTCGTACATGGGATGGGTGGACAAAATTTTATTCTGAAGGCACGTTAAGCAGATGGTCCTGACTGCATTAGCAATCGTTAATACCCTCCAATCCAAATTGGGCCAGCATAGAGGGTCGTGGCCCATCCTCCTTAACCATCCATAAGGAAAGCCTGAGCCTCTGCAGTGGGGACGTAAAAGGGCTGATGAAGATAATGATACTGACATTGGTGATGACGCTCAGTTTCCCTATGGAGTCCAGTATTCGGTACCAGACGCCTATATCTGTGACCCGCTGGGGCACGGGCCGCCGGTAGCAGGTGAGGAACTTGCGCGCGTCCAGTCTCATCTCCAGCACGTTGTTGATGAGGGCGAAGAGCGGAGCGAGGGGAAACGCCGCCACGAATATCGTCACGAAACCGTACTGCAGCACTGCGGACCAGTTGCATTTAGATGACATTAGGAAAGGTCATAGAACAATACGAGTGTAGACAGTAAACGACAATAAATACTTTTTATTTAATTTTTCTTCTGGTAGTATTTAATATACTATTACCGATATCACACTTTTATGCTTCTTATACTTATAATATTGTTTAAACTAATTATGAAAAAAAAAAAATATATATATATATATATATACATATATAACATACATATATATACATATATAACATATATATATATATATATACATATATAACATATATATATATATATAACATATATTTTGCTCGTTGTCACGTGACCGCAAACAACGCCCCTCTAGTCACATCAGAAGTTAGAGAATTAAACCTTACGCATACATAGAATGATGGTAGTTTTAGAAGGGCATGCCATCATAGTTATTTTTTGGATTTTAACTTATTGTATGAATGATACTTTTTATACATTTTTTTAAATATACTGTGCGAGCGCAATATTGCTATTGCGCTCGCACAGATGCACGCACATGCACGCACAAGTACGACACGTGTACGATATTTTTTCTATTCTGTGACCGTACTATAGTATTAAACTAATTGACTATATGTAATCAAAAAATAAAATCCAAAATATTAGATAGCTTAATGTATTTCTGACTGAAAACACTATGCTAAGAAATTATTAAATGAAATTTTTAGACTGGCTTAATATTTGTACAAAATTTTGTAATTAATATAATGGTACAGGTCAGCTTACCCATTTCTAAATATTCTGGAAACAGTCCCATGTTCCCGAAATCGACTAGTTTAAAATCTTTCACCCATTGCATTGGGCTCTTGATGCTGAAATCGTAAGGTTTGATATACTTCAATTGCAAACTACATGCACAACTGTTACTTTTTTTTAATAAAAAAAATAATTTGATTGTGAACGAATATCGAATCATAATGAATTATTTGTTATTAAATTAAATTTTGCTATTTTACAAATTCAAAAATTTGTGTCACAAGTATTCAACAGAGTCGAAGTCAATATCATAGTTATTCCAAGTATGAAAATTCAAGATAACAAAAATAAGAAAGATCGTGAAATATGTTTGAATGTATATCTGTTAACTCACGTTTTTTTCCTGCCTATAGTCCTGAGGATATTCCACCACTTGAGCAAATATGGCATCATCATCTCGACTATGGTGTTGATGAACTGTTTGCCGATCATGATGATAGCGAGCTGGATCGATAGTTCCAGCAGACAACCGCCTGGCGCGCACTGATACAACCGTCACAGGTTAATAGACAAAAATGACAATATATAAACTGGCTGGTCATTAATGTAAGCCACTATTTTACTTTAGGTAAAAAACGTTACTCATGCAGCCTAGCAAGCGATATATTCTCTCGTGAGTCTATCATAGTGTGTCCAATCAATGAAACCTTAGACGTATTACGTAAAAATTAATAGTCTTCTATTTTCTGAATTAATCATTATGGGCTCTTATTCTGACAAAAAATATAATTTTATAGAGCTCGTAAACGACGATTCGGAGGACGTGACGTCATTGGTGGGGAAACAAAAGGGAATTTCAGTGAAAAAAAAATGAATTATCATCTGCAGTACTTCAATTTAAACTAACAAACAAATAAAACAGTAAACTGAACTGAACTTGTTACCTGAAATCTAATAAACCAATAAGATTATTTTGCACTTTCAATGTTTCCCGCGCTATTTCTAGATAGTTTTACTGCCAATTAACCTTCAAATGACGTCACGCGTTCGGATTGGTGATTCATTTGACGTAAGACACAGACTACAATTATTGGAAATTCAAAAATATAAATAATTGTTATTTCACAAAACTATTATGTACTTTTTAAACTTTATGTACTTTTTAACCACATAAAATTTAAAATTTTATCTAGTTGCTTTTCGAGCCCCTATTAGGTCTAACCTAACCTATAATTCTAACCTTAACTAACTGACTGATCGGTTCTATCTTTGTTATACGAAATGAAATTATGCGAAATTAAACTTTGCTAAATGAAGGTTTTAATAAATATGTTATATCAAATAAGCTCCAGAACATCGAAGTTGTCCTCTTAAGAGGAAACCAGTTCATTTTACATCAATAATTACTGGTTGCACTAATTACTAATATTAAATGAACCGGTTATTACTTATCTGACAAGAGTAAGAGACAGACGTTACCTCTTCCTGTCTGTGGCCGAATAGTCTGACGTAATCTCCGGGCCGACCCACGTATTTCCCCTTGAAGAATGCTATGTAGAATATCGACGCGTAATAGTTGACGAATTGCAGCAAGTATATCTTCAAAGTGAGCGAGTCGTCGAACTCAGTTTGGGTACGTAGCAGTTCTTTTTCTGTCAACCATTCCGCTAAATACTGGTATATCTGTGAATAGATGTAGTTATATTACGGATTAGCTCGAATATAGTGGTATAAGTGAAATATAATTTTAACAAGAATTTCAAAAATCCATCTATAATGCAAAAGCAAAATGCGGGACAGTATAATCCCCGCAGAATGCTAATACGCCTGGCCGCCATTTTGATTTTTTTTTATGGGATAGGGGGCAGACGAGCAGACGGATCACCTGATGGTAAGTGATTACCGTCGCCCATGGACACCTGCAACACCAGAGGGGCTACAAGCGCGCTGCCGGCCTTGGAGGGAAGGGTTGAGGGGTAGAGGGAAGGGAATAGGGAGGGGTTGGGCCTCCGGTACCCTCACTCACACGACGAAACACAACGCAAGCGTTGCTTCACGTCGGTTTTCTGTGAGGCCGTGGTATCACTCCGGTCGAGCCGGCCCATTCATGCCGAAGCGTGGATCTCCCACGGTGGAAGACACAGAAATAAATCTAGTTAGAAGGAACATGTTCGTCGATTTATATGGAGACCGAGCGTGCCACATTTTGTGTAGGTATCATGACGTCACGATCTTAATTTAGTGATGGAAGACATAATTTCACTTGCATCGAATACATGTTGTATTTGAAACGGCATACCGATTCTTATCGATTGAAATAACGATATCGATCGACGGAGACCAACGTGTACAGTCTGTCTATAAAGTCATGAAAAGAATGTTTGAGGAACTAACATTAGACACAAGTATGACAACACTGAATCAAAGTACATCGACTGTCAACAACTTGATTTTTTAGCTCGATTTTCTGCATTTTTGATTTATTTTGATTAAACTGAAGCTACTTCTTCTAAACTCCGTCGAAAAGTGTTAAAAATGAAGAGAATTTATCAGAGTGAAGCTCAGGATATTATTTATAAAGTTTTTCAGTTGAAGGGAATGAAATGAGTTGTAAAACCCCTTGCCAAATTTGTTGTAACTGATTCCAACTCGTTACTATTATTTATTACACACAATAGACTACACGATATATTAATTAATTAAAACACGTCACGACTTTACAGAAACGTTTTACTTTACAGAATAATACATGAATTTAAAACCAACATTTATATATAAAAAATGACAAGAAACGGAATCATAAAAAGCGATAAGCGCGAGTTATTTTTAAGCAATGAAAGGCGGCGAAAGCAAAGCAAGAAGTGTCGCTCGTCGATCCGTCGTTGCCTTATATTCATTTTGTCCTGCGCCCGCGCCGGGGGCTGGTAGGCAGTGGCTTGCGGATGCGTCGAACGCCCCTTTCTAGGCCACGCACCAATTAGCGATGCATGAGGCGGTCCTTACGGCCGGACAGGTTTCGATGTTGTCGCGAGAACAATAGATCGCCTGATCATCGTATGATTTACGACTCTGGCTTCATTTATAAGCGAGAGCGTATATGGTAGTGATTTTAGTCGCTACACAGTGATGTTTATTGGAACAAGAAGCTGGACACATTTTATCATATTTGTAGGATGTTAAAGCTCGAACGGCAGTTATGGCTGGTATGTAATCGTGTTACTGATTGAGTTTTGGTTACCAGAAGTTTCAAATTTACTAAATATATGAATTTAAGTCTAAAAGAAGTATTGATTACATTATGCATTTATAGGTTAGATTGAAAATGTTAGAAGGCTATATTGTAGTGCGGCCTGAACTTTCAATACTTTTGGATAATCAAATTTATCATTGATTTTAATCTGAATAAAAAATATACCTGTTAGGAATGTACGATTTTTACCTACGCACGCCAGTAAAAAGTTTGTGCTTTATATTACTAAAATTATAGCATTAATTTGATCATTGTGGCGATTCCATTCTTTTTGCCAAGTACCTATAGGTATTACATTTTTAAAACTTACTTTCAGGAAAATCAGAGAATATAGTGATACGTATTGTAGATGAAGGTTATAAAAATGGTGGCATATTTGAAACCCCTGGGAAACATAGATAGTCGTCCTAAGAAATAAATGGTTAACTGCAACATTTGTGCACTTCGACAAAAGATTCAGTTCTTTTACTCTGTGAAAAAAAGAGGTACCTACATGAAGAAAACATCAGTGGATTGCCAAAACCGATCTGGATTTTAATTGTAGCCTAGAAGTCCTGCGTTAAATTCTGAAATATATTGGGTTTTCTTACAAGGACTTTCAAACTAACAGGCTTTAATCGAACACAAGCACACATTGCAGTAAAACGAGAAAACAACTTGGCAATAAAAAAAAGATTTATCAAAAATTACGATTACTATATTGTAATCTTCAATGTAGATAAACTCATTGTCTACGAATTATACGCCTTTCTTTACCTTTTCTGGGGTAATAAAAGTAAAAATAAATCCTACTATCAAAATCATTTGTCTCACTACATAGGGTTGCTACGTGCTCGATCGCAGCGCCCTCAATTTTTTTCATACTACCATTTTGCTTAAATATTATGTATATGTCACGAACTAACGAATGTAATTTAGTGAATCGGCGCAAAAAAGATTTTATGCGATAGAATAGAAATCGGCATTTTTCTGTGGGCAAACACTTTGTAGTAGCCGCTACCCCCTCCCGACACGCTACACATTTTTACGTCCTGTGTTGTTATGTTATGTTTCACGGCGGGCTTTTCTGCAACTCGATACTCAGTGCCTATTTTGCATGACACGGGGTTGCCTTAGTCCTGCCACCCCAGCTCCTCCAGGAAGCCCGTAAGATCTCGAACTCTGCCGCATGCTTCCACTAGTATCCTTGGGCTTAATAGATATGTAGTCCTTTGTCTTTGGCTCCTGCATTCCAGTATCACATGAGTGCACAAGCGCTTATGTGATACTGGAATGGAGACTGAGGAGACAATGTCCTCAGTCTCCATGCACGCCCTGCTCAGAGGACTGTCAGAATAACCCATGTTATATAGGTGTTTGTTAAAGTTTCCATGTCCAGTAAGTTTACCTACTATTTGCCTTAGAGTCCTGTTGCTTCAATCCATTTATTTTTAATATGAGGATCATACGAAAAACTAAAACAAAAATTACAATATAATTCAATATAAAATTAATTATCATTTTTTCTGCTTTCAAAAACGATATTTTTATAATCGGGTAAAAAAATCGCATTGTACAGCACTATTCTCCGTTTTTGACAGAAAAAATGATAATTTGTCCTCCAACAAATTGACCTTGAATTATACATCGATGGTTTTACAAGCACAGCAAATTTGGACTGTCAAATTAAAGCCGCATTGGAAAGCTATTACTGGACACATGACCGTTTTGATAAAAATAATACGGAGCAACAAAACTAATGATTTTTAATTCAAAATAGATATATCAAGGCAAATAGATACTTACCGATGGAAGGAAATACCTCGACTATAAGATCCAACCATATTGGTGGTGTTTGAGCAGGTAATTATCGAACAACGCGTCATTTTAAATGTCGTCCAACACCGATTGCGATCGAAAGTGGACTGAGCCTCGCGGCAAGCAATGAAGCTGTCTAGACGTCGTTTCGGCACGCGAAGTACGTACGCTTTTTCCTTCTAACTAGATATATTTCTGTGGTGGAAGATGACGTAATTGCGTTCAAAAATCAGTACCGATAACAAATACACACTTGTCGACGAGTACACTTATTGAGTTGGGTTGTGTTAAGATCACACATCGTTTTGTTTTTGTTGGTTATGATTGTTATTGTTTTGTTGTTACTTGTTTTGGTTAACTAAAATAGCAACTGCTATTATGATTTTCACAATAAGTTAACTCTATAGTATAGTATATTAATGAAAAATTAATGAAGGGGACTATCTGGACGATCAAGTAGTGTTGTGAAGCGAGACTAGTGATGTGAAAAAAAGTTTGTTATTTTAAATACCCCCCACTACTTTAATGCTTATTACCTAAACTATTTATTTTTAAATTGAAGTAAAATAAATAAGTATTTAATATTTTACTATTATCTGACTGGCAGACTAAATATAATTTTTTTTTTTTACCCAGTCGTCATCCACACATCTCGAACCCGAACTAGTAACGTAACCGTACGCAAAAAGGTGTACCCACAAACACTATCTACAACAGAAGTAATGATCTACTCACGTAGTTGAATACGCATATGAGACACAGATTGATGCAGGCGGCGGTGGCGGTGGTGAACATGATGGGGTTGGAGGTGATGAGCGCGTTGGTGTTGTGGCGCAGCACGGCCGCGCCCAGCAGCGACATGCGGTACAGCACCACGCCCAGCACCGCCGCCACCGCCACCAGCACCAGCAGCGCCACCACGCTGAACGACATCAGCGTCGCCGGCAGCCGCATGCGCCAGAACGGCACCATCGGCTCCCGCTGCCCGGTCACCACGTTCAGCTAACGATGTTCAGAACGATCGTGTATAACGCTGCGTAGCTCGGTGGCGATCGTAGGCGTTGAGCAACTTTCGCGAGACTCGGTCACGGGATGGGTGACCGAATAATTATTATATCGAGCTCCGTGCTTCGGATGGCACGTTGAGCTGTCGGTCCCGGCTCGTTAATACCCTCCAATCCGCGTTGGGCCAGCGTGGACGGTCATGGCCCATCCTCCTTAACCATCTATGAGGAAGGCCTGAGCCCCTGCAGTTGGGAACGTAAAAGGGCTGGTGATGATGATGATGGTGCGTGATGATGGTGATGTATAACGCTAGTCAAGGGCATCGCTTGCAATGCGTTGTGTAGTATAGCTGTATTGAGAGGCTATCAATACAGCTATGAAAATATTATGTACACAAATATACAGTACGATTCCTTCACGGGAAAAAATAGTGTCCATCCTCTTAGCACAAGACCTGACACTAAACTTGCCGTTTTCCAAGCTATCCGCTACTTCAGAACACGCAGTAGGATCATTTCTGAGTAATGCATTTCTATGTTCAATCAAGTTCCACAATGTGTGATGGACCTATCCCGTTAATGAATTTAGAATTCTTGTAAAATCGCATACCGGATCGAGTTTAGAAGCTATTATAAAGTCGATGCTTATTTTAAGGACCTCAATGCATGGAATCAATCAGCAACTTCCCTTTGTTCTGTAACGACTAATTATATGTACAACCTATGTACTACAAACTGAGAGTTGTAATGACATGATTTATGTAAATGCCATTACTTATGATAAAGAGCTGGTAAGTTTCTTACGCTTGTTCTTCTTGTCAGCTAAAAGACGTGCGGAGTCAAGTGGTAGGGATAAAAAAAAATTTTTTGGATCATTCAAAGTAGTAACTTATTTATAAGCTTACTTGAATAAAGACATTTTCATTCATACAATATAATTGCAATTATTCAATTATCATATTTATACTTGTCTAGGCGAACTTTAAGTGTGCCGAATGTCATACTCCTCCATAATAAAATTAAAAAAAAAATTAAGAAGAGGTCTATCTATTCCTGCACACATTCCCGAATACCCAATCCACCACACCAACCTGTGTACGTTTGACGTGCGCGAGTCTGGCGAGATATTGCGGTCGCGGATGTTCCTCGTACACATCGAATCCCGTCAAATCCCAACGGTGAGTCATCTCCGCGGAGTAACGCTTCCACAACTCCAGGAAACACGCCGCTAGAATACAAAGGAACGCGTCAAACGTTTATCAACAAACCCTCACAGACTATGCAGCCACACGAGCTATTCAAGATGGCTCTTGCTCAGAATAAACTTTTGTCACAAGCCAACTTTTGACGTAAGTCAAAAGTAAATACAGAACGGGCAAAAAGTAGGTTAAATCACAGTGGGCAGCTTTGCGAGACAGACTCGTAGCGAAACCAGTTCGTATTTTTTCTAAAATTTTAGAACGGGCAGATTCTAGGTTCTTGTAATGTTTGCGATTATTTTACGACGAAATAACAATAAATTTATTTTTGTAGATAAGCTCAAAAATTTAAGGTTAATCATTGGTAGGCATTTTTGAATATGTTCTAAACTTGGTTAAAAGGAGAAAAAATGACAATGACAATGAAAAAGGAGATTTATTTATTGAACAATAAATTTATTTTCAGGGATACTCATACCATAATACTGTCAAAACTATCGCGACTGTATAAATAAAATGTTTAAGCCTGAAAAACATCAAATCAAAGCAGCTGTAATACGAAATCTTTGCATGTGGAAGATATAGTACAAAAATTCCACTTGCTAAAATAAAAAAGGGTTCTTTACGAAAGAAATATATTAAATACACTACTCGTACGAATTAACATGACACCTGATGCCACATCTATCTCTCCAAAAACGATATTTCATAATTTGTATTATTTTATATAATACAACAGAGGTAGGACCTGGCACCGCCAGATAATCTTCACAGATTTGATGATTGTTAAAAAATTTAGAAGAACGATTCGAAATCTTCTACATTTTCGTTCGAGAACAAATATAACACCATATAAATTCGTACGAGTTATAGCATTAAAATTTATCAAAAATAATTAAATACTAAAATATACTTCAACCACTAAATACTATATAATATATGAGTAGCCCGGTAGCGTAGTGGATAAGCGCCGCGGCGAGCGCGATCGTTGTTGTGAAGCAACTTTCGCAAGGGTCGATTACGGGATTGGTGACCGAAAAATCATCATTTCGAACTACCCCGTGTTTCGGAAGGCACGTTAAGCCATTGGTCCTAGTTGCATTTGCAGTCGTAAATACCCTCCGAACCGCATTAGGCCAGCGTGGAGTCTCATAGCACATTCTCTTTAACCATCCATAAGGAAGTTCTGAGCGCCTGGAGACGATAAAATATTGATGATAATGACTCACCCCAGAAGCTCATAAATATAGCGAAGAACACAGTGGTGGAGTTATCGAACAGATATGTGATTCTGGACTGCAGGCATGTGTCGCGCAGATCCCAATAATCACAGAAGTAGTCGCACAATGGGCACATCTTGATACTCGAGTTGTATTTGCACACCTCCTCACTATGTCAACGATAAAAAATACATTTCAGTTAAACCATGCTCAGGGTTCATAATATTTTTATTGATAATTATCATGATAATGTCGGATAATTATCCAGTTACTGGCAACCATCTTTTAAATACAAAAAACGTTCAAAATAACTTTTATTTTTATTGTTTTATACTATAAAAATAATACAAACATAATAAATAAAAATTCAAACAAAAGGAGGTTGTTTTTTTAGTCCATCATAGACAATTTTCTCTATCAGAAAAAACACATTTGAGAGTTGTTTAAAGATGATTTTTTTTTAATAATAAGTTTAAAGTACAAGAAGAGCTTATGTAGTATTTTATAATTATCAAGATAAAATTAACAATTTAGATTCAAATTATGTCAAATTTCGCAATCCATTTAACCATTCTTAACATTAAATATTTACAGTAATAAATATAAATACTTAATCAAAAAATATATATATTAAATGTATTTTTAACTATAAATATTTGGAATAGTCTAAGTTTGACCTTCTTACCTGTTACATTTTGTTATAAAAAATCAAGTTATTATTGGTTTCTCACCTTGGTTTGTTTGAAAAAATTGTAGCGGCCGAGTATATGACACATATCAAACCCACAATAGACGCGGGGATCAGCATGTGCGTATAGAAACCTAACCACGCGAAATATAAACCTGAAACAAATAGTTATCTATCTATAATATGTTCCAACTTACTTGAAGCCAAACTTCCCGAAAATAAACTCTTAAAATAACCAATGTACGGGACTGCCGTGGTGAATTTTCATTTGCGCTGACTATACTTGCCAACGAGGTCGGCATTGGCAAGTATACGACGACCAAAAGTACTCTTAAAATTTATAATGAGTCTTGTTTCAATATTTGACGACATCCGTAGCCGAGTGGTTCGCACGCCGATTTCGAGGTATCGCCATCTCTGGGGTGCCGGGTGCAATTCCCGGATGGGTCAATGTAGAAAATGAACTTTTCTATATTGTCTCGGGTCTGGACGTTGTGATACTTTCGTTATCTCAGATACTCTGAGCAATGTATGTGATGTTGTTTAATGTTTAATATATTAATTTCTTTATTTAAATTTAATTTAATAATCATAAAGTGCAAAATACAATGCATTAGATGTAGATGCGCGCTTGAAGAATTCTGATTGGCCGATATTTGCCGCACTTCGAAATTTTGCCTTCTGCGCAGGTATATCAATGAGCTACATCAGTTGTACCTTACTGTCAACAAAATTAGATTCTAACCATCATTTTTTTAGACTTTTTTAAAGCAAAAAATAAATACAATTTATCACAAAAATGGCTCAATTTTGGATACATAATGTGAGGTGAAAATAATTGTAAATGACCTCCCCTACGACCCCTTAAAAGCATTCGGTCTAATTACCCATAACCCTGTATAATGATAATGGGCTTACTCGTCTAATATCTCAACTCACCTATTTTAACGCCGAAATAGTCTTTAACGTAATCCAAAGGCTGGTAGTTGATGCACTTTGATACACTCGCCCACTCCTTATATAATAAATAACGCATTGAGCCTGGGGTTTTGAGATCACCCTGCAATTCAAACACAAATCTATATCTGATAAACTATATGTGACATTCCGAAACAAAGATTATAGACATTTTCAATAATAAAAAATCAACATTAATTGATATTCTTAATGGAAAAATGCTTAAATATCCACTTTGTCCCTGGTACTCTGAGACGGGACTCCAACCTATGACCTCTCACAATCCAGGCGACTGCTTTAATAAGACTTTTAAGACAATTCTTAGGAAATCAAAATGAAACTATATACGAGTTTCCAGTTTATTAGGAAAAGTTAATTTGACTGATTTATGTTAGCAGTTTCTTTTTTTTCAATGTCAGTACGTTTCAACTGTCAAGATATAAATTACTAATTTAATTAATATATTATATTTAATCAATTTTGCATTCACAACGCTGAAAAATATTTTTAGAAACTACACTCTATAGTAGCGAAAAAGCAATAAGTGCTTGAAAGAATTCGTCAGTCCTGTTAGGTCCTGGATAGCTAAATCCTGTGGATTTGACAGCTCTGCTCTTCGTTATAACTTACTCAAGGTCAAAGGTCACAAAAATCCTTTTTTTGTGATTATCCCGGTTTCAATCGTCCCAGTGTTGTTATCTTTCTTGGTGAATATTATGTATAAAGTTATTTTATAATAAAAAATATATATTCATAATTTAATTATATAGATTCTGAAATTAATAATTCGGATATCTATCACTTTAACCTTAATATTTATAGGCACTTCGCAGTGTTACTCAACAAAGCTCCCTGACCAAAACATTTGCGCACAGAAAAATGATTAGATTTGTCATAATATTGTCTATAATTTTTAATAGATGACAACTTCTAGGAGTGATAAGATTTGTTAATTAACTAATAGGGGTGTAGACATTTTTTTATTTTTATGTTTTAGATATACATGAAATATATCTAAAAAATATGATTTATATAATAAGTTAAAATCTAAAAATAAATTGAATTTTCTAAATTCCCCGCGAAAACGCCACTTTTGTCTTTGCGTCGCTATGACGTCACGGCACTTATTAATATCGTTCATTAATATCGTTCTATGTATGCATAAGGTTAAATTCTCTAAGTTCTGATGTGAGTAAGAAGGGCATGACGTCACGCGCTGTTTAAGGTCACGTGACAAAGAGCATAAAATATTGTTTTTTTACTTTAAGTAATTTAATTTAATTAGTTTAAGTTTTATTTAATAAGTTTAAGCAATATTATAATTATAATAAGCATCAGTGTGATTATTAGTAATACTAAAAATATATTGAACACTACCAGAAAAAAAAAAATGAATTAACTTTCGTTTATCGACCTCGAACAACTCGAGACGCATTCACGAGATTTTATTAAACTTTCGAGAAAACATTTAAAAGGTCAAAATAAACGTGAATACGAGTTCGCAACATATTTCTCATTCAAAGATTAATATGACTGGACTATTATATATACATACATCGTGTAATGGGTAGGCGGCGCTGTAAGTGTTTCTATCGATGAGTCGAGCTATACCGAACGCGAAGTCATCGCCGGAAGCGCTCGAGAACTTCTTGCGGTCCAATATGAACTGTACGATGCGCGACCTGATCGACGGCGTCCAGAAGCATTCCGCGTTCGTGTCGAATCTATGGCAGATACGTCATCGTTATAATCGTGATCCTATTTATGTTACTGCTGGGGCACACAGTATGGTTAAGGATACGTGGTCCCAGTACGGATTGATGAGTGTTAACGACTGCCTTTTCAGCGGGGACCAGTGGATGAACATGCCTTTTGAAGCACGGAGGCGCTTGAAAAAATAAATTTTTGGTCACCCATCTAATGGATAAGCTTTTCAAAAGTTTCTCAACATCCGTATCGCTGACCGAACGCACTGGCTGATACGTGTTCAAATCTCCTTGTCATATATCCCGATGATTTTGTCATTGTGTGTCAAAAATGGGGAAAAAGCTGTTCAAAATATAAATACTAACATATTAAATAAATTTTTTGAACAAGTGTAGTGATACATAGTATAAACTACACTACCCTCCTTTGCGTCGCGCAGTCGGGTAAAAGCAAAGTCGCTTACTCTGTCCCTATATCTATCTGTATGCTTAAATCTTTAAAACTACGCAACGGATATTGATGCAGTTTTTTTCATAGATAGGGTGATTCAACAGGAAGGTTTTTATGTATAATACAAGACCACGCGAGCGAAGCCGCTGGCGGAATGCTAGATAGAAATAAACCTATTTCCGTGTCATCTAAAACTATAAAAAAAAGAAAACTAGTAAGAAATAAACGTGTCCCTATTTCCATGTCATCTAAAACTATTTAAAATAATACAATTTTTCTGAAGGATGATTAATAGTTTCGGAGATATGGTTCTATCTTTGTAGAAATGCAGTTCGGTCGATAACGATCCCCACAACTTGAAGGTACTAAGTGACGTCAGACAGTTTTACGGTAGCAAAACGTGTATGGGCTTCAGGGCAATTTTTGTTATTTGTGCATTAATGTTTATAACTGTTAAATTGAAAGTTGTAACATTTTATGTAACTAATTTAACGACATATATGTTTGAGCAAATTGCCAAATTTTCAAGTTTTCAAAGCATAATATTTTCGAAATCAGTGTTATAAAATTTATTTTGTCAAATATTTACAAGATGAAAATTGTCCATATTTTCCGGACATATAACAGAAACCTGTATTTTTACTATTAGGACCCAAGCCTATTATATATATAACATTTTCATAATATTAATGACATACCATAATGATAAATAAAAACTCATATGATATGACAGATAACTTACAAATATTCCTTGTCCTTAGAATAAATAGCAGTGAGTCGATGCTTCCTTTCCGGAAACTTCTCTGGGTCGAGCCTTATATTTGACATGAACCTGTTCCAACACGCGTCCGCCTGATCCAGGAAACTGTTCGTTTTCTCATGTACATCTTTCAACGCTGAAAACTGTAACATTAAACTAACTGAATTAGTAATAGAGTTCGTTTTGAAACAACTTGTTTGTTCACAATTACCTAATTTAAATAAGAATGTAAATATGCACATTGAGATCATCCTTATATAGTCTTAAAACAGACCAAAAACTATATGTATACAATTATGTAAGCGTTGAAAAGTAGACGATACGTATCGCTACCATACACCTCAACATCATTTCAGTACTGTGTTTTGTTGTACGGGGTGTAGTTGTAAAACTAAAAGGTGCTAATGGCCCTACTTGAGGGTAGCAACTGGTAAGGGAATCAAAAGCTATATCAACACAAAATGGATTATAATAACATAATAAATAAAAACATATGTATTGTGTTTTTAATATGTCCATTTTATACTTTTATATATATATATAAAAATACTATATGACAAATTATTAGTAATTCTAATGAAAAGTTAGATTGCAGAGTGTAACACAAAATAAACATATTTTATGTACCTGGAATGATTCTTTAAAATAACTTATAAAATATTGTTAGTATAACCACAAACAAATTATGCATTTATTAATATAGCCTGTTTATTTATTACAGAAATTATTTTTAATAACAAAAATATCAATATCATCCCACACGCAGACTTGGCTTTGCTTTTTATGTCTCCTTAAGCTAAGTAAAAAGGAACTGCATCTTACTGGTTCACATTCATTATTCGGCTCTCTTTCACACAATTCTCATATGAATACATAAAAATGAGATTGTATGCATTAATTAACCACTGTATTAAAATACATTTAAACGATAACACGTGTAAACATCAATTCACAACATCAAAGACGCACTGAAAATTGACTAAGGTTGGATTGCACCATAATTGCAGTAAAAGTTAAGGTTTATGTCAAATGTGTCTATATCTGTCACGCTAACTTTAACATTGACTGTGGAATGTGTCACTCCGGCCTCTTTCTTGGCATATTAAAACAATATCTTTAACCAGCAAAACTAAAGCGGTTATAGTTTATAGTTAGAGTTATGACTTCATCTAACCATAGCCAAATGATCATTCTTATTTGCTTAACCGGTACTTTAACATATTTGTTATTGTTAAAGTAAATAAGTGCAACCAACCCTAAGCGTTACGTCACACATGTTGGTTAGTAAAGCCATGCGCCTGCCTCACCGTTCGCATACCTTAGACATATACATAGCAGCGTTCAGTATGGCATTCGTCCGCCCAGTTTTTCTTATCTTACTGCAATCCTACGAACGTATACACACAATACAATGTTACCGTGCTACATACAACACGCGTGTGCATGTTACTACAAATTTTATAAACATATATTACTTAAACAATAATTCCATATATATTGTTAGAAGAAAAAAAAACGAATTTTGATTTTTAAATTTAAATAGAGCAAGAATGTTGGCGATTTCTTCTTAGTCTAACTATTATTGACGTTCATTGCTTCTATGATTTAATAAATCTTATAGTAAAATAAGTTATAACATTACATGAAAGTTATATTGAATATAGCTAATTTTTGTTACGCGATTGTATTATCTAAATAATAGTATCGCAACCGGAGGAGTATCGTATCGTATCCGGCCGGAAATTTGGATCTCGCTTGAAAGTTTGATATAATCGCAAGTGGAAGCGACTGACATATATCCCGAATTTGGGAACCTTTAACATAAGGGTTCTATACCCTACTTGCATAATATTGGAACTAAATTTGTAGTTTATTTCTGTTGCTAAAAGGGCTACCAATATATTTAAAAATCCTCGTGCGATCGTGCAGTGCGTGTTCCAACTACACGGTCAAATGGTATTCAATTAAATAATAATTAGTAAAAAGTACAAAATACAAACTAACTTGTTTTTTTTATTAAATTTCTTATATACTTGCCAAAAACAATCGAGCATAAATTATACATCTAAATTATACGTTATCCACGGAGAGAATTGTTGTGAGTAAAATTTTATCCATTTTTATATATTCACATCAACGTTAACAAATTGTGGTAGCAGATTTATACTATATAAATAAACAAACGACATGCTATATTATATATACTAAAAGATCATTTAATAAAAAAAATACTTTTATTTTAAGTTCAGCATATAGGTATTTTTCAATGACTAACATTGACTTGATTTCAGGTTATGTATCCATCGTGATATAATCGGAAACTATTTAAGATTCGGAAACATTCTCTCCGTGTGATATATTATTATTTTAAATACTCAATATTGACTTTAACCCCGAAGCAATAACAAGCTCAATAATAAGGGGTCAGTACTGCATGCCAAAATACTAGGGTTGCCATCCATCCGGATATTTCCGGAAATATATTATTGCAAAATTATCCTATATTATTATAGATCACCGCAGTACTTCTGACGGCAACGTACGCGTGCGAATGGATACAATTGTACGATACCTTATTGTACATACGGAATTTTACACTCTTAAAACCGGAATGTTGACGTTTCTTATGCTATAATTATAGTTGCTACTTTTTATAGATGGTAACCCTAAGCAACACAATCACGCTTCTAATGAAGTGTTCATATAAATAACATCTATTATACTAAATATATTTATTTTAGCACACATAGTTCAATATACCTTCATTGGCATTCTTAACTTTAATATTTCACTATAATCCCTCAAAACTGTTAAAGGCGCATGGATCTGAAAGAAAGAGAAAGAAATTATTTATTTATTTATTTTATTTATCGCTACAACATACATTAAACATTTGAATCATAATTACAAAAAAAAAAAAAACTATCAAAAATATATACAATATATAAAATTCCGGTGCATAATTCACTGAGGTTTTGAGTATATGGTAGCGGGAACGAGAGTGCTGCGAGGAAGACCTAATGGAACAGCCTTGGGGTAAGCCCACAGGAATCCCAGTTGGGAGGCCCGGGCGGCACTTTTGAAAGGGAAGGCGGCAAAGGGGGTGGGATCGCGTATTAACGCATCCCTCCCTTCTGCGGATCGGCGGACGAGGGCCGACACCCCAGCCGCACCCCCTGGGATTAGCCCACGGGGACGATCCACCGTTTGGGAAAATACTGTTATTTACCCAAGTCTTTTCCTTCCCGCAGAGGGTGACTCCTCTTTCCCCAAGGTTTTGAGTATATTCGACGACGTAAGATGATGACATTTGAAGATAGCGAAAAAAAATAAAGACTAGGAGAACGGGTTGTTTGTATATCATACATAAGATTTACCTTAACAAAGTGAAGCCCGTGCAAATTCTCCGGCGCTTCTCGCTCCAATTGCAGCCCTTCATTCTCCAAGTTTTCCTCGAATATTTTCCTCTGCTCGAATGCCTCTGGTTTGGAGGCGTCTTCTTTAGCAGACTCCCATACTAAAACGTAGTCGATGGTCCGCACGCCGTCGTTAAAAGTAAGTGACGGGTTGTTGAGCACGCCGCCCATTATGATACTACACAAACAAACAGATTTATATTCAAATATCATTGCAAAATGGCTTCACTCTTCTCTAAAAATGAAAGTAGAGCTCGTATTCTGCGACCACTAAGCATTTTGCATAAAAAATCAATCAAACTCTAACCGGGAATGGAAACGAGTGTTCGAATATAATGAACAAAAAGAACTATTCTATTTATTTTAAATAAACTATTCAATCAAACAATACTTAATGGGATCTAATTGATGCATAATGGACGATGCTCAATTAATATTAATGTCATATTAGGCAACATTAGAAAAACTATAGACATGGAAACTGAGGAAACTTCATATGAAATTCCCAATAAAATACTCCAGGCCTTAACGTAACAATGTTGACATAGCGGCGAATGGTGGCCTTTGTGCCGCTACAATCTTATATAATTTTATTGAGGCGACGGCATATAAGAACGACCATAAAGATTCTAAGTCGGAATTCAATATGCCTTAGCTTTTTGCAGTCAGAGTAATGGATCTAATATTTTTTTCTTATCCAAACTAACGTATTCCTTTTTATTTACAAATTGTTAAACGCATGCAGAATGCAAAGCCTTTAGTATTAGTTGAATTATGTTAGTTTTATATGACCTCATAACTCCCAGTTGATAATAACTATGAACATAAAAAGTGGTAAACACAGATAGACGTACACAATGCTGTTGATACTTCTAAAACTACGTGGATAGAATGTACCTACCTAAGCAGTACATACATTTCATTTTATATGCTCTTTTCTATGTACTGTGTATTGAACCAAACACATTGATCTAAGGCTGCTTGCCCACATCAATTAATTGGCAATAACTTAAAACAATAAAAGATATTAACTTCAATGCTAAACAAGAACCAGATTTAAATATATATATATGTATATACTTATATTACCCGATAATTAGAACCACAAAATCTGATACAGGCAAGCAGCTTACACATAAGCTATTTGCGATATGAATACGAATACTAAAATGTATAAAGCTTTACTAAATCGATACTCAATAAGTCCATACGAATTATAAATTATCAACTCAATTATAGCAAATCGCAAGTAGGCAGTTGGTGACCAAACAAGACACGGTATTTGATGAACAGATTGCAATATACCGCTTTTACCTTAATTAAATAAAGTAAATTAATATGACAAAATATACAATGTGAGCGAGTTAAAAGTTGACCTTAAAACAAGTTCAGTTTTATAATCATATGATCTATAGACAAATTGTGTCTTTTCTGTAAACTTGCTATCAATCAAACGTCGCTCGTAGCCTATTTTTTCTCTTAGCCCTATAAGTCAAACTATATCTACTTTGATCGGTACGATAATAATCAAGAAAAAATCATTTTAAGTGAACAGTTAGGTACATTTAACGAATAATTATCCAGCTACTTTGTAGCATGTCTACTAATGACTCACTAACGTGTTTATGTTAATATCCTTTCCATGTTAAGATGACACGTCATGTGCGAAAAAGTCTGGTCAAATATCTGTTTAGAAAAATAAATAGATATAGTTGAACGTACAATGACATGTTTAATTTATATTAAAATTATACTAAACTATTTTCTTTTCTAGTAAACTTCTAAAACAATTGACAATAGGAATAAATGAGTAAGCATTCTTTCGTATACATAATAAAGAACTTAAATAAATAAAAATATCAGAGACCGATTATGAGACTCGGTACTCATATCGTCTCTGTTCTTTGGTCCAATACACGTCTAGAGTACTCACGAGCAATGGTTGGCGGTTGGCTTGCCATTGCCAGTCACGTCTGGCAGAGCATCACCCCCGCAAAGACACTCCTCGGCGGGACGCGTCGACGCCTCGCTACCGTTGTCCCTGTAAACAGCTACACTTGGGGGACGGATTCTATACTGAAGGATATGACTATTATTAAAAGATGAATACCCTTTTCCCTCCATTTTAGAAAAACCAGTTTTCCAGTTATAAAAGAATGCGGTGTCATATTCATGCAGTTAAAAGTATCAAGAATAAATATTAACTGATAATTAGGTGAATATTTAGGAAATATATTCGTCATAATGGTATAATTAAATGCACAAAACGATAACGCTGAACTTTGCCCGAAGGGATAATTTGATATTATGAAACAGTCGTACGGCAAATGTTTAAAAATAAACTGACCCAAATTTTAAGAGACTTTCTTTAACAAATAACCAGTAACTTGACCCTCACAAATCTCTTGATAACAGCCTAGATTAAACAATATCTTGCACGCCTATCAAGTTATCAGCAATCAAAAAGTAATAACACTTTTCAAATGGATAAAAATCCATTATTTTTCGTAGCGTAATTCTATGATAATAATCATCAGTCGTATTTACAGATAAATGGGGAAACAACGCCCTATGTATTGATGACACACAATTGGAAGAATAACTCTAATAAAATGGGTACGCAACGCAACCTTCACATACTACTATAGTTACGTAGGAAGTGTAACAACCATGAACGGTGAAGATATTTAAATAAGTTATATCAGTCAGTACGGATATTTACTAGCCAGATCATTATATACGGTTGCATCAAAGTCCCATTTTCTCAAGAAACATCCTGCTTTTTTGTCTCCCGGAGTTATAAGTACAGTCCTCGTTATTTTTAAGCTTTATGTCAAGATCTTATTTTTAACAATCTTGTTACTGTCTCATCAATTCATTACAAAGCTCGCATTACCTTGTGAGAGGAAATCTTTGACCTTTCACTGGACCGAGGCCCTGTTTAAGGGTGGCCATTTAACGGGCCCTCAATTCTACTAATATTAACGTAATAAGTGCACTTCAATGGCATTTCAATTAGTAGAATTTCACTCTAGCAATGGCGTGTTGATGAATCAACGACGACAGATTCTTCTATTATTTTATGATTTAGTTACATTAACTGTGTCAACAAAGGTTTTGGAACACTATTGACATGTCATAATTACATTAACATTAGCAGAATTGAATCCCAAGACTAACAGAAACGACATTGACCTTAAATAAAATGTCAAATTGGAGACATTGAGAAGCGATTATTTTAATGAAACCTAATAATACCTACGGAATGTTCCCAAAACTATTTGGGAATGGTGTCGGATTCGAGTAACGTGAGTATATTACTATGAATAGCGTCAATAATCACTTCAATTAGTAGATATTGAAACCTAAATGGATATATCACCCAGTACATTGAATTGTGCAAACCATGAACTCTACAAAAAAATATTAGTCGTAAATCTGTTATTTAAACTTCAAACAATGTTAGGTCATTGACATTGAAACGGAATCACAACACAACATATATTTAACACATTCACAACACAAGTCACACAAAACAACGCGTTAAATTGCAACAGCTCATTGAAATTTAGTAAAATTGGCAAATATAAAAAAAAATACCTTCTTCGTTCATCATAGCTAATTTTATTGTCAATACTGTTATAGATATTGTGGAATACATTTACCTTAACATCAAACGGTATATGACGTTTTCATAAAATTAATCGCATTTCAGAGTACAGGGACAAATTGGATGTTTTAAGCATTTTTCATTAAGAATATTTTCAGTATAGCATTGTGAATACAAAATTTATCAAATATAATTAACTGAGGTTGTTAGATCCAGACTACACACGGTAGGTACAAACTACGAGTAATTTATATTCAAACCTATCTAATTCAAATCAATCCGGCATAATATTTTATCGGGCATCATCATCAAGCACTTTTAAAGTTTTTGTCGTTGATGTAACGATGTAAAAAAGTTGGTCACCTATACAATATACAACACAATAGTTTTGATACAAACTATGTTGTCGTATGTAGCAATTACGAATCATTAAATGAATAGACAAGAGGCTCAGATTGGGCTTAAATTATAACTTCGAAATGCCATCATAAACAATGTTAAGGAATAAACAGTGTTAAGGGAAGCAGCTTCCCAATGTGATCTATCCCACAACTAGCGTTGCCAGGTGTCCCGATTATGGCGGGACGTACCGATTTTCAAGGGTCTGAGGACGCGTCCCGATTTGTTACTTAGTCTACTAAAAACTTTTAAAAAAATCACCTTATTTTTTGAAGTCGGTTAAAACCTCATTTATGTTTGTCCCAATTTACAACCCTAAATCCCGATTTACCTATTTCAACTTCTGTCCCGATTTAAACAAATCGACAAGTGTTGTCGATTTGTTTGTTGTTGTTAGGTAGTGACCTACAACTAGCATTACAGAAATTAATTTAATTAGTCATTTTCAAATCATCTTCGGAAAAGGTAATGCAACTGCGTCAGGTCACTTAGGTCCATTGACTTGATTTGACCCCTTATGTTTATCCAGTTAGAGATTAAAATTTTCTGCGTATGCTGAGCCGGTTATTAAGCTGTTGCAAGACTAACGCACTCACTCACCGGTCTGTGTTCATGTCCTGCGACATGTTGTCTTGGTACATGCTCAGAACGGACATGGCCTGCAGGTCGGGAATAGTCTCCTGCGTCTCCTTCGCCGTCTGATCCAAACAAGAAGGTTGGAATCAGTATTACTTGTCGACTAAACTATTATAAAACGATGCCGTATTATTTGGTTAAGTACAAAAATAGATGGCGATCGCTTTCAACTACATTATTATAGTAAATTTAACAAAATCATAATCAATATCTTTTAATATTAGGGTTGACATTAATCCGGAATTCACAGGATTGATTTATATCCGGATAGGAATTTGTTCTGTATTTACGAATACTATATTGTCGCTTGCCGACACGCAGTCAGCAATACGCGACACTGACTAATTAATATGAATGTTGTGCTGAAAATCCGGCACTTTCGATCTACTAGTCGTAATTCACAGCAGACAACCCTTTATTTAACACACGAAAAGCACAAAACACTGATTTCAGATTCTATTTATTGAATACCTACGACCGACGCCATATAATACCTACAATACTTATATTTAAAATCGAAAGATGTGAATTATTATGTCCCTGATGCATTCGGAAAATCAAGTATTACAATAACAATACCTTGAAATGTTCACGTCTCGCATGACGTTTTCGTATCCTACGCAACGCAGCATCATGTGATAAATAAGACAACACATCAATGAAAAACCTCACAGACATTGCCTAAAAGGCACAACTGCATTACAACTGAAAGCCAAGAGCGTGACCACTGACCTTGGCTGTTCGCTGTTTAGCACCAACGCGCGACTCGAGAACAGCTCACTTATTTGTTTGAGTAATCACGTAAAATGAGATAACGCTTAATTTCCCACAGTATACCGCATTGTATCAAATCTACAAACTTAGATGACTTTATCATTTTAACGTCATCATAAGATAAATCTCGTAATAGGTTTGGTACAGTATTTTGTAAATATTTCTATGTTCAGTAATTTTCTGTCTAAAGTGTAAACATGACTAGTAGAACTACCAAACATGAAAGCCAGCTATTTAGCTAATTGCTTAAGTGTACAATAGTGCTGAGCAGACTAGGAAACTTTTTGGTTGAATAATACAGCAACAATTTATCACTTAAATCATAACTTTAGTTTAGTGAAGTGTTTTAATTTAAACATGGTGAATTCTGTAAATTTATATAATTTAAATGAATCTTGGATAAGTATGAGGTAATTATTTCAGTTCAAATATATATTAAAGGTAATTTATATAAAAAAAATAATGCATAGTTATCTCAACTATGAAGATAAAACAATTGTCTCAACAATCAGTTAAAAATGTTTATAGATTACCTAAAAAATATTTATAGGTATGTATAAATATTTATAAAAATATACTATAAGTCATATATTTAAAAAAGTAAGTATGTAATTTATAAGTATTTATGATAAAATATTCAAACAACCTTGAGTATTTATAAAATTTTGTTGCTTGGTCTGTGTTGTTGTACTTATAGGCCAGTATCACTTATCTTTATTAGGCAATTACCTTTGGGATTAGCATGACAATGTTGTTAAAATTATTTGCAAAAGTGTTGTCACCACCAAAATACTGTTATTGTTTGTGTATTATAGACATACTAGTATCACTATCATGTTATACCGGTATAGCTCTATTTTATAAGATTTTGAAACAATAAATTTCAAATTTATTTGATTAATATTACACGGAATATCTAACCACTGTTGTACCCAGAGTTGCCACCTGCCCGAATTTTCCGGGGAAGTCCCGATTTTAATAATGTTTTCCTGTGTACTAATTTCTTATTTTTTTATGGGATAGGGGGCAAACGAACAGGCGGATCACCTGATGGTAAGTGATTACCATCGCCCATGGACACCTGCAACACCAGAGGGGCTACAAGCGGGCTGCCGGCCTTTAGGGGCAGGGAGGGAAGGGCGGGTTGGGCCTCCGGCACCCTCACTCACATGACGAAACAACTTTCATGCCTTAGGTATCTCTATATCAGCGCAGATCCCATTGCAATATAATCCAGATCCTAATAGACAATTGTTTGTTATTTCCTATGACATACTTTGAACTGAAGGCTGTTTACTTTTGATGACCATTTGAATGGCCCGAATTTTGTTTCTAAAAAGTTGGCTATGCTTATATGTTCATTATCACTCAAACATAAGATGACAGTGATGCCAATTCTGTAGTAACAGAATCGAAACTAAAAAAAGTTTAATTTAATTTGGATTTAATGTTCTTTGATTCCATGTGCCATTCACATGTATTCAAAGAAATATAACTATACTCCTGTTTACTATCCTGAGTATTTCTATTAATTTACAGAAACAAAAGTGCTAGTTTGTAAAATTGAAAACTAAGTCATTTTTTACTTTATTAATTTTTGCAATAGAATCACCTATTTTAGTTATTTTGTTTGTAACTTTATTTAAACAATATAAGTGTCCCATTAATGTACACTTTAAACGGACACTTATATTGTTTAAATGTTTGAGTATAATAATAGCAAATATTAGAAATGTATATGTAATCAAATTAGAAATAAATTAATGTCTTTATTTGTTCACAAACACTAATGCATATCAGTTATTTCCTTATCCTGTCACAGCATGACACTTATATTAAGAGCTACTTTAACACATAGAAAGTGTTTTGCTAGCAGGGTGTCTTAATAGGTGGCAGAATCTACTTGTACAATTATGTCTAGCTAGAAAAGTTGTTTAACTGAAATTTGACACATTATATCTAAAAATATGTTTTTATTTGTAATTGTAAACAGGACACTGGCACAATAAGATATGCATTATTACAAACATTTCTATTTTTATAGTACTCTTTATGTTGTTGTACAGTGAAAACTATAATAGCAAAGTTCATTTAACCCATTATTCTATTTACTCTGCAAAATGTTTATATCAGGTTTTTTTAATAAACTAAACAGTATCAAAACATCAGCATTAAGATTTATGTAGTTCAAGTATCAATTATTCATCCTATTTGAGATTACTAATCTAAAAAAACAAAGTTTCAAGAAAATTGGTAAGCCTTTCAATCTGATTTCATTAAGCATTGATTATATACGTTAGATGAAGTAAGAATAGGAGTAAAATGAATGATCCACTGCAATAATGATGAATGTCCTTTGTTAAGTGTTCCGAGATAATTCCGTTTCAAGTTTATAAATGGTAAAAAAAAAAGCTCAAGAGTTTGAGATAAGAAAATAATTTTTATTTCAGTTATAGGACATACTTATATTATAGTATTCATTTTTTGGCAAATAATCATGCAAAGGTAACTTAAACTAATGAGGAAGTATTTAAAAAAAGAATTAGTTCCTGAAATCAAACTAGATGTCGCTATGGTACGTCCTTGATTTCTCCATGACAACCTTTCCAGTTTTCTTTCATGTTTAAAAGTAAATTTGTTTTCAAAACCCAATAAACAACTCCTATTCTATTTGTACTTTTGCATATTTCTATTGATATCTAAGTTTCAAACTTTTCAAATTTCAGTTTTTTTAAGATGTAAGTTAAAAGAAACAGAAATAACTGTCTTTAGTCCATTCTTTCCCTGCAAAAATCAACTTTTGCTAGAGTCGCCATCTAGTGGAGGTGCTTTTTTAGTGCTTTCGTTTTTTTTTAAATACTTCTTCATTAATATTAATAAATAAGAAGTAATTCATAAAAATTAGGAACAATAACGATCAGTGTCCACTCTATGTTTACAGTCAATAATGATAGATGTCCTATTTATTAAAGAAAATGAAGTTAAATAATAATTATATTTTTTTAATTGACGGTTGATTTTCTAATTGCAGCATGAGGAAGTTTATTATAATAGTATTTCGTTTCAGGCCTACAATTTTTTTCAGAAACTGCAGTTTATTATACTTTTCATTGGAAACAGGCAGCCTGTCTTGATGAGCTTTTAAATAGCAGTTTAAATTCTCCCTTGCTAATAAAGAAAGCAACAACCTGTACATTTTTAACATAACCACAAACAACCTGACAGAAAGCCAGAAGTATTGAGAATGACAAAACAATGGACATAGATCATTATAGCCATAAAGGCCTGTGACTTTCAGCATACTAGCCCAGTAGGCAAATATTATAAACTAAATTTTCTCAGGACTGTGAACGATATTGCTGAGTTTGTAAACGAGATTATTAACTGCATATTAAGGGAGTGAAAATTTTAAGACATTCATCATTATTGCACACAGTGGACTCTTCAAATAATAATCTAAGCAATCAAAGTACCGTTATTGTCATGTGTACCGATAAATAGAAAAAGCTCTTTTAGACAGATATTAAATAAAAATATTAGGTACCCTTTGAAGTTCTCCATCTCCATCCGTGAATAATTGTTGGAAGGCAAGGTCATTGCGCTGAGCGTCAGACAAGAAGGACTCTGTTTCTCCAGCATCAGATCTCTTATGATGCAGTTTTACCCCACCAGTAAATATTGGGGTTGCTATCTTCGGTGTAAACACATTCTCCTCAGCTTTCTCTAAAAGGGGTTTCGGGATGTCCTCTTCGAGGGATGGGTCACCGTCGGACATTACATATATTGTCCTAATGAAAGTACTATTTTAACCCCTGTGAACTTTAGTCAATCAACATTGTCATATCCGGAAACCAGATTCTTTCTTCGGATAAATTAGTCACACTTCAAAGCGGTTAGTCAAAAACGAACACTGGTAAACGTCTTTTATTCTATTTCTTTACCATATAAGACTGACTTGGACGTTTTTCTCAACGCTTCGCACAAGAATAAATAAATACCCACACAAAGCTTATTGCTTTTTTTAAATGTAAGATAAGATAAAAATAAGAAACATGAAACAGATCAAGTGAGAAATTGACAGCAAGATGATGACATTGACAATTGATTGACATTATGTAACTGACAGCACCCACAGACAACTAGGGATGTTCGTGTTGGCAACATTTTTGTGCATAACGGAACAAGTCCATATTTTAAAAAAATAGGGGTGGGAATCGGTGTTCGACTTTCATTCATTTTCTTACGAATATCAAGAAATGGATATGAAGACAATTTAACTTCATTTTAAAAAATAATAGGTTTATTATTATGAAAACGCAATTATATATAAAATATCAGAAACAAGATTTATGTTTGTTATACTTGCTCTCTCGCAGGCATATCTACAGAAATAAAGTTTGGGCAGACAAAATAATTTGGTGAATATGTAGACCTGCCAGACTTGTTTTCAAACATCTTTACAAATTATTTGTGGTCGCCTTTTTGCGACTAAATCTTATAAAGAAAATGCTTCGAAAAAAAATTATCAACAATCAAAGTTCCCCAATAAATCACCATTTTTGCATTTCTTGTAGCACCGGTTTACTTGCTATACTTTCTAATTAAAATTAAATCTACAAGAATAAAAGTTTTTAAAAACAGATGTTATTTGTGCTTTTCCATGATTTGGCATTGAAAAATTCACCAGACCCTGGTCTGGAAAGTATCCAGTACCAAATTTCTCATAAAAACCGATCTAATGAGCCCAAACAAATTTCATCACTAAGTTCCTATGACCACCTTCCGACTTCATCATCATGCTTACTGACACCATAATATTGTATTGTCATCTGACTCACATATCTGTGCAAAATTTCAAACCTATAGGACATTGGGAAGTTGGTTAAATTTGCGTTCCAAGATTTGTGCACTAACTAACATACATACTAACAAGGCAAGTTAAATAAAATCTTGAAAAAAAAATGCAAAAATTGCAATCTTTGGACTTTTAAATAATGACCAAGTATTAAAAATAGGATGAAAATTATTAATGAAAACTTAAAATACATATGTTCTGAAAAATCTGAAATTAGTTAACATAGGTACTATAGGTATATTGACAAATATTAGTTATTAGCGTTGGAATTCTTTGTGTACTAATTTATGCACTAAGTACAAAATTTCCTGTAATGGTTTTGATCAAAAATACAACTAGATGTCCGGTCCTGTCCAGTCAAAGTCTCAAAGACATAACGCATATTACGATGTCACAGTGCATATTGAAACTGCAAATATTTACAGGTTGTAAATGTGATTTTATAATCTCGATAATTAATAATAACTGAGTTTTAAAAAAAAATTGTTCCCGAAATCAAACTAGATGTCACTGTACGTTCTTGATTTCTCCATGACAACCCTTCCGATTTAACTCATATTCTTTTTGTACTTTTTCGTATTTATATTGATATCTAAGTTACGAACTTTTCAAATTTCGGTTTTTTTATATGTTAGTTAAAAGGAACGGAGAATTACTGTCTTTGGTCCATTAGTTTCCTGCAAAAAACTTTTGATAGAGTCGCCATCTAATGGAAATGCTTTTTTAGTGCTTTCGTTTTTTTTTAAATACTTCCTCAGTAAATGACTATCGGTCTTCGATCAACAACTAACTATAGTTATTACAATGAGATTTAGTTATTTGCATCTGGCAACATTTCCTACCTGCCACGCCGCTCGTGAGCTGTCACTCTATGTCAATTTGCGTCGGTGGCTGAAAATCGGATAGGTTGCCGGCGATTAATTCGTTTATTTTCACATTGTTTATTATTTTTATTTATGTAAGACTTTAGAAAATAACACTTTTTGAAATAAATCAACATGACTGTCGAAGTGCAGAGTAAAATGAAGCTGCCACAGCTTACGTCCGATAAACAGCTAACGTTCATAAAATTGTCTGTTTTATCGATGGCAGCAATTTTATGTAAGTTTTTCACATTAATATGAATAGAATAGTCCTTTAATGATGACGCCTGCAAATTTTATTATTTTAAATATCAACAATAATATTATAACTTTAGTGGAAATTGTGATTTTTCTAACCAAAACATTACATGCTTATCAGTAATAGTATACGTGTTTTTGTAGCATTCGCCACACGCCTATTCTCTGTACTCCGCTTTGAAAGCGTGATCCACGAGTTCGATCCGTACTTCAACTATCGTACGACAAGATACCTGACAGAAGAAGGTTTCTATAAATTCCATAATTGGTTTGACGATCGAGCATGGTATCCCTTGGGACGTATTATAGGAGGTATGATTTATGCTAATTATATAAAACCATACAACAAAATAGTTAGCAATACTTTTAATGCGAAATTGAAACCATTGTACCAAAAATACAGTTCAGATATAAATTATGTCAGAATCTATATTATGATTAACTATCAATCAATTTACATACTTAAATTTCAAGTATCACAAATTCTACAAGACATTATCTGTTACATATTATCAAAATTCACTTAATCATTTATAATACATGTTATTTTTTTTTTCTTTTAGGCACAATATATCCTGGTCTGATGGTGACCTCTGCAACACTATACAATATCATGCAGTTTCTCAACATTACTATAGACATCAGGAATGTTTGCGTGTTCCTTGCACCATTCTTCTCTTCCTTGACCACTATAGTAACTTACCTGCTGACTAAAGAGCTCAAGGTATGCTGTATGGATGTAAATTGTTCACCATATAAATAAATAAGTATTCTCAATGTTATAATTTGTACATCTAGCTACTACCAATGGTAATGCTAAATCTTCTCTTAATTTGTTTGTTTTCAAAAGTCCTTTTTTAATGTATTAATAAATTATCAGTATATGTATTATTAATTAATACTCACCATATTCAACAAAAAGCTAAGGTTTTACTTAAAATTTTACAGTTGTAGATTAAATCTATTAATAACAATAGATGTGTTTTTGAATTAGATGCTTTATAAGCAAAAAAAATGTTTTCATAATTACATTAAAGCAGGAGCATAAAATATTATACAATCATTACCATAAAAATTATCAAGTATGACTGATTTTATTTTCACATTTAGGGATATTTATGAAAGCTTTTCGAAATAATACATATTTTTGAAAAAGGTAGTGATAGTAGGTGTTGTAGATTCCATAATCTATAATTGCAATTTTTACATGAGACCATTCACAGCTATTTTCTTAAATTTTGTGATGTGCAAATTAGTTCTCTAATTTTGCAAATTTTGGATATTCAAATGTTTGTTTTGCGACAGGATGAAGGTGCCGGTCTTGTAGCAGCTGCAATGATAGCTATAGTACCCGGATACATTAGTCGATCAGTTGCTGGCAGCTATGACAATGAAGGCATAGCAATCTTCTGTATGCTGCTCACATACTATTTCTGGATCAAGGCAGTAAACACTGGTACCATACTCTGGGCCACAATGACTGCTTTAGCTTACTTTTATATGGTAAGTTTAATTTTTTTAACATACAAAGTAAAGACAAATACAGTAGTTATTTTAATTATTACCAATATAATGAACTGTTAATAGAGATATATAGAAAAAAAAAAAAACAAATTAATGAGAGCTAACTTCTATATCTTTTTTATTTTACTTAATGTAGTTGCAAATATAATTGGACAAATAAAAGTAATCACTACTATTTTAAAACTATAGATATTACATATTTTACGACTTTTAATTAACAAGAAATGATTGATCTATTTATTCTGATTTTAGTACATTTATTATTAATTTCTATAGAGCAATCATAGATCAATAAGATGGAAGCTTCACACCAACAAATTCTTATAATTTGTTTGGTTTTTGCACTTTCATACAACAAATTTATATTAATCCTCTATTACATACAATAGCATTACTGTTTACCACATGTCTGAGATACTGGATTAGATTTCTAAACAAGTAAATTAAAAAATCTAATACTATACACTAATAGCAATAAATTATGAATTATGTTGGAAATAGTAACTCATATGTTATAATATATATATTATAACTATGTAGTATTTTATTTGCGATTTATTATGTATTGATTTCAAGTAACAAAACTCAAGCGGCTGTGACAGAGCATTATGTGACATCATATTTCAATAAACCAAATGTCAATGTCTTTGTTGCAGTGCAAACAGTACAAATTTTATAGAAATGTGATGTCATGATTCGAAATAACAATGGTTTTCATGAGAAAATTTAAATTAATGAATAAAAATACATTTTTACTTTATTTAATAACACTTACTATGATCATAATTGAAAGTTTTAAAACACTATTCCCTAAACAATAGAGTGACCAATCGTTCAACAATGGTCTCAATTCTGTTGTACCACTCTCCAAAGTAAATCTAAAAATATACAACTATAATATAATATTGTACTTCTGTTATTTATAAAACTTTTAGCTACATTTCATGGTATTTAATGTAATAAAATGCGTAACGGTCAAATGAATTCACATTGTAGTTTGTGTGAAAGATTTAAGATATAACTGTTATTTATATCTGTCCAGGTTTCCTCATGGGGTGGCTATGTGTTCCTCATTAACCTTATTCCGCTGCACGTACTGGCTCTGATGTTATTGGGCAGGTTTTCCGCTCGTGTATATGTAGCTTACAGCACTCTGTACTGTGTGGGCACTATATTGTCAATGCAGATCTCTTTTGTTGGGTTCCAACCCGTACAGAGCTCTGAGCATATGCTGGTGAGTAAAGTTTTAATGTATACTCAAAAAATATACTGCAGTAACCTTTTTGTTTTCTTGGAAACTACATTAATAGAGATAATTTATTGTTACATATATGATTTTGAAAAATTGTAAATTGGTGGGCGTAAACGACTGCAGATGCCGCCAGGACCAAGACTTAATATAATAATATGCCTGCTGAAGCACAGAGAAGTTTGTGATAGTAAATTTCCTATCACAGACTGAATCTTCTCCGGATCTCTAATGTTGGACCAAATTACATGCAGTGTGCAAAATTCATAAACAAACATTGTGGCACGGGATATTTATATCTACACTAATATTTTAAAAGAGGAAAGGTTTGATTGGTTTTTTGCATTAAATAGGCATCGATAATAAGTGAAGTCCCGGGAACACTGCTACTATACATATAAAGATATTATCTTGAAAAAATTACATGACATATTTTAAGCAAACTTTTTTCTGTGTCAGGCGTTGGGAACGTTTGGCTTGTGCCAGTTGTACGCATTCACTCAGTACTTGCGTGCTCACCTCTCGCCCGCTAACTTCGAGTTAATGTTTAAAGCGCTAGTGTCTACACTACTCGCTACTCTCGGCACTGCCGCTGTAGTACTCACACTCACCGGTATGTTTTACTTGTTTTCATTAAATAGTGTCCACTAGGCAACATTTGAAAGGTTATACATTGTAAAGGTTCAATGCCAGTTTAGCTATGCAGATGAAATAATATTTAATAATTGTACTTTATAAATTTTAATTTTGCATTCACGATGCTATTCTGACAAGTAATTAATAATTAAGTAGTTGGTGAAAAATGCTTAAAAAATCCATAAGCCCAAGTACCGCGAGGTAAAACTTGATTTAAATTTCTAATTTTTAAATCAACTGTATTTCTAGTTCATAAGACAGGACCACTTTATTACAGAACGGAACGTACCGTTCTGATCAAAAATTGCCATCCAATTTGTGTGGTGCCTGAACAACGCTCTCTAGCTTTGAGTAGCAACAACACTTACTAAGACTTCATGAAATATCTCGTTATTTCAAATTTTGCCATTAGAAACACTAGTTCTGGATAAAGCTTGTATTGGTTTGTGTAGAATTATACAGAAACACAAGCTTACCTGGCAAACATTGTTTTGTTGTGGACGCAAATTTGGGGTGGACCACCCTTATCAGTATCACTTAACGTTAAAAAATTATTAAATTGATCAACGTGTTTCATAGATGTTAGATTTTGTTATTGCTCACTACATTAGGTTGATCTGTATTTTATTCTTACAGGTAAAATCTCACCTTGGACTGGCAGATTCTATTCGCTGCTCGATCCGTCTTACGCCAAGAACCACATACCTATTATTGGTAAGATTTAGAGTTATATTTTTACATACTTACTTAAAAAAATCTCTTCAGAGGCTACAAAATAATACATGTATTTAAGAAAAATCTAATTTAATAAATAGTTATTTCTCTAGCCATAGTTTGCAAAATAATAGAAGCTTTTTGTTTTTTAATACAGTCTTTTATTATAATTTTGCTTTTGTCTCATTCTATTCGTTTCTGACATAGCATCTGTATTCCAAGGTGTTTTTCCTGTTAATTGTATGTATGTTGTTCTCATAAAGACGGATTTAAGAGCCCAAACACGATGCAATTGCTAAGTTCCTATGACCACCTTCCAGTTCCATTAGCACCAGACCTTGGCCTGGAAAGCATCCAGTACCAAATTCCTCATAAACGGTTCTAACGAGCCCCAAAAAGGATGCAGTTACGTAATTTCATTATTAAGTTCCTATGTTATAATTTAAATACTAACAAGGCAAGTTAAATAAAGGCTTATACAAAAAATGGAGCATGGACCAATGGTACTTTTTATTGGGAATTCTAACCAAGGAGTTTGAACAACAAAATCATAACTTTTAGAAGTGATACAGGGGCCATCACTAAGATAGGGACTCACTGTTTTTTTATTTTTTATATCATGTACATATTTGTGAACAATAAATTTCTTTTTTTTTTTCAATACCAGTTTTTATTGTACCACCCAAGAATTTATTGGACTGTTTTATAATATTTGGTCTTAATTATAACGTTCTTTATTACAGAAAAGCTTTAAATGGAAGCCACTGATATAGATCATATTGGTATACAAAATAAATTAAACTTTTCCGTTGTATGAATAAGAGTTAAATTACAGCGTCCGTGTCCGAACATCAGCCGACGTCGTGGTCTTCGTTCTACTTTGACCTGCAAGTGCTGGTGTTCCTGTTCCCCGCCGGCCTGTACTTCTGCTTCAGTAAACTCACCGATGCCAACATATTCATCATTCTGTATGGTGTACTCAGCATATACTTTGCCGTAAGTATTTCATAACATCATCACATTTAACGACCTAAAATATCTAGCCAATTTATTATTTTTTTTTAATTAGCACAGCGGGTAACTTGCTCGGTCAACAATAAGTCGTTAACCAAAAATGTATTATCTCGAGTCTCTTCGTGCTTTGGAAGGCACTCATGCCTACCTCGCTGAGCCAGTGTCTGGTCACATTCCCCTTATTCTATACCATCCATAGGGAAGGCCTCAGCCCCAGCAGTGGGGGGATGTTAATAGGCTGGTGATGATGATGATGAAAGAAATAGTTGTAGTTTTGTTTATCTGTCTATACATAATATAAAACAAATTTGTATAATATATATAGAGTAGCTCGGTGGCGTAGTGGATAAGCGCCGCGGCCCGCGATCGTAGTCGTTAAGCAACTTTCGCAAGGGTCGGTCACGGGATGGGTGACCAAAAAATTACTATCTCGAGCTACTCCGTGCTTCGGAAGGCACGTTAAGCCGTTGGTCCCGGCTGCATTTGCAGTCGTTAATACCCTCCAATCCGCATTGGGCCAGCGTGGAGGGTCATGGCCCATCCTCCTTAACCATCCATAAGGAAGGCCTGAGCCCCTGCAGTGGGGACGTAAAAGGGCTGGTGATGTATGTGATGTTGTATAATATAGGAACACGGGGACTAAGCCGCTGGCGGAAAACTAGTCTGTGTTGTCACACATTCTTACAATAATAGAATGCCTTTTTAAATTCTCTATCAGTGCTATTCATAAACAGGGTTTAGTGTCGCAATAGATTTACGCTAAGATTTCAATTTTAATATTAGTCCAAATTCATATTATACAAAGAATAAGCAAAGCACTACCTCCTAGGAGTAAATATTACTTCTGTAGAACCTCGTACTAGGTTAACCTTTGCCAAGTCTCTGTTTAATAATATGAATTTTGACTAATACTGAGTGCAGTCTCAGCGTAAGTTTACTCCAATGCTAAACCTTGTTTATTAATAATACTATATTTGTGTAAATAATTTATGTTGAAATATATTAATTCCTGCTTAATCCTTTGAAATGTGAAAAATCAAGTCTCATGTTATTTGAATATTTATAGATGGCATTCACAAACGAAACTAATTTTGATATGGTTTTCACTTCTGATTAGGAAATTTATTGATAAATGCTTACTTACTTATTTACTCTTTTGGCTCACCGCCCTAAAGTGGGTCTTGGCCTCCAACAACTCCTGTGCAACCTCTTGCCAATTGTCAACTTGAAATTCACTCAGTTCTGACATACCTCAGTCTCATCAGCGCTATTTAGGTCGACTATACTCTTGACACTCCAATCTTCCTCCATTGAAAGGCTATTACAATTTATAAACCATGTTATCCACAAAATATGATGAAAAACGAAGCTTGAGCGCGTCGAGTCTATGTTGAGTGTTTCATTCCATTGACTCCGTGCTATGACCCGTACGCTTTGATCGCTGATTGATCAAAATTTTAAGATACCCCTACATTTTTGCCAAACCAAGTTACATAAACCACCCTTTTCTTGTTGTCACCAGGGTGTCATGGTGCGACTTATGCTGGTCCTAGCACCGGTTATGTGTATAGTGTCTGGAGTGGCGGCCTCCAGTCTGCTCAGTCTTCACGTGAAAGATATAGAACCGAAGGTAGAAAAACACGAGAAGAAGAAGAAACATGAGAACAACCTGGTTTTCAGGTCTGAGGTAAGGAAAATGAAAAACCTTCAGTTATGATATTGATGGCGCTCGGTCTGCGATACGGTTATTAAGCAACTTTCACAGTCAGCTAAAAGACGTTCAGAACATGTGGTAGGAGAAAATAATTTTTAAAGGATTTCAGTACATTTTTATTTAACACGTGTTTGAAGACTCACTTTCGGTGTTTACAATGGATTAAAAAAATAGCACTTTATGAGCAACTAACTGCATTGAAAAGATATATTCATATAATTTCGTGCCGGTGGACGCTAGGTGGGCGCCGTATTCGTGTGCGTGCTGGGCTGCCTGCTGATGTCGTACGTGTTCCACTGCACGTGGGTCACGTCCGAGGCGTACTCGTCGCCCTCCATCGTGCTGTCGGCGCGCGCGCACGACGGCGCCAGGATTATATTCGACGACTTCCGTGAGGCGTACACGTGGCTCAAGATGAACACGCCAGAGGTGAGGATGCTCATGCATTATTAGTGTTGGTTAAATTAGCGTCAGCATGCTAATTAACACGCTATTCGCTTATTAACACTGCTAAATAGGTATACGCTAAGGCGCTAAAAATTACTCGCGCTAACACGATTCAAATTCCAAAACGATTCAACGACCAAACAAACGAACTACAAAAGCACTAACTAGCGCTACAAAATTTAACGAGTCTTCACGCACCTTTACGCTCTTTGTATTAAAGCGTTAAAAAATTAGCGCCTTCATTAACACATTAAAAAATATATCATTAGTCTATAGCGTGTTAATGATTTTTAGTCGTTTTGAACATCTCTAATATATCTATATAATAATAAAACTTGTGCGTGATGTTATTAGTTCGATAATTGCAACAAAATCTTGTTCTATATTAATAACGATGATAGATGTTAGCGCATCTAATTAAAACCTAGACCCTGGTAGCTGATGGGAAAAGGGGAAAAAAAATTAAAAGAGGTTTTGTTCTTAAATATCATTAGTGCGGCTATATGAATCCCTCTGGTATATCCGTCAGAATATGAGAAACTATATAAAGAGAGAGAGTGTTTCTTAAGAAGACTAATATCACTCATATTTTGTCGTAACCGATTTTACCGGTCTAGTAAATAATCACCGCGGCTCGCGATCGTTGTTGTTAAACAACTTTTGCTCGGGTCGGTCACGGGATGGGTGACCATCAAAATTTTAACTCTAGCCACTCCGTGTTTCTGAAGGTACGTTAAGCCGTCGGTCCCGGCTCCATTCGCAGTCGTTAATACCCTACGCATTGGATCCTCGTAGAGGACCATGACCCACCCTCCTTAATCGTCCATAAGGAAGGCCTGGATCACCTGCAGCTGATGTTGATGATTCCAGAAAAAAACGTGTATTAGACAGAAATAGCACCATTAATTATGTGATACAGAATGCACGTATTCTTTTTATAATAGAATTTAAAAATGTCACATTGTAAAAATCATTATTATGAAAGCGTCTAGTTTACGTGCAAACCGCAGATATTATATTCTATGCGTAAACAGATATGCGTCAGTCTCATATAACGTTACAGAACGCTAAAGTGATGTCCTGGTGGGACTACGGGTACCAAATAACCGCTATGGCGAATCGCACGGTGATAGTGGACAATAACACGTGGAACAACACTCACATATCGCGCGTGGGACAAGCGATGGCCTCCACCGAGGAGAAGGCGTACGAGATCATGCAAGAGTTGGACGTGGATTACGTGCTCGTCATATTCGGCGGACTCGTCGGGTACTCGTCTGACGGTAACGTATATTTATTAAACTTCATTGTCTTATATAATAACCACTAAAATAATATAAATATAAGCTAGTTTATCATTGTTTATGAGCCACATTATTAATGTATGCTTTATATTTTTTTTATATGTTTATCATAATCGGCTCTATATTTTCCTCGAGAAACATAAATGAGCAAAGGAGCAAAATAGGTTCCGCTAAAATACTAAAATAATAAAAGGTTTACGGGCAGAGAATGCCTGAGGCATTAAGTCCGCCTTTGTACCATTGTGCATAAAGAATTAAATAAATAAATTATTTTATGGGATTTACTTGATTTTAAGCAGCTTACAAGGGTCAGTTTAGCATGTTATTTATTTATGAGTGACAATATCACACACTATATTTTTATATTTTTTTCACTGAAAATCCCTTTTGTTTACCCTACAAATGTCGTCCCCACAGTCGCCGTTTACGCGTTTTATATACCTATACATTACAATTTTAAACATGGTTTTGGGTACATAATTAATGTTAAATTTACATCAAATTATATTTTTTGTTGCAATTAGCACACATACTGACTAATTTGAATCAGTTTTTAGAAAGTTGTCAGATTTTTAAAGGTTTTTAATGTAAACATCAGTATATTTATAAAACCTATCTATTATTTTTGCACACATTATGATAAAAAATTGAAAATTAAATATTATAATTTGTTAAGAACTTAGCTACATTCAAACAGTACTTATTGGACACATCCACAATTCTAAAATTTTATCATATGGAACATATATATTGATTGTTTGTTTATTTGCCCTTGACTACTGCCATAAACTACTTCAAAATTTGGGAGGCTTGTCTGAGATGAACTGGCGAAACAAACTTCAATAAGAAAGTGATTACTCCCTTTAATGTAAATGTTTACAGAAACAACTTACTGCAACGTTAAGTTTTGCAGTGTGTGATCTCGGTCGAGATTTTATTCGACCAATTATTTACTGGATCCGAAGTCGATGGTATATTCTGACCTTCATCTCTATTAAAAACTATTCACATTCAATCACTGATTTAAGTAATTTAGTTTTATGTTCATGCACAGTTTTGTAATCGAGAACACGAACCATTACCCTAAGACGATTTTTTTATTAGTGTTAAAATTTTTGGTTAAAATAAAGTTGTGATAGTACACTACTCCATATAAGTGCTGTCTTAGAACATCGAATATTTGGTCAAGTGTTTGCTATGTTGGGGCGTGGTTTGGCACAGAAACAAAACTCGTGTTATTTCATTGAAAATACTTTGATTATCAATTATAGACATTATAAAATGACTTTTACAATCCTAAAATATGATATTCCAACAGATACATTTTTATTCTGATCGTTATTTTTAATACGCACTGTGGCATCGTAAAACACATCCGAACGTTGGCACCGCCGCAAACAAACTAAAACAAAATAAGAGCTTACTTTGAAGTAAGGGGTTAGCTTAGTCAAAAGATCTCATTTTTTATCCATATAAACTAGTACCTTCATGTACTATTTAATGGACACGACGAAAGCATTTGACCTTGTTGACCATGACTAGACCGTTATGTTACTAAAGGAATGAATGAACTTCTTAATAACTCTTTGTAAGTCATCTCAGCAACAAGTAACACGTATATTCCCTAGTAGATCAATTAAATGTGGTGTTCCCCAGGGCAGTGTCTTAGGTCCTCTATTATTCATTATACATATTAACGGCATAGTCAAGTGGCAAGCGTCGTTCTAATGTTTTTATGAACATCCGAAGTGACTCCAAGTTATATTGTCTCGTGTACAGACATCAACAAGTTCCTATGGATGGTCCGCATCGGCGGCAGTACAGAGCGCGGCGCTCACATACGCGAGGCGGACTACTACACCGGCGCGGGCGAGTTTAGGGTGGACGCGGCCGGCTCGCAGACTCTACTCAACTGTCTCATGTACAAGATGAGCTACTACAAGTTCGGCCTGGTCTACACGGAGGGAGGTATGTCTGACGCGCGCACTTAAGTGTACACACTGTATATAGCTCAGTGTTTTTTGCGAGCACTTACTGTAGAGTTAATTTTACGTTTAATATATAATTGACATTGAAAAGCTACCTAATCTCTGGTATATGTTATAGAAATAAATAGTGGGAAACTTTTAATACAGATTCATGTTGCCTTAGTTTTGTCACAGATACACATTAACTATACAGATGCCTCATCCCATAGAACAAAATGTGACCGTCCTAACTCGGGCTATTTTGTCTTGAGTCGGCGCTAGATGCCGCATATGAGCAAGCAACACTTAGAATTGGACTCTGCTATCCTATGGACTTTCGCATAAAAGTCAATAGACGGCGTCGATTCGTAGCATACAAGAACGTTAACATAGATACACATTAAATATACCCTACCTATAACAGTTTCTTGTGTCTACTATTAATTGTAAGTTTATTGTCAATCAATAAAAATTAAACGCAAAGAAATCATTTTTTTAATAAAATAGTAATAAAAACGAAGCCATTTACAACGTCATCTCTGCAAAGACATTTAATTATTTAATGCATGCTTTTGCTCTAAAATTGTGACGAATTTTAAAATTTCAAAAACGAGATTAAATAGCCCTTCATTTCATTTCTCCGAGCTTAGTAATTTTTTCCCTTTAAGAAATTATACTGGTTTTTATACGGGGTTATGGGTAATTAGATCGGATCATTTTAAGGGATCGTAGGGGAAGTCATTTATAATTATTTCCACTCCACATTGTATAACCGAAAGTTATTTTTTTAAATGCACTTTTGTTTGCAAATTTACAACAGCAAAAATCTTTCTTTTGTTTATTTAAAACTGTAGTTTCTGTCTGGGTCAAGGTTATTTGGGTTTTATTATTATTTATCACGAACTGGAATGTTATCTCTCCAAAATTGTCAACAAAATTAGATTCTGACCATAATTATTCTTTTTTTCAACTTTTTTAAAGAAAAAAAATACAATCTATCACAAAAATGGTTCACTTTCGGATACATGATGTGAGGTGAAAATAATTGTAAATGACCTCCCCTACGACCCCTTAAAAGAATCGGGTCTAATTACCCATAACCCTGTATATTCCGAATTTTTCACAATCGTAAAAAATTGAATGATTCATGTAACGCTTATATATTTTGGTTTTAAAGATCAAATATTTCGTACTAAGTGATGAGACCCCGTGGTTTTGGATACGAGGTGACAAAAATTCCACGTGTCAATTTATATCATAGAACCTATCCATAGTCATCTTTTGTAGTGAAAGTAGATTAGTTCGAAACTTAGTTGCGTTATATGTATGTACGTTATCAACGCGCGTCCAACTCAACGTCGAGCGCACATTGTATTAATTAGCTGTTATTATATATATATAATATAAGATTTGTTCTCCTTTCCGTCAGGTCGCCCGCCCGGTTTCGACCGCGTGCGGGGCGCGGAGATCGGCAACAAGGACTTCAACCTGGACGTGCTGGAGGAAGCTTACACCACGGAGCACTGGCTCGTGCGCATATACAAGGTCAAGCCGCTGCCCAACCGCGGCGTCTGAACCGCCAACCAACCGCTCCCCCCCACACCCTTCACACAACACTACACCGGAAACAATCTCAATACTCTTTCGCGTACATCACTCACCGATGAAAACACTTTTTATTCTATTGAAAATACTTTTTATTTTATTGAAAATAAGCTTCATGTTTTTATTCCGTGTATTATTTCAATACAAAATTTCAGTGGAAACTAAAATGTGGAATTAGGAAAACTTGTTAAAAAAAAAGAAAACTGCTGTTGAAACTTGAATTGAATGAATAAATAAATAAATAAGAAGACCAGCCCCCTAATTGTCTAATTTTAAATCTATTGCAATCGCTTTCAGTTTGAAAGGTGTTGCACAACCATTGCTTGTTTCTGAAGACAGTTGAAAAAAAAGTATTTGTATTATGCAGCAATGGTTGTGCAACACCTTTCAAACTGAAAGCGATTGCAATAGATTTAAAATTAGACAATTAGGGGGCCGGTCAGTCTCAAAGTAAACTAAGCAGTGGTCACAAATTAATTTTGTCACTAAAATATAAAAGAACATATTTAAATCTATAACTATTTCAAATTTTTTGTTTGTTATTAAAAATATCCCAAATTTTAAACAATAAAACGATTTTAAAAAAATATGTTAATTATGAGAAATAAAAATTGGTTTATGGGAAAAATCAGTTTGGTAAAATGTAACTATTGAGTAACCATACTTTTTAGTTATTTATAAATAAATTTATGTACGATTATTTCGTAAATTTATTAAAGACAATCAAAATGGAGTCATCCATTTATTACGTAAAGAGAATTAGGGAGTCGAACCCCTATGTTATTCTTTTTGAAGGCGAGTGAGTGTTGTTAATTCTTACATAAGTCATAAGAATAAATTCTTCGGAGGCGCAGGCGCATTAATCAGGAAAATAAGACTACCCCCTGTTTAGTATTATTTTTATTACATGGGAGGTGGGGATGGTATAAACTGCAAAATAGATTCTAACATAATAAATGGATAGCGAATGAAGATTGAATTTTACATAATGTAATCTTTAATCATTTACCGTTTAAGCATGTGTCTACTATGTATGAAACATTACGAAGTGCAATTTTAAATGAAATGTTTTTAACCAATTTCTTATAAATATAATGAGGTTGGCAGTGTTTCCATTTATTTTCTAAAAGGGTATTTTAAGGAATAGCATGATAAAATGTAGAATGATTAGACTGTTGACAAATGTTCGGCTCTCGTCTAACCGATGGGATCATAAGCTTACATAAGTTTAGTAAGCAGAAAACGTGTAAGTATTAACTGATTTATAGTAACGGCTAGACATACACTTTTACTGTATAATCAATTTTACTGCAAAGATAAAAAGGCTGAGATGTTACATTACTTTTAAACTCAATGTATATAGCTCAGTGAGTATACGTTGCATATTGATGGTTTTGGTCCTTTCGTCAGTACGAGAAATATAATCATTATTACATTACATTTGACAAGCAAAAAAACTGATTAACTCTAGATTTCGATTTTTTGGTGTTACATTTACAAATTATGACAACATTTATCCTTTTTAGGATTATAGAGTTGATTACTCTGCTTGTAAAAGTTAAAGTTCATTTGAATAAAGAATAATGTAATCAAAACTGTGTTAGATATTGAGAAACGTTGGGAGAATAAACGTGATACTTCACTGTGGTAACATTATTTTCTATGATCAAAATCGCACTATGAACATCCAATGTGAGTGTGCTCCTGGCTTATATCTATAATAATAAAGCGCACAAATTAAGTGTGAAAGAGATGAGTGTTTTTAGGATAACTGTACATACACGGTTACCGCACATAAGGTTACAACAAATTATCATGTTTTCACAATCAATTTTAAACTTAATAGCGAAATGATTTAAGCTTCAAATTAGGTATTTGAAGAAATTTGTCAGATAAATACGAAGTTGAAACATCCAAAGTGTATGTACAGTCAAAGGCACATAAGGTTATACGAATCTGTAAAACTTCTCTACTTGATTTTAGACCTTAATGTTTTGTGGGTAGTTTAAAACCAAATACAGAAATTTGACATATTGTGGTAACCTGACGTGCACACGTGTGTACAATTATAAATGCCATCAGTAAAGATGAAACAACTTATACATCTTAAGTTAAAGTTTTGTATGTACCACTATTGTTGTCTTATTGGGTGATTTCACGGAAACGGGACTTCCGGCTTGACACATCCGTCATTACCGTTCATCAAAAATAATGAAGCTTTTACTGATATTTTTTTTTTTATTTTAAAATGTTTTTAGAATCGGATGTCACCAATTAAAAAAAATATATCAGTTAAGAGTTATTACTTTTAAAGAACCGTAATGACGAATGTGTCAAACCGAAATTTCGGTTTCCGTAGAATCACCCTACTTGTATTATAATATATAAATACTCTGTTATATATATTAATCTATAAAAATTTATTAGTGCTGAGCTCAATATTTGTATATCTAAACATCATTGACAAATTTAGTGACAAGATGTATTATAATACTTTGGATGTAATTTACGAAGCAGGAATCACTGTTTTCAGCCGTCGAGAATTTGCAAACGAAACATAAACTAAATTTGCATCTTCCCATGTAACAAAAAAGGATATTTTCGGTTCGTAAAACGAATGTTCTATGAACGACTTGTGTATAAATTTGTATCAATGAGAGTTGTATAAATTCATTTTCTATTTTATTTGTAATAAAGTTTATGAAATAAAACACTGTTTAATTATCAGACTCCTGGTCCTCGTCGCTTGGTTCAGAGCAGTGCTCAGGGTGGAATGTGTCGTCGTTGTTATAATAGGGCTTCGGCCGCTTGTGACGTCGCCTCGGTTGTTGAGGCTCTTTTCTTCCAGGCCCCAGCTTAAAACCATTTTCAATATTTAAAATAATGGCAAATGTTTAATGTATACTTATACTATTGTGTTTACTTATGTTGGAAAATTCTAATTATAACCATAATAATAGAATTTTTTGGCACTACCTAACTGCTTGATATAATTGGGATGTGCTGTGTGGCACTCTTTATAATTATTATGTGCTTACACACGATAGACATTTCCTGAGTGTAACAAACTTCCCACAAGAACCTTAAGTAAATATGGAAAAATGGCTTAACTACAATCTGCATGAGACTACAAAACATAGTTGTATTAAAAAAAGATGTGAAAATATTTGCATTAAAATGATCCCCCATCCCCCTGCTTTTGATATGAATAAGGCCTCTTACAAATTTCCAGAGTCTACTTATTAATTAACAAATATAAGGACTAATGCATAGTAACATGCACTTTTATACATTCACCAAGACTAAAAATCAAATTAATACTATTTACCTGGTAACTTAGACTATATTGACCATTGCCTTCCATGAAGGCCTCTTTGAAAGCTTTATGGAGAGGTTTTTTCTTAAAAACTGAACATTGTGCTTTGAGTGCTTCAATAGCATTTTCTGGTAAATCTGTTAAAAGATCAACAATACATTTTTACAAACAATGTTCTTATTAGCTATTTTCCCGCAACTTTGCCTATGTAAATAGACTATTTTGCCCATATATGATGTGGCTTCTCATTAGTGAAAGAATTTTTCTATTTTAATAAGTTTGTTTACATATGTAACCATTGGTTTTATAACTTCTATAAGTGTTTGTCAACAGCTTTAAACTGAATAAACATTACCAATTTTACAGCAACTAATAAAATTGAGGATAATATCAAATTGTACTCTTACCAATTTCTTTGAATGAAAATGTCTTTGGTCTTATATCATACACCCTGTAATCCAACATTAATATGACACTGATTTGTTCATCTTCTTCCTCCATGTCACTTTGTGCAAGAAAGGTTATTTCTATATGGGACCCATCAATAATCTTGAAAAGTTGCGCTTCTCCAACTACAACTTTCTGAAAGTGTGCAATAAAAATGATTGATATTTAAAAAAATATTATAATTCAATTATGTAATGCCAGATTAGGTTAGTGGACATTCGCATAGCTATTGATTTTTCGTAGGAGGGTCAATGGCCCCAGCAATGTCTTGTTAACCCGTCTCGCGATTTTTTGAACACACAGGTGTGCAAACGCTTCAAGTGCGTTTTGTGACTTAATCGCGTGACGGGTTAATAATTCTTTTATGTATGAGGGAGGGTATTTTTCTAGGGGGGGCCCACAGGTGCACTCTTATGGTCCACCCTAACTACGCCTATGTTAGGGGACTTGGAATTTTCTGCACTTGGACACTAATAGGGCCATTGTGTGTGAAAGTCAATTGTAGCTAACTTAAGGTACTACAAAAATATATCTTTCAAAACATTGGATCATTTGTATCTGTATGCACAGTGTGCTCATTTGTTACCGATACACGACTTTATGTCGCCCGAATCTTTCTCAATAATTGCTCAGTTCTCCTCAGTTTATTTGTGTCAGTGAATACCACAGATCCATTCGGAGCAAATTTTGTGATTCGAATCAGTGCATAATTTTGCTGAACTGACTCACTAAGTAGATTCAGTAAAAATTTACGCATGTCTACTAACTTATGAACATTACAAATGGGTACGAAATATTGATAATAGACTATTAGACTATGATATATAGACTATTAGACTAGCACTCAAAGTTTAATTTTTTATTATAAAATTAACAATATAGTAAAAAAATTAAACCAAATTAATACAAACCTTCAATGCTTCATATTGTTCCAATCTACAGTAGTAAGCAACTAATGCCTTTCGTATAGCACTCAGACAATCTGGCATCATTATATTATTGAAATCTTCAAGTACAGCGCTTAAATTGAAACCCATTGGTAACGAAGACTTGGCAATGTCATTTGAACCTAATCAAGAAATCATATTTTATCAAATTTACCTTATTTTTATTTATTTATTCATAAACTCAATAAAGGTAATTTCTTACCAGACTTCATATCTATTCTGAGGCCATGTTTCAATATGTTTTCTGTATCATGCTGCATGTGAAAAACAATACAGCAATGGTCATTGGCAACATATGACTGCACTTCCATACCAGATAACATATACATGAGCTCAATGTTCCCTTTCAATGTATCCACTACTTTATTAAGATATATTGTCTGTAACATAAGATGTTTGGATGGTGTTACATTAAATATTCAACAAAGTATTTTACTATTTTACATTTAACATTAATTTTTACCTGTGGTCTCACAAATTTATCAGTTTTAATTTTTGAAGACGAACATTTCGACGAAGACGAGCGTTTGTAAATGTTTCGCTGTAATTCAAAAAGTTCATTTTGCTTCTGTTTCAACGTTTGTTCCAGTTGTTTAATTTCCTCCTCTATTTCTTCACAGTCCTCTGGTTCTTGGGCTGTAAATTAATTACAACATTTATCGAAATGTAATACAATCAAATGTATGTGCAGATAAAGGTGAATGAAATTGAATTACTTACTCCCTTTACGAAAAAGTTTAGTGATTTTTAACTGTTTCGTGATTGTCATTATTTAAACAGTATAATTATTTTTAACTATAATACTAAAGAAATAAAATTTGTTCTTTACTGTACCTATAAAACAATCAACAAACAAACAATTCTTTTTTTTTCAAGTTCAACCCAGATTCAACCGTTAAATTTTTGACAATTCTAACTAGAGACGAAATAATCGAAACATCGATTTTTTAAGAATACACTCGATAATAAAAATAATTTCCTTAGAAAATCAGTACTTAAAAAAGTTAACATATATATTCTTTTAATCTTTTTTATAAAAGTGATATTTTAATCTGCTTCAAATAGTCTTGTCAAGGCGCTATTATATTTTGAGTGTAATTTTTAATTAAAGTGGTCAATTTTGGCGTTCTTGGCTGATATAGGGGTCAAAAATATATTACAATTTTTTTATAATTATATAATAACTATGGCAGTCAAATATAAAATGAGGAAGTATTTTAAAAAAAAGCACTAAAAAAGCGCCTACACTAGATGGGACTCTAACAAAAGTTGATTTTGCAGGAAACGAATGGACCAAAGACAGTCATTTCCGTTCATTTTAACTAACATATTAAAAAACTGAAATTTAAAAAGTTCCAAACTTAGATATCAATACAAATATCACACGTTGAGAGCTACAGTGACACAATGCAAAAAATGCGATTTTGAGTAATGAGCGTTTAAAGTTCAAGAAATTGTTATCCGCTCCTCTAAACAACGTATCGTCACTACGCCACCTAGCAGTTTCTATGCAAGCTACGTTCACAGGGATCTTTGCATTTTAAAGTTTATGGGTATGTTCCGATATCCTACACTGCGACCACTGAACAGTATGACGTCAATTTAGTATACTGGAAGCCCGGTTCTTTATAGCTAGTTATATTGGTGACTTTTTAAAACGGAACGCAGTCCAGTATACTGTTAATCAAAGAGTACAGTAATAATACGGAAACTGTTAATCCTATTTTTGGCGCCATTTTCAAATTTGTTAATGCAAGGTGAATATAAATATAAAGATTCCCTCTTTTCAAAAAAAAAAATGGAAAATTGTATAAAAAAATTATTTATCAATTTAATCCATCTTATAAATAAACGTAAGTAATTTTTTTTGTTTATTTAGAAACTTATCATTTTCTGATTTTGTTTCGACTGATCACGTGATCAAAAGCACTGCGAGCACCTTACCTCGAAATCGCCAGTGCTCACAGTACAAATATGGCGGCAATTTATGACGTCATAAATTTCCCTAGGGTACTGTAGCAGTGTACTGGCAGTCCATAACGGAACGGATTTTTCAGCAGTAAGACCACTGCGCAGTGCTCGCAGTGTATATCGGAACATACCCTATAGGTACCAAAGAAAAATGTTGCCAAAAGTAAAAAATACGTCATTTTTGGTTAGTGACATTGTTATTCTCAACGTGCGATATGAAAAAGTACAAATAGAATATGAGTTTTTATTGAGTTTTGAAAACTAATTTACTTTTAAACTTGAAAGAAAACCGGAAAGCTTGTCATGGAAAAATCAAGAAAATACCCTAGCGACATCTAGTTTGGTTTCGGGAACTTATGTTTTTTTTAATACTTCCTCATTAAGGCTCGTTAACTTTTCGTACTTAAAATAAAAGTCTCTCCAGTTTAGTTAAGAGCTTAGATTACATAATCGTGAAACACTCAACAAATCTCAGAAGCTGGTGTTCATGAAATAATACTTTCAATTAAAGGAATAAACAAAATCAGCAACGCTGGAAGTTTGTTTCACGCCGCAGCCACCAACGCCTGTCCTCCGCATTGGATACTGAGAGATGTATTCAACATACTTATACTGTACTTCAACATACTGAAATATCAAGATTTAGTAACCTCTTGCACATTTTCGTCACGAACTCTGTCTATTTACTGATATGTGACGTCACGGCTCTGTTTGTTATCGCGGGACAATTTCAATTAATGAAAATTAATATGAAGATATAATTCCTTTAAATAACATTTTGCGAGACAAATAAATTTGCTATATACACACACACACACACACACACACACACATACACACACATACACACACACACACACACACACACACACACACACACACACACACACACACACACACACACACCTGGTTCTAGCATGGTTAACCTAATAGAATAATTTGTAAATGTTAAAAGTCTTATTTATTTATTTTATCTCTCTTGTTCCTTTGGTATTTCATTTCTTAGTCTGCATAAGCCAAAATGTAATACTTAAGAGAGCACTGACTCCTGACATACAGGGCAACCTAATTTGGGAGACAGGGCAAATTGATTTGTTACGCTATGTAGTTACTCAATAAAGAATTATTATTATTATTATTATTATTATTATTATATATCGTGCAAAAATATACTGCAATTGCGCTCGAAAAGATTTCTATCTAATTTATAGTAAAGTGAACCTAAAATGTTTACGATATCGATCAGTAAGTATCTTTTGTAAAAATGTTTGTACTTTTTTAATAATCTTTAAGTATGTTCTATCTAAAATCTTCAATTTCATCAGGTTTTTCTTGGTTAAATATGTAATTTCTCAACAAAAAACATAAGTATTAACTTTATTTTAGAGAAAAAAAAACGATAAATCAATGTCTTTTTCGGTTTGCTATTATTCAATTTACGATTCATCACTTTTTCCTCTTAGTGTTTTAATTTTTATTTGGTTATAGTTTTTATACATTCAGCCAACATTACCCCAGACTAGCGGCCTAATCAAGCGGCACGAGCGAGTTACTAGAGACGCCCGCAGGCTACAGGTACACATGGCACCGCACGCCAAGGATCAACCAAGTAGTCAAATGTAATCCCTGGTCTCATAATTTTCATTTTGGGGATAGTACTTGCATCTGCAGCAGCAGACGAAGACACAAACGACAGAAGAGTGAGATTGTAAATTTTTATTTTAATACATAGGTAACAATTTTTGCACATTATTCTTTGTCATAAATAAAAATTCTTATGTACATTATGCCCTATGCAGTTTATGATATTTCATCACACAAGTATCGGAAATTTCATTTATATAAGTCTATTATAAAAATAAATTATTTATATAATTTAACATAAAGCAAGTTTCAACTCTACATTTTGTTTTGACCACGGAAATCCACATGGTCTTGGGAAATTTTATAATTCATAAATAAAACTATGTAGCATAGGATTATAGATATGTAGTCTTTATCATCAGCCCTTTAACGTCCCCACTGCAGGGGCTCAGGCCTTCCTTGTGGATGATTAAGGAGGATGGGCCATGACCCTCCACGCTGGCCCAATGCGGATTTGAGGGTATTAACAACTGCAAATGCAACCGGGACCAATGACTGAACGTGCCTTCCGAAGCACGGAGTAGCTTGAGATATTTTTTTTTGCGCACCCATCCTTATCCACTACGCCACAGAGCTACTATATAATCTTGAGCCAGTATAATTAGATCGCTTGAATTACTTTTTTGAAGTATTAAAACTCATGAAAATCTACATTAATCACATTTTTTTATTAATAATACATCAATATAATACAACGTGAATAATTTTTGCGACATCGGGCCTGAAAATTGTTTGTAGCATCTATAAAAAGAAATAAGACTGGTCTTGCTAGTCCAGAGCTCTTTCAGTTGCAAACACTCCCTAGCGCTTTTTCGTAGGTAATATCATCCTGGAGATTTCCCGGTGAAACAAGATACTTTAGACAATATAAAAATAGTGTTTTTTTTTTCTTAATAACGCTTTCATCCTTATTTTCTGCCACAAAGAAGGAAGTATTTAAAAAAAACATTAGTTCCCGAAACCCAACTAGATGTCACTACAGTACTTTCTTGATTTCTCCATGACAACCCTTCCGGTTTTCTTTCATGTATAAAAGTAAATTAATTTTAAAAACTCAATAAACAACTCATATTCTATTTGTACTTTTTCGTATTTCTATTAATATTTAAGTTCCGAACTTTGCAAATTTCAGTTTTTTAATGTTAGTTAAAAGGAACGGAAATGACTATCTTTGGTCCAATCGTTTCCTGCAAAAATCAACTTTTGCTAGAGTCGCCATCTAGTGGAGGCGCTTTTTTAGTGCTTTCTTTTTTTTCTTAAATACTTCCTCATTAACATATACAATGGTTTCTGTTATACCAAATGTTCAAATAAGACACACACGTTCATCCGTCGACCTTATTTTGAAGAGGAGCAACCGCCTGCCTCTCTTTAATCCAGCTCAGGAGACCTATCGATCTCATATCTTCATCTGTCAGTCGGCCATCTAATAAACGCACACGCAACCTAAGAAAACAAAAATTAATAAAAAATAAATGTAATAAGTAAATAGCATATTAGGTTGTATTAACCCGTCTTACTTATCTACCCTTTATGTTATTAACAGTGGTCGGAATTAGGTAGAGTTATTCGTGTACTTTCACTGATTTCATACAGCGAAAGAACAAAGTGGATATGCCTCAAATCCAGAGATTAATTTTAAAGAGCAGAAAAAATCCCGTGATTTTTTAAATAAAAAGTTATTTACTTTTACACAATTTAAACTACTGCACGCATGACGTTGCCAAACTTACATCAATGACATCGGATGTCCAAAGTTGCAAAATACCAATACGCGCGATGTTGCCACGAAGGTCCACATTAATATCAACATTTCGATACAAGTACAAAAATAACTCTACCTAATTCCGACCTCTGGTTCTTAAGGTATAATATCAACTGGAGAAAATTCAGTTTTTTATAACCGTCTTTTGTCCCCGCTTGATAGGGGTGAATGGGTCTCCCCATCCGCACATACCTGCCCGAAAGTTAATTCTTCACTAAGCTAATTCTTTTTAGTGAATTCCATGTTGCTGCCATAATAAAAGTTATTCAGTATACATAACTAATCCACCCCACGTAGTCCTGGCATATAATAATATGATATAACAGCTCACCTCTCCTCATTGTGTGCGACGGACCACAGCGGGGGCATGTGCGTGGGCCGCATCGTCTGCAGGAAGTGTCGCCGCCAGAGCTTCTCCAGTCGCAGCAGACCGCCCTCCCGACTCGCGTAATGCTCCACCACTTTCAAACCGTGCGCAGAGTAATCTGCGTTCTCCACACTGAAAATTAACGTATTGTACCTTAAGAGATAAATCCCAAGATATATTTTTTTTTATTTATTTATTCGAGGATAAAACTGTTTATTAATTATATGAGCACGAATCTTAACAATAAAACAAACCTATAGTTCCCTATATTATATATAAACACGCGTTATGTATAATATAGTATTTATTATGTATAATACAGTATTTATACATAAATAGTATATTATATGTATAATAGGCACAAAGCAAAACACTCAGCAGCAATAATGGACAGCAAAAATGGATAGTTGTGCAACTGATAAATGATGCAAAATATGTATATAAAATGCACAGTCAACAGCGCATCATACAAATATGTCCATATTATTTAAAACCTAAATACATAGTGGATAGAGATTAAAATCAACTGAAGAAATTTGATATATTGCGGTAACCTGGCGTGCTACCGTGGGTACCTAAATAATTTACATTCATTATTGTTTTTTACTGAAGCAAAACAGACAAAAAAATATTTGTATACTTTTCACACCAGTCGGTATTACAGGCAAGTGACTTCTAATATACACTACTCACTAGGCTTCCAGATCCGCTGCCTCTATCAAGAGATCCTGTGTAACTTCATTCTGCTCCGGAAAATAGTTTAAAACAACAGTTTCCAGTTGCTTTCGTCTTTCCTCCGGGATCTTATCACGCTGATGAAGGAGGGCGCGGGCCGCCGATTTAACTTTCCTGAGATAGATGCGAGTGCATATTACAACTATTGGAAATAAACATATCGACAGTGGAAAGGCAAAACTGCTAACACGCTACAATGGCACTTTTGGGAAATGAATTCTAAAGTTTTTCTTTTTACAAATAAATTTATAAATTCTTTGTTTTTAATCTAATGAAGTTCATTTTTATATATAATGATAAGTGATTTTTTATCTAAATTTAGAATATCTTTGCAGATTAATAACTATTTTAACAAGTGAAATACATGTCGCTTTAGCAAAAACGTCTCGGCTTACTACTTACTATGGTTCTGGAAAAAATGCTTAAGTGATATAGATGAATCAGGTCAATCGAGCCGAAATTGCTAATGGAGAATTACAACTTATTATTGAAAACTCAATAATTACTAAGCAGCAATATATACATACAATGTCGGCAGCAAATATAGCTAACCTTATGAACTTAATAAATTGTAGTGAGGCAAAAAATCTTAAAGGCCTTTTACTTCGAATAATACAATAACAAAAGATCTAAATGTATGAACTAAGTAGCAATTTTGAATGGTAAAAAATGCTATTAACAATAAATAACAAAAATAAAAACTAGTATTGCAAATCAACATAAGTATATTTATTCAATTAAGTTTTTTGTAGTTACAAAAATATTGGAACAAAACAGATCGAAAATCAGATAATTTGGTATCAGTTACATTGTCGCATTAAATAATCTTTATTCAGATTTTTTTAGGAATTTTATGAACTAAAAATAATCACAATCTTTGCATAATTAAGTTAACAAAAAATAATATAACTTTCTTTCATAACAATTACTGATAAATTATTTTCTTACACATTAATGAACCATCGAATGATATCTTATTTCAACAAATATTCATTATTGAATACAATTACAACAGAAAATTTAATGAAAATGCTAGCCTCAAGATATCAATAATTAATAAACAAATCAATGATAATTATTTAAATAACTCTAAAATTTTAATTTAGTCTTCCACAGTATCTTCTACGTCTGTATCAGGTAGACAGTCTTGTATATTGGCAGCTTGCGGTAATGATTCGTATTCTGGAATATACATTGCAGGAATAGTTCTATTCTTACATAATTTTTCCAAATCATTATATTTCTTTTTGGAAATAGGGAGTCTGGTTTTATAAATTTTTTTGGGCATGAGGTCGATTTTTCCAATAATATCGATATACTCTGATTTTGCTTTATCACACATAGAGTATTTGACCTCCATGCGAGTGAGATTATTTTTTTTAAAGGTAGCAATCCGAATCTTACTTATTTTACCCGTAAGGTTGCCTTTGAAGTATTTTTCGGATACTGTGTCCCATCCTTCGAAATCTTTGTAACATAAAACTTCAACTTCGTAGGGTTTTGGAGCTTTTCGTGCTAGGGAACAGACAGTCGGCCATTGGGATGGTGCCCATATGATGGTATTTGTAACACTTTTTTCAATGACCGAATGCATTGAGTCTACCGGCATGAAGGTGTGCCCAGGTAGAAGATAGTTAATCTGTATTGTCATAATATTTTTACATAGATTGAGAATTTTGGAAATGCAGGCCAAAATAATTTTGTTTTTGTTTTGCCCTGGGCAAGCATCACAATATAGTAGTAAATGTTTTATAGTTTTTCTTTCATCTACGATTTTGATGTATTTTGCTAAAATGGTGCAAATTTCATTTGCTCCTCGTTTGCCCTCTACCTCATTCCATAGAAAGCAGAACCCTTCTCTGGTTACGGATTCGTAGAATGTTAAGTTATATGTTGCAATCTTCCTGCTATAATAGAGCAACATGCTTTCACCATATGGAGTGTTAAGCACTTTTTGTAAATCGAATGTTGAACATAAGACACTACTATCATGATTATGAAGATCTTGATGAACCTGGAATCTCGAATACGTTTCTTCCTTGTCTTGTAAGTGATTAGTTTTTTCTTCTTTAAATTCTTCCGAGCTGTTTTCATACTTAATACACTTTACACATTTGTCCTTCCGGGGAACATGAAATGAAATATTGAATTCTGTGTTAAATATATTCCTAAATACCTTTTCACCAACATATTCTTTCCCTGCATCTATATTCTGTAACTTATAAAGTTTGTATAAATTTGTTAAATTTTTGTACTCTTGTGGCAAATAAACTCTATTTGAATTCTTCCTACAGTAATGAGAAGGAACAGCTGGTAACTCTTGAAGATATTCCCTTACGTAGTTTATCAATGACGGAGGAGTTTTATTTGCTGGTACTCCTCTGCCTCTTTTGTCACTTTTAGAGCTTCCATATTCCGAGTTACTAACTAGTAGATGAACATTCCTTTGTCGAACATCTAATGTATTCATGAAGAAATTCATGCACACGGGTCTTTGGCCCTCTCCATCGTTAATGCAATATCTGTATGTAAATTGCCTTCGGCTTTCTATATCTTTGGTGCGCTTTCGCTTTACTGTTTCTTTCTTAATATGGCTTACTATCCAATCACGTTGTCTTTCAACACTCAAACTCCAATAGTGATCAAAAATAGTTTTTCTTCTCTCTTCTGATATAGTATAACATTCATTAGGACATTTACCATTAGGCTTACATGGATTTTCTTTTAGAGATCTAGCGTCTACTACCTTTCCTTTCATTGTAATATATCGTTTCCCGGATCTTTTCAAAAAACTTCGGTCTTTACGTTTATTAAATTTCCTTTGTTTCTTTCTAATGTCATTTGTATTTATCTCTTTTTCTAAATTTTCTATTGACGTCAAGTAATGGTTGTCTTTGTTTCCTTTTTCAGCTTTTTTCATGTTTTTCGTTTGGATTTTAATTTTTCTATTAGCATTTGATATGTTAGAGCTGTCACTTTCATCTGATTCGTCCCAAGAAGAAGAATACAAAGTAAACATTTCGTCGTCTGACAAAAAATCTATATGCTTGATAATTCTTTCCTGTTTCTTCTCAAGCCGGGTTTGAATATTTTCGGTATTTTGCTTACTACATCCAGGTTTTTCATGAAAATCGTCAGCTTTTTTGTGTTTGATTTCATGTAACTTATTACTCTTTTTGGATTTCCCTTTGCGACTTAGATATTTCCTTTTTGTAGTACTATTTTTTTTCTGATTTTTTTTGCCTTCTTCATATGTTTCCTTGCCTGTTTTACTTTCATTATCATCATTTTTTTCCAAAACGCCGTTTGTATCTTCTTCAAGTTCAATCCTAATATAATTAACTTCACTTTGATCATTTTTATCATTAGAATGAATTTGCTGCAAGCAAACTTCAATCTCCTCTTCTCTAGAAAGCAAAATTACATTTTCGGTCAAAAGCTCGGGTTCCGAAGCAGGTGTAATCTGTGGTAATATTTGACCCGAAACGTTGCCATATTCAGACACTGTGAAATCAGGATTCGGCGTAGGCTGAAATGAAACATGGCTTGTAGTGGCATCCTCGAATTCCGGCTGCCGAAGTTCTGAAGTCAGTGTGAGCTGATCTGACATTGGGTCCGACGTACTATTACCAAAATCAGATTGATGACATTTGGGGACAAATATAGACTCTGGCAACATCTGCTCTAAAGCGTCGTTTACTAAGTCTCTCTGCTCAAGCTGAAGAGCTGATGTCAATTGCTCTGAAGTGACACTTGCGCAGTCTGACTGCTGCAGCTCAGCAGCTGGCGCGAACTGATGGGCTAACTGATTTGATGCACCTTTCTCGAAGATTGTTTTTTGAAGTTTAGGAGTTAACATTGACTGAAATGTCAATTGGTCTGAACAGTCTTTAACTAAGGGATTATACAACTCAGAAGCTGTAGTGCAGTTTAGGTGTTCAGGTGTTGAATTTGGTTGCATCATTTGGATCGAGGCGTGGTCTGAATCAGATTTCACAAGTTCAACAGGAGAAGACTCCAGGTAAGGTATTATCGGGTTTGAAACATTACTTGTAATGTCGGGTTGATGGGGGTTACGAGATGGTGAGATCTGCACTGAAGTCACAACGTCAGCATCATCGTCTTGGATGGTATGAGTATGATCTTGTATACTTAAGTAGTCCATAGTGTTCGCATGACGTAACTTTGTTACATCGACTTTTTCTTTTTCAGAAGACTGACTTTTTGCGTATTTTTTGAAATAGGCATTACGTTTAATTTCCATTATTCATAAAAAACCTAAAACAAACACACATTCCTTTAGTATTGTTATCGATTATATTAGAACATAGGTTACGATACGAGGAGCTCGATGGCGCAGCGCCGCGGCGTGCGATCGTTGATGTAAAGCAACGTTCGCAACGGCCAGTCACAGGATGGGTGACCAAAACTTTTCAATCTCGAGCTCCTCCGTGCTTCGGAAGGCACGTTAAGCCGTTGGTCCCGGTTGCATTAGCAGCCGTTATACCCTCCAACCCGCATTGGGCCCGCGTGGAGGGCTATGGCGCATCCTCCTTAACCATCCATAAGGTAGGCCTGTGCCCCTGCGGTGGGGACATAAAAAAGGCTGATGACGATGATACGATAGGTTACGATCAATACGATACCATGTTATACCATGGTATTGATTTTCAAAAATATTAATATAAGTACCTAATGTTGACAGGTAATCAAAACTTATTTTGTTAAAATCTAATAAAAAAAAACAAATCAAAAAGCCAATAGCAAAATAATCTTATTATTTTTATATTATATATTTATTATCAAATTTTTATTATAGATACCTAAATAAAGTCGATTTGTAAACAAAAATTTTATAACTTATCGTGTACATACCTTTTTTTTCAGACACCAATCACTTTCAATCAATTTACAGCATTTATGGGATAACACCAACATAAACAAATAATTGTTTAGTTGTCTTAGCAATTTTATTTACTATTATGGTCACGCGATCACTCACCAAGCTAGCCCAATAGAAACTGATCACTACACTGATGTTACGAGTCAAAGATGCAAGGACTAGTTCTAACACGTTTCGGCCTGAATAAGCGTTTAACCCGGGAAGCTATCAACATTATTACTAAACGTAATTCTAATTTTTGAATATAGGTTTTTATTTTGCTAACTTCCAGATAAATAACTTGTTTTGATAGATTGGCGTTATTTTTTTTTTACTAATAGAATGTGATGAGTAAATTATAAATAGGAAAATTTTGCTAAAGCGCCAACCGCTCTTATGTCGCGCGCAACAAATTTTGCTAATGTGATAAATCATTGAAATTCATCTTCAACAAAACTGACTAATAAGCAGTTATATATTAATGTGCGAAAAGGCTAAATTGCTATTGTGCATTAGTCAATGAAATTATAGACAAGAAAAAGTGCGTATGTAATGAAAATAAACAGAACGACGGCAAGAAAAGTGTCATAACTACAATGTGGCAAAAAAATGTACTACTGAGGCGCCAAAACTTAAAAAACACTGAAATTATGGCGCTTTAGAAATACAAATCTGTGATTTTCCTTTACAAATGCGATTGCTAAAGCGCCAAAAATGTCATCGGATTGATGTGAGACCCGCACCAATCGACGCAGAAAAAAAAATCCTATTCAAACATATATATAACTCATTTTGGCCTATTTGGCGCTTTAGCAGTTTTGCCTTTCCACTATCGATATGTTCTTGCAACTCCTTGGTGTAAAAGAAATAAAAAATATCTTCTACCACTCTAAGGTTGACATTAATTTGAATCTTAAACAACAAGGTTTGGAATTAATATACTTATGAGTAAAGGCTATTATAAAGTTGATGATTATTTTAAGGATCGCAATGCATAGAATTAATAGCCTTCGCTTTGTTCTATAAAGACTAATTATATGTTCAACCTATGTCCTACAGACTTTGAAGGTTGTATTTATTATTGAGATAATATATATTATTTTGGTAATGACATGATTTATGTAAGTGTCATTACTTATGATAAAGAGCTGGTAAGTTTCTTTCGCTTGTTCTTCTTGTCAGCTAAAAGACGTCCTGAACAAGTGGTAGGGGAAAAAATTTTTTGGACGATTCAAAAGTGCTTGTAATAGCCTACTTGAATAAAGCTATTTTCATTTCAAATGTGACTGTGTATATATTTTCATTTCATTTCAAATTGAAAATTTTATATGTTCCGGTATATAATTATATTCCTGGGGATACAACTATATTACGGCTATTTTTATTTTACTGCGACATACACAAAATCGAAATTGTTTTGTTGTTTTCGAGCTTATTCATAAAGTTTGCATTACCTAATGTGAGGCATGTTAGTACACTTATAAATGTAAATAGTGAAAAAGTTGAGTTGGAATCGACAAAGTTCCTTGGTATTACACTAGATTCTCGACTGCAATGGGATCCTTATATTGATAACTTGTCAAATAGACTGAGTTTTGCAGCATTTGCTGTTAAGAAAATTAGACTCTTGACTAATGTTGAAACGGCAATATTGGTATATTTTATGGTATATATTTTATTTTCATAGTATAATGACCAGTGGTCGGAATTAGGTAGAGTTATTCATGTACTTACACTGATTTCATACAGCGAAAGAATAAAGTGGATATGCCTCAAATCCCGAGATTAATTTTAAAGAGCAGAAAAAATCCCGTGTTTTTTTTAATTAAATGTTATTTACTTTTACACAATTTAAACTACTGCACACACGACGTTGCCAAACTTACATCAATGACATCGGATGTCCAAAGATGTCCAAGATTGTCCATTACAAATCCCGGGAAGGTCCACATTAATATCAACATTTCGATGCAAGTATATAAATAACTCTACCTAATTCCGACCTCTGATAATGACGTATGGTCTTTATCCCCGGTACTCTGAGATGGGATTGAACCCGATGTGGATTTGTTAAGTATTTCTCATTAATATTTATGTAGATGATGTAGTTACTTGACATCGTGGTCCTCGGTGAACCGGCTATATTCCCTATTGGTGAGTGGCGCGCGGCACTCCGCCGCGAGCCGCAGGCGCACGCGCAGGTCCGCCATGTTGCTGCGCTGGTGGCACGACAGGCACAACAACAACACGTCGTGGCACGAGTGGTCCTTCATCACATCTGGACAATCGAACTTCATATTGTAACACCAGACATTTCAGAGGGCTGCAGAATTTAACTTAATTTTAGCTGAACAATCTAAATCAAACTAGATGTCGCTACGGTACTTTCTTGATTTCTCCATGACAACTCTTCCGGTTTTCTTTCGTGTAAAAAAGTAAATTAGTTTTCAAAACTCAATAAATAACTCATATTCTATTTGTACTTTTTCGTATTTGCATTGATATATAAGTTTCGAACTTTGCAAATTTCAGTTTTTTAACATGTTAGTTAAAAGGAACGGAAATGACCATGTTTGGTGCATTCGTTTCCTGTTAAAATCAACTTTTGCTAGAGTCGCCATCTAGGGGAGGTGCTTTTTTTAATACTTTCTCATAGACACCCCTGATTGTCAACGAGATTGTATTAAAAATTGTGACCCAGACAACACTTACCAGGAAAATATTTCCTATACTCCTTAGGCACAACGTTCTTTTTAATATAAGAGTTTGTGTCTCCACACACGACGCAGCAGTTTTCTTTGGCAATCTGATAGTACTTTCCGACTTCCCCTACAGAACGCGCCGCTGGCTCGAACCTCAGGCGAACTGTGAATGGCGACTCCTTCACTATGTCTGCTAGTTCTTTCTCTATATACCTAATGGTTGACATTTACATAGAAAAAGCACAATCTCTAAAGAAAGTTTCAAATTCAGAAGTAATAAAAAATTATCATCGAGGTATGTGTAAAAGCAAACGGTAAGAAGTGAGATATCTCCAATTTTGGAAGATAAAACTACTATATGTGAAACATATTCACCAATTTATTTAACCAAATTGTAGAACTACTATTAATTTTGTAAGAGATATTTTCTTTAAGTCTTTACACAAAATATAGATTAATGTTAATAGATTGATATATTAAGTAAGGCGCCGTCTACACGAGCAAGAGAATTGCAGCGATATTACCGTCGTGCCACGTATTTCCATACACTCTCTGTTAACGCGTCTCCACATAGTATCGCCCTCCGCGAGTGCGCTGTCAATCGCAGCGTAATAAGGCATTTTAAACAAGATACATAACAAAGTATAATTTTATTTTCTGAGAAAATACTTATTTTGCTCTCGTCTAGCATCCAACAAATAAAAGAACAACGCATCGTCAAGGAAATGCGGCGATTCCGACGAGTCGTTGCGGACACGCTGCGATTCCGTTACAGGTGGTGACGACACGCTGGCGGAACAGTTGCTCGTTCGTGGAGATGAACCGACGACAGAAACGCGAACTAGTCGCGATTCTCTCGCTCGTGGAGACTACGCCTAAACGACTGATGAGAGTGAGAGCTTAAACTTAATTTTGTGCGAAACAAATACTTCCTGAAGCCCACTGAAGTACTTAGTGATAATTACAAACATTGAGAAAAGTGAACTTACCACATGGCTTTTTTATAGTCACATGTACACAGAAGTTCACCATCAGGCGCTTCTAGAAAGCTGTTGGTGTATAATGGCTTCGATCTAGCGGATGCTGAATTCTTTTTCTCTCTCTTTTTATTATTATACTGCTTGCCACTACAAATAGAACATAATTATTGTTTTTCAGATGATTTAATTCATACGCTCAATAACCATAGTCTGTATAGAAACATAAAACTTTTAATATTCAGCAATTGTGGACTGAACTGAATTGACTATATACTTTGCTTCCAATACTTACTTAGTATTGACATCTGGTTTATCCTTCTTGCTTTTAAAATTTATATCTAAATATTGACTGCATAATTTGTCCAAGTTATCCCAGGTCTCATTAGTTCTTGTATTAAAAATATTCCAAACATTTTGCTTAGATATTTTATCAATCATCTTTATGAAAATTTTGCAAGCAACATGAGCGTCGGCTGCAGCATAATTCACTTGTCTTGCAGACAATTCCTCTGCCTCCCAATCACTACATCGAACCTTTACACAAAAAGATATATCTACATTAAACATAAGGGCAACAAAAAAAATTTATACATGTCAATAAAACTTTTTTGCAGTGCTTCTTGTAGCAAAAATTAATATTTGATATTATGCATATTAAAGTACTACGACCACCTTGGATAACCCGTGAATGTCTTTGCCTATATTGACTCTGAGAAATGAAATAGAAAAGAAAATGTCTTTCACAAGCACTTTTGGCTCATCCAAAAAAAAATGTTCCCCTACCACTCGTTCAGGACGTCTTTTATCTGACAAGAAGAACGAGGGAAAGAAACTCACCAGCTCCTTATCATAAGTAATGACATTTACATAAATCATGTCATTACCATAATAGTATGTATTATAACAATAATAAATAAAATTTTCAAAGTCTGTATGACATATAGTTAGTCATAATAGAAAAAAGTGAAGGCTATTAATTTCATGCATTGCGGTCCATAAAATAACCATCAACTTTATAATAGCCTTTACTCATAAGTATATGAAGTCGGATTTTATCTGCTCACTGTATGGAGATATATAGATAAATTGAATAAACTGACTCATCTACATACCCTCCAGCTCTTATCCAAAGTAACATTCAGTAAAGATTGAGAAAGTGAAGCCAAACCCCCTGTATGATAACCAGCTAAAGCAACAATATGGCGGACATCTAATGTAGAATGGATTGCAACAGAATAATCATAGAAGAGGTACTTGGCATCGTCAATGGGCGCCACTCCAACCTTGTAAATTGTCCTGTCTTCTAAAAGATTCTGAAATAACCAAACAAAATTAGTTTACTTATTCATAAAAAATACCACATGTATTTTTAACTGAAATTGGTCAGTAAACAACAAGGTCCGTAAGCAGGCTGGCAGGTTTACTCAATCAATTGCATGTTGCCACTGTTTTGGTGATGAGTCCTATTAATATTATAAATGTAAAAGTTTCTTTGTTTGGATGTTTGTCCGTCAATCACGCCGAAACTACTGAACGGATTTTGATGAAGTTTGATATACAGATAGGGTATTAGCTGACCTACATAATAGAATACTTTTTATCCTACTAAACATTTCCCTAGAAACCACGAGAGCGTAGCTGCTGGCGAAAGATAATATCACCACATAGAATAAAACAAAGTCGCTTTCTCTGTCCCTATATATCCCTATGTATGCTTAAATCTTTAAAATTACGCAACGGATTTTGATGCGGTTTTTATAGATAGGCTGATTCAAAAGGAAGATTTTTGTGTATAATACAAGACAGTTGTTATATATAGGAATGTTCCTAATAAACCATATAACAGAGAATGCTTTTTTTCTGCCCTAGCATGTGTTAGTTATTACACGTGCTATATTTATTTATTTATTTAATGAATATTAGCCCATTTTCTACGTGGAGTTACCAAATATAGTGTTTGTATTTAGTACAACCGCTGGTATTGGTAAGTAGTTATAGATTTCTGTTTCCCTGTCCTTTACACTGACCCCTTTCTGAACCTCCGGATCCTTCGGACCGACCTTCTACTCCACTACCAATGATCGAACTTTCTACTTCGTTATTCACATAGACAGGACATACGTTGAAATGACATTGAAACCGAATTTATTAACACACCTAAAAGAATAATCACAGAAGTTAGTCAGACAGACGCCAGGGTCAACTCTCCCGGTCTATACACCAATCCATCTATAAACGAAACAAACAATACATTGATAGTGATAAGCCCTTTTTAATAATACACTAGCTGGTCCCGCGACTTCGTCCGTATGGAATATTGACTTTCGGCAGAATCTTTCAATTTTAAGGTTCCATACACAAACGATAAAACAACAACCCTATTTCTAAGACTTCGCTGTCTGTCTGTCTGCCACCAGGCTGTATATCATGAACCGTGACAATTAAACAGTTTAAAATAAATATTTAAGGGGTCTCCCATACAAAAAACGTGATTTTATTTGTTTGTTTCAGTTCTGAACCCTTCTTGATCGAGTTGACTCATACTGGTTTATTATTTTGCAAATAAAACACATGTATTTGTTAAAAAAAGGGATTTTTACAGTATTTCACGTTATTTAAGAACAAAAACTCAATTAGTGTTGAACTACTTTAGTAGACCCAAACAATCAAAACCTCTGTAGTTTTTACAATTATTTGACTTGTGAACGTTAGTATTAAAGATAGCTTGGAAAGCGAAAAAAAATGTTTAATTCTTTTTTAAATATAACGCAAAGATTATGGAAACTTAGTTACTCATAACCAACTACTAAATTAAAGAAAACAATATAAGTATCTCATATTCTACTGTTAAACAGCATACAATAACTTAAACTATTTGCAGGTATTTAGTTGTTAACTATTATATGTCATTCAATTAAAGTGTTCCAAATAAAATCTTTAATTTAAAAACGCACTTACTGAATAAAAACATTTATCAAATAACATGTTTTAAAATTTTTGACGAAACAATTTTAGCTCATCCGTATGTTATTATTATGTTACAATAGTGTCATCTGGTGCTTAGTAGAAGCAGCTAAATGTAACATATTTGTGTACTTAGCCAATATAACATATGCATTTAATATTAGTGACAATATTAGCTTAATTTAAAACATTTAATCAAAGTCAAAGTCAAAATAATCTTTATTCAAATAGACTTCTTAAAAGTACTTTTGAATCGTCCAACATTTTTTTTCCCTGCCACTCGCTCAGGATGTCTATTGGCTGATAAGAAGAACGAGCAAGAAACTCACCAGCTCTAATAAGAGTACTGACATTTACAAAAACCGTGTCATCAATATAATGATAACTTTATCATTTAATAATAATTGAAAAATGATAATTTTTGATATATAATGAGTTTAGAAGTAATCACCTATCCAGTTGCTGGATCATCTCAAGTCCAAGCGTTCTTATCTGTTATATAATCGGCTTTAATACCTTATAATAAGCTTTTTTAATAAGTATTTCTTTAATAGTAGATTTAAACTGCATGATATCTAATTGTTGTTATCATGCAGTTTTAATCTAATTGTTATGCATTTAGAGAAGGATGACATGGAATATAAATAAATGACTTGTAATATCTTAACTTAATTTGAGGCACAGTTCCATTCTATTGAAAATTTATTTTTGATTAAAATATTGTATTGTTATTTAAGGTATATTAATTGCTTAGTTTGTGTATAAAAATGGTTTCTACTGTAACAATTAATGCCCTATATGAACTTCCACTCCCTTTGTGTCCTTTTTTCAGGATAAGATATATGTAAGAAGGGTATGTGATATTGTACAACAGGTACAACTTCACACTGAAAAACTGTATTATTGTCTCAAGCTCTTGGATCCCATTGGGCCAATTGATCGGCTCAACAGGCCATTATTGAAAACTGTCCTTCTTCTCTTCCAGATGGTTGTGGTCTCAGTAATGACAAGTCATCAACAGAAATATCCCCAAATGATAACTTGTTAAAAAGCCACTACACATTTGTCATAAGTCTTCTAAATTTCAGGATATCCTAGAACTACCAATGTTAAGCAAAAATATCAATCACCTTAACAAATTGCTTACTAATTATAAAAATGGTGACGATAATGCAATGGACTGTAGTAGCATTAATACCAAAATTCGTGAACTATATTTTTAATAAATTCTCTCCATCTACATTCACATCCCTCCCCAATCTTCACCTAATATTCATATGGACGGAAGAGTTACAGCTTAGCAAAAACTCTTCTGCAGTAGATTTGTGATTTGATTCACTATACATAGTGTTTTAACATTGACATGTACTAACCAGCTTATACTAAATAAATTAATCAGGGATTGAACTCACCTTTAATGAATTAGGTACAGACTTTAAATGACTAAGCCTGAAGAGGCCACAGTACCCATCATAAGTGGACAGTTGCATCAATGCTACTGGTTTCCGCTTACCATGATCAGTTACCCATTCACAGTCAAATCCTATTATTTTGTATTTTTTACATCTCCTGGAAATTTATTTTTGATGGAATGTTAATAGAGTTATATAATAATCAATAAATAATAAAACTTATGATCAATATTTTGACTAACAAACACGTACGCCATACCTTCGTAATTCATGCACCACCTCATCACATACTTCTACGTCAGAGATAATCTTGATACTCAAATGGTTGAAGGCATCTGTAACATCAAGGATCTTCCTTCTCTTCCTTAAAACAAAATATGCTACACCAGCAAAACTAAGTAATAATGCAGTTGAGGTTACGTACATCTTTAATTTTGTTTCTTCCATTGTTTAAGTGATTTAAGAAAAGCGTTGAATAAAATATTTATAAATATTCTTATTTATAATAGTTAAATAACTTGTTTAATTAATTATTTTAATCAATTTGTCCACGTATCCAAACAACAACAAGATTAATCTTAAAATGCATTAAAACTAGGGGTGACCGATATTCATCGATGTTTAATAAGCATCGATGTTCAGCTAGAAAAATTCGACAACATCGGCACATCGATGTTAACTTCGTTAGCATCGTCACATCGGTGTTGTTTTGTTTTGTTGTTTTGTCATCGATGTTTTAACTGCAATAACATCAGCACATCGATGTTTTCTAGCCAAACATCGATGTTTATAAAAAAAATATTTATATATCCTTAGGATCATCTAACGTGCTCTAAATGTATTAGCAATATGATCTCGTATATCAAGTTCAACAATTTTTCACTAGATATCACCGATTGCAATCGTAACTGGAGTAACCAAACAAATAGTTTTTTCTTTGCTTGCATTTTCCAAGGAAGTTAAAAATTAATCTGTCGACTTCAGCGCTCTTTGGTACCCTATAATTACCCGATATCGTACTTCAATGACTGTTACAATTTTATAGGTAATTTTGAGAACAAAAATAAATAAGTTGCCCTTAAGAAGATTACGATACTTACGATACTTGCTGATTTTGATTTGCACTGATGGTATAAATGTTTAGGAGGATTCTTTTCTTCGGTTTCGGGTAGCTTCGCATGTATGAGTGATGACCAATGGTCGGAATTAGGTAGAGTTATTCATGTACTTACACTGATTTCATACATCGAAAGAATAAAGTGGATATGCCTCAAATCCCGAGATTAATTTTAAAGAGCAGAAAAAATCCCGTGATTTTTTAAATAAAAAGTTATTTACTTTTACACAATTTAAACTACTGCACGCATGACGTTGCCAAACTTACATCAATGACATCGGATGTCCAAAGTTGCAAAATTTGTATTGTAAATTATTATAAACTAATAAAAATTTTATGTTAATTATCTTTGTTTGATTTGTCTATCTCTGACGTTGTTATTATTATTTAGTCGTAAGATTGTTGGCTACACGGGATTGTCCATTAGAAATCTCGGGAAGATCCACATTCATATCAACATTTCGATGCAAGTACATAAATAACTCTACCTAATTCCGACCTCTGGTGATGACTTATGCTAAACTAACTAAAGTTCATCTCACGAAAGAAGTCCCTCGGATCACAATGTTTAATCGATATTAAAAAAAAAAAATCGAAATTTTGATAAAAAGAAAGCCGATTTTTTGTGTCTGTAATATATATATACATCTTGAAATACATATTGTACATACATGCAGAGATGTGACTTATCTTAGATACAAGTATTTGAAATACAGATACAAGATACAAAATACGTATTTTCATCTTGTATCTAAAATACTTTTTTTAGGAAGTATTTTGTATCTTGTATTTAAATACTTTTGTTTAGTATCTTAGTATCTTTTAAATATTTTTTCTGATAAAATACTTTATAAAAAGATTATTTCTTACATTTTATAAATATCACAAAACATTTTTGCCTAAAACATACATATTTACAAAAAGAAAGTGTTCAATTATCAACGCAATGAATATTTAGTTAAAAATAACTCGAATCCAAACATTGTTTGGTGTCATTTAACGCACACCCGTTATTGGTTTGCCCGTTATTGGTTTACGAAAAGGTTGCTGTTTGGTGGTCTAACGCGGATGTATTTCATCACAGCTTCTTACCAAACAGGACGAGCATTACTGCAGATTTACTGTGTGTATTATGAAGAACTGAACACAATGACGGAGAAGCTGGCACAACTCCAACCAGGTTTTGTCAATCGTTCGGTTCCACTGCTCCTGCGCGACCACGTACGACCTCATACTACACAATTGGCGGTACCCAAGCTACAAGAGCTGGGGTTTGAAGTTCTCCGTCATCCGCCGTACTTAACAGACCATGCGCCTACAGACTTCTAATTCTTCCAGAATTTGGATAACGTCTTAGCGGGAAAAAAATAAATTCCCGAGAGGCAGTACAAAATGCCTTTGAAGTATTTGTTGCCTCCCGTCCAGCTGGTTTCTTCAAGAAGGCATCATTAAGCTACCAATGCGTTGGCAAAGATGTATTGATTGCATGGGTGATTACTTTGATTAATAGAAATAAGAAAATAAAGCTTCATTTATTTTATTAAAAACGGAAATTTCATAGATAAAGACTTAATTAATACTTCAAATCCGGTTGAGACCGGATTTATCCGATCAGATGGTAACTAATGGCGCATTACCAACAGTACCAGCAATACCAACTCTACGTCTTTTTAAGGTATATCTACGTATTATAAGCCTTTCCTACAAACCATCGTACTATAATCAACCACAGAAGCTAAATATTTTCTACAAAAAATTTTCAAATTAGCTTAACACACTAAAGGGGCATAATTTTCGGTAGTTCTGCAAAAAAAGTTAATATACATTCCGTTACATACTATCGCACATTCACCTCGTCACAACTCACGCCATTAATTTTAAAAACCATTAAATATTGTGATGATGTATTAAATATTTGCATTTTAACATGTTACATTGTGGTTGACAAACAAATAAAACGGAGGAAAAGTGGGTGAAATTTAGCTTGTATTTAGATTTGAGTACAAACACAGAAAACTAAATAAAAGCTTACAAAAGTTGTTTCTAATGAAAAATGCTTAAAAAATCCACTTTGTCCCTGGAACCATCTGGTCTAAGATTTAGGTTTTTGTGGTCTTTAATAAACAAACTTAAATTCAAATCTTTTTTTAGAAAAGTATTTGTATTTTTAAAAAGTATTTATAAGATACCTATTTTGTATCTAGTATTTCAAATACTTTTCTCGAAAGTATTTCGTGTCTAGTATCTGAAATACTTAATTTAAAAGTATTTTATTTCTTGTATTCCAGATACTTTGTACAGGGTATTTTGTACATCTCTGCATACATGTTTAGGAAAGTTAGCTTGTTTGACTCTTAATCCATAAAGAAATAGATTAAAAGGTTCTTCCTTATCAAAATTAGTTTTTCTTCAATCATTTGATATTGGAATATGTAAGGATTTGTTCTGTTTTCTAATAAATTTCGAAAGATTCAATGTATTTTATTTCTTTGTAAATTATTGCAAATACTCATTGTTCTTTTTCAACATCGATGTTCAATTTTCGATAAATATTGAACATCGATGTTGGGCTTACTATGATGACACCGATGTCAAGATCGATGATTTTTTAATATCGAGCATCCCTAATTAAAACGAAAGTATTTTTATTTTCACGTTTCATGTCATTAATATTACTTTTTAACTTAAGGCAAAGGGATCGAGTATTTGCTGTTCGTTTTATTTTATTCTATTGGGCTGTAACCATAGAGGAATAATATAAGTTGGCTATAACCAAATGATGGCTATTTGACACACCTTTTGAATATTTGCAAGTGTACCAGAAATAGTCACGTCGAAATTTCATTTAAAATAATTCATTCAAATCGAACGACATCGCAATATTTAAATAAAACCCAAAATAAGTCAGATTGTTTAGTTTGGAGAGTGATACAACAAAATTGGAGCCTGTGTTTATAAGAAGAGTTACCATCATTGTTCAAAAGTTAAAATAAGAAACGTCAAAATATGTTTGATTGACACCTTTTTTTGACACATGATACAAAGAGTACAGTAATAATTCGGAAAACATGATACCTATGATGTCACGTCAAGTACTATTATGAGCGCTTTTACAAACATCGTGAGCTACGATTTTTACGACCATAAATATAGTGGTTAATTTCTTTGAAGAAATATAAAAAGTGAGATAGTTTTTGTTTAATAATGGCACGAGATAGAAGTCCCGAACGCCGGCGTTCTCGTTCTAAAGAGAGGCGGGATAGAGATCGTCACGACGAACGTGAATCTCATCGGGAGAAGATCAAACGCAGGGAGAGATCCAGAAGTCCCAGAAAAGAACGAGAGCGGTCACGAAGTCCGTCTAAGAAGGATAGAGACAGATCGAGAAGCCCAAAAAAAGACCGAGATCGTTCCAGAAGTCCACGCAAAGATCGCGGTCGTTCAAGAAGCCCAAAGAGGCGCGAAGGTAAAGATAGGCGAACTGACGACAAAGATAAAAACAAAAACCGAAAAGAAGAGGATAATAAGCAAGATGAAGAGGAACAAGAAGTAAAAAAAGAAGAGCCCAAACCTGTAAAGAGAGAGCCACTGTCTTTAGAAGAGTTGTTAGCAAAGAAAAAAGCTGAAGAGGAAGCTCGTAGTAAGCCAGTATTCTTAACTAAAGAGCAAAGAGCTGCATTGGCCTTAGAAAGGAGGCGAGAACAAGTCGAAGCTATGAGAGCAAATGTTGATAGAACAAATGTTACTACAATTGATTTGACAGGCCCATCTAAAAGGGAAGATGAAAAAGAAAAGAAAGAGAGGGATAGAAGAGACGATAGAGAAAGAAATGATAGAAGTGAACGAGTTGACAGAGACCGTAAATATGATGACAGGAAAAGTGGTGACCGTCGTGAAGAAAAGAAGGATAAAAATGATGAAGGTTCTAAGACTAAGGACAAAGAAAGAGAAGAAGAAGCCATTAAAGCTAGGTATTTAGGTATAGTGAAGAAGAAACGAAGAGTTAGAAGACTTAATGATAGAAAATTTGTTTTTGATTGGGATGCTTCAGAAGATACTTCAAATGATTACAATACACTTTACAAGGAAAGACACCAAGTTCAATTCTTTGGTCGTGGTCACATAGCTGGTATAGATATAAAAGCACAGAAAAAAGATCACAGCAAATTTTATGGTAATTTATTGGAAAAACGTCGAACTGAACTAGAAAAAGAACAAGAGAAATTGCGTCTTAAAAAGGTCAAAAAGAAGGAAGATAAACAAAAATGGGATGACCGCCATTGGTCTGAAAAAGACCAAGATGAGATGACTGAAAGAGATTGGAGGATATTTAGGGAAGATTACAATATTACCATTAAAGGTGGGAAAATACCCAATCCTATAAGAAACTGGAAAGAAGCAGGTTTTCATCAAGATATAATGGAAATTATAACTAAGGTTGGATACAAGAGTCCCACACCCATTCAGAGACAAGCTATTCCAATTGGTTTACAAAACCGAGACATCATTGGTGTTGCTGAAACTGGTTCTGGAAAAACCTTGGCATTCCTTATACCATTACTTACCTGGATTCAATCGCTACCTAAAAATGAACGTATGGAAGATGCTGATCAAGGGCCTTATGCTATAATATTGGCTCCAACTCGTGAATTGGCTCAACAGATTGAAGAAGAAACTAATAAATTTGGTATTCCATTAGGTATCACATCAGTAGTAGTTGTTGGTGGTCTTTCCCGAGAGGAGCAAGGGTTTAAACTAAGATTGGGTTGCGAAATAGTTATAGCTACGCCAGGGCGCCTTATAGATGTTTTAGAAAACCGCTATTTAGTATTGAACCGTTGCACATACGTAGTTCTTGATGAAGCAGATCGTATGATAGACATGGGTTTTGAACCAGATGTGCAAAAAATTTTGGAATATATGCCTGTATCAAATATCAAGCCCGATACTGATGCAGCAGAAGATGCATCTGTTTTATTAGCAAACTATAATACCAAAAAGAAGTATAGACAAACTGTGATGTTTACAGCAACTATGCCTCCAGCAGTTGAACGCTTAGCCAGAAGTTATTTGAGGCGACCAGCTATTGTTTACATAGGATCTGTTGGCAAACCTGTGGATAGAACTGAACAAGTAGTCTACATGATAGGTGAGAATGAAAAACGTAGGAAGCTCACCGAGATATTGCAACGTGGAGTGGAACCTCCAATCATCATTTTCGTCAACCAAAAGAAAGGCGCTGATGTTCTTGCGAAAGGTTTGGAGAAGCTTGGTTTCAATGCATGTACTTTGCATGGTGGCAAAGGGCAAGAACAACGTGATTTTGCATTGGCTAGTCTCAAAAATGGCTCTAAAGATATACTAGTGGCAACAGACGTCGCCGGTCGTGGTATCGATATCAAGGACGTTAGTATAGTCATAAATTACGATATGGCAAAGACCATAGAAGATTATACTCATCGTATCGGTCGAACGGGTCGTGCCGGTAAAACTGGTAAAGCCATATCATTTGTGACAAAAGAAGATTCTGCGCTATTTTATGACCTTAAACAAGTTTTGCTTTCTAGTTCTGTATCAACCTGTCCACCTGAATTAATGAATCATCCAGAAGCTCAGCATAAGCCAGGTACCGTAGTTACAAAAAAACGCAGAGAAGAAATGATATTTGCATAACCTTCCTGCCATAAATCCAGCTTATATCATGTAACTATTAATTTCTGCTCATATTTTAAATATTTATTATTATTATCTGTCCCTAATTCACTTCTATGAGAACAGAAGTCAGTTATATATAAATATACAATCCACCGTCAAGAAAACTGAAAGTTTCCAACATAGAAGCCTTGATTATATTATATCTAGGCAGGATAAAATAGATTGTAATGTCAATTTTAAGCACCACTGGTTTGGGGCAGCAGATGGGTCGATAGATTTCCAGCAACAAGTTCCATGAGTTATATGTATGTAAGAAAATAAAAATAATAAACAAATAATTTCAAATTGTACTGTTTATTTCTTTTTATCGTCAATTTACACTGTAATAAGTTAAAAGAACAAAACAATAAGTTATTTATCATAAATTCATGAACTATATATAAGTGTAGTCATCTGTTTCCTATTATGATGACGCTGGAAAGAAAAAATATCAATTTAACTATGAACACATAATCGTTGAAATTATAATAATACAACAGTGGCAAAAAGAACTTACAATTTACAGATTGTTCATCTAGTTCATCTTGAAAGAGATAGACTGAAAAATTGAAAACAGAATGTTATGGATCTCTTAATATAATTTATCTATGTTCAAGTAAAGCCTTACAAATAAAAAAGTAAAACGAAAAACTATTTGAACACACAGCAGCACATCAGGTTACTATGAAAGGCCAAATCTGCTCTTATTATTTTAAACACAGCAGATTAATGCTTAGTATCGATTACAGAGATTTGGGCTTTTGCAACCTGTAAGCAAATAAATCTATCTTCATTATTCATAGCACAGTGTTTAGCATTAAATAATAATGTGACATGCTTCACGTCGTGAAAAAGTTGGTTAGCAAGTGCAACATAGAATGATAGATTTATACAAAAAGATATTAACAAATATTTCGTTGTGCGACAAATGTTGGCTAATCAGAATGATACAAGTAGCGTGCCGTCAGGCGATCCGCGCGCCTTTACATTGCCAGGTGTGAGTGAATGTGTTATTGAAACAAGACTCCTTATAGATTTTAATCATACTTTCGGTCGTCGTCGAAATTGATAGGTCTTCTGCAGAAATAAAGATTCGCGCCATAGTTGTAGGCTATTACACAAGTTTGTAATAATGCGATTACGTGGCGATTGGCGCCCAACGTGGGGCCTAGATATAGGTATGTAGAGTAGGTAAGGAGAAATACTGATTTGCAAGTAAAATATACTACATACAATACATATTTCCCCGGCAACTGCAGCTTTAAAGTTAAAATTTATATAACATAAACATCATGCAGATACAAATAAGAACAAAAAAAAAGAAAGCAGCATGCCAAAACCAGACCACCACCTACAACGAATAATTGTACCTAATCCTTTTCTGATTGTTTGGAATCTAACGATTCCTTAGCTGGAGGAGGCATGACCGCCTGCTTGACAGAAGATGCCATTGACACAGTTAGATCGACAAATTCCGAGAAATCTTTAGGAAAAGATAATTCGGGAAATTTGATCTCTAGCTGGGGGTCTCCAGGTTTAACTAATGAAAAGAGTAATATGATTTAATAGCGAGTCAAACATTACTAGATAATGGTAAGAAGCCCGTGTACGTGTCGCACACGTTGAGTTCCTTACCATTATATTTATTAAAATAAGTAAAAAAACATGTTTATTGATTTCCATAAAGTTGATCGAAATTTTGAGTTAAATACAATTGGTTGACTATCCTTGTAAAAAAAAAATATTATCCCCACTTTAAATGTAGGGAGGTACCCAATTTTTTTTATGTCCAAAATTTTACTTTACCACTTTTTCGGTGTAATTAACTTGTATACTCATGCCAAATTACAAGCTTCTCATACCAATAATTTTTGAGCTAAACCTCGCACAGACGAAAACACGGGCATGGCGAAACTATAAGGGTTCCTTGTTTACTATGGAACCCTAAAACTGGTAAGATTATAACTTTTCAACATATTATAAAAGTTTTCATTTATTAAATTATTCTAATCAGTTTTCAATATTTCACTATATTTTCATATTCCTATAGTTAAGAATATTGTCATATTAGTTGAAGTAAATGATAAAATCTAGTACTTTACCTCCATAAAGGAAATTGTAGGCAATATTAATATATTGTTTTGCAAAAGACCCATTGGTTTTGATAATTTCTTTCGTTTCTTCTGGGAAACAAACTAACCCCATGCCTGTGGTACCAAGACCTGTATACACCAGCCTCTGGAATAAAAGAAAATCTATTTTATTCAATTGACCTATTTAGGACCTAGAAAGAAGATCGAAAACATAGGTAGTTGTTTGATTTGCGGTCCAAATGGACATGTGGCAATCATTCTATTGCTGTATAGCCCTATCAACTTAATTAATATTATGGAATCTTATAGTATTCCCATATTTGTGATATTCCAATACATGCATTGGATACTGATATTGATATTCATTTACAGGTGTAAGCATTCACAATGATATTTTAATATTAACCTTAGAAATACACACAGTTGTTTTTATAGATATTTTTCTAATAAGATTTTATGTACTCGGAATAATAAGCATTGTTGTTGTGTTAATTCGTTAAAATATTCTACCAACAATTGTGTAGACAAACTTCATGAAAATACTTATATCTCTAAACTTACCCTGAAAATCCCTCCTCTAAGGCCAAATATAAATCCAGTTAAACCTCCCATAACCACTGCACCATAGCGTGCTTCTTTATTTGCTTCTTCTCGTAAATACTGCAAAATCCCTTGGAAATTGTAATGTTAATTATTAGAATACACATAAAATAAATAGTTGACTAACTTCAATTTAAATGAAATTACCAACTGAATTTTATTCATAAATATAAATCAAATATACATATTATATACAAATGAATAAGACACTCGATGAAAATTATGAGATGAAGACAAAATTTAATATGTGGACATCATCATCACTACCAGCTTATTAATGTTCCACTGCTGGGGCACAGGCCTTCCCTATGGATGGAAACGAATAGGGAGAATGTACCCTGACCCACTCGTTCCTAATGATTGGTACTTGAGCATTACATATAGATATGTTTGTGTTTAATATAGTAAAAAAAATATTTTTCTTACAGCCAGTTGCACCAACAGTCATTAAATTTTTCATTAGTTTAAAGTGACATTACCCATACAAATTTGACATTCTTTAGAGCTTAAAGGTGTCATTAAACCTTAATGGACATTTGTACAACTGACCATTAGTCTTTTAATTTTTCAGGTTTAAATATTTATAGTACTGGTAATTGTGGGGTAAACACAGTCCATTGGTCCTCCCTCCCTTTCATGCCCATGCTTGAATACTATTTTGAACAAAGTAGTGATTACTAACCACAATTAATATTATAATGAAATGAATGTAGGTGATAATCATTTGAAACTAACAGTCTGACCGGTCCCTGAATTCATGATAGTGGTCTTGTACAGTGTGCTTAACTGTCTCAGTCTGATCCCAAACATATTGCACCTGCTCACGAACTGCCTTCACTGGTGGTTGTAGCGCTGTCTTGATGTAACTGTTCTTGGCAGACTTAGATTTTGATTCGACAAATCTGGAAATATTGATGGTGAAATCAAAGGAAATTTCAATACGTAAAATTTCTATACATGAGTGACACTTACTCGCCATATTCTGCATGGGGTGCCTCGTAAATGGGTAGGTCAGTGTATCTCATTGGAGGTGGTTTTGGAGGCCCTGATGTCTCATTCTGCACAGGACTGGCAGCTTTTAAGGTTGGTATCAAAGCCACTAAGCTAGACCCTACCGCTACGTTTCGAATCATCTGTAAATAAGCGATTTTATTACGGCACTAGGAGATAACTTTTCATGATTACATGAAGATCACTAATGTATCTCTAGTGGGTACCTCTAAAGAGATGATTTATCGTTTTGATTACATAAAAGTTTTCGTTCTCAAGAATAAATTGCAAATCAGCTGTGGCAAATTTGACAATTATGTTTTTGACAATGATAGAAACTGACGTTACATAAGTGGGTTGCCAGAATTAGAAAATATAATTACCCGATTGATGTTATCAGTGAGTGACGACCATAGTATGTAGATAAGTATAATGCTAAACGGGAACAGCTCATTTTTAATAAGTCACTGTATGTGTGTGTATATATATTTTAATGAGGAAGTATTTAAAAATAAAATCAAAAGCACTAAAAAGCTCCTCCACTAGCTGGCGACTCTAGCAAAAGTTGATTTTTGCAGGAAACGAATGGCTCAAAGACAGTCATTTCCATTACTTTTAACTAACATATTAAAAAACTGAAATTTGAAAAGTTCGAAACTTAGATATCAATAAAAATATGAAAAAGTACAAATAGAACATAAGTTTTTTTATTGAGTTTTGAGTACTAATTTACTTTTAAACATGAAAGAAAATCGGAAGTGTTGTCATGGAGAAATCAAGAACGTACCGTAGCGACATCTAGTTTGATTTCGGGAACTAATGTTTTTTTTGAAATACTTCCTCATTTAGATGAAATCACTCGTTGGAGTTCATATTCATTATCATTATAATGCTTACGGAATAAGAAATAATAGTTCATCGATACAAGATCAAATGTTAAAATGGAGTTCAGTGAAGATCACCAATATTGACATTTCAAAATTGTGAACCATTGCGGTAATAACGACTTAGGTTATATGTTGAGTTAGCGATTAAGCCGGCAGGTGCACGATTTCATACGAAAATGTGTTATTATTACCTTACTTTACTAATTTTAGTAATACCACGTATTCCTCCAACGATTGCAAACACTAAATACTTTTCATGAGTAATTATAAGTATAATTATAGTATGTATTTCATTCAATAATGTATGCGTGATATTTCAGTAGTACGTGATCGATCTACTCGTACGTAATAAGTAAATGACGCTCTTACAAGAGTGCCTTCTTTATTTATCTTCTTGATGACGATGAACGAGGACTATTAAAGATCGATGCTAATGAAAGTAAACGATCGTCTAATGACTTTTATCATAAAGGCATATCAGTGATGGATGAAAGATGAAACTTCATATTTAAACACTTTTTTTTCCACCCATACAACTTTTTTTTTCTCTAGACTATGTGTAAAACTTTCATTACACTGTTCTATTATAATGTTAATTGAAAAGTGATTAGGAAAGTCAAATACCAACTTTTATCCAAGTAACGGCAGTGTTGCCAATTTAGCGACTTTGTCGCTAGATCTAGCGACATTTCGTTTTAAACAGCGGCTTAAATTATGTGTCTAGCGACAAAAAAAAGCTAGCGACTATTTTAACGACTTCTAGAGTTTATATAAATATTTATAAATATTTTTATAAATATTTTAAATATTACAGACTCTTATCAGAGTAAGTAATATTTAAACAATTTCGGAACGCTGCCGTAAATTCTTATACTTAAGCCGAGATCCCCCAACGCTGTACTTGTGGACGTACAACGGGGAATTCGTTTGCCAAACGTACATCGCAGCTTCAGCCATCAACTTCGGGTATTAATTCCAATTCCAGAACGGATACATTAAGTATTCCAGATTATCTGATTATTAGCGATAGTTCTGATAATGAATAAATAAACTTTTTCATCTTTTTTGGTATTAAGTTTTTGACTTTTATTTATTTATTTATTTAATTCTTCATGCACAAAAAAGTACATTGGCGGACTTAATGCCTTAGGCACTTTTAAATTCTGATAAATATTTTTTTTTGTTATATTTCATTATAGTATTGAGTTGTTGATTTTTTATTTGTCAAGTAATTGTTTTTTCGTTATTTTCAATTGTTTTTATACCGATTACAAATATTATTATAAGTAAAACAAATTATTTTCTTTTATACCAAAGGACCAAAAAACTGTGCCCTCTTCTGCCGTGCGTAAAACGATACAGAATTAGAAGTACGTGACTAACTGTATTGCGCTGTTTTATACGCACGCGCTCAGTCTTTTAGTGACTTCTAGCGACTTTTAATCTTTGTCCATAGCTAGCGACATCTAGCGACTTCTCAAACGCACGCTAACGACTTTTTGACATGTAGAGTTGGCAACGCTGAGTAACGGTCACAGTGTGTCACCTTGAAGCGGGAACAATAACAATGGTTCTAAGGTTCTGTCACAATCACAAAAGAGTACTATTGTACTGTGTCTTGCTTGTCTATCGCGCTCTGTCATATTGTCATTCATTCATGTCATGTCGTAGTTATTTTCGCGATCTATTGTGTTGTGTATGTATCTCTGTTCGGTACGGTTTTCTGTGATGTGGGTGTAATTTTGTTGAAATGTATTTACTGAAAAATAATAAATCCATCTTTATAGACTGTCTCTACATTCATTAAATATTGTGTTATTAGGTGATCTGTGAAGTGTTTGCGATTTGACGTATGAACTCCTATTTTAAGTGATTGTGAGTACGATTTTAGTTCCTGAATCAATAAATTTTAGCTTCAAGTTAGTATTACAAAAGTGTGCAAACAAGTTTTAGGTATCATAATAATTATGTCTGCCGTGAGGACAGGCCGTGTGTCCAAACCGAGAGGAAGTCACCATGCGAAGAGCCGATCAGGTATACTAGGGCACGCATGCGAAGGCTTTGCTTGTCGCTGTGTCGTAGACTGCGGGGTTTTGATTTAAGCTTCACTCTAGTTTTCATTGGATAGCCCAACTGTAAAAAAATCCTAATTTTATCATTTCTTTAAAACTCTACAAATGGTTTATTTTAATAATCTTTCAATACTTAAATGAGATTTTAGCATCTATGATTATAATGGCCATTTCAGATTGAGTTATTATTGGTGAAATAATAATGAGACATTTATTTCATTGGTGATTCTATTTTCATTACAGGTTAAAAAACTAACTTATCATTTGGTATCACTCTACTCCTCTTTTAATATGTTGATGATTACTAACACTGTCTTGAATTGATACAGGACAGTAAGGTGCATGATGCATTGTGTGACTGCTACTTGAGTCGAGGGTCTCGGTGTCTACAACACGGCTGAAGATTGTCTTGGGATGATATGGTACTTAACCATTCTAAATCTGTACAGTTTTCTTATTTTACTCCATTATAATTTGTGTATTGGGAAAAAATGGAACTGAATCTGTATCCAAAGTCTAGTTTAAGATATGAAGATATAGTTTTTCTTTGTCTAAAACTATACTGACTGAGGTAAACTTGATCACAATCACCTTTATAATTTTACTATTTTTATTTTATACAAAATATTTTGTTCATTGAAATGTTTCTTGAACTTTTATGCATGTTCATTTTTTTAATTTAAGTTGCATGTGCATATCAATGTTTTACTTTTTACATATTAAATAGAATATTCACCCATAATTTGAGGCATATTGTGACATATATTACTATTAATTATAATGTTAATGTACACACCCCAGAATGACTTAATTTCTGCAGTTGATTTTAACCTTAACTGTAATCATGTTAAGAGTTAAAATCTGCTATAGAAATTTGACTATTGTATACACTTGATGTAGTGGACTGTACCTGTACTCATAAAAGGCTGTAATTAGTATGTAGAAGGCAGAGACATCAATGCCATTAAAAGCCTTCATTAGCATTATAATAGTGTCTACCGGCAATTATTACAGATGCTTACCTGTATGTAGACTAAGGCAACTAGTTTTACTCATTATTACACTTACTAAAAAGAAACCTATAATCATTGTTTAGTTACACAAAGCTCTGTTCATGTCATTCCAATGTGACTTTCAGTTTGAGAGAAAAAGACAAAACATTTTATTACTATACAACACTTATTCATTGCTTATTGGTAAGGCCATTAATGTAGAATTAGATGCTTCATTAGGAGTGCACTTTAGTTTTGGGGTAGAGAGCCTATACTTAGACAGAATACGAATATATAATATAGTTAAACAATGCTGCTTTTGCTTTGGATTTTCATCCATAGAGTATTTTTGCACTTAGCACCTCCTGATGTTATATATATTTATCTGTCTCCTACCATATTGACATCCCAGGGTACAATTTGTTATCTTATCTCATTAATTGTATTACTTAACCCAATAGATAATGTGTTGATTAATATACTTTTATTGGACAAAATCCTCTATTGATATCAGTTTATAGGTGAATGTACGGTCAACTTCAATGATGATTCTTATCACTGCATATACCCACACTTACCTGTTTTTTATCATGCAATTTGTATCAGTGAGTGATGTCTACAGTCCTCCCTTGACTGTTTATATGACATAGATAACTTGGTACTACTATTTATGTGTTATTAAAGTATACAAAGTTGTGTTGTTATCACAAAATCTTATGATGTTATATTAAAGGCGGATGACTATTTAAATGATGTGATGAAACTGATAAAGTAAAGGATTCTATATGCTAAAGCTAATGTTTATCTGAGATAATGGGGATGAATAAGTAAATGCTGCTGTTTAATAAACCTTATCTTCAGTAAATAGTACTTATCATAGTGTTCCACAGTCTACTTGACTTTTTTTCGTTATCACTGGAGTGACTTGGAAGACTAAAATAAAGTATAAGCTGGCAGTACGGTATCACCTTTTCTCCGTCGCCCTATCCTTTTCTTTCGTTCAGAACCGCCATTTGTTAGAGCGAGAAAGATGGAGACATTTCACTTCAGATAAATATCCTATTCCCGAAATGTCTGTATTTTGAAATGTACCTATGCTAAAATGTCCAATCTACTATCATGGTGGTTGAATACACAGATAAATACACAGCAAGATAATGTGTAGCAGTGCTATTAATAAACAGAGTAAATTTACGCTAAAATTGCAATTTTAATATTAGTCCAAATTCATATGATACAGAGAATAAGCAAACCACTACCTCCTAGGAGTAAATATTACTCCCGTAGAAACTCGTACTAGGTTAACCTTTGCCAAGTCTCTGTTTAATAATATGAATTTTGACTAATACTAAGTGCAGTCTCAGCTTAAATTTACTCCAACGCTAAACCTTGTTTATTAATAACACTGTCAATGTTTTAATATTTTGCTTGCTTGCTACATATTATTCATCCGTGTGTTCAATAAACCTATCATCAGACATTTCAGAAATTGGAAATTTTGCGATTCGAACATTCTAAACTGAAAGGGAAAGAGGGTGTGCAATAGAACGCCGCGGAATTCTCGAGGTAATAAGCAACACGCTGTTTTTGTCGCTCTAGCAAAAAGCTGTTTTGATCAATAGAAGAAGTCGTTTTATTTATAATTCGATATCGGCAGTTAAGATAGTAGCTTTTTCATTAAAGTGAGAAATGTTTTTTTATTATAGTCGCGTTTTCCATACACCCTTAGGTGATACTAATATATTGGTGACCGTGACCAATATTTGCACGAGATTGCTATCTAGTTTAAGTAATTTAGAAAGTAACTTACTTAGTAAATATTACAACATAAGAACAATGCCAACGTTACAGTTGGTGTGCTTCTTATATTAAAATACAAATGATATAGTCCTCCTTCTATCTATAATGTAATAAAAAAAATAGTATGATAAAATACAGGTTCTAACTGATATTCTTCGGGCGTTTCAGTTCTGAGAATGATGGCCATAATGCAGGACAGGAATAGTGAGGAAGTACCTAAGGAATTCCTCGAGACAGGTCGTACGGGTCGCAGGAACGCCATGCCCGATATACTGCACCCGCAGGGCGCCGAGGTCACCACCTCCGACTTGCCCTCGCGTCTGCAGCAGCTCGCCACTTCGGGTCAGTACACCACATAAAGTCGCATTCATAATTGACACTACTCTCAGCAGTCTAGATGTCCCAAACGTCACATTTCTCTGGAGCACTAATACTATATCTCACTCTCGACGCAGAAAAGTTATGTTTGGTGTAAACTCAACGTTTCTCCAGTTTGTCATGGCGTACGTAAAGTTAAAATAATGTTTGTCACATGTTTCGATTTTCTTTCTGACTTAATTAACGTTGATGCTTCGTTAGCTGTCGATTCAATTCGATATCATTTAATTTACGGTGAGAACAGTGGCGGACTAAGGGGGGAAGGGGCGGTCCACCCGGGTCCTTAGGCATTAGCAGGCCCCCAAATGTCTGCAGTCATCTGTCAAAATCTTTATAACCACAAAACACTGTATTCTGTGTCTATAACGCTGTTTTTTTTATATAATCTTATCTATCATGATCAGAATATATATTTATTTCCCCGCTGCTGGGGCACAGGCCTTCCCTGTGGATGGAATAGGGAGAATGGGCCATGACTCACATAGCGGGCGCGTGTGGGTTGGTGAATGTTTATGATTGCAGATATAGCCAAGCAATTATCAGCTTAACGTGCCTCTCGAAGCACGAAAGAGCTCGACATAAAAAGCAGACAAGAATTTTGAGACTCATATAATTATATATATATAATTTTGTGTTGAGAGAATAAATGATTATTATTGTTATTTATAACATTTTTGTCCTCCCATCCTGTAACTTCCACATCGTAGACAGAACGTGCTAACCAATGCGCCATCGAGGTCCTCATCAGCTATATAATTGTGTGAATACTCTTAACTAATTTAAACGACATAAAATTTGTATGTGCCCAGTATTATCAAAGCAATACCAAATAATTAATAAACAACTTTAATTCAGTTATATAATATAATTGATAAACAGAATTTGACATTAGCGCTAATTGACTTATGAGTTAACGACGGGAGCGGCTCTATTTATTTGCTCCCAAGTGTATTTCGCGCGCATTATGGCACACCAATGTGTATACAAGAACTTAACATAGGAAATAGTACAACCAATTGTTTCTAAAAACGATAACGATATAAAAAAAACTTTTTAATATCTATATATATTAAATCGGTTAATGTAGCTCGGTGGCGTAGTCGATAAGCGCCGCGGCCCGCGATCGTAGTCGTTAAGCAACTTTCGCAAGGGTCGGTCACGAGATGGGTGACCAAAAAATTATTATCTCGAGCTACTCCGTGCTTCGGAAGGCACGTTAAGCCGTTGGTCCCGGTTGCATTTGCAGTCGTTAATACCCTCCAATCCGCATTGGGCCAGCGTGGAGGCCCATCATGGCCCTTCCTCCTTAACCATCCATAAGGAAGGCCTGAGCCCCTGCGGTGGGGACGTAAAAGGGCTGGTGATGATATATTAAATCACTACAAAAATTAAAACTATGTATATTAAAACACTGCATTCATGTAAGTGGTGTCTGCTTGTAATTAGTTTATGTACTATAATTCTAAATTAGATGTAATTATTATCTGTAAACCACAAATAGTGCATTAAACCATAAGTGAACTAACAAATAAAAAAGAAAATTGTATTGTAAATTAATAACGGAAATTTTTAGGGTTCAAAACCGATACAGTAGAAACGAGACTCTTAGGAAGACTCCACTGTGCGCTTATCTGTCACAAGGCTGATGAATCGTGATAGGAGACAGTTGACATTTTCACAGATGATGTGTTTCTGTTGCCGCTTTAATAACAAAACATAATAAAATAAATGTTCAACGGGGCTCCCAAACGTCAAACGTGTTTTTTTCTTCGTTTTTTTGATTTGATATTGATAACGAGTAGATGCTTGAAATAATCACAGTAGGTTTATATATTTTACTTTAAAAATATTTTATAGATATTGGTACCTACAGAACCTTTCGTAAGCATTTTGTAACTATACAGAAGAAAAAGCTAGTGTCTAATATTTTAAATGGGTCAAGCAAGAATAGTAAAAATTCTATAATGATTGATCCATTATCATTTATAGTATCTCTCTATAGCCCTTACGAACCAGAAATCGACCTTCCAATACAGTATCTAGTAACGTTTATCTAATAGCTTTCTAAAGAGTCGAGATAAATTGCTAAGACATTTTTTTCCTGAAAATAATCTAAAAACATCGGCTCCTATTGGTATAGTATCGGATTCAAACTAAATACACATAACATTCAATACTGTATTGAACGTTGAATATATGTCAACCAAATAGAAGCCAACTGGTAACTGCTGGTACTTATAAAACCCAAGTCATGTTTTCCAAAAAAAAAATATTTTTAACAGTTAACAATCGCTCTATTGATAAGTATAGTGATCTTATCACAAGTATTTAAGATATTATCTCTTAATTACAAGCTTTTTAGTAATTTCACCTGTTCCGATGTTTGTTTTCCTGTAATTAAATTTCACCCACTTCCCAGTCTAAGTTCTGAGCTGAAATTTGAAATGTATCTGTACTTTAAATGTCCCTTTAGTTCTAATGATATTGCAAGTATATTGCGTGGCGGCGGCAACTAAATGGCGGCGTGCACATTTCTGAACAAGCTACCAAAAATGAGTATCAAATGAAAAGATGAAAAATAATCCAAACATTATGAGGGTCCAAAAATCCCTGAGAAAAAGTAGGTAGCCTTAAGCTTTTTATTGTTTGTTTCGTCTTGGCGGGCCACTGCCGCGGCCCTAGGCCTATACACCAAACAAAAGCTTGAATTAAAAATCTTTTATTTTTCTAAAAACTAATTTTACTTGTTTTACACTAATATCATGAAAGAAACAGACTCATATTGTACAAAGTATTGACGTCAAGTATATTACTACAACGTCTACAATTGACCCTTATCGCGCATCATTTTACAATTTGATCGATAAGCTAGATCCAGATAGTGTTGTCATGTGGTATTTATGTACGCACGTGATAAGGATCGAACAGCATATTGGCGAAGCAATTAGCTTGTTTTGGTTTAATTTGGCCGCATAATATGCGATAAAATCTTACGTCAGCACTCGTGAACAATACATATCACTATATATATTTATTGTTCTACTGCGTAGAATACCGACTCTATTGATAGGTTACCTACGCTATTCTCAAGTATGCAGCATTAAGTGGGCCATAAATAGGAAACCATATTTGCAGAAAATCAAGAGTTGTCTTTCAAATTCTTTTTTAAATTGAAAATTAGATTAACTCCCGACAAACGTCCTTTAAAATTGTCACGGCGTCATTAAACCTTAATAGGCGTTTGTGCAACCGACCGTGTAAGCTCTTCAAATTCGAATTCAATGGCAGTTGTGTGAAGTTCCACTAGTTAAGTCGTAGAGTCCAAGTCAAACAGTAATCACAAGTAAAACCCTTATGTCCAGCGCCACCACCCGAACCCAAGATAATATATAAAAGTTCGTTTTCTACTTTAAACGAACTAGGATTCGAACCCGGGCCGTCAAATATGGAGACTTCTTGAAACCAATGTGAGCAAATCGGTCACGGAACTAATTATTTATGTAACAATTTTTTATTTTTTCAGATCCCGATAATCCTCAGCCCGGTCCTTCGAAATCTGATCATGACGTAAAGAACGCCGACGAGCCGCCGTTAAAAAAGGAAGGCTGCAGTTGAGCTATCTCTCTCACTCGCGGTCCCGTTCGGACTAAAGTGGACTTGCCCAAAGCATAAGTAATCTCAATCAATTATAATAAGTACTGAGTTATGTACCCCCACCACAGCTTAGGTATAGTGTACAAAATAGCTTTTTATGTTGGTGGTAATAAGGTAGGTTTTTGTAGGGAATCTAAATTATTTAGGTATTTTTATAGGGGCTCGAAGTCGAATTTAAATTTCTGAACTGTATGTAATGCTTAGGATGTGGTAGTCTTGTAAGTTTTCGAAGATTTTACCGGAGGTTAATTATTCCTGCTTAATGGAAAATGTTAAAACAATAAGGTAAATACGAAAATCAAATAAACGGACGTCATATTTGTGCAATTTATTTAATTGTTTATTGTAAAAGTTATAATTCCTATTTATAACTATAGTTGTTTTTAAAAATTTGAAGTGCAATTAGGTAATTGAGAAAGCGGGTCATATCATGCACATATTGTATATCCCCATGCGCTTATCGAAATAAATAACGTAGCATATTTGATACGTATATTTGAAAAACAAATAATTTATTTTAGTGACACTTTTTATTGCCATAAAATATAGAAAAAAAATCTTAAGCTGTGGAAAGGATGTGTTTGAAAATGAAAAGGACATGATTCAAAGAAGCTTTATATACATTTAATTTTATTTGGTTCACTTTTAAATTTAAGCACAGTTACCAACGTGAAGCTTTAGGGTCGTTTTATTTTGTTTGTTAAGTAAAATATTACAACTAGCAACCGTCTTTGCTGTGTTATATATAAGCTTCAAAATAATCATAAACTAAACAGCTCTAAATTAATTCGCCAGTGAAAGACGCATTTTACTATTCAATTGACATATTTAAAATCAATATGGCGATACAAATAATTTCACAAGAATGACAACCCACCAGCGTATTGGCGCGAAAATGATCAAACGTAAAGTCAATAATGACAATGACAGCCAACTCAAAGATAGGGTTGCCCGTAGTGAAATCGACAATTAGTGCTGCCAGTAGTAGTCAATGTTTTTCTCTCTAACAGTAGCATAGAAGTTAAAAGATTGAATAAAACACAGGAAATATTGCGGAGACGGACACAGCGAATTAAACTTATACTTTGTAGTGATATTGGTGAACTTAGGTGAGGTGTGTTGTATTTTCCTTTTTAAATCTTGACTAAAATTAGGTACTACGTTATTGACAATACCGAGGTTTATATAATCCAATTGGGACGCGTGAAATTATTATAAATAATTTGTCAGGTGTTCCTTATATAAAATAACAAATATTTATGCTTATTGAATTGTTTTCATTAAAAAAATTACGAAACAAAAGGTTTTCAATTATTTTGACATTGATGGCGTAGATGTTGGTCACTATTCGAATGGTATTTGTAACTAAAATGTATGATTGTAGCTACTAATTTATTAGATTGTGATGTGGTTATAAATCAGACTATACGCTTAGTCGAGTTATATTTACATAATATTTATTCAAATTAGTGTTAGTTAAATTATAACACATGTCGAGTTGATTTCCAATAGTACAATTTATTTTGTTTGTGGAGTGAGATGTTCTTTTAAGTATAAGTGGTGCTTATTATTTATGTTTAATATATATGTATATTCTATGTATGAAAATATACATTTTTAAATGTAATCCCATTTCATATCTATACAGATGGTCTTATTACACCATTCTAAAGCCAATTTTTATACATAACATTTTGATTGGGTTGTTCTGTTTGAGACCTTCAAAGAATTTAGCTATTTGACATACACATAGGTGTTGATGTGACACGGGTATTTGATACTTTATCACGTATTTGCTTATAAATTGTATTTGAACAATAAAGAGTTTAGTTATGTTACGTGTCAGGCGCAGGCATAATAGGAATAGGCCTTTTAATGTTTTTTTATGTGAAATAAAAAATATCTATTGTGGTTTACGTTTTATAAATTAAGTTATTGCCTCTTTGTTTTCAAAAGTTTTTGAATTATTATATTTCATATTGCATGAACAATGCTATATTGGATATAAATAAAAAACAGGTATCTGGAAATATTATGACGTAATTCCTAGTTTCAAATTCAAAGGTATTGTAAATATCTTAAATTTTACTTTATATAAATATATTTGTTTGGTTTTTATCGACATAATCGTTTTCCGCGGAGATGTGGGTATGCAAAAAGTGGTGCTGTTGTGTACAGTCGTGTGCAGCTGCAATTATAGATAAAAGTATTTTTAAGTTTACTAAAGTGATAACAAAATTCTCTTACTCGTTTAGTTTCACATTGTAAGAACTGATCTCCGGATAAAAATTAGGTACTAGTAATACGACGTATTACTGAAACTTTCTGTCCCCACGTGGTAGCACTAGTACATGTAGTAAACACTATTTATTGAGAGTAGTGAGCAAAGAGTAAAGTAGCAATGAGCATTGTAGGAATTTACACCTGTTTTCACTAACCTAAATAAAATAAGGAAAGGCCTAAATCTTACGCCTAAGGATATTAGATTCATTCCTAATTATCATGTTTTCTTTTATCCTTTGACATAATTGTAATCTGTCATATTACAAAAGTGCTTTGATCAAGGCGCCGCATAACGCATGTCACTTTATACATTAATTAATGTTGTTATGTCGTTATTAGTCATTGGTGAAATGAATGTTCAACTATTTGCGGCAGAAACGTGCCCCCCCACCCTTAAATCCGGCCCTGTCTTAAATATTTAGGCGGCAGATTTGAGCGACTCCTAAGTTTAGTGAATACGTGCATTAATATATTTTGAATTTACAGTTATAAAAAGTTATTTATATGTAAGAAGGAATGGAAACATTCATTATCAAATGACAAAATGTTTGAAAGTTTGTTTGTTTACTACAATTGCTGGCGCTGCCATGTATGCCCGAGCTTTATGTAATATTACCTGTTGTATATATTAATTATTTTTATTATAACGAAATTGTTGAGTATCAAAGTGTTATGTTTATATCAAATACTTAATTATTATGTTGCGCACTGAAACATTATTGTCGTAGATTTTTTTTTAAATTTAGTGATTAATACAATGTCGTTTTAACGAATTTTAGTAATAAAAAGTATGAGTGAGAAGTTTATACAGTTGAGTAAGTTTAACACGAACCCTTGTTTTTTATAACGAATTCGTGTACAATGAATGAAAAATACAATATTGCATCTACTGTACTTATTTAAAAGCAATAGCACGTTAGGCTACACAAAACTCTACTTACCTACTAGATTTTAAACCTTATTACGTTAGCAGTAAAACCTAAAGAAAGTTAAAGATCGCGATTTATTTTGTAATAACCTAATGTGCTGCTTGTACCTACTATACTATCTCATTGACTGTGAATGTGATCTATAATGCACAAATGATAAAAAAAAACTTAGGTACCTACCTAACTTTCGCCTTATCTTTCTACATGAACAAACATCGAATTCAAATATTTTCGGGGCCTATTGTATATCCTTATTCTAAACCTCGCAAGATGGGTACCGGCCGATGGTATGAAATTAAAACTTGTGGTCACTATTTATTGTAATATTAGTGATCGTGATATATTAAAAAAAAAAAATTAATAATAGGTAATTATGATCTTGATCCCATCAATATCTGTTATAATGACCATCACATTTACTTCGTTCTAATTTATACGTTTTTTTAACTGCATAATGGTTATTTTCGATATATGTATTTAATATCGTATGCGTTTTTGTACAATTTCAATAGTTTCATAGTCATTCATGTTTTGTTTTATTTTCAAAAGAAATAAGTGCCGCGTACTCTTGTCTATGAGATTTAAATGTAAGATTATTGGTAGCGATATATTTAATTGTAAAATAATAAATTTAAATACTTACGCCGTATCAATGAGACGCGCGTTAGGTGAAAATCAAGCGAACCGTTGTACTGTATCTATATATTAGGGTCGGTGCATATCAACGGTAGCGCTATCGCGTATTCAATAAATAGACCTACATGTACACTCGACCGATGATCCGTCAGTCCGTCGAGCGTATTAACTGATGATATTTCTGTTGATACGCTTGACGTATATTCCGTCCGATTTGCACCGACCCTTGTGATTAAAACAACTATGTAACTATTGGTTTGTCGTGATCGAAATGGCAGTATAATAAACTTGTAAACATTTAACTTTATTATCTATATGGAAATTTGTAGATATTAGAAAGTAGTTAATTTAATTTGGGACACATTAACTTATTTTAGTTAATTTAAGCCGGAACACAGCTATGACGTCACATTTTGAAACATAATTATGAAGTACGATAGCGCAGATCCGGATCTACAATGTTGCCAAGAGCAGCTAAACTTGACCCTTGTGAAGACTTTTTATATTTTATTTCATGCCCGTCCCTTCATAGGATTTTTAACACTGGCACCCGAGGTAAGTGCCCTACTTGCCTTCCTCCCAGATCCGGCCCTGTGATAATGCATCAATACGCATTATAATTATGCACAAGGTAGTTATGAAGTTTCTCCAAGGTTTGCCCCTAATGAAAATATTTTGATCTGTCACGGTTACTATAGATTGAAGAAATACCGGAAAAAAAATTGCACATAAATAACATATCGCTTCGTATCCATAGTAAATTTATAAACATATCATATTTGCTTGCCCTTAAACAAATTTTAATTTAAAAAATTAGCTATAATTCCCGTTAAACGGTTTGCAATCCTACAAACTTACATTACAAATATTACTTAATTTTACTTTTCAGTCAGATTATAATGTTTTCGCTTTTATAAAAAAGGAATAAGAGTTATGCCAAGGGCTATTTTCCGTGAAACAGTTTAAACGCACAACGTATGTATTTATCTACTTTGACCGTATGCTCACCGTCGCATTAAAGACGGAAACACATTTATGTAGTGTTGTAGTTTTTGCTATCGAGTGTTTTTCCATATATTATAATGAAATGCTAATATTTATATCGCGATACACAAATGTGTCTCTAACCATACAAAATGTATGAAACCGATTTGTTTCGAACATGCTACGAAGAAATGTATTTCTTTCTGCCTTAATTTTTCTTTTTTTTTTTTGTAACACGATGAGGTTGCTAATATAAAGGCGATAAATACGAATTGTCTCAATAAAAAAATGCACTACCATTGTAATCCAAAACGTGAGTTATGAACACCGTAAATTAAAAGGTAGTTGGTAATACGCATTAGATAGAATTTGGTAGGTATCGCAGTATTTTAAGAAAAATAAAGCACTAAAAAAGCACCTCTAAGAAAGAAAGTCAATAAACAACTCATATTCTATTTGTACTTTTTCGTATTTGTATTGATATCGAAATTTCGAATTTTACAAATTTCAGTTAATAGGAACGGAAATGACTGTCCTTGGTCCATTCGTTTCCTGCAAAAATCAACTTTTGCTAGAGTCGCCATCTAGTAGAGGTGCTTTTTTAGTGCTTTCGTTTTTTTTTAAATACTTCCTCAATGAAATGTACTATTGATTATTTATATGGACATTTGTGCAACTGACTATCATCCTAGTACAATCAATCAATCTGTCAAATGTACATTTGACAGATGTTCTGACGCGTACTAACGCATACTTTGTATTTTTTACGGTTGACGGATCTTCAGTCTGATTTGCACAGACCCTAAATCAATGTTATAATGTGATCTTAAAGTTCGATTTCGATGACATTTGTATATAGTTAATTAGTTTCGAGGTAGATACTCAGATACTGAAACTGTAAACACAATATTTCTACTTTTAATAATGTAAAGTTTGAACTGACTATTATTATACATGTCTTAATACCTATAGTATTTACAGTTTGATATAATACCTATCTAATATTTTTTTAGTAAAATGAAAAAGTCAAGAGAATGAGGAAATAATAAAACACATTTCTTCTTATCCTTTAATGCCTCTTTGAGTCAACCAGTAGAAAGTACTAGAATAAATGTAACTCACTAAAGGACGGTATAGTGTGCGAAATATTTTGTCATCAAAATGATACGTAAAACAATGAAAAAAAACTGTTTAGCAAAATATTTTTTCAAGCTGAGGTTCATTAAGAAAATAAGGTGATAAAAAATATTACAATTCAAATTTTTGGGTTTTTAATTGAGTCATATAAATAACATTTAACTATTTGATTAACACTGACGTGTTAAAAGTACCTACGAAGCGACCAATATTTCGTTTCTTATATACTTCCTCATTGTCATTCAAGTCAATTAGATTAATTTCGTATGCACGTAAAGAAAATGATGTTAATAACATTACACTTATATTAGTGGAATTTGTTTTGAAAAAAATCCGAATAATAATGATTTATAATGTCAGATTTCGTTTATTTTCCCTTGCATCATTGTATGGATTATGAAGGAACCTAAAAAGAAAGTCTGGTACTGTTAACAGCACACAAGGTTATGCAAACAGTATTTTTTTTTGGATACATCACAGACTCTATTTACAAACAAATATGACAGGAACACTGGAAAATACTACAATACAATCAAAATATTACTCAGGCCTGTCAGGGGCCGCCAAAATCATCATTTATATAATACCTTTTTCAGTCTCAAATCTCTTTACAATTTGTAGGCTTCTGTCATGAAATAACAGAAAAATATAATATAAAATCCAGCTTCATGGAGCGTAGGGGGGGGGGGGGGAGCAAAGTTCTGAAACCGGGCAAACTTATCTCGGAAGCATCTTCATACAAACCTATTAGTTCACTACCAGAACTGTTGAAATTGTTTTTCAGATAAGATTTCAGAATAGTTTATCACACCTAAAAGATATAAAAGCAGGAGTTCCTCAAGGTTTAGTCCTGGGACCTATTCTTTACACTGTTCACACCTCCGATTTACCTATATCATCTGAAGTAATGATAGCGATATACGCGGATGACACAGATATACTTTCGTGCAGTATAAACCCATAGATTGCATCAAATAAACTCCAATCACACTTGAATGATGTTGATCTATGGTTAAAGAAATGGAGAATAAAGGCCAGTGCTTCAAAATCAACTCACATTACCTTTACGCTGAAGAATTAGGACTGTCCCTTCGTTATAATTGACAATATTGTCTTGCCTCACAAAACAACAGTAAAGTATTTGAGACTAGACCTGGATAGGAGACTGACTTGGAGAGATCACATAAAAGCTAAAAGCGTGATCTCTTAGAGTGAGCTAATATAAAAATCAGAGAAATGCATTGGCTTATTGGAACGCAACATTATTCAATCTGGAAAATTAACTCTCCATCTACAAATCTTTAATGAAACCCATCTGGATATACGGAATAGAACTCTGGGGCTCAGAAAGTCATTCTATCATCGAAAAAGTTCAGCGATCTCAGAAATATGCTCTGAAGGTTCTGTACAATGCAATGCCATGGTTCACGAAAAACGTTCAAGTATATGAATATTTGCAAATACCCTATATTAAGGATAATATGTAACGTTATGACGTAATAACAAAACGCCTTAAAAGAGACTAACTGGCTGCTGTGTGACAGGATCTTTATGGTCTTTAATATTAAAGGGACACCTCATAATTGGATGTGTGGTCTCACAAAGTGGAATACTAGTTAGTCTGATTCTAGCTAAGCGGCTGATTGCAGATAGAAATAATAAACTTAAAAAAAAACAAGAAGCAAACTAGCACAGGTATATAGTAACTACGACATTGTGAGCACTGTCTAAGATCTACTTTATTATCATGACGTTATCCAACTGCATTATATTATCATACATACATACATGTGCCTTATAAAATATTGTATGTATTAAACGTAAATTAAGTTGTAATGAAAAATAAAGTTGTAAAATAAATATAGTGGCTGTATGTTTTGTATACCTTTTCCTTTTTGAAATTATTTATGCCATCTACTCTTTGCTCGGTTGAGCTGCCAATTACGAGTAAAATACCTGAAAATAGGGTTATTTGTAGTCTTAAAGGAAGTTTTCTAAGGATTTTAATTTTTTCTTTAAATGGCTACTTTGTGTTAACTATAATTCTTATATTTTTTACCAAAACTTCTACGAGACTTGAAAGAGAGAGTTAACTGTGTTAAAAACTCTTTGCATTAACTGCTGCACGTCAAGCTACCACATTTTTTTTTATCCAAATAGAACTGAACTTATAGCAACTAAATAAAAGAAGAAGAAATATGACAGTTAGTGTAGCTTATCGGTACTTTTTATAGTCTGTGATGTAGCCTGACGTGCTGTTGACTGTACTTTGTGTATTTGATGTTATTGACGCGGTAAAGCAAGAATTTAATCTGGCAGCACAATTTGTCAGTTTGGTTTGATGATTGATGTCCTCATACGGATAAGTAGAGAAAGTGTTTTCCAAATTAATTGCAATTAATACAATTAAATTGTGAAATGAATAATTCTACGCTGTGAGAAATGTTATTATTGTCGTCCGAAGAACGTCCTATGTGCCAAAACATACATTCATTAGAGCTAAAATGCTGGAAAACCGTGGTGACTGACACATCGGAAGTTGTGTATATCAAGTGATTTTTCGTGTATTTTATTATTTTATCTGAAAGAATGCCGAGAGGTGAAAATAGACCAAGTGTCCTGTTATCTAGAGAGGAGAATGACCAAGTGTTCAGTCTTATTGGTCCTAAATGTCAGGTATGTGTAATGGGTCAGGCAGTGGCCTCTCTGATTCATAATAACTTTCAGATTACGTACCACCTTTGTATCTTGGAATTGACAAATTATCAGTTATTGTTTTATCAACGTGATAAACATTATTTCTGGTAATTTTGTAGTATTTATCTAAATGATTTTTATGTCAATATTCAGATTCAATCATCTTATAATAAACCCTGTTTTGTGATATTTAAGCTTTACATAAAAACTTGTTTTATCACTTGTTGATAAAATTAAAATAATTCAACTATCATAATAACCTTGCCATTTTTAGATTTGTGTATTGGAATCTTTGATTGATGAATAAGTTCAGAATGAATTACACTATTATCTTTTTGACATGTGTAAAATGTTATTTGGTACTTCAAGGTTTTTAAGTATACCTTGTACAAAGCAAATTAAAAATATCATAACCTTTATGTTCACCTCTTTATTCCAAAATTCAGTTACTAATCCCTGCAATTCAACATTCAAAATCAGTTAAAACTCTTTTATAACCTTATTTATATATCAAAGATAATAAATTATGTATTTTTTATACCATAATATTATTAAAATGTATTTCTCACATTTTCGCATAGAGTAATAAAGAATTGCCAATGTTATAATTGAAAACTATTGATGGCTAATGTACTGTGCGGGTCAATAGAAATGTAATACAAACAGAAATATGTTATATATTTTTTAAGCATTGAGAGGGATTAAGACGGAAATTAATATGATACCTAAATTTAAATTTAAAGTAATTAATTTAGATAAACCAGTCTGAAAGTAGTTAAGTCCTTACCATATGTGTTTCATTTATTTTTGTGACAGAGTACCGTAACTTAAGTTTAAAGTAGTTAATTTATATAAATCAGTCTGAAAGGAGCCAAGTCCTTACTATATGTGTTTCATTTATTTTTGTGACAGAGTTTAGCAACAGCTGTAGTACAACTGTTCACAACTGAAGGTCCAGAACATTCAGAATGGAAGAAGAAGGATACAGGTGTCCTATGCCTTATAAAAGACAATGGCAAACGATCTTACTTTTTCCGCATTTACTGTCTCTACAGAAAAGCACTTATTTGGGAACATGAAGTATACATGGAGATAGAGTACAAGAATCCTAGGCCTTTTTTACACACCTTTGAAGCTGAAGTAAGTCCTCATGGTTAACCTATTATTAATCCTCGGAAATATATTACATTTAAAAAAGTATATAATGTTGGCAATTCTGTTGGTAGAAGTTAGGCTAATTTTGGTATTAACTATTTTTATATGTGTAAACAATTACATAGATAAACTTATTATACTATACCTGTTATATACATAGGACTGTTATTATATTTCTTAGATCACATGTAACAATAAGATAACATTTTAGGTAATGCAAATTATATTATAGTTTTTTAAGTTACTTTAGATCAGCTTAGCTTTGAAATGATTATGGTTGACAAAACCAAAAAAAAATTAAGTTTTGCCAAGCCTAGCTTTAGCCAGGCCTTGGGCATGGCAGGGCACATTTTGAGAAATGCTGCTTTAGAGAGTGTTACAACAGAATTGGCACCAATGACCTATCAAATGCGTAATGTCTTTAATGATGGATACAGCTATTGTAGGGTTGCCAAGCCCAAATTTCACAAATAAAGAATTCAAATGAATGGAAAAGCCAGGACAATTCAGGTTAAAAACAGAAGAATAGATAATATGGAATTTCAACTAATAATTATCTACAAATTTTAATTAAAACTATAAATGAATAATGTTAAATGAGCTGGAACAATGTTAGATAAAGAATCAAACTGCAACATAAAAAATTCCAAAGCAGCTTGTAAACATTAAAATGCATGACTGTAAGGATGTAGACATACCTAAAAACATTCCAGGACATCCTGATATTACAGAAACTTAAGAAAACAGGATGGTTGGCAACCCTGATTTATTACATTTCTGCATATCTTTACATTTAGCTTTTAACTCTCTTTTTTATAACATGAAATTATTAAGATAATATGGTTCTAGGAATATATGACTGCATTCAACTTTGCCAGTGAAGATGAAGCCAGAGTCCTTAGAATTATTCTCATTGAAAAGATTGAGTTGCGGAAACAGCGGAGAGAAGGTATGTACTATTCGAACTGACATTATAAACATTATATTAATATCAGTTTTAAAAACCCTGCACATTAGACGTTTGGTTGCCCGCTACACTTGAAAACAGGTATATATCACAGTAAAACATTCCCTTATTCACTTATATCACTTATGAATAGCGTGACCAGACGTCACGTTTTAAATGGGACTGTGAAGTTCATCGGTTGTCTGGGACAGAAAACCAAGGTGACCCAGAAGGTAACCCAGGTACGCTAAAATGTACCATTTTCAAAATGGTGAGAAAATTTTATTGATACGAGAAAGACGAGAATGCGATGCTACATGCGAAATTCAATTACTTTGGAGTTATTTGAAGTCTCATATACCGAAAAGCAAGTGTCGCGACACTAGTTTTGTCATGAAAATAGATGTGAAATTAGTTTCGTATGACTACTATAGTACTTTTACTAATGGTTATGTTGCGATAGTGAACAATTGCACTCGTAAACGCACACTTGAAAATTAATGCAATGAAACTACTTTCATAATGTAAATTAAAAAATCGTAAGGCGCGCAGCAATTCAAATACCAATCGCATTGTGCGTTTCTTCTAATCTAATCGATATAAATAAACATTACACAACATTTGTGTATTGTAAATATATAATGACTTGTTATATAAATTGGATGTGACCACCATACGGAATATGAATGCCTATACTTATACGAAGGATACCGCGACCAAAAACACCCAAACCCCAAAATATACATTAGAAAAAACGGCATTTGATCCAGCCTACGATTTCTATGCTTAGTTTAATTTACTTCTGTGTAAATTTTAAATGAAGAATTAAAAAATGTTTGATTATAGAATATCTTTCACTTGTTCAGAAATACCTTTAATCTTTAAAACAGTCTTACATTGATTACGTAAACCAACCAACGTTGGATAATATGTAATTGACGACATTACTTTCACCCAGAATTGTCACATTTATTACGTTATTCCTCGTAAATCTCTTTATAAGTTACTAGCTGTTGTCTCGCGATTTATAGTCTATCTCCCGCGTATAATGTATAATGTAGATTCTCGCAGGTATAAGAATTTCTGAAATCAGTCCAGTAGTTTCAAAGCCTATTCAATGGAATCTTTTCTCTTTATCATATTAGTACAAATTGAAAATTATGAATACATCGCAAAATGTGACAAATAAAATGCCGAAAATATTACGGAAACGTAATCGGTAGACATTCTTCTTTGAACTTATTTAATTTTAGACCTTATTTCTGATGTAATAAAACCACAGTTTTCTGTTTACGTAGCAGGTCTCAGGATAACATTTTATCCATAACTTGTACTCTATTTTGGTATTTGTTTGTCTATAATAGTCTGTATCCGTGTTGGCCGTGACTTGGTTTATGTATAAGCTTTCTCCTCCCTCTCCGTAGTTTATTTGAAATGTCCTGACTTCACTGTTGGCACATGTGATGGATCTGTGAACGCATAGTGTATTTTTCGTTCGTGTACTCATTGTGTTTACTAACATTATCGTCCCTACATAAGCAATGACATACGGTTGTATGTATTCGGCGTTTGTATATTTTAATTAGTTCCAAACCTCTTAAAAAACGAATATTTAAGATCCTTACTAGACGTTAATAATGATTATTTTGAAGAGTTTTACTTGTCCTGTTAATTATTAGTATGTACATGTATGGGGTCCGCAGTTTCATCCATGGACGATTCAACAATTACACCAAAAATTTACCTAGTTAACTGTCATATGGCTATATAGCTCTCATTTTGAACAATGATGTCCCAAACCAAATTGCTACGTCTAATTCATTGTTATTCAGAAATCGCGCTTTATTTTTATTTAAAGTTGGATTAAAAAAGAAATACATAAAATACGGGCGCACATTTAATCCAAAATTGAATTTGAAATAAGTTTTAAAATATTTTGAAATCCCGGATTAGAACTCAATAGAAACATCAAATACGAAAACAACATTTGTCTTCACAAACTTACTTACTCTGTAGTCGGTCCCTTATCAGTGAGGATCGTGGTCACTGGAATTCGTCAAACAAACAATCCTTTCTCCATCGATTCCGGTCGGAAGCAGCCCTCACCACCTCGCAGAACTCGGGTAGGGATGTAGCTGCTTTCACCTGGTCAGACCATCGTGTCGGTGACCGACCTACAGATCTTTTTCCTTCTGTATTTCCAACGCTGAACAGTTTTTCAAGCCAATATCTCCTTTTCGCATAATGTGGCCGAAATAACAAAGTATGCGTTGCAGACACAACTCGATAGTCGGGATTTAATGTCAAGCTGGGAGAGAATAGACACTTGTGCGTTTGACTGTCCACGGTATTCGGAGCATACGCCTCCAGCACCACATTTTGAATGCATCTAATCTCTGTCTCCTTTACAACAACATGTTGTTTTATGGAAACGTACAAAAACCGATGTTGTTTAATAAAATTGACAAACTATTTAAAGGTGCCCTTTACAATATTCTTTGGGGTGCGAAGCTTTGTATCATTTGTGTATCATACAAAAATAACGTATTTTAGGACCCATATCTTCTACTGTTTTGTTGTATTTTACAAGGATAGAGCATAGGGCAAAAAGCTGGGGAACTGTTTATTCGGATATCCATTCATATCATGATACGGATATAATTACAATAACAGATTGAATAGTAAAAAATGGTTCATAGAAATATTTTAATTCCCTCTACAAACATTCACTCTCATTAACATCCATTTATTTGCTGTTTTTCGGGATAAAACATAACCTATATTTACCGCATATGATGTAGCTTCCCGTAGGTGGAAGAATTTTTGAAATCGGTCCAGTATAGGTGGGGTTACAGTTCAATATTAAGAGTTATTAAACTGTTCAGTGACAAAGATTTAGTCTTGCATATTCAGTCTTTAAAATCAATTCCATGGTTTTACTTAAAATAAAACAAGAAGCTAGTATTATTAGATTGTAGGTTTTTGCTATTAAATCGAATATATTTCGTAAAGTATGATCATATTCAAAGCTTTATTACTATTACGAAACAATCAGAAGGAAGACTCATTAATTGTTTTCCCTCGAGCCGTCGTAACGTTATTGTGCTATCGATCGTTGACAAATATTGATATTGTGTCACGCGACACTACATAGATACTGTAGTATTAAACAGAAACCTTATCTGCTCATTTACTAATCTTAATCAGACATTGATTGATTTTGTTACGATTTACAATCCCACATAACGGATGGTATTACGGAATTCTATTTTTAAAATGCCAATTTGTTTTGTATTCACAATTGCATGCTCTATTTTTCGCATAATTTCTACAACATTATTTCGGTGGTATTAAACCTCTTTTGTTTGTGGAAATAAGTGTAATTTTTTACTATTTTCCTCCCAAAATAGATTTGATTTAATTGTTCAGCAATTTTGCAACTGTAACACATCACTCGTTTCCTGTTTGTCCCCTCATAGCGACAGGATGAATGATCAAATAGGCATAAACAAGTTACTGTAGTGTACCAATATTGTTTTTGGAGTTGATAAACACAAATACTTAACTGGTTAAGGATCAGAACGATAAAAAAAGCCCATACATTAGCCTGAATTGACTTTCCGTTTGTGGCTGTTATGGTAACTAAGGGTCGAGGACTTCATGCCAGAAAGGTAACAGAGTAAGCAGATAATTGAGCGCGACAAGGAATGGTTTTTATATACTTCTTTCACTTCCTTAACGCTCGTGGCTCTTTACATACATCTTCTTCTTTACAGACATTTAACTGAAGATAGAATAACAATGTCTACAAGTCGCAGTTCCAAATATTTGTCTTAACGATAGACTGTGGTCTAAAAGGGGGTATAGAGAAGGGAGTTAATAAGTAGGAAACTCGTTCAGTTGAGCGTTGTAAATTTTGTTTCGTAAAATCTCGTGTTTGCGTCGTATTATATACCTACACCATTATTTAATACCACAATGAGACTGTGTACGAGTTTCCAGCTCGTTACGTTTCATTCAGAGGTAAAACTCTGACCGTGCTATCAATCTGTCAATTTTTCTGAGGTTTAAAGACAGCAATGTATAAAACCTAAATTATTCTATGTCGTGCTAATAATATAAATAATGCGAATGTTTGTGAGGATTTATGTATGTAATGCAAACTAATTTTGATGAAATTTGACAAACTGATATTCCTAAACCTATATTAACATAGGCTACTTTTTATCCTAATAAACGGTCACTAAAAATCACGCGGGCGAAACCGCTTGCGGAAACCTAGGATTAATATATATAAGTCGTGGTAGTATAGACTCTTAATATTGCAGAAAGGCGACAACGGTCTATGTTGGCGGCGCGTGCTAATAGTACGACGTCGGTGGGGAACACGGCGCCCGTCCTCAGGCAAAATGGAGTTCCACCACCACAGCCGCAAGCACCCACGCCAGTGCCTATGCCCAAAGCCAACGTTATGGGTACGAACTTATTTGTGACGCAACGGATATTTATATTAGCGTAAAATAAAATACGTTTTCACTGTGAACATGAGAAGGCATGTCATCTATGAGTTAGTTTAAGTTGATAAAATCATGTAACAGCCATGTCACAGGAATAGTCAATTACAGTGGCATGCCTAGACTTCGAACATTTTATTTTTTTATTACCTTTTTTTAACATTTCAGATGTTGTGCTTTTTAATAAAAAATATTATCACAATGAAATGGGTCTGGTATAACATTTGCACCATACCATAGTTATTTTTTTGGATAAATATCTGATAATTATCTATAGTTATTGGCAATAATCTTTATAAATACAGAAAAGCATTCATAATTGAATGAACTTTTATTTTTGTTAAAATACATATAAAAAATATACAAACAAAATAAACGAAAGAACTGTCAAATTACATTTAAACCGAAAGTGAACATATAAATAAAGTATTTTTTAATAAAAAGGGGTCTTACAATTTTTTTTGTTCTGTAGGTCCATTCTAGACATTTGACAGTTGTTTAAAGATTCGCCTTTAATTACAAGTCTTAAAGTACAAAAGGAGTTTGTGTAGTGTTTTATAATTATCAATGTATATTTATCACTCCGAACCCTGTACAATAATACCTACAACTTATCCTTATAGGTAGTGGATATACCCTCAAGAATTCTGGTAAAAAGAAGCCTACAAGAAAACTTACAAAAGCAGACATCGGTATCCCGCAAGACTTCAAACACGTATCACACGTCGGCTGGGACGCTGATAAAGGTACACATACACACACACACACGCACAGAAAGGTGTCAATCTCATAAAAATTGTAATTTCTGATGAAATAGATACAAGTTATCTATAGCTCGAAAATTAAAAAGAACTTCTCCATATATGTTTGATATGATCCCTGCGTATCAAAGTTCTAGAATTTAAATTATAAAACGATGACACTTTTTATTAATATGGGAAATGCAGGCTTATCCATACCGTGACAACATAACCTTAGTAGCAAAAATATCTGCCGACTATCAACCTCAGATTAAAATAATAAGACTTAAATCTTGTTGTTTTGTACATTTCGAACCTGAACCGAGTTACTTGACGTATTCTTATCGAATACCTTAATAAAATTATGTATTAAATTATATTTTGTCATCAACCTTTTAATGTCCCCATTACAGGGGCACAGATCGGCCCAAATAGGAACAATGAGCAATAACCAACGACGCAAGCCAAGGTTAAGTTGGTGGGTGTTAATGAATGTAAATTCAGCCGAAACCAACGACTTAACGCTATTTATTTATTTATTTTTTCATTTATTTGTGGCAACAACAGTCATACATAATTATGTTACTTAAAATACACTTATTCATATAGCTAAAGACCTAACGTGCCATCGTTTTACTAACATAATATTTGATGGAAAGTCTTATTTAAATAGTTTACATAAACATAAAAACAAATACTTGATTGGAAGACAAACTTCTGACTAAGAAGACAAAAAATAAAACGAAACGCTATAATTTCATTTAACAGTTGCCCATAATAATTGATTACAATTAAAGTTCTTATTCTATTAAAGTAGTTGAAAGCACGTGTTATAAATCTAAATAAAATTAAAGTTAAAGTTCATTTCTAACAATTTGTTGTGCTAAAGTTTTCTTTAATTTGCTAAGAGAAGTATTAAAAAGATCTATACCAGTAAAATTTCTGTTATACATGTTGGTGGAACGGTATATAAAACAATTTTTTGTGTAAAGCTTATTTAGGTTTGGGGGAGCGAAAAGTAAACGTTTACGAGAAGAGCGCACCGGAATTCGGACCCGGGATACGAAACGGATTCTACTTAAGAGAGTTGGTTATGTCCTTACCTTTGCGAAGATCGCTAAACCTCCACATGGAGACCGCAAGCGGTAACCGCTGCACCTTCGATATATTTATGATTTTGTATTTAGGTTTCGACGTGGAGAACTTACCTGGCGAGGACATGCTAACGTTCTTCTGCAAGGCGGGCGTGTCGGCGAGACAGCTGAGGGATCGAGACACGAGACAGTTCATATACGAGTTCATCGACAAGAACGGCGGCATCGATGCGGTGAAAGAGGAGCTGCACGAAACGCACAGACCCATCTCAGGTACAAACTGACAATACCTTTAGTTTCCGTAGTAAAATTTGTCCCAAAATTGCTCAAAAATTAATTTTAGATTGTAATAAACGTAGATATTTTGAGACATAAAATCGCATGACTAACTTATGTAAAATCAAAAGTCGATTTTTTTATTAACGTATCACGTGACTCTATATGCGACCCGCCATTGTGTGACGTCACTCCGGAAACATCTGTGAGATCAATCGAAAATAGATGCCTATTTATTATAAATAAATAAAAAAAAAGTCGTTTTTGTCTCGTTTAATCCAATTCATAGTATATGCGCCTTTGTATACATACCGATATGACGTCATGAACAGCGGTTTCACGGGTATAAAAACAAATTATTTAATTTTAAGGCATGAAAACTTGTATATTCAAAAAAAATTGGCTTATTTAAAGAAAATAAATCAAAGACTATTTAAAACAGAGTCAAACACTTAATAAATATCCTACATAACTTAGAAAACAATGCCGCGTTACTTTAAAATTTCCAATATATAAATTATATATAAATTATAACAATGCCGCGTTACTTTAAAATTTCCAATATATAAATTATTCATATACTTATTTGTAGTGCAAAGTGAGAGACAGAACGCCGCGCCTCCTGTACCGTCGCGGAGCCCCGCCCCGCCACATCCGCCTGCACCACGTGAGTTGTAAATAATACTATAGCCTGTGTACTAATACGGGTGTAGACGGCAAACTAAAATAAATACATTTCTTTTCCTGGTAGTATTTAACATACTATTAATCACAATTTTATGCTTATTATATATATAATATCGCTTATATTAATTTTGAAAAAACTAACAGCGCGTGACGTCACGCCCCTCTTACATCAGAACTTCGAGAATTGAACCTAATGCATACATAGAACGGTAGGTATTCGTTTCAGAGGGCCGTGACGTCATAGCGATGCCATGATTGAATTTGGCGTTTATGTAAGAAATTTTGAAAGCTAAAATTATTTTTAGCTTTTGAGCTTATTGAACGAATTATACTTTTTTTTTAAGTTACTTGAATACTCAATCATATTGAGTTCACTTTACTATGACTCTTTATAATTTTTTTTACTAAAGATAATTTAATTAATTAGAGAAAAAATAATACATACAAACATAATTAGTACATACTAATACATACAAGGATACAGTTTTGTCCAGGCGAGCTTATCTATAATTAACCTTGTTTTTATGTTATTCTTTGTTATATTTACAACTATGAAATGTGTATTATTAATTTGTCAATGATATGGTATATATAGCATCCTTATATCATATGTATCGATACATATATTTTAGAGTTTTTTAAACACACTGTGTTATATTAATAACAATTATTATGTAACAGCGTCTCGTGCCCCGCCGCCGCCCCCCGCGCGTGCTGTGCCTCCTCCGCCCCGCAACCCGCCGCCGCCCAGACCTGTGCAACGTACGTACTATCAACATTGCTATGTTATTATAGCCAAAGCATAAAGCCTCCCTTGTGCCATTGTTGTATACTCTAATAATGGAGTGTTACTAACTTTTTTAAAGGAAAAGGGATCTTAACATATACAGCCGTCTGTTTTATTATTTATTTATGTTTTCTTAAAGGATGGAGTTTTAAGATTAAACGCTTCTTTAGAGTTTTTGAGGCAATGTAAAGATATAGGAATGTAGTGAAGAGTGCAGGAACGATTAATGGAAAATTTTCCCGTGCAAATTTGTACACTTTCATCACATCGGACACACAACATAGTCGCGCTGCTGAGGCTCGGGCCTTCCATATGGAGAAAATCAAATGTATAGAACAGGCCAAAATTCACTACGCGGGCTCAGCGTGAATCGGATGTTGTCCTCCTGCAAATCCAACTGGAACCGATCGCTTTACGTGCCAACTGAAGCACTTAGGAGTCCGACGTAATAAAACTTTTGATCGCACATCTTACACCCTCGCGAAAGGAGCTCGACATCCACATCGCAGGCCTAACTCGATAACCACTGCGTCATGGAGCCTTTCCATTTACACCATATAAAAATAATAAAGCATTTATTTTGTCCACACACAACACAATACAGTATAAAATAAACAAGACAATTAACAAGTTATGTACAGATAGTAATCAATCTTGTTATATTGCTACAGCACCTGTGTCAGCGCCGCCGTCAGCGCCGCCCCCTCCACCGCCGCCACCCGCGCCCCCCGCCGCGCCGCCGCCCCCGCCCCCGCCCGCGCCCCCCGCGCCGCCCCCACCCTGCGCCCCCTCCGGCCCCGCGTCTGCGCCCGCGCCCATGGACCCGCGAGCCGCCCTCATGGATAGCATTCGCAACGGAAATAAAGCACTCCGGGTGAGATACTATTTCTTATTTAAATTGGCGAATAATGACCTGTTTCCATCTTTAATATATATCACTGAAACGTTGATGTACTACGTTTTTTATACTTCTTTGGAATTCTTGAAGGAAGGTGTAGTAATGCAGGACTTTCTACAGGAAAGAAGGTGATCCGTTCGCATTCCTGACCATTATATACAAAAAAACACTTGTTCATTTATAGAACACGACCCTTTATTTCATAAAAATAGCTTTCATTTTATTTTAATATTCAAATTAGGAAACTTAAAATATTTCTATGAAATCTTTTTAATTCTCATATACGTTCATTTATCAAGTTATTGTCTAAAACTTTAATATGATATCGTTATATAATACTTATTTGTGATAAAAAAAAAATTGCAAACATAATAATTGTTAATAATTTCCCTTTTTTAGCATGTGGAAGTTGGACAGAAGCCTTCGTCCACCGATGACAGCAGAAGCAACCTGCTCAGCGAAATCAGACAAGGAGTCGAGTTACGCTCTGTGAGTTACTATTATTATACTTGTTTGATTAGTTTAACTAAGCATCTCTATAGTTCTTAGATGTAGTAAAATGACATTTCCTAATGTCACTAGTGAGGTGGTAAACAATTAATTGAATTATTCTGAAAAATGTTGTAATTGTATTGTTTTAATAATTAAATTGTGAGCGTTCTCCTTTTCACTTAAAGTCAATGTACTTCCATATGTCATGCTTTGTTTATAACGTAGGCATGTGATGAAACGTAAAACCCAGGACAATCCTTAAAATTATGTCGATGTTGCTTCTTTTACATAATAATTCATTTATAAATGGTGAATTATTTTCCAGCAAGGCTGCATTCACTTTAGAGCTTTTTATGTCAATGTTTGGGATCTCGTACTTCTGATTTATAAATTTGTTTTCGTCCATTTTTACATGCCATTCTGGGCCTTTCCACCATAACTTCTGATGATATAGTTTATCTGATGATAATCCCCTCGTCGCACAATCAGCTGCATTTTCTTCTGACCGTACATGTCTCCAAGAAGAAGGTGGAATAATGTCTGTGATTTGTTGCACTCTGTTTGCAACAAATGGTTTGCATTTGATAGTTTCGCCATGTAACCATCCCAATACTATCATAGAGTCGGTCCATGCATATACCTACATGTTGTCCTTTGGTAAAGATGCTATTAATTTTCTTATTAATTGAGATAACAGAAGAGCTCCTAGTAATTCCATTCGAAGTAATTTAATTTGTTTATGATTTGGTGCTATTTTAGTTTTCGCGGCAATCAATGTTGATGAGCACTCGCCCTTATTATTATTTGTCACTATGTAAACTGCGCATGCATAAGCGCGTTCTGATGCATCGAAAAGTCGATATTTTGTAAATTACGTCTCAAAGTTAGCCATTCATTTTGTATGTCTTGGGGTAATTCGGTATCCCATTCAAAGTCTGGTTTCCAAGTCTTTTGAAAAAGGAATCCGGCTCGAAGGACCATGTAAAGTGTAGGTGTAAATCTACACTTTAAAGTTGCTGTGAGTGTTGAAGACCGTAGAGAAAAATGATAAGAAAGATGTGCTTTGTCGCGGTCTTTATTAAACACACTAAGATTACATGCAGAAAAATGTCAATACGTAAATTAATAAAATATTACTGCTACAGCTAAACTAGATCAATAAACGAGTCATTCGAGTAAAATGCTGATGACGCTCAAGGCTGCTATATACTAAATGTACGGGTTTACTCGTACAAATATCATAGATTGGGAGAAAACATTTTACTATACAAAATATTTAATTATGACTTACCTTATCACATAGAATAGAAATTCGAATTTACATGTATTTCTATTATAATAATACATCGTACAATGATTTCAGAACTTAGTTTGATACTGATTGTTCAACCCTTAAAGGCTTAAACCCTTTGTAAGCCGATCAGTGTGACAACTTTTAAAGCACAGATTTCTAACTAGATGTCGCTAAGGATTTCAAAATATTCATAGTTTTTATTCAAATTATCCATGATATACGTGACGAATTTCTCTTTGATGAAATAAATTTCAATTGAGTTTCGAAAATTAATTAATTTATAATATTTGCTGATTCCAAATAAGTAACATTGCAACTGAGATATATTGAGATCGCTTGGTTCAGATAAGCTTTTTAAAGGTTACAATTTTGAAAAGAAAAGATTCGTACGACTGACAAAATGTCTGAAAGCCATTTATGATAGATGCGAGTAGGTACCCAATTTACACCCTCGGCGACGTTTTCGATGCCAAATTCGTCTGCTTATTTATAAGGGAGAAAATAATATTTAATATGTAATAATGTATTTAAATTATTTATTGTATAGCAAAGCTTGCGTAGTTGTGACTAGGAAAGAAAGACACAAGACAGATGTCACAGTATTTTAAATAAACGACATACACTGCCAGGTTGTTCACATTGAAAGTACAGTAAAAGCTCCTTATTCGCGGTGGTTACGTTCCTTAAATAGACCGCGAATACAGAAAACGCGAATACGGGATGGCATTTAGTATAGAATTATAGGGGATACGTTCCTGACGACGAAATAAAAAAAGCGAACACATAAAAAATCAGTTTAATTTAAGTTTTTGATCATATATACACGTCACATAATATCTTCAGGTTTAGGCAATGGTTTAAAAAAAATTGTGAATTTTCTTGCTTGGCAGACTTTAAGAGCTTTCTCAGTTCACACTGATATTCAGCAGTGGCACTAGCAATTTGCCTCTTAAAAATAAGACTTCATTCCATTGATGGATCAATTTTCATAAAGAAATCACGAAGCTCATTTGCCATTCTTATGCCTTCACTAAGATTTTACAGATTAAATGTCACGTTGCCAGTGCCTGTTGGCGCCTCTTCTTCAATGGGTTGTGAATTTAACATTTCCTCCAAGTCGGTTTCAGTCAAATCTTCATCCTATGATTCGAGCAACTCCTGAATATCACTTGATTCTATTTGTTCGAATCCATCTCGTCCTATTCCACTTGTTTACAGTAAAAGTTTTAATTTCTTCCTCATTTTCAGCAGTCAGAACCGGCCATAGTTTTTTCCAGCATGATTTCAATGTGCGCTTCAGTTCTTGCAATGATTCTTGTATGTTTACGATGTATTTTGCTATGTCAAATTTCTTCCAGCATTCCATAACATTCATATCAGGATCACATTCCATATTATCCAGTATGATTTTGAAGGTCCGTCTTATGTAATAGAGCTTAAAGGTCTGGATTATTCCTTGGTTGAAGGTAGACGCAAAGCCGTCTTTTCTTTTGAAAACACAATCTAGGCGTAGTTGTAATAAGGTCTATTTTATTTATCTCTTTATTAATCCACTTGCTGACAAATGATACCGAATGCTTTTTATTTAGGGACATATTATTATATGAATATACCGATGTACCGATTCAATCCGCGTGTTGTCATTAAAAATAATAACGTCATTGTTTTTAATTTCGTTTGCAGTATCGTGTGTGACAGTTTCAAAATCATTATTTTAAAATGAGAAAATAATTGGGAATACGTAATTTATTAATTAAATTTAATGTTCATAATGAAAAATGTTTAAACCAGCCCAGGTACTATGAGATGGGGCTCGAACCCAAGACCTTTCGTAATCCGAACGGCTGCTCTAACCACTGCTTATCAGCTGAAAAAAAAAACTTAAAGTATCAATTAAAATGAAAATTTGTACTAATTATTATATTAAATAAATTTGCATTCATAATGCTATCTTGGAATATATTCTTAGTGAAAAATGCTAAAATTTTTCACCAGTCGCAGGTGTTCTGTCGTCGGTTCGACTGAGTACCGGTGGCTTATTCCGTTTATCCACCCTGAAACAGCCACCCTAAGGTGGATACTCGGAAACGCGTCGAACGCGCGAAGTCATGTTTGAATGTTCTTCTTAATTTTTACCCCAAGTATAGTGGAATAAAATTGTCTACTACACAAAAGCGTCTATCGTGTATATATAAGAATCACATTTTCAATAAACAAAATTACATACAGTTTTATATACACACCATCACCTCATAACAAAACTTATTTACATTGTGTATTTAGGAATAAACAAAAGTCATTACTCAATTAACATTCAACACAACGTGCACTTACTTCAACAACGGAAAGCTTACTGCTTTTTGAAGTATAAGTTCCGTTTAAAAAAGCGCTTGGATTAACCAACCAAAAAAGTTGTTGCAAAAACTCTAGTCGGATATCACGCGTAATAGTATAATAAGTGCATTTATGTAAAGTGTTGCCCTCTAATAGAAAATTGCCGAAACAGAAAAATTTATTGAAGCTAGTAGTTATATCTTGATAGATGGCGGGACGTACAATAAGCATTAGCATACTTTTCTTCTAAGTGAAAAAGCGCTTTTGCACTTATTTAGAAAAGCATGTTTAATTAAGTGCTTTTCGTTTAAACGTCCCTCTCTAATTGCAGGTGACACGGTCGACCAGTAACGCGTCGCCCGCATGCGGGGCCGGTGGCGCGGACGGTCTTGCGGGCGCCCTCGCGCGGGCGCTGCACGAGCGCAACCGCGCCATACACTCCTCCGACTCGGAACACTCGGACACCACCAGCGACGGGGAGTGGGACGACTGATGGCGGCCCGTTGCACTCGCACTCCTGTCATATAACCTGCAGGTGTCGTCTATACATGTTTATCGGACTCTTGTTGGCCGCCAACCGTTTGTTACGTAATATAATTGGGGGGGGGGAGGACTATCTATCGTTCTATCTTTTTCTTATATGAGGGATGAAGGGGTTTTTGATGGTTGTAACCTGCGAAGTTAAGAGTGGGGCGACTGATACCGGCCCTAGAACTTACCGCCGCCGTCTTCGCCGACTATACGATTGTTACGTAAGATTGGGGGGCGGTGCTATGACAGACCGACCTTATTTACGATCACGACCAATATACATGTACTGGTACTGCGATTATTAAACGAGCAGATGTAATTAAATTTTTGTAAGGCGCCAACCGTTTATTACGTAAGATACTAAGGGGGATCTATCTTTTTCTTATATGAAGGAGGGAGGGACTTTTGATGGTTGTAACTTGCAAAGCTAAGAATCGTTCAGAATATAAAAACGTTAAGGGATGGGAGATCAAAAAGTGGGATGATAGTATTACCTAATAAATGGATGCGCCTTGCGTACTTCGGTTCGTCTATGTATTTAGATAGTTAAAGTTCTTTATTTCTATTTGAGTAGAGGAGAGCGTAAAACGCGGTTAATGCTGTGTTTGTGGAAATTCGGAGCTTAGTCAGGAGCGGACGTGGAGGAAAACCGAATTATATTGACGTCATAGATTCATTCGTTATAGGTATAACGAAAAAATATCAGTCACAGTGATTATTTGCCCCGGTGGCCAGTCCTGTGTATCCTGAGATAAAGGTTATTGATAAAATAAACAAAAAAATACAAACCAATCAATAGTAAAATAAGCTACTGATGTGATAATGCAGGAAGCTCACTTTTTAAATCAATATTCGATCAACGTAGACCCATCATGCCTTCTCCTATTCTAAGGTATTAAATAATGTACTCAAGTTAGAGTAATATAAACGATGCTAGTTTTTATGAAGTATCGAATATCGATATCAAGTATACAGCACTAGGACCGACCGCCTTTCTAATTTCCGCATTATCATAAACTAGGACAAAGAGAGCACAACGCATTGCTCAATAATTAGCTCATAAAACAAAATATTAATTTACTAATCTTTTATTCGTTTTAATCTATTTAACTACTACTTATTTGTGTTAAATTTTAGAACATTGTAAATGCTTAATTATGAGCAGCGATCGCAGTGGGTAGATTGATCTGAACCGAATTTATTAATATGGACATTCCTTCGGGATTGTTTGATTGAACTTCAGTAGGAAATGTATCAAAATTAAATTAAAGTTTTAAAATAATTATTAAAGGTTGTTTACCCTTTATAATTTGGATAGTTTTAATACCTTGCTTTCAATTTTCAATTGAATATATACCAATAATATCACTACCAACATTAACAATAATCAGTTGAATCCGGTGATACTTTTAGGAAAATGTCCTATCCATGAAGTATTTTTTTATGAAGAACATTTATTAAAATTTACCAAAAATCAATCCACCTACTTCGACCACTAGATATAGTTCGTTCTACTAACAGTCAATAAATATTAAATGGTATTCACGTGTAACAAATTGCATAATATTAGATGTTATTATTATTATATTTTTAATTGTTTATACATTGTGTTAAAGGTGTTGTACGCTAGCAGATTGATTTATACCAATATACAATTCGTGTACGTCTGTCACTAAAGAGTATTAATTAGATAAGGCGTTATAAAAATACCCGTTAAAGTATATCACATAGAGGTGAATTTGCAAATTCCTAAACATCTTCTTTTTAAATTATAATTCTGATTTTAAAAGAGTTGCTTAAGACTACAATGATGCAAATCACTATTCAAGTTGATGAAGTTTGTTTCAGAATTTTATTAAGACGCTGTTGGCTGTCAATAGATGGCGTAAATAGGGTTATATTTCATGAATTTATTTTATGGCACTTAATAAAGATTAAATATTTAGTATACTATATTTTTCAGAATACCTTTAATATAAAGGTTGAGCCTCAATTACTCATTTCATTCAAAGAGAATTTAACCTTTTTGTTCAAATTATAAAAATAGAAATCTTTAGAATCCTAAAGTATGCCAAATGCAATACTCGGTTGTAACGAAACACGTAATTAGATTCAGTATCAATGATAAAAAAACGTAAAATAATTAAAAACAACGCCATCTCGTGACATTTCAAAAGAACACCGAAACGAGTATTTTTGTAAAACCTTATATTTTTTTATTTAGCCAAGTGCTTTGATTGATATTTATAATGTCGTAAGATTCATTGTGTGAAGTGTTTTTATTACGAATTATACGTAATAAAACGTTGTCGCATACATTGGTTGGACGTATTAGGGAGTGTTTAGATTGTAAGAACGAGTGATTGGTGTGCCAATGTGTTAGTCCTAATATTCAGTGCCTCCGTGTTAATGATATGTACTAGTCAAGGTGCTGTGTTGCGGATAGACTTTTCCCCCCGCGATTTGTCACACTTACGAGCAAAAAAACATGATATTTAAACAGTTTTCTTTTTAATAGAAAATCCACATCTTCGCTTAAGATTTTTTTATTAAATTTGTTGACTTAAAATTTTGAAACGCTTTTAATTTACATAAATTTGTGACTTTTTGGTTAAGAGGCATGTTATACACAAACTAGCGTAAAGTGAAAAAAAAAAGAATTCAATATTCTAAAGCCGATGCAATATTATTTTTATATTAATAAGTGTTGTCGATTTTGTTGTACTGCTTTCTAAAATAACTGCTCCTACGATTTTGACACTTATGTGAATGTGAAAAACCTCCCAACTAGTAAATTGAATTTATTTAATTTTTACTGCTACTTATAATTATAATACAAGCATTTTATGTCTGATTTATATTAAATGTCGCATCAAACTACTTTTAAGGTTTGTCTTACATATAAACAAGATCAGATTTTTTTTATTTTATGACATAATAATAATATTGTTGTCTGTCTTTATGTTTACTTCTGTAATGAATATGTGTATATACAAGTTAGATAAATGACTGAGGAGTACCCATGGTGATTCTATAGCGATGAAGGAAATCATAGGCGTAGAATACACATTAAGGCATAAATTGAAGAGTGACAGTAGTACAAATATCTAAAAACACCCGTATTGCGACTTTTACGCCTAAGAATCTAATGCACAACCTAACTAGAAAACACTTAATCTTAAGAATCGCTTATTTTTTTTTTAGTTCCATATGCGAACCGATGGCGTAGTTTTCGCCTTTCACAAGTGCTCTGTAAAAGCCTAAACTGAATAAATAAATTTTGATTTTGATATGACAAATTGTTTTATCTATACTTTGTGACATGGCATTACGGATATGTCTACCGTCAGGAGTAGCATAACGTATGTCTTAACTGTGAGCATACTTAATGTCGTTAGGCGGCCGCTAGTCATTGGTGAAACGCAATTTCACCTTAGGCGAGTCCTAAATATTTAGACGACTCCCTAATTTTAGTGAAATTGACATGTGTGTTCTAAAAAAGATGAACTCCTATTTATTATTATGGAAGTTGATACATTAATCGTTGAGGTTCGGCAAAAAATTCTGACGAGCGAATATTCGTTTCAGGATCCAAAATGGTAAAATATGTGGTCTGTATTTAATTCATATACTTGAAGATTTCTTAAGATTAAGATCATCGCTGACTTTATATAAGAAGAATTTAAGTTATAGCAGGTACCCTAACACGGATTTAAAAAAAATCTAAGGCGTTTTAACTTTACTAACCGTAAACTATACGAAGCTACTTGTTACTCTTTAATTTATGGTATCGATTGTGATATATTTAAGTGAAAATAAGTAAGAAATATTCCTCCAATACCGCTATTAATAGTCATCCACCGTGGAAATGACACGATTCCATAAGAAAACATGATGTAAGGGTCAGTGCAAATCTTACGGAAGATTCGTCTAATGTCTCGCGGAAGTATAGGTTAGTACGCGACAGAATTTCCGTCGAGTGTGTAGAAGTCGAATGTCTGAGAGTTATATCTAATTTGACAGTTCTGCCCTGCGATCCTGTAAAACTTCAAACCCGAATTCGAATCCACTCGGGTGTCCGAATTCACTTCAAAAAGCGGCATCCGCTCAAACTTGAATTGGTAATAATGTTTCGTGACATAAGTGAAGTGAGTTTCGAAATGATATAGGATTAAGATATCTAAGACACGTTCAATCAATCAATTTTGTTTAGTATTTTTATACAAAAAATGGAAACAATAAGATTTCTTTACTAAATGACGAGAATTCGGACACATGAGTGAATTCGAATTCGGGTCTGGATTTTTACAGAATCGCAGGGCAGATCGGACGTTCCGCGACTGAGACGCCATCTATCTTTCGGTATATATGCACAGACCCTAAGAAAACAAAAACTGACAAATATGGTCAATATAATATAGACTAATTGTGCTAATGATCATTGACATTTGGAATTGTTTAATACTTTTTTATATAATTTCTTGTCGTCTTAATAATATATAATTCTGTCTTCTATCATTCCTCTTATAGTGACTAAATTGATGACACCACACGAGTCGTGACTGTTTTTAGATATTTTCCTGTAAATGTTATGTAATTTAACCGTAATAAGTTAGCACCTGTAATTAACTAGCACTTTGTATATTGTAAAAAAGCGCAAAGCTATTTTTATAATATTAAGTTTTCTATTTTAATTGTTACTGTCGTGATATGAGGTGAACGAAGTGATTTAAATACTAACAGTAATTATAATATACCACCTGTAACACTTTCGTTGACGAAATAATAAAATATATTCATTAAAACCTTGTTTTTTTTTTAATTTGCTCCGAAATTATGGAACCGGTTTTGAAAATTCTTTCATCTACGGGAAACTATATCGTACGCGAGTGACATAGGCTTTAATTATAATTAAGGCAGTCCAACCCCGATTTATGATTTGATCAAGGGAATGTGCAGCTATTTGCAGGCCCCCCAGGATAAAAAGCCCGGGGTGGACTGCCCCATCCGCCCCACTAAGTCCGCTACTTATTATATAGGGGCCGTCCATATATCACGTGGTTTTTTTTCAACAAAGAGGTTTAAGACTAATCCCCTCCCTCTCCATCAAAATCACTTGTATTTTATGAACACCTAGTCTAATTTTTGACGCTGCTTGTCGGTTTAGTAATCGAGAGTTTGACGAAAAAATAAATACACGTGATGTTATTACTACACCTCCCCTCCCCCCTTATGATATTTCGTAATTTTTGACGAACCGTCTCACCCCTTTTTGAACCTCACGTGATTTTTGGACGGCCCCATGGGGTAATTGACGCATTTTGAAAACTATTTTAAATGGTTGTTTGATACATTATAAACTGTCAATATTTTTCATGAGCATCTCTTCTATTTTCTATGAAAATAATTTTTAAAGTTTAAATAGCGAAAATGGCGCAAAAAACGCTGCCCTATGTGCGTTAATAGCGCACGTGGTATTCGTCACATACAGGTAAATATGTGTCATAATCATAACTTTTTAATCAATTATTTATTTACGTAGTAAACAAATTATATTAAAAAAGAGAAATTGAAGTCAAATTTTATGTTTTGTATTTGTACTCTGGTTTTGTTTATAAAAATAAGTTACGTAACGTTTACGTGTGACGTTACAGAACCTGTTACTGGTTGCCACGACAACCAATACAATACAAGGCGTTTTCGTCGGTCATTAAAATATGTACCTAAAAATGTTGTATTTTCTTTACATTATATTACTAAAGCTAAACATATTTAGTCTGCAGATTCTAAGAAATAAACTCTATTAGATTATTATCTAACAAGATGACCATAATACGTAACTTATTTTTAATCGTGTCAAATACCCTGTTTAATATCTAAAATAAATTAAAGATTTGAAAAGAAATGCATTTTATTGATTTTAGACATAGTAACTCAATGCTTTAAACGTACCCAAACAGTATCTAAGTAAAAATAAACATGTCCTTTTAAAAATCGAACCCGGGCAGTACGATTTCCGAACTGAGTTTTTTTTAAATGTTTGAATGCAATTTTTCATAGGACTAAAAGCGATTACATGGGTTCTAAGAAAGGATCGTCATTTCAAAATTCTAACCGTTCTTAATGTTACATCCTGTATATATTTTAGATAACAATATAGTAATCACCAAATGCTTAGACTTTTGAAACAGGTACATATGAAAGAAACTAAATTTTTCGTACGTGACACATTTAATAACAAATAGCGGAATAAAAATAATCTTATTAGAAATAATGACACAGACAAGGAACACTTACTACAGATCAATTTCAATTTTTTTTAATTTGCAAACCTCTGTCCACTGTTAAGTATGATTGAATAGTGATGCAACGTTAGCTACTTTAACGAATGCAAATAATCCCAAGGACATTATTAAAAAAAAATAAAAAACACATAATACCAACACTGTTCCTTACTAAATTATAAAATTACTTAAAAAAAATTTTGGTTTAAAAGGCACAATATTCGTAAAATAATTGATGAAGAAGACACATTCGATAAGAATAACGAACAATTTGTTTAGCATTATTAATTGATATAAGCAAAATTGTAAATATATTACTATTTTAACATCTGTTACAGGAACCATCCGAAAAAGACAAACTAGGTGCTTAGAATACATTCAACCGTGCACATTCAAACCATAATTTATGTTACGTTCAGATTTAAATTGTAAATTTTTAACATTAAGTCAAGCTATACAATACTTAGGTAAATGTCTAATATTCGACGAATACTTCATTCTTTTTTGTTGCATCACTAGTTTTAAGTAATAGGGTACATTAGGTAAAGTTCGGAACAGTGGGCAGCCCTAGTACGTACAGTAAACAAACAGGTACGACGCGATTATGTTAAATTCATATATTTTTCTGTTGTTATAATACTAACGTTTCTATAATACCTACTCTAAAACTTCAAATTTTAGATACAATCAACTGTACTTCAGAATTTCCCCACTCTATTTTTATCTTTATCTTAATATATTGACGATAGAAGTCAAAATCCATTGCAGAAATTCGACATTAAATATAAATTTTAATTTCAAGTAAAATTTTACAATAGGTATGACGACTAATTTTTGTTTGTTTGTCCGTCAAATTATTGAAGAATATTAAATACGTATTTTTTATTTTTTGCGTAATCAATAAATTACGGCGATATATCCAGTTGAAATGACGTCACGCTTTTGTACATTTTCTACACTCACTACAAAACATTTACTACACCCCCACTCCTCAACTTGATTGCCTGTTATCTAAGCCTTGTTTAAAGCTTTGTTGAAAAAGAAAAAAAAATACGTACCTCATATTTTACTATTATTTGACAGACGGACTAGGGATTTTTTTTTACAGTGTCGCCATCCCTATTCTCGTGCGTTTCGAAACTTGTTTACTGTTTGTGCTAGTGTTGCATTCTGGCAACAGAAACTTGCATTATTTCAAGTTTTCAAGATTTTTGCGTAGTGCAAAAAATATTGATTTATTAGTTCAACATTACTATGCAAGCCTTAAAACACAAAGTATGTTAAGACATGTAGGTCTTTGAGATAACAATTCCAAGACCACATTGTTTAATAGAAAAAGAAAAAAAAAACAATAAGATTCAAACCTAAAAAAATATTTTCATTAAGTTTTCATAAACACTACAATAGATCCACATGGGACTTACATCCACGCATAAAACATCTACAGAGGATTGACTATTACAAACCTTACATATTAAATAGATAATCAGCTATCAAATTTTTAAAACACTATTCTTAATTAATAATGATCTATATTAAAAATAATAATCATCCTTAACAATAATCGTCCATTTGGCATTGACAAAGACTTATTTATATATAGACAGAGCATGGAAGACCTACGACTGCCACTCAATGGAAATGTTATTCGGTTAGAAAGAGAGAGAAGATCGCGACGCCCTATATATTTATCTAATGATGCATGCGCATTCAAAGAGAACTGTAAACGAACCGTCGAATTATCGTACTATGCCCCCTCCGCACTAACTAGAGAGATAGAGATGTCGCGATTTTCCATCTCTTTCTAGTCGAGGCCTTCCCTGCTCTATTTATAATACCTCTGTTTGTAAACTTTGCCGGAATGATGCACCACAAAAATACATAATTTAAATGTTGTCTTATTTCAATAGGTCCTACTTCACTATAATTATTTGTAGCCCTCACGTAAGATACCATTTTGAGTGTAAGACATCACAATATAATATCCATACAAGTGTATACTATGAGCTAAGCTACATGCCGTGTAACCCACTCCAAGACACTAGTATGTATTCGCATACTCCATCAATAATTAAACATATATCCCTAGCAGACGCTTGTTAAGAATCCGAATCTTACATTATTATTCTGTACATAATTAATCAGTGAATGATTCTGGAATTTAATATATCAAAACACAAAAAAACACCTACATTTGGAACGCGTATTTGTTATTATATATTAAGTAAATATATCAATGTGGTTTAATAAAATTATATATTATTACAAATATGGCAGCCTAATAGCTGGTGAAGATTCTTAATTACAACCCTAGTCATATTTCCATACTAACTAATCAATCATTAGCCAGACCTTAACCGCCCAACTATAGAATAGAATCAATACATAATTCTCAACGATACTTACAATTAAAAAAAAAAAAAAAACGAAATATAACAATTAAGTATGCACAGATCATCAAATGCAGTATCTAAAACGTAAATATTACGATTTACAGTAACAAACACAATGTTAATATTTGTGCACTGATTACAATTTTTTCTTGTATATGCTGATGAAATGAAATCCAATTTTAGTTGCTTAAAGCACGGGTCATATTAGTTACGTTTCGAGTAGAAAGTATCCAAATGACATTCATTTCTTCCCAGAATGCAATTGTTTAGTAGAAGTGTGGAAACAAACAAAAAATATATCTTTTCTAATATACTACACATGATCACCAAAATAAAAAACTTAGTTTGTCCATTTTCTCACTAAAATATCTTAGATATTACCTATCTACATAATATAATCTGTAACCGACGAAAGAGCAGTATATATTTTTTTCATGTAAAAATATCTAATTCTGTATAAAACGTGCGCTAAATTCAGCTTTATTGCATTTAATGTAAATGTAATGACCATAATTGCAAATTAATTGTATAGGTCATAAGGAACTACCAGCTGAATAACTGAGTCTCTGCCCATACTGCGGTTAAACCAGAGTTTAAAACTAGCGGTTTGTAACCACAGCCACAGTCGACTGAAAAAGCCGCAATATATGCGGTTTTGAGTTTACAGCTACACCTAAACCATGTGTGTTTAATCGCAGCAGGGTCTCAGCCTAAGATAATGCAGCTTTTTATTAACAATATAACTACGCCCTTTCGCCATTTGGGTAAAAACAATGATTACTATCTCTATACTCATCCAACACATGATGGCTTCAGATCATGACCAAATAATTCTTGTAGAACTAAATATAAACAAGTAATGCCTTGACTTATCTATCACAGGGATGCAGAGCCAGCAAGATCAAGTTTCAAGAGCGTTATAAACTAAAAAAAAAAATTCATAACTCCCCATCATAATGTACGCTCATGCATAATTTTATTTAATCTATCGTAATCACCGGTATACTAACATCAATATCCATAGAATCGTCATCTATTAACGTTACAATATCTTTATCTTCGACGATATTTTTTGTATCAGCTATTTCTTTATCTTGGTAGAGTGATAATACATCCGATATTATCGGAGACGAGACCATAGAATGCAACTCCTTCTCGTCCTGGCTGAGTTCGGGCGGTTTAGACTGCTTCGGTCTTTTGTTACTACTTTTCTCGCGGGACGCTACAGGCGCAGGTTCGTCTTCCACTTCCTCGTCCTCGTCGTCGCTGCGTCCGTAATACTTTTCGTCATCTTTCAAATCCTTCGGTATGTAAGTGTTGATCAGTGCTAGCAGGTTTTCGTCGCAAACAAACACTTTAGACGGATCCGAATCGTCTTGGTCACATTTGTGCATCGAGAACACTTTCGCAGATGTAAAATATTTGTTACACTGTTGGCACTGGTTCTGCAGATGCGCCCGATAGTGGTTGTGCAGATTGGGGAACTCGTCTCCGCACACCACGCATCTCTCCGGCTTCACGATAGCCCGATAATGAACCTTCTTTGTCGATTTGTGCACGTATTTCATATGTTTTATGAAGGGACCGTATTTCACAAACTTCTCACCGCACTTCCTACATTTTATAGGCCTCTTGTTATATTTCCTGCTTCTATGCGAGAACGCGTGAATGTTAAACGCGTCCATAGTTTTGAATTTAAGATCGCAGAAACGGCACGATATCGCCCCGGATGTCTTGTGAATGTTATCGTGCAGTTTCTTCGAGTTGCTCCTGGTGACCGGCTTGAAGCAGAATCGGCACTCTTCGTAAGCGGGCGTACAACTGTTGCCGTTAGTCTGTAGGTTCTCGTCATCACTCTCAATGGCACAAAGATGATTATCGTAATCGTTTCTAGAGAAAAAGTATTCTGCGCATTTCTTGCATCTGTTCTCTTCGTGGTAATCCAAATGCCTGTGAAGGTTGAAAAAGGTTTTGTTGCATATGTGGCAAGTTTCCTCGATTGAATCTTTTGGCATGACGATCCACTCTTTGTCGTCGCCGTGAACGTCCCTCATGTGATAAATCATCTCTCTAAAAGCGACAAATGTTTCGTCGCAGTGTTCGCACTTAGTCGGATTGTCGACATTCAACTGTGAAAAGTGGTGATTCTTGTGCTTTCTATAAAGAGTGAGAGTGTTGAATTTCCTCTTGCAGTATATACAGCCATAATAACCGATAGTGCGGTGGTAAATTTTGTGAGACGTTAAAGCTTCCTCGTTTTCAAAAACTCTAAAACAGTAATCGCAGACAGTCTCCTTTTTATCGGAAGATACTTTCTTGAAATCTTTAATGTCGTGTTTAATTCGAAGATGGCAATCTAACTTCACCTGCAAATGAAAGGCTTTATAACAGATGTTGCATTTAATTTTTTTAGGATATATCTCAGTGTCTCCGATTAATTTCTTCTTATCACAGTGGAATGCCAAATGACCTTCCAAGAATCTTAGAGTGCTGAAGTAATCAAAACAATAATTGCATCTCAAAGTGTTGTGGTAATCGATGTGTCTCTCGTAATTGCCCTTACTGGCTAACACCTTTAAGCAGAGAGCACATTGCAATTCCTTAAGTGGACCTTCTAATGTTTGCTCGGTGCGCTCTGCTATCCAATTTTCTATGATATTGTGGACATCGCGCAAATGGTGATGCAAATCATATCCTTTTACAAAAGTCTCGTCACATTGCGTACACTTCAAAGGATTATCAGAGTAATTCCTTGTTAAATGAGCTTTAATATGTACATTGTGGTTTTTCATCGATATCGTGTTCTTCCCACAAAATTTGCATTTAAAGAATAGAGGTTTCCTAAGATGTGCTTCCTCGTGATTTTGTAGTCGCCTTTCGTCTAGGAACACTTTAGCGCACAATTTACACGAATAGTAGCTCGGCGGAGGAGCGTCTGGATCGGTTTTGATCATCTTGCTCTCAGGGTGAGTTCTTCTCAAGTGACGAATCAGTCTCACCAAGTCAGGGTAAAAACGGGTGCATATCGGACATTTGATTTTGTCCTTTCGCAACTTTTCTATTCTATCTTTATGCGACTGGTGATCGAAATTATGGCCTTTAACGTGTCTACGGAAATATTCCTCATCGATAAAGCCTTTGCCGCATATAGTGCATTTGAAGGGGCCGTTATCATCTTCGTAATGACTTCTCGTGTGAATCTCTAATCTTCTTTTATTCGTGAATACCAATCCACATATGTGGCATTCGTGTCTAGCTCCGTAAAGTGAAGACTTGGAGTTATGCCACCTAACGTGGCATTTCAGCGAATTTTCGGAGTCACACACCTTCCCACAGAGGTGACAGGTGTGGGTTCCATCGAAAACGGTTTTATCCACGGAGTTGGGAAGCGCATCGCCCACGATCGTGTTCTGCACACTTTCGCCACGTTTCAGATGTATCACCATATGCGACAAATAGACTTTTCGAAACTGGAACACCCGTTTGCAAATGGAGCATTGGTAGTCCTTGGTCTTGAAGCGGGTCTGCTTGTGGAAGTTCATGTGAGCCTGCGCGGCGCGGAGGTGTTTGCTCTTGCGGCCACAGATGGCGCACGTGAGGTGCTGCGGATCCAGGTTCGTGTCGCGGTAATGTTCGCGCATGTGCAGCTTGTAATGGCATTGGAACCGGAACGACTGAAAAAATAATGGTACAACATTAGCTACTATATACTATTTCGTCCCATATTTACAGTATCTACATAAGAGTTTATAATTACCTCTTTGCATACGAAACACTCGATCTTTTTTTCGATATTATTGCCAACGTTCGAGTGCCAGTTGACGTGTCTTTTGAGGGATATCAAGGTCGGCATTTTCTTCTGACATATCGGACAAGTGAAACCGCTCATGTTGACGAGCGGTGCCCCAGTGTTGCCCGGAACCTCACCAAAGTCGTTGTGACTCTGGAGCGCGTCCAGGGGTTCCGCTTTTGTCACAACGACTTCACAAAAATCCGCCAGCTCGGATCCACCCTCCAACATTTTTGGTGTTTTCGGTTTCGGTGGTTGCTTCAGCCGATGAACGAACTTTATGTGGTTAGCCAATGCGCTGCAGCTCTTGAATGTTTCTTCGCACAGTGCACAACTGTACAGGTTTCTCGGTTTCATGTTGACAGATATATGTTTTTGGTTGTGCTCATTTATAGCGCTCACTTTCATCTCTATATCGCAAATCAGACACCGCACGGAACAATCTTTCAAATTGATCTTAGCGCGTTTCGTTCCCGAACATTGGTTATGTTTAGTCCGTTTGTGTTGAATGAGTAAACGTTTGTAAGAAAACTGCTTCTCACATATGTCACAAGTGTTGTCGTCTCCTTCCTCTTGACTAGACTCTGTTTCTAATTCGGCTCGTGGACCGCTCGTTTCGCACAACAGACTGGTCTGACTCTTATCTGGAGGTTCAGTTTTGACGTCCGACTCCATATGCCTTTGTTCATGGGTCTCTAATGCTTTCTTGTACTTAAATCTCTTATCACACATGCGACATTTCAAAGGGCCTGAAGAAACATGCGAACTACTGTAGTCTGAGACGACCGATATTGAATCGTCAATCGTGCTGGCTCTGAAATGAAATATATCGATAAGCATATTTAGAACTAAACTATAGTACATCAACGGCGCACATATAAAAGATACCTGGATTCGTCGTCATTCACTAATTCGACATCTGCTGTATCGGGGTCCTCGGCGTGGGACATATGCTCAGCAAGATGGGCTATTAGCTGATCTTGCGTCGGTAACCGCTTGCTGCATACACGACATTCGAACGACCCCTGGGGCGACGACACCTCGAGCGAAGGATTTTTTTCCAAATTTTGATAAATAAAATGTATATTTCGTAGATGTAGAAAGTATGCACTCCTTTTATATGTTACTTTTGTGCAAGCTGGACATTCAAAAATAGCCATGTCGACCTTTTCCGGGCAAGCATTAAAATGGGCATTATGCGTGTTATAATCGTCAAACTCTTTCCGACAGTATAAGCAAGGAATTACCGTATTCCCATTTTGTGTGACCTGTTTTCCTTTGTTCTTCTTGGGAATCGCAGCGTGAACTACTCGCATGTGTTTCTCTAAATAATCAATGGTTTTGAATTTCGCCGTGCATATTTCGCAGTCTATTTTGTCTATCGTTTGGGGTTTCGCGTCTATTGGCTCTAATGATATGAGCAACTCTTTCTGTGGAGATACTTGAGGTGTGGTTCCGCATACATCATGATGTCTCTTCAACATAATCTTTAGCTTGAATGTCTTTCCACATTTTTCACAGCTCAACTTGTTATCATCATCTGTAGCATCTTTTGTAACGTCGTTTTTCTTTGGGATATTCACTACTTGGTTTTGAGCTAACTTTTCTTTTTTCGATGAATGAATCCTCTCGTGGTTCGAGAGACCTTTATAAGTGGTAAAAGCTTTACCACACTCCTTGCATTTATGTTCATTTTTAAGGAGCGGTTCATCAGAATCGGTTTCGCCACCGGAGAATTGAGAAAAACTGTGGTCATCGTAATCAGAGTCCACGAAAGAGTTATTGCTAGTATCGGCACGGCGACGTTTCTGCGACCTCCTGAGTTCCGAGACACGTTTGACGGCTGGTGCGTAGTCGTGCGAGCGACTACTGACCGAGGTATTATCTACGCTCTCACGACTTCGCTTTCGGCTCCGTTTGGCAGGTGTTGTGACGCCTTCAGTGGACGATGATGGTTTAGTCTGATTAGATATGTCTGTGTGAGTGGAGAAAGCCGAATCGCTGCTTTGTCTGTTGGGAGGTTGTGGAGTAGAGGTAAAACCTAAAACAAGATCATCGCAATAACTTAATATAATCTAATTCTAGCAAATTATGAACTAAAGCTGAGGCATGGGAATCTATCAGTGCTGTTAATAAACAACGATTAGCGTCCGAGTAAATTTACGCTTAAATTTCAATTTTAGTATTAGTACAAATACATATTATACAGAGAATAAGTAAACCTAGTACCTTCTAGGAGTAAATATTAGGGGGCGTCCATAAATTACGTGAGGTGTTTTTTCAAATTTTCTGACCCTCCCTCCCCCCCTGGTGAGATGTCGTGAGATTTTATTCAATCCCCTACCCCATCCCCAAATCTCACGTGAGATTTTTCAAAATGTGGGTTTCTTATTTAAACACGTTGGATTTTTTTAATAAAAAGAAAAAAAATCGCTTCGTATTTTTATTTACGACTAGTTAGTAATCAATATTGCTGAGAGCTACAAGTGTAATAAAGATTAAACAATAGTATACTTAATTCGTAATTACTGCGATTAAAAAAGGAATATATACTCTAATTCAGTCCATGGAGAATCATGCACGGTCTCGAAAGAGACTATTGGAACCAGCATGTCCATATGATTTTCAGTAAAATCATCTGCTCCTTCAACTTCGTTCTGATCCAGCCACTCTAAGCCGTTGGCACGCACAGTAATTCATTACCTCTTTTTGTGACAATCCGTGCGGGTCGTACTTTGCGCAATATACGCACTTGCTTAGCTGGTGCAATGTGGGCTGCACGCCTGTGCTCTGAAAACAGTAAAAGAAATGACCGCGCTAATATTGTATTTTGTAGATATGATTTTATCACATTTTATCAAGAATTTCACTGTTTCATTTTTTTATGCTATTAATTGTAATAATAAAGTTTATATAAAAGAAGTATTTTCTTAGAAAAATATATTTAACCTACCTTTTGAAGAAATGCTAAAGTAGACCGAACTTTTCTCTCAGTAGCTTCCCTGAGAAGCCGTTCAATCTCATGTTGAATGTGATGTATTAAATCTTCTTTCTTCGGGAATTTTTCCTTCGCTGTATTCCATAATTTTATCACATCGTTCTGACAGGACTTCTTCGTCTTATAGACGTATCTTTTGACGTATGCCTTATAAAAATCTTGATAACTCATTTTAACTTAGGCGCCTATTACACTACCCAATCTATCGGGCACGATATATCGGCCGCGATTTAGGGCGGTTGGTGTCGTTGTGATTACACTGCACTAGATCGCCTCCCTAATTCAGTTGGCATGCAAACGTGGCGTTGAAAGGATGGCTCCTTCGCTCACAAAGTACCGAAAAATTGGCATAGCCCATACTTTAACTGCGGGCGTAAATAATAAAACAAAATGTTGGGTGAAAAATATTTGCTTCTAAGAGACCAACTATGCAGTTTGAACTACTAGGTACAGAATGAGTTCTGCACAATTTGATCATATATTAAACTTAGTCATACCTTATATAGCGCAAAACAGCGGTTAGCTGTGCTGTAACCTTAAAATTTTTAGCAACGGGAAATGCATATCATGACTTAAAGTATAAATACTCAATAAGTTTATTATTTCCATAGGTAATTTAAAATAATATTACATAATTAAGTTAGTCTCACTATGGACCCTATCGGCCACAACAATAATATAAAGTTTATTATAGCAATAGTTTTAATTATCGTAATTTATATAAAATTTATAATTGTACCAGACACATGCAAAGGCTATCTAGAAATGTTTAAAACATTATATTTTCTTATATATATATATACCGCGTGTTACAAAAAAACCCGATACCCCGAAAATGGCATTGAGTATACATAAAACTGAGATAATGGACGCTGTCCTTTATATCGTAGCCATTGTATTTATTGAAAAAAACAATATCGAAGTTTAGCAAAATTTTCGATACCATTTATCGTAGCACACCGACATTATGATCAGCTGTTTCAGTTCATTGACTTCTAAATCAAAGACTATTATTTTGCCAGACTGGTTATATCTACTGGTATTTAGTGCCTACGTCACAGTACAGCGAAATAATTTATCTAGTTATGTGTACATACGCAAATATTCGAACATGCAAAATATTACACGAAAACATTATTTTAAAACTATTTCCAAAATTCGTTTTTATTCAGATTAGAGCTCCCGTTCCAATATACCTTGCCATATTACTATGCCCGTGCTACGCACATATCAGGCACGGAAACAAACAATAAACAGTACGCTATAGTCACTGCACTGGATTAAATACTTTCGCCTGAAATGCTTGTACAATATCTCTTTACGAACTGTAGACGGCCCATCCAAAATAATAATCTTTATAATTAATGCTACGACACGTCACTCAATAATGTACTCATAAAATCAATTTCATCTAATCTAAACAAATAGAGAAGCAGAGGAAGAAGAAATATCGCGACCTCTAGATAAGTAGAATATTCGTTATTGCACGAACAATTTTTTTCATAATTAGGTAGTTTCATTTTTATGAAAATAATTACAATATTATGAAAGTAGGCGACGTATATCACTGAGTGTCTTCCAGGTAACTTTGTCTATCTGTAGCTGCTTCATCTTTGAACCAGAATTTTTACACATCGTGTCTTTAAATCATGATAACCTGGTACTCGTACCTATAATCTTCTGTTACGAAAGTAAACCTAATATGACGTCAGCGCAGATACAGTCGGGGAATAAATTGAAACATTGATCAATATTCGTGTACATATTTCAATTGTGTTTATGGTCAATTTATTTCTTTTCTAATATTTTTACAATAAAAAGATCAGACTTAAAATGGAATATGAACCTTAATCGGGAATATGATCATTCCCGATTATGGTTTCAACCACTTACTCTTACTACATGTAAATTGTTTCAAGTAAAATGGATTGCTACCTTAGAGTTAATGATATGCACTACACTTAGGTATCTTAAAAGCGTCTGACAAGAAAAAATGTCGACAAAGAGCCGCTTTCTGAATTGAGAAAAGTACAAAATCTCAACTGAATATTCTCAATAACTGAAGTTTTTTTATATTTCACTAGTCAAAAGTCCTAGTTTTATCAAACTGCTAACAACTAATTATAAAAAAAAACCGGCCACGTGAGAGTTGGACTCGCGCAGGAAGGGTTGTATCCGGTGCTAAGAAATAACTTCATTAGCTAAACTCTTAAAAATATTTTTTATTGTTTAGGTATTTAAATACGTAAGACAAATCAATACATAATCGGTAAAATCGAGCCTAAAACAAATTCACTTATTCCCCCGAGTGTACAATGACGTAAGATAGAGATAGAGAGGGAGGGAAAGAGAGAGAGAGAGAAAGAAACGAAATATTATCGTTCGTGTTTGTGTGATGTCGCGCGCGAGTGACTACTTGACGCTAGATACGGTAGTAGTAAACATTTGGTACGGATTTTAATTTATTATCTATTTTATTACTGTGGGCTATTCAACTGAATTTTAGAATCAGAGTATAGGATTCACTATTTTAATGCTGTAAGAAATGAAAATGAATGAGACGTTTTATTATGTACTGTTTACCTATTTCCTTAAATAGAAAAAGCCCTAAAACGACCGACACAGCTAACAAACAAATGGTCATTTATTTGAAAAATAGTTCAAAATAGAAAAGGTGTATAAAATGAATTAAAATTTTAAACAGGTATGTCGATTGTATGCAGATTACTACGGCCCACGAAATACATTAATTTATTTATTTAACGATGTTTTATGATAGTCGATGCTACTTCCTCTCTACAGACTGAGCCAAGCATGCTCGTTTGCAGGTGCAGCGTGAAAGTATATCACATTTCTCACTTAAACTAGTCTTTACCAAACATTAACAACGTTTAAATTTGTAAATACTAAAAATACAACCATGTACTATCTTATCAACAACAATAAAAATTTACAAAATCTTTGTCAATTAACAATTCCTAATACCTAACGTTCATAATACGTAACGTATTATGTACTTACGTACGTATGTAAAAAAATTAGTTGCAACAATGTCCTGCGACGATTTTTTTAATTTGTACAATAAAATGTTGATCACCTCGGTACTAGGCAACTAGAAGTTTAGGCTCAAACTTTAACATTGCCGCCTGTCTAGGGTTGTCATCTATCCGTCTTTAGCGGGACATGTTTGACTTTTTAGATTGTGTGCAGCTAAATGTTAATGTCACATGTCCGGCGGTATAGTTTTCATAGGTTTTTGGTATACCTGTGCCGAAGCTATATCAAATAAACTATGAATACACACAAATTCGAAAAACGTCAAATACCCAAAAAGACGCAGTGTTGCACGGGCATTTGCGAAATTTGAATACAAATCGTTAATTTGTTTGCATCGTATAGTCTCCGAAATTACTTTATAAAAAAATCTTTTTGAAAATAGGTTGTGCAGTTTTGATGTTACGATCAAGCCTTATTTTATGAATTCACGTTTTGGCTGTGATAAAAGCGTTAAAATTATGATGTAGTTATCTTATCTTTAATTACCGCTTATTTGTATGTTACGTCTTACTACAAAATCAATTGAAAGTTAGTTAGATTTTTGCTTAACGCACCCTCTGAATAACTAGGCAGTAACCCTCGCGAAGCCGTGAACTAATATTACTGTCTACTACGGTAATATTGTTTTACAGCTTCGCGAGAGATTTGACTTAGTCCGGCTTTAAGGACAAAATTTCCGATCTAATAAGAGAAGATGGCAACCCTATCTCGCTACTTCTCAGATTTAATTGCGGAACTATAGGTACCTTTCTGTGCGCCTTTGACATGCCGCACACTATGCAGCGGCTTATAATAAAGGACTCAAATTGGCGGCTTTCCCTTTTTATCACTTTTTCTTTATTCAGTTGTTCATACGTCGTCGATGTGATCACGTTTCGAAAATGTCCGTGTTCTCTAATTCCGAGTTCTATGAAAAGTGCTTTTATCAGTGTTACATGGGATGCAGTGTTGTATTGATATAAATTGAGACTATTTTGAAAAGATGTAATTATACTGAAACGTCAGTGAACCAGAGGTTGGCCGCGATCTTTAGTTTTTTCTTGTGGAATAAAATTAAGTGCCTAATAAAGTGTAGGTGAGTGAACCTCACAAGTAATGCTTAAACAGTGAATAAGGAAGTGAAAAGGTAAAGTACAAATAGTAATTCGCAAATATTTATTTTTAAATACGCCAAAATCGTTTGTGAATTATGTCGCATATCATTTTTTTTATTATCGTAATATCAATCAGATTTGTCGGACCATTAAAGTATGAACTAAAAGTTAGACTCGTATATCAGTGTTTAAATAAATTTTACCTATCTATCATAAATAGGTACTACTTAAAATGGTGTTTGATCTGTAATTCAGAAACAGCTGAGTCGGAAACGATGCTATGAAATGATGTGCGCGTTGATAATAATATGTATTATAATTTTTTTTACTGAAATTAGACTACCGGCTGAACAGCGTCGGTTACCATACCATTTTGCCAATGATTTGATTCCTATTTAATTTCTTTTCATTTTATTTTCGATCGAAATAGGTTAAGTATTTACTGTGTAAACTGGCAAACGCAGACATGTTTTTAAGTATATTTTCTCTCTCATTCTTAGTGTGTATGTGTGGGTGTGTACTAGGAGAATAGAAAAAAAAAATTAGAAAACATAGGAGATAGGTAGTATGCCGTTACTCCTGGTAAGGTCATTAACCTAAAATAGTGATGTGACATAGCACACTCGATGTATTTATTAATTATTAAAAATTAGCCTTTTTACTGAAAGTTAAAAGTTAATGCAAAGGTTTTGAAAATTTGGCAGAGTAATGTTTATATGATATACTTCAACACCCTTCAGCTATAACGGGTATTTTTGTAACACCCGGTATATAAGAAAAAGTAATAATATTAAATTACACTTAATATTATTTCTTTTCCTTTTGAGAAGACATTTTTGTCTGTTCGCAAATTTCGTTGTCGTTCACTGACGTCTCACACGCACGCTGTGCAACAACCGACTGAGCGTTCTAACACCCTAACAGCGATCACATTACCCGATAAATCGGCCCTAACTCTCATCGGGCGATCGGGCGCCCACGTTCACCCGATATCGGGACCCTAACTCTCTAACTGCGATTAGACTACCCAATTTACAGTGTACCCGATGGATCGGGCCCGATAGATTGGGTAGTGTAATAGGCGCCTTAATAAGAGCATGCACTGAGTCGAGTAAAACATTTGTAAGAATAAACAAAGCAGGTTGGAACCTGTCCGTGTGTCGCTGCACTCAGCTCGTACGCTCTCATTTATCGAGTCACACGTTCAGCTGACAGTGGCGCGAAAACAAAGGACGGGCTACATTGTACCGTAAATTCAAATTAAATTGAGCTATTTGGTATAAAACGAGTTTTGGTTTGACAATCAGGAGTGATGTATAATGTCAAAGTACGAATGAAATTATTAGTGAATGATCTTAACCTTAGACTTGTCACTCTATGAGGGATTCCCCGCACCGAGCCTTATTTTAAAAATTGTGTGATATTTGCCGAGACCCCCCCTCTCTCCAACGTGAGATAAGATGAGATTTGACTCGACTCCCTCCCCCCCTTAAACATCTCACGTAATTTATGGACGCCCCCTTACTTACGTAGAACCTTGTTACTGGGTAAGTCTCTGTCTAATAATATGAATTTTGACTAATACTAAGTGCAGTCTCAGTGTAAAGTTACTCAAAAGCTAAACCTTGTTTATTAATAACTGTAAAAGAATAAGTTACCTGGTGGCGGTATATAGTTCCGCCGTAACTCCTGATCTGACCTCTCACACTGCTGTTTAAAGATGTAGGCGCTACTCAGCTTCTGTACACACTCGGAACATATTTTATCAGGCAGCCCATCTCCTTCGTATATCTGCAATAATAATAACAAACTTTCACACAAAACCCGTCGGGAGTTCGTCAGTCCTCAAAATTGCAAAGGTCGTTTACAAATTAGTTAACCCTATTTTGTATTACGATGATTAAAAACATGACCGTCAAATTTTCACCTGAAACCCAAAAAAAAGTTTACTGAATTTCTTAACCGTTTTTGTAGTTATTAAGAATTACTTATTTTATTTTATTAAGATCGTCAATCTGTGGCTTTAGAGCGAAAAGAAGGCATCCATGAATAATAATGTAAGTATATGAGTGATTCCAATACAAATTCCTTATCTTCTTCATTCCGTCTTTATATATCATCTAGTCGGTCAGACTCAAACGCTCAGAGTTACTTTTACATTAATAATAAAAGCAAGGATAGTAATGAAAAAAAGTACCCGAGGTATTTTACTTCGGTATATCAGTCCGATAATAGAAAAATATCAGATACATATTTTTTTTGCTTCAATTTAACAGAAAATAGCTGAGACAGTAATCATTAAGGTTGAAGAGTGGGATCTCGCTACGTCACATCTAGGTAGAAATAGCACAAAGGTGTGATGTGATGCGACATATCAACTTAATGCCTTCATTTATTGATCACGAAAAGTGTTTAATATTCTAAAAAATCCACTTGACGGACAAACAAAAAAAAATATACACCATCCCTATTACCTTATATGTCTAATTTATTATTATTCTGGTAGGGTTGACACTGAAGGATGAAATAAAACAACAGAAACAATTTTTTTTTTATTACGTCGGTTAGTACATAACGTGAAACATTGTTTTGTATAATGGAACTTTTAATTTGTTATCTATGTTCATTTTTTGCTATTTATTTAAACAATAGATACTAACATAAACTCTTTTTAAATTAACTAATGGAAAGGAATATTTACTATACAATTTTGCAAAGCTATATACGGTTTTGTTTTTCGTTATCAATATTTAAAAAAAAAGAATGTGTTTTAATTAACAATAAAAATCGGCACTTTGATACTTAATTGCTAATATCACGTTTTTCTCGCGTATTCCGTAAAAAGGGGTGAATAGATATTAAATATATTTTTTCTGAAACCATCTTATTTCGGTTATCTTACGAGGATAATAAACATTGAATGGAGACACCTCGAGTCTCGATAGGAACTCGAGTATTACTAAATAGGAATGCACAGAGGTTTACTAGGTACGGTAAGGGCGAGGCCACATTAGTGCGTTGCGTCGTCGCAGCATCATTTTCCATATATTTTTATGACATGCTCCGTTTGACCGTTGCGTTGTCGCACGACGTTTCATCGAATCGACGGACAAGAGACAAAACGGAAGGGAAGGTGATGCGCTGCGTTGTCGGAGCCTCGCTGCGACGAGGGATAGTGATGCACTACTAGAGAATGAGGCTAGACGACGGATCTGACGCACGACGTACGGCGTCGCAGCTGCGTCTGTTCCTTCTTGCGTTACGTTGTCGTGACGTCAAGCAACGCAAGTGTGAGATACTCACAATGCGTTTTTCACTAATACAAAAAGAGCACTTACGTAAAGTGTAATAATAGATATTTTGCATTAACAATGCTATACCTATTATTATTATTCTTACTTTTATATTAAAGAAAAAAACTTTAAAACAGAATGAACTTATGTTTCAGTGAACAATGCCTCGGATATACCTCTATAAAAAACCCAGTGAAGAGGCAATAAATATTGCACTTAATGAATATAACTCTTCATTAGCACATGTTAATTAAAGATATAATATTTCCGAAATCTGTTCAATATAGGCATGACAATAAAAAAGCTGAAAATTGAACTTCAAAACTGTTGGAAGAAAACAATTTAATAAAAATGAAAGAAAATATATAAACAAAGCTTTAACTTTAAAAAAAAATCTTGAATCACATAGAAATGTTAATACCAGTATCTTAAAAAAACAATTTGAAGTAATAGTAAAAAAATTTAACAGAAGAAAACTAAAACTAATGATTTAGAAAAAGAGCTCTTTCATGTTCCATATGAAGAAATTTCAGATACAAGTGAAATTGATATAGATAAAATTACTTTATTTTTTTAAGAAATAGAAATTAGCAAGACCTGTTCTATGAAAGAATAAGGAACTGAGTGAGGAAATGCAAAAACAATAGTCATACATGGCAGTGACAAAAAGGTGCCAAAGATATGAAATTGAAGATTATGCAAGAAAATATGGATAAAGAAAATACATACATACTAACATGATAAAAACAATAAGAGTAAATAAAATGAATATGAAAGATAAAATAATTGTAACATCAGTAGAAAATTTTAAAGGCACAGAAAGGATGAAGATTGATTTAACAAATTGTAAAGATTGAATTTAAATGATAAAGTTAAAAGCAACTCTATAGCAAGAAAGAACAAATACTATTTAAAAGTTAAAGTAATATTATGTGATCTCATGGAGAATGTGGAAATTTAGTTTCTGTGTTTTATTACTATTAGGGTTGTATGATTAAAATTTTATAAATAATTGTTTGGGTACATTGTGAAAGATAACACAGATCAACAAAAAATCTTCTTTTTTGTTGCCCGGGATATTTCTGCAGATTTATATATTTCAAGTACCCAGTTTGCAAATATGTTCATAAAAAATATTTCATTGGCTTTAGTTTTTTTTTTAAATTTGATTTTACATAAATTTAAAATTGATGGCCGGTTGACCATTAATGGGCCGGTTTGTGTAGATTTGAAGAGTGTGAACTTTTTACTTGGTTAGCAAAGTGGATACACCAAATAGCCTTGCTTTATTCGATTATTGGACAGCAGAGTAAAGCAAGTTCACTGGGAAATAAAATGTTTGGCCTTTGAAAGAATCCTTAGCTGTTGGTAAAACCAATGTAATAAATGAGCCAATGTTAAGTAGAGAAAAATCATACTCCTGCAAGTTACACATCAAGTTGGGTATGATAAAACAGTTTGTCAAAGCATTAGACAAGGAGAAGGTTTTAAATATATTTGTAAAATATTTCCTAAGCTGAGTATGGAAAAGTTATAACCTGTAATATTCGACGGTCCTCAAATATGAACATTGATAAAAGACAAAAATTTCACTCACTTCCAAAATTAAAACTGATGCTGAACGTGAAGCATGAGGTTTTGTGTTAGTAATAAAAAACTTTTTAGACTCCAAATTATATAGAAACTGTGCAACAGATGTTGGGTAGCTTCAAGAATTTAGGTGCAAATATGAGCTTAAAAATAAACTTTCTCCATATTCAACTGGATAGATTTGCTGACAATCTGGGAGATTACAGTGAAGAACAGGGAGAATGAATGAATGAATGAAATATGCTTTATTGTACACCAATACAGGACAAAACAATCGAATACAATTAAATGAAATGCACAATTGGCGGCCTTATTACTAAAAAGTAATTTCTTCCAGGCAACCTTTATGAATGCTTCCACCAAGACCTAAAAGTGATGGAAGAAAGGTATCAGGGTAGATGGCAGATTACTGCTGGTCCTTGAAAAGAGATTGTCCCCAAATTACCTATAGACAAAAAGCTTATAAAAGTTGTTTCTTTGAATTATAACTATAGTTTAAAAGATATTTTTCTCTTTTTATTTCTACACTACGTACATTAATTAAGAACTTAAACAAAAAATAGTGACACTTTGGTAATAAAAAAATATACTAACTGTTCCATTCTGTGTTTTATAGTCTAATAGGAAAATTCAAATAAAAAAAAAGAGCCAATATTCCAAAATCATTCACAGTTTTATAAATTGTATGCATAAAATTATTCAAAACCACTTTCACATTACGGTCAACAAAACCATTGTTGACCAGTGTAATTATTAATTTTTGTTTTGTTAATTAAATATAAGTGAATGTTTATTATTTGATTATTATGTTTCTTAGATGTTTTATGAAGAGATTTATTTATTTAAGTTATTAATGACAAGTATGAAATAATATTATTGAAATTAATGACAATGATGCCAACTTATCTCTGGAGAACAAGTAGATTTAAAAATCAGCCAAGTGCAACTCAGATTCGCGCAAGGGTTCCGTAGCATTAAAAATTAAAAAGAAAAAATAAACATTAGTTGTTTCCTGTGGTGTTGCACAAAATTTTTGAGTTTAATAAATTTGGCTGAATATTATTTATATTGGTAAGTCATAATAAGTTCATCAATCAGTATATGTATAATTAAGTTTTTTCCTTAATGAGTGTTCACGGCAAGTTTTTTTTTTATTATTTTATTATGCAAAAATGCTGTAGGTCCTCTTAGATACTTGTATTTTTAAAAGTATTAGTATGATTGGTAAAGGTGTAATAGAAGACTCACAAAAACATATATCAGTATATTCTCTATTCTCTGAATATCCCTCTATTTATATCCAGTTCTGAAACAACATATACATAAAATTCCTGATGCTGCCCATATTCTTTCATTTATTAGAGTAAACAAACAGTGCCAATTTCAAATACAGATAAAAGTAAAATTATAAACTAAATTTTAAAACACCACCAACAACAATTATTAGAATATACAATTAATAAAGTACATAATATGTTATTGCAACTGCTCCCAGAGTACACACAGCAGCAATTTTAACTAAACACCAAAAAAGCCAATTTTTCTATAAGCATTTCTTAATTAACTATCAATAGAAACTCTTTTGTCGTAACCTCATGGGCCATCAACTAAACACACAATAAAGTTTCCAGTAGTCATAGAAATATTACTGTTGATTCCAATTGGTTTTAATTAGTTTTATCAATGAGATTATATGAAATATGTGTACTAAGTTTCTACACCAACATGGTTAATTATTTTTATTCAGTTTTCCATTTTTAATCCAGTCAGCATTAATTTGCTGAGCTTGTGATCTGATTGTATTATGTGAGAACTTATGGCATGACATTTTAAAATTATGAACTAAACAGAAACTACTTTTATAAGCCTTAAAAATACATGTATTGTACCTATAAAAATTAATAAACATGAAGATTAGTATGCTAGTGGGTGGAGAATGTGCCATACAGTCAAGTGCAGACTTTGAGCCTGCATTCTAGTTAAAAAAATAGTATAGTTCCACTAAGTAAAATTTTATTGGAATAAAAGAAAAATTAACAAAAAACATTAAATTTATGTAAACACCTTTACACAAAGTTTAATCAAAATAAGGGTTGCAAAAATGACAGCAGTAATGCAAAATTTTGTTTCTTTTGTGATACAGTAAAAAGAATTCTAAGAAGGTAATGTAAATTTGAAATTATAAATGTAAATCTTTTTATAATTCACATTAATTTTTCTGTATTGTAAATTCTACAATGAATAAAGGTTTAATATATGAAATTGAGGTAATGTGCACACAACCTACTGCTAGAAATAAAAACAGATAAGCGTTCAGGTAAGTCCTTACAAATATCAAATCAGAAAAGTGATCATTGGTCTCTATCAGTGGTCTTTAATATTTATTGATTTGATCTAAAATTACCGAAACAATTAAGAACGAAGTTGATTATCAGACAAAACAGAGTATACATACCTTCACCCGGGCACAATCCATAACCATCTCTGCGAGTTGCACGGCATTGTCGACGGTGAAAATAGAATAAAAGTCGCCTAATTTCAAACAGAGCCTGCATTTTCCCAGTTTGAGGGCCATATTGATTTCTTCACAAACTTCATGGAACTCGTAATATTAACATCTGTGTAAACCGCAAAGTAACACATGCCATTAATGTTTACTAACAACCTTATAATATAATAAGATAAATATAAACTAATGCAATTACCAAAGGCTGGTTAAAACAATACCTTTATTTTATACCGGCGAAAAAGCCACTGACGATCGCTAATTCGCTATTAGGGATGTATGGTATGCAACGATATGTAGTATCTCGTTAGTCTGTGCAAAATATATAATAAAACATAAAACCTATTAAAATCGATATAATGTCGCTCAATTATATCGATATCAGTTTTGAAAGTAGTATTTTTCTTATAATAATTTGTGCTTAATTTCGTAATAATGTAATATTGCCAAAATCGCTGCTTAGCGAGTTACTCGTGTAAATAACATTGATAGTATTTTATGTTTACATACAAAATTGGTGATGGTGACACACTTGTCATAGCCAAAATCAATCATAACTGACTCGCAAAATATGTGTTAATTTGCAATGGACGTTATTTACGATAGACAGTTATTGATTATTATATATTCTCAGCGAGTCGGTTAGCAACGCCAAAAGAGAATTTTCAGTGGTCTGTTAATTATATTGTTTGAATATTTATCTTCATAAATACCCATAAAACATAAAACCGTTTAACTTTCAACATCCAAACCATCCAAGTTGACGTTGATATTTTGTATTCTGGTGAATAGAACACAGTACGCAACCCCCAAACAAGCATTGTACAGATGCCATCTTAAGAAGATGCTCATTACCCTCGCATGGATACCGGGACACTATGGTATTCCCGGGAACGATGTGATGCATCTGCTAAACAAGCTGTTATAACTAGCTCTTTAAAATATTCCAATCTTTTCCATCACGATCTCTTTGTGCTAGCACATTAACTAAAAATAGAGTGGAAAAGTATAATTTGGCATTCAGAAAAGTATCCCCAGTACACCGGAAAGTTTTTAAGGAAAAATATTTTTTAATTAGACTTGCCAAATTCAATATTAAAAACAACCCCCTCTGCGATTTTGGCATTGAGGAAAGAACTACGGATCATATTTTATTTAATTGTCCTAATTTATCCATCTCCTATCATGATTTACTTCCATCAAAAATTAGTTTTCCAACAAATATAAAATGTATCTTGAGTATGGAGAAACCCAGCCCATACTACATTTTATATAAATTCCTAGCAATCAATAATATTTTTAATTAAAAAAATATCTGTATTTTCTATAGAAATTATATTTGTATTATCTTTAACAATGTAGAGCCTTTTTTTATTGTTTTACCCAAAATCCAAATTGTCATATTTACATTTTTGTTTCTTTACGTGTAAAGACCACAAACGTGACATTGGCGGAATCGTGTAAACGCATATAGGCCATGAATTAAAAAGAAGAAGTTTAAACATTATTTTCTAAAATAATTTGTTAAAATTTTGTATTCAGAACAATGTATAGAATATCAGGTACAAATTTATTTGAACAGTGGTTAGAGGAAGATCACATAATTTCAGATTTTCGCATTATATCAAGAACTCTTGAAAATGTTAACTTTGATGTGCAGTGTGCTAAATTACTACAAGTAAATTGGTCATATAATATTTTTCAAATCAAGTATGATTTTTTCTTAACTGGGCATTGGAGTGGTAAAGGAAGCAAAGTACTTAAAGTAGAATTGCCACCAGAATATAACACTTGTGTATCTGAATCAAATGTGACTATGGTTGGCAATGACTACAACATAATATTTGTTGACAAAAAGAACAATATATTGTGGGTAATGGATTTGCAAAACAAAAATGCCCTTAAAAAAATTAATTTAAATACAGAATTACCTTTAGAAAATAGTTCTAAAAGATTGAGGCGTGACAGCCAAATTTTAAAAGTTGTCTTGACAAATAACTCATGCCTTTGTCTGACTACCGATGGAAAGGTATACAATGGTCTTTTACCTAGTCTTTTGGACACAAGTCACTGCATTGGCAAAGTTTGTGATGTCAGAAGTGGCTATGAGCACTTTATATTGCTTACCGATGCAGGCCGAGTGTATACATGGGGTAATGGAAGGTAAAATGAATTAATCACAATAATAAACTTGAAAAATAAAACTTCTTCAAAAAGCTTACAAATCCTATTGAATACTAAACTTGATAATAAAAAAATCTTCAAAAAATAATAAAGTTCTATTGAAGTTGAGCAAGGATTATGTGGCAGTTATTATTATTAACCGTCTGACTTCATAGAAGTTTCATCAATTACCTTTAAATACATGAAACATTTAAAAAAATATATCTTTATCTTATAAAACACTTTTTATTTACTTCTTCAATTCAAAACTAATAAGCCCATTTTGATGAAATTACACTGTTCCTTAAGTTGAAAGCTTATTTATCAATCAAACAAAAAATAGTCATTGTGGCCTTAACTCCAGTTACTTGAAAAAGGATACTAATGTTTGACTATTTTATTTCAGGAGATTACAATTGGGGCATGGTACTTTAGACAATTTAGATACTCCAACAGAAATTGAAGCTCTAGCTGGAATTAAAATTACGAAAATTAGGGCTGGAGGATGGCATTGCTTAGCTCTCAGTGAGTTTGGGGACTTGTATACTTGGGGATGGAATGACACTGGCCAGCTAGGTGTAACACATCCAGACACCAAAGGAGTTTTAAACCGAGAAGGTCTGAAAAGTTATCCCCTTCCAACATTGGTTGATATCTTAGATGGAAATGAAAAACAAATTGATCTAGATGTAAAAGATATTGGATGTGGTTCAAGACATACAGCCATAATGCTTGAAGATAATTCAATATGGACTACAGGCTATAATAAATATGGCCAGTTGGGATTTTCACCAGAGAACTATCCTACAGTAAGCTATTTTAAAAAGACATTTCAGTGTGACAGTAGTTCAGTTATCGAATGTGGAAATTGGTCAACTGTTCTAATTAATATGAATAGTGCAATATAATATTTTTATTATACATAATGTGTATAAAATACCTTTATAATATTATATCATTGTAATCTATATATTGTGCATTTGTAAATTGAAACCTAAACATATTAACCAAATACCTACATAATTCTTTTGTAAGATTATGATCTACAAAATATCTTGGTACTTGTGAAGTAACAGGCTTGTTTTGAATTTTGCATTGTTGGTCACTGATAGGTATTGAGTAGTTCCCAGGTCGATGGCATGTTAAGGTCAGTACCCCTCAGTATATAAAAAAATATAAAAAGAAGTATTGAGTAGTTGCAGTGGCAGATTTGGGGTCAACTACTAGCCAAGATCCTCCTCTGCGCTTCACCATTTGCAGAGGTGAAAGCAAATGTAGACTGAAACAAAGAGGGTATTAACGACTGCTAATGCAGCCGGGACCAACAGCTTAACGTGCCTTCCGAAGCTCGGAGTAGCTCGAGATAATAATTTTTTGTCACCCATCCCGTGACCGACCCTATCGAAAGTTGCTTAACGACAACGATCGCGGGTCGCGGCACTTATCCACTACGCCACCGAGCTACTCGCGAGCTATTTTTGTAGTAAGTAACTATATTTTCCCTACTTTTTCAAGTTTTTGAAGTGTAGTATTTTTCAAAATAGTTAAATAAAATTTATAAGTGAAAATGGTTTATATTTTCCGATCATATAACAGAAATCTGTATTTTCACTTGTTAATAAATGAATAGGACAAGCCTATTAATGGTTTTCTGACTTCCTTTATCACGAAAACATAGTCTGCAATTTTCAAGTATAAACATAGTCTGTATGCATGACAGTCTTGCGCTGATTCCTCTTTGATTGTTGATGTCAAGAGTACTATCCGCAATAGGGATGATGACTAATTTTGTTTGTTTGTCCGTCAGGTAGAGTGTTAAAAAATATTAAACACGTATTTTTTTATTCTTCTCGTAATCATAAAATTACGGCGTTACATGGAGTTGAAATTCCGCATGACGTCACGTTAGGGCACGTTTTCTACTCAACCGTGACGTAGCGAGCCCCCACCCCTCAACTTTAATGCCTGTTATCTAAGCTATTTCTTGTTAAATTGAAGTAAAAAAAATACGTATCTAATATTTTTCTATTATCTGACTGACGGACTAAATAGAATTGCATTTTTTTTACCCAGTCATCATCCCTATTCCTTACTCCATTGATTAGAACGATTACATCGTGCGGTAATTGCAATTAGCCCAGGGGCTAGAGGACGGTCTGCATATTCCCAGTTCTATCATGCGTTCGAACTCTTGTATGGTAGTTTTATACTTCGCTGGGTTCAGAGGTCGAGCTTTTTCGGTTGTTAAACACAGGTTTTGTATGCGAGAACCATGACATTAGCTCCGGTTTCTATTAAAAAACGCGTGCTGGTTTTAAAGTCCGTGGCGTTGAGGCGACATGTACGAGTATAGTCGACACCCACGCTCGCCACCGTTGATGCTGTTTTTAGCATTTATCGTCGCTGCACTTGTAAGCGGCGGCAAGTATGTAATGATAGTAACACTTGAAGTTACTGTACCCCTTTATATAATTATGTTTGTTGTCGATATTTTTCTTGATTGCTAAGGTAACGTGAGCGCGAGCGACATGCTGACCTTGCGCTGTAGTGTTGGGTGGTTATCATTACCTCGCTGCGGATTTAGGCACATCTCACGCGTCTCATCACGATGTTTGCTTTCTAAATTTTTTACTTCTAATTGTTGCTAGATTGTTTTCGAATTGTTGGACCTATTTATGTTATACATTTCAGATGGACTGCTGTTTCCATGATTTTGACTGCTAATCGTTGCGTAATTATTGCACGCTGTAATGACGGCGCGTACCGTTTCAGGGAAAGTTTATTGTCACCTAATTCTCTTTCTGTCAAATAATTTGTAGCTGTTTTGTTTCCGACTCTTCATAAATGGAAATGAGCCGTGATTGGGTTTCGTATTTGTTACATTCCGGCGGGTTCTTGAGAACGTCATTTATTTGTCCTACCTCATCCCTACCGACCTTAACTATAACTAATTCATATTTATGAAGGCCACCTGCAATTTGTGGACTCATTATCGCCTCAGATTGATGAAACGGCCTCGGGTGTAGTCCAGAACTCCGAATATCCTGGACCCGATCTTGATGGTGCTGGTATTAGGTTGGGCGGTCATCTGGCAGTAATTAAACTGTTGCGGAGCGCACTTTGAAGTCACTTTGATTTATCATTATTATTGGGAGGACACCATACAAAGTTTTTGCCCCGGTTGATAAAAATGTAGTTCCAAGCCTGCATAGGCGCGGTGAACGAGATCGGAATCAAAGATGAAACTGGAGCGTAAAGCTCATGCCACTTTTGGAATGTTTCGAGGTTAACGTGATTATTTTTTCTTTCTTTTAATAATTTTGGTGGTCAGTTGATTTGATCAGTATCCGAAGTTGTAAAGGTTTGCTAGCATTTATATTTCTATTATGTAGAAAGAATTTATCTGTAAGGATCAACTGGTATTATCGTTTACAGTGCAATATTTGTTATTTTTAAAAGCTAGTCTTGTAGCCAACGAAGCCAACCGGATTCGCCTCTTACCACAGACATACAAAGTGCCTCTTTATTTTTACGATTATTTTTTATTCAGTAATCACAAATTTAAATTTGAGAACTAAACTAAATAATAAAACAAGCATTTTTAACGAGCAATTTTTATATAAACGAAGTCTATAAATTATTGAGGTTTAGATTATAGCATTAATAAATCTAAGTTTGGTATGATTTGCCTTGTGTAAAATAACGGGAATTCGTCGGCCAGATAGCAAACAGATAGATATAGGTCTCACCTCATTATCACTGTATTATGGAATTTATTTAATTAAATTTTGCATGGGATAGATAAAACAATATTATGACATCAAAAATAATTTATTTATTTCAGATTTAGATTTACAATTTTCAACATTTAAAATATCACATTAAATTTCTACCACATAAACACACTGTCAAATACTTGCCGTGTTAGCATTTAATATATATATAATAAATATATATATGTATTACTTAGGTAGGTATATTACGATTCGAAGAGTCGAAGCAACCAAACCACATACGACCACCAATGCGATAGAATGATCAAATAAAGTCAACAGTTGGAAACACTACACATCAACCGAGAAAAATGAACTAGTTCATTCTAGTTCATTTTTCTCGAAATTTTTTCATTTTTTTCGTTCATTTTTCATGAAACTATGAGAAGGGTTACATAAGCCACTAATGATGATGCTGCCTTATAATAACCACGACCGCTCTGTAAAGAACGAGACGATCGGGAAGAAGTCCCTTAGTCTGGCTGTTTATTTAATTACGCGTTCCAAATCAACATCCTGGGTGTAGTTTTAGTTTTTACCCCGAATACAAAGGGATATTAATTTTATAACATTAAAATCGTGATAGCTGTCTGCTAAATGAATATCGTTGAATTATTTAATGTAATGTGTAATTTATGACAGATGTTAAATTAACACTTTGGTAGCTTCAAACAATATGCCTATTTTGACTGTATATTTATAAATTAATTCGGTAATAAAACCACAAAAGTGTACCGCGAAAACAATCAGTCACATTTCAATAAATGGGGTTGTACTGCCTATCTTTCTTATGGCCAGATTTGTAGTTTTAGAGGGTGGGGGGAGGTTAAACGCAATGTCAAGTTTCTGCCTCGGTTGATTTCTGATGCCGCCCGGGCCCCCCACAAGGTTAGCCGGACACCGCATTTCAGTTTCCAGCCAACGTTTCGGTTCTTGTAATCCAAAGATTATAAATAGAAAGTTAAATTTAAAAAAAAATTAAATACTTATACATTTTTTTGAACAAAAAATGATACCGACTTACGTAGCTATTGTTTACATATAATTTACAATTTTGAAGTTATTTCATAATTTATTGTTAATAATATCAAGTGGTTTTCTATGCGAGCTGAGAATCAAAATTGTAACACAGTCGGAGAATACGGCTATGATAACTCAAACAGCGGAAGTCATTATTATTATAATATCATAGTTTCAATACATACAATACTAATTTATACATTAGTGTGAACTGAGCTTACTACTTAATGTATAAACAGCATAATAGAATATGAAAAACAATTTCAATAGATATAATGATTATAACAGTTTTCACGAACAAACAATATCTCATTTACGTTTACATAAATTTAATAGTATTGTATATATAAAAGTAACATTAAAAGATAACGAAGTTATTTCATATTCTAGAGATCATTTACAACAGTCTTATTATTTTACTTTTGGTGAGTATAATCTAATAGTATTCTATTTGCATGTGATTAAAAACTGTATTATTTTAAAACAACAATTCGAACAATAAAACGAAAAGACAACAATTAAGCATTTTTAATGAGCGTACATTTTTTGTGACTATTTCAATAAATATATTTTCAGGTCTTTAAAGATGATTCTTATCGTTATCGTTACACGTACATGTATAAGATTCAAATTAGTTAAATTAATTCAGTTTTCCATCAATTCAGACAAAACATATGAGTAGGAATTCACTTATGCACAGATGCGAGGTGTTTTGTCACGAATGGGTTGATGTAGGCAGACCATACTAGAATTTGCTTCCTTTTATAATATTGTTTGACCCTAAGCATTGGTCTAGTTTTCTGAAAGCATATATAGCTTTGGTAATTAGTGAAAAAAAGTCAAGAAATTCCATAAAAACAAACACTTACATTACTTATTAGATTAAAAGTTGGATACTTTTGTCTGTGTATCACGTGACCAGTAACACAAGCCGCCATGGAGCCGACTATTTTATTTTTTATCAGATCCTTTAGCGATGTTCTTACCTAATTTATTTATATATTTTTGGTTTGTGGCAGGATCTTGTCCAATTGGCCTAATAAATAATATACTATACGTCCGTTTTGTGTGTATAACGAAATAACGTTACAGTTATGGGGACAGCGTTTTCGCAGGTATAAAAAAAATAATTTTGATTTAATTGTAAAGCAAGAAAACGTATTTATTTTATTAAAATAAACTCTTACAAGTACTTTTTTAGTTTAAATATATGACCACTGAAAACTGTGACCAGCTTAGTTTGTTCCTTAGATATTATCTAAAATTTGTTCGCATAATCTCTATCCAATAAACGATTAAATATTAACATCTAAAATATAACATTAACAGTAATGAGATTAGTTCATTTAAATCACCCTAAACCCTGTCGTGCTTAAAAAATAAACTTAAAGTTGGAAGAATTATAAATAGCAGGCTCAGCCTTAGACCGAGACTGCACTACAAGTCTACAATTAAATGAATTCTGAAACAGCCGTTTGTAACATACAACTTTCTAACACGCTCACGCATTCACGTACGACACATTATATCATCTATGAAAACACAAGATTGCGTATCCGTTCTTATGATGTTTGTTAACATAAAATTCTAAAAATAAATAAAAATATTCAAGTTTTTGAAGTAAGAAATTTGTTATATTTTTTAAAGAATAAACTTTTTGTCATGGATAAGTTCTCATATATTTTCCATAATAAATACTGTGATCTATGAAGTGCTAAAAGATAAACTTCAGTGCTATAAAACTTGAATAGCATATATTTTATTTTGTGGTGCATTTAAAATTTATATCCTCTATAAGAACTATTGATTTAAATGTCTTTCGTGCTGTTATTATAATTGCACTCCTATAGCACAATTTCGAACTTTTGTTTGTATACAACCTACCGAAGTCCGGCACATGTAAAAGAATATTATCATTTGGTTGCTCCTGTACTGACAATATACACTTAACAATGACCTTTTAAGGGGACATTTAAGTAGTAGGTTCATTCCCAAGCATTAATTTGAAAGATCCATCTGGGTCAGTGCATCGTAAAATACTCAACGAATTTCCCGCCGTCAGTGGAGTCTTTGGATGAATTAAGTATAATGTCCCATCCATGAAGCAACCAGGTCTTTTTGTTGATAGACCTTCTACTCCCTCCATCACTTCTATGCTGTACCAGCACATGATAGCATTTGCAGGACCATCCTTTATAACTGGTAAAGTCACGACTTGTAACATAGTGTCACTGCAAATTGACCCCATACATAAGGCATCAGTAACAGCAGTATATTCCAACAGTGAAAAATCGATATTAAAATTTTGTGTTACTTCATACTTATTAATATATTCAGCAACTTTATAGTTTTTGACATTCTCATCATAAACTCTGTTGTTAACATCTAGCCAATTGCTATTAATAACTTGAATCATTAGGTTTATTTTAGCAGGTATAATCAAACTTCCTCTGAAAATATGATTGTGGGTGATATCATTGAGTATATCTCTAAGACGTGAGTCTATATCACCACATATTTCCAATATGTTATAATATACTGCATGGAATCTTTGGTGTCGGAATACTTCAGATCCCCAACCATCTCCAACCAAAATATGGATTTTAGACAATGGTAGATTGTGTGCTTTGAATACTTCCTTAAAGAACTTCTTATCATAGTCTGTTTTTGCATAACAAAAGAGAGATTGTATACCACGCTTTAACATAAGTAATCCAAATATAGGAAAGGGGGACAAGTCCACAATATTGGTCTGAGTCATCTCAGTCATTTGACCCAAATAGACACTAGCCATCCCTATGCACCCTGCTATCATTTTTACATTTTCCATATCATTCAGAAACCTCATTGTTTCTTGTGAGATCCTTAAGATGGGAGTAGTATAATCACTCTCCATTGTTAATTTTCCTCCATTTATCAAAAATTCTAAATCTATAATACTATTTTTCTTGACAGTTTTTGGTATATTATCATAAAAAACAGCTTGCTGCCAAGCACTGGCTTTTGTTTTAGATCTTGGATCTGTTGTCAAAGTTATATGTTTGGTTAAGTATAAATTGAACCATCCAATAAAAAAGTGTATTTCTCCATCTTCTGTAGTTGTCAACTGAACAGAGTATGGTTCAGACCGACTTAGCATTTCCTGAATGTCAAGATAATCATTGAAGTCTATTTTAAATAGAGACTGAGGTTCTGACATATATTTTAAATCTTTTAATAAGTCAACATCTTCACAATCATAAGACTCATCATCTGTTAGAAGATGTGCATCAAGTGTGATTTCTAACCACTTCTTTACTTCTGAGCTTAAGTGATATTTTTTATTAAGATATTCAGATTTGGCTGCTATTACAAAAAATTCAGCTTTGTTGGGTATTATCTGAGAAGTAGGAATGGCAAAGTATTCCCATGCATGAGCCAATGTTTGCAATACATGTTCACCAAGTAAACCAGCATCAAACATTTCTGTCACTATTATAGATCTTTTTCCACCTATGTCCCTATAATTCAGTGTAGTTGACATCTTATTGACAATAACTATATCATGTTTGTTATTGCCTTGGGTTACACACTCTGCCAACCAAGCAATATTTTCCGAAGCTTCAATACCAGTCACTACAGTAGCCGAGCAATCAGTAGCAAACATTGCCAATATTCCTGTGCCTGTGCCTATATCTAAAACACTATCTTTGAAGCGAATCACAGTTTCACTTATGGCATTATAATAAGCTTCATTGCGCACCTTATCATTCAACATTCTGAAATGCCATCTTTCAAGCAGAAGATTTTTTATTGAGTTTATGTTTTTTTCTGCATTAACTGAGCTTGAATTCAAATTTAAAGATCTTTGAAAATGGGCCCAAGCTTCTGTATAAAAGCCAAATTTATAAAGGTACTTTCCAATGTCATTAACCAGGTTAGCATTGGTAGGATACACATCAAGAGCTTTACCAAAATTAGCAAATATATCCTCCATTTTACTGGCATTTGCAAGTACTTCATTATGTCTCGAAAGAGTATTACGAAATTCAACTTCTAGTTCATCTTTGATGTCTGGATTTTTTTTTAATGCCACAATATAAGAATTAAAAGCATTTCCGTAATTACCGGATTCATTTAATTGCCTCGCTAAATTTATGTAATGTTGAGCTTCTTCCATTTTTGATATTGATAAAGTGATTTTAAAATATTTTACTCACAACGAAAATCTGGTATATTCGGAGATTCACTAAAGGCAAACACAACGAAGACGAAAAGTTGGTAAAATAGACAGTATCATCGACAAATCAATAGATAGATAGGTAAGTTTTTACACTGAACAGATTTACAGTTCCTAGCAAGCCCTTGTAGAGTGTAATCAATAGGAATCCTATATGTACATCATATAATGAACTAGTGCTAGTAAAATAAATCAATACATCATCGGTTCCTCTTGCAAGAATTATTAATTTACATCACAGGCGCGAAAAAAGAAACAGCTTGACACAGACAGAACCTCGACCAGTGTTGCCATGTCATGTCTATTATAGTATAGTAGTATCTAAGAAAAGAGTAGTATTAGGGCGCTTGTGCACTACACTGAATTTTCATGTCCGGCGGTCCGATTTTTTCAGGTCCGATATGTCAGGCCATATGTAGGTAATGCGCGCTTGTGCACTGTCAGGAATTTTACCGCCCGGAATTTTACTTCTCTCTATTCCGGACCGGTTTTTTCAGGTCCGTGATGGCGGCAATGAAAAACGTGTTTACGCTTGTGCACTGCTGTGTCCGAGATCCGGAAAATTCATAAGGAATAGGCTTGGGAAAAAATAATCGATTTGAATCGATATTTATTTCGGCGATATTGTTAATTTCCAATAAACTTATAATCGATATTTTATATTTATTGTTGATTATAAAATGCTATATTTTATATGATGATTTAATATAGTTGGTAAACTCGGTATAGTTCTAATTTGATCACGACCTCCGTAGCCGAGTGGTTCGCACGCCGGTTTCAAGGTGTCGCCATCTCTGAGGTCCCGGGTTCGATTCCCGGTCGGTAGAAAATAAACTTTTCTATATTGACTCGGGTCTGGGTGTTGTGATACCTTCGTTGTCTCAGATACTCCATAATACGGGGGCTTTAGCTACTCATCTTGGAATCTGAGCAATGTATGTGATGTTGTTAAATATTTAAAAATGTTGATCAGCGTATGGTTCTAGTATCGATACTTAGCTAGATTTTAGAATCGTATTAAACGTATCGATAGCTTAAGGTAAGATAAATAAGTGTTGTTACGCTTAGACGCCTAAACAACTGAACCCCTCTAAATGGAAATTAATATAGTAAATAGACTTAACTTTAAGAATGACATAGGCTACATTTTATCGTGAAAAATAGGGGATGAAAGTTTGCCTGGAAATTTCTCATTATCAAATTTTTTTTAGACAATTGATAAGTATACATAAATATTTGACAACAGAAGTAATAATAAAGAATAAACAGAAGATTAACAAAAGTAATTAAGTGACACTCAATGTCTTTTTCGCATTTAATAAAATTTTAAATGTATGTTTGTGTCACTAATAAAAGAAGTATTCTAAGAGAATAATATTTCTGCTCAAAGAAACTACACCACGCGTATAAAATTATGCCTATATATAATACAGTCAACTGATTTCGTAAAGTTCATTTAGCATAATAATTCTCCGCTAACACGGCACTAATTTCGATTTGTTTACGAAATGGCGCCACCGATTGGTCTATCTCTGTAATAGCTGAAAGTTGTTTTTACAAAACTTCGAAAAAAATAGCACGTTTAAAAATATAATTATCAAGTACTAGACCATTATCAGTAATTTTATTCTAATGTCACAGTTATTTTTAGCTATTGTATGTGAATAATGCTGTTCCTAAATTAGTAAGGGTATAAGTTTTTACATCTGATAGTAGTCATCCGATAGTAGTAAAAAAAATGCTTTTGTCTTGCCATAATTTATTATGGTTTATGTAAAACGATCAGATCATTATTTAGGTACCTTTCTACGTCTTCGAACGGAATTACCGACGTTCCAAAAATCTCATCGTACCTAGCGCAAGTGACGTGTAGCTTCAAAGAGAGCTGCCCTACACTGCGCCGCTCCGATCAGGAAAAAAACGGACAAGTGCACAAGCTACTCATCCGAGTTTTTCATGTCATTCCGGACCCGAAAAAATCGGACCGCCGGACCTGAAAATTCAGTGTAGTGCACAAGCGCCCTTATAATTAGTAGTACAATCAATATCATTGACACTAAGATATGCACGATTGAATGTACTTACACTTCGATCAACAATACAAAAATGTACATAATATATTTACTTTTACTCTTTGAAAAAATACGGTAGATTCTTACAAAATTACGGTAGACGGTATTGGAAAAATACGTCATTGTTGTGTTGACGAAAAGCAAATTGGTGTTGCCGTGCCATATAACGGGTGGAACAAAAGTCATAATGAAAGGTACCTACATTGGGGGTCATCAATAATGAGGAAGTATTTTAAAAAAATACGTTCTTGATTTCTTCATGACAATCTTTTTCGGTTTTCTTTCAAGTAAATTAGATTTCAAAACTCAATAAACAACTCATAATCTATTTGTACTTTTTGGTATTTGTATTGATATCTAAGGTTCGAACTTTTAAAATTTCAGTTTTTTTAATAATACGTTAGTTAAACGGAATGGTAATAAATGTCTTTGGTCCATTCGTTTCCTGCAAAATCAACATTTGCTAGGGTCGCCATCTAGTTTTTTTATTTTTTATTAAAGACTTCCTCATTACAACTTTTGTTCTAGAATAAACCTGGGAAACCATGGTTCACGGAGTTATTGTGTGTAACATATTAGGTAATAACACTAACGGTTAGTTGCACAAACGTCCATAATGGTTTAATGTCATCTTTCAGCTCTAATGTATGTCAAATTTGTATATCTAATGTCGCTTTAATTGCACAAACGTCCATTAAAATTGCCATCAGTTCTTCTTCTTATTAAAAAAGAAGAAGAAGAACTGATGGCAATTTTAATGGACGTTTGTGCAATTGGCCGTAAATTGCATAAAGGTTCTTTATGCTTTAATGACGATTTCAAGCTCGATTGATATTTTAATATAGCAGTGGCGGAAATTGAACGGTACCTACGGACCTCACGCATGGCCTGCACGATCGCCTGATCTTACACCACTCGATTTCTTTCTGTGGGGTTATTTTGAAGACAGGGTTTTCGACCGTGCTTGCGAAAGTGCCGATGAAATACGCCCTCACTCGCAGTATTTGAGGACCTTTTACAGCGGGTTGTGCGAGTGAATTCTGGAGCGTGTACATCAGGATATCTTGTACCGTGCTCGCATGTCTCCATGTAGAAGGTCGCTCATTTAAAAAGGCCATTGGGTGATATTGACGAACAATAGGTAAGGCGGTATTTACATAGACGGTTGACAGCGTTATCACATACTGTCGTTTATACACCTTTGTTGTGCGAGCGGATGGTGAGCGGCCTGCGCGTCAAAAAGCGTCGGTGTTTCAAAATAAAACAAATATGTCCATTATACAGAGTTTATTGACAAGCACACAACGAGATAAGACACATCAGCCGCCATATAGGTATCCAACCCGGCGGCGTTGATGGCCCACGTCTCAGTGGGTGTTTTAAGACACGAGGATTTAGTCGAAGAGACCGAAACCCATGTCGTCGTCACTCTCAGACTCCTCCTTCTCCTCTTTCTTCTCTTCAACCTTCTTGTCGGCGGCCGGAGCAGCAGCGACAGGGGCAGCGGCAACGGCAACGAACTTCGATGGGTCCTAAACAAAAAATACTTTTGATGAAACTACTAAACAGTGTGACAAAATTATATTTATAGAATTCAAAATTTATCTTTAAAATGCCAGTACCATGAGCTAATAGCATCACCATACTACGATTGATATAAATAAATGCTTTTGCCTTAAAGCGAATCCAGAAAGCTGAGACAGTAAGTTATGTTTACTTATATTTAAAATTTAATCTGTGTATCCACAACATTACCTTGATGAATTCCTTGATGGTGGTGGCCTCCTTGAAGTCAACCTCGGTGACGGCCGCGATGGCGAGCAGGTTCTTGAATCCGTTGGCGATGGAGTGAGGCGCGGAGGCGACGGTCGGGTAGCCGATGGTCAGCGAGACGGCCGCTACATTCGCCACTCCCTCCATGAACTTGGCACGCAAGTCCTCTGGCTTGATATCCAGGATGGCAGGCGCGAAAATGGTGCCAGAATCATATACCTATGATGATAGATTTAGTATTAGTAAATTTTAGAGTTGAGGTCTGGTTGTTCACGATGATCAATAAAGTGGCAGCTTTTATTTTGTTATTCCTGTAAATCCTACCTATCATCAGCATTTGAAGAATCTGTATCAATTTAGAATTTACAAAAATTTTGCAACTAAATTAAATAATTTAGCTATTTGTTTGCAAAAGTATTATAGGTGACCAATTACAAAAACTGATCATGTATGAAAGCACATTGCAGTTATTCTTTACCAAAGGTAAATTATCAGAATGCACAGAGTATGCAGACTGTACTCAACACTTTGGAAACTGCCAAATAAAATTGTTTACTTACAAATAATGGACATAAATACCTGTTTCACTACAAGACCATATGAGAACGGAGAGATGTTTAACATGTTGAGCAGGGTGGCTTCAGAAGCTCCCACCTTGTCACCGGGCTTCAAGATGTGGACATCATTGATGATTTCAATAGTTCCTGTAATGCAAAATCAAATTTCATATTATGTATCAATAAAAAAAGCCATATAAATCTAGTTTTTCTAATGTTTAAATAATTCTGTGTATCTTAGAAATGCCAATGCGACATCAACTATAGCAGATAGTCACATTAGGATAAATTCAAAGAATTAATTTTGTCTGAAAGCGAAACCAAAGAGTTAATATTACACTCTCTGATATTAGAACAGACATAAAGTTCATTTTGGTGTGATTTTTTGTGTGAAGAGAAATAGTTGGAAAGCTGAAATAACAGACTATGAAATAGAATAGAAAACTGTTAGCATAACAGGCACAGATATCATAATACTCTATACATATGAAACATCAAAGATTATCATAGAATATTCAAACAATGGAATAATACCAATTATACCACAAATATGTAGTCTAGTAATAAGCTTACCTGTTTAATTTTCTGTCATTTTTGCACTCATCTTTCTCCACATTTAAAAATATCAGATTAACAGCGAATTGCACAAATGGCCATTAAATTTTTCATTTGTTTCAAGCAACATTACTCATACAAATTTGACATTCATTAGAGCTTAAAGGCATCATTAAACCTTAATGGATGTTTGTGCAACTGACGGTAAGAAGTTCTAATTTATAAAAATGTTGCCTTTAAACTTACCCTTGGAAATCTTGGTTGGGATGGATAGAGCCTGGAAGAAGGAAGTCTTCTCAGGTCCTAGGCCAGTGTTATGAGCCGGAATGACAACAGCCAGGGGAGCGATAGCACCAGGACGGGCCGGAGCACGGACTTTGTTCTCCAGCAACTTGTCACGAACCTAATACCAGCAAAATTATTTTATATCCATCAACATTACGTTACTAGCAAGTAGCTCATTTTTGCGTTCGAGGTTAGGAAAATCTGATCTTTTATTTCTGACTTGCATTAGCAAAGAAACAAGTGATAAATAAAATAAAATAATACATACTTCGACAAGGTCTCCACGGGTGAACACAAAGCCTACGTTGCCCTTGATGTGCGGCAATAGTTTTTCCAAGGCTGGGTTGGTCTCCAAGTGGTCTTTGATAGCTTTGCGCATCATTGTGTTTTTGCCCATCAACACAATGCTATGGCCACGTAGCGAGATACGAATCTGCTGCATTTGAGTTGAACCTACGTTGTCTGCACCCACTAAGAAACATTTTGGGTACTCGTCTAAGAGTTGCTGTAAGTAAAATTAACAAACTTCTTACAGTGAACATTTTGAGGTTAACAGATTTTAATCAATTTGTTGTAGATCAACATTATACTCACGATAATTTTGGTGAAGTAATTGGACTTCCAGGTTGCCTTGTCCTCCCTACCCATCTTGGAGAGTGTAGTAGGGACTTCGGAGAAATTTAAGGACTGAAAACGAATTGTTCAGTGACAAACGATGTTGACAAAAAAGTAGCCCCGCAAATTGGAAAATAATTTGATACGTATTGATAATTTTATAGAATTTGTTGGAATAAAGCACTAAAACCACACATAAGAAATTGATTTTCAGGATAAATCAAGGTGAAACTTACCAAAACAAAACGCACGAAACCAGTGCGGGATCAAAATGGCGGAACTTATGACCACAAACTGCTTATGACATGACATAGGATTGGGCAAAAACTATCGATATATCAAAATATTGATATCTTTTCTGAAAACTATCGATTTAAATAAGCGATAATATTTTCTGCGATCGGCTTTCGATATTTATTTTCAGATATCAAATTTGTATCATAATCGATATATTTTTAAAGTTTTGCTGTCTGTTCATAGGTGTCATCATGTATTTTTTAAATTTAAAAAGAGTAGTTAGTCAGTAGGCTGTATGGGTTTAGAAATTAAAGTCCTGCTTTTGACCTGCTTTTTTTTGTTTCCTTATGACAATGACACTGCTTGTTGGTTTGGTTGGTATCAGTGAAAGTGCTCCTGATGTTAATATCAGACAAATACTGATTTGTTTGAATAATGTAATTTTTGTTGTGTTGAAGATGTTGTTTTCTTAGCTTTATGTACCTATTGTAAATAACAAAACCGCCAAGGGTTTATTTGCTTTAAAATTTCGAATATTTTGTCAATATTTATAAATAATCGCTTATTACGCAGAAAATATCGATATGTATTTGACAATATTTATCGATACATTTGATAAGTAAATGGGTTTACCCGTAATGCGTTTACTCATCCCTAACATGACAGGACCGCAGACCGAAGTAACTAAGGCCCGACCATAGACATAAAAGAAGAGGACCGGCCATACCTACGAAAAAAGCGTATATGCCTAAACTTCAAATGCAAATTCTTCGATGGCGGATTGTCATAGGGCGTGACCCAAGATATCGATATTTGTATCGACATTGAAGTCATATTAAATAAAAGTTAGTATTTCGTGACACTGCTACAATACTACTACTTATTAAATAATATAATATAATTTTCATTGTTAGGGGCATGGCTAAACTATTACCTATTACACTTCTATTCATTTCACACTTACGTACCAATCCTATTTATGATTATTATTAATTAAATTGAAAAATTCACGCCAGTATCAAGAAAATAATATTTTTTTAAAAGTGGCGTGAATTTATCAATTATATATAAATCATTAAGCAATCTTTTGCTCGTATTTTGTTAGACATCTAAAATTTCTTGCGTTCTTTGTTCTTGCGACTCCGTTGCGTCACTATAGTAAATATAACATATGTTACCAGCGTGTGATGGCGCTTCCCACGGGTAAAAGATCAAAATCCGTTCAGTAGTTTTTACATAAGAGTAACCAACATCCATCCTCACAAACTTTCACATTTATATTATTTAATAATATAATTTTATAATATGATTGTACCTCGATAAATATGTTTCTTTTTCCTCTAATATAGCCAATTTTACATAGTTTTAAGAACTATAGTACCAAAATATATATCTTAAAAGTTTTACTATAATATCAATCGTGTTTTATAATTATTTCCATATATATTGTCACGTTGACATTTTGCAATTATAATTAAATAGTTTTTTTAACATAAGTTTAATTTTGCATCCACGGGAAGTGTGACTACTGTCCAAGATAACTACCACGGTAACTATAATAAGCTTTTAATGAGTCGATTGACGAATGGATTATTATCCTTTTTTTTGTCTGTTATATATTTTTTATTGTTTTGGTGGAAAGTGACATTTTGGTCCAATGAAGTCATTTTTTATTTTTCAGTATGAAATTAAACAGGGTGCAAAAGCAGCCCTTGCAGTTTCTTACCGGTTCCTTTCTTACAGTTTCTTCTTTTCTCGGTACAAGGTTTCCCATAATAGATTGCTGAACTATAAGCACAGAGTTTCGACTTTCTTATATGCTTGTAACTAGTAAGCCAACTTGTCTATAAATTTATTCAATAAATTGTTTTGACTGAATAAATTTCGCTTCCTCCTCATTAAGTGAGATACCGTGCGTACTGTGTCACAATTTTAGTTCAGAACATCTTGTTTAGTAGTAAACATAGAAAACTTGAAACACCTACATAATCTTTGTATTATATTATTGGTAAAAGAACATAAAAATACTGTAAACTTTGATGAATAAACAAGAGAAAATAAAGAAAACAATGGTTGGTGATGAATAAGTAACAATTGGCATAACAGTAACATTATTAAAGAAGTAACAATTGGCATTTTATTTAAAAATTTGGTTAGCAAGAAGAAAACAGCCGATTAATCAATAGGCAAGCATACAAATATTTTCTCAGCACTAAAACAGTCTGCAGTTCATGTTCTGTGAACAATCATGATAACGGTCAGCAATTTAAATTCAAAAAGGTAGCGTATTTTATGATGCATCAGCAAAATAAACATCCACGCCGCAAAATAATTATTTGGGTATTAAGATTATACTATTGAACAGCAAAGCAAACCTTTAACTATGCCTTTAATTTGATAAGTGTGCATATTTTAATTTTTATTAAAATTATTTAACTCATTTTATTGTATATTTTACTGGGAGTATATTATGATCAGAATTTTATATTTTAATATTATTATATATTGCATTCTGATTTTTTTCAATTAAAATAGTCGTCATATGACCGCAAGACTAAAAATAAGGTACATTTATAGAATAACAAAATGACTATATAAAAAACTAAATAAATAAATCAGTAAAATCAAATGAAAATTAACTAAGTGTAATAGACATTTTTTTTTAAATAAGTTAAAAGCAATTGTCAAAAATTCTTACCAGAGTATTTGATTGGCAATGCATCATCTCGTAATTTTATTATATTTAAAGTTCGATTCAAACAACTTTCCCTAAAATTAAGTGAGCAGATAAAAGTAACTTTTTCATTACATTTAATATTTTCTGCTTCTATGTAACTCGGCCATTTTCCTCTTTTGTTTCATCTTTTGGTAATCTAAAATAATTAATATATTTTTAAATATTAAAATTATCGATATAAACCATATGTTAAAGTAACGACACTAGCCATGTAAACAATATTATTTACGGACCGAAATATTATAAAAATATAAACGAAAAGAGCAATATAGCATAAATAGAACACGCCAAAATACGATATGTATCGATTTATACACGCAATCATTTTCAGAATAACTTACTTACGTTTTAAATACTGTTATTCCAAGAAAGTGTTTAACTTACCGGTGAAACGTAATATTGCTCAGTTTGCGGGATATTGATGACGCACAACCAATTATACAGCACCTAGGCATTGTTTTGCATAAATAATTGACAATTTTCTGCCATGAAAGTTATATAAATTAAAGTTATAAATGAAAATAACCACAAAACTTATAACACTGACAGCTGAACTACTTCCGAGAATACGCAAAGCAAATTTGCAAATGGCTGACAGGTGGTACGATAGCTATATCTCATGACGTCACGTAAAAAATTTTGAACTGTCACACTAGTGTTATCTTTGTTTACTAAAGAAACTTCTTATTAGTTAAAAAAAGACAACATCATGTTTTTGATGTCAACTTCAGATTGCATGATATTTATATAATCATAGAAAATATTTCCACTCTACCTTACTCTATGGGCCCGACACGAAAGTCGATATTGATGTGACAGCTAGTTATAGTATATATGTATTACTGATCACATTGAACTAATCAGCTGAAACTGAAGTAACAACTAACTGTGAATGTCATTTCTTAAGTTGGAATTTTCAGCCGACAGCTGTATTTTTATGTATAGTTATAGCAATCCCAAATATCTGCTTAAACGATTTTCCCGCGATCAGTTGTCGGTTCATTATCGAGAATATTCGTTTGCACGACCAATTGAACTATACGTAATGACCGGCGCGTCATTCGCGCCACGCTAGTCCGCTTCCGTAGTGATAAGCGTTAGCCACAGACCAAGAAGAAGCTACTACGTATAATCCGCCATTGTCATGACGTCATTTGTAATATGTCTAATCAGTCGATAGCGGGCTAGTAAGAGACGGGTGAGGAATGTCATTTTCTTTCAAGAGTAATTGTCATGGCGGCCCCTATTAACATTGTATCCGATACTTTATAAGTATGAGCCGTGAGCATTAGGTCTGGTTCAGTTCGACGCGAATGACCTAGGAGATGTCTGTGGCAGGCGGTAAATTGTGTCTCCTATACAGTCCGTTCAATGGAATTCAAAACTATCCGCTGTGGTCCGAAATCCCTCCGCACCACTCTTCCACCTCGCGGATTTCCACTGGCAGATGCCTATAGTACTCAACGGACGGGCGCGCGGGGCGGATGCTATGTACAGTAGTCATTATGACCGTTTTTCAAACTGAGAGTGTTATTTAAGAAGTACGATTCACGTTGAACTGAAAGACAAACAACCGCGACGGTCGCATGCGCTAATCCGTGTGTGGTCGGGCCGCATCGCACTGAATAGCGCCTTATTTTCATACCACTGTTAATTATTTTTGTTGCATATAGCCCAAAAGTATGAAAATATAAAGTATTTAAAAAAAGAGAAAATTATTTTCGCACGATAGTCACAGCATAGAATTAATAAGTACTACGTACAACTAGAATGCTTACTGTGTGTCTAAACACGCGCCGAGTGAGAGGTCATAAATCTTGGTTTGTCCCTTTCTAAGTAGTGTAACCATTCTTACCTGAATACATTGGACATTAAAAGAAAATATTGATTATTGAAATTGAATAATATTAATATGAAGCAGGAAAAATTCTTATTCAATCTCAACTCAACAATAATAAATTTCAATAAATAGCAATTTCATACGCAGACCTCCCCCCCCCCCCCCACTGGGGGAAGACCTAATAATAAAACGCAATCAAAATAGTATATTTTATTATTTTATTTATTTATTTAACAAACTTTATTGTACATTAAATTGGTACAAGATGCGGACTTAATGCTATTAGCATTCTCTACCAGTCAACCTTTGGGATACAGAAATACACGATGGCGGCATAAAGTTAACTTATAAATATACTACTATGACTGTATTGTTTACATTTTAAAATTAACATATTACTTCAACAAAATTGTTTTGTGCAATTTATGGCGTAAAGTAGCGCGAGATGTGCCAATGGCCTTGAATGTGAGACCTTTGCCATAAGTTGACATTCTTATTATGAGAATCTCATGCCTTTGTTGGATTTATTTTTGTTCAATTGCTGATGAATATTTGGGAAACAGTTTGTTATGACAGATTGTACCTTTTCATAATTTTTACAATTTTCTTTTAAAACTGCTAAAAGTGACTTTAAATTATTAATCTTCATCTTCATGTCTCTTCTTTTGATTTTTGCCTAGTATTAATATCAAGTTTTAACTTCTTACATGAAGGACTTTAGTCAGGCGTATAACTAAAGGCGTTTAACACATTATTTTTTTTGTTATCAGGAAAAATCTGTAATGAAATTAGATAGGTACATAAAAATAAGTTATAATATGAATTGTTGTTTTAACTTATTATTTTCGATATAATGTTGTTTATAAATGAGTGCTTTAATATTAGGTAGGTACCTTTGGCAAGATTGAAGGAATCACTTCTGATTTCAGCCTTTTTCGAGCCTCTGTTCGGTAATCTTTGGGTTTGAAATGAAGTGTACAAACCACACAGCTTTCATGTAAGTTCCCAGGTATCAACCATTTTTTCTTAACTCTAAATCCGATGGCAAACTGGAAATTTAAATTAAAATGTATATTTTTTATTATAGTAATAATTTGGTTTGGTTTGGTGTGTAAATAGATATTTGCAAAAGATCGATCAAACGATAAGCCTACTGACCAATAAAATGATTAAAGGATACCCATTTATGAGCCTCCACATGCTTGCTTAATGTAGGTAGACTTGCAAATAGTGAATAACCAAAGTGTTAAGTGATACAACAATTTTAAATTTAGTACTTAATTAGGCAATAATAGGGTCTATGCTTATAGTACGTACGTACTTTACATCTCTATACGTAAAGTATAGTCACCCTAGTTTCTACTGATGACATACTTACCTGTGAAAAGATAATCCACAGCCAGGTACGATTCTTTCCCTTACCCACTCACAGCACATACATTGTTTACCATTTTTCAATCCAATATACTATTTAAAGCACTTTTTTTAATTCAGAGAGCATTAAAAACAAGTCCATATGACAAAAAAGAAAACGCCATGTTGCTTTTGTGGTGCCACGTGAATACTTCAATTTACCTATACTCCATTTACTATAACATTAGAAAAAAAGAGGGTCATAGAAACAGCAGTGCAGAACATTTTATTTTCAAGATAAATTTAAAAAATCTTTATTAGTTTTGTTGAAGCTTTGAACGTTAGGTAATCTGAGAGAGCTGGGCAATTTTCCATTTTTTATGATACCTCGGGGTTGAGATGAGGCCAGCATTTTATAAATTCATCTTTTAGTCCCAAGCCAACATGGAACTAAAACTGAAACTATCTGTGTGTTTTAATAAATTCTAATTGTAAGTGTAATAAGTTAGACTTTTGATGAAGACATTGGAAAAACTACCCGAAATGTTAAAGTTTGAGGGTAGGTATGGGGGCTTAGAGCGTAATTTTTGTAGGCCACTCGGGCCTGTACCGGCATCGTCCATATTTACCAAAACTTAACAACAAAAATAAAACAATAACATCACGGAAAACGGCAAAACAACAAGAAAGGCAGTAGCATTCACAATGGATGACAATCCCAGATTACGATTTTAACAATTATGAATAAATAATAGTCTGACAAAATTAAAAAGCTGTACTACCGAAACGTTTGAAGGGGTTAGGCAACGTTTTAAATTTGGTAGAGTTATAGTGACATGAGAATCGTGCCGAAACTATCCAACCCTGCTTCTTTAGGTTCTTTACGATGGACACTTTTTATTGTAATAGTTATTAAATCATTTAAGTTAGTCATATACTCATAAATTTGTTTAATAGATAGCTTAAATGACAACAGTTAAGTATAGCAGCTGATATTTAAGTGGATATGTAGCAAATTAGCCGTCAGTCTTAAAAGTAACATGATTATTGATATTTTGTCACAAAGTATACCATAAAAAGAACCTTATTTCACTTCTGTCTAATGCTATAATGAATGGAGTATAGTGTTGCATAACGTAAAGGTAATAAAACATGCCTACAATATTGAAATGTCGTGAAATATAAAAACTTTGTTTTATCTGGACCTAAAAGCTATTATATTATTTATATTATTAGTAAACTTATAAACAAGCCAAATATAATATTCATATAGAAAACGTTTTGTTCTGTGTAATCAGTTTTCACGAATTTACCACCTTTATATCAACAATATTTCACATGGCAATTGTGCGACAGAGACACACCAAGAAAAAAGATGTCTCACTTGAGCTCATTTCTCTATGTAGATAATGGTTATTTAAAAAACACTTTATTCACATATCATTAAGGTTCATTTTGAGATGTCAAAAAGATCGCAGTTAGCATTCCAGTTGTACGTAGTACTTATTAATTCTATGAGTCACAGTTCTCTTACAGTTTAAGTTCTACCATTTCTGAGACTAACTTATTGGATCCTTTATGGAAGCTATAGATAACCAATTGAATAGTCAAATTAAACTTTCAATTAAAATAATTTACCATACGTAGTATCTTCTTAGTCTGTGATCATACCAGTATACAGCCATATAGTACAGTCAACAGAACTTCAAAGAACTTGTTGTTAGTTGAAATAAACTAGAGAAATTTAACATAATATTGTTGGGTAACCTGGGTCATGAGTGTATCCTACATCCATACAATGCGTTATTTAAAACTCCATAATAAAAAAAAAAATAATTTATCAAAAATGTTTTGTTTTACATCTGTACCATAGATATATAATTTTACGTACTAGTATCCGACCGAAGATCTATTTTTGGCCGAAGCCGAAGCCGATTAATCGACAATCGCCACAACCTTCGGCAGAAACCGAAGCCGAAGGTTTATAATCTCTTAGTAATTAATTTTGTTCAAAATTGTCTACAAGCTACAATTAATATTAAAATTATTTCAAAGCAAGCAATTATCGATGTTTGAAAATCTCATCGTACCTAGCGTAAGTGACGTGCAGCTTCAAACAGAGCTACCTTAAACTGCGCCTTTCCAACCCGGAATAAAATGGACAAGTGCACAAGCTACTCATCCGGGTTTTTCATTGCATTCGGGTCCGGAAAAATCGTACCGCCGAACCTGAAAGTGTAGTGCACAAGCGCCCTGACTCCCCGTGGCGTCTGCAAATATGACCGATCCGTCTCTCTCTCACTCAGTCTTTCGTAATAGTTCGTTCAATCTCGACGGTTGCTCGGATCTTCGGGGAAAACCCGGCCAAAGCCGAAGTTTTCGCCGAAAATGTTTTTTTGGCCGAAGGTGGCCGATGCCGAAGCCGAAGCTTCGATCGGACACTAATACTTACCTATCGTTTAAAATATAAGGATACACACTTTACTGTACATAAACATGATGTTAAGCGTCAAATTATTACAACGTTTCAGAGCTTCCTTTTGAATTTTCAGAAAAAAATATATAAAGGATATTCACCAGGGTTTACGAATTGTTAATACTTATTTTAAAGCTTGTTATATGATTACCATTGAATACTTGAATACATTCAAATAAAAATTTAACGTATGTGTTTGCTCAATGCTCAATTAACAAAACATCTCTATCTAATGTCAAAATTGTCAAGCATATTTGTCAATTAAAGTGGTTATGTTGGTTTGGTTTTGTTGGATTCCTTTACAATTTTCCAAATTTATTACGATTATAGTATCCATTACTTCTTTTTCTTTCTGTTTGCATGACTCTGTGTTGTTGAGTCAAATTTCAGATTTAACGACTCAAAAATAAGAATAGTCGACTGGTAGCTAAAAATGTCACTATTCCGGAAACCAAAGAAAATACAACGACGCATGTTTTGCGCTGATGATGAAGACGAAGGAGACCCTGAGCCACCACCACCACCTATTATTAGTCACGAAAGAGAGAAAAAAGAAAACAAACCTGTTAAACCAACATCTCTTCTGAGTTTTGCTGATGAAGGTAACGTCATCGGCTTTTCACGAGATTTTCATCTATTGAAGCTCTATCGCTCTATTCCGCTTTAACCTAAAATTATGAATTAGTTTTCTTTGCTTTTCATAAATGTACCATATTCAAGAGAAGCAATACATCATTTTGTATAAAAATTTTGGACCTTTGCGATATAAGTCGGCATGGATAAAGTTGAGTGAGATCCTTAGTGCAAATACATATGTGTTTATTTCACATTTGTATGAGTGAAGAATAAAAAGCCAATTACAGAAATTTGACATATTATGCTAGTCTGAAGTGCAGCCATGTGTACCATTGAGTATGCACCTTAGTTTATTTGATTCACATTTTATGATTGCATATGCAATTAGACTTTCATAAACAGGGAAAAAAGATATTTATTTCATATCCTATGAATTTCTAAGCTAAGGGACCTCCCCTACACATAAAGTATCCTAAAATTTTCTTTTTTTACCATTTTATTTCTCTACTTGATAGATATGGCAAAATTTTTAAGGGTTAATGGTTGTTTACTTTGCCCTTAGAAAAATTAAATTTCACTATGGGAGGGACTTGAACCCACAATACTGGCAATCTGTGCCAAGCTCCTACTAACTAAGCCATCAACTAACCAGTGGTAAAATTGTTCTTCCCATTTTTCTTTCTCTATAAACCTCAAAATAAAATCACAATTAGAAACATCTGAAGATCAACAAAGTGGGCACTGGTCAGTTAGTTGCCTATATGACAATATTAAGGGCCAGTTTTTTGATCCGTGGTTAACTCAACCATTTGTTAAAATCTTTGACAAATGGTTAAATATCACAAAAATATGTTTTTTGATTAATAGTTAGCCTAACCATTTGTCAGAATTACAACCATTTGTCAAAAAATTTAACCATCACTGGAAGCTAGGTTAAGTAAATGACCAATTGTTAAAAGAACAGATGTACAACTGCGTTGTATTTACTTGGTCCCTTGTTATTGTTTTTTACGTTGTTTTTATAACCTACATGAATTCATAGTGAATTTGGACATTAGCTATTTTTGGGATTTCGTTTTATGATGCAATTTCATAGGAAAATATTCATTGTCATTTTTTGGTTATAGGGTTATTGAAAATTAGTTATATTTTTATCTTGATCATCCTTAGTAGGTATATTTGTACTATATAGAAATATTTTTACTTGTTTCCACAGGCAGATGCCAAATTATTCAATTATTAATAATCTTCTAAATTCCACGAATAGACAATACAAAAGGTATTTAAGGTAAGGCAGTACATAAAATACTGTAGTAGCTCGGTACAGTACATAAAATACTGTAGTAGTAGTAGCCCGGTGGCTTAGCGGATAAGCGGCGCGGCCCGCGATCGTTGTCGTTAAGCAACTTTCGCAAGGGTCGGTCATGGGATGGGTGACCAAAAATTATTATCTCAAGCTACTCCGTGCTTCGGAAGGCACGTTAAGCCGTTGGTGCCAGCTGCATTTGCAGTCATAAATACCCTCCAATCCGCATTGGGCCAGCGTGGAGGGTCATGGCCCATCCTCCTTAACCATCCATAAGGAAGGCCTGAGCCCCTGCAGTGGGGACGTAAAAGGGCTGATGATGATGACATAAAATACATAGTCCTCGATTTATTTCCAACATTACAATCCCACCTTGGATACTAGATACTATATTCTTTTCACGTATTTCTCTATAAGATAAATAAAAAACAAATAAATGCTTTTTATAAAAAAGTTAAGTTTGTAAATAACTGGAAAAAACATATCTTACATTATCAAACAAATTCCCTTATATTTCCTAAAAAATAACACATAGTGCACACAACAGAACAACCATAAACATCCACACTGTTTGATAATCTATAGATTTCTTTCGTCTATTTGATATTTAGAACAAAATCCTAATGTCAAAAATGGTATATAGTTCGCTCCGTTCATTCAAACCGTTAGTGTTGTCAGCCAGAAAAAAATTACCCATGTCAATGTATAGCGAAAAAACGACTCATTGTGCTGGCAACAAATTGGCCAGTGGTTAAATTTGACTATGGTTAAATTTGGCATCAAAAAACGCAATAGCGAGTTAACAACTTGTTATTGTTTTAACTATAGTCAAGTTAACAAATGGTTAAATGACATTTGACTACGGATCAAAAAACTGGCCCTAAGTGTGATATAACAGGTAAATTTGTATATGAATAAAATGTCCATAATTATATGTGTAATAAATTTTTATAATGTGGTTTTTAGTACAAATACAATTATAAAGATACAATAAAAAATTAAAGATTCAATTATAAATTATACATACAATTCATGTACATTTTAAATAAGAATTATGCCACTTTTTCTATGGCTGCCTCCAACCCCAATTTACAATTAGATCAAGGTAACTTGCAGCCATTTAGAAGCTCCCCAGGGCCAGAGGCTTGGGGCATATTGACATCATTGTAGAGGTGGATACAGGACATATGAAATTATTAGTTTTATTATTATATTATTTAGTTTTTGTATTTCTATAAAGTTTTAAAAAGAAGTCTTTTTGCATCTTTAGATATCAGCTCTCATAATTTCACAACCAAATCAATTGCAATTCTTGTAATTGTTTTCACTTTTAAATCATGGGATCAATTTTATGTTTTGAAAATAATGTAATGTTACCTACGTAGAAAATTATTTTTGATACTAAATAAAAAAAAATATGAAGGTGGACCAACTTTTGCACTTTTGCATAGGCTGGTTGTTAGTTGATTAAAAGTGTTCTGTTGTATTTGGTCTGCCAATGATATCACTTATTTATGTAAATCACTATTCAAAATATTAAAGTTAAAGCTGTGCTTATTCGTCAAAAAACACTTTAAATATTATAAAATGAATTTCGAAACAAAAACAAATGTATGTATGTACAATGTATTAGGAAAAACAAAATTGTAATACCCAAGTGTTATTTGACAATATTCAAGGAAAATATATTTTACATGGCCATTAAGATTTTTAATAAACTAGCTTTCGCCAGCGGCTTCGCCCGCGTGGTTCCTAGGGAAATGTTTAGTGGAATAAAAAGTATCCTATTGTATTATCAAATTCAGCTAATACCTTATCTGTATACCAAATTTCATCAAAATCCGTTCATTAGTTTTGGCGTGATTGACCGACAAACATCCAAACAAAGAAACTTTCACATTTATAATATTAATAGGATTACCACTTTATCTAACAGATCTGTTTTAGACAGGAATTTTATTTGACTTAAGAATAAATATATAAACGTAAAAAAAATGCAGAATGTGTTTTATATATATATATTTTATCATTATTAATTTATTATTGGAACTTGCATGTCTACAAGAATAAGGTGAAATAATATTTGGTTTTGAAACATTGTTGAACATCCCAATGTAGATACATATTATTGCGCAAATAAAATACTTTGACTTACAAATCTCCATCAGGTCTCGGAAGGTGGTTAAAGCGCATTCTTCCTATTTGTTTGAAATCCATAAAATTTTCTCTCATACTTTGTAATAAATAACAACAATTCCACTTACAGAGGAAGACGGGGAGGTGTTCAAAGTGAAGAAATCGTCACAAAGTAAAAGACTCGCGAAACGCAGGGAGAAGGAGAAACGGCGTGCCCCTGACGGTGATAGTAATAAATATGACAATAACATTCAGGAGGTAATGTGTCTTATTTATGTCATCGCACTCTTTAAAGACAATCACCGTGATGCTTATTAGATCTCTTAGTCATTAACTGTATCAACTATATTTATTATTTATGTTAAAAAGGAGGAGAAAATGGTGATCGACAGCAGTCAGCAGGAGAAGAAAAAAAAGAGAGTGACCTTAGAGGGGTTGATACTGTCGGGTCGGGAAGCACTAGCGGCAGATGGAGCAGGCGATGTATCTGATAGTCCCCCTGAGGAGGAGGCCGAGGAGGAGGACCAGCACGGGTTCCACCGGTACCGCGCGGAGTCGGTGAGGGCCGCGCTGGCCGTGGCTCCCGGCCACATCCCTGACGCCGCGCTCATCCACGCTGCGCGCAAGACAAGACAGCAGGTATGAGAGGTGAGGCACAAGCTCGCCGTCGCCGATGTTTGTTCAGCTTCTGTCGCCATTTTATGGTCTGCGACAGATTACACTGCGGTCTTCCTCTTGAATTTGGTTAGAGTATTTTTTAGGATCGTATCTTTATGAGCGCGTACTGAGAGTGAACATCATGCAGTATAGAATGTTGGTAATACACCCAGTGCCGGAATAAGCCAGAGCGGGGCCTGTAGCAAATTTTTTGAGTTCCCTTGGATTGCTTAAGATTAATTATGTGAATAATTGTAATTTTAAAAACTGAAAAATTATGAAAATATTGTCATCTTATAGTGCAAGGGTACTTGATGCAATGTTATTTCTTTAATTATAATGCATCTATGTAACTCATTAAAAATAAAAGTAAGCTCTCTCTTTTATGACATGTAAAGTTGGTTAAGTGTTAGTATTACTTTGTCGATTAGGGTTGTATTCCAACTAGATTTCTGCTCAGTTGATTATGAATTATTGATTAGGATCAAAAGAAGGTAAGGAGTATTCATCATCCTTGGCCTAAACATATCAAACATTGACGATTTTGTTAATTTTTATGGTGTAAGTCAGGGTTTCCCAAACTATTTTAGCTCGCGGCTTATGCACAAGTTTCGTATTTATATCGGTGCTCCAGATGGTGTGTCGTCGGTTTATAACGTAAAAAATTTTGCCTGTTTTGGCCTCTCTTCCTTTCCTTTCTTTGAAAAAAAAAAAAGAATGCCTTCCCCTACCCTAGTATGTATGGAGAAAATTAAAAGTATTAATCAAGATTTATCAAAGATATAGTAATAGTTTTGACAACGTGTTTTATTTCTCGGCACCCCTATGTATTCTCTGTGCCGCCCCAGGGCGTTGTAGCGCATAGTTTGGGTAATCCTGGTTTAAGAAATTATTAATTTATTTAAAAACATAGAATTTGAAGGTCAATCAGTCGTTTATCTGCTGAATTTGGTGTCGATACCATACTTTATATATAACAGTCATCTCGTCTCTGCTTTATTATTGACTTGTTATTTAAAAGGCTTCATGTGTTAATGTATAGAGTCGAAAGAACTCCAAATACGTGTTAAACCCATACTCAAGTTCAGCCCCGGATCTATGATTTTTTCAAATAGGGTGAAAAATGTGGTAGTGGCGCCATCTCCAGCCATCGTTTGAGATAATTGTACGCATAACTAAATATCACGCGATTTGCCTGCGTAAATTGAAGACTACTATCTACTGTTTAAAGCGACATTACCCATACAAATTTGACATTTAATGGACGTTTCTGCTGCTGAACATTAGTCATCCGCGTTTAATGTAGATTTCCATAGATGAAAGTTTTAATATGAGTCCAGTAATAAGAGAAACGAATAATTGAATCTTTCCTTTTTATAATATTAGAATAGACAATCGATGGTATTTTATTGATCGGGCGATACAAAGAAAACCTTTAAACAATTGCACTCATTATTACCTATTAGCTTTTTAATTATTTCTATTATTTTGGTGCCTTCTGAATCTTCTGAATTAGCCGCTTAGGCTAAGTGACCAGTTACTCCTCTAGACTCGGGGCTGTTCAGTATTTAAATAGATTATTTTAACTTCATGTAACACTGTTGCAGGCTCGTGAGATCGGCGGTGACTATATAGCTCTGAAGACTGAAGCGGCGCCAGGCTCACGGCTCGTGCGGGACGATGGTTCAGGGGACGACGACGATGAAGAAGGAAGGGTTCATGTTAGGGGGTTAGATCTGCCCAGCGATAAGCCGAAACGTAAGTCAAAATATTTTTGAAACAACGGTGGCAGATACTGCTGATAAGTCTGTTGGATTACTACTCTCTGGACTAATTTTATTATATAATAATCTGTGTTCTCGTGACTTTGCTCCCATAAATTATACCCTATGTCATCCGCACATGATGTAGATTCACGTAGGTGGAAGAATTTTCATGATTTGATCGGTATAACTACCTCTTTGAAGTATTAGTATAGATCAAGGGTTCCCAAACTTATTCTGTCTACTGCCCACTTTGAGAAAAAAATATTTTATAGCGCCCCCATTTTTTCATCTACCTAAAAACCAACATAACTTCAAATTAAATGAATTCATTATTGTAAACTATAGGTATATTAGCGGAGATTAAACATTAATTTTAAACGAGATTCAATATGACAGGATAGATATATGACCTACGCAGGGACAATTATCGAACCGAAAAGTACCTACATATTAGTCCAGGAGCTCTATATTTGAATCGTTCGTCTCGCGTCGAGCGCTCGTTTTCTACTGATTTATGATCGCCATTTCTCATTGGCTCGACGACAATGCGTGGTATGAACCACTCGTTTTAATTCACACTTTTTTGTTTATTTTAAAAAAATATTTATCATACAATACAAAAAAGAACAAAATTCAATATTTCGAATCATGCTGGCCAACCTGCCGTCGAACGATTCAAAAATACTAAAAAATGGCGTTATGCGACTTAGAAGTCGAGCGTGACTTAGGTCGTATACAGCAAGGAGATTTTAAACGAGTGAATCAAAAATAGAGCTCCAGTAAAAACAGTAATGCAACTAGGAACAAACGAGGATCTTAAGGACCACGGTGCGCACAGTTGCGCTTACGTCAGCAAGACTTGTGTGGCGTATGGAGAGTGTGTATCTGAATGAGAATGCCACACAAATATTGTTTGCATTTTCTTCAAAACCATTCGTTTTTAAATTAAATTTTTAATTAATTTCACTTTTGTATGAAAGCAAATTGTAAAGGATTATTATAAATCATTACACAGGCGTTGTTATTTATTATTTTAGTCATCTAGTCCGGCGAGAATTTGAGCCCTTCCCATCTGTATCTTGTAGTTCGAGGACATATATTTAATATTAAATTAATTTCTGATTTTATTCAGTTTTAAATTCATATTAGACTTTTAACCCATGATCGCCTGTCGTCCAGATTGCAAACGGCAATCCAGGCGACTGCTCTAAACACTGTTACCAGTACTTATTACTATTTCGCTACTACAGAGCATATTTTCATTAATGTTCAGACAATCCACCCGAAAGAATTATATTTTTATAAATGTTTAAACTTTCCATAAAGAAGAAAATTCGTCAGTCCTGTTGGATCCTGGATAACTCAGTGGTTAGAGTCCCATCTCAGAGTGCCAGGGACAAAGAGGATTTTTTAAGCATTTTTCATTAAGAATATTTTTCAGTGTAGCATTGTGAATTCAAAATTGATAATACCTATATAAGATATATATATTAGATATCCAAATGTGACCAAGTGTGTGATAGACGTAGTTAATGAAAATATGTATTTATTGTAGGTGGAACTGCCGCTGCACCCACCAACGAAGAGCTGGACAGCGAGGTCGAGGAGTGGGAGGAACAGCAGATGCAGAAAGCCATGCACGCCATCCCTGACATACCAGGTGAGGCCAAAAGTCTGTACATAGTTATAACTTATACTCGATTTACTGTTTAAAAGGATCTGTTTGTCGTCAAATGAAAATTCGCAAAATTCCGAACGTTCTTATAATTTTGCAAAAATTATACCCGTGAATTATCTACGCATCACAGGCAGTTTGAGATCTTTCCTCTGTTGCATAATATATTAAAGAAAATTTTGTTTCTTTGGAGTCCTATTTCAGCCACGAACGAAATTTAATTAATTCTGAAATATCATGTTAATTCGTATGAGTAATATGTATATTCTATAGTGATAATATAATGTATATTCTATTGTGCCAATGTTGGGAGTTCTTATGCATGCGGAGGACAGTCAACTTTAAAAGACATTAAATATAAACAATTCTAATATTGAGTGATTTAAAATTAAGTTGATAGCATTAGATGAACATTAGATTACAAGACCCTAAATAAAAAAAAAAGTATTATGCCCGTTTTCACTAAACTTAGGAGTCGCCTAAATCTGTCGCTTAAATATTTAGGAATCGCCTAAGGTAAAAATGCATTTCACAACCTTACGAAATTAAGCAATGTTTAAAGTTATTATATTCGCTATGAGGCGTCTTGCGCTAGGTATTTGCGTGTATGACAGGTCACATGTCAAGGGATACAAGAAAAAAATATTTACTTGGAATTAAAATAATCTACTTAGGCGATTCTTAATGTTAGGCGTTTCCTAGATAAGTTATGCCTTGTTTTAATTAGTGAAAATGGGTGTAAGTTCCGCAAATCGTTAATGCGCTGGAAGCTGGAAAAGTATACATGGTAAAAAATACAAGAGATAAATTATTAATTAATTATTAAAATACATACGAATAATTCTCAAAACATTTTTATAATATTTTAATAACTTTTACTTCATAAATTTATTGCAAGAATTTTCGAAAAAGGCCAATTTATATGTAAATATTGAGGTATATAGAAGACAAAAAAAAAAAATGAAAAAATAACATTTATTTTGTAATAACGCGATGACAAAAGCAAAGGATATTTTTTTAAAACATAATAAAAATAAGTTAATGAAATCAAGTTTATTTATTATGGAAATCTTAATAGCAGTTACAATTTTAATCAAGCACAATAAGTAACAACAAAATTTATTAATAATAATAAAAATACAATAAAAACATAACAAAACGTGTGTGATCTCAACCCAAATCAATAAGTGTACTCGTCAACCAGTTTTTATTTGTCAACGGCACTCATTTTTGAACACAATTACGTCACCAAAATGTCGGCCAGGCGCATCCGTAATTTGCGGGGATTATAGCGAATATGTTTAAAATGTTACGTAGCGTACATGGTCCGTCTAGGTGAGGGCATGGCGGAGCTGAACCCGTTCGCGGCGCCCCCGCCCCCGCGGCTGGAGGGCGCGTCGCACCTGCGCCCCCTGCACCACACGCGCCCGCTCACCTCCGCGCACGACCTGCTCGCCGCCCTCACTCACAGGTCACCTATGCCCTTTCAGTTCAATGAAAATTTAAAATTATCTATTCAAGTAAGCTGATTACAGGCACTTTTCATAAGACCAAATTTAGAATGTCCGATTTTCAAAACGTTTAGATACTGTCCCATTCCCGCAATGTCCAATCTATTATCATAATGAGTTTGTTGAATACACAGATGAATAATATAATACATGTAGATTGGACTGTGCTGGAGAGATGAATAATATATAGAATATTACTCATCTGGTCAGCACAGCTTAATATGGTTGGAGAATTTATTGAATACCATGTGGGCTCATAATTGGACATTTTGAGAACCAGATATTGTAGGAATCACATATTTTGAGAACTGGACATTCTGAAATGATATTATATATATGACGTCGTACGTGTATGCGATACTATAACATGTAACCGTCTAGCAACATAAATTCTTAATATACTAGCTTTCCGCCAGCGGCATCGCTCGCGTGGTCTTGTATTATACATAAAAACCTTCCTTTTGAATCACCCTATCTATGAAAAAAACCGCATCAAAATCCGTTGCGTAGTTTTAAAGATTTAAGCATAAGGATATAGGGACAGATTAAGCGACTTTGTCTTATACTATGTAGTGATAACCCGGGATTTTTTTGTTGTTCAGTGATGGATTATTCATATAAACTATTTCGCTCCATTTTTCGAAATGAAAATCATATCTCGCTACGGAATAGCTATTACACAAATCAACGGTTATTGTAAAAAAATAGCATATTTATAATGAGAAATAATGTGAAATTTATAATGTGAAAAATCCATTGAATCTAAGCGTTTGTTGACTGGGCTTGAGTAATCGAACAATCCACGCGGGCCCAGTCTTCTTTTCAGCCAAAAGACGTTCTGAATGGGAGGTAAATATTAAAAAAAAGTATTGGATGATTCAAAAGTACTTTTAATAAGTTTATTCGAATGAAGATTATTTGGACTTCGGTGATTGTTCGATCTCCCTACGCGGTTCTATCATACTGACTGATTTACACGTAATTGAAGAGATAATTAAGTAGATTTTAAATTTTAAACTATTACGTATGTGGAAACACATAAATAAGCAGTAAGTTGGAATTTAGTTATTTACTTATGAGTTTAGATTTAAATTTTAACTCGCTACTTATTACTCATTTGTGTTTACAACTAAATAAATGTACCTCCAACTTAATAAAAACTAAATTAATGACCATATTTAAAGATTTTTCATTATGTCAAATAGAATAAAAATCTGTAAAAACTTGCGCGTCTGTTTGAAAAAAAAAAAATATAAAAAGTAATTAATTGAAATGTCGTATTTTTTGCACATTTAAGCATTTGTCCCTTAAAGGCTTAAAAAAATCTGGCAACCCTAGTTTACACGTACTTGATTGTACTTATCTACAAAGTTACGTGTAAGCCCGCCACGATGCCCTAACAGGGGGGATAATATAGTTCGGTTGCCGGTCGAGCAGGTTAGAGGAGCTGCAATCGGGCCGCGAGCGCACGTTCGCGGAGCGCGCGGAGTACCTGTCGCGGTTGGCGCGCGCGGGCAGCGTACGCGCCGCACGCGCCGGCCGCACCGCACGACTCGACCGCGCCTACCGCCGCGCGCAGGCCGCCAGGGGGTTCCTCACCGACCTCGTCGAGTGTCTCGACGAGAAGGTCATTACTCATTACTCATCACATCGCCAGCCTTTTGATATTCTCGCTGCTGGGGCGCAGGCCTTCCTCATCCATAGATGGATTCGAAATCAAAACTCGACTGAAGGTGTAACGTGCCTTTAGAAGCACGGAGGAGGTCGAGATAGTAAATTTTAGGTCACCCATCCATTGCGAAAGTTACTTAGCGAAGGTATCGCAGACCGAGCGCGCTGATCACTGCTATATCAAGCTCCTCGGTACTCATCCCTATTATTAATATATAAATATTAGACAACATCTTATGTATTGCTCGAATTCCAAGATGAGTAACTGAAGCCCCCTTATTATGGTGACACAACGAAAGAAAATACAGAAAATTCCGATTTCTATATTGACCCGACCAAGAATCGAATCCGAGATGGCGACACCATGAAACTGGCGTGCGAACCACTCGGCTCCGGAGGTCGTCGATTATTATTTTTAACTAGCTGTTTTTCTGCGATTTGACCCGCGTTATTCGACTGCTTGACTTTTTTGGGAACGTTATTTTAAAACTTCCATTTGATGATATTAAACCACTCTCAGTTTCATTTTCCTCCATAATGTTAGGGAAAAACTTATTTTTCTAAATTGTCCCACGGTAAAGATCAGTCCCGTGACGTCACATTTCTATAAATATGAGTACTGGTACCCGGAACGAAGACGTCGACATTTAGTTTATTATAATGTGACATCACATGATACTCAGTTATCGCCGCCCGCGTTACGGTTCTTGTAATTCGCAGATTACAAATACTTCATAATTTATCGGTATAAATGTCAAGTAGCCGATTACAGCATATGACACCCGCGTATGATGTAATTTCTAACAATTTTTTATATCAGTCCAGCGTTTTCAGAGCCTATTCGATGCAAACAGACGATCAAAACTTTCTAATTTATTATATGAGTATACTATTCACATTGCATACTTTCCGAACATATATATTCTAACGTAAACGCGTTTTTATATTTAGATGCCGGCGTTAGAAGCTTTAGAGTCTCGTGCGCTTGCGCTAGCGCGGCGACGATGCGAGTATTTGGTTGAAAGACGACGGGCTGACGTACGAGACCAGGCCGACGATACACTCGCACTCACTGGTAACTAACACTCACTGATTGTTATCGGACCGATACTAGTCAGTGTGAGCGCCAGTTGACAGTTATATTAACTACTATTAGGCTACCAATATACGAGTATACCCACTGGTATTTAACACTCACATGTGTCAGGCCAACTAAATAATCTCTCATTGTTAATTAACACCCACTCTGCTTAGTAATAGACAGATACGAGGGTCAAACTGAAAGTTCTTAGAACTGGCCACTTATAAACAATATAATAAAAAAATAATTCTTAAATTTGAAAATATAACTCTTTGCCAATATTACTGAGTATATATTTCATTCATTTGTCATTTGTTTTACGATTTGGCGGCAAATTGAAAATTGTCTGTGTCACGTCATCATGAATTTAACACGAGAAAATTTTCGTGCAATGATTTTTTATGACTTTCGATGTCATTTAAGTCAACAAGAAAGTTATGATAGACTACGATTGGCCTTTCACGATGAAGCCCCATCTCGTGCGACTGTTTACAACTGGTTTAATGAGTTTAAACGTGGTCGCACTAATCTCACTGATGATTTACGTGAGGGACGGCCTTCTACGGCGACGACTGAAGATAACATCTGTGTTGTGCGGCGTATGATAGAGACTGACAAAAGAGTGACCTATCAACAGATTCGGACAAGCTTAGGCATCGGTATGAGTCAAGTGCACAAAATCCTCCACGAACATTTAGCGGTCAGGAAGCTTTGTGCCCGGTGGATACCTCATAATTTGACTGAGGCTCAAAAACTCCATCGTGTGGATTGGTGTCGTAAAATGATTGAAAGATTTAACGGAGGTGACTCAAATGCTGTGTTCGACATACTAACAGGTGACGAAAGCTGGATTTACTGTTATGATCCTAAAACCAAAAGACAATCTGCTCAGTGGGTGTTTCCTTTCGAGGAGTTGCCAACTAAAGTGAAGAGAGATCGAAGTGCGGGAAAAAAAATGGTGGCCTCGTTCTTTGGAAGGATAGGTCATTTTGCAACAATTGTGTTAGAGGATCAAAAAACAGTTTCTGCAGAATGGTACACTACCAATTGTTTGCCACTTGTCTTGGAAAAAGTTCGAGAGAAACGACCTCGCAGTAGGATCCTCCTTCACCACGACAACGCCTCGTCGCACACCGCCAAGCGAACGATCGACTATTTGGCGACATCAAACGTTGAATTACTGGGTCACCCGCCGTATAGCCCCGACCTCGCGCCTTGTGATTTTTATTTATTTCCAAAAATTAAAGAAAAACTTAAAGGAAAGCGGTTTATGAATGCTGAAGAAGCGGTGGCTGCGTATCGCGATGCCATTGAAGAGACCCCTAAGGACGAGTGGGCAAAGTGCTTTTCCCAGTGGTTTCATCGCATGCAGCGGTGTATTGACGTGAATGGACAATATTTTGAAAAGATATAATAAAACTAATAACTGGCTAATGTAATCAGTTTTTGATTTTCTAAGAACTTTCAGTTTGACCCTCGTATACTCCTACTCACTAGTACCAAAAGATCACACAATCTAGTATTAGTGTAACTATACACTCGCACTCAGTGGAATAAGGGTGATGTATGGGTAAAAAAAAGAAATTGTATTTATTCCGTCATTCAGATAACAGAAAATGATTAGAAATTCATTTTTACTTTAATTTACCAATAAATAGTTTAGGTAACAGGTATTAAAGTTTCGGAGTGGGGGCTCGCTACATCACAGCTTTGTAGAAAATGTACAAAGGCGTGACGTCATGTGTCATTTTAACTCGATATATTGCCCTAATTTATTGATTACGCAATAACTAAAAATGTGTTCATAATTAACTTGACGAACAGCTCCTAAAGCTAAATAAAAGAATAAAATGTAATTATCATCTAAAGACAATAAAATTTAATTATCATCCATATTGATACACCCCCATTTTAATTCTATAACGATATATCATCTGGCCACAGGCGATACATTCTCACTCATTGCAACTTGTGAGTATTAGTTAGTGTCTAATATCAAACAGACGATACACTCATACACATTATTAACTGACAATCAAACTTAGGTAAAGCGTATATTACCCAGTAAATATATTTGTAGCCCGCCCCGGCGCCGCCAAACCTGTGGAATCTGAAGAGAAGCGTCGCCGATGTGCAGAGCGAGAGGGAAGAAGGAGAGCGAGACGGATGAGGAGGGAGGAGTGCGCCGCAGCCGCCGGGACTCCGCCCTCGCACCGCGACGGAGACTCCAGTGACGACTCGTTGCCCCCAGATGAATTGCATCACTATCAGCGGGAAACGGGTATTTTTTGCAGTTCAACTCCTACGAATCTTGATAATATTGTTACGAACGGGGGTTTTTAGGATACAAATTAACGCCAATTAAATTCGTAATCTGACTATATTCTTCTTCTTCTCTTCTCTGTCGTTTCGCTTTCCCTATTTCCCGACTGTCTAGTACAGTCTGACACACATTCTCCCACGGCAGATTTTATTTGATCAGTCCAGCGCATAGGTGAGCCGCACGATCTGGTTACCTCTACCTTTCCTTGCACGACTAGCCGTTTTATGGAGTTATTGTCTCGTCTAGAGACATGGCCAAAATACTGTAGTATGCGCGTCTGTACTATAGTAGATAGACGCTTTTTGATGCCGAGTTCTTGGAGTATGAACACGTTGGTACGAAACTCTGTCCATGATATGCCAAGCATCTTCCTCCAGCACTACATCTCTAGAGCATCTATCTGTTACTAAACTCTGAACTCTAGAAATTCTGTATGTAACTCGACTCTTTTTACGTGCTGTTTTGTCAATACTGCTCGTTCTACTTCCACAAAGTTAAAGTTTTTTTACAAGCATACACTCGCACTAGTGATGTTTCTTTTGTTGTAATAGACCGTCCATTATTCACGTAAGGCTCGAACGGGGCGCTTTCCTCAAACGCGCGATTAACAAACCGGATAGCGGAAAAATTATGTTTTTTTTTAGGTACTAAAAATACACGTGCTTTTGATGGAGGGGTGGCGGGTTTGTCTTAAACCTCACCATGTATTACCAGTAGGGAGGTGGGGTTATAAAATGCTGAATAAAATATCACGTGATGAATGGACGACCCCTAAGTTTAGTCTCGTTTGGTTTGGCAGAAGCCATCCGCGCGGAGAGCGGCGCGTTGTTCGCGGACACGTTGCCCGCGTGGCGCAGCATCCGCGGCGTGTGCGCGGTGCTCGCGCGGTGGCGCCGCCGCTGCCCCGCGCTCTACAGCGACGCGTACGTCGCCGACTGCCTGCCCAAGCTGCTGGGGCCCTACGTGAGACACCAGGTCGTATCGACTGTCCGCTTTATACTTGTACAAGTCAAGTCAAGTAGAAAAAAATACAGAAATTCTATTTAGTCTGTCAGTCAGATAATAGTATATTTTTTTCTTGACGTCATGCGACATTTCAACTCAATATATCGCCTTAATTTATTGATTACGCAAAAATAATACGTGTTTATTATTCTTCAGTTATCTAACTGACGGACAAACAAACAAAAATGCAGATTTATGTTTATAAAGTTGTTTAACTTTATCAGATTATATCTTCCTTTACTTTTAATGTGGTCGTTTAGCATATATATAATTACGTTAGTATTCAGTTTTGTATGCTAATAAAATAAATGTTATTTCAGTTGATCTTATGGAATCCTTTGGCGGACGAAGATAACGAAGATTACGAGAAAATGGACTGGTACAAGTGAGCAATTTTTAAATTATTTCTTAACACCCTAATAAGCATTCAAATAAAAAGTTAAGAAAGTTGAATTTCGCAGGCACATCTGTTGGAACTTACCGTACTTGTTATTTAGAATGTTATTTCTTAAGAAAACAGGATAAATATTCAAGGAGGGCTCCCACTACAACTAACGTTAGTTGATAATATTTCATAGATAATTGTATGGAGCTTGTAGTGCGCGAGTCGGACTAGCTCTCGCTCGGTTTTCTTTAGTTTAGTCAAGTTTTGAGTCATACTATTTGTAGGGTTCGCAAAAATCAGATATTTATAATAATTATTAAAATATCCGATATTTAATATTTATTAGATATATATCGGATATATATATATATCGTGCATATGAAAAGAATATTAAATATTTGATCTATTAAATCAAAAGTGTAAAATAAAAATTGAGTTTGAGCTATTTAATATAAAATAATTAAAAAGTAATATGCGTACGACGATTTCCAGTAACATAGGGGAAAATCCGATATTCTAGTAAGTAAGATTGCTACTTCGGGCCAATGTTGCTAGCGTCAAATCGGGTTGGTTAATTTTCTAGCTGAGACTGAAAATTCAGTACTCAAACTAACAATAAATATCAATTGATATAAATCAATGTATATAACAATCCCTATATACGAGTATATCAGGAAATATATCGATGTATATATCAATCGATATTTAATAGCGAACCCTGCTATTTTGCTATTTATGTTAGAGGAAGTGTACTTGCCACTTCTAATGGTCAATATAAATGTCACTTTCTTTTCTTAATATAAACTCAGATGTCTGATGATGTACGGGGTGCGTCGGGAGCGCGCGTCTGACTCGTCGTCGGGCTCGTCGTCGTCGGAGGGCGAGGAGGCGCCGCCGCCGCAGGTCACCGAGGACTCGGTGCGGAACGATCCCGACTTAGGGCTCGTGCCCGCCATCGTGTGCAGAGTGCTCGTGCCCAAGCTTACAGGTGAGCGATCTTTCGACTCTATTACTGGTGTGTGTCATTTTATTAATTACGATTTTAGATCGTCAGTAGGTGTTTTTAAAAATAATAAGATAAATATATAACGGTGGGTAGTCAGAACAGGCGATTACGAAGCTCAAATAGATCGTCCATATCGGAGGACTATCTTTAAAATAACACTGCAGGCGTGTATACCAACGTGGTTTTGTTACATTTTATCACTTTTCGTACGAAAATATAACGAGGTGAGCGTGATGTTGTCGGATGTCTTTACTCCTCGACGATCGGAAACAGAATGTGTGCCAAAATGGCGGCAATTTGTTTTTTGTTAACAAACTGACAAAGTTAGTGTCACCATTCTAATAAAATTAGAAGTATCGATGATCACGCTCTCTCTCTACAATCGAGTAATTAAGTAATCGAGTAACAAGCAATTAAAATAAAAGAAACTAAATCAAACGATCTTCGTAAAGATGATGCGACATATATATTTTTTATTATATTTGATCAATTTCGCATTTACAATGCCACACTGACACATATTAAATGTAAAATTAAGCATTTTTCGAATCCAATCGATCTCGGGCACTCTGAGATGGGATTCGAACCCACTATCTCTCGCAATCCGGGTGACTGCTCTAATCACTGAGTTACCTAGGAACAGGACTGCCGAATCTTTCATGCGAATTCATCAAATATAATGATTAGGATCAATTTTCATCTCTATCAAAAGTTTAAATATTTGAAAAAGTAACAAGCGCTCGAAAGATTCGTCGGTGCAGCTCGGTGGTTAGAACGGTCAGCAGAGGCTCCGATGTCCGATCGATTGAATCGCGTGTCGCTGTGCTAGAGCTGGTGGAGCAGGCGTGGGACCCGATGCGCGTGCGCGCGTGCGTGCGGCTGCGGCAGCTGGTGGTGCGGCTGGCGGCGCTGCCCCGCGCCGCGCCCGCGCTGCGCCCGCTGGCCGCCGCCGCGCGCGCCCGCCTCGCGCACGCGCACCGCACCGACGTCTTCCTGCCGCCGCTGCCGCCGCAGTCAGTATACGATACGATGCGATTTTAACTATTTATATAAATTATGTTTTTTAATAGTAGTTAAGCAACTATCATATGAGAAGTAGTATTAAAACAGGAGAGTCTGTTTATCGATAATAGGTTGACTCGAGTGTGATTGAGTGACTTTTTTTTTGAGAAATGCGTTACGCATACCCGCTTCACCCGGCGCGGGCTCCACGGGTTATGTGGGACTCGTCCTGCAACCCCACCGTTTACCACTAAGACAAAAAGCAGAAGTTTACCCACTAAAACTCAGCGATGTCCCTCGCATGGAAGGCGATGCACGGGATCGGCCCGGAGGCCATACACCGCGCGGAGTGTTTTAATAACTTAGTTATATGCAGTTTCATACGCTACTTTATCTTTACTCATAGCAAAAATTTAAATTAATCAAAGTAGGTAGGTTACAAGGAAGTGATTTTTTCGTGCGCCATTTTTTTTCACAGTTCGAACTGCGCATGCGTGCACCTTTTTATCATATTCAGCCTAAAACATAACTTTTATGATACAATTGGCTGTTCTATAATGAGTTTTATTTATAATTATATATATATGAGTTTATAAAGTGCGTATATATAGAATCGTCTTTGAATTCGTAATTCGAACATTTCGATTTGAGTGTAGATAAACATTTTTTTAGATATATTTCATGTATATATGTATATACAATAAAAATATTTTAACTGAAATTGTCCACACCTGTAATATGATCCTACCGGTTTTCCAGTATATTTTGTTTAATTAATGAATAATTAGACGAGTAACATATCTCTCTTTGTTGCGACATTAAAAAGATTGTCTAGTTTTAGAATATGCTCTTTTCGAAATCAAAATCTACAGATCTTGAAACTGCTTCTTCTGCCTACTATGCATACGCACATGCTTGGCAACAATACTGATGCTAAAAAGGCATTTACCCTACAGAAAAAATGTATCAAATACTTTTTTCAAAAAAATCGATATTTTAATCTTTACATCAATTTATATTTTGCAACAATGTCTAGCAGTTAAAAATAATATAAATAAATATCCTGTACAGTCCCGCCCATCAAAGTTAAGACCTAAATACAAATTGGAAAAAATAGTATCAAAATTAAAAATGTTAAACACGGGACCTTATTCTTTGTCCATCAAAATATGTAACGCTATTCCCGAGCATATAAAAGTAATCAAAAAATGTATGTTTTCAAAAATACCCTATATAAATAGTAATTAATGAAGCGAAATCTGCAGGGGCACCCATTACTATGAGCGTACCTCAGGGATCAGTATTAGGACCATTGATTTTTCTAATTTACATTTCTGATCTTCCTCACTTTACGAAGAATTTGAGCGAGACAGTATAATTTGCTGATGTCACCTCTTTAGTGTTTAAAGTTAAGAGGGGCAATGATTGTTTTGACGATGTTAATGATGCTCTCGACAATGTTCTACAGTGGTTTGATAATAATTTAAAGCTTAATTCAAATAAAACGAAATGCATAAAGTTTGCATTACCTAATATGAGGCATGTTAGTACCTTTATAAATATATTTTAGTTATTTTCATAGTGTAATGAATGACGTATGGACTATTTCTGTAGGGTTCTGCGGCTAGCATTCAAAATATTTTTATTCTACAAAAGAGAGCTGTCCGCGCTATATATGATTGGACGCAGTTAATCAAAAATGATCCATCCCACACAATGTCAATTTTGAGATATAGACGAATGAAGTTTAAGCTGTATTTGCATGTTGATGTAACATTTTTGTGTATTATATTTTTATCTGATAGTATAGAAAACCAATTACTTTAACAATAATAATATTTATTAAAATATAAAGGTTGAAGTATGTTTGGATCCTCTTTGATATATTTGGGTTTTAATTACCTTATTCTTACAAAACAAATCTCAAAAACAATCCAAATGAAGAAATATTAGAATAATTAACTGAAACGTCAAAATTTTATCGAAAAACAATTTATTCAAGTTTTTCTTTATATTTATTGTTTTAATTTTTAATGTTAAATGTATTCTCACTATCTAAAAACCTACATCTTTTAATAAAATTACCTTTTGACAAAAATGATTCAAGCGTTTCGAACCTTTATTGTGATTTTTAACCAAGATTAATTTGCTATTTTATTTGCTATTTTACTATATGGATCCAAGAAACTCGAGTCATTTTGATGGAATTAAAATATGAACTTACCAAAGATGTGGGATGGTAACTACCATTGAAAAGAAACGTCAAATATTTAATATAGCTCAGAGCTTTTTTCTTATATGAAAGTATCGACCCTGATGGACATTTTGGTATACTTGACTCATTTTCGACTAATTTGTGGGTTGGATTCCCTTTGAGTAACTATGTCCAATTTACGGTCTAGGGAATCCCTCAGAGAAATACTTAAAGAAATAAATATTTTGACTGTTGCCTCTCAATACGTCTATGAAAATATTATGTACGCCAGAAAACATTAGTAGGGAAAAAAAAAAAACAAATTTGGACCATTCAAAAGTGCTCGTAACGAGCTTACTTGAATAAATATATTTTCGAAGACATTTCATTTTGAAGTAGATTTTTTTTTAAATGTTTTAAGACACGGTCTTGTATATGTCGACGGGTAGTCAGAAGGGGCTATTACTAAGCCCAAATAGATCGTCCATATCGGAGGACTATCTTTAAAATAACACTGCAGGCGTGTATAACAACGTGGATTTGTTCCATTTTATCACTTTTCGTACGAAAATATAACGAGATGAGCGTGATGTTGTCGGATGTCTTTACTCCTCGGCGATCGGAAACAGAATGTGTGCCAAAATGGCGGCAACTTGTTTTTTGTTAACGAACTGTCAAAGTCGGTGTCACCATTCTAATAAAATTAAAAGTATCGTTGATCACGCTCTCTCTACAATCCAGTAATTAAGTAATCGAGTAACTAGTAATTAAAATAAAAGAAATTAAATCAAACGATCCTCGTAAAGATGATGCGACATATATAATGTGTAATATTATTATATGCCAGGACTACGTAAAGTCGATTAGTTAAGTATACTGAACAATTTTTATTATGGAAAAAAAATAATCAGCTGTTTCATGCAAAATTGCAATACCTACAGTCGTTGCCAGTATCGAGTGACGCTAAGTGTGTTGTATGTGTCGTGTGCCGGCAGCGTGGCGGAGGGCCCGGCGGGCGCGTTCTGGCGGCGCTGCGTGGGCGCGGGCGCGCGGCTGCTGCGGGGCACACTCGCGCTGTGCGCGCCGCCGCCGCTGCTCGCCGCCGAGCCGCTAGTGCTGCGCTTGCTCGGTACGCTACTGTTCTATTGGTTTACGCGCATCTGAACGGCCTCGTCGCGTACTCTTTTACACATCGCACTCTCGGTGCGACACTATTTAAAACTCTGACACCTCACAAAACAATGACTTTAGAAGATATAGATGAGATGAATCATACGGAAACTATGAGTACAAAAGTGCAATGATGTTACAAAAGTAACATCATCGCACCAAGTAAAGGGGTGCTTTAGGACAATTATTACATATTTGACTAATTTTCGTATCTTTTGCAAAAGTGACAGTGTCGTACCGGGGGTGCGATATTTAGTTTTTATTTTGGAATAAAAATGTAACACCAATAAGGAAGTATTAAAAAAAAACACTAGTTCCCGAAATTAAACTAGATGTCGCTACGGTACGTTCTTGATTTTTCCATGTCAACCCTTCCGGTTTTCTTTCAAGTTTAAAAGTAAATTAGTTCTCAAAACTCAATAAACAACTCTTATTCTATTTGTACTTTTTTGTATTTTATTCCTATCGATATGTAAGTTTCGAACTTTTTAAATTTCAGTTTTTTAATAATATGTTAGTTAAAAGGAACGGTAATAACTGTCTTTGGTCCGTTCGTTTCCTGCAAAAATCAACTTTTGCTAAAGTCGCCATCTAGTGGAGGTACTTTTTAGTGCTTTCGCAATCCGACTTTATTTAACACAATAAAATTACAAAAACAATTCTATTACAAAATTCACACTTTAACTTCACAATTTCACACTTCACAAGACTATTAGATCGTTCACCACTCTAGTTATCGATTCCGATCGCTTTTTCATTGAAAAATGCCGGGACGGGTAATCCACCGTGTATTTATAGTCTAGAATATTCTAGGTTTAGGGGCCGAATGTTCTAGGCAACCTAGAACACTCTAGATATTTCCTCGGCACTACCGGTGTATTCGAAGCATTACCAAAAAGTTCTAGAACAGCTACCCGTCCCTTTCTTCCCCAGTGACAATGTGTAGACGTACCGCGCCGCTACGCTCTGTAATAGTATTTTTAATTGGGATTATAACTACCTTCAAAATATTATATTTGTTTAATTTTGCATTCACCATGCTATACTGAAATATGTTCTTAATGAAAAAGTCCTGTTAGATTAGGTTAGTAGCTCAGTGATTAGAGCGGTCGCCCGGATTGCGAAAGGTCATGGGTTCGAGTCCAATCTTATTGTTAGAGTGCCAGAGAATTTTCAAGAGAGTATTTTTTTAAGCATTTTTCAATATAGTATTATGAACAGAGGTCGGAATTAGGTTGAGTTATTTATGTACTTGTATCGAAATGTTGATATTAATGTGGACCTTCCCGGGATTTCTTTATTTGTTTCTTTCATTGATGTAAGTCTGGCAACGTCGTGCGTGCAGTAGTTTAAATTGTGTAAAGTAAATAACTTTTTATTTAAAAAATCATGGGAGTTTTTCCACTTCATATCCACTTTCTTTCGCTGTATGAAATCAGTGTAAGTACATGAATAACTCTATCTAATTCCGACCACTGGTTATGAATGCAAAATTGATCGTATAATAAACGAGTTTATTTTAAAAATACATTTGACTTATTAATTTACACCTGGTTGCTAATCTAATCTATCACAAGTTCCAAATTCGGGACAAGCGCGATGAAACCGTTTAAAAGTTGTTTCGTTTACACATGACTCATTATCGCAGGTGATAATGAATCATGTGTCTATAGAGCATTCCCTAAACTGGAGTGGGCAAAGACGAAAGAAGCATTTTAACTGAAAATTATACTAATTTTATCATATCACCAGTGGTTCGTACCCGAAATGGTACACTAAATGACTAATAAGATTGAATGGAAAAAGCAAAATGTCATTGTAAATATTAAATCAATGGAAAGTAAATCTTTTCATATTATAGTCATTTAATTGCTATGTATCTGTGTGTACTAGACGTCGGTTTCCTCGTAGTCTACGTCTACAAAACATTTAATATCTTGTCATTGCACCGCTCAGTGGTTGATAGACATAGTTTACGGGTATTAAAAAACATATGACATGTATTTATTAGTCGATATCTTTATCATATCTCTTTGTGTAAACACCTATAGGACATTAATTTAGTTATTACACTATTGTTACTTATTATACACTAGTTTTTGCCCACGACTTCGTCCGCGTGGTAAAGTTACTTTAGCAGCATTTCTAACGAATATTTATTCATTATATCGTGTAAAATACCTCAAATAAAGTTTCTTCCATTATTTTATCCCCTTGGGGGTAGAATGGGGAGTCGGCATAAATGGGCTGGCTCGACTGGAGCGATACCACGGTTTCACAGAAAACCGACGTGAAGCAACGCTTGTGTTGTGTTTCGTCTTGTGATTGAGGGTACCGGAGGTTCAACTTCTCCCTATTCCCTTCCCTCTAACCCTCAAAACTTCCCTCCCTATGATTATATTCGTCCCTCCAAGGCCGGCAGCGCGCTTGTAGCCCCTCCGGTGTTGCAGGTGTCCATGGGCGACGGTAATCACTTACCATCAGGTGATCCGTCTGCTGGTCTGCCGCCTATCCCATAAAAAAAAAAATGATCAAAATCCTTTCTTAGCGTCATAACACCTACCTGCATGCCAAATTTCAGTCCGATCCGTCCAGTGGTTTGGGCTGTGCGTTGATAGATCACTATGTCAGTCAGTCACCTTTGAGTTATATATATTAAATGAATAAATAGTAAAAATATCGGTGTGTGAGCGCGAGCTAGGTTTGTGTTATCGTTCCGTCTGTGGTGTGTGGTGTACAGAGACGTTGTGTTGCGCTGCGGGCGCGGCGCCGGGCGTGATGGCGGCGGGCGCGGCGGCCGCGCTGGCGGACACGGTCCCGCGCGGGGGCCGCCTGCGCCCCGCCGCGCTCGCCATACTGGCCGCGCTAGCCACGCGGGTACTCGCGCGGCTGCAGTCCGACAACCCGCTGCATCTGTGAGTGTTGCCCGCAGAACACAAGGAATACAACTTCATTTTTCAATAATAATATGTTTTTTATGAAAAAGCCCCAAAACAAACCAAGCGTATTTGAACTACACGCTTTGGTGGCCATTTTAGTTATCTTATAATATTCTCTTTACAATAACCCGAGTACTAATTGGCTTTTCCTATAATTAATTGCTTAAAACATGTATACATTTATTATTTACTGGCTTTCCGCTAGCGGCTTCGCCTGCGTGGTCTTGTATTATACATAAAAATCTTCCTTTTGAACCACCCTAAAAAACCGCATCTAAATTTGTTGCGTAGTTTTAAAGAATTAAGCATATAGGGAAAGAGAAAGCAATTTCGTTTTATACTATGTAGTGATAACAATAGAAATTTCTATGTACAGGAAAGCGCTGGAACAAGTCAGGACCGTGATAGCAGAAGCGCGTGCGACGGAATGACGGATGTGTGTCGTCATATATGCACGTTACATAGACAAATTACGTGGAAGCATCTGTTATGTTGTAGACCAGATGAGTTAAATAGAACAGAACTTTTACCCAATAGGAGTGTGTTAACAATAAATATACTTGATCAGTGCGACTCATTCAATGCTTGAAACTCTTATATCAGTTGTCGGTTATTATTATAAATTAATTTTACTATTAAAACTAGCGAATCACACTGGCGCCCACCGTGGGACTCAGCTATATAACGATGTCGAAGAATCTACCGCCCGAAACAAGAAACTTTTAACTTATCAGGAACGAGCCTCATGTCTTCGGTGAAGTTTATATTTTTAACATTATGCATTATATGCATTAGACACTAAGTTAAACTTGTGTCTCCAGATTTATAATAAGATTGGCTGAGGAGAATAGGTTAAGCACATTCCCAGTTTTAATTACATTATAGCAAGCATGTACTTTGCTTGCTTCACGCAAGTAAAATATCTCACAACACTTGTTAAAATAAAATAAAACATTGGCACCTCTATTTCTATCCATATAGATTGTAATTATTTATTAATATATATTTGCAAACATAAAATGTGACTTTAATAGGGTAACAAACAATTTCAAGAAGTTTCTCCAAAAAAAAATAAAACTAATCCACAAAGAAATGGTTTGTAAAGTATCAAAACTATAAGAGCTTGAAATTAAAAAGTTTCGTATTCAGATAAATATAGTACTAGGTGCTTAGTTAAGTCAATCAGTGTGTAATGAAAAAGTAACTATAAAACCTAGAGCAAGAATTCTTCCGGAACACAACGTCTAATGTCATCCATGTTATAATATCCGGTAAATGTTGCATGTAGCTTAATTCAAATAAGTAGGCATTTTAAACAATTTTATCATGAATATCATTTTCGCACTTACCTACATGATAATGAAATATCTGTAATATTAAGATATGTATTTCGATTATTTTCTCGTTCAAAAAAAGGTTAATCTGATTATAAAACCGTGTTAATATATGAGATTTATAAGAATAGTTGGCTAGTAACTGGTCACATTGTCCCATTGGTCACATTTAGTAAAAAATAATTAATAATAAAATAATATAAACTAGGAAACTGTGGGTTTGCATTTCCGACGGAAGACCGATTTCCACGCAATGTCATATAACAGATGATGACATTGAAACTTGCACACACCACGTATTTAATTCGTAATTTTATATTAAGCTATTGAATCTTTACAAGAATAAAGTGCATTTAAAATAAAACTGTTTAAACTATTCAATTATAAATATTTCACTATCTTTGCACGTAATGTTGAGAACATTAAACTTGCACACCTCAGCGCGTTTATTTTCATGAACGCCTTGTGAATAATGTAATCGAAAATAGCAAGTTATTCATGTATACTATTTGTAAAGTAACATTAAATGATTACTTATTTGTGTGATGTAATAAAGTGGTGTAATTTTGTTAATTTGCATTTTTATTTATCTGTTGCTCTTCATATTGCTCTTATTTTTTTTTATTTTTATATTTTTGCATTAATTTCGTGGCTTTTCTAAATAATAAATCTAAGCCACGATTTAGATTCTGTTCATGTTTATAAAAAAAAACAATGAGGAAGTATTAAAAAAAATAGTTCCCGAAATCAAACTAGATGTCGCTACGGTACATTCTCGATTTCTCCATGACAACCCTTCTGTAGGCCAATTCTGCTAACGTTTACGTAATAATAGCGTGTCAATAGGATGTCAACTACTCGCATTTTGCCCTTGTACTATTTACCTGAACTCCAATATTATTATATATCTGACTCAATCGATGTGTGAGGAAGACTTTGAACTAATAACATTGAACTTTATGTAGATAGTACAATGGTAAAATGCAAGTCGTTGAGATTCTATCGAGATGCGATTATAACGTAAACATTAGCAGAATTGGCCTGCCGGTTTTCTTTCATGTATAAAAGTAAATTAGTCTTCAAAGGTCATTGAACATCTCATATTCTATTTTTATTTCTTCATATTTGTATTTCTAAGTTGCGAACTTTGAAAATTTCAGTATTTTAATATGTTAGTTAAAAGGAATGGAAATGACTATCTTTGGTGCATTCATTTCCAGCAAAAATCAACTTCAGAGTCGCCATTTAGTGGAAGTGCTTTTTTAATACTTTCTTTTCTTTGGTTTAGTGTGAATAAAACATCGTCGTTACTGCCACTGGGCATTCTATGCCGCAGACATTTCTTTACCAAGCAGACATAATTTATAGGTTGTTTTTTTCTAAAAAGTCGTGCGTTAATTGTTCCTTCTATCGGCAAATAATTTTTCAGTTAGACTTTTTTACATTAAGAAAAACAAGTCGCAACCGAAAAGTTATCTACGGGTTGCTCCATTTGTCCAATCTCCCCTCAGAGATGATATCGAATATAAACGAAAAACCTATATAACCATAGAGAGAGGTCAGAACATGTTTTTTTTTTAAGATAAACTGAATCTATAAATGACATCGTGTGGTACGGCGGAAGAGCATGTTATCACACAAAATAAGGGTGTAAAAGTAAAGTTGGTCAATTTTGATTGTGGCCCTATAGTTTATTGGCAACGATGTGTACGTTATTGTTTGACCGTACATTACGATCAATCTTTAATACCAAAAGGTGTTCAAAATAATTAAAACAAACAAGTCTCGCGTCAAAACGATTTTATTTCTTTGGTTTTATCCTAAAATAGACCTTCGAGGAAGGCTGCTGAGCCGAACCAACACATTGGACGTCAATTTTATTAAACAAATTATCCATCATGTACTGGTTTTTACTCCGAAACAAGAGAATATCACATAGTTATTTAAACTTAACATCTTCAAAGGCTAGAGATATTCAGTTATTCATGGCAATAGCAAAGAAGAGTTACTTAACAATACGGACTTAACGTTATACATTATATACACAAATGATTTACATACAAATATATTAACTATACATATAATTATAAATGAGAACTAAATAATTTTGTTGCTCCCGACAAAGAACGATAATTTCAATCCTGGACTTGGTGTACTATAAAACGATTGTGAGGTTAAATAAAGTATATTATTAATGAGGTGGGTTATTTTACATGTAAGAGGATAGATCATACATACGAATGTTCTTTAACTACAACCAAGCGTATTAACATTGTCCGAGGCAACATTATTAATCCGCATCAAATAATTAAACAGAAAGACGCCGTTTGCACTTCACGCCGACAGATAATTAGACTTTTTAGCTGAAGCTTTTAGACTATTTTAATACAAGCTTAGATGAAAATAGAAAGAGACTGTGTCATCAATCATCTGTGTGTGGTCACTGTAAATTGGATATAATTTCACTGCAGTTATGTATGTGAAATTTAGTGGCCACATGGATTACGCTTTTTTTTAGTGTGAGAAAATACACGAGAACTGACATTTCACTTCATCACTTTTCATTCGTACTTTTCGATATTATTTCGTGCGAAAGGATTGGAATATTTAGGTACTATGATTTACTTCTACTTATGATTTATTTCTACTCTGTTTGTTCATAGTTAGTGACAATATTATATATAATTCCTACAAAATGGTGACACACATTAACAAAATTTATAGAAATTGAAAACACAAAATCTTTTATACACAAAAAAAAGAGTAATTTTTACCTCGACCAGAAAAAGAACTTACGAGCTGAACTGATTAGATACCCGAATGATAAATCTTTAAGTACTCATTAGAGGCCGTCCATAAATTACGTCACACAAAATTCATGATTTTTAACCTGACGTGTGACGTAATTTATGGATGGCCCCTTACTGTGAGATAAGGTACAGACATTTTGTATATAAATCTTTATTCAATAATGAGATGGATTTGAAGAAATTACAAATTATGTGCATTGAAATTTATTTGATGATACGGGTGAAAGTTGGTAACATAATAGTTTGATATTATTATAAATATATATTTAAACTAGTTATTAACTATCGCATCACATTATTTTAATATCCAAATAGCATATTATAGAAAAAGAAATGCAGAAACGACGACACGGTCGTTTTTCAACCGGGATATAAACGGTTTTGTGAGATAACATAATGTGAGTATACTTCAACTGGATATTAGTTTCATTTAAATTATGAAAAGAAATGAAAGTTATTCTACTTGTTCCAATTTTATACCTAATTCTACATCACCGGTATCAGCAAAACTATTTCAATGCATTTTTAAATTGAATAAGGCTTTGTTTAATGTGTCAATTCTCATTGCAAGATAGAAGTTAACAATATAGGCAAGCGTCTTCAAAAGATTTTTTTTAATGCTGGCTGAAGGATTCTAAACTAATACATAATTAACATATTTTGTTAATAATAATAATTTTTTTTTTCAATATAATGGTCAATTTTAAACTTACGTTAGTTACTCTAAAAGGACGTTCACGTGTCCTTGAATGATTTTACACGTCGCTATCCACGAATTAACGGCAGCTGCCTAATCAAATTCTTGTTAGAACAAAAATAAACATGTATTTTATTATTAAATATTAGTACACTAATTTCGAGACTATAATATTGCTATAAAGTGTTTCATTAGTTTAACATAACTCACATTAAGAGCCCCTGAAAAAAAAATGCATTTTTTTTCAATATGGCCTATTTTTATTAAAACGTCGTAATTTAGTATTAGGCTGCCACTGCAACACTTATTATTGCACCATAGCATTAAAAACTCCCGATCCTGCCATATCTTATAATTAATTATAACTATACAATTTCACATAATACGGTTTACACTTCAATACAAATTCACACCTTTAATTAATTTGTTATAACAATGTATTTATTATATTCATGTAACCTATTAAACAAAAAAAAAGCTAAGGCGTGTCTTTATTTATAAACAAATAATATATATTTACAGTCAGATATTAAAACTTTTATTTCGCCACCACTCTGTTATAATATTTTTAATTATACTGTATCGAAAATTTAAATTATTAATACCTATTTGATTCCCAGATTACAAAATAATGTATTTGAAGAACAAGTTTGGAAACTCTTAAATTTTAATTCATGTTATAGTCGGAATAAAAATTCATAGTTAATTGGGGTACTGGCTTGGTTTTTCAGGACTGATAAAAGTTTGTTCAGAAATCTCCTGTGTAACCGTTAAAAACTATGGTGTTGAGTTAGTTTGTTCCTAATATACATAGGGTGTGACATATACACAGAAAGAGACTACAATTTCTACTATATAATGTTTAAAACGACTTATATAGTTGTCTAGGAATCAAACTGAATTTCGGACTATATAATTCTGTGATGTAATTCATGTATTATCATAGATCGAACCAAAGTTATTCCTGTTTCGATCACAAGTTAGTATTATTTAATGCAATGCACTTTAAAATGTACATAATTGGAAGAATAACTTATCACTGGCTCACTCACCTCACGTACAACCTTTTAAGGTGACGAAGCCAATTGATTTATCAATTTGTTGGTACCGTCTTTTAACACTTAGTTTCACCGATGCATTCAGCAGATAGAAGGTCTGGTGATGATGCTCGGGTTCATTCATAATTGGAGGTGATGGGGTGATGAGTCACGTTGCGCGGGTAACGCTGCCACACCTGTACAATATCTATATATTAAAAATTTTGTACCCCTTTTTACGAAAATTGCGAGGAGTATGAAATTCGGCACGGAGTATGAAATATAATAAATTGCAAACCCAACAGAAATACTCGAACAACATTTCATAATTTTAAAATAATCTAGAACTTATCTGTAAGTTGTAAGTCTTTAGTATAAGTAGAAATACAACCGGTTTCTGGATTGAGAATTTAAAGTTAAGCACGTCTCGAATCGTATTTAAGCCATCTAAAACGTCACTTTTAACAGATTTTCGTTTCTGATTTGAATTAATGAATAGTAAAAAAATCAGTTATTGAGAATAATGAATTGAGATATTTCTTTTTATAATATTTTATAGATAAAATTTTTTAATTGTTCTTTTTATGTTATAATTTAATTGTTTTTAGATAATTTTTAATTAGTATATTTACCAAAATATTTAACAACGATAACGCTGGGACGGCGCTGTAAGCCGAAGTACAGTAATAAATTAGTTCGGCTACTCTCTTGTATAATTAATTAGTTATCGTTTTAAAATGCTTAATTTTAATATTTTTTCCAATTTACTTTTTTTGTATTTTGGCTTTGTGTAAATAAACAAAATAATAATAGGGATGACGACTGGGTAAAAAAAAAGTTGAGGTGTGGGTGCTCGTTACGTCACAGTTGAGTAGAAAACGTACCATAACGTGACGTCATGCGAAATTTCAACTCCATGTTACGCCGTAATTTTATGATTACGAAAAAAAAAATACGTGTTTAATATTTTTTAACAGGTCAGGTAGACTGACGGATAAACAAACAAAAATTAGTCATCATCCCTATTATTATAGATTTTGAACTTTTCTCAATTCAGAAACCGGCCGATAGAGACGCATGTATTACCTATCTGTGCGTGTTGCTCCGTGTTGATGGATCCCTCGGAGCGGAGGAGCGCGGGCGCGGGGGCGGACGCGGGGGAGGGGGAGGGGGAGGGGGAGGGGGCGGGGGCGGGGGCGGACGCGGGGTGCGAGCGAGAGCGCGTGCGTCTTGCGTTTCGCCTGGCGCGCCTCTCGGACACGGCGCGCGCGGCCACCGGCGGCAACAGCGGCGCCGTGTCATCTGATCGACCCCTTAACATACCAGAATAACATTGCTTTATCTTGAACGCGATCGACCGACATTGTAATAAGCTTGTTGACAACTTTTTATATTATTTTATTAATAAATAGTCCAATAATATCTAAAAAATAATGTAGAAGTAACAGCACTTCTGCGATTATTAGTTTCGGAGATAAAAATTTGTGGAACCGCTGCTAGTCGACCGGAAACGCCCTCTACAAGTTCAAGTCACTAAGTTACGTCACACAGTGCGCAGTAGTAGCGAAAAACGTACGGGCGTCTGGGCAATCTTTGTTATTTGTGCGTTTATGTTTATAGTTGTTATAATGAAAGGTTTATGTTTTATATTACTGATTTAATGCCTTATGCATTTTAGTAGATTGCAAGATGCTGTATCGTAGGGCTGTGTAGTTGCTGTGGTTACAGGGGATGATGTGGATAAATTCCTTGGAAGTGTATCAGAACTTCCAAGGATTTATCCACTTTACCAAATGGAATAATGTCGTCCTCATTTTATTAAATACAAAATACTGACTTGTATCAATCTACATTCTTAAAACATGCAAATTCGTGAGGAAACACCGATAATTTTATACATCTATAACAGGTATTAAGAGAAGCAATAGATATTTAAACAAATTAAAAAAATTCTCTAAATTAGCAATAGTCTCGTCTGGCCCGCAAGCTAAGTTAATAAAAAATTATAATAATATACCAAACTATATTAAAAATAAAGAAACATATATCATACAACAAAATAATGACCATCTTACAATTATAATGTGATATGCGAAACTAGGTTTTTATACATTTTTTCTGTAATAAGTAAAAAAAAAGAACTACCACTCTACCAAAAGTTGATTTTAGCAGGAAACGAATGGACTAACATATTTTGAAAATTAATTTACTTTTATACACGAAAGAAAACCGGAAGGGTTGTCATGGAGAAATCAAGAAAGTACCATAGCGACATCTAGTTTGATTTTGGGAACTAATATTTTTTTTAATCATTAAAAATGTATGAAATCAAGCGACTCGATATTTTTCTGGACGTAGAGGGCTGGTAATGATTTAATATCGGCGTCGACACAAAACCGGTATGTGATAGTGTGAATAGCTTTATATAAAATGCTCTGCTACTGGTACCCCAGATTTGCTATACCAAATATTTCAAATCATCGGCCTTTTTACTTCCCCACGGCAGGGGCTGAGGTCTTCCTTATAGTTTACCCTCCACGCTGGCCCCATGCGGATTGAAGGGTATTAACTACTGCAAATGCAGCCCAGACCGACGGCTTAACGTGCCTTCCAAAGCACGAGATAAGTTTTTGGTGAACGACCCTTGCGGACGTTGCTTACAAATTATCGCGGACAGCGGCGCTTATCCACCACGCCACTGACTTTTTTTTAAAAGATATTGATAAAGAACAAAAATGAACTCACTCTCCGTTCTCGTCGTTGGCAGGAACAGATTCTTGTATTCGTGGTCTTTCCTGAAATATAAATATTTATTAAGTGATAAATTATATACGAGGGTCAAACTGAAAGTTCTTAGAACTGGCCACTTATAAACAATATAATAAAAAAATAATTCTAAAATTTGAAAATATAACTCTTTGCCAATATTACTGAGTATATATTTCATTCATTTGTCATTTGTTTTACGATTTGGCGGCAAATTGAAAATTGTCTGTGTCACGTCATCATGAATTTAACACGAGAAAATTTTCGTGCAATGATTTTTTATGACTTTCGATGTCATTTAAGTCAACAAGAAAGTTATGATAGACTACGATTGGCCTTTCACGATGAAGCCCCATCTCGTGCGACTGTTTACAACTGGTTTAATGAGTTTAAACGTGGTCGCACTAATCTCACTGATGATTTACGTGAGGGACGGCCTTCTACGGCGACGACTGAAGATAACATCTGTGTTGTGCGGCGTATGATAGAGACTGACAAAAGAGTGACCTATCAACAGATTCGGACAAGCTTAGGCATCGGTATGAGTCAAGTGCACAAAATCCTCCACGAACATTTAGCGGTCAGGAAGCTTTGCGCCCGGTGGATACCTCATAATTTGACTGAGGCTCAAAATCTCCATCGTGTGGATTGGTGTCGTAAAATGATTGAAAGATTTAACGGAGGTGACTCAAATGTTGTGTTCGACATACTAACAGGTGACGAAAGCTGGATTTACTGTTATGATCCTAAAACCAAAAGACAATCTGCTCAGTGGGTGTTTCCTTTCGAGGAGTTGCCAACTAAAGTAAAGAGAGATCGAAGTGCGGGAAAAAAATGGTGGCCTCGTTCTTTGGAAGGATAGGTCATTTTGCAACAATTGTGTTAGAGGATCAAAAAACAGTTTCTGCAGAATGGTACACTACCAATTGTTTGCCACTTGTCTTGGAAAAAGTTCGAGAGAAACGACCTCGCAGTAGGATCCTCCTTCACCACGACAACGCCTCGTCGCACACCGCCAAGCGAACGATCGACTATTTGGCGACATCAAACGTTGAATTACTGGGTCACCCGCCGTATAGCCCCGACCTCGCGCCTTGTGATTTTTATTTATTTCCAAAAATTAAAGAAAAACTTAAAGGAAAGCGGTTTATGAATGCTGAAGAAGCGGTGGCTGCGTATCGCGATGCCATTGAAGAGACCCCTAAGGACGAGTGGGCAAAGTGCTTTTCCCAGTGGTTCCATCGCATGCAGCGGTGTATTGACGTGAATGGACAATATTTTGAAAAGATATAATAAAACTAATAACTGGCTAATGTAATCAGTTTTTGATTTTCTAAGAACTTTCAGTTTGACCCTCGTATAAAGCTTGATGCGTCTTTAACTTTATATTTTTAGTATCTTAACCCTAAAATATTTTATTTTAACATGTATATTTTGCTCCTGTCATGCTTCTTCAGGAACCATATCCTAGTATTTAATACTCAAGCATAGTAGTGGTAATTAATACTTAAACTTGCCGACTGTGTAATGCCATATGTATGAGAAATAATATTATAGTTTTCTTTCTAATGACAGTGCCTTCTCAAGCAAATCGTCAAGGAAATATATTTTTACAAGGCGGACTCGACGCCTTAGGCGTCCTCTAAGTAGTAATATATATATTTATTGTTCATTATAAATGTTATTAATTTTGTCTGATATGTATTGTTTGATGTACGAGGGTGGTTTGAAAAGTTCTCGGCCCGACCAACAAAACAAAGAATATATAAATTAAAACATATTTTATTTTTGTCTTAATACAATAATACCCTTGTCTCAATACAATGGCACTTGACATATGGTTAAATAAAGAATCAAGCTGTTGAATGACAATAAATTAGTTTACATACTTCCCTCAAATCTCGGTCAGGCCGAGAACTTTAAAATCAATCTGTATCTAATAGGGATGATGGCTAATTTTTTTATTTGTCTGTCCGTAGGGTAGATTATATTTAAAACGTGTCTTTTATATTTTTTGCGTAATCAATAATCTTTGTACATTTTCTACAAAGTTATGACGTAACGAGCCCCCACTCCTCAACTTTAATGCCTTTTATCCCAGTAATTTCTCGTTTAATTCTAGCAAAATAAAAATACGTATCTAATATTTTTCTATTATCTAACTTGCGGACTAGATAAAAAAACCTTTTGCCCTATTACTTTATTGTTTACCCTGCAGGGTAGGCAGAGAATATCGACACTGCAAAGCAAACACGTAGTAACTTGCAAAACCAAAATGGATATTTAAAGTGGAAAATCTTTATATTCTTCCAAAAAAAAAAAAATCCATATAAATTGACTAGGGAACACTTTATTTGTTACCATGGACGTTTACAGGTATTATTTATTGAAAAAAAAAAGTTTATCTGCTAAGTAGAACACCTTTGGTTCTGCGGGTTATTACGTGTTTGCTTTCCAGCGTGGATACAATAATGCATATACCTCGTCGTCGTCTGGCTCGTCACGGCCGCGCAGTCGCCGCGCCATCATGCGGGCCGCGCGCTGGAAAGGGTTCTCGCGTTGTTGCTCGAACGTGCCCCCCTGGCGAATGTATACAACATATATGTATATATGCTTGTTTTAAAACATTTCAACACCAGACGAATGCTTGTACTTGAAATGGTCCAGTAACTGGGTCGGTGGATCTTTTTTTTTCTCTATTTATAATGGTAACGTAAGATTGTTTTGTGAATGTCGTTACTTTCATTAGTTTCATTGCGAGACAGTCCAGAGAATCTCTCAGACAAATATTCATCAATATAATATCAGAAGATCATTTCTGGGTAAATGCATTGCTATGTTAGTTGACCTACCCATAAATAAATTTAAAATTCATCTAAAGAACATACTTATGAGTAAAGGCAAAATTATAAAGTTGATGATTATTTTAAGGATCGCAATGCATGGAATTAATAGCCTTCTCTTTCTTCTATAAAGACTAATTATATGTTCAACCTATGTCCTATAGACTTTGAAAGTTGTATTTATTATTGTGATAATACATATTATTTTGGTAATGATATGATTTATATAAATGTCGTTACTTATGATAAAGAGCTGGTAAGTTTCTTTCGCTTGTTCTTCGTGTCAGCTAAAAGACGTCTTAAACAAGACGAGTGACCTAGTATATAATTTTAATACTTGAGACCGTACTCTAGTAACTATGGTTACCGCGCGCCCGAGCCTCCGACCTCGCTGTATGCCCTTTATGAGGGCTTACGACAAGTACGCAGTTAGTAAGAGTTGCATATTTATGAGGTAATTTTGTAATTACTGATTGAAAAACATCCCCTAATTTGGGTGTACACGTGTGGGCTGAGTATAAGTGTGTAGTGAACCCACGTGGGCGGCGTGTGTAGTGTACGTGTATAGGCGGCGTATGTAGTGTATCTGCGTGTGAAGCGTAGTGTAGCGTACCTGCGTATGTAGCGTAGTGTAGTGTAGTGTACCTGCGTGGGCAGCGTGTATAGTATAGTGTAGTGTAGCGTACCTGTGTGGGCGGCGTGTATAGTGTAGTGTAGTGTAGCGTACCTGCGTGGGCGCGGGGTCGCGGTCGTCGAGCAGCGGGTCGGTGTCGTCGGAGTCGTCGGAGTCGCGTGCGGCGCGCGGCTCGCGCTCGCCGACGGTGAGCACGCGGCGCTTGCACACGGGACACACGCGACGGTTCTGCGTCAGCCACGGGTCCACGCACTTGGCGTGGTACGCTGCAATACAACGCATCGCCGTGTAAAAAACTATTTAAACAGTTAAAATAAGTGCCGATACGCTTTAATTTGACGGTGTCGGTATTTACTTTGTTCGGGAAAATTTGCAGAATACACAGCGACGCAAGATAATATTTGAACGTGTTCGTTCCTGTCGATGATCTACCGGCGTGCTCGTGAGTCGCAGTACCGAGTTGCATAATAACTACTGTTTGACAACTTTCCACACTAGCGATGGCATCTAGCATTTTTTTTTTTTGTTCAAAATGCTAATCTAGTGTAGCGAAATGAACCTTAGTATTCAAATAACTGTAGTGGCAGAATAATTACGAGCAGTTTATTTGCTGTTACTTTAAATCGCCGATATAAATTCATTCTTGTTCAATAAAAAAATCATTATAACTAAATAAATAAAGTATAAAAAATAAAAGTGACGTCAAACTTTAAAAAGTGGTAAATTAAGCGACTTATTCAAGAAAATGCTATTGTAGTCGGATGAATAGACGCCCGACTTCAATGGCATTTCTTGAATGAGTCGCTTTTAGATAAGTATTATTTATCACTTTTTTATGGTTTGAAGATGGTTCTATCTTTTTAAAGCTTTTATTTCATGTTTTTAATGATATTCATATTTTATATAAAAAAAATTACACTAAAAATATGAAATATCACAATATAAATAAAAATATTCACCACAGTGAAAATCATAGAAAAGTTATACGATTTTTTCGTTTTGGCATAATCTGGATATCGAGTTAATTGGAAAAAAAAGACACAATCCAAAAATGGCGAAGATTTTGAATCCTTAATTGCTCCACAAATATATCGGCAACTCGCGGAATGTAAGTGTACGGCGAATGATCGTACAGACCAATCTAATCGATAAACAATTTATTGATATTAAATGATATGTTAAGTTACAATATTTAGTACAAGCGACGAATGCAAATTGTGAACTAAAAACATTGAATCAACACAATGTACGGTGTTTCACCGTGCAGTACGGTATACGGTACCAATCCTACCATATAGCCGACCGCACAGTGCGTTGTAACTGACCGTGTGCGCAGGGCAGCACGCGCAGCCGCTCCCCCTCCTGGTAGTCGTCGAGGCAGATCGCGCACGTCTCGTACGGGTCGCCCTTACTGAACTTGCACGTCGGAATCTTCTTCAGCGATCTGTTGGGGAGCCGGTGACGACGCGCCCGCCTCCTGTCCTTGATGCACTTCACTATCTGCGTGCCCAACGGAGGGGTTCATGTTTTTAATCCGTTTGACCTCAACACTTAGGGCCATATTGATTTATTAGGTTGGGGAAAAAGTATGTTCGCACATAATATGCATTAACTTGTAATAATATCTTTCTAGTTACACCATTTGTATCTAGCTGGTCTAAGTATCTTTTTAAAAAAATCAAATTTTAAAGAAGATAACTTCGAACTTAAATTGGGAAAATGTGTGATTTTCTTTTGTTTTCTCACTGTCAAAATGAGTGAAACTAATGAAGAAATTCGATACATTTTATTACAAAAAAAGGAAATTTTGATGTCAAAGATGCACGTGGCTGCGGTCGCAGTGTTACGTATAAAATGGATGCAATTCTTTTTTCAAGTGGAGCAAGATCGGCATATCAGTATTTACGACGTAGCTGAAGAACTGGAGATCGACTACAAAACAGTTTTGAAGCATTTGAAAAAGCTGGGTACTTAAAAAAGTTGGATATTTGGGTACCCGCGAGCTCATTGAAAGAAACCTAATGAACCGTGTACTCATTTGTGATTCCTTACTGCGGCGTAATGAAAAGTGCATCACGTATGACAAGAACGTGCGAAAAGGGTTGCGGTCAAAGGTCGGTCAGGCTTCACAGACTGTGGCGAAGCCCAAGTAACTCGCAACAAGGTGATGCTGTGTGTATCAGGGGATTGGAAGGGCATTATTCATTATGAGCTGTTACTGCCAGGCAGGACCATTGACTTTGAACTCTAGTGCGAACAACTGACGAGATTAAAGCAAAAAGTTGAGAGAAAACGGCAAGAAATATTCAATAGAAGTTGTGTGGTTTTTCATCATCATAATGCTAGACCTCACACATCTTTTGCCACTCAGCAAATATGAAGAGTTTGGCTGCGAGGTGTTAATGAATCCGCCGTATAGTCTTGAACTTGCACCTTCATATTTCCACCTGTTAGATTAACGTCACGCGAGGACTGCCAAAACCACAGAACATAGAGAGAGATAGAAGTATAATGATATTAATTTTGTATGGGAACCGAGTGTCGCCTCTTCGCACACAAATGCAGATTAGATAAAATAATCATTTTGTTCACTACATGAAAAACCGCCACGCGATACGTTCGCGATAACATAAACAAAATTCCAAAAAGATACTAAGCTAAAAAATCACACGATTAAAAACAAACTCTAATTTAACGTGATAATAAATAATTTACTTTAACATAAATGTTGAACTGTCACGTGACTGTCCAACTTGTATACGGGGATACCAATAGGGAAAAAATATTTTAAGATGATGCACATTTTAAAAAATTGGGGACATCATTTTATGTGCGAACTATTTAGATTAGATTTTGCTGTAACCAAGTGAATAGTGAAATATAACGCTTTTCCCTATATAATTTAATAAAATATCTGATAAAAAACGCAGTACAAAAACTAAGAAAACTTAATGATAAACTCTATCATTTTTCAATAAGACTTCTCTGTGTGAAATAAAACAGGGAGAAAAAAAACAGCCCTTGCTGAGTTTCTTGCCGGTTCTTCTCAATACAAGGTCTCCCGCTGTAATTTTGCGAACCGATGGCGTAGTTTTCGACTTTCACAAGTGCTCTGTAAAAGCCTAAACTGAATAAATAAATTTTGATTTTGATCATATGTCTGTGGAGTAATATAATTAGGCGAGGGAAAGTGTAAAAAAAAAAACAAAAATAAGAAAACAACAGATTTTTTGTATTAATCACATTAAGCCTAATTTTTTTTTCTTACTGGTATCATTCCGATTGTGCATATTAGTGATGGGACATAATATTAGTTGATAAAATAAGAGCTTTAAATTTTGTTATTAAACAGTTAAATGTAATTTAGTTCCACAATGTTCTACAGTGGTTTGATAGTAATAATATAAAGCTTAATTCAAATAAAACGAAATGCATAAAGTTTGCATTACCTAATGTGGGGAATGTTAATACACTTATAAATTTAAATAGTGAAAAAGTTGAGTTGGTGGTATCGACCAAACTTCCTTAGTTTTACACTAGATTCCCGACTGCAATGGGATCCTCATACTGATAATTTGTCAAGTAGACTGAGTTCTGCAGCATTTGCTGTTAAGAAAATTAGACTCTTGACAAATGATGAAACGGCAAGATTGGTATATTTTAGTTATTTTCATAGTGTAATGACGTATGGTCTATTGTTGTGGGGTTCTGCGGCTAGCATTCAAGATATTTTTATTGTACAAAAGAGAGCTGTCCGCGCTATATATAATTTACGGTCTAGAGAATCTCTCAGAGAAATATAAAAAAAAAAAATTTGACTGTTGCCTCTCAATACATCTATGAAAATATGAGTACGCAAGAAAACATTACGATTCCTTCACAAAAAAAAGTAGTGTTCATAATCTTAACACAAGAAATAAAAATAAACTTGCCGTTCCAAGCTTCAGACTTCAGAAAACCAGAGAATAATTTCTGGGTAAATGCATTGCTATGTTCAATAAAGTTCCACAAAATGTAGTTGACCTACCCATAAATAAATTTAAAATTCATGTAAAGAATATACTTATGAGTAAAAGCTATTATAAAGTTGATGATTATTTTAAGGATCGCAATGCATGGAATTAATAGCCTTCGCTTTATTCTATAAATACTAATTATGTGTTCAACCTATGTTCTACAGACTTTGGAAATTTATTTATTATTGTGATTTGATATGAAATGACATGATTTATGTAAATGTTATTACTTATGACAAAGAGCTGGTAAGTTTCTTTCGCTTGTTCTTCTTGTCCTGAACAAGTGGTAGGGGAAAAAATTTTTTTGGACGAATCAAAAGTGCTTGTAATAAAGATATTTTCATTTCTTTATTACAAGCACTTATTATTTATAGCACATCAGAATTTTTTAATATCTATCTGCGTGTAATTAATTAACTGAATCTTCGTAAAAAAAGTGCCTGGATAGTTCATTATTTCATTTGTTCAGTATAAGTTCATCTATTATTTTCTCTTGTAAACAGTATTATTTAGTTTTATATAATTATGGCATATACTTATCCATAACGTTGTTATGAAATAATGAAAGAAAAGCTCTAAATAAATATGTTTTAGTTATCGATTACGATCCATATAATTAACACTATCTATCGGTACATTTCAGACAAATGGAGGCACAGCACTATTTTTTGCAAAAGTGCACAAAATGATTTACATTGTTGTCTAGTAGTGGGGTCAGAAACATTGATGTTGGTTTGAGCAATCAATGTATATTTTATTTGACATTGTGTCAAATTATTACGTTTTTTATATTTTAGCACTAAAATTGTATTTACCAGTGAAAGGAAATGTTTGCATTAGTTGGATTGTATACTTTGCTTTGCTTTTTGCAAGTGATAATAGCACAAAACGGTATTTTTTATAGAAAAAATCTGTAAAATCACCACTCGACGATTGACGAACGACTGGCAAACGTAAAACCGAGGAAAGGGCGTCATATGAGTAAAAGCGCATATGCCAGCCACGCTTGCCCCGCCCACTTACTACTTCTAATCTCTCTCTATGTTCTGTGGCCAAAACCACTTGCCGCAGTTTTTGATCATGGGATCATGTCCCTACCCACAGGATGGCAAAAAGTAATCGAACAAAATGGTACCTACATACTTTAGTTAAATGTAAATAAACTTTATTAAAAAGTGTTTTGAATTTTCATATAAAATGCGAAGAAACTTTTTCCCCAACCTATTTGCAAGGATTTCCTAAGCCACCGACACATTAACTTAGAGCAATTTTGTTCAATACTGTATTTTCATAATGTATATGATTAACAATATAAAGAGAAAGTTATGTTCATATGATATGATATGAATATTCTTTATTGCACCATGGAAAAATCCATAAGTCACATTAAACGAGATATAGTACCACAAAAGGCGGCCTTATTGCTAAGGTTTATGAATATTAAAAAAGATTCAATAACACAATTTTGATTAAGTTATTTAAAATTGTCAAAATTCTTCTATAGAATTCAAGTCTTAAAATTTTTGAAACTAATATTTATAATTCGATTGCGGAAGTCGCTTGAAAGACATAACGTTCCAACGCTACGTATGCGTACATGGTTAAAACTAGCAAAGGTACTGACCATAAATATGAGTATGACGACCAGACAGAGAGCGACCACAACAGCGAACGGTAACAACAGATGCGTGTTGATGTTGAACGGAAGATCGCCGTTCACCATTATATAGTACCTGTCGAACAAAACGCACGTATTTAAAGTGCACAACTGGATGTAAAGTCAACAGAACGCCACATTTTACAGATCTGTCAAATTCTTGACTTGATTATTTTGCATTCACAATGCTATACTGAAAAATATTCTTATTAAAAATGCCTATAAAATTCACTTTGTCCCTGGCACTCTGAGATGGTACCTACTCGAACCTACGACCTTTCGCAATCCGGGCGGCTGCTCTAACCACTGAGCTACCCAGGTCCTAACAGGACTTACAAATATTTTTAAGCACTTGTTACTTTTTCGTTACTGGTTACTTTTTCAGGGACAAAGTGGATTTTTTTAAGAATTTTTAATTAAGAATATTCTTCACTTGATGTTAAATCTCGATGCATTGAGGGCAGAGTTAAAAATCAATGGGTTTACTACTCTATTTTAAATAATACTTGTAACTGTTTATTTAATTAAAAAAAGCTTTAAAGCAAATATTTCCGAAAAATAAACACATTTTATTGCTTTAAAATTCAATCAAAATTTAAACTTTTTTATACCCGCGAAAACGCTGTCCGTCATATTCGTGACGTCACTGTGTACACAAATACTTAACTCTATGCACAAAACAGATACATAGAGTACAAGATTGTCAATAAAACAAGAACAATGCCATGTAACGATCGATTTATAATTTAATAGGCATATATTTATGACTAATATGTGTGATAGATATTTGATTTTATTTTACTTAACACATTATACAGCCAACAGCATTTAGAGTTATCCAAAACTGTCAAAAATCTACAGATAAATCTAAAATTAAGGTTTAATGTCACAAACGTCCATTAAGGTTTAATAACGCCTATAAGCTCTAATGGATGTCATATTTGTACAGGTAATGTCGCTTTAAACTAAAGACAATTTTAATAGACGTCTGTGCATCTGGCTGTACGTCACTCAAGTTTCTAATTGAATGCGGCTTTATGACCAATTTTTCTAAACATTTGCAAACTGACAGTACTTCACTAAAGGTGTGATATGTTTATAGCGACAGTATCAATAAGAGCACGCATACACTGACCCCTTAGTGTAGACGTATTTCTCGGCTAGCTGCCGGCCGGCGACGTCGTTCACGAACACAGAGGGAATGTCGATACCCTCAGGGTTCTTCGCGGACATCGTCTCTGCGAATAAATATTATACATCATAAATAAACTAATACATTCGCGTTTGAAAACAAAGAGATTATTTATATAAATACACGTAATACCGCATTCTTTGTTAAAATCTAAAAAGTGCTTGATGAATATTTATTTAGATGGTAGAACCATGTAAAAGATAAAGCAAACCCCAAAATTCGTAATATCACTTTCAAAACTGTATAATTTATCGCCTATAGTAGGAAAAGAGCTTTCGTCTCATGTGGCTTTTAGCACTTCATCTTTCTACATGTGTGCAAAATGAAAAAAAAAAATCGGGCACATACAATGTCTATACACTCACTGACATTTCACATTAAATTATAATATGAAATTTAAATAACGTTAATTTAAGAAACAACTTTCCTCAATTTTGTAAAAAAGTATGTAACAGTGAATTACAAATACTTTAAAGTTACACCGAATTGTTTATAACATTAAAAAGGACAATTAGAATAGTAAATCAAAAAATTATTTACTCACAGTGTGAGCTCCATATTATCAGTTTTAATTGAAAACACTCTATCGAACTGCTGAGTGCCGTTACAATTGAATAAATGCGATAACAAGTAAACACGGTAATGATAAACACCGGTACTGCTCCGCTGCACTGTTAATTTTATTTTTATTTATCACCGTAGGGATGTCAATTATTTATATATAGCATTCCATCTTATCAATTGGAAATTAATAAGTTAAAAGATCCGAAAAAGATTCGCGAGAAAAGTAACGGATACGGATCTTTATTTTCCGTCGGATATCCGCGGATACAGATACGAATATCCGGAACATCACTAATTGGAACTTACTGAATTCCACATTACGAGTTTGTAAGAAAATTTGGTGCCCCAAAATATAAAAATCGACCATTGTTGGTTTTTTTTATAGGTTAATACTTATAACACTAGTGCAATAGATTTGTCGCTATTATTTGCTTCTTGAGTAATGTGGTGGGGATATGAGACTGTTCACTATGTCATGACGTCAAAAGTGGGATGTTTAATGACCAATGCTCAGTAAATTATATAAATATTGTATTTACTTGCACATTTTGTTTAGTTGAACTCGAAGTATTAATATATGATACGTAATATAAATCAGTGGACACCCCTATTTGGTACACACATTGTTTATAGTACAACATTGTAACAAATATTTTTATATGCCATTAATAAGTAAACTTACACTTAGAATAACATTATTAGTAAAACATAAATAATGTTTTCTTAAAAAGAGCTTTGTTTGTAAGCAAATGGAAATCAACCAAAGCTTAGTTGGACATCAGTTACAAACGTGCGAGTTCTTCAACTCGAAAACCAAAGTGTTAATGCAAATGAACATGAAACAATATCGCACACCTAGATCTAAACCGAGACAACTCAAAAATTTGAGTAAGTTTTGACTTAGTACAATATTCAAATATTCAGATTCAATAAAGGTTCGGGGATGAGGCGCTAGATAATTTTAGCTTTCTTTTTTGAATCAACAGTGGTCGCGCTCCTGCCACATAAACAAATGTATTTTGAGTCCCTCCACATTAGTTTTTTGAGTTGTCTTAGTTTAGATCTAGGTGTGCGATATCATACATATACTAAAAAATCACGTGTCATTATTGGTTTGAATGAATATTACTTGACTCGAGCCGAAAGACAATGGCTACTTAACAGTTATAATAATTGTAACTTATAAATATGTAAACAAAAACTTTGCAGTATTTTTTTATATAAAATAAATTGTAATTAAATTTTTTTTTTTTTTGCAAAATAAACATGCGATTTATATAGTCTGTGGATTACGAGGACTGAAACGCGGACCGCCATAATAGGGCGTCGTGTGACGTCACATAACATTACGACGTAGACAGAGGAAGCATCGCAACCGTAGGTTCTCATATTTACATATTGCATTCTGACGTCACGGCTTTAAATGTTACATAATTGATTGTTTATTTTTGGGGTGTGGACATACGCTTAGAGAATGAATAAGACATTTTTATTTATAAAAAAAACATTAGCTTATTTATTATTAAAAAAAAAAACTGTGCAGGTGATCTGCGATAGTTATGAACAATGGGGTCTATTTAAGTAGTCCATTTTTCGATCAGTATTTGATAATGTTATCTTTGATATGAGTAATAAACTCAAACATCAATATACATACAGAGCTTTCCTATATAAATGTAATTATAATTATGGCATATATGCAGTCATGTATGTTGATTAATTAAATATATATAAAGTTAACACGAAAGTTTATACATGTTTGAATCCCATTGCAAGCACACGAGACAGGCGGCTTTTAAAGTATTTTTCTATATAATTAAGATATACGACAACAATACAGCACTGTAAATGTCAAGTATTTATCATATACAACGAAGGTGATGTATTACCTAAATCTGATGAGTTAACGTTGTGCACAATGGCGCAGTCGTAACCGGCCGTCATCGCGTTACGCACCTTCACCTCAAAACTGCAATTGTATCTGGATCACAAGGAAACTATAATTAATACAAACTGACTCAATGAATAGGAAAGTAAAAATAACGCGGCAGGTAATTGGAACCAAGATGGCGAGTGCAGTAGCATATTTTAGGTTCTCAATGGTGCGGGGGTGAGATGAAGCGTGTTCGATATAGAAAATGGACATTTATATGAGGCTAGTCTCGGTATTAGGTACTTTCGTTGTCTTAAATACTCCATAGTAAGAAGGCGTTAGCTACACATTTTGGAGTCTGAACAATGTATGGTATGTTGTCTGATTAAAAAAAATAGAAAACCACATTTTCTATATAGTTCCGACAAAAGTATATATACCTGCCGACAAGTACGATCCATCTGTCGGTGAAATTGTCGGCGGTGGGAGGGGGGGCGAGCTTGCCGCAGCCGTCTGCCGGGTCACCCACCACCAGAAACCCGCGCAGACCTTCCAGGGGCAGGTCCGGTCCGAAGCTAGCGGGTATGTCGCGGAACTCATCCTCTATCTGTCAAACACCAGATCAATATGATCAAATGCTATGACTTATTATATGTAGTCTATTCTAGGGCAGACGAAACATAGTTTTACCGGTTTTCAAAACGAATCGAATGTAGTTATTAAAAAGACAATGACCCAAAGTATTATGTGAGCGTTGAAAGGGAATCGCCATCCATAGTTTTCTACGATAGGTCGCTAACCCCCACCCGATAAACGATACAGATGTCTATGGATAGCGATACGTATCGCGTACTTTCAGCACTGGCATAATACTTTAGGTCATTGACCGTTTTGCCGTCTGATCTGGGAACAGACTGTACCTACAACCTAATTTATTAGATATATCAGCAGATATCCATCATGTTAAGTAAGTGTTGTACGTCAATAAAAATTATTTATACATGAATTGACATTATAAATTGTAAGTATCATGTGTTTATGACTAATTTTTGTTGATCTGTTCGTCGGGTAGATAGATTTTTGAAGAATATTAAAGACTCTTTTTTTTTTGCGTAATCATTAAATTAAGGTGACAAATTAAGTTGAAATGTCGCGTGACACCTTTGTAAATTTTCTACACAGTTGTGACGCAGCGAGTCCCCGCTCCTCAACTTTAATGCCAATTATATATAACCTAAACCTGTGACAGTTTATAATTTAACGAGACCGATAATAACCTAAGGATGATTACAATTTTACAGCGACATATAGATATCAACATTTTAGTATTTCAGTCAGCCACAATTATATTCTAATCTCAGCGCTTTTTGATAATTTTTGTTAGTGACCTGAAAATGTTACAAAAAATTTGCCTACCCCGCAAGTTGGAACTGGCGTAAATATACCGACAGTAGTCACAAACATCCAAAGAAACTACAGCAGCAGCTTACATCAGGGGCCTAATTGACCAATTTCAAAATCTATCGCAAGCGCTCTCGAAGGTAAAGCGATTTGTGGATTTATTTATCGTTTAAAAAGTCACAATCAATTTTGCAACCAAAGTTGATTGGAAAATGGAAATTTTTAATGGAGGTTTTAGTTTTTAGTGACCTAATTTTCACATTAAGAATTTGCAATTGAGTGACATGAATCAGTCCGTGATATCACGGCACACGATCCGTGATTTCACGACAAAATTCGTGAAGCGACTCCTGACTCACGATTTTTTTTAAATGTGGTCAGTGATTTTTTAGAAAAAAAAAATATTATACAAAATAAATTATAAAACTAACATAATATTGCATACTGATGATTTGAAGAACGCGTACAGCAAAACGCAGTGACATTGTCGACATACTTCTGTTCCGCTAAGAATATTATCACATCACAAACACTTCACATTACATTGCCACTAGCCAATGCCACTTTTGCCCGGGCCGTTGGTTCCGACGATGACCATGTATGGGGCTGTTAACTCCGACCGTCACAAGCGATATAACGTGAGAACTCACTCGAACAGCTTACATATCCAACATACAGTACTAGATAAAGAAACTATCGGTAGATAGTGTGTTTTAGAATTTTATCGATCGTGGAAAACTACTAACGAAAAAAATTACTAACCTACCTACATTATTGATATCGAATTGGAAGGTAAAATAAAATACCTTTAAAATATCTTATGAGGGTTTTATATTTTTAATTTCAAAGAAAATTATACTGCATACTGGGAAAATATATTACAGGTGTAGACAGTAAACGAAAATAAATAAATATTATTTGTAATTTTGAATTTATTTTTAGATATTAACTTAATATATGAATGATTTTCTTAATACACATTTTTTAGATATATTTTATTTTATTTTATAACTATAAAGAAATTGTCTGTTTCTCGTTGATATAAAGATATTTATTGTGGAAATAAATTTTAATTTAATTTATCCATAACATCATAAAAAAAAAATTAGGTAATCTTTATCTTCATTATTATGTAAAATAAAAATTATAACTCTTCCATAAAGTTACTGAAACTGGGTTTTTTACATATATCTTTACTTGGATATAATATATCTAAATTAAGTTTCCACCGGAACTTCTTGGCTAATGGTTGAACCATGATATAATCTCTCTGTGTACATTTATATTTACACAAAATTGCTAATCGACTGCGGCTTTCCAAAACTGTTCGTTTTTTCCAATCGATTATAGAACTTAATCCGCTGAAATTAAAGTTCAAAAGCAACTACATTTTTTCATTGTTACCTGTATGTCACGTATCTGTATAGCACGTCAGGTTATACAAATCTGTCAAATTTCTTAATTTGATTTTAGACGTTAACGCTTTGAGGGTAGAATTTAAAACCAACCGTAGTTGTGGTTGGTTGTAGTTGTTGCCGTGTGTGCTGTAGTCACAATGGAGCGTGAAACATATTAACAACAGAAGCGTCGCTTGTGTACCTACTCGCAGTCAACAAAAACTTACAAAGATAACACTAACTTATATTCTTTTTAGGAGGAATATAAATATAGAAAATTAGTGTAAAATACGTTAATGGTACACGAGCACGCGAAACGTGAAAAATTCGAGAAAAATTGTCTTCATCCAAATGTCACTTTTCTCGGGTTTTGAGTGAGATATCGTATTGGGCGTCCAGAAGTGAGATTTGGGTATAGGCAAAACGTTCTCGGGTTCCTTTTGCTACGCGTGCAGGTAATAAAAACTATCTCCTATTTCAATCAGGTATCAGGCGTTATCTTGCGGAAGTCCTTTGCCAGAGACAAGATTACAGGCCTGGCCGCATTGCCGTGTATACGTATAAAAAGTAGCCCCATATCAGCTATCATAATTTAGGAATTATCAGTATATTTTATGCAATTATTGTCCGCACATGATGGACAGATCTTGTGAAATCGATGACGTAGGCAACCGTGACTGAGAGCTCTCTCAACGCAGCGAACCGACAAAAATGTAAGGTTATTGAAAGATAAATAGTTCGGGTCAGGATGGCCGAAGAGTAAAGGGCCGGTATGCTTCCTGAACAACCATGAACACTCTGTTAAGAATGCACGATTAAGAAGAAGAATATCTGGCCACCCTATTGTCTATTGTGCCTTAGGGTAAATGCGCCACTGCCCATCTAGGTGAAATAATGTAACGACATCAAACAACTGTTAGTATATTTATGTACATATCGTAATATCTTGTTATTTTTGTATACTTTTGTAGTAAAGAACTACTACGGTGATGTGTCGTGTCATCAACGATTATTTCTTACTTACGACGAATTTCGTTTCAAGCACCTAATGTAGCATTTTTTTAAAAGTATTTTCTATTAAATAAATACAACATTGTAAATGCAATATTCAGTATATATCACAACAATAATATTAGTTCGAATAAACACTTCTTAGTTATTACAGTGTATAACTTTAATTAACTGCGCTGTAAGACGGTTAAAACTTTTTTAAGTTATCTAACAGCAAACTGGTAGTACCTAATAAGATCTAACGCAGATTATTTAACGGCAAAAGACTAGTTGATTGATAATATAACTCGGACTTGACTGGTTCATTTGATAAAGTTATCATTATGTAAATAATGCCGGTGCGAGGGCAAAGATATTGCGATCATATTCTCTAAAATTAAAATTTAAAATAATATGGTATATAAAAAAGTTTTCACTATAACCAATATAACTTATCTACTTTATTTTATTTTATTTAATCAAAGTTCATTTGCAAGTTGATAAAAGTTATACCTATTTTTAAGTTGACAAAGAATCCAAAAAGATATGACAATAATATCTTTCTTATCTTGTGAAATTTATTATAAATAGTTATGAGCTAAAACATTGCAATAAACTTTTCACCACAAATCATTTTGGCTAAGTAGTGGGGTCACATGAGTTTAAAGGTTAATCAAAACAAACTTCACACTAAGATCGCAGCGAGCGATGGCACTGTTATAATCAGCAGCGTCAGTAAGTAATCATTGAGTACAGAAGATTGAGGTAAAATTTTATATAAATATAATCGACATAAACGTATTAACGGTACGTTAGTGTCTATTTAAAAAACACTATTTTAAAAGTTGTTACGACATTGAAATGTCCCAAGATTTCAATAAGCGCATTTAGTATTATCGCCGCTCGCGTGCTACGCCGCACAGTGGTCCCGAAGAAATAAAACATGGACATTGAAGCTACAGCGACGAAAATTTTTTTGAACGTTAATACAGTGATAACATATAAGGCAAAAAAATATTATTACCCTGACACATATACTTTTCGGTAAAAAAAATATTTCGTTTTTTTTTGTATGGGAGAAATTACATTTTATTGATTTTCTCAAAAAATTTAAGCGATGTCAAGATGGTAATCACATATGTGACAAAACTAATTATTCTGAGTATTTCATTCGAAGAAACTTACTGCCTATCGCTGCGTACTTTGGAGATAATAAGCATCAAAATTCATGTATTTTGTAAATTCAAATTATAGTTTTGTACGCGTTAAATATATGAAAATGAGTTTTAAAATGGACTGTTTAGTAATAATAACGCAGGTTACACACCACTGTTAAGTATATATTCAAAAACATCTTGTTTTTACATTCAAAATGCTATATTTTTATGGATTATAGGTCCGCTGGCCAGAAATATGAAGCTTCGACGCGAGTTTGCCGGAATAACAATATGGCCGCCTTTCATGACGTATCATGACACGCTCTCGCACACGTCAGTATACAGCTAAACGTGATTGCGATTAGACGTGTTTCGTTTTCTGTACGCTTGGATAAATACCTCAGTTGTTAAATTGTTTGTTATATTATTGTTACTTGTTTTTGTTATTTTTTTAGAGTCTTTGGATTATTATAATTTGGTTCCGCTTCGTTAGGAGGAAGGTCTTATGGAAAAATTCTACCCCCTCATCAACAAACTACTGTCGTCCAATTGGTTTTATATTTGCCAAAGAATCAAATGATTTGATTAAGAAGGAGAGTGCTTCCATGGAGGTAAAAATACATAACCTTGTTCCTACAGTTGTAGACAATTTTGAGATAAGTCATGTTTTGTACATGACTATGATTGATGGGAAAATTTCCACTGTGATTTCCAACACTTCTTCTGCAGCTGTTTGTAATATTTGTAATACTCCACCTAGTAAAATGAATGACTTGGACTATGTATCCAAAAGACCCATCAGAGATGATATGTATAAATATGGTTTGTCTTCGCTCCATATGTGGATAAGATGCATGAAATGTATTTTACACATTTCCTACAATTTAGATTTTAAAAAGTATTCGGCACGAAATGACGATAAATTTTTAAAAGAAATAAAAAAAACTATAATCCAAGAAGAATTCAGGGAAATAACTGGTTTATTGATTGACATAGTGAAACAGGGATTTGGCACAACTAATGACGGTAACACCGCACGAAGGTTTTTTGAAAATTTTGAAATATCTGCCGAAATAACGGGTATTCACCCTGATTTAATTAAAAGATTTGCCGTTATCTTACAAGTCATTTCGTCTGGGCAATTGATTGACACAGGCCTTTTGAGAAAATATTGTAAAGAAACAGCAGTGCTCTATGTAAACTTATATTCATGGTATTATATGCCCTCAAGTATACATAAATTTCTGATACACGGTGCTGACATTTGTGAATCTTTCTCCTTTATTCCGATAGGCATGCTTTCAGAAGAAGCCTCCGAAGCAAGGAATAAGGATTTTCGGAACGTTAGAATGGCACATACAAGAAAAATCGGTAGAGCTGAGACTAATTTGGACATAATTCACAATTTTCTAATTAGCTCAGATCCTTATATCACACATATGAAGCCAAAGTTTGATCGTTTACATAAAAAACTTTTTCCAGAGGCTAGTGCGTTGATCTTGAATAATGAATTACTTTCAGTGGAAAACGAGGAAAAATAAAACAGTGATCCAAACATTAATCTTTTAACCTAAAATTTTTTATATATCTTTCGAAGTGAATATGAATAATTTGAATTTTTTGTCTTCCTCTTAATAGTGATTTCCATAACTAATGGTACTTCTCGTTCTGAAAGGTCGTATATAAAAGGATGTTTAACTGCTTCTACCCGATCCTCCTGCCTGCCTGCCTGTCTGAGGTTTAAGTGACAGTGAGACCCACCACTTCAGAACATTTTTTTTTATGTATTCGACAAAAGAATATAATTGGCGTACATTATAAGTGCTAAAGTTATTTTAAGATTCGAAAAACGGCACATATAAAATAAAAAAAAAATGTATCTTCTACCTCGAAAATCTCGAAAGTACGCAGCGATAGGCAGTAAGTTTCTTCGAATGAAATACTCAGAATAATTAGTTTTGTCACATATGTGATTGCCATCTTGACATCGCTTAAATTTTTTGAGAAAATCAATAAAATGTAATTTCTCCCATACAAAAAAGAACGAAATATTTTTTTTACCGAAAAGTATATGTGTCAGGGTAATAATATTTTTTTGCCTTATATGTTATCACTGTATCAACGTTCAAAAAAATTTTCATCGCTGTAGCTTCAATGTCCATGTTTTATTTTTTTGGGACCACTGTGCGCCGTGTGTTAGCTAGACAGATCTAAATTATTATTTTTCCGCTCATAACGGCGTGAGTTCTAGTATAGAAGAGTTTACGCCGTCATTTAAATGATAATTGCGTTAGCGTATTCGTGAACGTATGTATTGATAATGGCTGTGCAGAAGGACAGCAGGCAATCCGACAGCTACCATTATTGGACTGTTTGTAAGATAGTATTTTTTATTATCAGCATATGCAAGTAGCATTTTACCAATAATAAAAAATACTATCTTACTTAAAGTCCAATATTGGCAGCTGACGGATTGAGATTATATTGAGACGCGATTATTATGTAAACATTAGTGGAATTGCCCTACTGAACTTTAGTCCAATGGATGATATACTGAAATCACCTCGGGATTATTTCTTTGTTTGTGGTATGTCATCATTGGTATAATTAAGTGATCATTGAGTATACAGTAATGGAAATAAAACTATAAAAACAAAAAAAAAGTCTACTACAAAATTTCTTTACATAATTTTTGCCTCTGTATAACTTTAGATATGACGTCAATACAATTTTTTTTTTATATTTCATCAATTTCGTATTCACAATGCTATACTGAAAAATATTTTTAATGAAAAATCCTTTTAAAAATCCCATCTCAGGGTGTCAGGGACCAAGTGTATTTTTTAAGCATTTCTCATTAAGAATTTTTTTTCAGTATAGCATTGAAAATATGAAATTTATTAAAAAATAATATAAAGTGCTTATTAGGTTTTGTAGAAGACTAGTAGATATAACGTCTAATGTAAAAGATAACGACCGCTATGCGACTGCACTAGGGTTGCCAGATGGTTGCTGATTGTTCAGACATTTCGTATGATGTCCAGAGTCCCGAAAAACAAATATGTCCCGAGAAATTTGTTAGATTCTTTAAAATCTAATAAGTAGGTGTATTAACAATTTAAGTGTTATACTATTATTATGTAATCTTATAAAATTATAAAAAAAGTAGATAATTGTTATTATTTTAAAATTTAATTCATAAAAAGTGGGTTTCTTATTAGTATTTTTTTGTCACGACTGTGATCCCAAAACCCCGACTTTTTCAAATTTTGTCCAGATATTTTAATCTCGCTATCTGGCACCCCTATACTGCACAGTGCACACGCACGAAGACTCTGTGACCGCTTCCTATCCGCGTACATGAGTCCAACTATAGTACATTTAATCTCTATTGATTATGCAACAATGTTCAAAATTTTCGTCACTATAGAAATGGGCGCGTTCGAATCGAAAAATATTAATGAGATCGCCACATGCGCGTTTAAATGAGGCTACAAACTTTGTGTTTGCTAATATCAAATTTGAACTCTATTGACTATACTGGTCTTTAACTAGCTCAGTCGGTCTGTTAATGGATGACAACCCCACATATCTCTGTCGTCCCGTCACGGGAGCACATATGGACCGATAACACATTTTCTTTCGGCAATTCAATTCTTTTCGATAACAGAATCGTTTACTTGCGTGGCGGTTTTATACTAAATTTATGCCTCGTCTAAACTCCGCGGTCACAAGGCGGCAGTTGCCTTCGCATCGTGTCGGTGTGAAATAATTCTTTTCATATAAAAGCTACCTGAAGGCTGAATAAGGCATGAATGATGAATAGATTGACAATGGCTACAGTAACTACAGTTTAGCGTTTTTGTGTAATTAAGCTGTCGGAGTGTATGTTTCTTTGCTGCGGACAACTCTTAGTTCTTAATTAATTTTAATAAACATATGGAAACCAGAAAGAAGGTCAAACTAATTTGTCTTTTATTTTCACTAATCATAATTATTATTACTATTCAAAACATAACATGAGTTATAGTTCATTACTATGTCAATGAAGGCTTATCATATACTAACTAATTAACATGTGCAACAAACAGCTATAAATAGCACTGAACATAAATATGTATAGAGTGAAAAATGATTTTTGTTAAGCTATTACTGATAATAAATATGTAATGATCGGTGATGATGTCAATGGCAGATTTAAGAGATTGTGTGCACAGAAACACATTTAAAGGATGATTCACGTCTGACAGTGTACAGGAACACAGGAAGTTATTATTTTATATTAGAAAATTGCAAGCTGCACTTTTTAACACCTTTCAAAACTGTCAATGCCCGAGTTCATTTTGTATATAATCTTATTTGTAAACCAACTGTTGAATATCTTTTGTGGAATGAACTACATATCTTGTTTTAATGTTGGGTACACACGACTGGTGTCATAACTTGCAAAATTAGAAGTGGTTTACGATCAAGTTATTTAAATTTGGTCTAATTCTGGCAATCATTAATACCTATTTATTTAACACAACTCTTCAGCTTGAGCACAGCAATGCATGTTATGTGACGGTCTACATTATTGTTGTATACACAGCAGTGTGCTGCTTGCAGCCTTGATCTATTTTCTATATTAATATTTTTACTTTTATAATAACATATGTGTCACGTTACTATATAAGACCAAATATCTATAATAAAATTAGAACTTAACTCTATAATTATCAAGGCTTAAAATTGTTTGAAGATATTTGACAATATGCTATCTATAAAACATCAGTTACACAACTGTAAAATAAAAAAAAATTTGATGACCATTGGTTTTAATACTTGGTTCCACTGTTATCTATACATATATAAGAGTTGTCCTGATATACTGATTGACAGACAACGCACAGCCTGAACCGCTGGTCGTAGAGACTTGAAATTTGCAGGTACATTGTTTTTATTACGAAGAGGTGCATGAACGGATTGTTGCATCTATATCGATGATAATTTGGTATTTGAGTAGTTTTAGACCCTAGGAAGATAATACGTTACATTTTATCCCGAAGACCAGTGCATAAAGAAATGAAAATGGGAGTGGAACTTTTATGGGGAATCAAAATGTTACCATAGCAACCATTGTTTACTATTGGATTTGTCGTAGTAATAAATCTATCAAATATATTTATAAAGATTTCCATATTTAGTGATGAAAATTGGTATCCCATTATAAACATAACACGTACAAAAATGCACAAGTCTCACAACGCAATTCTTTTGCCGTAAAAAGTTATGAATTCAATGTAAACGAAGTCAATTAGGACTGACGGGAACGCCCTTGAGTAAACATCTAAACCGATTTACGGCAGAAGATCTGCCGTAAACCGGTAAAGTATCTCATATCTTTTTGTAGATACAAAGTTCTCCTATTTTTCTTTTCGGGCATTATATCTTGAGCCTCAGTTATGGGGCTTCTCATAGATCATTCACTCTCTGTCTCTGTTGACTTTTTAAAAAGGCGTTGATGTATTGGTTTTCTACAAATTTACTCTGAAGATCATATATTTCAAGAGCCGGCGTTTTTCTACTGAAAGCCTTTATCGACTAACTAACCTACTATCAATTCGGAAATTGTATATTGTTAATCTAATACTTTTATTCAGCTTTAAAGTAGTAGTACATATTGGACATTTGTCTGTGTACGCACGGCCGCACATCACGCTACACACCACCACCGTGAGCAGATCTTTGTTAATAGCGAAGTTCTATACGAAGCGCGGTCGGTACAAGTCTACAATATAATCTGACGTGCAGCCATGTGTACATGTGTAATTTATGCTTTATTATTTTCCAGTTCCTTCTTAATTTATTTTATCAGATACTATTTTAAATTAACAAATTGCTTGAAATAATTTTGAAAAATATTGTGTCTACTAGTTAATGGTTATCATGTAAGCCCTATTAAATATTACCATATTTAAACATGTAATTACATTTAAAATAAATAAATAGAGTTTTTTGTTGTAGTATCTTCAAAGTTGTTGTGTATTTATTCATTTTTATTATTAAGTTATAAAGGTAATTTTGTTCTAATAATGCAGATATTTTTCCTTGATAATTAAGCAGCTCACTGGGCTTCGTAATTAATGAATGGCGCTATTCTATTATAGAGCTATCCTGCTAATTGTAAATTAACCTAATTGTTAAGTAAAAGAACAACATTATAAATTAACCTCAATGGTTTTCATTAGTTCACAGAAAATCTACTCAATTTTAACTTGAAAAAAAGAAGTTTAGGAGTCAACCAAGCAATCGTGAATTGTATCGTTATTAGTCTATTTATATACCTGGTTATATCTTATTATATGATGTAATGAGCATCATGGAGAATTGTTTGATTATTTCATAATAATATTATACATGCAAAAGTAAGTATGTGTAAAATGGTGTTGTGATAGGATATAAGTAACTTTATATTGTGGTAAAGGATTGAAATAAGGACTCAAAGTTTGTATGGAAGTTCGCCATTGTATAAGTATTTTTACACAATATAATTAATAAATATTAGTTCTAGCATTTTTGAAAATGCTGCCCAAAGTCAATCAAAGCAAAAGGCAGTTATATACAAAACGTGTTAATAACTTGTGTAATATTTTTTTTAATTTTGATCTATTTCATACTATCCATCTTTGGCAAATGATGATGGCAGATGAATAAGCAATGACATTTTCATTTGGCAACTCTAAATTGCATAAGAGTAGGTTGCATCACTAGTTGTATGTGTAAACTATGTAAATTTTAAGAATGTCCATAAACGGAGGCTTGCACATCCTCTTCAAGGTGTCATTATATCAGACCACCACCTTGTTGCTTAGTCAAAAACTTCATTATATTTATTTGCTTTTGATCAATATTCATGACAATTGCAATTTCCAAAATAGATATTTTAGTTGTGTCTGTCTTAGAACTTCTTAATATATACCTAACCTCAACCTTTTTATACTCACTTGTTAGTCTTTCAGACTGACAAACCAACAATCATTCTTTTTTTAACAATAACAATACTATTAATTTTTGATTTTTAGAATTTTATTTAATTTGTTATATCCCCAGTGTTTAGTGCGAAATGAGTGCTGCTGTGTGGTAAAGTCACTTTTGTTGCTGTTTGTAATTACAAGATATCTATTAATTCACCCAGAATATGCATAATTCCTATGAAGTGATTTAGTCTATACAGATGACCTAATTTGAGATTGTTTATACTTCACAATAGAACTGACATCTACCAGTTATCTTTTAATAAAAACTAGAATTTCCCATTAATTTGTTTTTTTTTTTTTTTATATAATAAAATATAGCCTATGTTGCTGATAATGCAGCTTTATAAAAAATCTTTCAACAATTGAAAGATTTTTTAAACAAGTAGCTTTGTTTTTGGGTTATTCATTAAAAACAAACAAATTTTTCCTTTTTATAATATTAGGTAATACTAGGATTACATACCAAATGTGGTGTGTCCGGTGTGTAGACTACTATATTCCCATTTACCACTGCCAACAGTCCAAGCAATTTGGATATGAGTGAGAACATTGTAGGCTATTACTGCATCACTCTGTCGCTTGACTCATATATACAAGGTGGCTTTTTATATCTCATGTAAGCCTACAAGAGTATTCTATAGGTTGATGAGTAAACTGCCTCATTTGACCTGTTAAGTTATAGTATTTTATTGCTAATTATTTTATATTTAGATAAAAAACAATATAACATAAGAATAAGTAACCAATGAACTATCTGAGAGAAATACAAAGTACAAAACATAGATAAAATAATAAAAAGGAGCCCTCATATTAGGGTAGTTACTCCATTATTCATAGTTTATGGCTTGACTACACTTATCTCTGATGTTATGATATTGGGTCAAAGATGCCCATTGTTTTATATGAGTAATAACAAAGATTCAGTAACAGAAAAACAACGGACAGACAGAAGTGGTATACCAATTTGTGACTGACTGCGGATATCGCTCATGAGTTAATTTGATTATTTATCAGGTAGTTTAAATACTGGCCTTGGATCACGTGTTATAATTGACAACAATAATTCTATTTGAACTTGTTCCTGTCCTGTTATTATGTTGAACTGTATGACACATTACAAATACGAAGTTACTTACTGATCAAGAAGAAAGTTCTCACCAGATAGATGTCTATAATGTTTTAACTTTTTTGAATGGCAGTGGAAAATACAAAATTGAAAATAATGAATTAAATAAACATAATATTTAATTACGACTGATTAAAAATTCTCTCTTCCGCAAGAAAGAAATCTGTCCTGTCAAATTGAAATTTCATCAAACGTCAAACATGCGTCAAACTCGACAATTTAGTGACATTGACATGAGTTTGGAACCAATCAGTGAGAAAGATAGAGAATAACAACAACCTATTGGATGTAAGAGCAAGTCTATTGCTACATCACTATAGGCTGATATTGACAATTGATTTTTTCCTTTTGAGACAAAGACCAGTTGCCCATGCAGCCTTATACTTAAACTCATGCCAGACATGTGTTCAAACCATCCAATTATCTGCAGAGACCCAAATTTTAGCTTGAGCATTTGCGAATTTTAAATCACGAGTCAGTTTTTGAGCGTACATACCTGTGGTACATAATAGGTAGCTTTTGTGTGAGATATTGGGGTTTCTCAATATGTTTACAGCTCGGATATTTCAGTTTGGCCCGGGAGCATCCTCGACTTCAAAGCAACTGACCTTGTTGCTTTGAAGCCGTGGAAGCTCCTTATAACTTCAGACCGATTATAGCTTCAAAATCCAAACTATTCCAAGAAACTGCAGTCTGTTTCGATCCCTTCTCATTAATAGCTGTACACAATACCTATTAGTGTAGGCCAGTGCTCAATATGTTTGCAGCTCGGATATTTCAGTTTGGCCCGGGAGCATCCTCGACTTCAAAGCAACTGACCTTGTTGCTTTGAAGTCGTGGAAGATCCCTATAACTTCAGACCGATTATAGCTTCAAAATCCAAACTATTCCAAGAAACTGCAGTCTGTTTCGATCCCTTCTCATTAATAGCTGTACACAATACCTATAAGTGTAGGCCAGTGCTCAATATGTTTGCAGCTCGGATATTTCAGTTTGGCCCGGGAGCATCCTCGACTTCAAAGCAACTGACCTTGTTGCTTTGAAGTCGTGGAAGCTCCTTATAACTTTAGACCGATTATAGCTTCAAAATCCAAACTATTCTAAGAAACTGCAGTCTGTCTTGATCCCTTCTCATTAATAGCTGTAGACAATACCTATTAGTCTAGGCCAGTGATTTCCTAAATGGTCCAGATGTCCAGGGGTCCACGAGGGATTCTACTGGGGTGGCGTGAAATAAATCTAATTCCATCGTTAGATTTTTACATTTTAGACGAAATTTGGGAATATGGTAAAAATATAGCAGCAGGGGGTCCACCGAAACCAATATTTTTTTTTAAATGGTCTACGAGAAAAAAATTGTTTTAAATTGAACTTCTGGTCTAGGCGATGGTGTCATCTTTGTCTTCGATCGCTTTGGTTCAGTTAGTTCGGTGTTGTTTTTGCCTGTGCGTCTGATTGTGTCCAAACCAGTTACCTAACACCTATTTATAATTAGCGTTATCGAATATATATTTTGAGTTGATTAATTGATATGTCACCACAGAACACAGTATGTCACCTAACGTTGTTAGTTTTAAAAGACGAAATATTATGGAATAAGTAGGCAGATGAGTTTTGAATAATGATGCTTTCGGTGTTCTTTGGAGTTTGGAGTATTGTCATTTAATGATCATGACTAAAATATATTTTAAAAATATTTTTATTGATGATATTGTTCATCGTGTGTTCATAAGTTTTGAGATGAAACAAAAATTGTGTAACTTTTTTAATTATTAATTTATATTTCTAAAATTTTCAGTAACGCTTAAATAGATAATACTCAACAATAAAACAGATATTTTTTTAAAAATGACCGCCCTTGTTTTTAATACAGGTCCTTAGACAATTAGGCCAGTCATCAATGGCGGCACGAATCTTTTCTAGCGAAATTCGCTTTGCTTCTTGAACAAGGGTTCGCTTCAGTGACTCCAAGTTTGGGTGGGACTCTTGGCAGGTTCTGAGCTCTAATTAGATTCATAAAGCATAATCCAGCGGGTTGAGGTCGGGGCTGGAGGAGGGCCACACGTCCGTCGCGATGAAGGCCGACACATTCTCCCTCAACCAAGCTTGGGTGCTTTTTGCCTTATGGGATGGCGCCGAGTCTTGCTGAAAAACCCAATCTTATTGTCAAATAACGTATCAGACAGGGGTTCAAGACGGGCTCTAAAATGTCACTCTGATAATTCTTGGCTTTCACCTTGACACCTTGTTGGCAGAAATGGAGCGGAGTGACACCATACGAAATTCCCTTACCATACCATCTCACGAGACGTATGGTGAGTGCGCGAGACATTCCGTGCAGATGCTGGGACATCCTTGCTATCTTCCTGGCATCATGTCTCCTCAGCAGCAATGGACAACGTTCGCGTCGTAACTTACAAAGACAATCGTTTAAAAAGTGAACTTTCTACGGCTATAGGCCTTTACCTTAAGATCAATTTTCAGTATTCTGTTGCGAAATGGATTTCGGCGAAGTCGCTTTCGGATGATTTTGATGTTCGCAGGCGTCCTCACAGAGCGTGGCCGACCTCCTTTGGTGATCGTGCAGAAAACTTGTCTCGCTATATTGTGTAATTAACGAACTTACGGTTACAGGAAAACTTTTCAGCCCGCGGAAAATCTGCATCGGTTTTTTTCCCGCCTTAAATAGTGAAATGACAGTTGCACGTAATTGTTTCGTTACCTGCATCATAAACAAATATAAACAAATGAATATGCGATACAAATAAACTAAAAGTTAACATTCCAAATTCAAAATCGATCGATTTAATTTTATTTTTTCAGTAAAAAGTTTGTCTTAAAACTTATGAACACACGAGGTACTAGCTGTTTTCCCGTGACTTCGCACGCGTAAATTATGTCTATGTCAACCCTGTATGATGTAGCTACCCGTACCTAGGAGAAGAAATCGTTCCTCTTTATAACATTAGTATAGAAAAATCTACTAATTTGAGATCTGAGCAATGTAATGTGATTGTTTCGTTTATTTTTTGTTGTTATAAACTTTCAAGATCATTAACATATGAATATAGTTAGGTACTTATCTATTTACGGCATTGCTATCATGTACACTAATATTTTATAGAAATTATAGCGTATGTCATCCGCGTGTATGATGTAGCTTCCCGTAAGTAAAAGTATTTGTATTAGTACTTATCACGGCCGGATTAGTAATCGATTTTCAGCAAATTCCAAGATCTGAAGTAAGAGTTGACATACGTTTGAGTGCATTTAGTTTCGAAAAGAGAATTTCTTTGCGCCAATATGCTTTGCGTTTGAATATAGTAAAATAACGTACGCTGAGCGAGAGCTAATAGCAGCCCCATTGAACTTTGTATGGTCAATTTGAAAATTAATTTTCATAATTATGGGAGTAATTTGCTGGCGTATTTCATTCTAAATCACATTAAAATCCAAAACTCATAAAAACGACTCGAATGTTGCCGTGGGTGTAGAATTTATTTCCCCTTTTTCCGTTAAGGAAGGTATGTTAAGCCATTGGTCCCTGCTGCATTTGCAGTCGTTAATATCCTCCAATCCTGATTGGGCCAGCGTGGAGGGTCATAGTCCATTCTTCTTCACCATTCAAGGAAATGTCCTAAAATTAGCGTTTATGTTTGATCTGTCAGTCTGAATAATATTTTATTTGTATATAATTAAATATAAAGAATTTATATTCTATACAGGCCCGTCTTTACCAATGATTCATGGGGTGCAATACAACGCGGGTCATATATAAATATGAGTAAAAATTGGGCTGGGGCGCCAGCGCACTACTTGCACTCGGGCGCCTGTTGTTCTTAAGACTGCCCTGACTCTATACTGTTATAAAATAATAAATTTTATATATTATAGATAGGAACTAAACAACTTTTCTATTAAAAAAGCTGATGTTTCGCTTTATTGGGTGCTTTCCATTGTGTATTATTGATAAAATTTGAAAGATTTTATATTCGTTTCCAACTGATCCAAAAACAGCAGTGAAATAAAAAGGCGGTTTATAAATATTGGCGTTTCACGAATGCCACGTTTTGAATAATCCTTTTCGATCTCAATTTTTCTAAACACTCAACAGATCACTCGACGTTGGTAATTAAATTTTAAAAATTTTTCAACAAACCACCTGAAGTTTTTCAACAAACCTTATCCTCAAATTTTCACCACCATTTCTGACGTTTGCTCGGGGCTCGAGCCGGCGTACTATTCTATAATTATGAACTCGTGACTAGGGAATGCAATCTCGTTCACGCGAGATTTCGGCCTTTTTTAGCGAGACTGATCTCGGTCGAAAAATGAACGAGATTTCGCGAGTTTAACGAGACTGCACTCGAGCATAAAAACAATTTATTATATGTGCGGCAGTGTGAGTTTATACGAGTCCGGGGGGTTAAAAGGCGAAATTTTACACTTTCACAGTACTTGTGTTATCGAAAGGGAAAGTACTTGTGTTTATACACTTTGTGCTTCTTAAGAAGCTTCTTTCAGAATTATTCGTAATAATGACGCGTGAAGTGAATCGAATATGCCTTGAAATTGATTGCTATATTTTGTTAATTTATTCTCTAATTTCTAATAGATCTCTGGATACCCATAGTTTTCTTTCATTGATAATAATAGTTTATATAATATAATCAGTTTAATAGTCAATTCGACTTAGTAATGAGTTAAGTTTTAGTTTTTGTATATTTGTTATAAAAATCTGTATATTATAATTAAACCTTTGTTTGATATAAGCAAAGAAGACGGGTTGTTTATTTCATTTCGTAGTCGATTAGATCTTAAATACTGAGTACCTGAATGAATAAGCTTTACTCGGCATTTTTATAAAATAAAAAAATTAAACCTAGCTAAATCGATTTATCGCTTCTGGAAGCCCCTGCATACTTAATGTCATGAAAATTGTTGGAGCCGTTTCAGAGAATATAATACAGTAATTGCTCTTTGTAAAACAATGTTAAATACATAAAACTTTATTGAAAATACCCGTAAAAATAAATGTTTTTTCATAATTCCTATACTTTTCCTAATTTATTCAAATATTGTGATTTGAATAAATATTACAGTAAAACACACAAAAGTGCCAATCTCGCGAGATCTCGTAATTGGCGAGATCTCGCGGTATTTACATTCATAAACTCGCGAGATCTCGCTCGAGTTCCAATCTCGCGACATTGAATTCCCTACTCGTGACCGTAGTGACGTGGTTCAGAAGCTTCAGACACCTTATCTCACAGAGTGCTTGTAATAGGTCTCTTAACGGCTAAAAAACACAGAACACGGAATAAAAAGTGCTAGATCTAGCCTCCAAAGAGCTAAATTGGCATCATTGGAGACAGCAACGATGCTGTAATGCGTCAAGTATATTTGCTGAAGCTCACATAACTGATTTTTCACCGTTATTAGAAGGCGCATCGCTTCATTCTGGTAAAAATGAATAATCCGCCAATAGCATAATTAATAAGTTATGGAGAGCTTGGACAACCCTGTATTTAGGCACCCTGTCCCTGTATTTAGGCACCCTGTCCCTGTGTTTAGGCACCCTGTCCCTGTATTTAGGATTTCGGTGCAACTGAGCGCAAATCGCAAATAAATTATCATCACCATCAAAAGCTTATTAATGTTCCCATTCCTGGTCTCAGGCTTTCCATATGGATGGAATCGAATGAAATCTATTAAGGAGAATGGGCCATGACCCAGTGCGGATACTGTATTTGCAACACGGACTAATGGCTTAACGTGCTTTCCGAAGCACGGAGGAGCTCGAGATAATAAATTTTTGGTCGCACATCCTATGACCGGCCGTCGAATTATAGCCACCCTAGCACTTGAACATTTAGGTTTTGGGACATCTTATTCAGGACCAGATGGTGGGATCAATATAAATTAAAGGATTTAATATTATAACACTGATTTTATTTCGATATTACATAGAAGATACTATCGCTAAAACGACTGCAAACAAAAAGAAAGTAAGAGTTAGAATATCTTTAATACTCTGATTCGTAGACTATTTAACAAATAATTACTTGTGAAAGCGTGGATTTTTTTATGTTTTTATATACACTTTTTGTTTACCTTTAGTTAGGTATATTGGAATCTAAATCATACTGGAAAGTCATTTTATGCATGTTGTGTTTATCTTTAAGAGGTTGTACAATTAGAATACGACCCTCCAATGTCTTCCAATTTTTATGTACGTAGGTACTATTGTATCAACTGTAGATAAACCTAATAAAAAAAACCTATGCAAACTACCCAATTTAAAGTTCCGGGTTCAAACGATGAACAAATGAAGTTCAAATGAAACGAGACGGACTGTACTATAACTTTCTAAGCTTAAACTCCAAAGCATCCTTGACACCAGCGTCGATAAACAACTCTGCTTTAGCCAATTGTCGCACGCCGCCGGTTTGCCGCACTGCGTCGAGCTTCGAACACTTTCTCTCCTACCTACTTATTACAAAAGCTTAATAATCGCAAATAATAAATGCAACGCTGCATATTCATCAGAACAACACGTGGTGGTTATTTTACACTGCGAATTGAACCTTTCCGCTTCGATTTTAAAGTTTTATGTTATTTTAGGTCAACATGAAGAGTAGTAATAATACATTCACATGTTAAGCCGGCTTCGGTTCGGTAGTGCTCTCTCGTGGCGGTGATGAGTAGTCGCGTCAACTGGTTTCTAAAGTTATGTGCCCGATCGTGTTTTGTTTATACTTTTAAATGAACTCCAGTGAATTATAACCCTTATGTTGAGTGATGTAGCGGTCAAATCTAACGGCGGCACGGACTTTTACTTTGGCAGACTATTAATAAACGCAAGTTCGCAATAAAATGGTATGTTGGCATCCCTCCATTTTTTCGCACTCGCAAACAATATTTTATTTCTACGATTCGCGTTACTTTATTATATTTTAAATCAGCGTTTAAAGTGCATTGTACGCACATAAATAAGTATGGATAAAAAAACAAAGGAGTTGTACTGTAACTGAACAATCTGCTGAAACTAATGATTATGCAACTTAGAAATTATTTAATTTCCAAGTTGATTTCAGGCTTCGAGTTACTCATGAGTGTTGTATTTAGATACATTTTAACGTGGCAAGTAAACAACAATAACAAAGATGAAAAAAAAGCTGTGATTAAAAATGAGAAAGTTATATGTAATGTAAGAGACAATTGATGAATTGACGTAAATGAAATAAAAAATGATGTTAATTCATTTTTTTTTATTTCTTCTAAGTCTTGTTTTATGGAAAATTGTTTAATATCTTAATTACATTGTAGCAGAGGTCTTTACAGAGCATTTTTAAAGTAATCGTAATGCTTTGCGAGTGATTACAGAAAATTTTATTAATATTGGAATTGAAAACCACCTCCTTTTACGTTGTCTTTTAAAAATAATGTAAACACGCACAATATCATTGTATGTAAATATTCTATAAGTAGATAGGTAAGTATATTATAATTATATGCATACAATAGCTTTTTTGAACAATGTGACGGCCCATAAAAATATAAACGACCCGCGATATAACTGTTTGCTGATGAAAAGGAAGTATATTTGTCGCAGGGAAATTATAAAAATGGAGATTTGATCAAATCTCGGTCTTAATATTTCCCTAAATTAATGTAAGTAGTGTTTTGTTCAAAATTATGTGTGAAGTTAGGTCAGCGTATGGAATAGGCTCCTACACCGGTTTTGAAATATGCACGTCAAGCCATTTTATATATATATATATATATATAAAAGCTTTTTTGATATCGCTTTTTTAATGGCCATATTTTGAATGAATGTATAATTTTCTATCTTTTTGTATATTATATATTATATTATATATTTTATTGTATATTGTATATTTCTATTTTCTAGCTTCTTCTGATTCGACAACCCTTTCAAAAGTTCATTTGAATAAAAAAATTTCATGAATTTTATTAATTTGAACGGACAATTTAGTCTGTACATAAGAACGTCGAATCGAAAGGTCATCCAGGTTCTGACTGAAAATTTCAAAAGCAACTAGGGATGTAATTATAAAAACAGCTTCGATCTTGATGTTGAGCGCAGGTTTTGGGCAGTGTCGATGTTCATTCAAATAAAACCTTTATAACCTTTTGAAAGATTTTATTTCATCAAACCAGAATAGCACTGTAAGAAGCAGATGTGTAACCTTCATAGTTGGAAAGAAATTTCGTGATGAAATGGCATAAGTAGTTTCAAAATAACCACAACAACAAAATCAATACATTTAGATAAGAGCACTTTATAAATTGGTCAAGGGCTATTATAATAGGTACTTGTAGTCGATTATGAAGAAACAATAATACTTGTCTAACAATAGTGAGACTAGATATATTTTTGGAATACGTATTTTCTTATTGTTCATAGAATGTCTATGACAAAACATAATATAAATATAAAGTGCTAAAAATGTTTGTGTAGAGAGACATAATACAGTACATATGTAGGTATTTAAAAGATTTTTTTCCTGTAATTATTATACAACTTAGTTTACAAACATTCCATATATGTATTTTAAAATACCTATTGCAGGTTTAACGGTCTGCGAGTGTATACTATGCCGAGTGCAATGAGGATTTTGTTTGGCCAAGGCACGATACAACTTTTTCATCAGTTTTTGGTTCGATTTTGACATGTCTTTGAATAATTTTTGTTTTTTTTTTTCTATAGTTAAAAAGAAAGTTTTGGTATATATCAACAGCTACTGTATTCTGTTTTAAAAAGCCTCGAACCTCTGACAGCATAGGACCTAAAATGAAAGCAACCCTTTACCTATTACCTATCTTTTGAAGTAAACCTGATTGAACGAACTTCTATGCTACGTTCGACGTTGAGTTGAGGATGTTTATAACAAAATAGTACCTACGTCAGTCTGTCTCAAACTTTGATAGTTTGGTATAGTTTAAGAATAAGAAGGCATGACGTACTGCTGATTTTACAAAAAAACGTAGGTAGATCCGCAAAAAATGTAATTTCTTTGTTGTGCCAAACACGGACTTAACAATTCCAACCATCATCATTTCGTCGAAATCGTAAAATTCATCGCAAATCTATATAAGTAGGTACCGATGTAAGTATAAAGAAATTCTACGAAATCTTATGTGGACGAATAGGATACGTACTTCGAAAAAAAAAACAATAACCTGCGAGTATACTGACTTGCGCACCGTGTTGTAACAGAGGGTTGCGTAACTTGCGTAAAAACCAGTACAAACTTTTTCATTATGTTTTACATAGATATACTTTGCAATTCTATGAAATTGTGTTGATTATATTTTAATTTTGACTTCAAAACCAGTACCTGAAATGTTAAATTCGAAGAAATAGAATATAAGTAGATACATTTTTAAGGATTTTCTTGTATACTATTTTCCTTTGACAGTGCCACAATATATCCTGTGAGATATTACATTTGTTTTTATAATCTAGGGCAAGGCAATATACCTACTGCAGGTTTAATTTATTTTCGAGTATCAAAATCTATATTTATCATATTGACTACAAAACACAGAAATGTATTTGGCTTACAACACATTTCTGTCAGATAAAATGCATATGGAATTGACGATTGCAGTACCAATGAAGCTTAGTTAGGTACTTACTTTAGTTATAACTAAATCTGTCTAGTAATGTGGTGCCAATCCTAATTGTTGCAGACAGATAGACAGAAATAAAAAGCCGACACGTGATGCTAAGGGAGTCCGTTCTTTGTAACAGCTAAAGCTGAGCGACAGTTTAACATTGTTGTAACATATTGATAAAGAACTCATTCATTATAGAAACTATTCGTTGTTAAACTGTACAAAATAATTTATATTACGTGCCTTTGTCTGTGATATATTATCGATGTTACACCCATGGAGACCGCGGAGCGAATAATAAAACATATTTAAAGTGCTTTGTATAATGAATAGTAATAAGGTAGGTAAAATGTAAATATGAACCTTTTTTTACGACAGAGGCATATAGTAATTCCAAAAATGAAATAAATAAGTCGAATTATCTTCGTAGTATTACATGTTCAAGAATAAGATCTGAAAGTGGGCGAAGGAGACCGAAAAGCTTTAGCTAGACAGAGAAACAACGTGAAATATTTACGTTAGGATATTGACCTATACGTACGGTCTGTACAGATGACGCACCTCCGTATCAAGGGGCCTAATCTGTTGGTCTTCGAAACTAAAATTCAGAAAGTATCGGTTCTAATTGTTCTTATAATGTTGCGTAATGATTTATCTGTGCATCAAAGACAGTGTTTGATCCTACCTGCGTCGTACCATAAACTATCGAAAAATATGTTTATTTGGAGTCATATTTGGGTTTAGAAAATAGACGAAGAAGAATCAAATTATTCAGGCATGCTGTGATTAATCAGGCATTAATAAAAATGCTCTTTAAGAGAGGGCAATGTCAAAAGCTATAGAAATATTCAAATTCCTAAAAACCAGGATCCAGCCTTATAGAATGCCTTTGCCAATTAATGAGCAGCCTCATAACGTAATGTTGATTGTGGTTACGCAGCTTTACTTACAGTTTTATGTACTGACTACGGTTTTGCGAGAGTTCAGTAGGTTATCACTAAATTGTTACCAAAATTAAGTTAGCATTGTTGATTACGAATTCCCATCTAGCTGATAATAGCCAGAACTGAAAATGATAAATTATGTACAGTCAACAGTTCGTCTGGTTATACAAAACTGTCAAATTTCCCCACTTTTTAAACCCTTGAAGGTAAATGTCAAAATCTATTTTGGATTGCGAAATTTGAGATAATGTGATAACCCGACGTGCAGCCGTCTGTATATGTGCTAGCATATTTATTCTACTTGAAAATAATGAAAACTAGGCAAATAATACGTATTATATGCCATCAACTTCTTAGTGATAGATAAGGTCGTAAAATGTTCTATTTCGCCACTTTTATTAAAGTCAAAAATATAGATGATAAAACCTCCGTCATAATTGAATAGCAGTTTCTTGAATAATGAACCGCTTACTACTATTAATATTGCCCACTTTTAAGTCTAAAGCCAGTTTTTAGTTAAAGGAAAAAATGCAATTTGTGAGGTTGTGGATTACAAATCATTGTTACAGATGTCATTAACTTGGAATCCGAACTGTACTTGCAGCTAGGGATATAAAAATCGCAAAAATTTAAACCGCATGCCTTTTCGAAACTTATTCATTATATTATTTTGGTAGCGACGTGAAATACGTTTCTTTATCAAACAAACTTGCGTGCTGGACTTGAACTTTGATTGGTTGCGTGCTGGACTTGACCTGTTCCCAAGGTCACAGAAATTTCGATATAATAACGAGTTAGCGTGAAAGATGCAAAGTAAATCGTTGGCACACTACATGATTTGTGGCGCCTTCTTGTTGAGGTTTAATAACAAATGTATAATCACTACACAACATGTAATAAACATATAATATAAGAGTACACCATGGTGAGAGTTATTTTGTAAAGTAACAGATTTGGATGAAATGGTAAATCATTTTTACGATGTACTTACACAGTTAATTTCGTTGTACGTACCATTGAAGAACCGACGGAAATCCAACTATCCCCCGTGGTTTAGCACAAATTTAATCACATTGATTCGAGAAAAAAACAATATTAGGCATAATTATACGAAACATAAAGTAAACAAAAAAGGTTTATGAGACACTTGTCGTATTCCAAAAGACTCAAAAGTTACGGGGAAAGACTCAAACATTTTAAAATGACATAATTGGAAAAGAGACGGGACCTACTCGATTTTTTATTCTTACATAAAATACTCATGGGTAAAATAAACTGTCCATTACTTTCTCTATTTAAATTCAAAGTACCACGAAAAGTGCCTCGAAAACCGCATAACACCGCTCTGTCCGCCTTTCAGATCCACTGTTCTTGGTGCCAAATCCGCTGTCCCTCGTCTATCCCGAATTTTCAACCGCTATTGTAATGAAATAGATATTTTTTTAGACTCGCCTAGTAAGATAAGAAGTATTATAATTGATCAGTGAAATACACACTATATTAAAACACTGCAATGATGTAAGCGGTGTCTGCATGTAAATAGTTGCACAAATGTCCATTAAGGTTTAATGATGCCTTTAAGCTCTAATGAATGTCAAATTTGTATCGGTAATGTTGCTTTAAACTAATGTTCATTTAAATGGTCGTTTGTACAACTAGCTGTATATTTTTATACTTAATACTTAAAATATGAGTTTAGGTAGAACCGTGGCTTATTTTGTTTCTTGCATTTTTCAACACTGACTTGAAAAATTCATTTAAAGCGAGGATCCCAATTGCCCAGAGCTCGCAATAGCGCGGGGCCGCCAAACGCGCGGGGTCCGTTACATTTGCTACTTTTACTACGTCGCTAATACGGCACTGAATAATGGATGAGTAAATGGATGTATGTTAGTTCTTTTATCCTAGAATTCCGGCAGTATGAAGGTAGAGGGATGACGACTTGGTAAAAAAAAAGAAATTCTATTTAGTCCATCAGTCAGATAATAGAAAAATATTAGGTGCTTATTTTTTTTTACTTCAATTTAACAAGAAAAAGCTAAGATAACAGACATTAAGAGTGAGAAATGGGGGCTCGCTACGTCACAGTTTTGTAGAAAATGTACAAAAGCGTGACGTCATGTGACATTTTAACTCAATGTATCGCCGTAATTTAATGATTACGAAAAAAAAATAAGTGATTTTATTTTTTTCGACAATCTACCTGACGGACAAACAAACAAAAATTATTCGTTATCCGTATTTGTGCAGATGTTTAAATAGTTTTCTTTTCCGGAGTGAAATTAGAAGAAGAATTTTGGGTACGTTTTTTATTGGATCCACTTTCATTTTCCTCAAATTGAGAACTAAATATATCTTTGTTCTGTGGGTGGTCGATATCGATATTTGCTATTATACTATTTTAAAAAAGCTCTAAAACACTCAAGAAAGCGACAATACATAAAAAATATAAATAAACAACACAAAACATGGACTAAACGAGCTCAACAGATGGAAAATATATTTTTAATTATTTTTTTAGAGACACTGTACCACACACTCAACCATAAAGCAGAGTTCTTGCTCAATTTTTCAATTATTTGATGGGATTGTTTGATAATGAACATAACTCGAGCTCAGAGTTTCAGACCATACGAAAACTCAGGCACTCGATTATTACCTTTATCAGTAAGAGTCCTTCAAATTGATAGCATTATTATTTTAAATTACAGAAAATTGTAAAATAATTTTGTTATCTACCAGTTTCTTTAGTTTCCTACACAATTTTCCCTGTTATATTTTTTTTTCTATTTGCGAGTATAAAACGATTTTGTTGTCAGTACTCATTCATTACAATTACCGTGGTCTGTCTTGCATTTTAATAAATCGTTGCATTTCAATGACAACACACACTAAAGCATAGTTTACAACATTCAATTTGTTTGATTGTACCTCAGCTGGGTATTATAGGAAATTACACATGTCAATTAGGTCATGGTTACATAGTCATTTTCCGCCATAAATGCTGTGTAGATTTTAAATCGATATTTTTCATTCTTGATATACACGACTGCAAGTAGTTTACCACAATGTGTTTAATATAGATTATGTACTCTACCTACAATGTATTAAGGTTTAAATTCGAGTAGGAAATATCGACATTATCTATGGATGGAACTGAATTGAATATGGCGATTTTGCAATGAGAAACTACGCGTACCCAGTGTAGGTTTGTAGGTTAAAAACATGATTTAACATAAGACTAAACTAACACCCGTATCTATAGTCGAGTAGAAGTAATTACTTAAATAAATATCTTTAACAAATAAATGAGAATATTAATTGTTGTCTTCTGAAGGTTTATAACTTGAGAATGTCGCAATGAAAAGGCAATGACAATAATTTCCACACTGTATTTCACTTTTTCACACACAGCTTAACTTAGGTACAGGTAGCAACTCCTGAACGTTCACAACCAGACTGACCCGAACTAACAATAATTCCTCGTTTTTATACATTTTTCTACTTACTTTAATTTACTTCTACCTACACAAATAAATATTGCCAGTAACATTTTATTTGTTTCCAAAAATATTAATATACAATTGTTAACATAATTCATGTAAATATCAGTAAATATTTTAATACAATAAATTGATATAACAAATATTTGGGCTATAATTTTAAAATCAATACACAGTTAGACCTATAAATTTAAGAAAACTAAGAAAAGCTAACATAATGAAGTAAAAACTGTTAATGGTAAGAATACTATTATTATTAGTCATTAATAGTTCTTATATCATTCAAATTCTTGTCTATTGCTTAAATATACCTGTTAAAGCTATGCCATTTTCTCAAGTAATACTTTTTTCGACTATAGATAGGAGTGTATCAATTTATGGAAATATTTTTCAGAAAAAATTTGAACTAAATGTTAATTATTATTAGTGGAGAATATATATGCAACCGGGATCAAAGACTTAAAGTGCCTTTCCAAACGCGGAGGAATTCCAGATAATTAATTTTTGGCCATCCATCCTATGACCGGTCCTTATGAAAGTTAACGATTGAATGCGCTTACATACATCGCGCCATAAACATGTATTGACTGTATAATAAATTAGCAAGCAATTATGGCAAGCAAAGTAGCTCGGTGGCGTAGTGGATAAACGCCACGGTCCGCGTACCTCGTTTTTAAGCAACTTTCGCAAGGTTCAGCCACGGTATGGGTGTCCCAAATTATTATCTCGAGCTCCAATCCACATTGGGCTAGCATAGAGGGTCGAGGCTCATCGTCCTTAAACATCCAGAAAGGCCTGAGCCGTTGAAGACAAATCAAATCAAAATTTATTCAGTCTAGGCTGTTGTTACATAGCACTAGTCAAAGTCGAAAACTATGCCAACGATTTGCAAAACAACGGCGGGAGACCTTGTACTGAGAAGAACTAACAAGAAATTCAGCAAGGGCTGTTTTTTTCCGGAAGTCTTATTATTATAGTCTAATGAAGTCACTTTTCACTACAATATCAGAAATAAAAAACTTAAAAAAAACTGAAAGTAAAAATAATACATAATCTTAAAAGCGGTTAATTTTTTAAGAAACATTGTAGTCGGGCTGAGGTTCTCTGTAGTTAGTCAAATATTAATCGCCCGACTTCAATGTTTCTTAAAAAATTAACCGCTATTAAGATAAGTTTTATTTTGATTTTTTTTTTAATTTTTAGTCGATTCAATATTTTTTAAATTCTTATTTCATGCATTTTAGTAATATATTGAGATATAGTTACTAACACCACGCACACTTAATACAAATTTAAGACTTATATGGTTTTCTTATAGATGCCTTTGCCAGATCCGGACCATCTGAATCGTGATTCGTGACTGTATTTACAATAATTATTGTCCATTTTGTATTTATATTAAATATAAATTGATATTGTAAATCTGTTTGCGGAGAGAAAACGAACCAGTAGGTATGCTTTACTTCTAATTTTAAAATATATTTAGATTTTCTTACAAGCTCTTATTGGGAGTTCCTTTTAGGGTTCTAGGATAATCTGTCTGTCTGTCTGGCACAAGGCTGTTTTTCATGAACCGTGAATAGACAGTTGAAATTTTCACACGTGAAGTATTGCCGCTTCAACAATATATACTAAAAATATATTTTTTTAAGGGGCTCCCATACAATAAACGTGATTTTCTTCCTGGTACGGGAGACCCTATGTGCGCGAGCCCGAGTCGTACCTGGCCGATTTTTTTATATTAATTATTAATAGAGTAAGGTCTCAGAGCTGCCAGACATGTTGGCTTGCATTATTTATTTATTGGAAAGTTAGCTTCGAAAATATAAACATAAGTTATTCTCTTATGGCTAAAGGGGCAGTGTTAGTACATACTTAGGTAGATCGTATGCCTATCTGCCAGCTTGGCCCAACGCGACGGTTAATTTAACGACATAAATCACAGGTAAATCACCTGATATTTAGGTATATGTTACGGAATATACTACCTGACATTTCCTGCTATCGAACAGAAGCCTGATCTATAGTAAATGAAAGATAAAATAGACTGAAAAATATATATTAAAAACACTTAACAAGAGAGGATGGCACAATTGTCGTCAACACTTCCAAAGCAAAGGTAATTTAAACAGCTGCAAACCGGGAAAAGCAAAAATCGACCAAAGCGAATTGGCTGAATATTATTTTTTATTATTTTTTTATATATTCTCTGTTATACATTATTTGAATAAATTTTGTTATTTGTATTTAATAGTCACAAAACATCAACAGCTGTCTGCTATATTATCCATTTATTCACTCACTTTTAATATAAGTAACGAACATATTATTATAGAACAATGAATCCGTCAAACGATTGTTCATTGTAAAGGTTATACAGAACAGCAATAATTCAGTCATTTGAAAGACTAATTTATGTGCGTAGGTACATTTTAATTTCAATGTATTTTTTCTATATAATTATTATTAAGAGGAAACATTTAATAGTTTGTTTCCATGAATAGGCTCCGAAACTACTGAACCGATTAGAAAAATCTTTCACCTACGGGTACTACCATCCATCCTACCTACCATCATGCAAGATTGACATAGGCTATAGTTTACGCGTGTGAAGTCGTGGAGCTACAGCTAGTTTACTTATAAGTAGCAAAATGTATTGTTTAAGCACATATTCTTTGCACATTTATACCCTCCAAGCTGGACCCGGATTCCAACCCCATGCGGGAAAGTTTTGCAGGTAAACAAACCATAATAAAATAATTAAAAAAAGCCTTTTCTTTGATCATGCTAATTTACACTTTAGTTGTTAATTTAACGTACCTAATATTTGATTGGATTTTTTAATTTTTGGTTTTCTAAATGAAACTGAGTGATTTTATTTCTTTAAGCAAGGTCCCCAGGTTTGATGAAGGCCTCCTCCAAGAATGCCCACTTCTCTATATCCTGTGCTATTTGATACCAATTTGAGCCTGGACTTTTTTAATTTAATCGTCCCATCGGGTAGAGGGTCTTCCTCTCTCTCTTTTCTCTTGAGGTCCTTGAGGTATTCCACATGGTGATAATGTAAGTCCATTTTTGTCTCTAAACCTTGCTATATGGCCAGCCCATTTCCACGTTAACTTTTCTACGTGGCTCAAAGCATCAGATGATTTTGTTAATGCTCTTATTTTTGTATGACGGATCTTAGCCATCTTTTTTACCTTGAGCATTCTTCTCTCTGTTCCTCGCTGGTAAGCTAAGATTTTTTGCTTGATTAAGACGTAAATTTTCATGTTTGACATCCATATGTCAAGCATGGTAGAAGACTAGAGTTCATTATTCTGGTTTTCAGGTATACTGGCATGTTATTTTTGAAAATTTCTTACAGATTCCACTATGTGTTCCATGCTAGCTGTATTCTTCTTTCATTCTCTAATTCATTGATTTCGAAAGTTCCACATTTGCTTTAATTAAGTTTGGCGATAATGACTTCGAGTTTGCCTATAAATATTAGTGGTGATAATGGGTCACCCCGTCTCACACCTCTCCATATGGGAAAAACGTTTCTTACTTTATTCTATCTGTCATATTATTGTATATATTACTGATGACTTTTATATACTGTCGCTTATTCCCCACAGAACATTGTGTTATTCCCTGATCTTTTAATACAACCATACTTGCATTAAACTATTTTCATCAAAAATAAACTAATCTTCACGACTTTGTGAAACTAATGCATACATTGTGAAACTGGACGATTACACGTGCAAATGCTAGTGAAATTAATGCAATAAAATTCGTGGCATGAAATTAAATAGCTTTTCGTAATGTAAATTCGGCTTAACTGTCACCCATCACAAATATCAACCTATAGCCTGTTGTCCGTATTTAATTTGATCCATTGAAGGACTGTGCCCTAATAATAAGGATATTACTAGGCTGATGATTAATTTTAAGCGGGGAATTCTCCAAAGCATGTCCGCGGGCAAGTCTGCAGGCATTTCCACCGGAGCTCGCTAGTATAGGTCTGTGGCTACAACGAACCCACATTAGCCAGTAGTGTCCGACTAAAAGTTTGGTTTCAGTCGAGTTTCAGTTTCGAGAAACTGCACTCGGGAGATGTCGCGCAATGATTGGTTCGTTTTGTTCGGTGCTTCTTTTGTTTAATGTGAGCTCTGGTGGATTGTTGTGAGATTAAGTTTTGTCACACGATATAGCAGAGAGTAGACAATAAACATCAAAAAATTATTCGATATATTTTAAATCGTGTAATGGTCTCCTACGTGAAGTTGGAAGTAATGTGGTGACGCAAAGTGCCATTAAAGTTAAGAAGAAGAAGAACTAATAAGTATGTATATTACAGTTTGATTTTCCTTGACGTCATCTTTCTATAAACGCTGGGACTGTTAAGTCCAATTAACGATAACGATTGGACCAAAGATAGTCATTTCCGTTCTATCATTGATTTCCGGTCTATTAACTAACATATTAAAAAACTGAAATACTAAAATGAACAAATAGATTATGAGTTGTTTATTGAGTTTTGAAAATTAATTTACTTTTATACATGAAAGAAAACCAGAAGGGTTGTCATGGAGCAACCAAGAAAGTACCGTAGCGACGTCTAGTTCGATTTCGGTAACTATTTATTTTTAATACTTTCTTATGCTGTAAATCCGTTTAGGAATTCTGGAGATATCAGGTATAAAAGAATCCGGCGGGCATGTCTGGAGATTTGCGCGCGGGCATGCCGGTCTAGTGAATACCCCGCTTAAATGTGAACTCTGTGAACATCTTTCTCGTACTGACGAGTATTACATAACTATTAATGACTATAGAATTTTTCATTGAATTGATTATTTAAAAGTAAGCACATGTCAAACTGTACGTAAACGTAAGCACGTGTCAAACTGTACGTAAACGTCACTTAAACAGGTTTCCGTATTAGATTTTTGTTTTTTTTAATGATCGGTTAATAGCATTTTGATAAAACTAGGACTTTTAGGTTTGTTAAAAGTAAAAAAACTTAAGGTAAAGAGAATAACCAGTTGATATTATTGTACTTTGGCCAATAGTCGTCTAAAAAATTTAGAATCCCAATAAAAACATCTATATAATTATGTTGACCGTAACAAGGAACCCTTTGTTTCTTAATTAACGTCTCGTTACTTATTGTTCGCTCGTCATCGAGCCGGTTAACGCACCATAACTAAATCTTAATTCGGCGGATGATTAGTTTTCTGTTACTTAACCAGTAACATTGGGTGACAGAACTAATTAATGTTATATTTTTAGATGACAGATACAGATAGGTGTCATGAACATTCTATCTGTGTTAATTGTTTAGTTCTAAAAATATTAATGCTTCTTCATATTATGCATATTGTATGGTCTATTAATGATGCCTTAACCGTAAAATTCCTATCGAATGTCTGTGATAATCAATTAAACTCGTACATTACTTGTATTATTATAAAACGAGGATTAAAGCTAGTACTTGTTTAAACCTTTACCCGTCTAAAGAAAATTGCCAATAACAAAAGAAAAAAAAGAGTTTGACTTATTTTCTAGCACGTTTCATATTTATCGACTATTACTAGCTTTGAAGCCTATTTTATGAAAACAAACAAACAATCAAATCTTTCTGCTTAAAATATTATGTACCTATACTCTCCATCATTCTTTGTGTGTCCTCCTGAACTACACGACGTTGGTATTTTGATGCGATTTTATTGTTGGATAGAAAATATTTTGAGGAAGACAGACATAGTGGAAAATATATCTGTAAGCTGTGCATGTAACCAGTGCAACTGTCCCTATTTAGTATTAGGTCCTTATGCAATCTTTTCTGGAAAACAGGAAAGGTTCCGTTTGATTGTTAATGCAAAATGTATCAAAACTAGATATTCTTATCAGTCAATGTCATATTTACAATTAAGGTAAATGTGCCAAATTACGGCATACTAACGCTTTGTTTCTGAATTGAGTATTTAAAGTTAAGCACGTGTCAACCGTCACTTAAACAAGTTTTCGCTTCCGATTTTAGTTTCTTTAATGATCAGTTGATAACAGTTATTGAATAATCAATTGGGATTTTGTACTTTTTTCAATTCAGATATATTATAATTTGAGAAAAGACATATTATAATGACGTATAGTTAACGTAGGGAAAATTCGTTACGCATTAACCTTGCCGACTGGCGAGTGTCAAGGGATATTTGGTGGAGCTTTTCTCCGTAAGTCCACTCGGAGAACATATTCTCCAATTGGTGAAGGAATTTTCAAAAACGAACCAGCACTTTCGGAGCTTATTTAATGTAAACAAATAATCAAATACAATAGAACCTCGATAAGATAAAGACCAAGGGAAACGTTAAATAAAAGTTAATAAGGTTTTTACCTACTTAAGGTTTAAGTTAAAGAGTTTATATTGGTTTATATTTTTATTTACAGAGGTTCGTTTATGAGTTTCGTTAAGGAATTTTAGAGATAGACGATTATTATTAAATCAAATTAAACTTTAAAATATAGGTGAACAAAATTACTTTATTTAAGATTTAAAAGTACATTCATTTAATTTTATTTTACTCTACATAAAAAACTCGGTATTTTTTTTTGTTTCAAACAATTCACAATTTCTTCATCAATTTTATTTTCAGTATCAAATAAAGAAGAGAAAATATCATCTTCTGTGATACTGCATTGCTCTACAAAAGATCGTAAAGTGTGTACAGCTCTCCTAGCTTCGTTGATAGACATAATTCTAGGTGGATCTCGTATCTCGTCATTTAAATCTTAGTCTACATCATCGCTCTTCAGACCATAGGCTAAAAGCTAATGATACAAAAAAAATACTATACTTAAACCTTAGTAGTGTATTGTCTACATTTTGAGCCATTTGGTAAACACGTGCAAGGAATAACAATGGGAATGAGAACCTTTTTTGTATGCACATTCATTTAAAATTACTCATTACAAGTTTGAATTATTGAGGTGCAATGCCCAAAGTATTCGTTCAAGTTGTAGAGCTTTCGTATTTTATGTAAAAGAGGTTTTGCACTCCGGTTGGAAGCGTCCACAGAATTTTATTAATTTATAGAAGTTTTTGCATTATCCAGGTTGTAGTATTCAAGGTTTCGTATTTATAATATCATGGTATACGAAGAAGGTCGTAAATATATAATATATTGCAGTAACTTAATGTGCTGCAAATACCTAGCAACAGTATCGACTCATGTCCGAGACATAAAAGATACTCGTAAATATGTCAACATCAAAGCATTCAGGGGGCCAATTCTACTAAATAAATTTTGTTTCAATCGAGTCGAAAACGGATCGAATCCGAACGAAACTACAGTTTTTAATGGTTTTCTATTCTACTAAGTGACATACGATACAATTCCACCTAAAATAGAACTGGAATTGTATCGTAAACCATTAAAAACTGTAGTTTCGTATGGATTCGATCCGTTTTCGATTCGATTTAAACAATATTTATTTAGTAGAATTGGCCTCCAGATGCTTGTTGCTGATTGCAGCACCATGTGCCTACATAGGTAAGGGGCCTATTTTTTTATCGTATAATTTTACGATAACGCCATTCAAACTATGTTGATAACCAGAGTTGTACACATCAATAAACAGGAATCCCTTAATGAATAACGAACGATTTTTTTTATGGGACTACGTCATTCTCATATCGTTGAGTCGTATTTATCAGTCGGTCATTCTTATAAAAAAAGTTCGAGGAAAAGCCAATCTACTTATTCTTTATCATAACTTTACAATACTATCAATATAGTAAGCTTTTTAGATCTTATTAAAATCAAAATAGCCTTAAATAGTTTCTGGTGACGATCTCATGACACATAGTCAAATAATTTTTGTTGGAATAAAAGCTGTACTTCTACTCAATAATAAATTCTAATATTTTCCATAAATTCTTTTATAGGAGTTAATTACATTTTGTATGTTACTAGAAGAGTATAAAATTATATATTTTTACAAGCTATTATTTAACTTGTCTTGTATGGAGTTTAGTTAGTGCGCATATCTTGGAACTCACTTCCCAATGTCCAATAGATTTTTACGAATCAGTTTTAGCGTATTTGGGAGACAAAAGAATGAAAGGATTTATTCCCAGGCAAGTCAATTCTTTAACAGCATACCATACTTCCATTTATCTTTGAAATCTTTAATAGAGGAAGAAAAGAAAAGACTTCATTATGCTTAGACAAAATATTCCTTCTCCTGCAGATTTTTTGTTTTTTTTTGGACATCTTTATAACAGACTGAATGTCAAACTAAAAATATGTCACTTTATTTACAGCATTTGTAAGAACTCTTCATGAAGCCTTTCATATATTGTTATACAGTGAAATTATTGTCAGTAAATAAGTAGAGATGCAGCTTTAAATTAAGATTATATTAATAAAATGCTTTTAATATTTATTCTACATATGTTTATGTTTAGCTTGTGTAAGTTTATCATTTCATTTTATTTTTATAGTGATTAGTTTAATGTTAGTTAAGTAAGTCTTTTTCTCGCATGACACACAGGAAGTTCCATGTTCAAGCCCTTGTGTTATTTTGCTCAATTTTATATAATTATTTATAGTTTTATACTCAGTGTGCATTAGTATTTTAATAAAAAGAATTTACTATATAAAATGAACTTTAATATTATTGTCTCAGGGTTGTATGTTGTATTACCTGCGTTATTTCCGATACTACATAATACGAATGCTTTATAGAGCTACTCGTTTAAGTTTAAGATTTTATTTATTTATATCTTTTAAAACTGGAAAAGCGTAAAGAACCCAACAGCCGCTTTGAAATTGCTCTTAGCCTTTTTTTTATCATGAATGACAGTTACCCAAATGTATAGGTTAGTATTTATTGTTATCAGACTCATTCTGTTCCCGTCGATAGTTGTCGAAGCTCGTGTGTGTAAACTTTAGTTGGTGTGAACTGAATAATTACGTAAAATTAATTCGCTGCTACAATCATGAAAGAAAAGGAGAAGATCGAAATGAAATATTGCGAGGTTTGTCTATAGTTTTATTAGTACAGGTGTTGTTATTAATCATGACATTTTAAAACAGTTTCTGTTGGTGTTTCAAATGTAGAATCAGTTTAACGAAATAACAAAAAAATGTTACATACACATTTATATTCAGTGATATGATATTTTTTAATAAAAAAACAATCAACCTTTTCACATAAAAACCTTATTGGACGTTTGTGAAAAGTTTATATTTTTTTAAATTAAAAATGATATGTTGAGGAATGTTCTAAATTTGAAAATGTGTATTAATTATGTCGCTTTACAATGTTTATAGAAGTATAAGTACTATATATCTGATGACGCGTTGTTTTGAGTATAGGTATCTAGCATAGGTACCTATAAGTAGGGCCGGCTCCTCCATATAGTCAAACTAGGCAACTGCCTAGGGCGCTCATATTTTGGTGGCAGCATGGTAAACAGGTTATTACACCAATTATCTGAATCTTAAAAATGCAGTACCTTAAAAAATAGTTTGTTCTTTGAACATATGTGCCTGTCCGCGGTATTAAAAAGTACAAAATTTTCAAACCAGCAGTACCTGTCTAAGGAGTTTCTTTTGTTATTCGCACAATAAAACTCTTTTGTTGTGTTTTTTATTATGAGCATCATTCTAATGTTTGCCTAGGACGCCAAGTTGCATTGACCCCGCGCTGTCTATAAGTTGATACTTATGAATAAAAATTAATCGCTAAATGTGCTAGACGAATACTCGACTGATGCAACTCGCCTCCTTACATTCGAGAGGGAATCAGTTAAAGTAACATATCTGTACCAATGGAAAGTGGTGTTAAGTGCGCCGTACTTGCCGGTTTTTCTGTACGTGAACACGGTAAACTTACAAACGATTGAAAATATTTTGATGCGGTTTTCATCAATGAACTTTTGGTGGTTGCGTACTGTGTTCTATTCACCAGAATATACAATATCAACGTCTTGGATTGTTTGGATGTTGAAAGCTAAACGCTTCTTAAATACTCGCGCTCCTTTTTTAGCGTGGGAGAGCCACTCTTCGGCATGAATGGGCCTGCTCGACCGGAGTGATACAACGGCCTCACAGAAAACTGACATGAAGCAACGCTTGCGTTGTGTTTCGTCGTGTGAGTGAGGGTACCGGAGGCCCAACCCCTCCCTATTCCCTTCCCTCTACCCTCAACCCTTTCCTCCCTATGATCATATTTGTCCCTCAAAGGCCGGCAGCGCGCTTGTAGCTCCTCTCTCTGTGTTGCAGGTGTCCATGGGAGACGGTACTCACTTACCATCAGGTGATCCGTCTGCTCGTCTGCCCCCTATCCCATAAAAAAAAAGAAAAAAATACTCAAACAAATGATATAATTAACAGATCACTGAAAATTATCTTCTTGCGTTGCTAACCGACTCACTGAGAATATATGACAATCATTGTACACTAGTGACATAAACAATATGAAAACTATAAAGAGTATAATATTTAAGGTACATAAATTTCGCTACAAACTGAAATAAAATTCATAAAACGGCATAATATTATGTGTGAAGTGGTTAAACCAAAGATGGATAAATGTTTTTTGTTGATGTTGTTCTACATTGTCTTGCAAAGGATAATCCACAGGGGGCTATTCCGGTGTTGAAAGGTAGCCAGTAAGCTTAAATTTCAGGTTGACCGCTTCTAAGAATTTTTTTGTATTCAAATAGTACAGATTACGAGTATATCTACTTTAATTTTCCAAACTAGTCCAATACTTTTTTGTTTTTTAAAAATTAAAAGATTGCAATTTAAATATTTTCGCCAAAATTCAATGCTTTTCGAAAACTTAAATAATTACATATGTTCTGAAATGATATCAAACACGATATTGTTTTGCGATTGATTTTTTAATCTATGGATTTTATTAAAAGCTTACTGAATATCTTTTTGTAAATTAAAAAATAATGAAATAAATATTATTAGGACTTTCGGTTTCTTTAAAAGGGCCTTTACAACATTTCAGCCACAGAACACACCCCTTATCTGTGTTATATGCCTACAGCACAATCGATACATTTATCTACTGTATCTACAGTAAAACTACCGATTTTCTCAATAGACCCGATAATATTGCAGTCTATATGAGTACCTATGACACAATCGATCGATCATGATTTTGATGACAATATCTGCTAATAAGTTGCTATCTATGCCATACATATTACGTTCATATGGAAATACGTAATGACTTGACGGTGATCATTAAGTCTATAATTTTTATCCTAGTACTAGCAATAAAGACTATCACAACAAACATTCTTTTAAATAGTAGACACGTGTACACGTCAGAAGAGTGTCTGCCAAACCCCTCAATCTATAACTCTAGACATAGGGTATGTTCCGATATACACTGCGAGCACTGCGCAGTGGTCTTACTGCTGAAAAATCCGTTCCGTTATGGACTGCCAGTACACTGCTACAGTACCCTAGGGAAATTCATGACGTCGTAAATTGCCGCCATATTTGTACTGTGAGCACTGGAGATTTCGAGGTAAGGTGCTCGCAGTGCTTTTGATCACGTGATCAGTCGAAACAGAATCAAAAAAATGATAAGTTTCTAAATAAACAAAAAAAAAATACTTACGTTTATTATAAGATGGATAAATAATTTTTTTATACAATTTTCCAATTTTATAATATTTTCTTTTGAAAAGAGGGAATCTTTATATTTATATTCACCTTGCATTAACAAATTTGAAAATGGCGCCAAAAAATAGGATTAACAGTATACTGAACTGCGTTCCGTTTTAAAAAGTCACAGTATAACTAGCTATAAAGGAACGGGCTTCCAGTATACTAAATTGACGTCATACTGTTCAGTGGTCGCAGTGTATATCGGAATATACCCATAGTATATGCCATCTTAGCGAAATCATAGCGCTATCTCGTTTCATTATACTACTTTGACACGTACTTTAATAAAGAAACACAATGATAAGAATGATGATTAAGGATTCGATAGCAGTGATTCCAATTTAGCCATTTGTCCCAGATTTATTCACCAAAATTGTTCTTCAGAGCAGAAAAGCTTTTATTTTTTTCGATAAATAATTCTTATAAACGTCCATGGTAACAAATAAGGTGTTCCTTAGTCAATTTATACGGACATTATGTTTTTTTTTTGGAAAATATAAAGATTTTCCACTTTAAATATCCATTTTGGTTTTGCAGGTTACTACGTGTTTGCTTTCCAGCGTCGATATAGCCTGATACAATTACCAACTTTCAGTATGGAGATCAAACTGTAAAACATAACAGCTGTTTCTTTATTATTATGAGGGTATCATATATTTCATTTTTAATATATGAATTAATCCATCAACATTTTCTTTCGGATTATTAGTAAAAAAAAAAAAAAAAAATTCCTTTAATTTCTCAATGGCATGATAAGCAAAATACATATAAGGTGATTTCTACGTATTTTCACGCTCTTACTAATGTTACTTCCATGAAATACATAAATTTACCTAATATTATATTTGGAAACTCATATTTTTATAAAAACACGGCCTTAAATATTTAAAAAATATTTGCAAAAAATTTAATAATCTTAACAATGAAATACGACTTCAATCGGTATTAAGTATATTTTGTTTTGAATCCAATGAAAATTTCCATTGGAATATTGCATACCAATATTCCCGTAAGATATTGGTATATAACACGCAATATATGCAGCAAACTTGAGTTAAACACATTATATATCATTAAAATCCACTCAGAAATACTTTAAATAAAAGTTTTATCATATTAAACTACTACTACTACAAAAAAGTAAAAAATAAAGTGTAATAAAAATCACTATTTCCTGTAAATTTTTTAGTTGCATTTCAGTAATTTTCATTGTCGCTATGATAAATAAAACCAAAATTTGTGAAAAAGTCGTGTTAGTAATTCTGCGTGAAGGAAATGAAGGTTTTTTGACTTGATATTTTTTTAATACCTTCCGTAGCTAAAATGAGATGGATTCTTAAATATAGTCTCTTGTAATTGGCTCACAAACTCGATTAAAAATATTCTAGGCTTATATCGAATTATTTCCGTTTTTCTCGTATTTGTATCAAGCTAATATGAAAGTAGTAAAATGAGACGAAATATCGTCATAATATTCGCTAATATGTCGTATTTAAAGTTACCACAATATGCTTCAATTTCTCAAGTGATTTTACACTTTACTTACAATACATTAAGGTTTACAATAAAGACGAGAAATTTGTCAGTGTTGTATAACTTGACGTGCCGCTGTACCTACCTACTTAGATATCATAAAAGTACGACACAAATGTAATTTAACTGACAGATGTTTTTATGTTATCAAGATATCTTAAAAGCATATTATTTTTCAATACAAAAGATTTTAAACTAAATGTGTCGGGTAACAAATAACTCCGATTGTCACTACACACTGATAGACATTATCAAGTTAAAAACATAACAAGCTATCGTTCCAATTGCTGACACAATAGATAATTGCGTAAAACAGCTGATTTTGCTTCATCTGTTTTCCTATTCAATAAATAATATGGTACAAGTACTACCTATACTACATTTTTAATACATAGTTTTTTATAGAATAGTTTTCCTGTTCGTGGAGTACCTAACCTTTTATATTTATAGCAAACAAGTAGCTAAAAATATTTACTGTTTTTGTATTAGTTTTTATGTTTGTTTATCGCTATTTCCAAAAAAAGAAAAAGCTTATCTACGTTAAAATATACTATTTATTGATTAATTTGACCTAGTTTATGTAAATATTTATCCAAAAAATTGTTAATCTTGTAAAATAATGTTTAATATTAACAAAACCAACTTTTTCTTGACACAAGTTACGGATAAATATTTATAAAAGAGTAGAATTCTAGTGGGAAAAATGTTATATAGATAGAGTATATAGGTAACATTGGATGATTGGAGCTTTCACTATGTTTACACAAGCAAAGGCTTTCTAGGTATCCTAGACTGCAACATATACTTGTGAAAGTAACAAAGATCCGTTACTAATACTCGTACTATAGTAACTATATCAGTGGGTAGTCTAATTCCCATCACAGAGTTACTAGAATAGAAAAGAAGGTTACAATGTAGGTAAGTGGATTGTTGGGAAAACTTTTCGAAAGCAAAATTTTATTCTTAAATCACAACACTGTACAAAATGAGGCGTTGTTTCCAATATATAATGAACGGCAGCGAGAGTTGTAATGTTAGATATAAAGCAGAGCATACAAGTAAAATTAACGCATTTGTAATAGAGAGATGAGACTGAAAGTTAATCAGAACATCGAGAGAAGCATGTTCTACAAATTCAGTGATACTTTTTTCCTTTGGGAATGACCATATATGTTTTTGACAATAAAAACTTATTTAAACATGTCCTTATTTAACAAATAGCTAAAGATTTGTCCGTCAAACTTGAAGGCCTTTTTTTTCAATTCTATTTAAAATTTCTGTATCACTCCTCTCTCTCAGGCGCTATCTCAATATCCATAATGTACTTTATGTTTCTAGGAAGCCAAGGATGAGAAGAAAAATAACAATAGCGACGGGGACGTGCTTTCAGCTGTGCTGGAGCACGTCGGCGACATGGGCCGCTACCAGAAGTTGCTGTTCTTGGCGATGATGCCGTTCGGATTTTTCTTCGCGTTTGTTTACTTCGTTCAGATGTTTATCGCTGCTACCCCTCAACGTCATTGGTGCAGGGTACCCGAGATGGAACACCTAGATATTGATTTAAGGTACATACTTTCATAATCATCTATAGACATGCTATTTTTAGTCTACCTCAAAATCGAAAACGAAGAGGTTGTATGATCGACGTCGATGTTTCTTTTTTTGAAAAAAAAAAAGAATATTAAAGCTGGTATAAGTTGGAAATATTGTCTGAAACATATTAGATAAAAACTATAAAATTATTAATACACCTGAAGACACCTCGTGCTCAGCTCGTATGTCGCGATTCATGGGTATTTCAAGTGTTGCTAAGTAATTCTACTAATAGGCGGTCTATCTAACGAGAGCCATCATTAGGTTCCTGATTATCGTAAAATTAAAATTCCTCAATAACGTAGTCTTGTATTTAAAGATTGCCCAACGATCCGAGCAATAGATGTTAATTTTTTTGCCACTGTGGATCTTGCGCTAACCAATGCTTTTGCATATCACAGGCGAAATCTGACGACTGTGCAGGTAGGCAGTGAGTGGGACCGCTGCCTCACGTATAGCGCCAATTGGAGCAATGTACTTGAGACTATGACAGCTCCCCATCCTAGCACACCGACGCAGCGCTGCGAGCATGGCTGGGAGTTCGAGCTAGGCGACATTCCCTATCACACGGTCGTTAGTGAGGTAAAGATTTTATTTGTTTAGGGTCATTGAGTAGAGGAAAATGCAAGCGAAGATTGTGTATTAGGGATATTTCCTTTTTAAAGACTAGCTTTGACTGGCTCAGTTTTTTCTGTTTCTTATTCGAAGAAGCTCAAACCTACCCTTCGGTTTCATGACAAACTCAAAAAATATTTATTTTAATCTAGATATTTTTAACTAATGACATTAACAGCTAGTTGCACAACCGTCCATTAAAATTTTCATTAGTTTAAAGGGACATTACCCATACAAATTTGACATTCATTAGATCTTAAAGGTGTAATTAAACATTTGTGCAACTGACCGTAAATCCGGTATTGACTGGTTGCTAGCTTTGTGTAAATAATAAGACGACCTCAAATCAACTAATGGCAATAAGATATGCTCGTGCGTGAAACGGCGAATTATCAAACAAGTTTTAAGCTTTTGTAATGAAGTGTCTGCACAGATATGATTTATATTCGTTGTTAAATTACGACGTTACGGTATAAAATGAATGGACACCGATTTTATGGTCTGTCATCCATAATATTACGATTTCACGGCGAACTTTTAAGGCAGCGTTCTAAAAAATGGTTGTTATTCCACCACTCAGAGATATTATTAGTATGTTTTTTGTGACTGACACTAACATAAAACTTAATTAAAATTAAACCTAATTAACAACAGTAGCGTGTCAAAATGAGCGAAGATAATTTGTACTCAAACTTGTCAATAAGCTAAATGAGAACTTTAATTTATAACCTTTGGTGAGCTTGATTTTTATCAGAGATTTTTTTAAGATCAGTTGACAGCATTTTAAATAAATGCTAGGACTATATGCCTTGTGAAAACAATAATCTAAAGTTATTGAGAATAATCAATTAAGATTTTGTACTTTTCTTAATTCAGAAACTAGCCTTAAGTGTCGAAAAGTGATTACAAGTACAATCCTATTTATTAAGCTGTCAGGAGGTTTTTTTAGATTTTGGACTGTCCTTTTGATTCAAATCCAATATCTATATATTTTTTTAACGTAACAAGGTAAGTTCCGTTCGGAAATTCTTACTTATTTGATGAACTCATTACCTTTAACAGACTTGCGAATTATTATTTGTGTACAGCGAGGATGGGTGTGCGAGTACGCCGGCTTCGGCCCGTTGGCGCAGGCTGTATTCTTTGCCGGTTCGTTTGTCGGCGGACTTTTCTTCGGATGGCTCGCAGACACTTTCGGCAGAGTACCCGCTTTGGTTGGTAAGATTATTGTGTTAAAATTACATTATTTCTGTTTAATTAATATTTAATTATTAATTCATATTAATATAGCCTTTTGGCAGTGGCATAACTATACCGTTTGAGGCCCGTGGCAAATTCATCGGATATTTTTTTTTTTACTAATTGCGTAATAATAAATATGAGGAGTAAGGAGTCTCCTCTGACCGGGGGAACCCTTCCAGCAGATTATTGTAATGATTATAATTTGAAAAGCTTTAGTTAAATGTAAATTTTTTCCCATTATTACATATCGAAATGTATTTTTTTCTCACAATATTGATTGCTCAGATTTGCTTATTCCGTGTTTCTATTATTTCCCCCTTTACCTTGTACAGTTGTTATGAGAGTAGCGTAAAATTTATGTTAATGTAACATTTCGTTTTTTTTTCGGCAACAATCCGTGGTCGAGTATCTCGAGTCACAGATACACATTCACTTTTATATATTGATTCGGAACTAAGTGGTACACTTCCATATAAAAGAGTTAACTTAGGATCTGAGCACTTTGTGATGTTGTCTTTTTGTTTTAGGTACAAATTTGATAGGTTGTGTGGGCGGGGTGGCGAGCATCTTCACCACTGGACTGTGGGATTTCGCCTTCTGTCGTTTCCTCGTCGGAATGTCTTATGACAGCTGCTTTATGATGATGTACATATTGGGTAAGAGAATGCCATTAAAATAGTATGTAATACTTGAAATAATTTTTACAATCTACATAAATTTTGTAATAAACAGTTTATTACAAAATTAAACAAATGCTGATATTGCGATTAGCTCGGTGCCGTAGTGGATTAGCGCCGCGGCACGTGATCGTAGTCGTTAAGCAACTTTCGCAACGGTCGGTCACGGGATGGGTGACCAAAAAATTATTATCTCGAGCTACTCCGTGCCTCGGAAGGCCCGTTAAGCCGTTGGTCCCGGCTGCATTTGCAGTCGTTAATACCCTCCAATCCGCATTGGGCCAGCGTGGAGAGTCATGGCCCATCCTCCTTAACCATCCTTAAGGAAGGCCTGAACCCCTGCAGTGGGGACGTAAAAGGGCTGATAATGATGATGATGATATTGCTGGGGAATATTATATCGGTCCGTGATACAATGTAAAACATTAATAGGGGAATGGAGGATTATTAACCCCTTGATTCAGGTTTTTTTATTTTACCTGTGTTAATAATACATTTGATAGTATGGCTCATTGTGCCAAAAAATTATAAATTAATAATAAACATATATTACAAATATAATTCATAGAATGAACTACTGGGAATACTAGTGAGTGGGAGAGCTAGAATAGGGATGATGACTGGGTAAAAAAAATGCAATTCTATTTAGTCCGTCAGTCAGATAATAGAAAAATATTAGATACGTATTTTTTTCATTTCAGTTTAATAAGAAATAGCTTAGATAACAGGCATGAAAGTTGAGGAGTGGGGGCTCGCTACGTCACAGTTGAGTAGAAAACGTACCCTAACGTGACGTCATGCGAAATTTCAACCCAATATAACGCCGTAATTTTATGATTACGAAAAAAATAAAAAAATACGTGTTTAATATTTTTTAACACTACCTGACGGACAAACAAACAAAAATTAGTCATCATCCCTATTAGCAAAGAATCAACACGCGCGCCCCGGTGACTTATTGTCACCCTGACACGTTGTCTCCTCTCACCATGTTGGTGAATCGTTCCGGTGTGGGGCGGGCACTTGAACACGTGACAATCAGGTGACAGAAACGATATGTCACGATGACAAATCACCAGTGCGAGCGTAGCCTATATGTTTGATATTAGGAAGAGACGAGACTAAGGTACAAAATAATTTGTCACTACAGTTTTGGAGTACGTGGGACCTCGTCACCGCACGTGGGTGGCGAACATGTCCATAGCCTTATACTTCGGGGGTGGATGTCTCGTGCTACCCTGGCTGGCGGTCTGGATCGGTGATTGGAGAACGCTGCTCTTGGCCACAAGTCTGCCTATGCTTATAGCGATTGGTGCGCCGTTTGTGGTGCCTGAGAGTGCAAGGTGATTTTTAGTAATATATACCAAAATTTACCAATATCAAAGTTGAAAACCTGCACGTGAGTTTCATTATAAGTATGCGACATAAATTTAGATTATAAAAACGTAGGTAAATTTATTTTTAGCGTAATATCGATTAAAAATGTTGGTAATCGCCGCCAATATTTTAAAATCGAGATTAATGAATTTTATATTTCTGTTTCCATAAGTCGGTAACGGTGACTCCAACTAACTTCGGTAACGGATTTTAATCCCACTTTTTATGAAAGCAAGAGTATTGCTTTATTGTGTATCAAAATCACTCCGAAAGATTTGATAATGGCGATTAAAATTAATGGTTGGGTAATAATCAGACGAAACGGCCTTAAATCTGTTTGTTTTAAAGCTTATCTATTTTACAAGTGCTAATCGTCTGTCTGAAGGAGTGTCTACATAAAAACTATGTAGGGGAAAGTACTACGCACTGAGAGCTGTGCTGAGACAAAGCAAACAATACTTACACTAGTATCTATCTATAGTCAAGAGAAGTAATTGCTTGAGAAAATCTTATAACTCAAGTAAATATTTTTAACATAGAGACGAGAATTTTAATGTGTTAAGAACTGTCAATAGCTAAAATCAATAGCGTTCAAAATTTTTAAAGTTTTTATTTCCTTGAAATTCTTGTTTATTTGTCAAAAATATTTGCTAAGCTCGACTATAGATACGAGTGTCAGTACTATGTTTTATTGAGTAATTGCTTGTTTAAGCCAACTTTCAATGACATATTGTAGTTTATAACTTGGATAATCTTGGATTTCTCAAATTCGTTTATGATAGGGAAATTAGGCTTTTATGGTTTTAAGGTTTATCTGATTAATACAATATTTGTTTTTTTTTCTGACTTCAATAAATAGGATATTCTCTGCACCTAAAAACGAAATAGTTTAACGAAAATTTCGTGAAATCTGGATTACCCGTTAACCTTTACAAAACAAAACATCACGTTATTGTATCGTGGGTTCGATTCCCATCTCAGGGTGCCAGGGACCAAGTGGATTTTTTTTAGCATCACGTTATTTTAGACAAAAAAAAACTTTAAATTACAATTATTTCACGTACCAAAAACGAACTCGAACTTACTTATAATACTTGCCATGATGTTTTAGGTGGCTGTCATCGAGAGGAAGGGTGAATGAGGCGGTCAAAGTGCTGAGAAGGTTCGAGCGAGTGAACGGCACCAAGATACCGCAGGACGTGATGGATGAATTTGTAGTTAGTACACTATTGTTATAAACCGATGAGCAACAATTACAAGTTACTTCCTACAAATATATAAAGCCGCGTATGACTTCTCGTAGGTGAAAGAGTTGGTCATTATCGGATTAGTATTTACGAAGATTATCCTTTACAAACAAACAAATTTGGAAATTTTACCTCTATATAATATTTTCTTAAAAAAAAGCTTACCAATTTCTGGTGTGAGTAAAATATTATGCCATTTTTATTTTTAAACAATTTTGCATTCGTAATGCTATGCTGGTGAATATTCCTTAATGAATTTTTTTTTAAAAATTCACCAGTCCCAGGTACCCCGAGATGGAACTCGAACCCACGACCTTTCGCTGTCCGGGCGACTGCTCTAACCACTGAGTTACCCGAGACCCAACAGGATTGACATGCAATATTATATTTACTTATATGTTTTACTATTCTTAATATTTTAATAAAATTTTAATCTGTCCTCAATTAGCCGGGTCCATTAATGCAACTTTTAATGTCGTCTGCCCATCGTTTTAACTGTTTCGTCTCTTTTTTGTACCTTACTATACTTACTCTTTATAATTCAAATAAAGACTTTAATATTTTACAAAATAATAAACAATGACACGCTTGCATCAGGTGTCTTCAAGTAAAAGTCGTCAGTCAAGCGAGTCCATCAAGGCGTTATTCCGCAGCGGTCCCCTGCGCAATATGATGCTGTACATGGTGGTGGTGTACATGGGGTGCGCGATCATCTTCGATGGTTTGGTGCGCATGTCCGAGGGGCTCGGCCTCGACTTCTTCATCACGTTCACACTCACCTCCGCCACGGAAATACCATCTGTGACACTCTTAGCTCTCATACTGGACAGGTGGGTTTTTTATTTGTCTTTAAGTTTTTTTTTTTTACTTTTTGTCTTTAATTACGACAGCTTTAGATATACAAAAAGAATTTCACTAGTTTGAATGTCACACTAAATCGGCTGTAGATTTGGGGAGGCATTGCTCCACTAAACTACGCAAGCACTGGGTCCAAATTAGGATTATTCTGGATACTCTGAACCGACACCTGATTTACATCTCCTCTATAGCCTAGCAAAGCTTATAGACCTTTTGATTACACATCGGAAATGAGAAAGTGCTAACTTTTCTTTGTTACCGAGGCATGGATAGCTATCATCCCATTGATATAATAAATGCGCAAGTTTGTGAATAAATAGGAACGTATGTATGTTTTTTACTCTTTCACGCAAAAACTACTGAACGTATTTGGAGTAAATTTGGTATACGGTTACTTCTAATCCTGAATTAACATATAGCTTACTTTTGATCCCACTTAACAGTTCCTAGGGACCACGAGGGCGAAACTGTTGGCGGAAAAGTAGTTACTTCAGCCTCTTTTTATCAGACAGGTGTTTTGTCTTGGAAAAAAACATGTTCTATGCTGTATGTCGTTGACTAATATTATATCAAAGACCAAAATATGACGTGGCTGTAACCCATCGAGCGGGCCCAATGATGATAAAACTGATTAGACGTCTGATGAGCGGCCTCGACGCTGCTTTGCTTAGTCGCATGCCAATGGACTCAGCAATAACAGACCGAACTCGTCAACTAGTGTGTTCTAGAGCTACCCAGTTTAGTTATATGGTTTTCTCTCTCTCTGGCTCAGATGGGGCCGTCGCATGTTAACGGTGGCACCCCTCACTATAGCTGGCTCACTCACACTCATCGCTGCAGCTGTACCTAAAGGTAAGATATCACTCGACTGTTTCTTATTGTATTGAAACGCCATTGTAAATGTAATAGAGTAGTTTCGGTAGTGAAAAATTAATTACGAATTGCACAAACACTTAAATGTGGCGATGGCTGTTAGATTAGTCATAAATATATGCCTAATCATTATAAATCAAATTCCTAGATGGCGCTGTTCTTGGCTTATTTATATCTTTTTAATTTCTTGATCGATTGTTAAATGGCACTGTTCTTGTTTTATTGACATCTTTTATTCTTCTACTCTATGCATTTGTTTTTCTATTACGTCATGAACATGGCGGACTGCGTTTCGCGGGTAAAAAAGAAGTTTGTATTTAGATTTAATTTTAAGGTAAGAAAATGGGTTTATATTTCAGAAATATTTGTTTTATCTTTTTTTTTATTAAATTATTTTAATTGATAGAAACATTATAAATTATCATTTGAGATACCTTTTTATGATAATCGTAGGCTCTGCATAATTCGTAATATAAAAATTATACCTGATGCTTTCGCGCGCTCGGTCTATTATTTATTATCTGGAGCTCCTCAGTGCTTCGAAAGGCACTTTAAGCCGTTGGTCATGGCCCATTCTCCCTATTTGATCTGATTCGATTCCATTATTTGTTAAGACCTGAGCACCAGGAGAGGGCACATTAATAGACTGGTGATGGATTATATGAAATTATAACATTGGTTTCCACTGGTGACAGGTATTCCTCAAGTGACGTTAGCAATAATGTCACGGTTCTGTGTGAACATGGCGTACAACGCGGCCATACAGTGGTCGACGGAGCTGCTGCCCACCCCGGTCAGAGCTTCCGGCTCCTCGCTTATACACGTGAGCGGATACGTCGCCACAGTCGTATCGCCCTTCATCGTGTATTCGGTGAGGACCTCGATAAAACCTTAAAATTAAAATCGCAAATCTAGAACAGTTGTTTTATTGGTCTAAGGGTTTCGTGATAGAAATGTGCAAGCGCTTTTTGTCGAGCAGGAGCGCGTATGGCAACCGCTGCCGCTGGTGGTGCTGGGCGCGCTGGCGCTGTGCGCGGGCGCGTGCGGCGTGCTGCTGCCCGAGACGCGCGGCCGCCACATGCCGCAGACCATCGCGCAGGGGGAGCTGCTCGTGCGCACACACACGCTCTGCGGGTACGCGACACACACACACACACTCACACTTTTTCGGCAACAACACGATAGGGATGACGATTAATTTTTGTTTTTCTGTCCGTCAGGTTATTGAAGAATATTAAACACGTATTTTTATTTTTATTTTTCGCGTATTCAATAAATTACGGCGATTTATTGAGTTGCGATGTCGCATGACGTCACGCTATGGTACAATTCTACAAAACTGTGACGTAGCGAGCCCCCACTCCTCAACTTTTATGCCTAATATAATAACTAAGCTAAGTCTAATATTTTTCTATTATCTGACTGACGAACTAAATAGAAATTCTTCTTTTTTACCCAGTCGTCATCCCTATTCATTTAAAAATAGGAGTATTTTTAGACAGTCTATTACTCGATCTGAAATCTATGCCCGTCCCTTCTGAATGTTAATAAATCAGTTAATCATCGACACTCCTGGCGTCTACGCTCAGGTTCCCGAATGCTACTCCCAATTGAGGACATACCCATTGTTTTAGTAGATAGGGCGCTTGTGCACTACACTGAATTTTCATGTCCGGCGGTCCGATTTTTTCAGGTCCGATATGTCAGGCCATATGTAGGTAATGCGCGCTTGTACACTGTCAGGAATTTTACCGTCCGGAATTTTACTTTTCTCTATTCCAGACCGGTTTTTTCAGGTCCGTGATGGCGGCAATGAAAAACGTGTTTACGCTTGTGCACTGCTGTGTCCGAGATCCGGAAAATTCATAAAGAATAGGCTTGGGAAAAAATAATCGATTTGAATCGATATTTATTTCGGCAATATTGTTAATTTCCAATAAACTTATAATCGATATTTATTGTTGATTATAAAATGCTATATTTTATATTATGATTTAATATAGTTGGTATATATCACTGCATATGCTTTGGCAAACTCGGTATAGTTCTAATTTGATCAGCATATGGTTCTAGTATCGATACTTAGCTAGATTTTAGAATCGTATTAAAAGTATCGATAGCTTAAGGTAAGATAAATAAGTGTTGTTACGTTAAAACAACTGAACCCATCTAAATGGAAATTAATATAGTAAATATACTTAACTTTAAGAAAGGACATAGGCTACATTTTATCGCGAAAAATAGGGGATGAAAGTTTGCCTGGAAATTTGTCATTATCAAATTTTTTTAAACAATTGATAAGTATAGATAAATATTTGACAACAGAAGTAATAATAAAGAATAAACAGAAGATTAACAAAAGTAATTAAGTGACACTCAATGTCTTTTTCGCATTTATTAAAATTTTAAATGTACGTTTGTGTCATTAATAAATTTTTAAAAAATAAGTATTCTAAGGGAATAATATTTCTGCTCAAAGAAACTACACCACGCGTATAAAATTATGCCTATATATAATACAGTCAACTGATCTCGTAAAGTTCATTTAGCATAATAATTCTCCGCTAACACGGCACTAATTTCGATTTGTTTACAAAATGGCGCCACCGATTGGTCTATCTCTGGAATCGCTGAATGTTGTTTTTACAAAACTTCGAAAAAAAAACACATTTAAAAATTTTAACATCAAGTACTAGACCATTATGACTAATTTTATTCTAATGATATTTTTAGCTATTGTATGTGAATAATGCTGTTCCTAAATTAGTAAGGGTATAAGTTTTTACATCTGATAGTAGTAAAAAAAATGCTTTCGTCTTGCCATAATTTATTATGGTTTATGTAAAACGATCAGATCATTATTTAGGTACCTTTCTACGTCTTCGACGGAATTACCAATGTTCCAAAAATCTCGTCGTACCTAGCGTAAGTGACGTGTAGCTTCAAAGAGAGCTGCCCTACACTGCGCCGCTCCGATCAGGAAAAAAACGGACAAGTGCACAAGCTACTCATTCGAGTTTTTCATGTCATTCCAGACCGGAAAAAATCGGACCGCCGGACCTGAAAATTCAGTGTAGTGCACAAGCGCCCATAGGCCCTAATAATTCGACCCGTGTTGTCATGCCCACTCACTCCAACCCCAGAAATACGATTATTTATCCCACTGGGTTAGAAACTTGATTGTTAAAGTAGATCTTGATAGTTAGATAAAATTAGAGTTTTTAATGAAGTGAGTTTTTTCCTGAAACATTCTGAAATATCGTTCCTCTATATTCAATTAATATATTTTTTCTTTCACAGAAAACCTGAAGTAGATGACATTGAAGATTTCACGAATAACAAAGAGGGCGCTCTTATCACGTAGGATGAATACACAGTTTCTTTTGGAACTCATTCATATTGGTAGAACCTATGGTGGAACGTTCGTGCCTATGTAAAACTTATGTTTTCATGAAGAAAGGCCTTTAATCTTACTCAAAAATAATCTTTTAAATGCAAATAGTTTTATTATTTAATAATAGGTTGGGGAAATTTCTTATATGGAAATTAAAAATGTATATATTAAGTTTATTTATATTTAACTCAAGTATGTAGATCCCATTTTGGTGCTATTACTTTTTGCCATCTTATATGTAGGGACATGATCCCATTGCTATAAAAAATTTGGGGTTTCTGATAAAAAAAAAACGGCGACAAGTGGTTTCGGCAGTCCTCACGTGAAGTTTACCTGAAACTGTCTAAAGAATTCTGAAGAGACCGAAATAGGTAGAAATCTGAAGGTACGGCGGATGCATTAACACTTCCCAGCCAAACTCTCTTAATTTTTGCTGAGTGGCAAAATATCTAGCGTTGTCATGTTGATTAATTCAGGCCGCTTTCTCTCAACTTCTTGCTTTAATCTCATCATTTGTTTGCAGTAGAGTTCAATATCGATAATCCTGCCTGGCGGTAATAGCTCATAATGAATAATGCCCTCCTAATCCCACCATACACACAGCATCACCTTATTGCGAGTTTACACGGGTTTAGCCACAGTCTGTGAAGCCTGACCTACCTTTGACCACGACCTTTTTCACGCGTTCTTGTCGTACGTGATTCACTTTTTATCACCAGTTATAAGTTTCTACAAAAATGTTTCGGTTTCATTACGCCGTAATAAGGAATCACAAGTGATTTCACGGTTCATTAAGTTACTTTCAGTGAGCTCGTGAGGTACTATAAATATCCAACTTTTTTGTGTACCCAGCTTTTTTCAAATGCGCCAAAACTCTTTTGTGGCTAATCCCCATTTTTTCAATTACTGATATGCAGATCCTGCTCCTCTTTTTTAAAAATGGCATCCATTCTATGCGTAACGGGCGACCAAAACGACGTCCATTTTTGACATCAAAATTACCGGTCTGAAAACGCTTAAACCAAGTTTGTACTCTCACAGAAACTGCACAAGGTCCTTACACGTCACAAATTTTTTCACGGGTTGCGTTGCAATTTAACCTGTTTAAAAAAAATATCGATAACATACATTTTCTTATTTGAATTCGAAGTCATCTTCTTTTATAATTTAAACTTTAATGATATCGAAACCACCCAGATAAGATACAAATGGCCAAACAGCCAGAAAGATTTTATTACAAGTTAATACATACTTTATTCGAAAAAACTTTTTCCCCAACCTAAATCATAGCAGTAATGTGTCAAGCAAAGCTGACTCTATTACAAGAAAACATGTTACATGCCATTAGAAAACGCATAATATAAAATTCATGCAAGTTAAAAGATTCCTAAGTTGCATTGCATACATGCTAGTTTTTCATTCTATATTTGCATATTATTTAATTTTTTCACAACGGATTGAATTTATTTTCACAACGGTTCAGAATCTATTTCAAGAATCTTTCGAATCTAATAAATTGTTCGAATACTGTAATGAGTTTTAGAAGTCGTACTTAGACTTTTTACTTAAAGAATTAGCTTTCTCGGCACATCACTAAATCGAATTTTCAAAAATAAGTATTTGTTAAGTACAATGTATTTCGATGTTTTATATCATAAAAGGTCTATTAAAAATTCTTATTAGATGCTGAAATAAAATCGAACATCTTATGGCGCACATCTTATAAAATATAAGATAAGTGTGAGAATATTGTAGATATTGCCTTAAGAAGACGATTTTCACAATCCCTACACAGTATATACTGTGATAGTAATTATACTATTAATGCTCAGAAGTTCATTGTCGCTCAATCGAGTAAAGTTCATTTTGGGTATTGTAATAGAATAATGTACAATTAGTTAAATATATGTATTTATATTATTTATGTTATAATAAATCGGTGCTATATTTTACATGTCACTTCATTTTAAAATTAAATGAAAAATCTTGAAAAGAGGGTCAGTATGAGTTACAGTAAGATACAACTAATGTGGCACATTGAAATACTTTTGCAGAAGGTTAAATTTCGAAGTGCGGCAATTTTCATCCAATTAGAATGATTCAAGTATTTCGCCATCAGGCACTATACTCATATCCATACCCTTAGCCCCCTTCAAGTGGTAGTACGTAGTCTGTGAGTGAGATGAACACATAATGCTATTTTACGTCTTCTTGTTGAACAATTAATTTTAATTGTACATCTGAGTATCTGACTCAGAAGCTCGGTGGCGTAAGTAGCTAGATGGTAGGTACATTTAAATTTAATTTTTAAACCAAACGAACAAAGATCTGGAGCAAGAACAAGTGCATTCTATCTTGTTTTTCTGTTGTAAACGAAAACTCTCATTCTTCCTTTCATTCGAACAAAGAATTAGAATTCAGCACAAAATTTAGATCTAGGAGTGGTTAGACGGCCTAGTGGGTAAATGCAACGGTCCGCGATCGTTGTTGTTGACCAAAAATTAAGGCACGTGGCCTCGGCTGCCTTTTTAGTCGTTGATACTTGCCGATCCGCATTGGGCCAACATGAAGGGTCATGGCCCAACCTCCTTAACCACCCATAAGGAAGGACTGCCCCTTTTTTAAAGCAGATGAAATGCAACTTTAATCCTTAAACAAGGGCTCTCCGACCCCGTATCCGCCTTGACATGCTTAAGCGAGACCGGTCTACCTGGTAAAACCCACTGCAAGTACCCTCCGGGGGGAAGGACCCAGGGTTCCTGCAATGGGGATACAAAAGGCCTGATAATGATTGGGTCATCGTCGGAATTGTAAGTCTGCTGCATAAACAGTTTTGCTATGCCCCATATTAGATGCATCTTACTGCAGCTCAGTTGGAAGAGCACTCGGCTGGTTATCGATAGATAGCTGGTTCTGGTCCCGACTGGTGCCTGAGATAGATGACGATTTCAAAGATTTTTCTAAAATAAATATTAAGATAGCACTTTGAATGCAAAATTATATAGAAATAATAATTGTTAGGTTTATTTTTGTAACAATTAATATCATTCAATTATTCTGTTGGCTTAACTATCATTCCATTTAATTAAAAAAAAATGGGTTTTCATCAAAAAATATTGATTTAATAATAGTTTTTCGCATAACAGTTTTAAACTCAATCCTACTGTGATAGTTACAATTTTGTATTTGTACAAATTTTTTTTTTTACAATAAATTATTTCTTTGCAATAAATTAATTAGGAACAGAACTTTATTATTTTAAATTTAATAATAAAATCTTTAGTACAATAAAATGTCATCAAAATTATATTGTGTTGTTTTTTTTTAGAGTTCCACATCTCAAAAAACCTTATAGCTATGATAGCGTAATAATGGCGATCCAATGGCGCTTCAATAAAAGTCTTTTTGGCACAGTTTTTATGAGTAGATCACAAAATACCAAACACATCTGCGTCACTAAAATATTGTACCACAGACAGATAGTACATACAACGCCAAAATGCGATTAACTGAAACGCCATTAACATTAACAGAACGGAAACCATGTCTGTCTGACACATCTACTTTCATCTAGAATGGGGTTGACAAATATCACATAATAAGCAAATTACTTTAATATTTCGGAGAAATTATTGTATTTAGCAATAAGTATCAAAGTTAAAGTTAAAATTTGCGTAATGTCATACGCCGCGTATGACGACACACGCACATAAATAAACAAGCCTCATCTACAATTTCTATTACACATTCCTGGGGGCCAATTCTACTAAATAAATTTTCTATTTTAGCTGGAATTGTATCGTACGTCACTTAGTAGAATAGAAAAACCATTAAAAACTGTAGTTTCGTTCGGTTTCGATCCGTTATCGATTCGATTTAAACAAAATTTATTTAGTAGAATTGGCCCCCAGTTGACGGTAACTATATTTACTAACGTGTGACGTCATCGAATTTGCAACCACTTACAAGACATCGTCAATATATCCAAAAATATTGAATTGTTTTGAGTAATCTCCGAAAAAAAATCATACGTTATTTTGTTAAAAAAAAAGTGAAATACGTTTTATTACGCTATTATTTTATACAATGACTTCAATTTTTAATATATTTTGAATGATTTCAAATACCCTATAGTTAATTAAATATTCGCATGGAACCTTCGGGCGCGAATCCAACTCACTCTTGGCCGGTTTATCTCATTACATTTACTTGTAACGTAAACAGTTATCACAGCAACAAGGACTTGAAATTCATAAATCGATAAGTACTTAATTCCGTGATAACACCACATGGCGCAATTACATGTCAGTATGAGTTACAGAGCTAGAGAGAGAGCACATCTATTTGCTTCAGAAAACGAGGTTTCAGTTTCTGAAGCAAAAGTACCAACTTTTCAAAACAAGGCCTTAAAAAAGCCGTGTACCGTTTATAATAATTATAATGAATTAGAAACATGGCAGCCTCTTGTAGTGGGTAAATTAGAAAATTTAAAAAGACTTTATAGGTGACATATCAAATGAAAATGCTATTATGAGAATTTCAAATTTATTTCCAAATAATTTAGATAAATAAATTTTAATTAAGAACAATTATAATCTTCCTCTAATTTCAAAGCTATTTATTTTAGTTATATAAAAATATATTTGACATTTTCATCTGATACCGATTTCCGAAATTACCGAGCCTAATATAAAAAGGAACAGAAAATATGTCCTGCACAACTAAAAAAAAAAACTTTCTAATTTGTCATTTGTGCGGTATGTTCTTCGCGCGAGTCCTACTCACTCTTGGCCAGTGTTATACTCCATTCTAGGGTTTTTTACCCGGGTACCCGGGTCCGGGTATACCCGGGTATTTGATACTTCGGGTACCCGGGTACAAACAACGGACGTACCCGGGTCTCGGGTAATTTTGATATATGCGCGTTGGTAGACAAAACGCAATCAACAATCACAAGTCACGTTGCTTAGAATCGTAATTAAGTGATAGAATTTATTGGTTAGTACGGACGGCGTCGTACGGCGGTCAAGTAGGAGGTTATGTTACATAGCTGAGTTGTTGGAATTGCAGGTAGTTTTAGTTGAAAACTTGTGTTTGAGTTTCTACTTTCGGAGTTTACATGTGCAGTAACGATAACGGTTGGAGTTTAGGTAAGTACCTATGTTAGTAAATAGATGTTAATGTAAATGCGTGAATTTTATAACCTAAAAATTATTATGGTTTTGTTTTTATGCTTATTGTTGCATTTGCGTACATCTAGAATCGTGTTTTTATAAATTTGTTGAGCTTTTTGTCGTTTTAACAACCTACTATACTAGCTAAGCAAGAACTTATATTTTATATCTCAATATCTTGGGTGGACGATTAGTTTAATTAGTGTACTTACTGAATTGATTTTATTGATTTATTTAAGTATTTATTGTTTTTTAGGCTTACAAAATGGATAAATCTACTTCATCCGAAGTATGGAAATACTTCAAAAAATATCAGACAAGGATTTAGCGCAATGTTCTATTTGCCCGAAAACATTGACATATAAGGGTTCGTCTACAAGTAATTTAATGAAGCACTTGGACAAAGTTCACAAAATTACGAACTCAAAACATCATCTCACGAAAATCCGATTACGAACTCAAAACAATGTCCAAAAAGACCTAAAACTGATATAGAAAGCTTTTTTCGAGTTTCTGTTAAATGTTTAATTATCTATTTAGTTTTACAAGAGTGTGGTACGTTTGTTTTTATTTGATAAATAAATACTTAATATACAGAGAAGATTAGACACTAATATAACTTGATAAATATTTATCACAATGTATAATTGTTTGTATTCATAACTAAAAGTGTAAGTGATTGCAGAATTTGTTACTTAATATGTTAATTTAACAGTTCTTAACTTAAGTAATTAGCACTATTTTTGTACCTGGTTGGCTGGTTATATTATCTGAGTGGTAATTATCGTAATAAAAGTTGATTTTTGATATCTTTGTAGTTTTTTTCCCAGTTTCCCAAAAGTCAAGAATACCCGGGTACCCGGGTATACCCGAGTATTTAAAAAAAATGTACCCGAGACCCGTGTATCTAAAATTGTCGGGTATTTGAAAACCCTACTCCATTCATTATAACATTAGAAAAAAGAGGATCTCAGAACCAGCAGTGCAGAACATTTTATTTACAAGATAAATTTAAAAAATATTTATAATAGTTTTGTTGAAATTTTGAACGTTAGTTAGTCTGAAAGAGTTGGGCAATTTTACATTTTCTCGGGGTTCAGATGAGACTAGCATTTTCTAAATTCATCTTTTACTGAGAGCCAACATGGAAATAAAACTATCTATCTGTTGTTTTGATTGATTCTAATTGTAAGTGTATGTAATTAGAATATAATTTTGTTATATCTATGCCCAGAAAATAAAGGTAAACAAAATGAAATTTTTATTATTACTGTTATAACATTTATTCAGATATTATTAGACTATTGGTTAAGACATTGGAAAAACTTGCTGAAATGTCAAAGGTAATTGTTGTAGGCCACTCGAGCTTGCACCGGAATCGCAATTTAGCAAAACTTAAAAATAAGAAGATAACAACTAAAACAAAACTATAAGAAAACATCAATAAAACAGTAATTACTCAATCACCAAAAATGCCAAAACAACAAGAAAGGCAGTAGCATTCACAATTAATGACAATCCCAGATTACGTATTTTGACTATTATGAATAAATCATAATCTGACAAATTAAAAAGCTGTACCTGCCGAAACGTTTGAAGGGATTAGGCAACGTTTTAAATTTGGTAGAGTTATAATGACATGAGAATCGTGCCGAAACAATCTAACCCTGCTTCTTTAGGTTCTTTAAGATGAACACTTTTTATTGTAATAATTATTAAATGTTTTAAGTCAGTCAAATACTCATAAATTTGTTTAATATATAGCTTAAAAGACAACGGTTAGGTATAGCAGCTGGTATTTAAGTGGGTATATAGCAAATTAGCCGTTAGTCTTAAGAGTAACATGATTGTTGACATTTTGTCACAAAGTATACCATAAAAAGAACCTTATTTTCATTCTGTCTAATGCTATAATGAATGGACTATAGTAGTTATTACGAAAAAGGCGAGGTATTACGACATTACTTTTTAAACAAAATTTATTCCAAGGCTATGCTGCCAAATAAAAATCATTAAGTACGGTCGATTATTTGCAAAACGACTAAAATATTTCATCTTAACTATATATGTAAAAATATGTTTTGATATAATCTAAAATTACTTATTAAAAGATTTTTTTATAACAGCATTTGGTTTTTTTCTGTGATGTTTATGTATGAAATTAAACGAGCGCGTCTTTATTCTCGATGCGTATTCGTTTACGGAGATTAAGGGTACATAAGAGGAGGTACAAGAGAGCCTTAATATTTTATCTTGACCGTGGTATGCTCGAATTCAGGAAGAGCAAAACCTCAGTGGCGCTCAACTGGGCCAAGGTGTGCAGGCTGTGAGCACTCGCCAATATAAGCTCAATGCGACCTCGCCCACCTTTGACATTGCATTTATAATATGGATTATTTACCTGTGTTTTCGTACTGTTAAGTTCAAATTTGTGAGTTTGAAAGAAATTATATATTTTGTCGATTTATTTCAATATTTCATGGTTGCATCGAAATAGGTTTCAACAGAATATCAGTGAAGTGGGTCCGCTGTCCCTGTCCGCTGTTTATTACTGATAGTGGCCGCCAGCGACTTCGTTCGCGCTTCTAATAGTTGCAGCGTGATGTTACATAGCCTAAAGCCTTCCTCGATAAAAGGTCTATTCAAAGCAAAAAGAATTTTTCAATTCGAACCAGCAGTTCCTGAGATTAGCGCGTTCAAACAAACTCTTCCGCTTTATAATTTTAGTATTTTTAGCATTACACAGCATAGCATAGTTTCTGTTACACATTTTTATCATGTTTATTATTCATTTACATTAATGTTGTTGTGCTAAGTGTGCCCAACAAAATAGGATCACTCGTGTGTCTGTTTGCCCGTCCGTCATATTAAGTTTAATTTAAAAAAGGCTTGATCTGCCATATATTTTTTACCTACACTTTAAGAAATAAAGGGCCTTAGGGAGGAAGTAGAATATAAAGGTTCTGCAAGCTATCAAATTTTAAAGTAAAGAGCTGTGAAGTTATTTAAGAAATAGGCGAAAATGACTATCCAAGAAAATACAGATAATATTCTTGTGAAAAAAAATATGGATGCATTTTATCAAATATATTTAATTTTAATTAATTATTAACAATTATTATTTTTATTCCATTAGTGTCCAACTGTTGCTAAATAATTTTGTTTTAATGTTTTTACCAAACCTAATATACGCATAGGTACATGTTTTCAGTATCATCAATAGTAATCTTTAAGCGAGTCATAATGATTTAGCACTTTTAAAATCGTTTAAAATAACAAGTGACTACCTATTTATTCAGAGAGTCAGATGAAATGAATCTTTTCCTCAGATTAAGATCAGACAATTTAAATCAATTGTCCATTCAACAAATCTTTGCGTTAACGAATAGGGTTGTCAACTGAATCGGGCGTCGCGTCGTTCCAATCTTATTCACTAAATAAGGTCGCATCCAACTGGTTAAAATAGCCGTTTATGGGCGGACAGCTATTTAATTGAATGGCGCCATTCAATTGCACGTCTAATTTTCTAGTTCATTCATTATGACATTTGGACCGTTCAACAAAACGGCGGATTTAAAAGCCCCAAAACATGCATTTAGTTTTGTTATCTGTTAAAAAAATAACCACGATAATTAAGACGATGGTCATGCTACGCTTCAAATGTCAACATCGTAATAAACATAATAAAACAGTGATTCCATAAGTGGATCAGTTGGACCCCCAGGGGTGCACGAGGGATTCAACGGGCGTCTACTTTTGCGTGAATTTCCATCGTTAGATCTTTAAATTTTGGACGGATTTTGGGAATATGGTAAAATGTAGAACCAGGGGGTCCACCGAAACCATTAAATTTTTACGAGAAAAAATTGTTTGGGAATTAGACCTTTGTTCAGCCGTATTATAGATCTTTGCGTTCGACTACTCGGCTGATCGAAAGTCAGCTCGTTAATCAAACTGGTGATGTTTTTTTTAGTGTTAACGTATGAATACCTATTGTTAAGTAAGTTTTGGTTTTATTATGTACATATGTGGTAAAAGTCAACAGTTTCATTAATTTTTTTATTGTCAAAAGATAGCGGTAGTCTTCTAATTAGAAGTTTTTTTAGGATTTCGTAAACAAAGGGTAAAACGAAACACTATTATTAAGTCTTCACTGTTCGTCCGTCTGTCTGTCACCAGGCTGTATCTCATGAACTATTGATAGATAGATAGTTACAATTTTCACAATAGATAATGATAATTATTAAAAATAAATTAGATTTAATAAGAATAACTTAATGAATCACTTTATTATTCGTATGCAAAAAAAAAGAAGAAAGCTAATTTATGATAGAAATAGTTACTAAGTAGTAAAATTCATAACACCGCCATTTCAAAACTCATATAACACCATATCGGGGGCTAACATACACAACAATCAAGTTAAATATTTATTTAAACAAGGCCTATGAATACGCATGTTCAAATATTTATTTACTTCTTTTGACTTTAGAGTTTAAATTATTTCAGCCGTCAAAGTTACATCGAATCTTTATGAAAACAACCGAATACCATTGTATTATACAGATAAAATTATGTGTCGCAGTTTCGTAATATGTTGATAGACGCATGGTACATGCTACGTTTAGCCGTCGACTCTTTAACAAGTTGATCAAATAACTGTTAACTGTCGATGCGTTGATTCTACATCAATGGTTGGTTTAGCTAGTCCATTGATTATTGAATCAATGGACGACTAGTAGCAATGCCCATCGCTACTAGTCGTCCAATTGGTCGGCTGATTATACCACTTGGCTGCGACATAAACATTTTATAAACAAAACCATTTTTATACCAAAACTACATATCTTTACCGATTTTGGATATTTTTTGTGCAACAGGGATTGCAACAGTATTTATTATTATTATTATTATTATCAAAGACAGGCAGACAGCTGCAACAACTGATGTGGCCTGTATCCCGATATCTTTTTGCGTGATATTTCATTCTTCCTGTTGCATGAATCTATTTTTAAATTGGTTTGTTTATTATTATTTATTTACGTAAATAAGAAAAAAGTCATCATAACCCATCACGCGCATTACAATTTACTTTTAATATAACGCTATTCTGTTATAAAACTGCCCCAACACGTTTTCGTAAAAAAAAAATGTTTTTATAAAGCTTTTTGTCAGCCCTATCGAGGATTGTCCTCACTTTTCCGTATTATCGGAAAGTCTACGTTGAAACTACGTTATTTTCGATAGTGTCCGTTACAAGATAGACTTGTTCGTGATATGATAACAATTTTATTAAATAAAAAAGATTAAAATCTCTTTTTTCGTTCAGTGTCGCGTGCGCACGTGTTTAGTAAAGTCAATGAGTCATAAAGTGTACCAATATTAGACAATATTATTTTTATCTAGTCAGTTTATTTGTTTACATATTTATATCACAAATGGAGAACACAAAGCAAGAGGTTCGTTTTTTTATTTTTTATTAATTAATTCATATATTTTGTAATTTCTTTAAGTGAATTTTGCGTTCATAATCTTAATATTTGGCTTTTTTAAAAATTACTATTTTTATCAATTATCGTAAAAACTTACATATATTCTTAATGAAAAATACTTAAAAATTCACTAACCACAGGTATTCTCAGATGGGGCTCGAACCCACGACGTTTCGCATTCTGGGCGACTGCTCTAACCACTGAGCTAACCAGTTTAGTTTGGCAAAATACTTTTGTTTGGTTTTCTGTTACACGTATACTACAATATATTGCGTAATTGTATGCAATGGTTATTTGAAAAATGTGTCTGTCTGTTTTAATATGTTTATATAATTATATAATTTTGTCATTATTGGACAATTACAAAGCATCATCTTTATATACTGAACTTTATTGTAAGTTGTTTGTTGTACTTAATTGTATTTATTTCAATCAATTTAAATCAATCAATAAAACAGGGAAGTTCTCGATACAATTTACTTATATTAATATTTGCACAGTAGTGCCACTGTGAAATGATTTTAACGAAATTATAAATATTTCGAAATTTCATTCATGGGCAAACGTAGTAGGCCCTCGGTATGCTGTTATAGTGCTGTGCGTAACATCAAGTTCGACTATGATTTTATTATAGGCACCTTTAACTGACTTTTAGTAGGGCATTTTTATCCGATAAAATTGGTATTTTAGATGATCATGGTTATCTAATTAGAGGCTTCGATCGTTTGGAAAGTGATAGTCAATTAATGTTTTATAAAATAATTCTAGTCACTTCGGCTGTCTTTCGCTGGACAGTGATAAATAAAGTCATCTCAGACAGGATACGTCCTAGATGATTAACGTGACCAGACGTCCCTTTTTGAACGGGACCGTCCCATCCATCGGTTGTGTTCCAGTGTGCCAGAAGGTAACGCCGGGACGCATAAATGTCCCGTTTTCAAAATGGTGTGAGAATTTTGTTAGACGTACACTTAGTATCTATCTATGCGAAATATAGGTTTCCGTTTAGTTTGGGGTTTTTTGAAACCTTAATATACCGAAAAGCAAGTGTAAGAATGAGGAAGTATTTAAAAAAAAAACGCAAACACTAAAAAGCACCTCCACCAGATGGCAACACTAGCAAAAGTTGATTTTTGCAGGAAACGAATGGACCAAAGACAGTAATTTCCGTTCTTTTTAACTAACATAATAAAAAACTGAAATTTGAAAAGTTCGAAACTTAGATATCAATACAAATACGAAAAAGTACAAATAGAATATGAGTTGTTTATTGACTTTTGAAAACTAATTTACCTACTTTTAAACTTGAAAGAAAACCGGAAAGGTTGTCATAGAGAAATCAAGAACGTACCGTAGCGACATCTAGTTTGATTTCTCGAACAATTTTTTTTTAATACTTCCTCAATCATGGTATTATTTCTAAAAAAAAGATATCCTGTTCTGAATCAAAGAAAAATTGGTTACGTTATAGATACTTCAAGCGCTGTGTAATAGTCAATCTAGCTGGTACGGAGATCTGCGTTGGCATCATTGTTAATTAAAACCGACCAAGTGCGAGTCGGACTCGCGCACGAAGGGTTCCGTACCGGAAACGAGCAAAAAAATCACGTTTGTTGTATGGGAGCCCCCTTAAATATCTATTTAATTCTCGTTTTTTAATGTATTTGTTGTTGAAGCGGCAACAGAAATACATCATCTGTGAAATTTTCAACTGTCTTACTTTCACGGTTCATGAGATATAGCTTGGTGACAAATAATGAAGTAACGTCTTTGAATTTTCATGAAAACAATCGAGATTCGATTCCCGGTCGCGTCAATGTAAAAAATAAACTTTTCTTTATTGTCTCGGAGCTAGTTGTTGTGGACCTTCCTTGTTTCAGATTTCCATCGCTTCCTAATTTGGCATTTGACTGGTGTAACGTGATATTGCTAATATTTATTTAATTATTAAATGTAAGGTAGTGAGTTTATAGATTCGGGTTTCTAACGCTATTATTAATGTAAATTAAATTACTAAAGTTTTATGTAATTTTGGGAAATAAAGGCATTTGATTTTTTTTTAATAAATCTGATAGTTATTAACGTTAGTTTATTAGCGCCAAACACATCGATACAAACTAATAATATCAATCATTTACATTTCTTATAGTTAAGTGAAAATGAAACTGTGACGAAAATACATTCGGAAATAGAGAAAACCTTCAACAGAAAACAATCGATGATAAAAAAAACACGCAAGTGGAAGCGTAGATGTTTTTTTATCTATGTAAAAAAATGCATTGAACCTCTACAATTTATGTCTTTGTTCATGCAGATAAAGTTTTTGTCAAAAAAGTACATTCAACCCACTACGGGTTTAATGTATTCATTTTAAAGACTCGTAAACGTTCCGTTTCTGAATATGCTACTTGAAAGTATTAGGAAAACTTTAATAAGATCATATTAAACAAATTAAACTACTATATAACAAATTTATTTTTCTGTACAAAGGAAACACATGTTTTTAAACTGTCACGTCATATTTTAGATGCTCCAGTTCTTGTAATACACAGATTACCAAATCGCGAGTTAATTTAATTATTAACACAATTATGACATACTTATTAAGTTACTATTTCCAAAATATTTCATAATTTATTATAATAAACATTTTCATATTAAGAATGCTGATCAATAAGAAAGTTCGTTTAGGGTGAGCATAAAGACAAAAGATTAATCCTATCTATCTCATTGCACTTGGTAATAAGATAGATAGATTTTCAATATAAAATTGCTCATAAAATAACGGTGTAGCAGCTCAGGCGGAAATTAAATCCAGCGATTCCCAGCTGGATATTGACCAGTCATGTATACCTATATTGATACAAAATCTGTTATTAAGTTACTATTTCCAAAATATTTCATAATTTATTATAATAAACTTTTTTATTGATCAGCATATTAAGAAAGTTCATTTAGGGTGAGCATAAAGACAAAAGATTAATCCTATCTATCTCATGCACTCGGTAGGTAATAAGATAAATACATTTTCAGTATAAAATTGCTTATAAAATTACGGCGTTGCTTAGGCGGAAATTAAATCCAGCGATTCCCGGCTGGGTCAATATAAAAAATCTGTGGTCACTGCTCTGGGAGATAGTGGGAAATCTGTTAGTTCAAATTTCTATAACTATAAAGAAAATCATGTAATAAGTTATACTTAGATTTAAGGGAGATTTCTGTTCAAAAGTTGTTTTTATTAATATATGTACGTAAGCTTCAAGTATAATTGATTCATACACCAATCTCGTTATCCTTCATTCAAAATGACATGGATAAAAATAACTGAATTAATAATTGATTAAAGACTTTTATTTAAATTAAATGTTCTTTTACCGATACCTACTTTGCAATCGATTCTGAATGGATTTTGAAAAGCAAATAATACTTATTTATGATTTAAAAACAATAGGTGAATCATTATATTTTGAAGGTACTTTTGGATACCGCGGACATGGACTCATGCTCGAAGAAAAAAAAGTATTTTTTTAAAGTACATCCTGCATTTTTAAGGTTCAAATAATTTAAGCAAACATAATTAGTATAGTTGGCATGCTTTGCCGCCCAGTTGCCCTGAGTACAGTCAACAGCACTTCATTTTATAGGAAACTGATAAATTTCTTCACTTGATTATAAACCTTAATAATATTTAAAGTAGAGTATAAGATCACTTACGGAATTTTACTATATTGTGGTAGCCTGACATGCAGCCGTGTGTACATAGGCTTCCTTATTAGGTCTAGGTAGCCTCTGTGATATTTTTTCTAAAAATGCACAATTCAGAAATCGTGTATATTAATATAAAGGAAACAAAACAACTGAAAGGCGACACAACTAAAGATGATGACATCGACATTATGGAGCGAATAATAATGGAAGTTGGCGAAATGGGCACATACCAGAAGTTGTTGTTCTTGTGCCTGATGCCGTTCTTCGTGTGCTTCATAGCGGTCTACTGCGTCCAGATGTTCATCGCTGCGACACCACAGCAGCACTGGTGCAAGGTGCCGGAACTGCAGCATTTGGAGATCAATTTAAGGTGATTTCTTAAACTGAATCGACTCATATTTTCCTAATCGATAGGAGTACAGTCGCATAGGAAAATATGCTCATTAGATATATCAGTAGTTAAACTGAACTACCCTTCTGCCATCTAACATCTCTTATCATAAAATTAGGATGTTACTTTATTAACAGGCCACGCTTCGGCATGAATGGGCCGGCTCGATCGGAGTGATACCACGGCCTCACAGAAAACCGACGTGAAGCAACGCTTGCGTTATGTTTCGTCGTGTGAGTGAGGGTACCGGAGGCCCAAACCCTCCCTATTCCCTTCCCTCTACCCCTCAACCCTTCCCTCAAGGCCGGCTGCGCGCTTGTCTACCGTCGCCCGTGTTGCAGGTGTCCATGGGCGACAGTTATCACTTACTATCAGGTGATCCGTCTGCTCGTCTGCCCCATAAAAAATATATATATATATATATTCATCAACGATTATCCGACTAAAATAAGTCAACACATCTCTTTTTGACATTTTTTCTTGTGTCATTGTTAATGTTTTTAGCTGGGCAATGGTTTTAACCATAAGTATTAAATTTTAGTCCTCGTATCTGGACCCGATCTAATGGGGAGGTGGGGAATCTATAAGTTAAAGAGATTGGCGCAAATAAATTGCAGCATATAATGATTTTATGCATTCACTAGTTTAGTTGAACAATAATTGAAGTTTAGATTACCTGTATTAATAAATAGTGTTTAAAAATGTTCCATAGACGAAATCTATCAATACCGGGCGCAGCGGATGGTACAGACTGGGACCGTTGCAGGGTGTATGATGCCAACTGGACTCACGTGTTGGTGACAATGAGCCCACCCAGTAATAATGATACACGACCATGCGAGCACGGGTGGGAGTTTCTCTACGATGATATACCTTATACTACAGTCGTTAGCGAGGTAGAAACATCAGAGATCAATGCATGATCTTTAAATATAGTTCTATTTTAATATAACAGAGTATTCCAGAAATTCCAAGAGTCCCACGTTGGGCGCCAATTTAAGGGGCTTCAATAAGTAAATATTTAAATAGTTGGTGTAAATATTTTTTAATATATTTTTTCGTCCTTTAAGTACACTATATAAGAACTAAGTGCAAAAAGCAATAATATATGATAGAACAATAATTTGATTGAAGATATTTAATTTTGTATAGTTCTAACAATATTCTTGGTTGCAGCGCGAGTGGGTCTGCGACCGTGCCGGCAACGCACCACTCGCACAGAGTGTGTTCTTCCTCGGTTCACTGGTAGGATGTGCCTTCTTCGGATGGACGGGAGACAAGTTTGGAAGATTGCCAACTCTTATATGTAAGAATGCTAAGTGTTATGCAAACAATCCAATAATTTGTTCAGTCTAAAGATCGAAACTAGACTCTTTTCGCTATTTTGATATAACAGATTCACTATTATGTTAAAAATACAGCATATATCAAAACGAATATAGCGCTATCGCAGCATAGAGATTACATTTGAACTCTGTTATGAATAGTATTGCACACTACAGAACCTCACCTAAAAATTTAGTGCGGAACAAATTAATCTCAAAGACAAATGTGATTTTCAAAACAAATTCAGCAAGAGCTTATTTTTTCTCCCAGTTTTATTTCATATAGAGACTTTCTAATGAATTTTCATTCTGATGAAGGTATTTTCCAATTGGAAGTCATTTGGAATGACAAAGTATTTAAAAATAAAGAAAGCACTAAAAAAGCACCTCCACTAGATGGCGACTAAAGTTGATATTTGCAGGAAACAAATGGACCAAAGACAGTCATTTCCGTTCTTTTTAACTAATATATTAAAAAACTGAAATTTAAAAAATTCGAAACTTAGATATCAATGCAAATACGTAAAACAAATAGAATATGAGTTGTTTATTGAGTTTTGAAAACTAATTTACTTTTAAACATGAAAGAAAACCGGAAGGGTTGTCATGGAGAAATCAAGAACGTACCTTCTTTTTTTTGGCCCTAATTAGGGGAGAGGAATTTATGAACATTACTGAGTACAAGTTTATAACTTAATTATTTACATTTGAAGGTGCAAATGTAATAGGCGGCTTAGGCGGTTTGCTGACTGTGTTCACGGAAGGCATGTGGGACTTTACTGTCGCACGATTCCTAGTCGGCCTGGCTAACGACAGCTGCGTAGTCATGATAATACTTATCGGTAAGTATAACATAAAATATTGTTACGTATTAAGTTTCGGGATAAAAATTAACGCCAATTATAATTCACAATCCGACTTTGTTTAACACTATAAAATTACAAAAATAATCCAAATACAAAATTTACACTTTAACTTAATTATTTCACTTCACTAATAACTATTAAATCGTTTACCGCTTAGTTGCAACAGTGTTAGCGCGATCCATTGGCACATAACGCCATCTAGTAATGCGTAGACGAACTGCGTCGCTGCGCTCCGTAACAATATAATATTTTGAAATGCTGTCGTATAACCAAACGTATAAATTCAGCTATTTATCGCATATCCATACATATCATCTTTTCGTTTACACCAAACGAATAATACATTATTAGAATAAGCAAAGGGTAGCCAATCATCGCGTAGGTAACAAAACTACATATTTTTGTAAAATTGACTGACGCGACAAATAGAGTGGATATACTGACGATATACTGACAAATAGACTGACGCGAGAAATAGATCACATATTTTTACACTACCGCCTCTAACGATAAACTTGATAACACAGTACCTCTATTGTAACGATGGTGATAATACGGTGCTACATGAAAATGCAACGCAGGAACAACATTTCCCGCTTTCAAAGCTTGCAACTGAATTTTAAAATTTTAAGGTACGCCTTGGTAGTCTTCATAAACCAATTAAAGCAAAAAAAAATTTCATTACATTAACCTTAAAAAATATCCTTAAGACGGCAAATTGAAATTGACTTGTTCCAGTATTGGAGTACGTGGGTTCTAGCCACCGCACCTGGGTGTTGAACATGTCTATAGCGGTATTCGGGGGCGGAGGCTCCCTGCTACTGGTAGCGCTGGCGCTATGGCTGCGCAACTGGCGGACGCTGGTGCTGCTCACCTCACTGCCAATGCTGGCCGTGCTGCTTGCGCCGCTGCTCATACCTGAGAGCGCCAGGTACCGTTTATCAATCCCGACGACTCAATCACGGCTTCCCAGGACTCAATCACGGCAGGGTTGCCATCCGTCCCGATGTTGTCCTGTGTCAAGATTCCTTATTGATTTTTTCCCAATTTTTTATAATACTCGACTGTCACTACATTCACGCCTTATATATCTCCACGCAGCGCAGGTCCCACTGTAATGCGATCGACATCCTAACACATAGTTATTTTTTTTTTTCCTATGACATACTTTGAACTGAAGTCCCATTTCTTTTGACGACTGTTCGAATGTCTCAAAAATTTTTCTCAAAAGTGGTAATCCTGGCTTCCGGTGACGGAGAAGAGTCCCACACATTTGGGATTAAAGAAATTCCCTGACGTATAAAAGAAATCGTTTATCATATGTAATTTTAAATACTACTGTTTAGCGTGTAAATTTTGAACGGTAAATAGGTTCCTATCTATCTAATAAGCTTTTCTTGACTATGTTCAGTAGTGCCATTATCGAAGTCGAGTTCGCGGCTGATTATACAGAATACTGCTGATAATAATGTCTTTATACTGCTGAAAATAGTTAATTTAAGTTGTTAATAATGTTGTATGTTATGCATAGAGCGTAGTTATTATTAAAATACGGTACTGAAATGTTTACAGATGGTTAGCTTCCAAAGGGAAGGTCGACAAAGCGGTGAAAGTTTTGAGAAAATTCGAAAGAGTCAACAAAAAGAAAATTACTGAGGAGTCGCTAAATCAATTCATTGTAAGTTTAAATGTATGTTAAAATGTCAAATGGAAATGCTGGCCGGATAATTCATGTTTCTTCACTATCATCATCCGAAAGTCGTGTTATATAGTATATGAAAATACAAGGACTAATATGCCCTAAATGAGCTGAACATGAAATAAGAAAAGCAAATTCCTGATACTTGAATCCTCAGGAGTGTTTTATCAATTAATGAAGTTTTTGCATACATCCAGTAATTTTCTCATTGTCGTATTGTCCATACTCCATTTCTAATTCGAGTGGCAAGAGTTCCTATAACATACTTTTAATATCCGTTTTCAGATGTCTTCTAAATCAACGACATCTGGACCAGAATCTTTCAAAGACCTCTCCAAGAGTCGTCTACTTCGTAACAATCTTTTGATACTGATCCTGGTGGGAATGATTAGCAATTTGGGCCTGGACGCTGTGTTGAGGATGTCTGAGAATATCGGCACCAACTTTTTCCTCACCTTTAGCCTGTCCTCGGCTGCGGAGATACCTGCCCTAGTATTAGTAGTGCTCACTCTTGACAGGTATGTTAGGTTCGAATATTTTAGCGTTCGGATGTCCTACCAACCCATTTACTTTCTTCTAACAGACTTCCAAACAAAAAGTGGGTTTCTCAACTCATCTGTATATTTTTATGTAATCCAGCCATCAGTTTGGTTCATGAACCAATTTTAATTTACTTTTTTATTTGATGAAATATACTTCCAAAATGGTCCCATAGAAAGTTTATCAAATTCGGGCCAAAAGTTTTGATGTTTTACCGTCAGATAGTTATCTAAATAAATAAATAAATAAGTAAGTAAACGAGCATGACGTCTAAGTAATTTGAAGTATTTAATATAACCGTAACAGCTAATGATATGAATTATCTTGATCGTTCATGATCCGCGCCTGCAGATCAGACAAAAAACATTGACTGTCATGTCAACAGTAGTTCGAAATCTTCTAGCTATTTAGATTTAACATAAACCTTTATTTCAGGGTCGGACGCCGCTCTCTAATTGTTGTAACGATGTTGATATCCGGTATACTGTCGTTCTTATGCGGATTTTCCGAATCTGGTAAGTGTACTCCAGCATAATGTACCTATGTAATTAACGTAATTTGATGCTCACAAATCCATCAGTATATAAAATTAAAAATGCCCTCTTAGCCTCAAGGTTCCAGGCAGTGGCGTAACTACAGGGTAGCAAGTCGGCAAAATGCCACGGCCCCCCAGTTGGAAGGGGCCCCCGGTAATTGGAGACTCCTTACTCCTGAACTTTATTATTACACGATTAATAAAAAAATAGAATGTCGAATGAATTTGCCAAGGCCCTCAAACGGTTTAGTTACGCCACTGGTTCCACGCCATGGCGCTGTTAGTCTTCCGGTACATAAACTCGAAATGTTGTCGCATCGATTTATATTTTTTCCGGATATGAAGTTCCGGAAAATTGCAAAACGTTATTTTAATTTTATTAAATTCCTTGCATAATAGGTAGCTTCAGGTCCCATCAGAATTATCTAAAAACATATTTTATTAGATTCAAACAAGAGATTTCGTTTTCAGAGTAACAGACTAGGCCTCCGCCTGTCAGGGATTGTGCGATATTTTGATTAATCATAAACAACTGCATTTCAGGAGTGTTGCAGCTCGTGCTAGCGGTGCTGATGCGGCTGGCGGTGAACATGGCGATCAGTGCGCACCTACAACTCACCTCGGAGACCATACCGACAGGCATGCGAGCAAGCGGCAACGCCTTCGTACACGTCTCCGTATACATTGCCATCTCTACTTCACCGTTCATCGTCTTCTCTGTGAGAATTGATTGCTCCTTCTAAACGATAATTCATGTTTGGTCTAGCGTTACTATAGTAGATTGTTGTCTATTTATTGATATTTCTAAACCTTATCTATAAATAGAATAACATAGGTTTAAGATGTTTAAAGTGACTATTTTTTCCAATTAACTTTTGGGTTAGCGTTCTCGCATTGTAACTGCTTTTTCGCATCGAATTCCTAAAAAGCTTTTCTGTTTGAAATTTTAGTCCCTTTGCAAAGGTGGGTGGTAGCTTCGTCGATACAATAATGTTCTCTTTCTCGATATGAATTATATTTGTAAATTTTCTTGCTAATGGTGGAGGTTTCGTAATCGTCTAAAGATCGTAAAAGCTAAACGATGCGATTACAATTGTAGTGTAGTGTAGACTGTAGCAAATAAGGGTATAGTCAACGTATAAAGGTCTCCCTTCTCTTTAAATATTTTTTTCTGTATGATAACTCTATAAAATAAAACATGGAGAAAGAGTTGATTAGTTTCGTGCTGGTTTTTCTCAGTGCACATCCGCTGTATATTTATAACCTGATGGCATAGTTTTTCGACTCTTACAACCTAGAGACTGTTTAAACGATATTGATATAATATACGTATGTTTGTATTTATATATTTAATCGTGTGCATACGTTTGTATTTTATTTTTGTGGTATATTCTTTTAATAGTACCGCCTTTTGAATGTACTGTACTGTACATATTCACCGGTTTGAATGAAAGAAAAAACTCGTTAAGTTGCTGTATTAAAGGCAATAAAGATTAAATAATTAAATATGGAACATAATGGTTGTGGACAGGGTCGATTGTGGGCGCCGCTGCCGATGGTGACGGTGGGCGCGCTGTGCGTGGCGGCGTCCGCGCTGGCGCTGCTGCTGCCCGAGACCAAGGGCCGCGCCATGCCACAGACCATACGGGATGCCGAGCTACTCATCGTGCACGGCTCACTCTGGAAGTAACTATACCTCTTTGTTTTATTATCTTTCCTAATAATTCATTTGTTGCCCTTTTATGAATCAACCTTATTAAATAAATAAGGTTGATATCTCTGATACTTTGCTCAGATTCCGATTATCAGCCCTGCGATTCTGTAAAAAATCGAACGCAAATTCGACTCAGCTGCCCAGGTTCACTTCGAAGGCTTACATTAGTGTAGCAATTCTATTGATTCACTTATTTTTTGTTCAGAAATTGCAAAACAAGTTTCCAGACGTGTCATACGTATAATTCATACGTGTCTTATATATTCTACCCCTATATCATTTCGAAACTCACTTTACTTATGCCATGCATGAAACGTTAATACCAATTCAAGGTTAAGCGGATGTCATTTTTGTAGTGAATTCAGACACAAAATGAATTCGAATTCGGGTTCGGATTTTTACAGAACCGCTCTGCTGAGTTCTTAGCGCTTAGTGTAAGTTTTTTTCACGTTTACGTTCACTGTCGATCGTGAGCGCGTTACGATATTAATACGGAATCCGGTACAGCGCCCCTAGCGGTAACTATCAAGAACTACAAATCTCCATACAAATTCTTAACTCGCTCACTAGAGAACGCGTTAGCGTAAAACTTACACTTACCACTCTGAGACAACGAAGGTACTTCCTTATTATCTATCCAAATAATTTAAACAATAAAAGTCTTGTCCTTATATTGTTTAACCTTATTGAATAGATATACCTATGCAACATCACTTCACTTTGCCCAAATTTCAAAATGAGTAGCTAAAGCTGTGTAGTCCCGAGACAATATACAAGTCAATTTTTATATTGACCCGACTGGGAATCGAACAGACAGAATTCAATTAAAATTATTAGCACCTAAACAGTTTAAATAACTAAGCACCAAAGGCAAACGACAGTGGCTCAGCTTATCCTGGAGCGCACCTGCTTACCTAATGCTTACCTAAATTTTTAAACCATCCCTTATTCTCAGAAGATCAAGTGGGTAGGAATTATAGTGTTAAAGGAGAAGCACCAAAAACTTACTTTAGTCGTTTTAGTCCATTCTTTTCTATAGATAGAATTTAAAAAGTAGTTTTAATGTCTGCGCATGCGAAGGACCAAAATTTTATTCCTTTCAAGCAATTGAAATAGCCCAAATGAATTTTAATTTAAAGTGTCGACAATTGACCTGAATTGAGTAGCTCGGTGGCGTAGTGGATAAGCGCCGCGGCCCTCGATCGTAGTCGTTAAGCAACTTTCGCAAGGGTCGGTCACGGGATGGGTGACCAAAAATTATTATCTCGAGCTACTCCGTGCTTCGGAAGGCACGTCAAGCCGTTGGTCCCGGCTGCATTGGCAGTCGTTAATATCCTCCAATCCGCATTGGGCCAGCGTGGAGGGCCATGGCCCATCCTCCTTAACCATCCATAAGGAAGGCCTGAGCCCCTGCAGTGGGGACATAAAAAAAAGGGCTCGTAATGTAATGAATTGACCTGTCAGCTTGACCGATTAAAGCACTTCTTCTTTTTTATTAATGGAGCTCAAATTAATGCGAATTCAATTTTGACAGATTAATCTTCTTCTTCTTCTTCTTCTTTTATTAATGGCTTATCTGCGCATTTCGCACAATTCTGCCAATGTCAAGTGAATAAATAAATTTCTACATGTAAAATGAAATGAATGAAAGATGGCGATGACGTCCGACAGACTAATCAGAGCTTGAAATTACACAGTAACCATAGTTATAGTGATGTTTGTTGTTCTTTTTAGAGCAGACAAAGAACAATCTTAAGGAAAAACCGGTTAATTCTAAATATCGTTCAGTATCTCGATTCTCGTGTCTCTCTTATTATGGGATGTTGGCAGAATTTCTGTGCATAACGGAACAAGGCTATAACAATAAAAAGAAAAACACAGTAGAGCCATTACAGCCGCGAAAACAGTGTTTAAATACTCTTTGAGTGCTGTAGCCGAGAGTTCGCACAAAGAAATGTGTCGTTAAGTTTTTACCTAAAATAACAAAGTTACATTATTAGCCGTAAGAGCACCCACTTTCTCCGTTCGATTTAAAATTCTAACCATTAATATTAGGGTTCAAAATCAATTGCGCAAATGTTAAATATTGTGTGGTAAATATACACCAAACTGTACAGTATAAAAATAAATCAGATACATTTTCCTGACTAAAAAAAAAGCCAAAGTGATGATAACAAAGTAAAGATACAATACGATTAATCGATAAGCTAATGGAATATATATTTTATATTAAAATTTTATTTTCGTTCGTTCTAGGAAAGCAAATAAGAAAAGCAACCACAACATTCAAATGAACATGGAACTAGCGACTATGCTAAACAAAAATAAAGACCTACCGTAAATCCAGACAGAAATATATTGATCGAATATTGACAGTAGACTGAAGTGATTGCTTCCAAAGACGCTGCGAAGGATCTCTCTAGAATCAAGCCGTTGATCTCCCTAGTGTTTACGCATGGAAACGAGCATTCCGAATCTATTTCCGAGATTATAAATGTGACTGATTAAATTAATTTTGTACTTACCTATTATTAATAATAAGTACATTAAATGTAATAATGATTCTGGTATTAAACGTTTTTAAATTATGCATGTTTTTCAATTTCATTATCCTAATTTCGCTATATATGAAGTAGATTGGCTCACACAAGTCTTATAGCAGCATCCTATTAATATTATAAATGTGAAGGTTTCTTTGTTTGGATGTTTGTCCGTCAATCACGCTGAAACTACTGAACGGATTTTGATGACATTTGGTATACATGGATAGGATATTAGCTGACTTAGATAACAAGATACTTTTTTCCCACTAAATAATTCCCTAGGGACTATTATAGTATATTTAAGTGTCTTTATGATAGAAACGCACAAGCGATTTTTAGTGAGCCGATAATTTGATCGGTGTCATTTTAAAACGTTTGACCGTTTTTTATCGCCCAATGTGTGCAATTTATAGTTCCTTACCGATTTACTAGAGCGATTAAATTATCGACCGATTATTAGTCGCTAGTACGTTTCTACTCTTAGGTGATATTTTTCTAATCGTCGCTTAGAATATCTCAAACATTAGTAATGTTTAAAAATAATAAAATTGATCTCATTTTTTAATATCATAATAAATATATTTAAATAGAAAAATACTAATATTTAAAAACAACACAGTTTATTGATGGCTATCAGGTGGGCTTGATGCTAAGGTACATTTTCCCGTTGATGTTCTGTTTGACTGGATTGATTCTCTTCAGTATTTGCGTCATGGTCTCCACTAGTCGTTCGGAGCTGACGCCACTGCGTTTCGACTTGAATTTGGTCAGTAGTTCTGTGGTGGTCATCGGCTTGCGTGCGAGGTAACGTCGCACCGCCTCTTCTGTTACGCCGCACTCGCTGTGGAATAATAAGTTTGATCTACAGTCAATTCGAAAAATTCGAATTACGAATTCAAAGACTATTCTATACGTACGAACTTTATAAACGCATATACATAAAATTAAAAATAAAACTCATTATAGTATCGCTATCTTTTTTTATTCATAAAACTAAGTCTATGGTTTTAGGCTGAATATGCATGCGCAGTTCGAACTGTGAAAAAAAATGATGCACGCATAAATTACTTCCTTGTAACCTACCTACTTTGTTTAATTTCAGTGGGATCGAGCTTGGCACGCTTGGCGGGCGCGGGGTATACTTACAGGTACGTGGGATCGAGCTTGGCACGCTTGGCGGGCGCGGGGTATACTTACAGGTACGTGGGATCGAGCTTGGCACGCTTGGCGGGCGCGGGGTATACTTACAGGTACGTGGGATCGAGCTTGGCACGCTTGGCGGGCGCGGGGTATACTTACAGGTACGTGGGATCGAGCTTGGCACGCTTGGCGGGCGCGGGGTATACTTACAGGTACGTGGGATCGAGCTTTGCACGCTTGGCGGGCGCGGGGTATACTTACAGGTACGTGGGATCGAGCTTGGCACGCTTGGCGGGCGCGGGGTATACTTACAGGTACGTGGGATCGAGCTTGGCACGCTTGGCGGGCGCGGGGTATACTTACAGGTACGTGGGATCGAGCTTGGCACGCTTGGCGGGCGCGGGGTATACTTACAGGTACGTGGGATCGAGCTTGGCACGCTTGGCGGGCGCGGGGTGTACTTACAGGTACGTGGGATCGAGCTTGGCACGCTTGGCAAGCGCGGGGTATACTCACAGGTACGTGGGATCGAGCTTGGCACGCTTGGCGGGCGCGGGGTATACTCACAGGTACGTGGGATCGAGCTTGGCACGCTTGGCGGGCGCGGGGTATACTCACAGGTACGTGGGATCGAGCTTGGCACGCTTGGCGGGCGCGGGGTATACTCACAGGTACGTGGGATCGAGCTTGGCACGCTTGGCGGGCGCGGGGTTGTTGGCGGCGGCGATGGCGGCGGCCGCGGCGGGGGTGGGGGTGCCGCTGCGGGACGTGCTGGCACTGCCCGGAGCACTCGCTGCCGATATCAATCATATATGTCAAAGTTTTAAATTAACTTTAACTTTAGTAACGTATCTTTAGGTAGGTAACGTTATATACGGAGGTAATATAGGGGATGCGTTCCTTAAGTAATAATATTTTTGTTTTGAGAAGTTACCAATCAACATCAGCTTTACCTTTGTCAGCTTTAGGCAAGACTATGCTGAAGAATTTCACAATGTTTGATATAAATTACCTGATGCGTTGTTTGTGACTCCATTCTTGTCTGTGCCGTTTTTGGCTTTCTTCGGCTTTTTGGGCGCGCTCTCTGGGTCACTGTCTGAATCCGAACTGAAATCACTGCTCGAGTCTGCTGCGGAGAAAAAATAAATAACGGAATAACTAAATATTTAATCCATTTAAAAAATATATCCTTTAATGTTATTACAGAGTTACTCTAGAAATGCACCAAAATTCGTATTTGTATGTTTAATAAGAAGACGCACATATTCAGAAGATTAAGTACCTTTCTTAGTGTCGTCCTTCTTCTTCTTCTTGGTGAGTTTACTGGCGCGTTCCTCCCCCTCCTTAGTGGGTTCGTCTTCTTGTTCCGACGCCTCCTGTTTCTGTTCCTGTTCTTCTTCGGAATCCTCGTCGGAAGTCAACAGTTTCCTATAAAACGGTACAATAAGTTCCGTCTAATACAGCTTCTACTACTACTACTATTAGTAATACAATTTTGAATTGTATACCAACACACTACCAACAAATACAAACATATTCTGTTAAGCCTTATCCATGTTATTCTTTCCATGAAACAAGTAACAAAAATCAATCCACTTGTTGCGATCGCTTATAATACAACAGGACTGTAAAATAATAAATTATAATTGTAACTTTTATGTTATATTACCTTAATGCGTCCTCTTCTGCTACACCCTTAAGCTCTTTGCTAGCTTTAGTTTCGTGGTCCGATTCACTGGGAAAAACATGATAATTGTATTTAAAATATAAATTAGGAGATATGTGTGTATATATCAGATACAAGCGTACACAACAAATTATTTTTTTTAATATATTTTATTATAAATATTTATCTACAAAACATCAAAAATATTTTTTTAATTATCAATTATATCCATTTCAAAAGGCAAAAGATTATTATATAAGGTAACCTTTTATGTTACTGTACATAAATAAAATTTAAGCTTATTTAAGTTTTTGCTAAAACGTGTTTTAAAAGTGAACCTTATTACAAACTTGTTATGGTTACCTTTCAGATGAATCTGATATATAATCCTTCTCTCTTCCCTCCTCGTCGCCGTCATCGCTCTCCTCGAAAGCTTCGTCCTCCACTTTCTTTTTCTTTTTAGTCACAGCCCCTAATGATATTTACAAAAAATGTAGCTACAACAATTGCATTCAAGATCGAAGAGATGTCCACAAAAATCAACAACACTTGTATGAAGACAGTTTATTTATTGTTTATAGCGAGTTAGAATAGAATAATTGTTTATTGACACCTATATAAATTACAAAGAAAAAAAGACGAGAATAAAATATAACTCAATGCAAATAAAAAAAATACATGGTTTATAATAAGTAAGGTACCAAATGGGCCATCAACTCAGCATAATGCTAACATTATGCTGAGTTGATGCCTAAGCGCAAGAGTACCTAACACTGATTTTCAGCTGAAACCCTAAGGTGACAAGGTACGCACGAATATCAAAACATTGATATTTATTAAATAAAATAACTATTCATTTTAATTAACAAATCGATAAAATAATAATAATAATTGAAATTATAATGTGTAATAAATAATAATGGTTAGCTCTTAAGAAATGATTGTTTTGGAATGCAATAAAATTTTTAAAAAGATAACTGTATACTCAATCCCGCAAAGCTCTGTGGATATTCACAACACAGAATTTGTTCAAGTCAGGTTAAGAAAAGGCGCCTCAAGAATTCGATTGTCTAAGGCTCTGACGGGATTCATCCGCCTCTGGGCGTGGTGTCATGTTAATACGTCCGATTTGTATATACGTTACCACCAGAATGGTCTTACCTTTTTTGTCCTTCTTCTTTTTAGCGGCGGAGTCACTATCGTTATCCTTCTCTCCAGCTTCAGAGTCGGACGAGTCGTCATTGGAATCTATCCACTCATCCATTTCTGATATTTTCAAGTCTACGAAATGCAAAATTATTCATCATAAACGCCTCTTCACAGTAATGCTTTTGTTGGTTTTGATTATTATTGTTAAGTTTTATTGTCACTTGTTATGGTAGAATAAAAAAGTAAATATGTCTAATCACCAGAGGTCGGAATTAGGTAGAGTTATTTATGTACTTGCATCGAAATGTTGATATTAATGTGGACCTTCCCCGGATTTCTAATGGACAATCTTGGACATCTTTGGACATCCGATGTCATTGATGTAAGTTTGGCAACGTCGTGCGTGCAGTAGTTTAAATTGTGTAAAAGTAAATATCTTTTTATTTAAAAAATCACGGGATTTTTTCTGCTCTTTAAAATTAATCTCGGGATTTGAGGCATATCCACTTTATTCTCTCGCTGTATGAAATCAGTGTAAGTACATGAATAACTCTACCTAATTCCGACCACTGCTAATCACTAATAATACTATGTCTAATGTCTCTCATTTCATTATTACTTGTGGTAACATATTTAAAAATGTCCGTTTGTAATCGCGTTGTTACAAAGTAAATGTTATTTTTTCATGTATATTTTTTATAAACCTCAATATTTACTTATAAATCGATTCTTTGCCAAAAATTCATGCAATAAATTAACAAACTCAAAGTTATTAAATTATTTTAACAATATTTTGGTGATTATTCATAAATATTTCTATAATTATAAAAGCAACAAGATACCTTATTTATTAATAATGTATCTCCTTGCTTTTTGTTCCATCTATACGTTCTATTTTCATATGACGTCACATGGGTGTTATTTAGACAAGGTTCCAGCGCAAATTACGGGACTTGTATACGATATACTAAAATGTACTAATATTAAGCAATTTATTTGATCATTGCTTTCATTGAATAATTCTAATGTTTTCAATAATCTCTCATCATCATCATCAGCAGCCCTTTTACGTTCCCATTTCAGGGGCACAGGCTTTCCTTATGGATCATTGCTTTCATTGAATAATTCTAATGTTTTCAATAATCTCTCATCATCATCATCAGCAGCCCTTTTACGTCCCCACTGCAGGGGCTCAGGCTTTCCTTATGGATGGTTAAGGAGGATGGGCCATGACCCTCCACGCTGGCCCAATGCGGATTGCAGGGTATTAACGACTGCAAATGCAGCCGGGACCAACGGCTTAACGTGCCTTCCGAAGCACGAAGTAGCTCGAGATAATAATTTTTTGGTCACCCATCCCGTGACCTTCATTCATCTGTGATACCTTATAAATGGTTTTTACCGTATTAATCGTTAACACGATAGCGAACTTTATGCCGGTGCACTAACAATTTTATTTTACTAATAAGCTAAATAATAGGGAAAATTGCTGGATTTTCCCAAAACTTGTTTTGACTAAAGAAAATCATTACTTTTAAAATATTTGTGCTAAATCTAATATTCAAGCGACAGAACAGGAACCTAGAATTTGCAGCAATATTCAGGCTATCAACTTAAACTTTCTGCTATTTTCACTTCTTGGAACTTATATACATTGGAATAAGTTCGAAAATGCCTTATCATTTCACCTTTCTTAGCCTTCGAGCCTTTGGTCTTCTTTTCGTCAGGGTCATCAGCTTCGTCGGCCGCGTCGTCACCACGCATGCGTTTCCGACACATAAGCGAGAAGTAATTCATTACCTTATTGCGTCTGAAAAAGAAACAATTTAGAATAACAAAATATTAAAGTTCGATAAAACATTAAATTTAAAAGCCATAGAGTTCTCGTAGATTTTAAATTGATGTTTAAATATAGAACTATTTTCTGTATCTTCTTTTTTCTATAATTTAAGATGGGCAAAAGGCACTCGAAACTGTGGAATTTTTAAGGATTCTTTTGACAAATTACTACTTTATTTACTTAGGTTTACTAGACAATCTCACCTTCCAAATTCTTGTTCAGCCTCTTCGGCTGATAAAGCTTTGTACCTTTGTATAGGTTGAAAATTATACCTGGAAAGATCAAAAACCAATATTTACAAAAAAAATTCAACATCAATTTTTCAGACAATTTATACATTCAATTTCAGTATTTTCAGACAATTTATACATTCAATGCCACCAAGACCATTTTGAAACAAAGTATGATGGATAACAATGCCAAAATATCATATCAACTCACCAGCATTCAGTCTGGGTGGTGATGGGGGTTTAATTAGCTATCAAGCATATTTAATAAATGCGGGTTAGAGTATTATAATTTGTTCTTGTTTATGATTATTGTAATAATGGAAAAATATAAAAAAACATGATTTTTTTAACTATTTAAGCATAAAGAATCAAGTTACAGATCAGTAACCTAGTACAAATGTAATGCACATACAGTATACTTTATAAATCTTATTACCATTCTTGTAAAGGGTAGGCATCAATGGCACCGTCTGCCGCATGCGTGAACACGTAGTATGCAGCGTTCTCCGACACACCACCCTCACGAGTGCCCTTGAACCTTAAACAAACAAGAACATTTTCAACCTCTAGACTACTTACCCATATTATTCTTAATTTCTTCTTAATTGTATAAAAAAATACTTTTTATATAATCTAAAATGATCAAAAGATTTTTTTTATAATTGCATTTGTTTTTTTAAGTGATTAAAAGTGTATGCGAATTCGTACAGGTAAGCAGAGGAACAAGAGAGCCTTAATTCAAAGTCACTTACTTCTTTCCAGTTTTTCCTCCTACTTTCAGGATCCATGGCTGGTCCTCCGGCTTGTACTTCCTGGAGATGATGCCAAATTTCTTTCTTCTTGCCTCCTCACGATTGTCACGGCCATATTCTGAACCTGCACCAAACCTACACAGCACAATTTGCCACTTAACAAAACAAGACCAATTTTAGATTTGCATTCAAATTTCAATAAAAACTGCAAAGTCAACTATGAAATGTCACTACCCCAATAAATAGATATTAGAAAACATCATATACATTGCTCACATCCAATTTAAGCAGCTAAAGCACTTGTAGTATGGGAATTTGAAACATTGAAGGTACCACATTACCTGTGTCTATTATTTCTGGTGCCTTCTATGCTGGAAACGTGATCCTTCCCCCCATGTTAAGGTACTCCACAACTGATTTTATCAGTAAGTCAACCATACTTTGATCTTGCCCCCCCAAGACAAGTCTTAGTGATAAGAGAGTCCAGCTGAGGGAAATTTGACCCAAACAAGAATTTGGACTTTAGCAATGGCAACGCCATGAAACAGGTGTGTGAGTCGCACGGTCAAGGAGGTCTAAAATATTCACTATGAGACAGAATTTCTATAAATTAATAAGAAAGGACAAAATTAATGTCAACAAGAGGGTGATAATGCTAAAAGCTGATGGATGGTGAGCAGAAGAATGCAAAACATACTCACTTGGGCATCTCTTCCTCAATTCCTTTGAACTCTTTGATATTATTCTCTCGCTCCATTTTAACATGAGTCCACTTTGCAAAATCTACATTTAGGGTGGCATTGAACCGCATTACATGATACTTCTTTTTCACATTTTTCGGCACTCTTATTTTAAATTCTTGCACCGAGGGCGAAGACTGCTAAGAAAAATAGATTTTTATTTATGATAATAAAGGAAAAACGAGATACTTTAATAAATAAAAACAGAAAACATTACACTTGGTCCAGCCGTAGACATCATCGAGATTTCTTTTGGATTCCGTATATGGGTAGACTATTTACCGTTTATCAATTACTTATTCATGCTTAAATTAGAAGATCATATTAAAACATTATTTATAATAAATCTAAATGAAGAATTACGGAACATAGAAACATGACACGACAGATGAAGAAAGTGACATTTTTAAATGACAATAGGGCTCGTTAATATTTAACGCAAAGGGATTTTTTTTTTTCAAAGTTACGAAAACACTACAATTGCAAATTTCTTTGTTATTAAAATATATATATTGGTATAATATGAAACTAAAGCAATTTTACGTTTTACTTTGACCAATGAACCTTTCTAAATGTAATAAAATGAATTATTATATTTGATCAATTTTGCATTCACAATGCTATACCTATTGAAAAATAGTACAGTACTAGAACAAAGTGAATTTTAAGGCATTTTTGATTAAGAATAGGTATGTAATAAATATATTACATTCTAAACAAACTAAACGCCGCTACAATGTTATGCTTGTGGACCCTGTGCATTTTTAAACAGTATTATAAAAATCTTAAAGATTGTTTGGTCTACTCAGAAGTTGATTTGATAATTATTTATGAAAATACTTTAAAAAATCCACTTTGTCCCTATCACTCTTTGATGTAGAATGAATAAATCATTTAATTCTACGTATTGCTTTGAACTCTAAGAATATATTTTTGGAAAATCTTATAAATACGAAAATATTAATAATATTTTTATTTGGATTTCTAACCGTTTGCATTATCGATTTCTTTAATAAACACATATACAATTTGGTAATAGTGTTCAAATTCCTGGTTACATTTGAGAGGGCGCATACACCAAACTTCAGTTGGTTTTGTACCATAAAAAATATTTAAACAATAGGGTATTTGACATTTTTCTGAAAACTATTTGAAATCGTTGTCATAATATTTCATTGGAATTTTTTCTATTTTTGGTAAAAATAATTGCTAAAATTTAAATGGCCAAAAGCGCGCGAAAAACGCTACTCTATGTAATGGCGCTGATCGTGACGTCACAGGCCAGTAAATATGTCAAATCAATAAGTAACAACTGTCTTTGGAGCAAATTGAAATAATAATTTAGAAGAGAAATTGAAGTCGTAGTGCGTATTTTTTACGTATTTTATTTTCCTCTGCTCTGGTTTTCTTTAAAAAATGAGCCACAAGTGGTGCGTAGTGCCACAATGTACTAATACTTCTACAAATAACAAACAAACTTCGAGTCCAGAAGAAAATAGATTCACAATCACAATAGTATAGTAGCTATATAGAGTAGAGACACAGTATAAGTATGACACAGTATAGAAACTAAGCCTATTTGATAAAATAAATACCTACGCTCCATTGAAACAATAGGGTTGTCATTTTGAATGTTTTAGACATTGTTTCTTTTACAAAATATTAAAGGAGTTTTTACATTATTAATCAATCGAATTGTAATATAATAACTAATTAACAAACAAAAAAATATACATACACATTTGTTCAGACGGTGATATCTACTTATATTATTCTATCACCACATGATAAAGAACAACATATACGAAAACTGGGCAGTTATGGAAATATATCATACGCACAGGTCAAATGAAGGTTATCAACCTTCATTTTTTGAAGTTAGTTAAAAATCGGTTAATCTCAGCAAAGGACGATAGTTTAACGTAAGAGAAATAGTTTAATATTGACACAACTTGTAAATATTTGTTTTTATGTTGATCTTTAACTTGACATTACGGCATAACCTTGTACAAGTTTTGACGAACACATAGCCGAAGACCACACGAAACGTCCAACGTTTCGTGTTCTCTTCGAATCAGACGCGTGGTAGGTAGGCACTGCATTTAGGTGGCGCGCTCATGAGCGGCTGTTTTTGGGTGTTTATCAAGCATTTTCGGGTGGAACCGTACTACGTTTCAACCTGAAAATATGCATGATACTGAAACGGGTATTTAAAAAAACATCTAAATCTAAATAAAAAAACTTATTTTTTATTTCACATAAGCCTACTCCTTTCCTTAATTTTTTAAATAAAAACGATCGCCGAACGTGTAACGTGACTCCTCATCTCGACGCGATACGCGTTACTGAGCGTCCTGTTAGGTCCACTTAAGCGGCTCGTCGGTGAGCGTGTTTATGTGTGCGTGCGATTTTGGACGCTTGTAGGCAGTTTCACCACCGTATACTAATATTTACACTGTGGTAGAGATGGGTGATAAAATTAGGTTAGGCATTTGAAGGTTTTCTTTTCATTTTTTTCTTTGTCATAAACATTTTACGACTCATTTATATTTGTTGACAGGGCTCGCATTTTACAGCCTGTCTACCTACAGATGGCTGAGACATTAGTACGATAAAGAATGTTCAATTTTTTTTTATACACGCATGTAGTATGTCTGTTCACTATATGCATGGCATTTGATAATTAGATATCAGATCCCGATGACTTTTTTAAATTACTTTTTAACTTGGAGAACAGTGTATATCATCAAAATCGACTTTATTATTTTGAATTATTATATTAAAGTTCAAGAAATGAGAAAAACATGTAAGTTGCTCTTTTTTAAAATTGCTGGCGTTTTCCCTATTTCTTGGATTTTTTAAAAAGCTTAGTAAATGATTCTTTCTTTCTGTATTTCTTTTTGGCAGTTCTTATCAGTAGAAGCGGCAAAGTATTCTGTTATCAGTAAATTACTATAAAGTACTCTACACCTACAGGCATCGATATTTTATGTATCTTTCTAACATTACTTTGACATGACAGCTGATGACGTCACACTCCAAGAAACAGATTCGTGATTGGTTGTGACGACGACCAATTATAGGACGTTTTCGTCGTTGAATGAATTCCTTAAAATATTGCATTTTCTTTACGTTATTTTACTAAATCTTAACATGTTTTCTCTACAGATGTTAAGAAATAAGCTTTATTAGATTATTATCTATCAGGATGACCACAAAATGAAACTTATTTTCGATAGTGTCAAATACCCTATTATAATTTGTCACATCCAAAAAGTGAATGAGGAATTATTTAAAAAAAAATAAAGGAACTACAAAAATTTATGTCACTAGATGGCAGCACAAATTGTAGGATCTAAATGTCAATTCATGAAGTTATAACAAAGAGAATAGAATTTGGATGCTGCCCTCATTAGTGTTTGTTATTACACGTGTTTAAGGGATTTCGTTTGTTTTGTTAATTTTAAGCCTTCTTTCTACGCGGAACTGCGATATAATTAAGTGTTTGTGTTTTGTCCTAACATAAGGTGTTGGTAAGTACCTATTTATTTGTTCTCCTGTCCTTTCCATTGATTACAAAGTAATCATGGAAAGGACCCCTCCGGATCCACCGGATCCACCGGACCGGTCTCCGACGCATTATTCATCAATGGAACTTTCACCTCCTTTATTTACCCAGACTAGCCTCAAACGACGTAATGATACTGAACCCGAGGTAAACGACGCGCCTTCTAAAAGAATAATTACTGAGTCCTGTCAGTCGGACACATTAGACCCCTCTCCTGGCATATACACCCATCCCTTTTTAAATCAGTCAAATAAACAATATTTAAACAGTGATAAGGGACCATTCATTATACATGTTTCTAAAATTGAGACAGATCTTTCATCTGGCACATCTATTCACCCTATCAAATTCGGGCAATTTTTAGTTAAAAACAAAGTTGAAAACATATTGAATGACGGTATAAAAAAGATAGGTCGTAACAGGATATCTGTGGAATTCAAAACCAACACTGACGCTAATCAATTCTTAAAAAACCCTTTTTTATCAATATATAAATACAGTGCTACAATTCCCAACTACAACATTACTCGCATGGGCATCGTTAAAGGTGTTCCCTCGGACTTATCAATGGAAGAGTTTGTAGATTCTTTAGTTGTTCCCGTTAACTGTGGAGTGGTTCTGAAAGCAAGACGACTTAACAGAAAGTCAATCTCTGAAGGGCAAGTATCCTGGGTCCCCACACAAACAGTTGTTCTCACATTCCAAGGGCAGGTTCTCCCTAATAGAATATTTGTATATCATACATCCTTGGCAGTAGAGACATACCAACTCCCAACTATTCAATGCATGAACTGCTGCAGGTTCGGACATATTAAACCCCAATGTCGATCCAAGCCACGTTGCTTCCGCTGTGCACAACCACACTCAGGTCAGTCTTGTATGGTAGAAGAATCAAAGGCAACCTGCCTTTACTGCTCAGGATGCCACTTTGCATCTAATAAGAACTGTCCAGAACATTCTAGGCAAAGATCTATTAAAATATCAATGTCTCAAGACAACATATCCTACCAAGAGGCATCAGAAAGATTCCCCTCGGTAAGGAGATCTTATGCTGATGTCGTCCAATCTCCAACCCAAGCTACATCCCTTCCTCAACTCCAATCCTCTCCCAAGGCCTTAAGTCCTTCATCCTCATATAAAAAATTGGTTACCAAATCCCCCAAACCTAGAGCTCCTTCAAATATTGGATTTGATAGAATAGCTCATCAGGCTATTGTCCAAAACTGCCCATCTTCGCTCCCTAATGGTTATGCCCTTAACAATGATAACTCAACTATCCTCTCTGAAACCACCCCCAATGATAACTTGTTAGATGCCCTTTTGTCCTTTGTTTTCAGCCTTCTTAACAGGTTTGATGATATTCCTATACCGTCCAACGTTGCACATAGAATAAGTCAACTTAATAAATTTATTTACAATAATAAAAATGGCGAAGATAATTCAGTGGAATTGTTGTAGTATAGTACCCAAAACTTACGAATTAAATTATCTCATTAATAAGTTCTCTCCGTTCATTCTTGCCTTATCGGAGACATGGTTGGTGCCTGGTAACACCTTTGGTGTTTCAGGGTACTCTTGTCTCCGGGATGACAGAGCTGATGGATATGGTGGAAGTGCTCTGTTGATTAGTTACTCTCTTCCTTTTAATCAAATTAACCTGACACACAACAACTGTATTAATGCAGTAGCTGCAAGAATTTCAAATATATCTTACCTCTCAATATATATTCCCCCGCAATCAACGCATAGTTTAGTTATACAAGAATTAAACTCTATTTTATCATCCCTCCCTTCACCCATAGTAATAATGGGGGATTTTAATGCACACCATGTTTCATGGGGTTCGTATACTAATGACTCGCTTGGTTATCAACTTCTAGATCTTATCGACGATAGAGACCTCTGTGTTATCAATGATGGTAGTCCCACCAGGAGGACTCGTCCTAACCAAAATCCATCAGCAGTAGACCTCACAATTTGTCCCCCTTCTTTGGCATCCGATGTGGCCTGGAATGTGCTAAACAGCACACATGGCAGTGATCATTTTCCAATTCTTATTTCGATATTAGATCACACTTCCCCTACCAATCTCCACCCCCCCTTACTTCAGTTTAGGTTACACAAAGCTGATTGGTCGACCTATACCAGAACGCTGGACAGCAATTCTATTTCACTTCCTCCAATTACTACAGAAAATCATCAAAAGGCTTACGACATGTTTACTGAGATGTTAATAGACTCTGCTGAAACCAGTATTCCGAAGAAAAACAACATTCGTAAAAAAGTTCCCCCCCCTTGGTGGGACTCTGAATGCTCAGAAGCTATCAAAAAACGTAAAGAGTCTGAGAAAACTTACAGGAACGCCATGACCATGGATAATTTTGTAGCTTACCAGCGAGTCGCGGCTCAAACCAAAAAGATGCTTAAATACAAAAAAAGAATTGGTTGGATTAACTTTTGTGAATCGTTGGCTCCTGGCACTCCATCGACAATAGTATGGAAACAATTAAAAAGATTCCGTAGGGCTCGCAACCGTGCGAATCTGACGGCTAATGATCCCTCTATCTGGATCGATCTATTTGCCGATAAATTAGCCCCCCCATTTGCCCCAAATTTTGATTGCCTTCCTGTGAAACTACATGTCACTCTGTCCTCTAAAGACAACTTGGATGAGGTCTTTTCATTTGAAGAACTCCAAAAAGCTCTTTCTGGTTTAAGGGATACTTCTCCAGGCTTGGATGGCATTCCATACTCTTTCCTGATAAGAGCCTCCGACAAAATAAAACAATATTATTTAAAATTGATTAATTCATTTTACGATACCGGTTCCATCCCAGTTCAGTGGTCTAAGCAAATAATCATCCCTTTAATCAAACCAGGGAAAGATCCCTCTAATCACTCTTCCTACCGCCCTATTGCCCTATCATCTGTCCTCCTAAAAATCATGGAACACATGATTAAAAACCGCCTGGAATGGATTGTGGAAAGCCGTAATATCATTGCTAAATCTCAATATGGTTTCAGAAAGGGCTTTAGTACCATGGACAGTTTAAGTTTATTAACATCGGATATTCGATTAGCATTTCAAAACAAAGAATACCTTCTTGGTGTCTTTCTAGATGTTGCTTCTGCTTATGATAATGTCCTTATTCCAGTGCTCAGGCATAAAATGCATCAGCTGAGTGTTCCTGAGAAATTAGTTCGGTTCATTTGCAACTCAATCACAACTAGATCCATCCTGATAAGGCATCAAAATCATTCACTGGCAAGGACGGTCTGGAAAGGGTTACCTCAAGGATCAGTCCTTAGTCCTATTTTATATAGTTTATACACGCATGATATGGAGCTTTCCACAAATTGCTTTTGCAACACTCTCCAATACGCAGATGATATAGCTCTATACGTACGAGTAAAATCCATACCGGAAGCAACTTCACGTATGAACTCTGCTCTAAATCACCTCGGGGAATGGTTAGAAAAACACGGTTTATCAATTTCCCCACCAAAGTGTAGTGCTGTTATCTTTACCAAAAAACGAAATGTTCCTACTCCTGTTATAAAATTTCAAAATTCTGTCATAGACATAAAAGACTGTGTTAAATTCCTAGGTATGATTTTGGATTCCAAACTATCGGGAACGGCTCACTTCAATAATGTTGCCAACAAGGCAGAAAAAGGTGTCAATGTTCTTCGTGCGCTCTCTGGTGTTTGGTGGGGTGCACACCCAGTTACCCAAAAACTAATATATAACGCCATAGTGCGCAGTCACTTTGATTATGGTTCCTTCCTTCTCGACCCTTGCAATGTATCCGCATTAGACAAAATAAACAAAATTCAATCGAAGTGTTTGCGTATTATTCTAGGGGCTATGAAGTCCTCCCCCATTAATGCCCTCCAAATAGAGGCTGCTGACCCCCCCCTTTTTCTTCGTAGGCAATATCTTAGTGACAGATTTTTCCTCAAAATTTTACAAAATGAATCCCACCCGTTGCTAGCTATTCTACACAAACTTGTCGATGTTACCGTCATAGGTCCCAATTCACATCAAAAAATTCCCTGTATTTTAACGAGTTACTCGAAGTTCTGTCGCCCTTCTATAATGATCGAGAAATTCCCCCGTAATCCTCTATTCCTAAATAGCTTTGAATCGTTGCTTTTTAACCCTAACATAGTACTGAATTTGGGTATTGAAAAACATTCTCCCAGTGCAAACCAAGATTTAAATAAAGTAATTGCTAAAAACTGGCCTCATTGGCTTCTAATGTTTACGGATGCCTCAAAACTGTCAAATACGAGTAGTGTTGGTGCTGCAGTGTGGATACCTAAGTTTAGTATAGTATTAAGTTTTAAAGTTCCTTCACCCTCATCGGTCTTTACAGGTGAGGCAATAGCTATTCTAGAAGCAATCTTATATTGTGAATCTCACAACCTTAATGAAACTTTAATTTTATCTGATTCAATGAGTTGTCTTCAATCAATCTCTTCCAACCCTTTCAGGTCTAAATCTCGCTTTCCTATTATACTTAAAATCAGAGAAGCGTTATATAGATGTAGAAAGAAAAACATAGAACTAGTGTTGGCTTGGATCCCAGGCCACAGTGGCATAAAAGGCAATGATTCGGCGGATTCATGTGCTCGTACAGCAATATCTAGTGGTATTGCAAGCTATCCCAAACTACCATGTCAAGATTTTCTCCCTCTTACTCATTCTCATTTATATCAGTCGTGGGAAACACATTGGCAGAATACTCGAATAAAAACCGGTAAATATTATTACGACATCCAGCCAATAATTCCCTATAAACCTTGGTATCACCGTCGGAAAAATGTTCCAAAACAAGTGGTTTCAGCATTGTGTCGCCTCCGACTTGGACACTCTTGCGTACCTGTCCACTTAGCCAAAATTAAAGTTAAGGACAATTCCCTTTGTGAATGCGGACTGGATGAAGGATCAGTCGAACATGTGTTATTTGAATGCCCCAAACTTCGTTATTCCTTATATGATTCCCTTCCAAATGATATACCCCGGCCCCTAAATGTCAAAAATATCCTTCAACTAGTTAATTCACCTTTGCTAAGCATACTAATTAAATTTATATTAAATAACAAAATTAAATTGTAAAAGTCCTGCCTATTTAATCGGTATTCATAGGTGTATTTGTTGTGTTATGTCCTGCATGTCGTAAATGTGTTGTATTTTGTTTCAGGATCGCTAAACTGTCATAGGAAGTGAATTAATTTTTAATAAGCCTTTTCCAAAATTCTTTTTTTCTCATAAATATCCCTACCGTGTAATAGCTTTTCACGTGAAATTGGCAGAATTGTGCGAAACGCGCAGATAAGCCATTAATTAAAGAAGAAGAAGAAGAAGAAAATAGAATTGTCAGTGTTGTTATGAATCTGATAATTTGGATTAATATCGAGTTGAAATTCAATGAGGAAGTATTTAAAAAAAAAATTAGTTCCCGAAATCAAACTAGATGTCGCTACTGTACCTTCTTGATTTCTCCATAACATTTCCAGTTTTCTTTCAAATTTAAAAGTATTCAAATCTCAATAAGGACCTCATATTCTATTTGTACTTTTTCATATTTGTATTGATATCTAAGTTGCGAACTTCTCAAATTTCAGTTTTTTTAATATGTTACTTAAAAGAAATGGAAATAACTGTCTTGGATCCATTTCTTTCGGTAGGGTCGCCACCTAGTGAGGTGCTTTTTTGTGCTTTCTTTTTTTTCTTAAAATTCTTTCTCATTTGTTTGACACGACCATCTTATTTGTCTGTGGACACGGCATTGACAAGCTGCAAGCTGAAGGTAAGCTGAAGGCCATAGAAGCCATGGCCGGTAAAACTTTTATTTTGAAAAAAAAAAATGCCAAGCTGCTAACCTCAAAATAGTTAATAGTCTTTTTTTCTTTACTTATTTTGTAAAAGAAAATAAAATGGGGAAGAAGAAAAATAAGAATAAAGTTAGTGGTGCAGTTAAAACTGCTGCAAAAACTGAGAAGAAATTAGCAAACAAACTAAAAAAAGAACTTGCGGACTTGGGAGAGGTTAGTCCATGCTTTTGTTTTTATTATTTATTTTCCATAAAACAATCAAAAACAATGTCAATTATATTGCATATTTGTGGTGGTAAAGAAAGAAATGTCAGTTAAACTTACCTTTTTATTAATAAGAAACTAGAAGCTTACTAACAGCTGTTACCATATTAAAAAATGTAAGATTAATAAGCAATTATTTTTCTAATATTTTTTCAGGAAGATATTGCAAAAGTAATCGCTGAAATAGAACGTGAAGAAGCCAAACGTTCTGCTGCTACAGAAAAGATTCTTGCTGGACCACCCTCTACAAGAGCATATGCTTCTTTGACACCTCATCCTATCAACAATGAGTTAATTATGTTTGGTGGAGAATACCACAATGGGCAGACGGTAAATAATTTGTTGGATACTCAAAGTAATAAAACTAAATTTTAGGTTTTAAGGAGGTCCAGAGCATCTATGGTTAGTGTTGTTGTGTTGCTTCTGTAATATTTTGTAATGGCCAATCATATGATGAGTGACCAAAAGTGCTATATCAAGCTCTTCCTTATAGAACATAGAGAAAGCATAGTTTAAGCTGTTGGTTCCAGCCAATAATTAAAGCAAGGCAATCGCCTGACTTTAGTCATGTATCAGCATGCATTGTGTCTAACGTCATTATTATTTGTAATTTTGTGTGAAAAGTTGTAGAAATAACGCCTTCCTGCATTTTTAAACAATACACCAATAACACATTGACAATGAGAAAAGTTAATGAATAAGTAACGCATAAAATGATATTTTATATGCTTTGTACTTACCCTGTTTTTATTTTATTAAAAATAATAAAATGTCATTGAAAACAGCCATTTTTTCATATAAAGCTAAGCAAATATGTTTATCTCATTCTAACAGGATGTATGCTGTATGGTTCTAATAGGGAGATAACTATTTTTGTTTTCTTCATGCCCTTTACAGTTGTATTGTAATGTAACATTACCACAATAAAGTTTACGCCATATTAAAATGCAATATGACATGTGTAATAATAAAACATGATTGGTACCAGTTGTGCTTGTTAGCCTAAATTTGTTTCTTTGTTGTTTAAAGTTCAGGCTACTATGCACCACCTAGTCCTCTCACTAATTATTCAATCCATAGAGACTTATTCCTGTGCCCCAGCAATAAGAATTTTAAGACCAAGAGCTTTTTATACCAAATAAAATAATGAGGTTACCATTCTTAGGATTGAACTTAGGATTGAACGTTGATTCTTCTTTGCGGTTCGAAAAGCATGTGGCTGGTACGGTTCAAAACTGTTTTTATCGCTTAAAGGTGCTCTATAGGATTAGACTTTTCTTATCTGAGGAGTTGCGTGTGCGCCTGGTTGAGTCTTTGGTCTTGTCCAAACTCAACTACGCGGATATTGTATATGGTCCACGACTTCTGGCTCGGAGTGATCGACTTATACAAAGATTACAGAATGCGTGTGCTCGTTTTTGCTTCGGAATACCCCGTAGAGATCACGTCACGCCATTCCTGAACGAACATCACATTTTAAAAATGAAATCAAGACGCAAACTACATCTCGCGTGCCTACTTTTCGGAGTAATAAATACAAAAGAACCATCATATTTATATAGTAGACTTGTCTGGTTCGATAGTAAAAAAAAACTAGGCAGGAGGCAATGTGCAAAGCAGCTGGCTACTGAATATCATAGAACTTCATCGTTCAGAGGTAGTTTCCGATACGCAGCATCTAAAATTTGGAATAACATCCCTCCGCCAATAAGAGATAGTAAATCACTGTTTGCTTTTAAAAAACACTTGCGGCAATACCTGATGGATGCACAGCGTGAGCTGGGTAATATCTATATGGATGTCTCACTCATTTAGCACTTTCTAGATGAGCGTCAGCGTCACTGACAAATGCTGAACTAGATGCCTTTTTGACGCAGGCATGGGACACTATTTTTTACTTTTATTTAAGCTTTCTTCTGTATGTTTGTCTTTATTCTACTGTGTCCTGTATCTGTGTTGAATAAATGAATTTGAATTCTGCAACACTAGAATTTTCTATTATTTTGATAATTTTCTGGGTGATAAATAGCTTGAACATTCTTGTATCACTATGTATGTTGCAGCACACCAATGTGAGATTTTAATTGATGTTACTTGAAAAACCGTTTGATTCAGTCCACTTTGACAATTCTTCAGGGGAAAATTCAGTAAACCAACCAATATTGGACCTCCATGCTTGTTGAAAAAGTATACAACTTCTAATTAGGACCAGCCCTAGCAAACCTAAGCTCGAGCAAGACTAGAACTCATTGTGTACAGAGAAGTAGTTTTCTTAGATGCATATGATCTAGTCAAGGTTCTTACCGCATAATAACACGGACGCTATAGCTTTGTAGGCGACTCCATGGAGCTATATTTATATACCTGTTATATTTTGTAAAGGTGTATACGAATTATTAGCAGTACGTTTAAAATGGAGCCACTGCAACAGGTCTCCAGAGATTGTTGGAAGTGTGTAAAGCTTAGCCATTCTTTGATCAGAAGCTAATGCTTATGCTGCAGCGGTTGCATTCTTTGATCAGAAGCTAATGCTTATCAGCTACGGCTTGTAGTAACACTAACAATTGTGATTCCTGCGATCGAGTTTCCAAAATGAATTCTTATTTGAAAACAGTGTTTAAATTAACCGTAAATCAGCTAACTAATGTGCCTGTTCTCAGACAGAAGTGTACAATGAGCTGTTGTTCTACAACCCAGAGAAGAATTTGTGGCGGCAAGTGAAAGCGCCGGGTGCACCGCCGCCTAGGAGCGCACATCAGGCCGTCGCCACTCCTGCTAATAAGTATGATCAATTGATCAGAATAAGTGAATTATTTCAATATGCATAGGCAACAAGACTATCGACTTCACAAACTATGATGACATGTAATATTATATTTATTGCTACTATTCTTACTCACAACACTTTGTTAATATTAAATTGAAATTCAAAACAAAATCCTTATTGCAGTCGTACCCTTAAATTACAAATTTTCCATAGTGCCCCCTCCCCCCCCAACTTCAATGAGAATCTTGTTTAGTCAAGTTTAATTGATTTATTTTTAGAGGCGAGCTTTGGGTGTTTGGTGGAGAATTCACAAGTCCTACAGAGACACAGTTCCACCACTACAAAGATTTATGGTGCTTCTCATTAGCAGAAAAGAAATGGGAGAAGGTGAGATTTAGAATAGCAATTATATTTATAAACTTCAGTGGAGGTTATATTTTAATCTGTCGACATTTGAGATCAAATTGGTCGGTTTGTGTAAACGTAGTTACTGTTAAGATTCTTTCGCTTACACTCACATTCACAAATATTCATAAGTGCTTTCAATTATAAGCTTTTCAATAAAAAAATCATCACGTGAATTTTCGCTCTGTGTACATCACATGTGTACACCGGTCACCTCCATCTTCAATTTAAATTTTTGGAATGTTTGTAAGTATTGGAATAGAAGATGATTTCACACTTTTGATGTTATTTTTCAGAGTGGCTGCTAAAGTTATACGGATAACTAAACAGTCCTTTGCAGAGTCTTTTCATTCTTTTCAGCACAATGTTTCTAGTCTCAGATTTACAAACTTAGAGTATAGAGTTCCTTTCACAAGAGCCTGCAACAACCTTGACTGGATAAATGATTTTGATATATATTCTCAACTTTTAGGTAGTGGCTCCAAACGGTCCCTCTGCCCGTTCTGGCCACCGCATGGTAACGCTGGGTCGCAAGCTGCTAGTGTTTGGCGGCTACTGCGACGACGGGCGCGACTACCGCTACTTCGACGACCTGCACGCGTTCTGCCTCGACACGAGGACCTGGAGCAGGCTCAGCGCCAGCGGCCGCGGCCCGAGCGCCAGGTCCGCGTGCGTCATGCTGCCCGCCGGGAACGATAGTGTGAGTTATGACTGTCTAGATCTATTGGTAATATTATTTTTTAACACCTTTGCTCGTAAAGCTGATGTAATTCCATCGGGCTTAAAAATGTAAAGCGGTTCATAAAAAACGCGTGTGTTACCAAAGCAAATAGTTAAGTTATAGTCCATATAAATAGATAAACCGAACCTAAACCGTAGTAATAGTAGAATCAAGAAATTGACAATCGCACGTGAAGTGTAGATGTTATGTGTCCACAACAAATCACTGTTTATGATCAAATTTTGAATGCAAAGTGTAGGAAAAATTAGAATACTGAAATTATTCACTAATTTCAAGTTGAAAACATTAAAAATAAATTAATTATAATAGCCATTATAATCTTTTAACTTCTTTTACTGCTTCTAGTTTTTTGCTGAATTGTTTAAACTGTTTAAAGTGCAGTAAAGTAATAATTTTTACTGAGTTACTGAGTATTACTGTCCGTTATACTCAGTAACTCAGTAAAAAGTTGTTTGTTAGTTTGATAGATTGTTGAAAAATATTCAACACATATTTTTTTCGTAATCATTACGTTTATACATTGAGTTAAAATTTCACGCTTTTGTACACTTTCTACAAAACTGTGACGTAGCGACTTTAATGCATGTTATCTAAGCTATTTCTTGTTAAATTGAAGTAAAAAATATACGTATCTAATATTTTCCTGTTATCCGACTGACGGACTAAATAGTTTTTTTTTACTCAGTCGTCATCCCTCGTGGGTTTTCGGATGCTATGAAAAACTCGAAAACGCAAATTTTGCCGTTACTGAAAACGCAAATTTAGGCTCGGGAGGGCAGTGGGGTATATTCCAAAGGTTACCATACTGAGTGTCGTTCACGTACCAGTTGATAGTGTACGGCGGGTTCTCGCGGTCGCGCGACGGCCGCACGGAGCGCACGTACACGCACACGGACCTGTTCCGGCTGGCGCCTAAGGGCGGGGCGCTCACGTGGCGCGCGCTGGCCGGCGGCCCGCACGCGCCGCCCGCGCGCGCCTCGCTCGCCGCCGCCCTTAGCGCGCACACCGGCCGCGGGTACGTGTTCGGCGGCGTCAGCGTACGTATACCCGCACTGTTGTTAGATACTGTATTCGTTCTGCCTCTCGTCTTTCTAGACTAGGAACAGTTGACAGTGTTGAAGACTTGAACCACATTTTCTTCGAATGCCTCCTCCATGATTGCTCCTCTTTTATTAGTTCTTTAATATCCGCCCGCATTTCCCTTCCCACGTCCATGCAAATCATTTTAATATCAAATTTCATAACAGAACATAATATCCTATTAATATTATAAATGTGAAAGTTTCTTTGTTTGAATGTTTGTCGGTCAATCACACCGAAACTACTGAACGGATTTTGATGAAATTTGGTATACAGATAGGGTATTAGCTGACTTAGATAATGGATACTTTTTATCCCACTGAACATATCCATAGGGACCACGCGGGCGAAGCCGCTAGCGAAAGCTAGTTCAGTTATAAATATATCATCATCAGCACTTTTACGTCCCCACTGCAGGGGCTCAGGCCTTCCTTATGGATGGTTAAGGAGGATGGGCCATGACCCTCCACGCTGGCCCAATGCGGATTGGAGGGTATAAACGACTGCAAATGCAGCCGGGACCAACGGCTTAACGTGCCTTCCGAAGCACGGAGTAGCTCGAGATAATAATTTTTTGGTCAACCATCCCGTGGCCGACTCTTGCGAAAATTGCTTAACGATTTAATACTGATCGGCAAAAAATAAAACAGTATGAATAACCAAATAAGAGTTTAAAATAATATATTGGTAGAAAAACCGATATATTAATACCTAATAAAAAAACTACTCAATATCTATCAATAGGTACAGAGGTCAACGTACGAAATTATTTCTGTTGAGCATCCGTACTATAGTTGTTTTCTCGTAACTTCGCCCAAAAAAATTATAGCCTATGTCACACGCATATGATGTACCATAATGACAATAATATTTTGTATGTTAGTTATATGTTTTAAAATAATATTTAAATGAGATTTTATCAAATGTGATTTTTACTTTTAATTGATAGAATTTATGAGCATCCTTTATTTTTTATTTTATTTATATTTCTTTTATTTTTTATTTATATAATAACTTTATCCAATAAACGTTGCAAGATGATATACGATACTATGATAGTTAGCGATAAAATATTAAGGTTTAAAATAGTAGTTTTACAAATATCAATTTATAAAATACACAGTGCTTATAAATGTATCAGGATGTAGAAGAAACTGAAGAAGACATCCGCGGCGAGATAAGTGATGAGCTGCTGATGCTGGACCTGGAGACAGGCAAGTGGCACAACGTGACCCTCAAGTGCGACCAGGTCAGTCGGCCGGTGGAAGAGCAAACGGCCGCTGCCGATGAAAAACCCGACGAAGCCGTCACTGGTATGACTGGAAATAATTATCAGTAAATGTTTAATGTAACACACACACAGACACACACACACACACACACACACACACACACACACACACACACACACACACACACACACACACACACACACACACACACCCACACGCACACGCACACACATATACACACTTTATTAAATTTGCATTACAGAATTGAACATAATTACACATTAAGTTTATTCAGCAATGTTGTTTGTATCTATATTAGTACTGTTTGAATAATACAATTTTGACACAGACATGATGTAAGTATCATACACAAAAACACACACAGACGCACACACACACTAGCATGTAATGTTTATTTTTGTTCTTATTTTAATTTCGAGGGTTGGCAAGACAGTAGTTCAATAATATGGGGGGCGTGGTCAATATAACGGAAATGTAGTATACCGTAACAATAAATAATTAATTAAAAAAATATGACTGCTGAAACAAACAAGTGGGTGAAAGATTTTGTTTTGCCTATCAGGTAAATGCGCGTGTGCTGTACCAACCTAACACGCCACATTTTTCTTTTCTTTTTGTAGTAGTGACAGACGAGGTGTTCACTATGAGACTGGGGGCGGGGGCCGCGGCGAGCGCGGGGGTCGCGTCCCCCTGCGCCCCCCGCGCGGGGGCGGGGGTCGGGGGGTAACCGCCCCTCCCCACGCATGTCCTGCATGCTGGCGGTGCAACGCGCCACGCTCTACCTGTACGGCGGCGTGCTGGAGAAGGACGAGAAGCAGTTCTATCTCGGAGATATGTACAGCTTAGGTTAGTTTCACCTTGGTTTACAATGTTATTTGTAATATGTTGTTGTTGAGCAATTTTCGCAAAGGCCGGTCACGGGATGGGTGACCAAAAAATATTATCTCGAGCTCCTACCTGGTTCGAGAGGTATGTTAAGCCGTCGGACCCAGTTGCATTTGCAGGACGTTAATACCCAATCCGCATTGGGCCATCGTGGGGGTCATGGCCCATTATCCTGTAAGGAAAGCCTGAGCCCTTGCAGTGGGGACATAAATAGGCTGATTATGACGCTTCCCATGGGAACTATTCTCATGAATTAACATGACATCTTAACGCCTATTCTATCTCACCGGCAAATGTCATCCGAAGAAACGTATTGTCTGATAACTTGTGATCCAACAATGAAATGACTGACCTTGCCTCTGACGCACAGATCATCTTAACATGATTTTAACAAAATTGATTGGAAAACGATTGAAAATTTCCGGAATTTTCGTTCGAGGACTAATAATAGGCCTTCAGGTGCCAAGTTAATTTGTGGTGGTTATACAATGAGTTTCAACTAACATGACTCATTTGGAATCTTCGTTTGCGTAGAGCAGATCTACCGATTCCAATGATGTCGAAACATATGATTAGAATGTATAATGAGTCTTATTTCAATACCGCCAATGTGTAAAATACAGCACTAGGTATTCATCTCGCTCTCACTCGGCGGGGCTAAGGCGCGTTGCTATTTGGTGGATTTTTTACCGTTCTGCGCAGGTACAGTGGGGGAATGGAAAGGTTCGTCAAATTTTAAACAGACTCCTTTGAAATCGCGAGCACTTACTACCTTATAGCACTCATTATAATACTGCGTAGAAAACCATGTTAAACTATTTGTTTTTATTGTTTTATCCATTACCCCAAATTCAAAATTGTCATATTTTTCTTTACGTGTAAAAACCACAAACGTGACATTGGCGGAATTGTGTAAACACAAATAGGCCATGATTTAAAAAAGAAGAAGGCATAGCATTGACATTAAATAAAATTGACATTGGCAATACAGAACAAATCATAACATGCTCTTTTTGGGTAATATTGGTGGTGATTATTGAGCTGTTGTAAGCAAAATTCGACTTTATGGTGACGGATTTTTTCTTTCTCCCGCTATACATCGGTGAGCTACATTAGTCACATACCGATCATGATGAAAACGGAACCGTAATACGTTATATTTAACTTTACACCTTAGTTTTTGGTCTTATTTTTAATATTTGTTTATTTTTATTGATAGATCTACACAAACTAAACGAATGGAAAACAATTATAGAGCAGCCCTCGCTGCCGGATTGGCTCGGATCCGATTCGGAAGACGAAGATTCCGGTTCCGAAAGCGAATCAGATGACGCAGAAGAAAGTGATGATGAATGAACATGCCCGATACATCACTACAAATATACTTTACACACCACGATGTTCTTTTCCCTCAAATATAAATATGAACCTAGTGCGGAAGTCCTACAGCAGATTATCGTTTGTAGCTTAAGTTATAAGTATGTCAGTGGATCTGATTATCATTGCAATTCATAAATATTTTCAGTGTAAGGTTTTCATCTTAAAACTATTATGAAACTCCCTACATAATATCTAAAATAGGGATATTTTTGTGATAATATTTGTTTTCCCATTATTACTTTAAGCATAATCAAATAAAGTTATTTTAATATTACTTACTCTTTTTATTATTATCAAATGTTTATTAGCGCAGCAGCGCTGTTGTGGTTTTTTGTTATGGTTTACTTTTGTTTCTGTCACCATGCTCCTGTCATTTGTGTGGAAGTCACTGGATTACCAGATGTTACGCCTGTTAATGTGAGAGGAAAATACACACAGATATATTGAAAGTCAGCGATACATATCTCTTACCAATTGAAATCTATTTTCGCGAAGTACTGAATGCCAGAAGACAAATTTGAAAACTAAGATAATTGTCCAAAATTCATTAAAAGATGATAAACAAAATACAAATTATTATATCGAAAATAAGTCTTTCTTTGTAAATTTAATAAAAATCAAGGTTTAATCTCCACTAAACCCAGACAGTTTTACCATGACTAAGTCATTTTTTATGTGAAACAAATTAAACAACAGATATACATGTGTTATTTTTTTTATTTATGTACACAAATTCATACCTACATATCAAATCTTCATAAAAAATTTAGTAAATCTACTGTTACATTAAATACGCTTGCTCATTAGCTCCGTATAACACATTTTGACATTCATTGTCATTCTCAAATTCTAACGTATTATTCTTAAGTAGATAACCCATTAATCATTATATTTATTTATCGAGCAAGGTTTTGTTAACAAGTTGCAGTGTAAGCAATAAACAATTAGGTATTCAAATAGTTAATAATGACTAAGGGTTTCACCCTTGCCTGTATGCCGAGCTGCCAATAATAATACAGCGTCGAAAGTAAACACAGATTTTAACTTATACAATTAGGTTACGATCTCGAAGCAACCTTGAAACTTGTTATTTACATTAGATGCCGATTGTTTAGAACCATTGTTACGTATACACTTTAGAATCATATCAAAAGATATTATATAATAATAAAAACTCAAGTGCACGCGATAACGAATTTAGTTGTACTTGAAATTTCTACTATTTTTGAGATATTTTTCTATCTAACAGATGCAACTAATTACGTATTTCACGTTTCCACGAACGCTGCTATCACACTAATTTTGAGAAAAAAATACCGCTGCCAAAAACATCTCAAAACACAGCTTCAAACGAAAATAAACTGACTAGATTTTTTCTCAAATCACATGTGACGCAATTTTACAGAAAATTTTTCTTTTTAAACTATTCGTTGATGTTCTCGAATGGGTTTCTGTTCTGTCTCGCTAGGCAGTCTTCAATGAGATAGGTAAATGAAACTATGCAAACAGTTATAAGAGATGCTGTGTTATCAAACTATATGCCCATTACCTCCGTTCTCTACTAACAGATGCATACTGGCAGTGAACCAACACTTTACCCTGTTATACGACGTAATATAACTTACATAATTCTCCACTAACAACATCACACCAAATGCATTGTTATTTGACGTTTGATGCTTTCGCAAAATGTAAGGTCTTTACAATAAAGTTGTTGCATTATAAATGTGTATGTAGCCCAAACATCAAATATACAATTATTTGATTACAAATCTAGATCTTTTTGTGTTTATATAAAATGTTAAATAAGCTAATAATATTTACAATACAATGAAATATTTCATAACAATGATTTTCGATTACTTATAAGATCCCCTAGAATTCAAATAACTATGAAATAAGAAAATTGCTTAAGAAAACATATGCACTATTTATATGACGAAAACAACAAAGGTTCCAAAAAAATATTGAAACTTGTTTACGAAGATATCTTCAATAACATACAGTTTAAAATATGTTGTGTTGTATATCAACCATGTGCAATATGAAGCCGAGTAGTTATGCAAAAAGTATACATATAATACATAGGTATATATAAATTACTCTTAAGTAGATGGCACATCACACTGATATGATTGGTCCCCGTGACTTGCACATATTATCTGCAAGCATTTTTTTACGTGAATATCAGTAAAAATGCCATGATACAGTGAACATATGTATTGCTATCAAGTATGTCCTTAAGAAGATACGCTTAGGTATATAGTGCATGACTACGGGAGTTTTCAACATTACATAAACTATATAAGAGGATTTACATATGAGATGATCAGAGATATCTAAGTTATAAAACAATTATTGATTTTTTTAAGCACTGAACTTAATATCGGCGGATCCCAGCAAGGGAATCATCACGTAATGAATAGAAATGCGACTTGTTAATGTAATAAAATTTTAATTAAGTATTCCACACCGACTGCCTTACCTCGTCTTTCCAAACTTCAGAGCTCTGTACTATATTTTTAAATAAGTGTTGTTTTTGAACATAATACTCAAGAGCACCTACGCAAAGAAATCTGCCGTGTCATACAGCCTATGTGGTACTTTCACTTAAATTTCTTTAACTACTTATTTTGCATTAAACAATCCCAATACTGTGGCATAAATAGTATATAAAATGTCAAATAAAAAATTGGATCAGGAATATCCAATTGTCACCTCCCTGTAATGCCTGTGCCTGTACTTTAAACATTGTGTTCTAGGCGTCAAATCCGTGGTGCTTTTTTTCACAACAGATAAATACTAGAATTCTATTTGTAAAATGCACGCAAATAACGTTTTCCTCATTCATAATGTACTTCAGATTGTAGTGAGAAAAAAGCCATGGATCTGACTCTAAGGACACATTTATTAGGAAACATCCAGAATGAATGTTCTGTATGCATCAGCAACTAGCTGCAACATTCAACTTTACAACGAATTATTCACATTTATATAATCTTATCACTACAAATTCATTATGCTTAAATTACTTATGGAGTAGTTAACTAGTGAAGTAAAGCTGAAGCCAAAATAATTGCCGAATAAATAAGTGCTAGTGATGGGCGATTGTATCTTTGTTAATACATTTTTTTTTTATTTAAAAAGATATAATATTAAGTAGTTAATTTAAACGTCTAAAAGAATTTTTGGTGTAAAAATAGCATAAATAATTAAATAATTTACTATACAACAACCGCCCTATAAAAAATGCAATTATCATTACATCAGTCGATTAAACGTATAATATAAAGCTTACGATAAATGAATCGCGAGTAATCTTTTTATAACAAATTAATCGAAAGCAAATCAGTCTCTTACGTTATAATGTTATGACTAAGTTTTATACACATTTTATTTAATGATACTATATCTGATGTGATTTCACGCATGTACTTTGATTTCAAAGGTAAAATCTATATTTAGTTCATTAGTAAGGAGTTGTATTATTATATTTTTTTGTTATGTACTATGATACATATAAAAAAGTACTGTGAAATCCACACAAAATAATCGTACAAGATCATTCACACTCCATACATACTCATGAAAGTTTATCATGATAATATTTACTATCTAATTATAATGTACATACGATATTTACAAACGAAAAAAAACAATCCGTCATATAAGAAATATGAGAAATTTCCTCATATGTGAATTCCATTATTTAAGTATAAGGTGATAGAAAATAATAACCATTATTATTTTTTATTGTCATCTATCGAGAAGATTCGGGATAAAATAATTTATTTCCGTACGCTGACATCGGTCCAGTCGATATATATCACAGGAGCTCACACTGACTAGGCTAACTACGTACCAGTTCATTATTTCACTGTGCAGAAGTTCAAATCAGACGTTCATCAAGATTACACTATGTTACCCAGTGAAGCGTCTTCCACATTAACTTAAATTAAACACTGGGAGCACACTTTGAAGTCTCAAGTTAACTCACATTCCGTGCAGAAGGAATATTTTATACACTTTTAACACAGGGAGGTCTGACTGAAGTCCACGGGATATTTTAAGGTTTAAAACAGATCCGTGACTATAGTTCCGAACCACGCGCAGACGACAGGCAACGCGTATGTGAACAGTGCCTTCTGTAAAGACGGTCTGTCCGCGGCGGCCGTCAATGTTCGGTCCTCGGGTCCGGACTCGGGCCGGGTGTCCGCCGGTTGTTCCACGGACGCGGTGTCCGTGTTCCCGCCGGCCGTGTCCGTGTCCGTGTCCGGTGGGACGTCGGCGACGCGACCGCGCACGTTCACGTTGTTGGTGCCGGGCGTGTCTATGATGTTGGGCACGAACGGTGTTTCCGGTTGCGGCGCCGCGTCCGGTTCGCCGTCCGTTTCTGGTGACTCCTCGAATTCCGGTATGTGACCTGAACCTGTTGACAGATGAATTGTTCATTACATTGGTAGGACATGAATTCGTTTTGGGTTACTCGGTGCTACAATTGTATTTTCGCATTAGTTTCAGGACACTAATTTCGTGCGATGCGCATTTTTTTGATGAAAGTAGTTTCACGAAACTAATTTATTTTCGATTTACATGGTGAAACTAATTCCATGACACCATTCTCGAATAGTAAAGCTTTGATGTTTGAGTAGCTCGGTGGTATAGTGAATAAACGTTAGCATTGTTGTTAAGTAAGGTAGGTCACGGGATGGGTGACCAAAAAATAATTATCTTGAGCTACTCCGTACTTCGGAAGACACGTTAAACCATCGGTTTTGGCTACATTTGCAGTCGTTAATACCCTCCAATCCGCATTGGGTTCGCGCGGAGGCCATATCCATAAAGAAGGCCTGAGCCCCTGCAGGGGGGACGTAAGAAGGCTAATAATGATGACGTTAACACGGCCATTGTCTTAAAGATACTGGTTTGTTACACGCCATTCGAAAGCACTTTCACATATGCCGAAATCACTTTCGTATTGTAAATTCGGATTAACAAGTATATTACCTATTTCACCATAGTCGTCGTCATCTTCCGTGTCATCGTCATCTCCGTGATCTCCGGACCCTGATCCGGAGCCGGCATCCACCAGGTCCTGTCGCGACTGTGACATCTGCGGGCTGGTGTCTGCAATAAAAACTATACGTTAATATTTTACTATAGAATATATATTGTTTTCTTTCCAGCTCAAAGGAGCACTAAAAGTAAGAAGTGAGAATGCAAGTATGCTTATTATCGGATTAAGAATACTCGATGTTTTAAGCAATCTCCTTATTTGTAAAGTAAAAACGCATAAAACAAGTCTATACCAATTAGAGCAGTGATTCCCCGATTGATTTAGGTGGACCCCCAGGGGTCCACGAGGAATGGGGTCTACGTTGGCGTGAAATAAAAATAGGGGTTCACAAGTTGTAATTTGAGGTTTTGGGAATATGGCAAATATGTAGCAGCAGGGGGGGTCCACCGAAGCAAGTATTTTTTTTTAAATGGGGTACGAGAAAAAATTGTTTGGGAACTTCTGAATTAGAGTAATCGACAATTACGGCATTGTTACTAGATCATCGCCATCTTTCATTCAATTCATTTTCATTTTACATGTAAAAATGAATTAATTTACTTGACATTGGCAGAATTGTGCGAAATGCGCAGATAAGCCATTAAGAAAAAAAAAGAAGAAGAAGACATTGTTACTGCAGGCTGCCACAATATGTCAATTTCCTACAATTGATTTTAAACTTCACCCGCAATGTTAAGGTTTAAATCAAGTGGAGAAATTTTACGTTTCTGTATCGCTTGACGTGATGTTGACTTATATTTATCGATGTCTCGATATTTCAGCTTCGGGTCAAATTGAAAAACTTCTTTTTAAGAAGTCAGTTTGAAAGCGTCCAGGACAATGTCGTGTTCTCAGGTGTACGATGTATATTTACACCAATATCGAAATTAATTAATATTACGAGTATATAAAGAAGAAAATTTGTATGTTGTTTTGAGTGGTTAGAGAGTGCAGTATGTCCAGGATCGTCCCCGTTGTAGGCGTCCCTGTGCCTGGCGGTGAGGGGCAATACTGACCTGTGTCCCGCCACTGCACCTCGAGCCCGTTGTATGCGTCCCGCAGCCTGGCGGTGAGGGCCCGCAGCCGCTCCTGCATAGTGCGCGCGGCCTGCACGCCCCCCGGCACCGCGCCCCCGCGCACCTCCGGGTTGGACGCCAGCGCCGCGCCCCCCTCGCCCGCCGGCGGGACCGTGTAACTGTAGCCGGAACGAACGCATGTGTCACTTTTGAAATAACTAATCGCTATGAACGATTACGAATATGGGCCAAATTGAAAACACGAGCTTAGCGAGGGTTTTCATTAGCACGAATTCGAAAAACCTTTTACGCTTAAGTTCCTTACAATATTTTTCAATGCTTTTTGCGAGGAAATAAAACAAATATATAGGTTAATTAAACTAAGTATGTATTAAAGGTAAAAATTAAATGTGATATTTGAACATGTTTTCGTGTCATACATTTTTATTTGAAAATATTCGTTCTAGGCTCCTTGAAATACTTTTGCCTCGAAAGTTTGACATATTTTCATCAATTTTTTTTAAATTTGAACGGATTGCGAAGGGTCGTGGGTTATTCCCATCTCAGAGTTCAAGGGATAAAGTCGATTTTTTAAGCATTTCTCATTAAGAGCAATATAATGTATTTTATTAATATCACAGTAAAAAAGCTTATAATGTTTCACACACCGATAAACATTGGATGAGTACCTGGCGAGGGCGGTGCCGTTGAAGCAGGGCGCGCTGGTGACGCTGGCGGGCGCGCACAGCAGCGCGGGCAGCTGCGCCCAGTAGCGGCGCCACGCGTGCAGCCGCGCGCGGCACTCGCGCACCAGCCGCTCCAGCGCCGCGCCGCCCCACTCCGCGCTGCCGCCGCCCGCCGCGCCGCCTACGCCGCCTACGCCGCACCACACGTATACAAAGTTATCATTCATTCGTCTACCCAAAAATAGAGATGAACGTTTTTATCGACGCTAACGGCGATATCGCGAAGCAAAGACAACATCGATGGTGAATCCCGATGGAGATGTTCCACATTTGACGTTCCACTTCAACCCAAATAGAATGACACCGGAGCGGCCGAGTATGATGAACTTCTATTCATATAGAACGAGAGAAAGACTCACTTAAATTAATTACAGTGACTGAAGTGTTGGACTTTGTACATAAGTTCAGCTAACTCACTACCTCCCTGAGAAAAACCTTCCAACTCCGACTGTAGTTGTTTCAGAAGCTTTAAAAAATTAAAACCAAAATAGTAATCAAATAAACGAAACGAACGAATCACAGAAAATTTCACGATCACCCACCGTGCACGTCGTCGGTTTTCGCCGAAGGCTTCTTCTTCTTCGAACCCCTCTTCCCTTCGAAATCGAACGCTCTGTAGTCTATCTCGGAGCTAGCGGCCGCCGGCTCCGGGGCCGCGTCCCTCCGCCGTCTGTCGTGTTCGTATCGTTCGTACTCCTTCAGCTCCATATTCCCTCTCATGTACTGTAAGAATCTCTCTCTGAGCTTAGCCTGTTCGGCCAACTCTTGAGTCGCTCTCCTGATCTCCGGCACTCTAAATCCGAACATCGGGTCGTCTCTAACGCTCTCGAATGAAGTCTCGATCTCGAAATCGTCCACGTCGTTGTCTCTGTCCCAAGAATCTGAACGAATAGACCGTTTGTTCCGGTCCGGTGCGAAGAACGGTCCGGCGCCACCTCCTCCCCCGCCTAGGACTGGTTTCCCGCAACCGGCGAATATCTTTTGCGATATCTCCTGGTTGTGCTCCTGGAAACTCATGATCGCCTCGGATATCTTTATGTCGATCGGTTCAACCACCATCGCTATGTTGAAAGGTCCGAGCAATCTATCGGCTACTTTATCGATAGCCTCTGTAAATAAAAAGACAACACTTTCTTTAGATATAAAAACTTCTTGTTAAGACGAATGTATTTTTTTTTCTGCGGATTTAAAAGACAACACTTTCTTTAGATATAAAAACTTCTTGTTAAGACGAATGTATTTTTTTTTTCTGCGGATTTATCAAGGTTAGAACAGGACAGATCTTGTTCTATTTAAAATTGTGTAATTTTTTTCTATTTTGGCGATGTCCTCTAACCATAAGGCATGGGCCGTCAAAGGATGTGCATAAAGCTACAAAGTAAGTTCGAAGCATTTCATTTATAGTGTCAGTCACATGTTTTGCTAATAAAATTTTAAAGAAAGTTGAATTGATTTGAATTATCAAGCAATAGTATCAGTTTAGTTACGACACATTCTCGGATACTTTAAGTACCTGACAATGTTTTCTATTTGGACATGACGCATTACTCCAGAACTGACCCATAATTATCGTTCATTTGCCCTACAATAAAAAAAAAGTAATGAGTGTGACCACAGACCGATGTAAGCGTCCCAGTTGTCTCCGAGATCGGCGTGCGCGGGCAGACACCCCCGCAGCACGTTGTGGCAGTAGCGGCTGCACGCCGGCGTGTCGTCGCCCATACAACTGCCGCAGAACCTTAGGCGGGCCCACGCGGTCACACATTCCGACGTTAGTTTCACCTGAAACAATAACGGGACGTGTTAATTTATAACATACTTAATTAGCAATTTTTTCCAGCTTTAGTTTAAAATTATTTTGGACGCATAAAGGTTTAATTATCCGATCAAATGAACTAACACGTCTCAATTCGACATTTTCTCTTCTGTAGTTGTCAAATATCTTTCGGCGGGCATTGGTTTAACTGACTTTAGTTCTCGTTTTATAGTAAGGCGGATCGGGTTAATGCATTTAGAATGGTTAGAGCAGAGTTGTTCATTCTTTATTACATTCGGGCTTAACGGAAGATTCATATAATTACGAAGGGCAACTGAACAGTGCTATTTAGTTACTCTGTTTACTACTAGTCTGGAACTTCCTTCCTTCTGCGGCAGGCAATTCATTGGATTCAATTTGGTGGGAATTTTAGAATTTACTTGGAAAGGTACTTTTAAAATTTTTCTGGCCTCGTGTTGAGCAGCCTTGAGTTAGAGATACACATTTGCATGTTGCGTTGTGTCGCGACAGAAAAATATCCGTTTGATACTCATATGTGAAAGAAGACGCGACAGCAAATACAACGGTTGTGTTGTATGTAACAAATGCGTTTCCATCTAATGTTTAAGCATACAATGTATAATATTGTTCATGTTTATTGAACATGCTATTTAATATTGCTGGCATTAGCACTTATGAAGATGAGTAACGATAAAACTATTTAGACCCGACTCGAAACAATATTTATTATTCGACAGTTAATATTACCTAATCAATCTAAATATATAGCATTTGTAGTTGCTAAAATCATAGCAAATAGACTATATTTAATACGACTCATAGCAAATAGAAACGATACCAAACTAAATTTTAATCATTAGCAAACCACCACATGTCGCATTAGCGGCCGGCGCAGGCGCCTAATGGGGATCAACGAACGACAAATTTTGCGTCCAGACATTCGCCTCTATGATTCATAGGCAAGGTCGGCCGGAATATTTAACAGGCGAACGTCGACAACGATTATAATATGAAATTGATTGAATAAACATGGATATCAATATACATGCTGTAATAAATAAACTAATACGTTTTATAGAGTTGCACACGACGAAAGACGCATATTCATTGGTGCATAGAGCCCGCATGTGGTGTGCGAAAGATTAGTTTGTAATCGATACATAGTTGAATATTATAATACGAATGGACTTTGAATCTTTTAGTCATGTTATGATTGTGATGTCATTTACTTTAAATAAAATCTCAACTATTATATGGATAATTCCATTTTTCAACCGAAATCTTTCAGTAACTCTAAAAATAATTTATTAATTTAATAAATTATAACTTTTTGCACTGTTTCAAATGATTGACCACCCCTGGCGGAGGCCGCTCATTCGGGGAGTCATTTTCATTGACCGCTAGCCCGCGTGCGAGGATTGGTTGATTTTGTAACGCACTCAAATAGGGATTTCTCCCAAACGCATACAACTGAACAATTATTAGTTATTAATCTCAGACGGTTTAATGACGGCGCTATTACAGGTTTACTTCAATTACTCATTATCCCGCTTTAGTACAAAGACGAAGTTAATGTCGTGGGCGTGCTTTTTCAGTTTGCCTTAAGGCAAAATTAAAAGTCAGTGGGTATAAGTGTAGTTATATAAACATAACCAAAGGTCAAATTATATATTAGCCTGGAGAACTAAAAGTAGGTAATTAATCTATAACTGATCCGTTCAATTCATTTGCGACACGTATGAATTCCCAGCTTTAGGAGTGATATACAGCTCGTCGCATATTATTTTATTCGGGTGTTGAAATGTAATGCGTAACGGGTGCTCTATTTGAATAATGTTGCCATTATGATGCCTCGCATCTCTCATCGTCGAGCCCACATGTGTCATCGAGGATAAAACAACAGTATGAACCTTTATAATTATTAGGCTATAAGCGAAGCAATTTTTCAAAGGTCCAGCATCGGAAAGGTGCTCAAAAATTTTGTAATAAATTATTTTACGGATACGGATTTTACGTAACACAAAATTTAAATTATATATGTAAAATTTATCATATTTATTTAATTTATTATGCCGTACCGTATTTTCATTGCCGTAATTAAAAACACTTAACGCCGGCTTTAGAAAACAGAAAAATAGAGACACAATGGCGCCAATTCTGTTGTACCACGATTTAATTTCTATTTGTTTTGACTATTTTCCACACTCACATATACAAATCAAGGGAACATAAAATATAATAAGTTTACTTCGATTAATTTTTTTCACAATTAAAAACGCTTGACAGGACCAAACCTAAATTTAGTCTAGTCTGCGCAACAGACTTGCAACCATTCACTACTAATTACGTGCAAGAAAATTTTCTCTAACTACTGGTAGACATTTAATGGACAATTTTACGGTGAAAATGAATGTTTATTATCCAATTACGCCGTTAAACGTATGTAAATTAAGCAATCAAGCTACATTAAGTCTCTCATATCAGTAACAAGCCACATTAATGACACTCACCTGACGATATTATTGTTAAAAAGTTCTAAAGTTTGGTCGCATGCTATGGCTATGAAATTTTTTATAATCTATACTCTGAAGACGGAAGATTTAATTGTTTGCTTGCATTGGAACAGACTCCAAATTCTTTCACCTACAACATACGCGGGTGGCATAGACTATAATTTATACGGACTAAGAAAACAGCGCTAGTATGTATAATATAGATTTAACTTTTCCTTTACTGATTGACTGACAGACAACCTTCAGGCAAATCTGTTCCTTGAGGAATGTAGGCGAACACTAATAGATAATTTTGGAAACCCCAACCCCTAAAGGGATATTGAAGGGAGTGGAAAGTTTGTATGAAATTCGGAGGGTTAAGTTTTGAACTTAAAATCGATAAAATTGTATTTTTAAAACTTGGTTAGGAATTAAGTATGACGTATTACAAGATTTCTACAAATTCTGCCCCCAAGGGGCCGTCCTTTAATCACGTGATGCTTTTTCAGGATTTTTTAACCCCCTTGGTGATAGATACATGGTGATATTCAAGACTAAAAATCATGTGTATTTTTTGACGCCGCTTTTCGGTTTAATAATCGCGCGTTTGAGGAAAAATACGACCCCCCCCCCCTCCTTGTGATATTTCGTGATTTTGAAGATGGTAAATAGTATAGGAGAATATCATTTATATACCTACCGCACGGCGAATCTGCTAGACGGGGTTTCAACTAGCATCCGACTAAATAATAATACGTCTCGTCTTGATGTTTTCTCGCCTGTCATTCATTTGCTATAGGCGGCCATTTGTTTGAACCAAGTAGTAAAGTCATAAAATAACGTAAAGGTAGTTTGATGATGAAAGGCTAATGGCTATAACTAAGAAGCAAAGCGGCCTATCAGTTACCTGCATCATGTTTCGTACGACGTCGGCGCCGGCTTGCAGCGCCTTGTGGAAGGTGCGGGTGGCGACGAACGCGCGCCGCAACTGCACAGACAACTTTTGCGGGACGTCCTCGAACGGCTTTATTTCACGCATGTGCTCGTTCACACATGACAAATACCTGTGACAATTAATTTATTCATTAGATTATAATTCCATTAAATGAGATTAAGCATTCAGACATAATTTGTAGTATTTTTAATAGGTATAAATTAGAAAATTATAATAGAAACAAAAGATTTTTTAAATAATAAAGAAATAATGAAATAAATAAGTGGATATGGAAAAGGGACGCTTACTATCCTTTTCATTCCAGCCTACTTTTACGTTAATAAAATGCAGCGGTTCTCAAACTTTTTGGTAATATAACTCTTTTGGAAAACACGGATCCTAAAATAAAACGAAACCAATATTTATCTAGACTCCCAAAATTGCTGTGCCTTCGCGAAGCTCACTTTGAGAAACTCAAGTCTAGATGGGCCTAGTATACGTTTATACCTAATTAAATTAAAAAATATTTATAATTGCAAGTTTTTTTGTTTACAAACATTACATTGCGTATATTTGAACTTGAAAGCATTTATTAGCGCGATAAAAATATTAACTCCTGTGATTAGTATCGGGCAATGTTGCGTGCCATGTATTCTAGATATGGGACATTGTAATCGAGCTACAATTAAATTCTAAACGACACAATTTAAATGACTCAATTACAAAGTAAAGAATAGCTTTAAATTGTAAACAGAGTCAGATTACTCGCATTGTATACTTATCCATAACGCATTTTCCAGTGGCTTTTATAGCGCGCTATCGTTTTAATAGTTTGTTTACGTGTCCATAACAATAAAACTGTCCGTTTAAATGTTTTATAAGTCTACCGCGGACAAGAATAAGTTTCTTAAAATTTGAGATTCACACCGCGTACGAAAATCTTTTTGTTAAAACTTATTATAGGTACTTTAATCTTTTTTTTTTACTAACAATGACAATATTTTTTTAAACAATGTATTTTTAAAATGTTTATAAAATATACTCGACTGATATTAATTACTTGCCATAGTTCAAATATACTGGTCAACGGGGTCAGCTCATTAGTAGTAAATAATATTATGACCGACCGATATTTGATATAAAATTAGGAACAGACTACTTATAAATAATATTATTAGCTAATGCCTGTATCAGCGTTTGAGGAAATTTTACCCCTAAAAGGGTGAAATAAACAAGAAACTTAATTTTTGTGAGCTACTCATAAAAAATAATTATAAACCAATTTCAGCAAATGTGGAAATTCGACCTTCAATTGGATAAAATAACGGTAGGAAGTTTCTATGGAAGTCCGTCATTTTTAAGCTCGAAATATAAAACTTCAATATTGAGCTACTGATTAAATTACTGAATATATGTATGTTTCAACAATTTGGAAACTACTAGTTGAAATAGAGATTATGTAAGTCTGTATGCATGAAAATTATACAATTAAATTTTCGGAAAGCTAGTACCTAAAAATAAAAAAGTTGGTTAAAGTAAATGCTATTCGATTGACCATGTTTCGAGTTGAACCTCTAAAGTGATGTCTATTGAACCATTGATTACTGAGACGACCACAAAATGATCTCATCATTATGTAGATGTCATGCGCGGCCATTATAACGTAGCTTGAGTAATATTAATATACAACCATTGAATATTAATAGTATGTTATTATCATAGGATATACCTACATACACTAAAAAAAACAAATTCCTATGTGACAATATACAGTATTACGCTATCCGGATTGTTATTCGGTAATAAAATCTGTTCTAGAATCAAGATTTTATTTCCTTAAACCCAGCGCCGGCTCAATCAAACTTGGCGCCCTAGACAAAATAATAGAACTTAGCGCTCAAGGCGAAGCACTAGTATGATGCCAATAAGAAATTACAACAAACTAAAAACCTTATGCAGGCACACCGATTTAATAATGAGAAAAGTAATTCCTTAGTCTGGTCTGAAAATTTTGTACATTTGAATACCGCGGACATGTGCAAAGAACAAAAGTATTTTTTAAGGTAACCAAACATAATCTAGACAGTTGTCTAGTTTGCCTATATGAACGGGCCGGTATACTGTGCCAGCTGTGTTCGACGTCGAGGTCAGAAATTGATTTATATATGTACATAGATGCTTGCTTTAATATAATATTTGAGTACAACTTTTACTGCACTTACTTTTCATCGAAACTGTACTGAGAATTGAGTACCGTGAACATCTTCTGGTACAGGATACCGAAGAATTTGTCCATCATAGCGTCGAACTCTACGTCGCCTTCCGTGTAATACCTGCCGACAAAATATAATTCAAAATTAACGTTATTGTAGAAAGATACTATTGGTCAAACGATCAAGAACATTTTATCGTATTTAATTCATTCAATGAGTATTTAATCTATACATTTATAAGACGTCTCATTACTTAACATTAGAGATAATCGAGTCTTAGCCAAGTGGTTCGCACGCCTTTTTCAAGGTATCGCCATCTCTGAGGTCCCGGCTTCGATTCCCGGTCGGGTCAATGTAGAAAATGAACTTTTCTATATTGACTCGGGTCTGGGTGTTGTGGTACCTTCGTTGTCTCAGATACTCAATAATACGGGGGCTTTAGCAACTCATCTTGGAATCTGAGCAATGTATGTGATGTTGTTTAATATTTATTTATTAGAGATATTATTATATTTGATAAATGTTGCATTCACAATGCTTTATATCTTAAAGAAATATGCTCAAAAACTTCACCAGTTTTTGTCTTCTTTAAGCATTCTTAGCTCGGTAGCGTAGTGGATAAGCGCCGTGGCCCGCGATCGTAGTCGTTAAGCAACTTTCGCAAGGGTCGGTCACGGGATGGGTGACCAAAAAATTATTATCTCGAGCAACTCCGTGCGTCGGAAGGCACGTTAAGCCGTTGGTCCCGGCTGCATTTGCAGTCGTTAATGCCCTCCAATCCGCATTGGGCCAGCGTGGAGGGTCATGGCCCATCCTCCTTAATCATCCATAAGGAAGGCCTGAGCCCCTGCAGTGGGGACGTAAAAGGACTGGTGGTGATGGTGATGAAGCATTCTTCTTTAACATATTTTTTTTATAGTTTACTGTGTATAAAACATTCATTTCAAACATATCACAGTCGGAATTTCTCACAATATGAGCACCTAGCAGCAAAAATTCGCTCCATTTTATCCGCATGCATAGTCAAGGATTCGCCGACAAACTAAAAGTCCTTGGAAAATATTTCAAAATGAAGTCTACGTTCAAGAACGGAATGTGGCCAGCCAGATTTAATCCTGCGAAATTTACTATAAAGTAACAACCGCGAAAAACCTGTTCGTAACATAAATTGTTGTCTGGCTGATCTGAAAGTACTTATTAAGGTTCTGTTAACTATATAATTAACGGATTTGAGTGTTAGGGAATTTCTCTGACATGATCGTTCCGTTCTGCCATTCTAATTACCTACATCAAATTATTAATTATTTCTTATATTTCAATATACACACTGCACAGTTTGGTTTTGGAGCGTGCAAAAGATCCGAATGCAATAAAATTAGAGGCACTCAAACCCGCTCAAAAATGGTTTAAAAAGTGTACTTGCGAACTATTTTGACTCCTCCGAACTTTATAAGAAAGGATAAACAAAACAGGTAAAATAGGGGGCGTCCATAAATTACGTGAGATGTTTAAGGGGGGGAGGGGGTCGAGGCAAATCTCATCTAATCTTACGTTGGAGAGAGGGGGGGTCTCGGCAAATATCACGCAATTTTTTTTCTGATTGAAACAAAAAAAAAATACTATTTTGGTCCATTTAATCTAGATTGTACATGCTTAAGATTTAATCTTAAGCGTAATCGTATACGATTAAGATCATTCACTAATTCGTTCGAAAGAAAATAATTTCATTCATATTTCGACGCTATACATCGACTGAATGTCAAACCATCATATTTGTAGGGCTCGAACGATACTTTCGATACCGAGTAGGTATCGATACTTTCAAAAGCGATACTCGATACTGAGTACTCGATACTACAACAAGGCAAATACTCGCAAGTACTCATCAAATTGCATTTTGAAAAATCTCACGTGAGATTGGGGGATGGGGGAGGGGGTTGAATAAAATCTCACGATATCTCACCAGAGGGGGAGGGAGGGACAGAAAATTTAAAAAAACACCTCACGTAATTTATGGACGCCCCCATACCCATCGATCAGGCTGGGCGTAAGAAAACAAGGGCCAGAAGATAGATAATTGCACGTCAAAAAAATATTTTTAGTTACTGATATAAATAAACCCATAAAAGCTCTCCGCTAAATCGTCGACTACAAAGTGACTCAGATATTTATCAATATTCCCCATAAAAGGGAGTAAAATTACTACAAGAGATGGGGGTAATTTTATGATTTTTTCATATAGAGGAAATGTTCCACTGGGTATTTTTTTTAATATTTTCAGTTGCAGCTTTTTGGACGTTATTTCTAGGTACAACCTTAATCAAATCCTACCTATTCATGCGATGAACCGGTACACCGACACGGCATTTCTGGTAGTAATATTAACGTGACAATCATCTCAATGGCGTATCAATTATGTGCTACATTGCACCATAATAATACTCTGTTTCTTTACAAGTCACATATTCTTCTTTACATATCAACGGTAACATTGTTACTTTGTGATTAAATAGCAAAATTTGTATCAAAAACATCTGATAAAGTTGCGCTATTGACTTGCCATATTTAGGCTAACATTAGTAAGGTTGTTTCGAAATCGAGATAGACCGAATTGCGAGCAGTAGATTCGTATATGAATACAGACTCGATTGGATCGTGGTTTTATAATAATCTACACTGTAATAGGAATCTTAACGACTTACGGTCAGTTGCACAAATGTCCGTTAAGGTTTAATGACGCATTTGAGCGTTATATTTGTTTGGGTAATGTCGCTATAGACTAATGAAAAAATTAATTGACGATTGTGCAACTGGCTGTTAATCTTTTTAACATAATTCTCAACTCCTATTTCATATTATATTTAATTACCTCTCTAGTTCCTCGAAGAGTTTTGCGAATACATAGGAGTGTTGTTCGTAGATCATGCCGTATGTTCTTTTGAACATCGCGTGGAACTCTGCCTTAGACATCTGCAGTAACTTTTGAAAGAAATCTGAAAAGAAGGATACGAATAATTGATTAGTCTCTCATATTTCGTAGTATAGAAGTACGTTGTCTAATGTAAAACAATGTAAAAAAATAAAATAACAGTTTGTTTGTGTTGTGAAACCATAAACACGAAATATACTAATGTTATAAAAGTTAGAGCGAAATTTTATGAGCATGTACCTACCGACATTATGTTTATAACTCTTTCACCCAAAAAACTAATAAAGGGATTTTGTACACGAGTAACGCTAAATTAATAAATTAACATGTAGGATTATAAGCTGTTTTATTCCACTAAACGGTTGCCTGGGGACCCAGGGTGCCTAGGGGACCTACTTAAACTATATTTATTAAATCTATTATTTAATATATTTAACAGTTTGGATATGGTTAATCGTTAGTGCATTTCAATCACAGAATATATTCTGTGGTCTCCGATCATAGGATGGGTGGAAAAAAAAATTTTTTTCATTCCAAGCTCTTTCGTGCTTTGAAAGGTCAAGTCGAGTCCTGGTCCACGTTCACCTACAGTCGCTAACACTGCATAATCCGCATTGGGACAGCGTGATGGGTTATGTTTCATACAGTCACTCTGTGATTTTAACTTTCATGGTAGATTAACTGTTTTATCAATTATGTTACAATATTCCCATCCTTATTGCGGAGTAATTGATAAGCTGATGATGATGAATGTGTTTTTTTTTACTAATAAGATTGCGATATATTTCGTGTAAATAATATCAAAGGAAAACTTTAAAAAATGGATCCGACTTCAAATTTAAAAAATGTGAAAAATAATACTTATCTTAAAATCGGTTATTTTTTAAGCAACATTAAAGTCGGGTTTAGGTTTTCTTTAGTTAATTAAATATTAAACGCGCGATTTCAATGTTTCTTTAAAAAATTACCGCTTTTGAGATAAGTATTATTTTAAAGTATTATTCGTGCATTCAAGTAATATTTTAAGTTTTGGGGTAACGGCATAGTTACTGCAAATTTAAGACTTATATTCTACATTTTTCTACGCAATGCAAGCATCATCAAAATCGGTCCACCCACAAAAAGTTATGAGGTGACAAACAGAAAAAAAATTACAGTTGAATTGAGAACTTCCTCCTTTTTTTTGAAGTCGATTATTAAAGGAAGATGAAAGAACCAGACGTAAAGACGCAACGTTCGAGGAAAATACAAAAATGATTTTCCTGAATTAATTAAAAATAGGTGTGATTCAATTATTCGTTAAATCGATCGTGAGTACATGTTTACGTTGGACGATAAGTACTTCTTCGAAACCACACAAATCGTCACGGCCAAGAATAGATGTGCACGGAATCATACATTATATTATAACAAATGAAAACAGCTGATGTTCTTGACACGTCACTTTCCAAGTGTGGGGTCATTGGCATCGGGAAACCGACATTGTTTTTTTTTATTTTTCTTCATAGACAAGGAGTTGCGTGAAAAAAGTTCGCGTGATAAACTAAAGAGTGAACGTTCAGCTCCCAAACGGTTAGCTAACTCGAGGCGTGCCACTTCTTATATATCGAGAAAAAACGCATAAGTAATTTATTTATTTAAGTAGCTCACAAAAGTAGTTACATATAATGAGAACGGTAAATCAATTAGAAAACATAAATGCATACAAAAACTTTAAAAAATATAGTTATTAATTTTCTTTATTTAGTGTATTTTTTATTTGTATTTATAGTTTCCGATATTATTTTTAGTAAGATGTAAATTTAATGTAAATAGAAGGGAAACAAATTACGCGTATTTTTGTGTTTATGCGAAGACATGATGAAGTATTTTAGTTATTTTTTACAGAATGGATTTATTTATTTTGTTATAAGCTATCGAATAAAAAAATAAGTTTGAAAATTGATCTACCATTAGCGGAGAAAAATTGCACACCCGTAGAACATAGTTTATTTGATTTGGAAGTAGGTTAAATAAGTACGTATCGTATGATTTCAGTTTAAATGCATTAATAGAAGAAATTACTAAAACAGTAGAAGAAATGCATTTTATTTCAGAAGATAAATAGTTTTGTGAATATAATTCAATGTATTCACAAGGCACTAGAAGTTTAAACAACAGAATTTAAAAGCGCACGATCTTGCTTTTCAAAACTCAAAGGTTTCCTATAATATATATATTTTGGCATCATTTTCAACATTCTTTACTCGGTATACTATTTGATATTCACATTTTGAACCTTGTTTTTTTACTGTTAACACACAAATTTCATTAATTTAAAATCAGGACAAAAACAAAAACCGCAAATACTCATTTGAATACTATTTATCAGTATCCTAATTTCAAAATTGTGACAACGATTTTTGGTATTGTGTAAAGTCGCAATCGCTACAGGGACGAAGAACGATTCGAATAATTCGGGTTGGCACAAAAGTAATGAGACACTTGGTTTAAGTTTTTACTTTTTTATTATTATTACAATAAAAAAAGTTTAGTCAATGATGTAATTACCAAGACTTCTTGCCAACGATCCGGCAAAGTTTGGATGCCTTTTGCCCAGAACTCTGATGGCTGTGCCTCGAAAAAGTTGTTCAACTCCGCCTCTACGTCAGAGAAATCATTAAATTGTTTACCCCGCAAATGCTGTTTCAGGGCTCTAAACAAATGATAGTCTGATGGGGCGAGGTCTGGGGAATAAGGTGGGTGGGGTATCGTCTCCCAGCCCAAGTTCTCCAACTGCCGGCGAACCACTGATGTGACGTGAGGTCGAGCGTTATCGTGCAGTAAAACTACATTGACTCGTCTTCGTCGTTTTTTCTTGATAGCGGCAGATAATTTGGTAAGCTGGATTGAATATTTGTCAGCGTTTATAGTTTCATTGTGTAATAGCTCATAAAACAGTATGCCTTGCGCATCCTAGAAACAGCAAAACAGAATTTTTCGGCGGTTCTTTTGACTCGGCTTCGGTTGAGTTGGTGGCGTTTCTTCTCGAGGCAGTCAAAAAGCACGACGTGTATCGTTCTCGTAATAAATCCATGATTCATCTCCAGTAACTAGATCTGACAAAAACTCTTTACGTCGGGGTCGTAGCAAAAGTGACTGACAGATAGCGACACGGACTGCACGACTGGCGTCTGTAAGGATGTGCGGTACCCACCGAGCCAAAACTTTTCGATAACCAAGCTCATGCAGATGGTGTTCCACGGCGTGGTGACTGCATTTAAGTGCTTCCGCTAATTCACGAGTGGTAGCATCCGGATTCAACTGCAGTTCGCGGCGCAAATCGTCATCATTCACTGCGAGTGGTCGCCCTGAGCGTGGCTGACTTTCAAGGTTCCTGTCTCCTGATTTAAAACGGTCAAACCATCGGGCCACCGTCGCATGGCTTGTACTTCCAGCGCCTAATGCATTGTTGATATTGTCAGCCGCAGCCCGCGCACTGTGGCCTAACAAGTACTCGTATAAGTATAGTGTTCGAACTTGTCGCTCGTCCATTTTTTTTCAAACTGACTAAACAAATCGCGAGCGCGGCTTTATATACCCTACACCAGAAGTACCTAGAATGTTCTACAACATTCTAGAATATTATCGAAAAAATTGATTTTAAAAAGGAAATGTTATAGATTTTTCTAGTGTGTCTCATTATCACATTTCAAATAGTCGTAGCGAAAAGTTCGTGAAAATCTTTCAATATTAAATTAGAAGGGATTGTGGTAGATTTTAAAATTAAGACAATTTAGCCGCAGTTTCGTGATTGTCTCTCACAAATTCTAAATTATTAGTCATATGATGTCATTAGCATTTATTCATAATATTTAATTGAATAACTATAAATAAATCGAAGCCATATTTCCTAGAACATAATAATCTTGTTTCTTTATTCATAATAAATTTCACAATATGAAAAAGAATTTATGCATCTACCGAGTTCTTAATATATCTTGTGGGCGTTTCTATTAAGTTTTATTGATCACTAATAAACATATGACGCCTCCATTTCATGGATTTGACCTTCTTCTTCTTTTTTAATTCATGGCCTATTTGCATTTACACAATTCCGCCAATGTCACGTTTGTGGTCTTTACACGTATAGAAACAATAATAAAATATGTAAAATTTTGAATTTCAATAAAATAAAAAAAATAGCTCTGAGCGCGTCTATCTGATTACATTGTTAAAGATAATGGATTTGACCTTTTTTGACATTTATATGAATGTTTCAATTCCAATACCAATATAAGGTGTAATAATATTATGTGCCAGGACTACGTGGGATGGATGAGTTCCATATACTATTACTACATGTATATACTATACTGTTGGCGATTGTAGTATTTTTCTCATAGTAAAAGTTTTCATTACATATATCTTATCCACCCCACGAAGTCCTGGCATATAATAATATTACACCTTATATATAGAGCTGATAGGGAACTCCTAATATATAAGCCAAAGATAAAAACTAAGGTAGCAGTACCCTCACTCGTTTACCGCGAATGCTGATAATGAACTTATTGGTCAGCTTTTTTTCGTACTTTAAAGGAAAATACTCTTTAATATAGTAGATAAAACGAAGTTGCAATTAAAAGTCAATGAAAACCGTCGAACGTGCGTGATATAATATGGATGAAGAATGTTAAACAAATATTTTTATACTTTTTATGAAATCAATAATTCGCGGCGATACATTCAGTTGAAATGTCGCATGACGTCACAATTTTGTACATTTTCTACAAAGTTGTGACGTAGCAAGCCCCCCACTTTTCAACTTTCATGCCTATATTCTATGTCATTTCTTATTAAATTGAAGCAAAAAAAAAGTATCTAATATTTTTCTATAATTTTAGTGATGGACTAAATAGAACTCCTTTTTTTAACCCCTCATCATACATGCTTGTTGAGTTGTAGATTAAGTATTAAATCAGTCTGTGCCAGTTCCTGCTGGATGTAGTTGCCACATAAGGCGATATCTCATAACAGCATCCAGCTACCGCTGGCTATCTCCTTTCCAAGGTCCTCAGTTTATTTGTATAAAAGAATGTACAAGTGTCAGATACACGAAAAAAAATTGAAAAATTTGCTTAATACACAAACACACAAAATAGTATATATGTAATACGGATATTGTAATTGACAATAATAAGTGAAACTACACACAAAAAATATTACTCTACGTAAAGAAAGAAGACATGAAATCTGACAATGTGAATTCCAGTGTAAATACCACGAAGTTTTTGCCAAAAAAATAATCGATGCGTGTAAACGCAAGAGAAGGAAAAGGAAGTCATAAATCGATTTCTGTGATCGATCGGTGTAAGTATAATAAATACTCAATTCGCACTGTTACATCCAGCTATTACACGCTTCGTGGCACAGACATGACTAGTTCTTGGTAACGGCAAATCGTTGATTATTGAAAGACGTTTATAACTTGGTGATTATTTTTAATCACTCGCATGTAACCATGACAACTAATTAACATGATCTCCGAAATTACAAGAACTAATTTTATTAAACATTTATGGTTTTTAAATTTTGATATTTATGCAGAGCCATTGGTGCGCGATACCGACTCGTGATTGGCCAGATTTTTTTAACACGCACCCTGAAAGGGTTCTTGAACACGTACAGTATCCAAGTGTTAAAACTCAGACGTTTATAACTTGGTAATTATTTTTAATCACTCGCATGTAACCATGATAACAAATTAACATGATCTCCGAAATTGCAAGAACTAATTTTATTAAACATTTATGGTTTTTAAATTTTGATATTTATGCAGAGCCATTGGTGCGCGATACCGACTCGTAATTGGCCAGATTTAACACGTACAGTATCCAATGTTTTTATCACGAACCCTGAACGGGTTCATGAACACGTACAGTATCCAAGTGTTAAAACTAAATCTTTATATTGCAAGCTAACAATATTATTATTACCATGGATGTGGACACAAAAATGTCTTTAATCTTCCTTTTGTGCTTATAATTATATGCAATCGGGTCTTGTTCGTGCATTTTTTAAAACAATTAATTTACCTCGACGTTTCGGCTACGTTACAAGTGGAGAAGTCCGCGATTGCAGAGCACTTATTATCATCTGGATCAAACCACTGGATCCAGTTACATACACCTCATGTCCTTTCCACTGAACGACATTACTATCCAAGGATTGTTCGTGAAGCGGTTGAAATCAAAAAACACAACAATTTCAACCGGGAAAGTGGATATAAACTCTCACCAACGTGGAATCCGGTTATAAAAATGTATAAGTGTCGCGATCGCAAACAACCACGAACAATATTCTCGGATACCGTAAGTGCAGTGTGTCGCCACCTTTACGTATAATAAAATCAAGTGGAGGGTACATCTGAAAATCAGTTAAAACATTATTACCGGATTACCCTCAACTAAAATCAGAAGACGACACCCGCCAGTTCTCCAGTCTCCTCGTGACCACGGCTGCTGTAACGTAGCCGAAACGTCGAGGTAAATTAATTGTTTTAAAATAATGCACGAACAAGACCCGATTACATATAATTATAATGTATACAAATCGTGTGAGTTTAAAAATATTATTCCTTTTGTGCTGTTGCTGATGTCAGCAAATTTTGTAACTAGTCTGTCCTACCATATCTACACATATGCGCTATCACCATGAAATAAGGTCTACTCATCAGCACAATTTCAGCGCGTTAGCAGTTTTGCATATCCGCTATGTCGGATGTAACGAGGTGCTTTCCATATAAATAGCATATGAGCTACTTATTGACGTCAGCAAAGTGCATACGCGTGCTAAACACCAATGTTTACACTTAAATATAGAAAGTTTTTGTTTACCAATTTTTTCCCACTTCGGCATCCATCAGAATTTCTATAATTTTCCCTTACACAGATAGTTGTTTGTCTCTGTCAAGATACTGAATTACGTCGTTAGATTTTATGTCAGTTTTATTATTAATATCTGTATGATTGAATGTAGCAACTAAATAAATCGACGAGTAAAAGTACCGAGTCACTTGCGAAAACCTTGATATCTTCCAATACATTGTAATAAGCTGTAGGTAAAAGACATTTTTAACGCAGTTAATTATATTCTAAATATTTCGCATCTTTCGTATGTATTCAAATTCTCTCTAAACGATCGGAAACTTTTGCTCATCAGCTTGTTTACACTATATTGATAATTGTATCATATTCCTTATTCATTGTTCCTGGATTAATATGAAGGTAGGAGATATATCATTTGTGCTCTCTTTTAAAAAGTTTGATTGCAGAGACTGCTATTATACATCCATCAAAGATTTCCTGGTGTCCTATCTTGTATCACTCGATTGCCACGCACATCGAATTGCATCCATACAATCAGCAAACCAGTTTCCAAACAGTTCCACTTATATCATAAATTCGTAACCAAAACTAGTGTTTACATAAACGTGTTAAGTGCCAATCATCTGTCAGCCCTATCTAACCCGAACCCGAGCGGGTATTGCGCACGTGCGACGACGCCAGCACGGCAGCTGTATACAAGAGGCTGGCTGACGTGTGGGGCAAAAGGTGGTTATAAGTGGCAACACACACAGTTTAGACTTTACAGATAGGAAGTCGTGGGCACACGTTTCCTCTGGCAAATTTAATGTTTGCACGCCCGATAAAACGTTTTCCCCTGCCAACAGTGAACGCTTATCGTCTAGAAGTAAAATTTTAGAGATTTATTGAAAGTTTGCTGATAAATCGAAATTACGTCATTTTTTAAATATTTGCGTTAACGTAATCTTTGATAAAGAGATTGCCGATACAGACGATAGTAATATTTATCAATTGTTAATAGAGGTTATCGGCAAGATAATCAAAAATAACCTTATCAATCTATAATATCAACAGATCAAGCTATGCCTGTCAATTAAAGAAAAAAAAAATTATAATATCAATATTTTCAGCTACAGAAAAGCGTTTGAAGGCAGTATATATTATAATGAGATCAAGCAACATAAAAGAAAAGTTATTATCCACTATTCGACGTAAAAGTTCCAACAATCGAAGCTTTCGACAGGTAGAAGCGAAAGCTAATGAGATTTACTAGATGTACTACGAGTAGTATTCATTGTACTTTTTATATCAGACTCGATTTTATATAGCAACTTTTCATCCAACCCTACCTTTTATTATTGAAATAAATACTCTTTTTTTGATTTATTGAAATAAATACTTTTTTTATATTTTTTTTATATCCTACCCTATTGCTGTTATAAGCGCTGTGTCTGGCTGTGTCTCACTCAACCGTGCTTCTGTTAAAGTATTGTGTCAATGACGTTTCGATAATACCTACCTATATATTTCGACAGATAGTTCCACAAAGTAATAAACAACCTGTTACCATCGATTTATCACGACGCCATTGTACCAATAATATCTGGCATCACTTAACTCCATGCCTGAATTGAGATGGACGTTTGGCGCGATTGTTTTCGTATTAATCATATCAGAAAAAGAGAGTAACTTTGTATTTTATAGCACAGTTATGATGTTAAGAGCATTTTACGCGACCTTAATAGCGCATCAAGATGTCAACAACACAAGTATTACTACGTTCGGTAATAAAAAGTTACAAATTAGTTTTAAGGGGAGTCAGAGGCGAGAATGTATTAACCCATAAATACATTGTACATTTCATCTTGCTTCTTCCAGTTATAGAGGGTTGGACAAATGTGGGCATACGTATTAAGGCCAGGTTGTATAGTCCTCTCTTGAATAGGTACTTATTGTTTTTGATTTAGTTAATATTAAGAAACAAAAAAGAACTTATGAATTAATACCTAATAATATAATAGTATTAATTATACTACTCTTTAAAGCAAACAGAGTTTTAAGTTTAATTTTGGCTTTAGTTAAGTTTAATTTAGTTAAATATGACTTATTTAGTTAATTATGATACTTCTGTATACTATATTAATACTAGCGTTGTCTTGTATTATACATAAAAATCTTCCTTTTTTAAATCACCCTATCTTTGAAAAAAAAAACAGCATCAAAATCTGTTGCGTAGTTTTAAAAATTTAAGCATACATAGGGATAGGGAGCAAACTGTCTCTAAGAGAGAAAACGACTTAGATTTATACTATGTAGTAATATACTTTTGCTATCTTAGTTATTGCCAGAACTGAAAATTCAGTTTTAATCCTGCATTAAAACTAAATTTAGTCTTTAGTTTGTAACGAAATCGTTAGCCATAGTTAAACAGATTCGCCTTGCCCTTAACACACACAATTTTGGTTTACAAGCTTCTTGTATTTCAAAATGCTAAGCTAGTGATAATGTGAAACTTAAAATAAACATTTATCACTATTACAAATGGGCAGAGTGTATAATATTTTCGAGTTTATCGCTTAATTACTGAATTAAACTAATTTATTTCACCTTCCAACTCGTAAAGCTCATTTATAATATTTTTAAAAATAAAAGTGTTTATAAAAGGTTTTGTTACTTCACTGTACACTACTAAATAAGGTAAAGTAAATTAGCGTTACATAATTCAACGTGAAAAAGAAATACGACACTCAAACATGTGGCCAATAATTCATTTAAACGTTTCTCGTTCACTATTAAAACAAATATTTTCTGTCTGAAACATGATTAAGTGGTTTGTTCACGTGTTCCATTTACAGCGGTCTAATTACCTATCTACTTCTTTTATCATATATTTTATTGTAGCTGACACTTAAGTACACAACTGTACATTTAGCGAGCAAGATATTCCAGTTACTATTTAATCGTTGTGTATATTTTGTTATAGGTGTTACTTCGGAATGTGGAAGACCAATGCGGCTATGAAAAAAATTGCCAACGAACACCGGCTCTCAACATGTGCAAGGCAAACTTTTTAACGCATGTAAAATGTCAATCAACACGCTGCTGGATAAATTATCAAAGTTATTATGAAGAAAGAGAAAAGCAATTGAACTTTTTTTGTAGGAAATTATCGTGATACTATTAAAAACAAATAGCATTATTAAAGGAAACGAAACAGCAACGTTTATATTAATAATGTGCCAACTTATTGATTTCATTAACATACTCGTTCACGTATTTTCCGTGATTGATCATATTTTAGAAACTTCACTTGGTATTCATGAATACTCATTGAAAGATATTGACATGTTTATTTGTAAGGAAACCGATCGTATTTCTGAGAAGGTATTTTTAAAATTGATTTTATCGATTGATCGTTAATTTGTTGTGCCGTAGGTAGTAGTTTATCATACTCTAATATAAGTGAAATAAGGTAGTAAGGTTTAAAAAAAGTTCACTATATAGGTACCGCATATTAATTTCAATAGTTATGAACGCTAAAATCAGAAGTTGATAAATCTGTTGAAATTAAAATTTAAGAATACTGCTTTCTTTAGAATTTGTTGATTTAGATACCAGTGGATTTTACAGAGAAACGTCTTGCATATAATGTACGCAATTTTTTATAGAGCTCAATGGTTAAAACGTCGTCTTCATGCGTAATTTTAAGTTTGATTGCTTCAGTAATTGTTGCACCATACTTTCCAGACGTTGTTTTCCGCAAACTGATATGTATGACACCCTTAGGGCCGGTTTCCCGTCTTATAATTGCTACGAACGGGACCGGAGCCGCCACACCAAATATGGCCTCGGCAGTGGGGCCACACCGCGTGGGGCTGCCACCTACACTTGTGGTAATTGTGGAAATCACAGTTATTAAATAAATTGGAAGGATGTCCTTTCATTACCTTCAAAGAACAGTAATTCAAAATTGAATTGTGAAAATGCGTTAACCAATCAGGGACATTGCATCCATTTACCTGTTACTAGACAAGCTGTCGCGAAATCTATAACCACTTGCTGATTCTTCTAAGTACAAATTATCTGTAGTAGATTAACGAAAATGTGTACTCTAAAGAGTTCGACTTTCACGAATGTTTAGAACGGTATATTGAATGAATGATATTAATGTGTTATGGAAAGTCAACAAGAGATAACCCTACGTCCTTAGCCTGAAGCTCGTTCTTTCGAACACTGCAATTATATTGTGTTAATGAACTCAAGATGCATTAACTTAATATCCATTATTTGTTTCATATTTCATTCCGCTACGATACTCATAAAAGCAGCAATTATATTTTTAATGGCAACCCTACATGAACGGCGACGACTCGAGCAGACTTATCAATTAGATACATGCCAACAGCGCATTAGCGAATTCTTCTCGAAATATCGCTCTTCCTGATGCACACATTAAAATAACTGGTATTGTCCTGAGCGATGCCTTGTTGCATGTTTACAGGTACTTGAGTAGCATTGGCGACACCACACAATCGTAGGCAAATAAAAAACTGTTAAGATAGGTTTAAATATTTTAATGATAAATAATCGCGTTCTACCTTGATTAAATAGCGTATAGTCGCGAACATCGAACTCATTTCTTTTTTATTTAAAACCTTTTAAGATCCAGTACCAAGTTTTTGAATTTATCCATTATCTTGTCACAATTACCAGTATAATTTTAATAATTGATTAGTGTTTATCCAGTACGCTGTTACTTATTCGATGTCACAATATAAATATCGAAATTATTTTGTTTTATGTCATAAAAAACATAATATATTTCTCCTTATGTGATATTCAACGTAATATACATAGAAGGAAAAAAAAATTTCAGCTGAACAACCGGATAAATGGCTCGCCGATTCCGATTTACGTCCCTACCAAGAGAAAATTTATAATAATATATAAGGGTCAAAAATATTTATATCGCTTTTGAAGTCAAGAAAGACGGTACACGGTTATATTATGGTTAAACGAACCGTGAAAGGGAGAGACGACAGAAAAATTGGGGCTTATTTCGATTTGTTGATATACAGCAGTGGTTCCTAGATATAATTACCCCCGCAGGGGAAAATTAACTATTCTGTGGCAGGACCGAAAAACCATATAATTAAATTTAAAAAAGAATGAAACCATTTCAATGTGGAACATTGGTTTGCTTGGTGGACTTGCTTTAAGCGAACAAATAATTATATTACATGTCTTTCGGGATGGGGTAAAACAGTTTTCCTAATATGTCATAGGGGTTACCTCTTTAATGAATAGTATGGTAATGAAAAGGTTAGAAACCACTGATATACAACATGCAGAGACTCCCTGAAGGCGAGATATTGACATTAGCCTGCATGCGAGTATCCCCGCAATAACGGTAAATGACCAGAGTATTGTATGTGTTACTTTGTACCCTGCATACGCAAGCAATGTTAAAAATGACCTCCCGAATTCAGGCCTAATGACATGCGGTACTGAAATCTCCCGCACCAATCATGCGCACCCTATATCCAGTATTTAGTTTCCATACTTCAATTTTATTGGTGCAGATAATTTAAGGCGCAGTGTTCTGTCGACGGTGGCTGTTAAAGTAATGTGTACTCGACTGTACAAAGTGAGTCGGACTATAATTACGTATGTCTCACCACCGTTCGTTCTTTATGAGCTCACCGTCCGTTTACAAGGTTCTAGAACAATTGCTAAAGAATTCTTCTGTCGAGTACCATTAAGCATTTTGGTGACAAATAGGTCGACTGATTATTTTAATAAAGAAAGTGTTCCAAGTTGGCAAAGATACCAATCTGAGAATAATTAAAAATATACAAAACGCTGAGTTAAAACAGTATGATAAATAAATAAATTCACAAAGAGCAAGAACAAATGCAACTGTTCCGTGAAATAGAATTTCCGAACATTGTTTTAAAGTGTAAAATTCAGGTTACTGTATTTGATTGGACATACAAGCATTCGTTCCACAAAACACATCCACGACCATGTTAATCACATAGGTACTAGAAATTCAGTGTCATCACACTTGAGAGCACCGCTCAGTTACGTAGTTTGTCTTGTCGCCGCCCTCCAAAACCAGTCCAGTACACTACCAATATTGACTCAGCTACTTTCGAACCTTTCATTCAGGCTTTGTGCCTTCGAGACGGTCCCACGGTGCCACGATTGCACCTCCGCGTCTCAATTCCTATCACCCGTGTTGATTTAAGACTGAGGTGTCAATTCTATAGTTTTCCTTCATTCATATTCACGTGGATATTGTAAATTTTGAGCTTCTGTTATAATTTATAGACACCTTGTATGGCCGTGGAAGGTTGTTATGTAAAGCGCGACATTGCCTTATTTGTGAATAACCGTCGTTGTATACGATTGCTCAACGCCTGTCAAGTTTACAGACATATCTTTTACGTTTGAACGGGAATGGAAAACTGACTACCGAAAATGATTACAGAATGTGTCGATGTTATCTACTTAAACCAGACATGGCATATGTATATTTTTTTAGTTTTAAGAAGCTCATTTGAATGCATGTAACGGGGTATTGAAAAAAAAAACATAATTTCTGACAAAAAAATGCTTATTTTTATATGCTTATAACAATATTTAATTAGAATTGTAATCAAAAATTTTCTAAGTTTACCTCAGACTCCATCCAACCCAAGGCATATATACAATAGTCAATACAATGACGAGGCTCGACTGTACTTCTAGATAAGTAAAGCCAGCTAGAAGCATAATCTAGTCTCGTCAAAGCATCCTTTAAATATTATTTCGAAACAACTGTTTCTAAACGAGCGCAGAGAACAAACGACCATTAACTGACCCTCAAGTTCCCTTTCTTCGCAGACGCTAACAGCTTATTACGTCCATACAGAGCATAAAATATTTTTTAAACTACCCGTAAAACTCTAGCCGGCAAACAAAGAGCCATTGAATAAGTACACCTGTGACGTCATTCTTGCAACAAATGGGTAGACTAAACATCTATGTAGGTAGCTAATATCTCGAAAAATAATGGAACAATAGCGAGGTATGACACATTCAGGACCGTCAAGGGTCAAGTCTAATACTCGAAGATGTATTAATCTTACACCTATACAATAAGTAATTTCATTTTATTGATTGACCATCTAATTTATTATCGATAGAACATCGATATTGGTAAGTCAATATAATGTCCATAGTACAAAATGTCCCGTTGCGTTTGTTCCGTATACACAAAGTATATTGGACGTCGAGCCTTTGAGCCGACCGAATGACTTCCCTGACACAACTCTGTAATCTGTTCGATCTAGTATACCAGAGAAAGTATTTAAAACGCTCGGTAACGTTATTTAATTACAAACGTTCAGACGTTGACAGCGGACATTTACGTTTTCTTTGTATTATTGAAATATCTTTACTCTTCCCACGCTTACTTTAAATTTCTAGACATAGGACAATCTTGTTATTCTTTAAGTCACTAGAGGACAATTTACACTTGGCCAAGTACGAGAACAAGTTAAGAAATCAGTCAATTAAGTAATATGTATAAGCTAATCTATCTATATCTTCAAGCCATCTATCTTGCGCCGGCTTTCTTTATCGATAACTCTTTCACAAGACAGAGGCTGAGGTATTTATGGAATTCCACATCACCCTTCTTTCAATCTGATCATGGAAGGTTTCTAGACTTCTCCATCATTTCAAGCAGTTAATAGCGTCCAAATATGATCGAGCGAGCACTAACTCTTAATATTTATTAGTGACAATTGTTTTAGTATCTAACTAATGACATTATTATCAGGCATACCTTTCAAAAGTTGTAATCTTCTACATAATAGTTAGAATATAATCCGCAACAAATAGCAAGTGAGATGGAATTTTGATATCGACTAGCGGATACAGCTTTTATTCAAAATAATAAATCTGCTGTGGACGTTTTAATCTATTACATTACCCAAATATCTGTTTGAAATTTATAAGATATTCAGCTCCATTTTGTTTATGATAAAGTTAGCCTAAATATATCCAACGTGAGTGCAAAGTGCTTCCATATCTTTATGAGTTGCATCACGCTAACTATAAAAAGTTTAAGGTTGATAGTTTGTTTATAGCAGCTATTGGTTATGAAACAGACATCCAAAAGTTATGCGTGGGGGATGTAGAATGGTTAGTTATCACTTAACATTAATCGATGATCGTTTTGGGATGAATTTAGGAAGGTGACTCAATACTCTCAAAATGATTTTTAGTGTGACGCCTCTTACTGAATTTCTTAAGAACCGGTAGCATAATTTTGAACAGCGTGTACTACGAAAGCCTAACTAGACTGAATAGATGATAATGTTTGTTTTCAATATACAAAAGAATCTCTGTGTACTAATTTGTTAAATTTTCTCTTTCCATTGAGAAAAAAGCCAGAGACATATACTATGGTAAAATCTTTCTTGTTTCTTTGTAATAAAGTTATTTCGAGAGTCCTTCTCAAAATCGGGGAAGGTGGGAGTTTCCATCATCACTTTTTTACCAACTCTGACTACCATTTGTTCAGAGTTCACCGCACTGATAAAACGTAATGTAAAGAGCTATTCGCGCTTTCAGAGAGGCCGAGAACAAACCACTTGAGATATAACAAGAGAGGTGCAGCAACTTAAAACGTTGAAAAGATACAAAAAAAACTAACACGATTATAATTTTTAGAAAAAAGTCATTGACTCAAGACAAGATTTGGTGAAAGCATAATTACTGTTCAGTTTAAAGTGCAAGGACAGACTTATAAATATTAAACAAATACTCAAACAGGACTCTAATAGCTATGTTCACTACCAAGATAACAAGACAACATATCAAATTTACCTTTTAGGCGAATATAAATTACAGAAGCAGATTTTTCCCGGTTGTATATTTTACTCGATTCTTGCATGAAGCACATATAAACACTACTCGCAGTGATCTAGACCATCACCATATACCCTATTATTCTGCGGGCAACTCTACTAATATGGCGAATTTACTATCACTTTCAATAACCTAAATAAGATAAATATGATTTTCGTCGCGTCTAGGGCCATTTAAAGAGTGAACTGTCAAGGGTATTTTCTTTTGCCGTAATGCAACATTTTAAGAACCGTTCACAGTAAAGTAATAAAATTGTTTTTGCTTATGCGTTAGTTAGAACGCCTTTATTAAGTGCCAAATTGCCACACTTGGATCATGAGTAAATTATCATCATTAGGTGAGCCACTCGAATCATTCTGATTGGCTAGGGATTTGTCATGCTTCGAAAACCTTTTGCGCAGGCACTTCAGTGGGCCATACTTTACAGTGCTTTACTGTAGTTGTGTTTTATTGTTAAAATTTCGACTTACCGTTGACCCTGTTCGCCCTGTACGCGAGCGCGTCCGCCAACTTGTTTAGTTCGCTGGACAACGCGTTCTCGAGCTGTTTGCGTGCTTGATATATAAAGCGGGCGCGCGTGCTCGCGTCGCAGCATCCTTTGTTGAGACACAGTTCGTCGGCATCTGTGGAAAAAAAGAAAATTTTTAATGAACACCTATACTATAAAACTTTACTATTTATGTATATTTTCAGGCCGATAATTTCAGTAAATAGAAAGGTGCAAATGTCACAAGACACACGTCTTGCACTACCATGACGTTCATTGTCCTTCAATATTCATCATCATCATCATCATTTCAGCCGAGAGACGCCCACTGCTGGGCATAGGCCTCCCCCAAAGATCTCCAAAACGATCGGTCCTGCGCTTCCCGCATCCAGCGGCTTCCCGCGACCTTCACCAGATCGTCGGTCCACCTTGTGGGGGGCCTGCCAACACTGCGTCTCCCGGTACGCGGTCGCCACTCCAGGACCTTACCGCCCCAACGGCCGTCAGTCCTGCGAGCGATGTGCCCTGCCCACTGCCACTTGAGGTTTGCAATTCTGTGGGCTATGTCGGTGACTTTAGTTCTTCTGCGGATCTCATCATTTCTAATTCGATCTCGCAAAGAAACCCCGAGCATAGCCCTTTCCATTGCCCTCTGAGCGACCTTGAGCTTCCTTATGAGGCCCATCGTAAGCGGCCACGTCTCAGCACCGTAAGTCATCACTGGCAACACGCACGAATTAAAGACTTTTGTCTTGAGACACTGCGGTAGATGTTCCGAGAATACACTGCGTAGCTTCCCGAACGCTGCCCAGCCGAGTTGGATCCGTCGACTTACCTCTCTCTGGAAGTTGGACTTACCTAATCGGACTATTTGTCCCAGGTAAAGGTACTCGTCGACAGCTTCCAGTGTAGAGCCTCCAACATTCACTGGAGTGGGTACGACATGGGAGTTTGACATTATTTTTGTCTTCTCCATGTTCATTTTAAGACCCACTTGCTGGGAAACTCTACAGAGGTCTTCGAGCATTGTGCCTAGATCTTCCATGGTCTCAGCCATGACTACGATATCATCAGCGAAACGAAGGTGCGTCATGTACTCGCCGTTTATATTGATGCCAAGTCCTCTCCAGTCCAAAAGCTTAAACACGTCCTCCAGTGCGGCAGTGAACAGTTTCGGCGATATAACGTCGCCCTGTCTCACTCCACGCTGAAGTCGTATTGCTTTCGAGTTTTGGTCCTGGAGCCGAACTGACATGGTGGCATTTTCGTACAGTGACTGCAGCACTTGGATGTATCGATAGTCTATTTGGCACCTCTGGAGTGACCTAAGCACGGCCCAGGTCTCGACGGAGTCGAAGGCTTTCTCATAGTCCACAAACGCCAAGCATAGTGGCAGATTATACTCTTCGGTCTTCTGTATAACCTGTCGCAGCGTATGAATGTGGTCTATGGTACTGTAACCTTTTCGGAAACCGGCTTGTTCAGGAGGCTGGAAGTCGTCAAATCTACGTGCGAGACGATTCGTGATGACTCTCGAAAACAGCTTGTACACATGACTCAGAAGCGTGATGGGTCTGTAATTCCTCAATTGGGCCCTGTCGCCCTTTTTGAAGAAAAGCACCACCACGCCCCTGTGCCATGCTTCTGGCGTCTTGCCCTCGAGTATGGCGGAATTAAATAGCTTCTGAAGCGCTTTCCGGACTGGTAGTCCACCCGCTTTCAGAAGTTCCGCTGTGATTCCATCATACCCCGGCGCCTTGTTGTTCTTGAGCTGTTTGAGAGCCACACTAATCTCGTATAGACTGACGTCCGGGATGTCTTCGGTATAATGTCGGGTTAATTTGGCTCTAGGGTCTGTAGCCTCAATGACAGGTTTCTGTGATGTTGTGTATAACTGTCCATAGAAGCGTTCGATCTCCGCCACAAGCTCAGGACGGGATGTAACGACTCTGCCGTCCTCTGTCTTTAGCTTCGTCAGCAAGCTTTGTCCGAGAGACAGATCTCTAGCGAACACTTTGGAGCCTTTATTCCGCTCAATCGCCTCCTTAATACATTGAGTATTAAATTGGCGTATGTCGCGTGTGAGAGACTTCGAGATCTGTCTATTGAGTTGCCGACGAGCATCCTCAGAAGATTGCAGAACCATTTCACGCCTTTCTTCCATTAGCTTGCTTGTCTGCTCCGAGATCTTGCTTCTTTTTTGAGTACGGCGAGGTTTGAGGAATTTTGAACCCACCGTAAGGACAGCTTCTACGACCCTGTCATTGTATTCGTCCACATCCGAGCAGCTCTCCAGGCAATCGAAGCGGTTTGAAGTTCGAGCTGAAAGTGTTCGGGGTCCCGGATCTGGGTGGCTTCAGGACGGAGCGTAGACTTCACCAGTCGATACCGTTTAGCTTTTACATTTAGATTCAATGCGCCTCTTACCATACGGTGATCGCTTCCCGTATTAAACGAATTGATCACTGAGACGTCATTGAATATCCGAGTCTTAGTCGACATGATGAAGTCGATCTCGCTTTTTGTCACACCATCCGGACTCTTCCAGGTCCACTTTCGATGCAACCGTTTTTTGAAGAAGGAGTTCATCATATAGAGTCCTTCCCTCTCCATGTAGTCGGCTAGCATTTGACCACGGTGATTCCGGATCCCAGATCCAAAATGCCCCACCTTCAACTCCTCATCGCCACGCTTGCCTAGCCTTGCGTTGAAGTCTCCCATGACAACAGTGTAGTGGGTCGTGGAACCATGTATTGCCCGGGAAATGTCCTCATACATGGCTTCCACTTCCTCGTCGGGGTGCGTCGAGGTCGGGGCGTAAACCTGTATGACCTTCAGCGAATACCGTTCGGTGATTCTGAGTATAAGGTACGCCACCCTATTCGATACACTTCCGATCTGTACAATATTGTTCACGAGAGACTTGTGGACGATAAACCCGACGCCACCTTGGGACAGATCTTCGCCCTCCCGGAAATAGAGCAGGTTACCGGATTTAAGGATCATCGTGTCCTCGCCCTCTCTTCGGACTTCGGATAATCCTACAATACTCCAACGAATCCTGCCCAATTCCTTCTCTAGTTCCAGCAGCTTCTCCTCGGTCCGCAGTGTGCGTGCGTTGTAGGTTGCCAGGGCCAAGGTCGTTTGACGGGGGATCTTTGCCGCCCGGGGATTCTTCGCACCCCTGGTGCCTTCGCCGAGTTGGCGTCCGTCCGCGCCAGCACGGCTTACGGCACCGCCGGGCACTCGGGGCCTTTCGTTTGGTTCAATTTTTATCTCTGAGGGGTTTTGGGCCGTCTCCCACCACGCTGGCCCAATGCGGGTTGGTGGGGAGCGCCAGAGCCTCGTTGGTTAGTCGGCAGGGTGTACCGCGTGCAGGTGAGGTTGGCTTGGGATCCGTTAGATGTTGTTCGGACCCCCTTACACCCCCTTACACTTCAATATTTGCTCGCAGGATTTTATGTCTTCAATCACCCTCCAATTAATATGTGAATCTTATCTTCCTCCGGCTTCTAGATACTTCCAATTTTACGTTGCATATCAATTTCGTAATTTTTCGTCCGAAAATTTTCTAACTGTACGTTCCAACGGAACATTCACTATTATCTTTAAACCTACTTCATTTCAGACCAACTATATTACCTTTATAAATTGATTTCTCTTCTTTGGGTGAATGGAGACTTACCAATAGATGAAATTAAAGAAAGTTTAATTTACCACGAAAGAACAGAGTAAATTCTTCAGACATCGTTGTAAATATAAAGTTTTGAATTTAATATTTCAAGTAGAATTCGTTAGAGCAGTGGTTAGCGCGTTAGATCACGATACATCTATTAACAAAATTTTCCACCGTTTTTTTAACAAATACGACTATTAAAAAGAGTGTAAACTTCATAATAGGTATAATAATAGAATGACTTTACATAAGCGTTAAGTAAAACACTGATGTAAGTAATATGTTTTGCTTCACGCACAATTTCGATTCACGCAATCTAACTGATGTTGTATGCATTGCTTGTTAAAGTGACGACTTGTGAGGGACGCGTGTTTTACAGACAGACCAATATAGACCGCCCGGGGCGCCAGTGTGACGTCACTAAAGGTAGGGTGTTAAAAACGCTAGACGAGGCGAGTCGAGCACGATAATTGCAAAATCTACCATCTGTCTGTCATATTCTTGTCATTGTCTAAATCCGCAATCGCGATGCTACGGGTCCCAAAAATATAAATATGCCTATTGCAGTCAAATATTTCAAGATAACATTAAAAAGTTTCCATGATTACGAATAACGCAATATACAATAAACAATATTATCTAATTGACTTAAACTATTAAGGTTTAAAATTAAGTGATAGATCAAAACAAATTTGACAGATTTGTATAACCTGACGTGCTCCTGATATCAAATGTTGAAATATTAAGTTATGCTATAAAACCATAACAACTGTTACTCTTTGTGCCCATTTAATCACAAAAAACAAGAATATTCAAAAATTACGTTGGTTATACATCAAAAAGGTTAACAATGAAGTAATACAGATAAATCATCACCCTAACCATAAATATCACACCAATATTAAAAACTCATCAATGCTTTGCGATTCTGTGAAGCCAATTTATAAACTGAGACTGCATGGCATAGACAGAAGTTAGCTGCATTTCGAGTAGACTAGGGGACCCAGCCCTCACCCCTTAGGGACGCCTTTCTTACTATGGGCCCAAATAAGTTTAAACATCCGTAGGCACTAACTTTATTGCATTACAGACTACGAGGGATGGATACAGCAAATTCATGACTTTATGGGGTATTGAGAGTTGTGATTATTCCTTTTTGGAATGAAACACAGCGTTTAGAAAGCTTATAAAATTTATTTGAAATACCACCTAATATACCGAATGCAAAATAGATTTTTCATCACATGTTTTAACAATATATGAAATTATAAAACTAGCGTTGAATTAGTTATTTCCTGAAGTTAGGTAGGAGGTAGAAACGACTTAAATATGTGATAAGACTGATTATACAGCCGTCACTGCACACCATATGGAATCTTTAATCTTGTATGCATATGCATCCGTGCTTACCGGAACAGAGACGGGATTTAGCAATAATAGATTTACATATGCACCGTATCCACGGAAAATAGAACCTTATCTCAAAGTACTAAGCATGAAGTGTTAAAAGTAAATCAAGTAGAGTTTAAGAAAAAAAAACAGTAAATTACAAATGAAATATTAAGGAATTACCTTTTGATTATTTTAATAAGGAGTCTACAATTATACATATAATAAAATATTCTGATATAAATAATAAATTCACATGCACGTGATAACAAATTGAAATCAAACCATTTTGCTAACTTGTTTGAAATTGGTCGGATTGTCTTTATTTTACTTTTGAAATAGGTTTTATTCGTTTTAACATTGAATTAATTGCAATTCTGAACATTGAATACGCATTTTCGAAGAGAAGTGACTATTTCTAATTAAAGCTTTGAAATATTAAGAAGACTATACTCTTTCAGATAAACCACTATGACGAAAACATCTCTAAACAGGGGAGCGAGGGTTGTGTAAATTGAAGACAGGCGATAATGTGAGTCACCACAGCACGCGCTTGCATGCTGCACGGGCGAAATATATAGGGTTGACACCTACATTATCCAAAATAATTTTACACTATTTATAAATTATCAGCAAAAAGTACCGTTTGCGACTTTTATAGTGACACGCTTTTTTGTCGCAAGTAATAATACAACGAAATGAGGATAGGTTATTAATTAACCTCTCATTTAATGTAAAATTCAAATAAATAACAGAAGAGAGTATATTATAATTGCTTCTGTCTTTCTTTTAACCTGCTTTTACATAAAATATATTTTTTCAATGTTAACAATAAGGTTTATTATAGGCTTTGAATAATATACTTTATATTTTTAAAGAGACGATGTTCTGTCACGTACTAGCGAACTACGGAACGGGAAATGTGGTAACTAATTCGCGTAGTTCGTCTGTGGGAGCCGGTTCATCGAACCAGTTCGTTCGCGAACTACACAAGACTACTATGTAGTAGATATGATGACAATAATATAATATTGAAAAGTTGAAAACCCTAGCGAACAGGATGATGAGTGTGAGGGTGGATTCGTTTTGTGCGAGGTTACATTTTAATTGCTCCGAGCTTAGAAGGTAAACAAACTATACACACCCCGAAGCTCACGATCACTGTTGCCGCTTAATCGATTGTGTTTATCTGCATAGTTTTAATCAGTATAATACCTTTATTATTAAAAGATGTCTTAATAAAAAAATGACCAATTACCAATTAATTCCTTACAAAGATAAATTCCAAATAAGTTAATATACGTGAATAGCAATGATGGGGAAAATATAAAATTTTAAAAAGTTTAATAATCATAAGTAAAATCAGTTTTGATTTTCATTATAAAATTTTTCTTGATTTCTCGCCTCGCTCTTCTTCGCATAACGAGCTTTTAATTTACCTCTCTTATTCCTTTTCATCTTCACCGACCTTTTGAGTACGAAAAGTAAATTTAAACGGCAAGTAGGCATACAATTTGATTCTGCGTCCTGTAAAAGTATTTTGTAACAAGTGATGCGTGAAATCATGGTACCGGGACAGAAAATTGTTAAAATTTTCTCCTTTGATTGGGTAAGAAGCATATTTTTTTTACAATAATGGTCGTCGAACTGATTTTCGTAATGTAACGAATGGTTATTTATTATATCTATTTCGCTTTGGTATTTTATTTGGTGAATCATTCTTTTGTTACAGCGTTTCGATATGAAATCATTTTTTACTTGAAAAAGATATTATTTCATGTGTGAAATATTTTGGTAGAAAATGGTATTTATTTTTGTAAATCGGAGAAGATACTATAAAATATAGGAGCAATTTCGAAGTTCAGTACCTACTTCCTGTTATTAAAGCACTTGTATAGTGTGATGTGATGTTACTGCAAATCATAAATCAATAAAGGTTATTCATATGCAGCTACATACAAAGGTTGCAAGTTGTAACTCCATCCATCCATCATATTAAAATAAATGTGAAAAAACAGATTCGTATATTGTTTTTCAATTTAAACTTATATCGGAGATATTTGACGATAACTAACATGATGGCATAACAAAATTTATTTATTCTTTATTGCCTAACTAAGGACAAATGGCGGACTTAATGCCATAGAGGCATTCTCTCCCAGTCAACCAGTAAGATTGTACAGAACAGTAGGAGGCGCTAAAGATTAAAAACCGTAACTATGAGTATTAGCAAAATTAACTTATGGATGCGTGATAATTACTAAAAACTAAATGCACATATGGAAACTACCCTCTCAGTAGCCTATAGTAAATGGAAAATATTGGATGAAGAAAATACTTGATGCACACAAAACAATGTAGAAACAAAGACTAACATGAATATAGTTTACATATGAAGCTATTTTCAAGCATGATAGACTATTTTTAATATAAAATCACGATGCATTCCCCCTACCTTTAATCTCCAGAGATGAAACACAAACAAACACTCGCCAGATTGGAATTGTTTGAGCAAGACTCTCCAATTCAATACCACCAGTTTATAGCAAACAAGATATTTTATAAATCACCATTTGAAAACATGAAGGAGATATTCATGATTTGATTCAAACAAACAAAATGTCAAAACAAATTCGAATTATTGTAATTGCTATAAACATTATTCTGTGTAATGCAGATTGCGACAAACTAGTAAATATGTCATGTTTCAATACAAAGATCAACTATATATTAAGTTCAGTTATAATATCAACATCTACCCATATCTTCACGATTCATATGTAAATGTTCGTGAACTAATTTAATATCAAAACAATTGATTACTTTGAAATCAGTTGAAATCTTTATAGTTAATTTCCATAATTTTTTCTTCTGTTTGGGAAACTAAAAAAAACATTATTTTAAGTCAACTTCTAAAGTAAAGTTGTTGCTTTCTTCCTCAGCTCAAGTCTACGCAATGTTGATTGTTGGTGCCTACTTTACTTCATCAAATTTTCCGTCTGCGCCATGTACTGGCCTTTATCTTTTTTTGTTATGACTTCTCTCTTGTAATCGCCTGTGATATATCAGCGACGTGAATTTTATTAGTGAGTTTCCTTATTTCTTTATGACTTATATGATTTGATTTCATAGCCCATTTGTTACATCAATGTGCAGGTTTCTCGATCCATAAACATATATAAGGAGAATTGAATTTTCTAAAACTCTGCGCTTCATAATCAGGCGTAAACCGCTTTTGAGTACATCAAACAGGACCTCTATATTGCTTACTGCATTTTACCATTCTACTATATGTCTGAAGTCCAATATTATTAGTGCAATGTCTTCCTCACAAAACATCTATCTTGTAACAAGAACTCTTGTCTCACAGGGCTGTAGTTGAAGAGCTATTGACTTTCCATGCGCTAACGTTAGCAGAATTGCCGTAAAATTTACTTACACTTCTCGGTATTAGAATATTTACAGATTTTCCTTATCCGAATTAACATACCCTTTAATTTTCTCGAAACACACAAATCGTAGAGTATTATGGGTAGCATCGGCGTTCTCGAACATTGTTTCTGATATATTTACTTTTATGATCTGCAAGTTATAGGTAAAAAAAATATCATCATCAAAGATGGAGGACATTCATGTTAATACCTGGTTTTGAACAAGCAATATTTGAATTTTTACATTATTGTTTTGGGGTATTTATGAATCATATCAAAGAAGAAGTTGATTTTATTCCAAAATCGTATCGGGTTTCGGTCCAACTCATTAACATGGCGACGCGACGCCCCAACATAATGATAACATCACGGTTCAAATTTTACGATTCTTTTTATTATTTTCCAAGCGGCACTTGTAAAGTGACACAAAAAATACACATTAAAATGCAACATGTGGCGAACGTTCGATGTTATGTTAAAATATATATACATTTTGTTACCGCAAACCGCCAAAGGTAGATGCGCTTTTTTCATCGCTTCGTAAACAAATGAATTCAGAAATTAAAACATCACTTTGTTTCTCCGAACCGGTGACACATACGAATTCTATTTAAAAAAGGTCACAATAAAGCTAGTTAACCATTTTGTTTTCAAAACCCGTTCTCCTTATTAGGTACATACATAGGTAACTAGATATCAATAATGTTTTGCTAAACGATCGGTCTTTGATTATATATGTGTAGATAATCAAAAGAGCGGTCTGTATAGTGCAATACTTTATATTTAATATACAAATTGAATGTTTTTAAACACGTCTATAACTATATTAGCGTCTATAAACATCCAAATCGTGTTCAATAAAACCCATATTGATCGATCAAAATTATAATAATGACATTAACCGCCAACATGCGGTCGTCGTTTCAATTAAACATTTAATATTTCTCCGTACAATATTTCAGTTTCCAAGTTTACAGAGGGCCGGCTCCACTCCACCTTTGAATAAATCCCTCGTTATAATCGACAATTACACGCCAGCGAAATTAATTGTTGTTCTCGCCATTTTCGACGTCTCGCCAGGGTTAATTCACCACTTTGGGAGACTTTAAACACAATTTGCAGGCGCGATGCCACCGTTGATTTAAATCAATACCTTTTGCCGTAAGCTATTCGTTACTTTCATTATTAAAAATAAACGACCTCGATTGAAGATTGCACTTTGTATTCATACTTTCGAAATCAATTTAGGAAATACTTCTTTTATTTAAAAACTATATATTTCGCACTATAGAAATTTTAGGAATTGAATCAATGGTTAAATTACAACTTTTTTATATTCTTATATTAGTTGACAACGAGAATTTCATGCTGTCTTTTTTTTTAATAAAATAAAGCTTATGAAAAGCTTGAATAAATATATTGATTTATTATATTTTCATGCGCACTTTCCGTATTATTGACGTTTCGTACCCGAAAAGCCAATAACACTAAATACAAACGCGATACCGTTTAAAAGTTGTTTTATTTGTAATAAATATATATTTTTAAATATATTCAAAGGCCATTGTAATATGTTTCATCTAATAATTAACAATACGTCAAGTTTTTCTTTGCAACAAACCTTACGACAATAGTAACTATTATTTGTCAAACTTCATCAACATGTCAATTGCCATTTGGGAGTAAATATAGGGGTTCAGAACAATTGGTCATTATCGTGAATTCGTGACTAACGGTAAAGTAATATTGTTCGCTTTTGTTATCATTGAATTTCAGTTTAATTCGTTACAAATAATGGCCTATTTCAATTTAATGCCGTCGAATTTTTGATGTAACTTTGCACTCTTTGTCTTAATTAATATTTTCATTTAAAAATTATTTTATTCTTCGGTCACAAACAATTTGCTGTTTTGTTATTGTAATTTGGTAATGCGTCCTCTTTTAACATACCGATGCATGACGGTATCATAACATACGGAAACAAATATTTTTCTATTACTATAATTAAATGAGGTGATGTTCACAAAAAATCGTATAGCTAAAGCCATTTATTTATGAAAACAATGATTAGAAAGCAAAGGGCACCCACGACCACCTGCGTAGGAACAAATTAGTTCCAAAATTACTGACTACGACGAGCCAGGAATCCGTAAGACAGACCCACGGCGATCAAGTGAAAATTATTTCTATTTCATTAGCGATAAATAACACTTTATTACTTTTATAGACAAATTACACTTTTATATTCGCATTTCAATTCGATGCAACGCCGTGTTGATGTAGTGTCATATTTCGGTAAGAGATTTGAGTTTTAAAGAAACGTGACTTTTAAAATGTTATAATATTTTATTATTTCCGTATATAAAATTCTTCTTCACTATATAGTCGCTCTATATCTTAACCTCGACCTCGTGTATGTTAGGCTTTAGAACTCTCAACCGTGCAACGAGTACTAAAAACAATAAATACTTATAGGGGTAGAGAAACGGAAGAGCGGAATCATCAAGATTATAACATCACCTGTCATTAATTTACGAGGTGTAAAGAAAATTCGTTTCGCCTCCTTCATCTCTACATGATATGATTTGCTATCAGCGTTATATGACAAAACGTCCAAAGCATTCCCGGGTGTGTGACAGAGAACGAAATAGCCATCCCGTAATGGTCGACGTAATTACATAGACCACCCGCGAGATCTCGCTCGCACCGACTATTAGAGGAGGCTTTTTGTGGTGAAAACAATAATCGACACAATGAAGTCATCAGACGGACACTCTTCGCGTGCGGCCCGCGGCTATGGAGCTGAAGCAATCAATTTCACTAATCTCTTGATAGTTTTAAAGTATTCATCTGTTTAGAATTAGATCTGTTTTTATCTGAGCAGTTTACATTATGTTTACTAAAGATTATATTTAAACAAACCTCACACTACAACACAATTAGACAACAAACTTTTACGGATATTAGTGTAACCCAACCCAACCAACAAACACTCGGTATTACAGGTAAGACATAAATTGTACATTCTGATGGTACAATTATAAATTTTAACTGCATAGTTCATTTATAGCTCCGCTAGTGAAATGTAGGAACTCGTATCAGTGTTCGATTGTCTTTTTTTCATAATGCGAATTATCATATAAGCGTGCATAATGGCGTTGCAAAAGCGCATTTCCGCTGGTATGAAGAGTCAACCGTCTGTAACATAACAACACTTGTCGACCGGCCGCCGGACGTTCCGCGCTATTCCTCTTTCCGGAGTCTAGAACAAAGATAGCCTGTTATTAAAACCTATAAAAACACTTCTCGAATCTCTCTCCGAGTGTATTATATAGGTAGAACTGGCTTACCTGCAGCTTCATTTGCGCGGTCAAAGGGTTTTTTTACCCGACTGCGCGAGGCAAAGAAGGGTAATGTGTTTATCAGTCTATGTATTTATGTATGTTTGTTTCTATGTGGCGTTCTAGAGACCAAATGCGTAGGCCGATTGTGATGATTCTTACGTCAATCGATTCGTCTTAACCTTGCGAGTGTCACTAAAGACATGATAGTAATCAAAATTCACCACAGCGACAACCAGACGCCATATTGTCAAATAGAAAAAAAAATCGACGAACTATGTCAAGTGGGGTGTCGTTGAATAGGTATTTTAAAATCATCTTTAAGTTCCTTTTATCACTTTTCATTTTAAATAATAGTTTAGGATATATAATGATTTAAAGTTGTTTAACAAAACATTTTCGCTAATTTTCTTACTTATTGATTTAAATTTTTATTTAAAGTATAAACGATATACAAACAAAAAAAAAACAGTGGAAAAGCATGAAGTATAAATAGCTTTGGTAAAAAAATAAAGCATATGTAACTTTGAGCCGAGTTAGGTCTCTAGAGGGACTAATTATCAGTAGTTTAGACAACCGCAAGTTACTTAATAATCCCCACGATATTAACTCCCTCAATGAAATAACTAGATTGCGAAATTAACCATCATATAACAAAGTAAACGAATCGTAACTAAAAAGCATAAAATAAAAATCAATAATTTTAAGAAAAACAAAAATCCCGCGTGCTTAAAAACGAATTTTAAAAAATACATGAAAATTTAACTTAGATAAAATCTAAAAAGAAAGAAACAAGCCCAGTAGTTTAGAATTCTGTTAAGTAATACAGAACAGAACGACTGACAGTCGGGGCCCATTCAAATTTTACCAATCGAATCTTCCCAAGGGGCCCCGACTGAGTCGTTCTGTTCTGTATTACTTAATAGAATTCTAAACTACTGGGCTTGTTTCTTTCTTTTTAGTTTTTATGTAAGTTATTATTTTTTTTTTTTTTAAAGTTGTCCTTTTATTATATTTGATCAAATTTGCTCTCTTAATGCTATATACATATTTATCTTATAAAAAAATACCATCTTGAACACCTGGAACTGGTGATTTTTCTATTGTTCCAAGCAAAATTACACGAAACAGTGAGTCCAATACACGCGCATACCTGGATAGAGTAAGACCCTAGGGTTAAGACCCTATCCAGATGATCTCGCGCTCCCGTCCCGTCCCATATTTCCCGTCGTCAACATCACTCAATATCGAGTGGTGGTGATGTTTTATTTTGCAGGGAAACCCTGAGCCTTCGTGGAGACACGAATAGGCTGGTGCCACATATCCCCTACATACCCTGAAATAATTAGATGCTGCTCTAAGCAATACAGTTAAACGAACGAGCAAAATCAGCTCTTCGTCGATCGTGATGTAGCCATTCTTTTGAAATCCAAATCGTTTTAATTTTGTTGAACTTCGATATTGTATCGGAAACTATGAGAACAGAAAAAACAGCGCCTACTGTTTCAAATTTGTGTATAGTTAATATAATTTTAAGCTTGACTGGTGTGTTTTTGTAATACCGAAATGTCGTGATGTTGAGAAATTCCAAGATATACACCTCAACCATAAGAAATAATCACAAAAGGATAAATCGTCCAAAGAGTTTTTGTACTTGATCATCAAAACCTCTGTGATCAAAACCGTTATACATAACCTTGTCGACCGATACGGAATGTTCTCGCCGCAAACGTTTAATAATAACTTACACACCGTTTTTGCTCTTTTTTCAACTCCACGTTACCCTCGAGATTCCCTCCGGATAAATAAATAATGAGTCATCAGCGAATTCTTTTATAATTAGCCGATCCAGAGTCCATTCCGGTCAAATTGCCCATACAAGGCGCGAGGACTTCAAATAAAAGCAAAGCCACCAAACGAAGATTGATGAGAGCTTAAGCTTGGGCATTAATTACCCGATTGGGTAAATCTCGAGGAACTCAATTGAAGACTCGTGAAGAAAGTTAATAAGTTAAGGTGTCGTTATGGACTAAAAAGGAAACTGACTATAAAGTATTAAATTTACATTTAACTTGAGAATGGAGAGATAATATAAAGGGGACATTAAAATGGAACGAAACTACATTGGAAAAGTAGCATTTTCTATAATTTAAATATGCTACCGAAAGTTCGTGAAATTATTCGAATAAACATAAAAAATATATATTTTATCGGGAAACATGCCCTTTATTGTTTTCTGATTGACTAATTCATGCATTTAATCTTCACGATGAATTAGGAGGAGGTATGCAGAAACATTTGACATTATTTATACTTTTCCTAATAATCCAATGATTTGATCTAATTGACAAACACATTGCCTTAAATGATATATGCATAGATTTTTTATCTTACATAAACCGGTATATAAGATCCAATCGTGAATAAAGACCACATATAGAAATATAATTCTGACATAAATTGCGCTTCATGTATTCACTGAAAACAATTAAGTGTCGCACACAGATATTTCAACCGCGTACACTTAGGTATACCATATTATCCTGAGATTTAATGAACTAAAATAAATCACAAATTTATTTATCTACATGCATTTTACCGGAGTATTAAAAGGCTTAATAAAAGCTGTTCATTATTTTCGAGGAAATTTTTTTTATGAAAGATAATGATGCTGTAATTAAAGCTTTGCAAAGCGGACCGTCCTTTCAAAACAAAGAAGTGTATGAAGTTAAATTTAATGAGATGCTTCGTAAACAATATTTTTTGGAGGAAAATTTAAAATTCCGTTTCAAAATAAAACTTGCAGGAAAATCTTAAAATACCCAGAAATCTCCTGATGTACACTCCAGAGTAGCCTAGAGTAGTAGATCAGCCAATCGTTTCGATTCGATTCAAGCAAATAATGAGCTAAGATGATGGCTCCTAATTTAGCAAAAGCTTTACTAACATAATGTCCAAAAGACATACCCAAGAGAAATCCGAGAACTTTAAAAGATAACTTATTTTATCAGCTCCAATAGTAGTTTATATTGTGCTATTTCACACAAACGAATAACTAATAAGTCAATAGACCCGATTCTTGGGACGTTTTATAGATCCTCATTCGGACTAGATTAAACTTTCGTGAACGTCCTTAGAAACTTGAGAGAGAACTGTTTCCGACTTACTTTAGTATTTAATAGAGATTCACCGAGGATTTACTCGGTTCCACTATGCAAGTTTTAGGCATGGCTCAAACGTTTATAATTGAGATGCTTGTCTTGTGTTGTCTGTATTCGAAACATTATACTCTGTTTAACAGAAACATCCATCGAGTATCCAAGAACACATCGACACTGGGGCCCATATCTAGTTTAGTTGGTTCGAGTTGAAGTTACTACACCTTAAAAGTATCAATGATATTTATCTTCATAGTTAAAGTGTTGAGAGTTGTACGTAGGAAAACATATCTGTGCGCGCTCCCAGATCACGTACAAACCAAGAATTCCCTTAACACGTTTTTGTGTGACCCAAACGCTGCGTTGTTACGCGTACACGGTAGCATACACGCCAGGTCAACCTTTTGAATACGTCTTAAACATATTTCGTATTTCAGATTGTCTCTTCTAAAAATTTCAGTGAGAGGAATAACGTCAACGGTAACACGTGCTTTATCAAGCATCGACACAATTATTTAGATTGCTCCAAGTTTTCCTACTATACATTCAGATTTTAGTTCGTGGAGTAAAACCGGCGTCACAATATTAATGTAATTACGAATACATAATGCGAAAAACCTATATAAAAGGCAATATAGAATAATACTTAAATTTTATTTATAGCGCTAGATTAGAAAATATACGTCATAAGCTTGAAGACAGAATTATCCTTACGCAAATCGTCTATTATGCAATCCCGCATCACAGTTAACTCCAGTGTCATGAGCGCTATGCCATCAACCATAAATCGGTACTTCTCCTTGCCGAACTTACTAAAGTGACGGGAAGCGGAAGTGTCAATTCACTAGATCGTTATTCTCACTATATAGGGAACATGGTAATGTGCTCGCGACTACTATAATGTGGGGCGCCATGCATAGTACCGATTCTATTGTAATAACAGTTGTATACGTCACTGGAAACAATGGTATATTAAAACTAACAACATTTCCAAGTGTTTTGTTGTCATATTCGTCATTGTACGCAGTTAGTACCTACAAAGCGTTCTTTAATAATTTTGTCTTCATAATTACGAGAATAATACCAACTGGGGAAATACTCTATTCAATCCGTTTCAATCCATGTTACACCGTATTAAATTATTCTTTCCATGTCAATCTGTTGAATCTATGTTTGTAAACAGGCATTGTTTTTATTTCTTGCTCTATTTATTTTTTCTACAATATCTCTTTGAGTTCTTGATAATTTTTCATTTTCAAGACGAGGTTTTTTATTATATAAACGTCTTCTAAAGACAATAATATACTGCAAGGACAAGTGGAGTCTTATTACAATATCCCCGTAGGTTAATTTTATGATGTCCGTTTTAAGGCAAGACAAGACACAAACGCGGTAAAGCAAATTGGAATTGTTACCATGTAAACGGTTAAGCCAACATTTCCAGGCAGAGGTTATTACTCCCACATTGCATTCCTCGCGAATCGGAATGGAAAACCATCTCTGCTAGAATATCTTGATTTGTTTTCAAGAAATTCTTCAACCTCGTTTGATACTTTGGCAAACTGAAATTTACGACCCATGTTACAATTGCTCTGTACTTTTAAAAATTAACATTAAAACTCAAGCCGTAGGCTCGAGGGCAGTAAATCACTATTAGTGTGCCATTACTTCACCACATAAAATAGCAAGCTCGTGCATTTTCAAATAAAATATGGCCTTTTTAACGTACATTTTATGTAAGGGTACGTTTTGCGTTAACTTTGTGAGATAGGAAACTAGGCCGAAGCATTATCTAGACCACTGAGTGTGGGTGAAGTGGTGCTAGACATAGGGTTTTGTGTCCGGCGCTTTCGTAAAGTAAATGTATGTGGCAAGCTGACACAAGGAATAATAGAGATAACATAGAATTCATTGTAATAAGAACAATTCATTACTTTCTATAGAAATTCGCTAAGAATCAATTACCTTATTACATAAGTAGACATAACATTTAAAAATCTCACAATTCAAGTGTACTGGTTGAAACGATAATAATATATCGGCAAGATCTTTCTGTTGCCAAATCTAGGAATGTCAGAATTAAATGTCCAACTTTAACCTGCATGTAAAAATATAATTCCAGTGATGGTTTCATTAATAACAGTTAGATCGTTTAACATTTTCGCTTTGTATTCATTATTATAATACATCCTATTATTAATGTTATAAATGTGAAAGTTTCTTTGTTTGGATGTTTAGATGTTTGGATGTTTGTACGTCAATAACGCCGAAACTACTGAACGGATTTTGATGAAATTTGGTATACAGATAGGGTGTTAGCTGACTTAGATAATAGGATACTTTTTATCCCACTAAACATTTCCCTAGGGTCCACGCGGGCGAAGCCGCTGGCGAAAGCTAGTATGTTATATATTTTAACGACTCAATTGTTATACACATTCTGTGCCGAGTGAAAGAGGCACATAATCATGAAGCATTTAGTAAAACAAGACAAATGTAGGGCTACTCGCCCACAAATAAAGGATACACGGTAGAGTTTCTAATGACTAGACTCAGAACCTTTCGGCCGGACAAGCTATATCGGAATAGTTTTATGGAGAATAGTCCCGCATAACGCAGGCTGGTTAGTACTATTTCTCTACGAAAAAAAGTACCACTACGGTTCACTTGGAATTCATTCAAAGGCGTTCAAAGAGAAGCTCTTCAAACCTGGTCAGAGTTGAAATTTTTGAGTAATTACGTGGAATTTGATGATATGAACCGGTAAGAGACAGTCCGGCTCACAAATATCCGGAAAATCGAACTTTTCGTTTGCCGATTTTCCTCATGGCAAACTTAGAGTAATCTAATCTAACATACTGGGAGGACGTGAAAATCTTTTCCTTTGAAACAAATATTTCCGCCGAAGCGGCGATGTCCAGAGGGATAAACCGATTATGACATTCTCTGAAATTCGCTGTACAAGTACGGTACAACTTTCACAACGCTACAATGTGCACCTAATGTCTCTGTAAATAAGATCGAGTCGATCAACAGTATTTCCCATGGAACTTATCCATCAGCATGTTCCCATTTGTTTAGTTTAGGGCCTCACATTTGTTTCTCTAAAGCAACGAGTTACTACGCATTGCCATGTTTACGGTATAAAAATAAATAGATGCCGTCTCCTTAGACGTTAAAATTATATTTTAGAACGCAGTATGATAGTTCTGGTTTAACGTTGGCTATACGCGATGTATTTATTTATTTTGACAACAAACCAATTTGTGGGCAAACTCAAAGTTAGATTCTAATGTGCTCTTACGTAGAGAATGTGACTGATTAACATAATAACAAAAATATTATCACAAACTGAAATCGTCCATCTGATCTTTCGGTAATATGAGTTACGACTCGAGCATTGACTTCACGCGTTAATATCTAGGTTTTGCTAAGAGAGAGAAGGATATGTGTATATGTTGCTTCACGCATTAAGTTTTTTTTTTAAGATTAGATAAAAAAGCGTTATTTGATTCGTGATTGTGTTCTTCGATATAATTGTTCGCTATTTCTATAGTTTTTTTATACACTCACTGCAAAAACAGCGCCTTTCTTACCTGAAAATAAAAAAAATATTATGAAGTACATCTTTTTACAATAATACTTAACGTCCACATGTGAAATCACTTGCTTTTGTATAAGGATTAGCAAGGCATTTACTATCAGATTATTGGACGTCTCAATAACCATTTGGCCCGAACTATTGATGCGTTAAATCCGAGAAGGAATGCCAAAAACGGCAGTGTACGGATCCCTCCTTATTCAACTAAAATGAAGCTTAAAGTTGTCCTTTAAGGTTTCATATTGTGTAACAATTTTGAGTGTTGCGTGCGGAAGCAGACGGAACGAACACTTCAAGAAGTCTTTGCGATGCGACAAATATTATTACTGAGGGAACTTGTAGCATTTTTAACATAAATTGTCTGTGAAAATGGTTCAAAAATCGTCTAGTCTGCAACACTGATGATCTAAGGATACAATGACTGTATATGTTACTTCCAAGTACAATAATTCTTGAAACTCATTACTAATTTTATGTTCACTGAAATTATATTTTTGTCCTTCACTATATTAGACAATACATTCTAATACACTTTAATGTATATTTTAATTAATATTTTAATTTATATATTAATTTACAAGATACAAGAGAGAGTATTCTCGGAAAATTACTTTGTTTATACAATTAATTAGATAGTCTACCGCAATATTAACTATTCATCATTCCACATACATATACATAAGTAAAGTAACTAAAGCAATCAAGCATATAAAGCGGTAAATTACGCACGTGGGTGTAATTTAATTTTACATAACGTTACATGTAAGAAATTTGTTATTATAGCATAATAACATGTCTTAATTTATACCTATATTTATAGTGTAATTAAATTTTGTGCCAATTGAGTTTAGGTTTCGCTGTAGCTCAGAAAAATTTTTACTCACATAAAATTATTCAGAAGGAGTCTACTCTTTATTTTTAAAATTTTATTTCTTTTTGTTTTCGACCTATGAGACCTATAAATATATTATATTCGTGAGATTCTAGATTTTGTACATTCCACAACATTATAATATGATCTAAATTTACAGAACACATTGTATTTATTGAGAATATTCGTATCAGGAAAATTGGTTAAACGTTTTTCAAAACATTTAAATTTCACTTAAGCTTTTGCTTCGATTGTCATGGAATTAAACCTGCAATTATCAATTTTATAATTGCTTAATATACTAGCTTTCCGCGTGTTCTTGTATTATAGATAAAAAACTTTCTTTTGAATCATCCTATCTCTGAAAAAAATACCGCATCAAATTCCATTGCGTAGTTTTAAAGATTTTACCATACATAACGCTATAGGGACAGAGAAAGCGATTTTGTTTTATACTATGTTGTGATACGAGTATATAATATTTCTGTGCAAATTACAGTTAAAAGAAACAGATAACTAAAAACCATCGATAGGTAGAAAAAAGAAAGATACACATCCAATACCAGTATTATTGCAGCCATAGGAAGTGTACCCTAGGGAGTCGTTCGAAGACCGCTGGTATTTATTGGCGTATCACCAAGTAATTTGAGACGGAGAAAAAAACTTTCCTCTGTCACCGTTAAGCCGTACTGTAAACTGTTACCTTGTGCGATCTTGTTATTCTCGAGTTTTAACTTAAAAACTTGACGAAGTTCTCAATTGTTGTAGTTTTTGTACTCGGGTACTTGTTTTGTTGTGAGGAACACCTTCCGGATGCGAGTGTCACGTGAATAATGAGTTTGTGTTTGTATAAGAACCTTCACTTTCGATATTGATGGATCACGTGTGGATCTCGGAGTTGATTAAGATCATACCTATGATAATAGTAATAATTAATTGTAAGGTATATTTTTTATGCTCCGCAAATCTAAATCGATCGCTTGTCTGTATGTCCATCTGTCACAGTTAATTCTTTTGAGATGAAAGGTACATTTTGATGTAAACGATGACCCTAAAACAGCCATATAGATATGGATAGATATTAATACAAAGATCCATTTTACATAAGATGTTCATGTTAATAAATAGACTCCGTGAGCTAAAAACATTAAATATATGTCAGAGACACTAATCATCTTATTATAAAACGAGGACTAAATTTAGTACATAGTTTAAACAAAGACTGTGTACATAGGAGTCTTTTGGTTATAACTTGAGGTCGCCTAAAGCAAATTGACAATGACAGAAGAGACTGTCAAATTGAGATGTTTTGACTTATATTCCTATAAATCTAGCAATAAGTCCTCATTTTATGATAAGAGGGTAGTAGTACAGTACAAGTAAACATTCTATTCCTATCTGTTGGTTATTAACAAATGTTTATATTTAATGTTTTAGAAATGTGCCTTTCCTTTTTTTAATTAGTCATAGAATGGATATGTTCTAATCATCAATCAATAAGTGTGAAAATGTCACATCCCTAAATAAAAGTCACATCCTGACTGGCTCACTATTTGCGGTAGGATGTTGACCGCGTGCTTCGTGCACCTTTGTTTACCCGATGCGGGTCGCCCAGGCTAAACTTAGCGGACGGTGACAGGGTTGACTGTACCATATTTTAATATTTCAGTTTTGGTGTCGGATTGTGCTAGTGTGAGAATGGGGGTCAAACAGCAACAATGGCGTCATTAACAAAGAAAGACACTTGTGTACATTTTTACCGCGTAGTTTTGATAATTTTTATGAAAAATAGGGGACGTCCATATAATTCTTAAATAGAGCCATTAAAGTAAATGGTAAAACAATAGATTTCATACTAAAAAAGTAACCTCGGTCGAATGTTAGTTAATTTTTTAATTTATTTTAAGGGTCAAAACATGACATGAATGTATCAAACCTATGTATCAAATTATTTTAACAAAGAAATTAACCGCAATTGGCCGCAATTGGCGCCATCTACTTTTATTTATAATATCCAACGTTCAAAAATACATTAAACTTTTTTTAACCAAAGCCCAGAAAAATTGGTTAACAAAGTATGAGCAGTCTGAGAGATCGCGCGTCATTAGTTAAAGGTTAATGCCAGTACTTCAAGCATTCAGATCATGACAAGCCTGCAATTTTTTTAGTTACTCTCTAGGTCTGATGAAAGTTGTGCCATGTTGTTTTGACGTCAGAAGGTAGAAATATTAAACGAACAAATCATTAATAGTTAATCTAGTCTAGGTAGTTATTTAATGTCGTAATATGTGTGTTGTTTATGATTTCCATAATACAAAACTTAAGTACTTTTCTATAGATTATGTGCCTTGAGCTTTGATGGGGCCCTCAAAGCGGGATAGTTCGATACATTGTCTTTCACTTTAACAACAGCCAACAGCCCTATATACGAGATTATACGAGCCAGTATACGAGATTAAATCGAATAAAACCTACCTCAAAAGATAATAAGGGTTTTATTTATTTTACGGTTAGACGCTGCGTTCGACGATATTTTTATAAAGAATAGCATAGACCCGGGAAATATTGAAAATATTATCCAAACTAACTCTTCGTCTCAGAACAACTCTCTCCAGATTTTATAAATCACATTACTTATCATTGACCGACTTGGTAATGTTTATTACAAACGAACGTAAAAATAGCTTTATCGGCGGCTACTCGACTAATATAATCGTAAAATGTGACGTTATCGGAAACGGTAGTACTGTACGTAACATCGATTATATACAGAACACAATCTAGATCCTCGCCGGTAGATAAAAGTTTATGACAAAAATAATTAAAGGAAAACTTCGTTGTAATTCTATTGCCATTTCCACCAAGAATGCTTACTGTAGATTTTAAATGAAATTAATATTAGATATATTGCATCTTAAAATAATGACCTGATAAATAGAAGTCCTGACCTGATAAAGTTCCTGTAAACTATGTATCATCTTGAATGCAATAAAGTATATTAATATGATTATAATAATCTACTAAAACGTTAGATTAATCAATTTAGTTTCTTCATTTATTTAATTATATCGCTTTTCAACCCTAGGTGTTAATGGAACGCGTGCGCAACGGACGTAAAATTTAATTTATCATAAAATATAATCTTCATAGCGCACCGTCAGACGTCGCATCTACATAAAAGCACACAGGTCCCCGCTGCTCTGGAGTTCATGTTTGATGTAAATCCAGTATTTGAATATACAATGCAGACATCTGCGCACTGCATCGGATATTTTGGAATCAAGTTAGGAATGGAAAATGTGCGTAACTTTTTTACTCATCGAAAACGAGACTGTTCTAGACCAGGGGTGTCAAGTGGTCAAACATAAACATCCATACAGGCTTCGTATGCAGTTTAAAATAAAAATAAAAAAAGATTTTTTTTATATTGATCACATATATTATATTAACTTTGACATCACTGTTATAGACATCGCTCTCATATTGATGTGTCAAAGAATAACATACCTACGTAGCATCGCAGTATAGTAAATGCATAAAAAAATCAATTAAATGAGATGTCATGACATTAAGTTTTGTGGCGATTAGATAGACAAGTAGTCTATGGAATTATTACAAAGTCGTTGATAACTTTATTTACCGATATTTAATTTTGGATTATTTAATACTAGCGTATAAAATAAACATTTCTCTTGAATGACTCTGTTTATTGATAATAATAATCCGCATAAAAATCCGTTGTGTTATTTAAAAGATATCAGCGTACCGACAGCAGGAAGGGACTTTTTTTCACAGATTCTCGTAGTAAATTGGCTCATGTTCTTAATTACTGTCGTAGTTAAAAATATTTAAAATTTTATAAGGCCTCTTACCGAAAAGATACCGAGAAGCGGCCATTGATGTTATCTTAATAACAAAACCAAACGTTTATTGTAAAGTATTCACCCAGTTAGAGGGTTACCATATGATATGAATTTAAGAGGACTTGTAGGGTCAAGATAAAAAAAAAACTAATTTATCCGGAATTACAGAATATCATTATTATATAATTTAGTTTGCAAATTACGTCTAGACCTCTTTTAATAGAATTGGTAAGCCTATCCAGTGGAGCGGATAGGCTTACCAATTCCATTTTTTTAGTTGAGGTATGTTAGCACAAGTGCCCGCCCGTGCTAGCACAGTTGCGCTCGCACCCCATGAATGTTATACATTCCAAATTACACTCCAGTTCCAAGCTCAAACAAAACATAGTATTCTACATACAATATTGTAGTGATAAAAACTAGTTCTAATCAACGTATACTTCGAGGTATGCATATAGAAGACATCATAATTATACCTGTAAATATCTTAAGTAATTTTTGTATTAAGTATTTTGTATGTAAGTAAAATATTATATTGTTTCGGCCTTCATATTGATCTATAGGTGTTAAGCTTTTGTAACATAATACTTCTACAACATAAAATATTAATATTACCACGTTTTTGTACCACTTTCATAATACCACGATGGATGGGAATATTGTTAAATTCGTATTAAGATCGTGTTTCGTATTTTCGTGATAGTATCAATATTTACGAAGATTACCCATAGGGGTATAACTTTTTTGTTTGTAGGGGATAGCCCCTACAAACAAAAAAGTTATAAACTTTACTTAGAAAGATGTAAAAATTGGATGAAAAATTGCAAAAGCAACAACTTCATTTTATCATATGAACATACAAAGTAAAGGTTGTTGTTTGAAAGTAGATTATTTTTTTGCTATTATAGGACTACAATTCATAATTTCATTTCGATAAATCCGATATTTTTAGGATATTTACAAAACTTTGTTATTCCTGTCATTGTTTAGAATTATTGTCTACTTTAAAAAACGATCTAATTGCCATAGGTCTTCTTAAGTGAAGCGCATACCAACTAACCTCATTAGATTTAGTATTTTGATTGTATTGTAACGAAGTAGGTCAACAATGCTTTTTCAAAGTACTCGCCCTAGTTTCTTTATTAACATGTTGTTTATTCAATTACTTTGCCGGACATAAAACGCCCACAGTGATCGAGCATATGGCTAAATAAGTGCTCGATTCTCTTTAAGAGTCGACGACGCGTGTCTACTGCTTCCAAAATAACGTCTTGATGTACAATACACTGCACTTCTATACTGACTACAATGATGTAGTCTGAAGTACACAAATATCTCACGTCCGTTTTAGTTGTACCTGCATATTTTTAAGAACACAATTGAGACCTTGAAACCAGGTGTTAAGAGCGATAATCGAATAGAAAGCCATGATCCAGGGAGCTTAAACATTTTACCGGTGTTACGTGATTACAATAGCTTTGTTAGTAATAACAGAGGTTTCGGGCGCTTTACATTTCAGCGGAACTCATATTGTATAGTTTCACTAGCAACAAACAACTGATGTAGGTATCTTATCTACATATACAACGTAGCATTGTCTCGCCACCACTTTTGAGTTCAAAGAAAGCACACTTAAGACACGACGACGTTTTTCACTTTGTGAATTGCTACGTTTTGAAGTACCCTTAATGGCCTTTTAAAAGTTGAATTGGTTTGTTTTCTCCCTTAACACACCTAAAAATATTTAAACTTAATTAATGGAAATACCTAATTAAAAATTATGGAGGACAACGAAGTCTTTCCCGGGCCATATAATATTATTCTTCATGCGTTGGCATAAACAAATTCTTCGGATATCTAATTAATAAATTACACCCAATCACGAATTTTGTGTGTTATTTTGGTCGTTAAAGTGATTTCCTATCAATTTGTCATACCACTTGTCCAAACCACAAGCTACTGTTAAGTAACACCTTGTGGTTATCGAGTCTATAAACCTGGGTGTCAAGTTGTTGTAATTAGATTCTTTAACGTTAATTGATCTCGAGTTTTTGTTTGACATTCCAGTGATATAAAACAGTTATTCAACTCACATGAAATGTGAAATTTATTAGCATTAATTAATACAGATACTTATTTTAAACTCATATGAAATGTGAAATTTTTAGCATTGATTAATACAAATACATATTTTACATCGAAATTTCAATATTTTTCATATAAAATCAATGTAAAGAAGGAGAGTGATAATTTGTGATGCGTTAAATCAGAAGTTTGTGCACCAAATAAACGACCATTCGGCAGGCGAGCAATGGCGCCATCGCCACCGAGTGCGAAATAAATCAACTCGGTGTCGTCTGCGCGCGAGCTGCTACATCAGACACATTCGATTAATACGACAACCATTGCGGGCTAAAGGCGAACAATAAATAAACTAACGAGAACTTAGCGGCAATCTAAGTGACGCGGCAAATGACAGAGGCAGATGAGTAATGGAAGGTGATTCACCCCCTACCTGCGCGTGAGCAACCCTCGCCCAGACAAAGGCCCGCCCCACACCTTTTCTACGGAAACCAAGTTGAAAAAAAGGAAAGCAAGAATTTTATAGTTATGTTTACCAATATAACAAAGCTAAGGAGTTTGTTTGGATGCGTTAATCATTGGAATGGCCAGTCGGTATTTTTATTTATTTTTTTTTGCATTTGATAGCGCAATCTAGAGAAAGGTTATAGGTTATCAGACATCACAAGAGGTTCTTTGGCAGCGGAACATCAGCGGGCAAAAACACTAGACATAGCCAAGTAATCTAAAATAAAGTTGACTTTTACAGCAGAAACGGTTTATGTTGTCAACCTATGTCACAGTCGGTACTGAGACGCTAATTGACAAGGAAAGTCGAAGTTGAAAACTGTGTATAGTATAAACACAAAGTTAAATGACTAGGCTGCAATTAATTTCATATTATTATTAATTATTTAATCCTATTTACATAGATGGCAATAATTTCCAAGTTGATTGCACTGTAAAATGTAGAACAAGTTTCTTATAACTGTATAAGGACAAAACCGGACTGAAGGAATTTGAATTTTTGTATCTTATTTCATCAAAGTATTAGAAGTAGCTCAGAACTAAGGCGAAACATCTTTCATGGAATAAAGAAAAACAATTATATATTGAGAAATATATAAAATATTTATTATTTTATAGCAGAGCAATAACGGATAAAGCACTATTTCAAGGTTATGTGATTCATACAGAAGAATTAATAAGCGGTCAAACTAGTATTATGAATAAACTAATATAAAAGTTGATCCAAACGTCAAAGTAAGAGAGTCTAACACGTGCATAATTAAGAACTAAATTATTCTGAATAAATACAAACAAAACAATCGACACACAAAGCGATCTGATGATGATCATATTTAGTTAATTAAAATATCGACATACATTCTCACTGCAGTTACAAATATGATAATACCGGTTGAATGCAACCTTTTTGTATAATACAAATAAAATTAAAGTATCGACATATATTCTTACTGCAGTTGCAAATATGATGATACCGGCTGAATGCAACCTTTTTGTATAATACAAATAAAATTAAAGTATCGACATACATTCTCACTGCAGTTGCAAATATGATAATACCGGTTGAATACAACCTTTATGTAAAATACAAATAAAATTCAAGCCATGACAAATACGTACTACTAAATAGATAATTATAAATGTTAGTCAAAATATTCACACTCCTAATACAAATGAATCTCTTGTCGCGTCAACCAAGCAAGGCATAATAACGATAGCTATTATTACAAAGAGAATTTATAATGATTAAACACGTTGACAGCAATTGTCTTTCTGAGAAGCAACATAACAAGAACACGACAGTTATAATAATGTTTTAATTATTTTTACAATCGATCTGTTGAGAGAATTGTTATGTGTTATTTTAATCAATGACTGGTTGGAAGCATTTTTGCAAATGCTTTTATATTTATCAATGACAATTTAATTGCCTGGCTGAATCGGATTATCAAAAAACGTTAGTCCAAAAATTTTTGATACTGTAACTATTTTTTTAAAACATTCATGCTAAAAATCATTTTAATTAATTAATAAAGTAGCCAATTTATATATATTTTTAACAAAGATTTTGTGAGACCCTGGATTAATGGAGGTAAAATATAGGATAACTATTACCGCATTGTCGACAACGTCCCACGGCAGTGGGTAACAGCGTCCAAAAATTTTCCCCGGACGTAAAACTCCGCCCGGACGCTTCCCGGATACCTTCTAAAGTAGGACAAATCCAAGGAAAGGCGATCCGATGGTTACCCTAACTCCGATTAATACTACTCTGTGATTGTCTCATAATTATGTCAAACGAACGGATAATCAGCATGAGCTAAGACGGAACACGATACAATCGCATTAGTGATGTTTCTGCATGTTTCTGTTAATAATGTATATTTTCTCTTCGAACTAAAAATTCTTCAAGTCTTAAATTAAGAATAGTATCTACTCAAATCACTGTTTCTCTTCAGCATTTGTTAAAGTTAAGGAAAAAAAGCACACCGACAGGAATTTTATTATTGAACAGAAAAATACAAAATGAACTTCAGCCACTTTATTTTTGATTTTTAAATAGACAAAGACAGAGTTGGTTGTTGATGACAGTCATCGTTCGTGATTCCAATTTACATTCCTATAAAGTTAAAGAAATTTACTTTTTATTTAACTAGTGGAACCCCGTATAGTAAAATAATTACAAAAGCTTTACCATCTTTATATTCTTGTTGAGTAATTTTAAAATATCTGTACTTCAACAACTTCAACATAGAAGTCACAGCAAACTTTGACAGAAATCTTCTGTTAACTCTTGTTATAAATTATGAAAACAAATAAAAATACTTCATTTCATTACAGCATTCATAGTTGCGCTTGCCTTCTTAACGATTCTTCATACTTTATTGCAAACAATAATAATAAAAAAATATATACATGCTGATACGTAATGAGTTCATTGAATTCATTAGTTTCTCTTCCTATATTGATAAACATAAATAAGTTATAATAACACAATTTCATTGATAAGATGTTATTAGTTTCGAGTGCGAAAATAAGCTTTAGAAGTACCAATTGACAGTTAATTAGATTATAATAAATACAACTATGTTCCGTTTCACGTTCGGGCGCAATCATTCTGGTGTGCACGAAAATAGTCCGTCCAAGTAGGTCGGCTAGGCAGCCCGTTATGAATTACTGGCGTCATTATAAATACTAAGAAAACTCGCTTTGATCTTCCAATACCGCGGTGCAATTGAAAAAGTTACAAACTCTAGTTTTTCAACCTGACAACGACTCAGTATTTAAAAAGCGCGAGTCTTTTGAACGAACTAATGAATGAATACTTTAATTGTACACCACATTATGCTAAAAGATAATGTAAGACAGGGTAACTCCCACTTTCTCGAATACTTTATGACAGGCAGGAGTACGGTGTAACTAAATGAGTTGATAGCTGCCAATGTCTTCGGGTTTAAACTGTCTCTCAGAAAACTAAATATCGTCGACTTTCCGAAACTGACTCCAAAGAAAATCTATTTTCAATAATTTATGATGCAACGGATGTACAAACACAGAAATCTTCACGGATATGAGTTTAACTAAATTATAGGATCGATTCGGAATTTTCCGAATTTTCATCAGTGGAAAACTAGTAGGCTCTCAGAAAAGCCTCAGGCAGGTTCTAGCGGTTGGTCTAGCACTGATTTGGGGCATAATACATTTCCCCTGCGTTAGCAAAAGATTGTTGATATGAATAGTTCGAAACATTTATGTACTATATTTTGTAACGCCATTCCAACACTGATCTTTGTTTAATTACTCACTCAGAGTAATTAATCAAGAGACTGTTCGAATGTTAAATGTGGCGTTGATGTCAGATTTATATGAATCACCATTTCATAGACCGCCATTCATAATTTTAAGTAAAGTTAAATTTGTGTAATAAAATATACAAATATCACATTCACCAGCAATAATAAGTTTGCATGACAACATAGGAAATGCCTATTTTGAAGGAAAAAAATCCGTTACACAAACTTAGAATACATATAGGTACTTATGAATGGTTTTGAGTGATGTGCCCACAACTATTTCAAAAAGAATGATAAAGCATAGAGTATTTAGTGATGTACTGCTGCTGTCAATTCGAGTAGCTCGCGAGCTAGTGATATGTAAAATATCGTGTGAGCTACAATGAATTTCCTGATTAACAAATGACATATTTTGCGATTGTTGATAGTTTTACTGTGACTTAATAAATATTTAACATACTAAGGATAATATATCCTTAAATCTATATTTTTTGTTATTTTTTTCTTCATTGTTATGCAATACATGCTTTTCTCAATGCATCTTTTAAAATCGATTCCTTTCGCTTTTGTTGTCGAGCTGATTTTACAATATCTGTATTGTTTATTTTAATGGTTAAAATATTTTTGTAATAATATTTAAGCTAGTTGTGTACATTTGTATTGTGTGGCTGTTTTATGTACCAATTAAATAAATAAATAAAAAAGTAATCCTTATAATATATTCGATTTATCTAGATCTTACTCAACGTCTAAATTCCCTCTCTTAAGTTAATAAAAAAAATATATAAAAGCTTCTCATTTTTTTTTAAATGGTACCCCTGTATTATACTACGCTACAACATAGTATTAATTCGACGATAGTCATTACTCATATATGTGTATCATAAAAATTAATTAATAAAATTGATAATAATCGGGATTGCGACTAATTGAATTGATATCGATTATAAAACCAATTAACACATTTAAAGAGAATCGATACACCACTCTAGAAGCAATCACATAATCGTTTATTGATGAATTGCTCGTTCGTCTGACCCAAATTGTTAAATGCTTAACATACCCTTTTACATATGAGTCTGATCAAAACAACATATGCAAGTTTATAAAAAAAAAAAAAAAATTTATTAACAACAAAATTAATTAAAAATGATTACACTGTTAAATTCCAATGCTATTACGTAGATGCGAGATAACTTTAGTCACATCTATATTGTGGTACATATCTATTAATTAGAAATAGCTAAACTTAAGTATTCCACGTGAAGACGTTTTAGTAGATCGTAGCAACAAACAATTAGCCATTTTCACTAGTTTAATTTAGATATTTATAACCGTTACATAATGTTAATTACTTTTAATAGGCGCTATCCACGACAACAAAACAACATTGGATATGACGATCGTTTAACAGTGACCGCATGGACCTTTCATCGGGCACTGCCGACCGTGTTTCACACCAAACATTCTATCTGATTCCAATAATTCCTCAATGCAGCTGCATCTCGTGTTTATTTATAACTACAGACCGGCCAGCTAAAGTTTATCTACCAACTTTAATGTCTATGTTAATTGATACAATACCCACATTCCGGCGTCTTTATTGGACTCATTCGATTCGAGCGTTATTCCAGAATGTTTATAAATTCCGATGGTATATACATTTAGGATTCACTTAATTTGATCAAACGATAATAGCACAACGCCTAATGATAGGCACTAGATTAGAGAAATCAAGTGTTGCAATCGTGCATCGCCCGCCCACCTTCGTACTCGTATCGCGATAATGTTCTGTTTATGTCTAAAGTATATTTGTAAGTATGACAAAAGCTTACAATCTAACAAAAGTGTTGTAATTCCACACCGTTACGTGTTTGTTAACGTCCGTAAGACCATTACAAGTTTCAACTCTATTTTGCTTATGTAGAGTCCTTATTTGGAGTTCGCAAGGGTATGGCACGGAGGCAGGCGGCGTCTTTGACCGAGAGAGATAACATCTACATCGGGCAGGTAGGCTTTTATTGCCGTTGCATTGGATACCCCGCGGCCCCTTCCCTTCCGTCTCCACGAATTTTTGTTTCGTGTTATTTTTCACACGAGAAGAACACAAAATGCCCGAGAATAAAAGTTGTAAAGTATAGAACCTAAGAGCTAAAGTAAGATTTCTCAATCGACAATTTCTTATCACAAATTGTTCAAAGCTTTTAGCGAGTGCAATAGAGATGCCGGCTAATTCAACTTAGATTCGAGCAATTATATATACTGCCTTAAACGGCGGCGGTAATCTAGTGTGCGTAGAAAGGCGAGGTTCAATGTACGTGACCTGGCACCAGATCGAATGTGAAACTGGAGTTTTCAATCAACAGGCCGGCTGCGAAGCAAGCGCCGCCGGCGAGATGAACAACATTCCACGAGTCGTCTTTGTCATGTTAACCAAACAGGAGGCTCATTATTCTGTTATTTTAACAAACCATAACGCAACCGTGTGTCGTTACAGCGTTACCGGCGATTAGGAGCGATATTTGTGTTGGCAGAGGTACATACGGTCGCACCTCAGCGCGACACGCTCGACCCGACAAGCTATTGTGTTGGGTTCGTTTTTTTATGCGTTAGCGCATCGACATCGCCCACTCGAGTTTTTGGAATTCCATCAGCGGCCGGTGTGCCCCGTCCCCCGCGCCCCGCGCACTAGCGCCTAGCGCCGTCCCGGAGGTCCACGTTCATTCATAACTCCGCGTGATACCGATGCCCCCTCCTTTGACGCCCCGCGTATAGCATTACATTCTATTACATTATAGAATAGATCGTATCACACGTGCTCGTCTATACGTCTGCCGCAAACCGGAAACGTTCACGAAAACAAAACACCAAATTGTTTTTGTTTCCAACTGTACAGTATTTGTGTACCATACATTTTTTTCCTACGAATGCACCACCAACGTCGATAGACATACGCTGGATGATGCAAACTCGATTTTTCGCCGACAAAAACTCAGTGACGAGATTTCAACGACGCTTTATCTGATGGTGAATAACCTCGATATTTAGCACAACACAAAAAAACAAGAATCAGGATATCGGATTGAACATAAAAAAACGACTATTGAAAAACTGTCAGCTATAAACACGTTGCATATATTTTTAAAATGACTGACGAAAATCTACGAATATCTATTATGAAACAACCTAAAGAGGGTTTGCATTTGTTAAGTTCTAAGACATCGACATCCATATCTTAGAAGAATACAAAAGCCCAACAATCACAGGGAATTACAGAAATGTGACATTACCAACAGACGCTAATTTCGTCTCGGTACACCAAAAAGCACCCATAAGCACGATCCATGTCTATAAGATAAAATGTAACAAGCTAAGAAAATTCACTTGTTAAATGATCAAAGAAGGCACATGAAACAAATCACTAAAGTCAAATTCATTGCGAACAAAACACTAAATAAACTTTAATTAAAATAAAATAATGTGTATAATTAATATATAATCCCCAGCAACACTACGCTTAACTGTGAATTTAAAATATAATAATTACATTTATCTATTTATATGCCATTTTTTAAGTTCAGTGTTACATATACCCATTCAATTACCGCATCAAGATTTCACCACCTTTTCTCGTCAGCTTTATATACACCTTCATGTGATTCCCCTCGAGAATCAGTTGCATAAATATGTTGAAAACTAGAACCGCAAAATATCAAAAGCGCTTCCTTAAAAGAGCTTTTATAGACCTTCACAAATAATCTTTACTAATATTATAACGCAGAAAGATTTGATAGATTGTTTGTTTGTATAGAATAAGCTCCAAAACGACAGGGCCATTAAAAAAAGATCACCTACGGCAAGCTACATCATACGCGGGTGACATAGCCGATAACTTGCGCCGATGAAAACCAGTTATAAAGAAATAGAAAACGTAAGGCGTAAGTCTTCACAATAAAGTAAGAATTGGGTACCTAATACATTTAACTAAAACATTATATACTTCAATTAACATTGAAAACTTGAAGTTACATAGGTATAATAGTAAGCTGTAGGTATTACACTCTGAACAAAGACAACCGTTGATCAGATGAATAATGAAGCAGTCTCTTGAAGCGATGAGAATTCATAAGTGCTGTGCTAATTATAACATCAACCTATCATACGGAACTAGCCAACCAATAGAAAGAATTCGATTAGCAACTTAAATATCTTAACGCCTTGGGCTTTAAACTTAATCGCCTGGAAAAATAATTCTAATACAAAAATACCAGCAAAGTAACAGTCGAATTACTATTTCGCTCCAAAATCATCCCCAAATTATATGATTTAACTGAAAAATAAAAACTACATAAATAATAATAATAATAATAATAATAATATTTATTTGATCATAAATTATCGGAGTTACATACAAAGCTTATTAAAAATATATTTATATAGTTGTTATTTAGAATACACCTTGCTTATAGGTAGCATCCATCACCGAACTAGGTTGTAGACCTGAAACATCGGTAATTGGCGCCTCCAACCTCGGACATTAATCAATGTATTACATTACATCTTTGTTATGTTTTATTTAAATATAGCATTTGAGCAACAATAAACTTCTGTGTAACAAACCAATCATTTAAAGTAATATTGAAAATAAAACAAACTAAAATATAGAAAAGGAAAGAAGTCCTCTCTGTGTGTAATGTGAGAAATGCATGTATGAGGGTCGAGAGGGTGTATTTGTAAGTTATATTAAAATTGGTAACATATTAAATTGTGTAGATAAATAAATAAATTAATTAATTAAAATAAGATAAATTTATTTAATGTGGGTTGAGGAGAATGAGGACATTCGCAATGAAAACTAGACTCAGAAATCTGAAACAAAATCCAAGATTATATACTATGACATATCACCCAACAGTTTTAATTACTAATTCAGTATCCTCGTATGTTTGTTCCAACAACCAATTTGAAACTTTATTTTACAATCAAACCTATTAAGGCTATAAATGTTAAGTATTTTGTTAATTTTGTTATAAATGTACGGACCCAAAAAAAGATAAAATCTTTTCAAAAACTCAGTCTTAGGACTGATAACCCGATCGCAAACATTATAGTGCCTTCTTCGTTTGACTTTTTGAGAGCAATATTCGAGAGTGCTGTGTTGTTTCATTACAATGGAAAGCAAAAAAAAGTTGTCGTACTGTTAGAACCTCACAATGTTTGTAAAGCAGAGAGGTTGAGAAGTAGAAGGGTCTAAAAGTGCAAATCTTAAGTAAAGCTCTCTGGGCAATTTCAGCTTTTTTAATTATTGTTTTAGCTGCACCTCCCCACGACGAAATACAATAAACAATCAATGCCTGACAAAGAGCGAAATACACGCGTTTTAAATTAATTTGATCTAGAATACGCCGTAAGGTTTTAAAAACGTGAAATAATTTCCTTATTCTGGAAGTGAGTAGTTCAATATGACTTCTATAATTCAAATTTTCATCTATCACAACACCGAGATATTTTATTTCGTTAACCCTATGAAGCACTCGACATAAGCATTTATGATTTCCATTGCATGTGTGAGCAATCAACTGTAGACTTTTATTAATTTTCGGACTTTGGATTGCAAACGCAATATATTTTGTTTTATCTGCATTTAATGTAAGCACATTCTGTTGAAGCCATTCACAAGTTTTATTAAAACCAGTTTGTGCAAGTTCGTACGTTTCCTCCCATGTCTTTCCTATAAAAATAAGAGCAGTATCATCTGCATATGATATAATTCTTCTTTGTGAAGAATTCAACAGTAAGAGATCATTGATATAAATCAAGAACAGAGTTGGCCCTAACACACTACCTTGTGGCACACCATGAGAAACAGGAAGGTCATCACTACAGAATTCACCCACTTTTACAAACTGATGCCTATCTCCCAAATAATCTTTGAACAGTTCCAGCTGCGTTCCTCTGATACCGTATAACTCAAGTTTTTTTATGAGATTGGGAATTGAGACAGTATCAAAGGCTTTTGCCAAATCTAAAAAAACTGTGATACATTTATTACCTTTATCTAGATTGGAGGATATTACCTCGTTAAGAAAATGAACAGCATCATTTGTCGAACGACTGTGTCTAAAGCCAAATTGAAAGTTTGATAGAAGATTGTTTCGTTCAAGGTAATTCAACAACCGGCTATTGATAATTTTTTCCAGAAGCTTGGAGAATGTAGGTAATATTGATATAGGTCTATAATTATTTACACTTAATTTATCCCCAGTCTTATGGATCGGGCAGATTTGTGATCTTTTTAAGAGTGTTGGGAAAACCCCATGATTAATGCACAAATTGAAAACATGGACAAGTGGAGATAATAATATTTTAAGATTACCTTTAAGAATTTTATTTGAAATCGAGTCACATCCCACTGCACATTCAGTTTTCAGGCCAATTATAAGTCTTTCAACCTCCCTCCAATCTGTGTTTTCTAAGACAAATGAATTAGAGTTCCTAAACTCTTGAGTTAGATTATTAGGTACATTTATCACAGTGGTTTTGCGAATTTGTTCTGCCAACTCCTTGCCTACATCAACGAAGTATTTATTTACTTTATTTAATGCTTGCTTCGGACATTCACATAGTGTCAAAAGCTCCGTATTGGATTTTTTTTTCCTTGTTAAATTTGTCACTGTTTTAATAGACTCCCAAAGTTTTTTGTTATTGTTTCCAGCTTTATTTATTAATTCCCTTTCGTAACCGAGTTTAGCCTGTTTTAAGATTTTACAACAAAAATTTCTGTATCTAGTGTAAGTTTTTTTTATAATTATGTTATTTGGATCAGATCTAGATTTCAAATGTAACCTATCTCTGTTCCTGATACATCGAAGAAGCCCAGGTGTTATCCATGGCTTTATTATTCGCCTTCTTCTCGACAGATTGTGACCTTGGTATTTTTGTCTATTACAGTTTTTATTGAATTAACAAAGTAATTGAGGGCAAAATTAGGATTATCACTACAAAAAATTGGCTCGAAATCAATATTTACCAAGTCACTCTGAACAGCTTCAAAATCAACTTTTTTTGATTTTGAGGTGGTATAATCATATCTCAGCGGGTTCTTAAGACAGAGGATAACGTTCTGTGATCGGTAATAGAGGTATTTACAACCATGGTGATTGTTGCCAATTTCGATTTTACTAGGACATGATCAATACAGGTTTCCGCTTGCAGGTTGTGTGATTAAGTAGTGCATTGGTTGTAAATCCATGATATGCGGTCAAATTAAGGTACTGGTCCTGTAATTTTGTAGTATTTTCTGGGACAATATTGATATTAATGTCACCCATTAGAATTATACTTTTAAAACCATTTAACTGTTCAAGAAGTAAGTCCAAACCTGCCAAAAACGGTTCAATATTTTGATATGAAGGTGAACGATAAATGGCTAGAATGGCTGTATCATTTGCTATTTTTATAACAAGGCAGTTACAGTCCTTTAACTTAGGTTCTTCAACTTTTACGTCAATAGATTCTTTGATATAAACTATTACACCATCATTTTGCAAAGAGTTATTCTGCGTATGGTGACTTTCGTAACCACTAATAAATGGGATTTGTGGACTAAAAGATAACCAGCACTCTGTGAGAGCCAAAACATCACAGCAGATATCCAATCGCTCCAATAAAACTTCAAAATCGACAAAGTTGCAATTCACACTTCTAATATTTTGAGTAAGAATAGTTAAGCATTTCTCGTTGCATATAGCTTGTTTGCATTCTTCAGCATCACAATAAAAAGACATTGGACGATGTAACCCATCGAGCTCGGTCACTAGGTCATTCATATTAATCACTGGGAAGGCAATAATATACATTATCCAACCGTATGGCTTCAACTAATACATGACCAAGACTAAAACCTATTATAGGTATATAGGTAACTACATGGCGGTACTAAGTCCACATCTCTGATTTTCGTAACCACCTTAAATGGTTGCCAATACGCGAACGTAGAAAATTAAGAATCGTAAACACCCTCTTTGCAATTCTATACGATCCACGTGCGCCTGAATATCTGAAATCTAGGTTTCAGTACTTGGGTGCCTCTCATCAAAAACAACTTCGCTCCAGTTCTAATCTGGTACTCCAGACTCCTTCTCATCATTCTATATTTGTTTCAAAATCTTTTTCTCTTACTGCTATACGGCTGTGGAATGCACTACCTCTAGACGTACGAAATGCTCCGAATAGATTAGTTTTTCAAGAGAAAAGCGCGTGAACACTATCTAAAAGATAACAACTTTTCTTGACTTCTCAATCTGACATGTCGATGTTTGTTTTACTGTATATGTATATATTTATTTATGTATATATGTATTTATGTGTTTGTATATAGGGGTATTGTCTTAATATATATATGTAAGTATATGTGTCTAAATATGTGTATGATTGTTAATTATATTCAGAATTCTCTATCATTGTCACTGCCTTACAAATTTTCTGCTTATCCTCTCCGGTTGACTGGTAGAGAATTCCTATGGCATTAAGTCCGCCGTTTGCAGTAATATGGCAATAAAGATTAAATAAATAAATAAATATTTCTGATAATTCTTGACACTAAACTATAACGTAATAGACCAAACACAATTTTGTTCACCAACTACAAAAAAGGTTGTTAACGCAAAATTTGCGATGTGATGTTGTTAAAAATAAGTATACGAAACTTAGGATTCTCCTTCTATTTGAGAAAACAATTCTTCATGCCTCATCATGAGTCACCGGAGTCTTAAAGTATTTTTAGATTCCCTTGCTACGGTAAAAATATGTGGGGGTCCTTTAGATCGTAAATAATTATTTAACTTAAGGTAATTTTATTGAAAAATGGTTAAAAATTATTTTTCATTAATTATGAATGAAAATTGATAGAATATAATAATTAATATAATTTTTTACAACATATCTAATTGATTACAGACTTTATAGGGACAAATACTAAAAATTCTTAAGAGAAAGACAACGTAGTGTAACCTTTCGTACGTAATCTTTTACTTATTTGTGAGCGGAACCCCTCGGGAAAAAATAAAACATCGATAATCAATAGTCATGGGTAGAACTCGTCCCATTATTGAGCGACGATCAATAGCTATCCACCTCATTGATCAAACCACAACATTTAATTTTGACCTTACGGTTAACCGCTGTGGTGGCTGCGGGCGAACGAGTAGAAACTACAAATTGCGAACGCGCATAATGACGTTTTTAATGAGTGCAGTTCGCAACAGCCATTAAAACAATGCTCAGTGGCGTTATGGGCACGGGGTGATCGGCCTTGCACTCTCACGGCATAATAATTACGGAGTTTACGGGGCGCGCTAACCACTCCGTCGCAGTTTATAGGCCGGCTCTGCGCGAGCGCAGGCGCAAGCCCCCTCTTCTTTACCCCCCACCGACCGCGCTCACCCCCGCCCGTCGGACCGCATTCCGCTCCCATGCGACCGCGTCCTGTGCCTTCCAGGCTCCAGGACCTATCCAAAATGTCATGTTTTTACAATCTACTGAATCGTATCTTAAAAATTGTCGGAAAGCATGCTCCGCTGTTGTAATACTGCAACTTTCATTAACCCGTTTACAAGCTTAACACGCCGTAGATTAAAAAAAGTGGCCAATATGTAAGTCAAGACATGGATGATTCACAAGAATCAAAATATCTTTAGGATGGGTCGTGGGAGCAACGGGAGAATATATAATCAAAGGTGTTGTCGCGTACACAAAAGTTTAATAGAGACAGGTGCTGAACCGTGACAGTGTCTATTACGGGCGTCCTATCCGTGATGGCTTCTATGAGCACAATCAAAAGTCATCACAGCCGTTTCACACGCTTATTGCCTATTCCATTAAATAAATCAGACGATGACGAATCGACCACTAAATCGAGATTATAATCATTATGAAGAGTCGCAGGCTCGCATTCTCCGAGTGGAATCCGTGAAGCGTCGGAATGCACGGAATCGATTCAAACTCGTTTTGTTTTCGCCACGTCATACATAACTCGATTTCGACCCCACGAACCTGACTCCAGTTTGAGTTTTACACATTTAGAAAGTGGATTTGCCGATCGATACCTTTACCAAAAATCACAATGCCGTCATATCACAGGTGTAATAAAAGCTACTTGTAGCAAGGAAAATTAATCGTTACGCTGACTATTCTTTATGGCTATTCTTTAGTAGAAATTGTTAATTATGAAGAAAAGCAAATATTTAATGATCTTGTAATACTACTGCATAAGCATGCAACCAAATATTAATGCGAGTAAACTGACTTAATAGATAATAACTATTCGCTCTATTTTTGATTTACTCGTTTAAAATCTTCTTGTCATCTACGACGACTTAAGTCATGCGGAAAAAATAAAAACCGATACATAAACGCAATCGAATGGAATGTATATTTTGCATTATAATAGGCTACACAAATTAGTTATCAAATAATATATGGAGCTTTATGTTCCTTATACACCGAATATCATGGCGCAATGTGTACAGTCAAAAGCACGCCTGTCAATACAATACTATCAAATTTCTCCACTTCATTTTAATCCTTATTTTGTTTAGTATAGAGTACAAAATTACTTGTGAAAATTTTGATATACCTATAGTGGTAGCCTGACGTAGCTGTGCGTACCTAAAACAGATATAACGGCCATATTTAAAAAAGTGCTAATTGATGTTTGACTTCTACCTACTCTATCACTCTCTTCGTCGTCTTTCGTCTAGCGGCGTGTGATTGATACTACTCTTTGATATAAGGGAAACAAAAATAGTGAGTTATCTATAAGTAAATGAGCCGTGGACTCTGGTCGAGTGATTCATAAATAGAGCCCCTTCTTCGAACGGATGCAAATTCCTTGCAGCAAATTTCCAGGAAGCGGTTTTTCTTGACAGCTTAAAAAAAATCATAAACTCATTATTGACGTTCAGACAGAGAGACAGACGAGCATTTTATCATAAATAGTAAATATGATCAATCTAAAGGTTTCGTTTTCTGATCAATGATAATTATCATTGATCAGAAACTATTATAATAGTTCCTTTAGTTGAGGATTAATGTTACCATTTTTGATACATGTCTATAACTTTCGGTCAGTTGCACAAACGTCCATTAAGGTTTAATGACGCTTTTAAACTCTAATGAATGTCAAATTTGTATGGGTAAAGTCACTTTAAACTAATGCAAAAATTAATGGAGGTTTGTGTAACTAGCTATATGTCTTATAGAGAGTACGGGCCACAACCCACCGCAAAATCCCAGTGCTGATTGGTGAATGCTAACAACTGAACACTGGACAACGGCCTACCGTGCCTTACGGAGGAGTTCGATGTAATATACTTTTGGTTCCCCATCCGATATCCGACCTACACGAATATTGTTCAACTTCCACAGTCATAGCCCGAACGATCGAGCGCCCCAAGCTCTTTATTACGTGGCTCTTGCACTATCATAGGTGATCGTTTCGTTATTGTATAAACAACTGTTTTATTGTTTTTAATTATTTAAACATAGCTTTACTCTGGCTTTGACAATCGTCTTTGATTGTCATTTTGTATTCAAGGTTTGCCGCTGTTCATAATGCCTCATTTTTATTAATTTTGAATCTATCTTGTGTATTTTAAGATTTAATACATGATTATCTATGCTTTACATTTTCTCCATTATTGAGACAAAGGCGAACATTTTCCACCGCACTATAAACGACAATTAAATTTAATAATTTTCTATGCCTATAACAAAATGCAGCAGATCACCTAAGACATGTTCATTTATTCAGGTACTACCTCCCTTTTAGAAGCTTGATCTGGAAACTCCTTTGAGGTCTGTGCGAACTGTACTTTTTATATATTGAAAATAAATTGCAGTGTTAGCTTGTGAGAACTCTTGTCTATAACAATTTTCCCGACATTAGTGTTGAACCACATAGAACCTAGGAAATAAATGAAGCATTTACATTAGGATATTTTTTAAATTAGTGTTTGGTTTTCTAAAAAAAATATATTTTGTGATTTACTTTACTTCATTTGTAATGCTATACCCGAAAAATACTAATAATACTTAATAAGTAATAATACTACGTAATATTTTTTTTATATGCGACTAATTCGAATAGTTGTGTAGGTACAAACACCAAAGTTATGTGGGTGTCACTTCTGCGTGTTAATCCATAGGAGCAGCATAAGCTTACAACAATTTGAACAAAACGCGTAACCGCCATGAAATTCACGGCGTTTACGACATTTTGGTCGCAAGAAAAATGTAATCTCTAAGCAGTATTGCGCTGTACGTTTTTAAGTTTTTCTAAACGATATACGCTAGATTAAGCGCTGCAGCGCGACAAATGTCCGCTGTCATCAAGATGTGACATCTTTTTTCTTGGATATAGAGTGTTGAACCACATAGAACGATATGAGTGATGAAGAGTGAGTGATATATATCAGTTTTGTGTACTTAGTAAAACTTCGAATCTGTTTATTATATTATTATTATATTTTTGTTGTTTTCAATAACTTTGTAGTTTACGCTCTGTTAGTGTATAAGGAGAGCTACCAACAACACACTTTAATTTATTGTTAATATTATTAAGACAAAGGGGGAGTCATACGTTGGCTATTATAATAATACCACTACACGACTGGCGAAGGAGACATAAGTTATTGTTATTATAAAATACACGTTCATTTGCACATAAATGGACAATGACTTCTAAGATAACATTAATGACGCTAGCTGACAGAGTTATTGATAACTTTTGACTTGTTAAGAATCCGATGCAGCGGGCGCGATTAAAAATAATGTATATTGGATAAACATAAAAAAAAAAACTTAAATAAATGTCGTTGTCGGTTAGCAGATTCTACGGACACTGGTGTAGTTAATATGAACAAACGAAACTGTTAAACGTGAGTGAAATAGCATTTGCGAATGCATTTTTTGTGAGTGGCGGACGAGTCGGTGGACCGGTCCAGTGGAGCAGCGACTTGTCGCCACCTGCTTCGCCATTGGAATGTGCTTAAGCTGGAGACCATGCTTTGTTCAATGCAACTAGTATTTGCAATTTTGTTTAACAGGTAGCACTGTCATCTAAGTGGGCTTTTGTAGGACTTAAGTTTGCACAAAGGATTTTCTACGACAAAAAAATATTAAGAACCAAATTCTCTTGTCTGAATTCCAAGGTGAAAGTTGTAATTACAGAGTTCTCTGATGAAATTTTACAGCGAATTCAAGCTATTTTGGCCGTCGTGAAATTTTCAGGTTGACACTTGAAAGTAATTGCAAGATTCCAACTTCCCAAAGGAAAGGAAGAATATTCGTTTCTCTGAACTCAATCTAAGAGTATTTTGCATAAATTGATAGTATAAGGTATGTTTTCATTGCTATTTCACGTGAACGCAGTGTGGGCATAACAGCTATAATACTACGATGAGCGTTTACGTCATATCCAACCTCGATATTTAGTTTATGTGTTCATAAACTAAATTTAACGACCAATATTTTAAAACTAATATACATATTGTTTACGACATATCCGTACATCCCTTAGAGCTTAGTTCAAAATATGACTCATTCGAATATAAACTGCGAATGCTGCAGAATGTTTAGCAAAAAAATGACAATACGACATCCGGTCTACTTTGGATCTCAAGCCTAATTACAGGATGAGAGGTTATGGACGCGACGTAATAAAGGGACCGTACCTTGTGACTGATGGAGCGCCATTGAGTTAAGTTGATTGAAAGGGTTTTACTGTGAAAGCTCGAATAAAGCCGAACGTAATGGCGTTTTGTGCTCAGGTATGCACTAATTTGCTGTAGGGTTTATACTTTTTGTCTTTTTGTAAAACAAGAAAGACACCGAATTACCTTTACATAAAAAAATAAAAAAGCGTTCAGTAAAAACAAAACACAATGAACAACTTCAACGGGTTAGACCAAATTATGTACTTACTGGTAATTAAATGACCACGTGGAATGTAATCAAGAAAGTTGAGTCAGGTTGACGACCTACACCGTAGACCTTTAACCAGTCCACCCACTACCCGTACATTTGTATGTCAAACCCGATCGTTGGTATTGGTAATTTTTTTTGTAGAAAATTATCGAGCTGTTGTTAAATATTAACAGGTAAAAATACATTACTATGAAGACTTGTTCATAGCAAATACACGTTTATGATCAGGAATAAATAGAACATAGTTTTTAATGACAAGGAAATTCTACTTTCTTGTACCAGACCGTGACCTGTGCTTTGATATATCAGTCAGTTTCTTCTTATATATGTAATAAAATATAATAAAAGCGGCTTGGAATCGATCAATTCTATTATATTCGATGACAGGATCGTTCCAACTGGCTCTAACGTTGGTTCGGGCACCGAATAACGTTTATCTAACTCCTGTGACAGCTATGATAGATAGGTTAATACAAAATATACCCAAACAGGATACTCCATCCAGTGATAACGATATCCACTCCTGACATTCTTTAGGGAAAGCTTGTGTAAAGAAATCGGAGGCGACTGACCTTCATACTATAGGCTTTAAACATTTTAGTAGATAATAAAGTACGTAGGTGATTTTTCATAAGAAAGCTTTAGTAATTTAGTTAAAATGTTTGTATAACTTTCCGGTACTCAGTTCGCGGATCGTAGCTAAATTAGAAGTCTACAAATGTACAAAAGCCGGTAGTTGTCGCGACAAGCCGCCCGTTAGAAGTGCCGGGGAACGAGTATCGAATATTAACCAGTTGCGAATTATTCGTAGTCAGTACGAGTGAGCCGAGACGCCTGCGCCATCGGTGCAGTAACATACTATACCATATTAGGAAACCAGACGTCGACTATATTTAAATCGATGGCTTTATCTTAATAGCGAACTGGTATCAACCTGATCTCGCCGCTTCCACTTAATTACCTTTGGCGACGAATAAAATAAGAGCACGTTTGCATATAAATTGTATAAGTGGCGGTAAAATTGAATATTAATAAGTTTACTCAGACCTAGTAACTTTAAGATATACACAACAATTTGCACAAGAGCTCGAAGTAATCAATGTTATTATGTGGTTAGTGGCTCTGTGAAAGTACAAGCAACTGGGAGTGGTGGTTCATTAATAATGTATCAGTTTGCTGCGGAATGATGTAGGTTCGTTTCCAAAGTCTATCACAGAACACCTTCACAAATTGAACGAGATACTCATTAATTCAAACAATGTTCTCTAGGGACTTGGCAGAACTAACTAAGTAAATTCCAGCTATCTAAGTGAACTTTTTATAGCTCTGCTGAGAATATGATTCCGAGTGAGCAATCGCTTCCGCGTACTTTGAACTACATTGTAAAACATTCTCAGTTCTCGGGTGATGTTAAAACTTCAAACCTAACCGAATGTTTTATTTCATTCCACACTTTGGCAATACTTTTAGCATAGGTATTTCGTTTCCGCTTACGTAAAATGAGATAAATTACATTGGGATGCTCCCCGATAACTGCTTGATAACGATTAAAGCTACTCAAAAAGCTTTAATCGTGGTCAAGAAAAAAAAAAGTTTTCTTCTATATTATGCACTTTTTCCATGGGTTCGATTAAAAAGACAGGTAAACGTTTGTTAGGAAGAGCAGTTTGACTTGATTAAAATACAAATTTACCGAAATTAACCAACATTTCGATTTCACAGTAAAAATGGATGCTTTAGGTTTTCATATATGCAATTTTAAATGTTGTTTTATTAAATTTACGGATACATGTCATGTTTAGCCATCTGTGCGTTGGAAATCACACCCACGCTTTCTTGTAATGCTATTAACTGCCTGCTACTCATGATTTTTACTTAAACATATAACATTGAATGTATCCACACAGTTTCAATTTGAACTTTGTTCTATAATAAGTAGAGGTGCTTTTTAATTATTAAGATAACCGAAACTTTACTATGAATTTGTCTTTGTACCTATACTTATGTCGCAAGTGGTAAATACGGTTTGCATTTCAAAATCCCGCCTACTGATGAACTACGCCTACGATTTTTATAATGGCTGTCGATAGTGTACTTATTATCGACGTTGTCTTGTAAAGTAGGTAAGTTTTATCTTTATTATTGAGTCGATACAGTGGGCATTGCAAGTTTTGTTAAGTCATCGTTACAGTTGTTCGGAAAGAGACTTGTAAGCTTTTAAATAAAATTAAGAAAGAAATACACATGTGGCATTGCACCAGCTTCTGGTTAACCAACTGGGCAATATACACAACGCTTTTACTTTCTTCAAAGTCAAATTATAAATATGTTTATAAAAATAAACTTTTGGCTGATAAGAAGAACGAACAAGAAACTCACCAGCTCTAATAGAGTAAACGACATGCACAAAAAGCATGTCATTACAAGATCGATAATCTTCTCCAACCTTCTATACACGAATGCGTGCTTCCATTTATTCTATTACCTTATAAATACAGGGTGTTTGGTCCATGAACCGACACAATTTTTCGAGAGATTTGGAGGTAGCTCATTAGCTGCGTTTAAGCCATACACCTAAATTTTCTAAGTGTCCATATTACCCAAAATAAGAGAATATACAAAATAGCTTTTCTATTAATATCCAACTGAGAATCGAACCCGGGACCTCAGAAATGGCGACACCTTAAAATCGGCTTGTGAATCAGTTAGAGATTATAAGTTTATTAATCACAAAATCTTAAAGCTATAGCTAAGCTGGCAATCGAAAACAATAATAAACTTCTTAACATAACCAATGATACATAACCTTTTTTTTTCTTCCGCAGATACACTCTGTAATTTTTCAGGGAATAGGTATGTAGTAGATATCACAACTTAAGGAAATTTGATATAAATACAACTCGCTACTTTTTATACAGTAGAACGCATGTGTGCCAATATTGAGCAATGCTTACTCGTGTAATTTTATTATTATAATACTTTTGAGTCATTAATAAATCTTATACAAAGCTAAAACGTTTAGCTTCTCAACACCGTCTCGTTATTAAGGATATAACGAACCTTAATATAAAGTAAAAAATAACAATTTTAAGCCGAGAACTAAAAACGCGTGTGGCGCGGCGAGTGAGCTACTTAGCTCGATCACTGATTAATTTTGAAAGAGGGGGCTTGGATAAGTTAAGAATACAACTAATAATGGTGCTTAGGTATTTACCTAAACTTGATATAGATACAACAGAAAGCATGTATCTACATCTACCTATACATAGTATAATATAGAGTCGCTTTCCGCTATCTGTACGTTGAGATCTTTAAACAATATAACGGATTTGAATGCGGGTTTCATCAATATGCAGTCATTGAAGAGGAAGGAACTAGATACACGGATGAAGTCGTTAGCGGAAAGCTAGTAAGGATGATATAAAATTATTTCTGTATTTTAGATATTAGAGCGGCGGGTCTCAAACATTTTTACACGTTACCCTTAAATAAAACAAACCTAGTTCTAGGTTCATCTCCGATCATATGCCGAAATATGACCAATACTTTGGAGGACCCCAACGTGCTTCGCGGTGCATATTTCTATTATGTCATATTTCTCCACTTGATTTTAAACCTTAAAATGTTAAAAGTAGAGTATAAAATCACTTGGAGAAATTTGATATATTGTGGTACCCTGGCATGCAGTGGTGTACTTGGAGAAACGCTGGTTAGAAGGATAATATTTTGCGAATCTACAAAAAATCGTTTAAAGACGATAATTTACTTACAATAATATAATATCCAGCCAAATTACAATATAAATGATATTAGATACACATAATTTAAATACATTATAAGCCGGCGCCGGCGCTTCATACCTATCAAACCAAATAGAATGAAGCATTCTTTTTGTTGTGGATACATAATGATTTTCGAATTATTATGTTATAGGTAACTAAGTATTTTTTTTTCTCGTTAGATTATCGGATATATATTTTTAGCTGGCTTAGGTCAATTTCCTGTAAACCATAACACAAACACTCGTATAAAGAAAGATATGTGATAAAATTTATCGCATATCATTCATTATTATCACATCATTATCACGTTCAGCCGTATAGTACTAAAGAAAGTAATCGTTCGCTCACCTGAATTAGGTTGTTCCAATATAACCACCGTAGATAGCAATTTGTTTTTTTCAAAAATACTCTTGGCCTTCGAACATGTCATTTCGTATTCAGCTCCAGTCACATGTACAAAACTCACGATGAACAATAAATACAATATTTGGTTCCGCAGTCTCAAACCTAAAATCGATTTTTTGTTAGGCGACAGTTTACCACAATAACACTCTTTCACAGCCATGTTCACGGATGTTATTTTCCTTTGAAAATAAATTTAGTCACTTATACTTTAACTCTTCATAAATAAGGTTAATTCGATAATTAATTTAAATGTATACTAAATTGTGCGGTAGTTAACACGCCACATGTGAAGCCGCGACGAACACTCAACTGCGATCCATCACGGTCGCAGTTCAACTGCGCTGCGCTACTTTACTTGCTGCGTGTTGTGCGCAGTGTTGCTATACGCTTTACGACTTTCTCCCAAACCAGACCAGAAGTTTAAAAAAAACTAAATAAGGGGTTTACAGAAATTGTGTATTATTTATTATGTAGGTATTCGTCGAAGTTCTAGCATTACCATTGTAATTTAAATGAACACCGACATATTATTGCAATTTTCGGCCAAAACATCTATACTTTTACTATCTATACTTTTGATTATGTCATGCGGGTGTTATTTAGACAAGGTTCCAACACATTAGCAATTTACAGAACTTACAACAGCATTTCTTAACTAATTCCTCATTTTATTTCTGAATTTTGTGTTAGCAACACTGAAGTTAGACTTTGGTCTCTTGGCGTGCTCAACTAGGGATGCGTTTATTTTTTATATAACGATATTGATATATATCGGTTCCCGTGATATGACGTGAGGTATCGCATATATATCGATATTTTTAGGTCTTAAGTAAATACAAAAGATTGAATGTAAATAAAATTAATTTAACTATTATTTTAACATTAATTTGCTTTAAAAAAAAGGCGTTCAGAAGGTATATCTGGAGGTAATTGCTCCAAATATGATAACATATTTCATTTTCACTTTAAATAGATTGTGATATAAACCCTGCTTCTCTGCTATGTTTCAAGAATGGTCACATGAATGTGACGAGTAATACTATCTAGCCATTTACAAATATCACAGATGTCATATGTGAGTAGCCACGAATTAGATGGCCATAGATGTTGGTGATACTTAAATTATTTTGATAGGCTGAAACTAAGTTATTGTGCACCATCAGATGCGCCTTTCTATACCTACAGACAGATTTCCAAAATATCGAATTTTTATATATACAAGTAGAACACTTTTGTCCTGTTTTAAAGATTGATGTTATTCTTGTATCTTTAATGCGTCTCGTAGGTTTTGATAAGCGAGAAGTCAGTATCAGTTTTTTAAATCACTTAACGAATCCGCTATCGGATCGCCTATCACCGATATCAAAACTGCCTATTTTTAATTACTAGTTATTTTCACAACGCTCTAAATTTACTCTTATGCAAAATCAAAAGCACAATTTTGGCTTGGTCATTTGATCACTCCAAAAGTCAAACTATGCAAAACATACGAACATATACCTATTTCATGCCACGTATACTGATATCCTGCTGTTGTTATATTCGCGCACGGATACGCATAACAGATTGCATTGTTATGCATCCATATTATTAAATATAATGCATAATATAGAGATTATGTATTACATTTTATATGGTTATTAAAATTGCATCACGTGACCGTCAATGTAGGGTGTTTATCTTTTACAGATGTCTACATATTGCTGCGAACTGTGGTCGTCGCTTCTTGGTGATCGCGGCTTTTATAAAGCGAGTCACCCAAACAACAACATTATGTGATTAACATATGAGTGAATTTAGCTCTAACCTAATGCGTTGTGGAAAATAAATACTTATTATATCACTGAATGATCGCGGTTCAGGTAAATCACTAGTTAAATAATTGTCTCTCTCGAAAAACGCTTGTAAAAATAAACAAACTTATTGGATATTGTTTTATTTACCAAAATTATATTAAATTCAAAGGAAGATCAAATTTTGATTGAGATGAAACTTTTTATTGAGATAAAATTACTAGGATGATTAATTGTGATTTAAAGTATCCCTAGACGACGACGGTAACATAAAAAAAAATACATCTCTCAATTTAAAAAACAATCATCTGCAATATACAAAGATCATTTTCTATTATATTACTTATAATATGCAGTTGTCACATTTGAAGTGATGTGAGACACTTTTATTAGGTTAGGTTATTCTTATTTAAACGGAAATATTTAAGACAATGAACGAAATTTAGTAGAAAGTTTGAAAAAATAATTAGGCTATAGTTGCCGACACAATTGAGATTGTGTCGGTATATTGAAGTCGACATGACGTGAGCGTCAATATGAAAAATATATTATTTAGATCCGTAAACAAAACCATGCTTTGGAATAGAGTTGTGTCCTACTATTGAAAATATAGGCTTCTGTATGTTCGGAAAATATAAACTACATTAAAGGTATAAATATTTAAAAAATAAATTTTATTACACTAATTTGTAAAATATGTTTTGAAGACTTGAAAGAAAGGAGATAAATATATATGGGATTATTGTCGCTAGATTAGATTAAGGAACTATTTAACTTCTGTTTTTCCGCTACATACCGATATTTATGTGTTGTCTAATACATTCACATGCATCCCAATGACTTAACTTTGGCTTGACGTTTGATTGGACGTCTCGCTCGTCCCGATCTCGTCCCCGAATTTGAAACTAAGTTTGTGTTTTTTCTTTTATTTACAATCTCATAAATTTTATGATAACTGAATAAAAACAAATTCTGTCTAAAAACAGAGATTCATATCTTCATAAGACCTTTTGATCAGCAATCTATCGAACCTCCAAGGCGGTATAATCATGAAGATTTGTTTATTGAAAACTGTGTCAACCACTTTAAGTAGAAGATTTTTATCAACCACTAACTACAAAAAAGTAACACATTGCATATTCGATCTGGACGGATTACTTCTAGGTAAGGAATTTATTTAGATTTTCTGTATTATTGTGTTAATAAGTGGCAAGGTTACATACTACTTGAACTTACATAATATTTAAACATCTGAGCCAATATACTGTAGTTAAATACATACATGAAAAAAAAGACAATTTGATAAATTCTTTATATTTTCTTCTGTTTTAAGGCTTCCATATTTAAGTTTCTTAAGGACAAGTAGAAGTAAAACCTTTTTTGATTTACCTTTGTTATTTTTATTATGAATAAAAAATATATATATGGATACTCAAGTGGTAGTTCTTTTATTTAAAGCATCTTTTATATGATGCAACTAAATAAGCATTAATTTTCATGAAAATCCTGAAATGGATTGATAATATTAAGAGACTTGCATAAATTTATCAGAATATTACTTAAAAAAGATTACATCACTCACACATGGATAGACTAAATATATTTCTGTATTAAAAATTAATTAAACATTCTGTTAAGAAAGGTATTCATGTTTTTTATTAATTGCCTACTTTAATTAGTGTTAGCTTAATTACTGTAGTTTGTAAAGTTTAAAGATATATAGATATAAACTTCATTTTAAAACTCAAACATCTATATTTTTGCTTTTTAGATACTGAGTTAGTTTATAAGAAGATGGTAACACAACTGTGTGCTCAATATGGGCACAAGTATACAGATGAACTAATGATGAAAGTTTTGGGAGGTACAGAACAACGTCTATCAGAAATTTTATGCAATGAACTAAAGCTTCCTGTGACTCCTACAGAGTTTAGAGACCAACTTCTTGTTCTTGGAGACACCATGTTGGCTGGAGCACCATTGCTAGATGGTAAGTATTGTAAGAGTATTTTTAGAATTCTTTAGACCAGTGGTTGGTGTTAGCAGTGTACCTATTAGGAAAATTGAATTCCTAATAATAATAATGAATACTCTTTTTTGCACTAAAAATAGAAAATGATACAGACACACATACATATTTACATAAGAACATAAAAAGGCGGCCTTATCGCTAGCCAGCGATTTCTTCTAGGCAACCTTGCATCAGATGGAAAATACAAAACATTAAATAGCGGAGAGTGCATACGACAAATAACAATTGAAAACATACAACAGTAGAACAACAGTCATAAAAGTCAAGTATCAAAAAAAAGGTACCTAAACAAAATGCTCAAAATACAAGTGACAACCAGAGCGGAAGAAGTGATAATAGAAAAACTATTGATGGGCAATAGGATTTTTATTTGAGTTTGTTTCAACATTATTAAAAAAAAAGAAATATAATTGACTTGTCTATCAAATAATATAATTAGTTATTTACAGGATTGAATACACATTTTGACATGATTAACACAAAAAAGTCTAGTCTGCAACACAATTATATAGCAAGCTAGACTGACTTAATCATAGAACATCCATAAGAAAGAAATTTAATTACCATAGTCATTATTGTAATTTTATGTCACCATGATAAAGGTTTCAATAAACAAAGTTTCAATAGCATTTTTGTTATTTTAATACAAAGTATTGCGTATGCGTAATCGCATGCACACACTTACAAAATTATCGAAGTTATAGGAGTTCAAGGCACAAGTGGCAATTCGCCAGTCGTTGCTAGTACGCCGTGCTTGCATATGTTCCTTGTTGCTGTATTAAAATATTGAATATGCATTTATAAAACGAGTATATGGTATTTCACATTTTTATAAATCAAGTATTTGGTATTTCGTTCTTTAGGTATTCGGGTATTTTTTTATAATATCTTAAGTAATTATAATTTTGTGTATTTATTTACCTATCGAAAGTGTTTATGAATTATTTTTACTCAAGATTTCGTTTACCAGATATCAATTTGTAGTTTAATTTATTAAATCTCTATGCCTGAATACCGCCAAATTGAAATAGATATTGAATTGTATATTTAAGTATTAGACACTGTATTAAAAAAAATTTGGGCCATTGATTGAAACAGTTTGTACAAAGCACATGTTTATTAAAAATTAAGATCGGCATTTTCTTATTTTGTTGGTAGCCTGATTATTTGGAAAAAAATAATAAATACATAATTCATTAAAACCACGTTTTCATTTTTCAAAACTCTAAATTGCTAATATGACGTAGGTATGAAAGGAATTGTAGTCTGGTCTATATATTTAAAAAAAAAATCATTTAAAAGTTTCATTATAGTTTCCGGATGCTTACTATACCGGGGGAAATTATATTTAGAGATTGATTGATCATGAATTTCTGATAATCGAAAACCTATAAGCGACAGCCCTACATGTTTCGGCTATTAACTCTCGCTCGGATCTCGAGTGGACCTACTTATATATTTATATCTTGCTTATTATGTTCACAAAGCTTATTAAATAATTAATCATAAGAAGGGAAGTTCTTCTTTTTTGTTTATATAAAGCAAATTTAAACTTTCCTAACTACTAAATAAAATGTCTAATTTCAGGGGCTGAAAGACTTATCCGTCATCTACACAAAACTAAGGTGCCATTTGCACTAGCCACATCGTCTAGTGAGAGGTCTGTGCATACAAAATTAGCTGCTTATAAAGAGTTATTTTCATATTTCCATCATATGGTCATGGGCAGCACAGACAAGGAAGTCAAATATGGAAAACCTCATCCAGACATATTTTTGGTAGCAGCTTCCCGGTTTAAGGACAAACCACACCCATCTAAGGTAATTTTGGATATAGTCAAAAGCTATATTTGATTGTTATTGGTTCAGACTCTATCCATCTTATTATAAAATGAGAACTGACTTTAGTACCAGTCAATGGTTTAAATCATGTCCTAACATAAGAACTTGTTTTATAATAAGATGTTTTAACTCAAAGAATAACAGTAAGTTACACCCCAAATAAAAAAAACAGTGCCTTGTAATGTTATTAATAAACAAGCTTTAACATTGGAGTAAATTTATGCTGAGACTGCACTCAGTATTAGTCAAAATTCATATTATTAAACAGAGACTTAGCAAAAGTGAAACTAGTATAAGGTTCTACTGGAGTAATATTTACTTCTAGAAGGTAATAGGTACGCTTATTCTCTGTGTAACATGAATTTGGATTAATATTTAAATTAAAATTTTAGCATAAATTATTATAGTAGTTAGGGTCCATTTAAGAGCAATTAATAAGAAATTTAGTAGTTTGTTGTCCTCTCATCTTGTTAACATTGTAAAACCCCAGGCCCCAATACGCACAATGGACCAATTAAAGTGTCTGCAGAAAAGTGAAAAAATAAGTAAATAAAGGATAAAACTTTTTTTACGTCTTGTTCTCATAATCTATTTTAAGAACTATTCCATATGAAACATGCTAATTTGTGTATAATATTTTCTAGTGCCTTGTATTTGAAGATTCTCCGCATGGTGTTACTGCAGGCATATCTGCAGGCATGCAAGTAGTCATGGTACCTGATCCACATTTAGATAAGAAGCTCACAACGCACGCCACAATCGTATTACCCACCCTAGCTAAATTTCGACCTGAATTGTTTGGTCTTCCTGCCTTTCAGTAATGTTAGATTTTATATTCACTTAGTATTTCCAGCTTTGCAACGTCAATTACGCAAGCAGGACATTATTATTAAAGTTTAAATATGTTTATGTACTAGTAAGCAATTTGACGTCCTTTATATATTGATTTGATCAAACATAATGTGACCGAATATTATTGATCGTTAATTTTGTAAGCCAACCTTCACATCATTGATTTTAAGCGTGAAAATGTTGATTAGGTAAGTTCAGTTGATTACGGGAGTGGACAGTAGACGTAAATTTTTTTTTTGTTTTTTCTGGTAATATACTATTACCGATAATCACACTACCATGCTTATTTTATTTAAAATATTATTTAAATTAATTATAAAAAAACATTTTTTATTCTGCAAAACAGCGCGTGACATCACAGTCCTCTAAGGAAGATGTCATAAATTAGAGTTAGACATTGAATGTCGTATTTTTGTTGTTATTTTTTATGTTAGTTTCAGAGGACTGTGACGTTACATCGACGCCATGACAGAGGTTAGCTTTTTAGCGGGAAATGTTGAATTCGAATTTCGTTTTTAGATTTTATAATAATATATGAGAGATAATTTAATATAAATCAAGTATATCTGTAAAATAAAAATATAAAAAAAAATCGTCTACACCTGTATTGTAAAAAAAACCTTTTGTTATATAATATTGTATGCAGTGTGTACATTTTATATGATTAATGGTTTAAAATAATAACAAAACAGTAGTAAAATATATTGAATACTAAAAACTTATATTTTAACGAAAAATAATGAAACCAACTGTATCCTACGAAGCATGAGACAAAGTTTTGTTAATTTCCAGTCTTAAAAACGAAAAAAAAAATTACAATATATAGTATATATTAGAATATTTTTTAATGTTTATTGTAAATAGAGTATTGATATAGCTATAACAATATATATGTATACTAGCAATAACAACATTTAGTAGCATATTTTTGATAGCAATTTTAGAGTTGATTTTTTCAGTGAAGCCATATTTTAAAACTTTTTGTATTTTAATTTATCCTCTCATAATCATGAGAATTGGAATTAGTGCAAATATAAATGTCAGACTAAATAATGTAATGTATATAGTGTAATTTGCAGATAACGTGCAATCTGAAAATTATGTGTAGGTATAAAAGTTACAAAAATCAGATTCTATTGATTAGAAATTTATTATATTAAATTGGTTGTATGGGTAATTTATTTTCAAATATATATATTTGATGATAAATTTACAAAAGGTATAATATGTTAACTAATAGTACTCGTAATAATAAATTAAAATAAATATTGAATCTTAATTCTGGAAATCTAATATTTTAGAATGAGTGAACCATAGGTTTTTTCGATCATTGCATAGAAGACGGACACCACTTTAAAACTTTTGCCCTTTTTCGAAAAAAAATAGATCGGGGTTATCGAGTTGGACTGTTATAATGTGGGTGTCGCTCGTACTGTTAACCCCAATAAAAGAATTTCAATAATAAAAAAAGCCTCAATTTTTCGAATAAACTTTAATAGCGCCCTATTTGTTTGAGATGACTTTGTTGTTTGTTTATTTCAAAGATGTGCAGTGTAAATCAAAGAGAAAAAAAATGATTTATTGAAGAGCATCTTGTTACTTGTGTACCACAAGGTTGTGCACAGAATTAACAAATTAATGAATAAGTTTGACTTGGCATGTTCAACATATTAGATTTATTAGAAACGTGTTTACTTTTTAAGTTTTTATGACAAGTCATTAAGTGTGATCCACACGGTTGTGAACCAGATTTCCACCAAGGTCACCTTTGTTGAAATGTTGGTTTACAATAGTGTGGACAACACTTTAAGTTTTAAAAATATTTATTTTTGTTATTGTAGAATTGTACATACATAGAGGTTAGAGGCATATCAGGTTACCACTAAATGGAAAATTTCTGCAATCGATTTTGATCTCTACTCGCAAGGGCACTAGGGTTGAAATCGTTTATAGAAATTTAGTTTTTTGTAGTATCAAATGTGCTGCCATGTAGTCATATTGTAAAATGACAAATGTAAACAGTATAAAATAAGTACAAATTAAAAAAACTTGTTACCTATAATCAGAATTGATATTTTTAGACAATATTTTGTTATAGTGGACTGATTATGTATTAGTTGTGAGAGTCATATTTTATTAGGACGCTGTGACGATCATCTTCAATACCGTAGTCATATTTATATTTATTATTATAATATATTTTAATATTAATTTGGTGATCCTTTGACGTTATACTTATGGTGAACATTCACTTCGCGCACTGGCTGCAACGTACGTACAAGTAACGGATTTTCTATTGTATATGAATTATTATTATAACTGTTACGTTAACTATTGGTACCGGTTGCATTAACAGCCAGAAAATCATAAGAGAATATTTCTGTTCTTATGATTACTGTTTGACTTAGGAAAGTTATATCTTATATCCTGTATTAAAACTAAAATGACTATGAAAATATGCTGTCGTTTGTACAGTCAACAGCAAGTCCGGCTATACGAAATTTTAAATTTCTTCACTCGATTAATTATCTAAACGCACTGTTCGTAGAGTTCAAAATCGATTGAGGAAATTTGACATATTGTAGCTAAACGTGCTGTGGGTATTTACGCGACATAAAATATACTTTTATCCAGGAGGGTTATTACAATGACTGATTATTAAGGGCATCTTCCCTTGAATGTATACTTATCAAAGGACAGCATGATTTGGTTCCTTGCAGTTAGAAGTTTGTATGCATAAGGTCGCAAACTGAACGGCTTACTGATTAATCTGAGAACGCAAATGAAAGCCCGCATGCGCGATGGCAGAGGCGACTGCGACCGCGGAGCAACAAAATCAACTTGATAGAAATGTTTAACCTACTTGTTACCATCGTTTGATAAAAAGATCAACTGGGAATAAAATACTGTACCAAAAAGTGGGTAGTTTCAAAAAAAATTCCATGCTCCTTCCGTTAGTTGTTCATTGTGTGAAGTTATTAGAAGTTTTTTTTTGAGGAAGTTATCGCATAACAGTTATGTTATTTTTGTTTTTTATTCACCACCCAGGTTTTTAGATTATTTGGAACCATAAGTAAACTATATACAAAAATTTATAGTGATCTAGTAACAAAAAGTATATTCATCAAGTTTGTACGAACCGCAGTCCAGTGCAATAAATTTTTGAAATTGTGTTTAGTCCTGTAGTTAACATTTTTTTTGTGATTTTTAGAAAGCCGTGTAGTTAACTTAAGGTACAATAAAAGATTTTGAATTGAACAAAATGGTTTAATTAAAACATAAGTTTTCTCTATATGTATACTAATATATTTACATCATTAAATAAATAAATGGTAATTATTTCAATAATTGCTTGATAGTTGACAATACATCGCTTGCACCCAAATTAGTAAGAGGAGCGCTGCGTTCTACTCCTTTTTCTGAAAATAATAATAATTTAAAATTATTATGTAATCATTATTTAACAGAAGAGTTGTTAACTTGATTTTATAAATACAGTTGTTTTCTAGTTTGACATGACTCTTTATGAAAATGAGTTTTTCATAACTACCTTAGCAATTATTAACTACATTATAATGGTATGATTGTTTTTGTTTCAGACAAATCTGATTTTAAGGTCAATTATTCGATATAAATAGACAGCCCTAAGATTTTTTTTCATTTATTATTATTCTAACGGACCATGATCACTTTTTCTATTTAAATATTACAACTGTTACATTGAAGAGATGTAGTGGTCTAGTTAAAACTAAGTGGTATGTAAAAATACTAGAGTGTATTATGCCATATTACACTAATGAAAGATAATGGTATCAATTCTGTTGCACAAACAAAAGTAAATGATGTGGCCGGATCCTGCCTATAGAATTAAAATGTAGGTATAGTAATTATCAATTTGTAAAAATTATATGTAAAATAAAATATATTGTGATCATCACAATTCTCTAGAACATGCAATAAAATATGACATAAAAACATTATGTTTTTTCTATAAAGGTATTTACATATTTTAGGTGTTGGCTAAAATATGATATTTTAATTGATAAGAATAAAGATTTATTATTGCGTAATCGTAGAGTAAATAGTACTGTAAGAGTGATTTTCTGGCTGAACAACATACAAAAAATGGTAAGAAGAGCTTAATGAGCGAAGCAGAAAAGTGGGGTAAGCAATGAATATGTCCAAAACCAAGGCCATGATGAATTAAATTTAATTTGCAATTTTGGTGAGTAAAGACAAAATAGAATATTCAGACAAATATAAGTAATTGGAACAAATTAATTCACAACTAGACATGACAAATAAAGAAATCGATACAATTATAAGTGGAGCCTGGAAGAGCTATTGGTCACTAAAGAAAATTCAGAAAAATAAAACATTCCCTACTATTCCTAGGTTAAAGGGAAAGAAAGCTCTTCAATACTTGCATACTGCACCTTCTTAGTTATGGATGTGAAACATGGTCACTTAATAGATCCCATATGTTAAATAAGGAATTGCCAAAGAGCAATGAAAAGAAGCACATTAGGTTTTATGAAAAAGCAAAAATTGAAGCATATGACAATTAGATTGAAGACCAAACTGATAGATTTCACTGATAGTATATCTATCAGTTTATTAATAGGTAATAGAAGGTAATAAAAAGAAAGAAGAGATGGAAGGAAAAACAAACTTGCTAAGATTGCAGGAGTGACATGGACTAGATTGACATCAAATAAAATAATGGGAAAGATTATTAAGGCCTATGTCAAAAGGCAAACAAAGCTAACGGACGAAACAACATAATGTATATTCTGCTTCTATATGTTGATATTGGATTATTAATTACATTATAAAATTTGACTAAATAAGATAATTGTATAATTCAATAATGAAATGGTATTTATTAATTAATAATATATTTGACTTGTAAATTTAATGGTTCTCTGAATAAAGGCTTATCATTATTATAATGAACTTAAGCTTACATAGAAAAATACAGCTAAAACAAACCCTAAGTATTTTTTTGGTTAAATTAAGTTCAGAGTGGCAACAGAATCATCACCAATATTTGCCTGAGCCATAGTCATAATCTACTATACATAAAAATAAACTACTTAACAGACCAAAAACTAACAAAGATCATTTATTGAGTGACTTAATGATAGCCTTGACTTGATCAGCGTTCAAGTCAATGAGGGAAGTGCAAACTTCATAACCCTTTTCTGCAATAAAATGCACATACATTTCAGTAGGTAATATACAATGTATGTATGTATAACTAATATACATAAAATATGTAACTTTTTTAAACAAACTGTTAAACTGTCTCATAAGAACATTTGTTTGACAATAAGTTCATTAATTAACAAAAACATAAAAAATAAAACCATGATTTCTGAATTCAAAACATACAAAAGATAATATTAATTGTCACCTTTTGTATTAATAAAAACTCACTATTCTAAGGATCATCATTACTACATGAAATCGTATGATTAACTACAACATACCATAACGAGCCCAGACTCGAGGCTGTACTCCGCTGCATTCACGTATTAGTATAGGGAAGTTTGGGTTATCCTTTTTGATATTTACATAATTTTGTTGAATGAAATCTCTGAAAAAAATCATTTATTTAACTTGCTTGAGGTGTTTTTGGTTAAGACTGTTTATGTAATCGAAAATAATTTCATACCGTACTCCGGCTGATTGCTTACTCGTCTGGCATAAATGAATGCGTAATTCTTTTAAAACTCCACCCAGTTTTATGCCAGACATTTTAATATTTATTGATATTTTTAGTAAACAATCTGTGCAATAAATGAAAATAATATTCTTCTTCTTTTTTAATTCATAGCCTATTTGCGTTTACACAAATCCGCCAATGTCACGTTTGTGGTCTTTACACGTAAAGAAACAATAATAAAAATATGTCAATTTTGAATTTTGGGGATAAAACAATAAAAAAAGGCTCAGGAGCATTTATCCGATTACATTGTTAAAGATAATACAAATAGAATTATTATAGAAAACAAAGATATTTATTAATTAAGACTATTATTAATTGTTAGGAATTTAGATAAAATTTTGTATGGGCTGGGTTTCTCCATACTCAAGATACATTTTATATTTGTTGAACGAGGAACTTTTGACCGGAGCAAATCATAAAGGTAGATGGATAAATTAGGACAATTAAATAAAATATGATCCATAGTTAAAGAACCAAGGTGTACTGAGGATACTTTTCTGAATGTCAAAATAATACTTTCCCACTCTATTTCTAGTATTTTCCCAATCAACATTCCATGACTTCGTTAAATGTTCATGCGCTAGCACAAAGAGGTCGTGATGGAAAAGTTTAGGATATTTGAAAGAGCCACTTATAACAGCTTGTTTAGCAGATGCATCAGCTGTCTCGTTCCCAGGAATACCATAGCAATGATGTCAGACGTACCAACTTCTTGGTATACTTACTAGTTTTTAGTGTCACGTACCATGTACCAAGACTACTCAGTCATTGTATGCAAAAATACCAAGATTGGCCGTTGACCGACAAAAATACACTGACAACATAGAATAATCGACAAATTTCAGAGATGCATGTAAAAAAACATTCCAATCAGATTTCCTTAATGTCATAAAACTTTATTATATCAAGCTGTCTCGATGAGCAGTTACCATTTTCCGCCGTTATTTTCTCAATATGTTAGATAGCGTAATGGTAACGCGTTGCGCTCACGTTCACGGGGCCCCGGGTTCGATTCCTGCACGGGATTATTTTTTTTTAAGTACTTAGTATCAGTTGTTTGCTCAAGCGAACCGCCGTTTTCGATAAAAAATCTTCGTTACAAATCATTTATTTATTTTTTTCAATATATTTTACATATTATATCCGAAATGCAATATAACATCAAATAAAATGTTAAAAGTGATATTTCTTCCGTGTGTTCGATAATTACTGCCCTTTATTAACGGTATACGAAATTGAAATGGGCATTTTTTTTACTGAGATGCGATTTCCCACACAGTTTGTCTCCCAGAATTGGCAGCGCCAGAGCGGAGCACAGGCGTACTAGTTTCCCCCCTCGAATACCAGCTTTCAGCCAGCTCGGCACAAGGATTTCTAAAGTGGCCGTCTAACATCCCTGTACCATAGTGTTCTGGTATATGTGATTATAATGAGTAGCTTCTTAAGATGGCATCTGTACAATGTTTGTCTTATTTTTAATATTATGGGAAATTTATTTTTAGAACGAAACGGATTTGATATTATAGACTGTAAGCAACTCTGTGAATCTGTGAAAATAATGAGATACGGCAAATAGGATGGCCTCAAGGAAAGCTAAAGCATCTCCTGTATATACGGAAGAGAGAGGGGGAATTTTGAAACTTAATATTAATCTGTTAGCGGGATTCCATACTAATGATCCAACTGGATGATTAACATGCTGTTTGGATGAGACGGAGATCAATGCATTCGATCTGAGACTATTAATAGGAGACGTCTTCATGTCTCTTATAATGATCCGCAAGCATTTTGATTGACCTTTAGTTATTTTATCAAATGGTAACTTTATTACATGGGTCTAAAAGAAAGGAACCATAGTCGAAGTGACAACGGACTAGGACATTATATATTAATTTTTGAATGAATGGATGTGCACCCCACTATACACCCGCAAGAACACGGAGAACATTGACCCCTTTCTCGCATTTATTTACAACACTATGGAAATTAGGATTTCCTCATAATTTAAAATCTAGAACAACGCCTAAAAATATAACTTGGGGTTATCCATGGGAATAGGGACATCTTGAAAAACTTTTGATCTGAAGGAATGTTACGCTTTCTGGTAAACACTACACCACAGCATTTGGGAACTGATAGTGCCAAGGCATGATCCATTAGCCAATCGCCAAGATAACTTCACGTAGTATTGAGACGAGAGGAAGCCTCCACGATAGAATTCGATAATATTGTTAGACCTACGTAGCTTGTGGATTGTATATCTGCATAATCTATATAGTCTTGTTTTATTTTCAAGTATTGAAATAAGCGCAATCCGAAAGATATCTACTGCAGTAGCGGCGTTAGGGTAGGGCGCAGTTGGGCGACCGCCCAGGGGCGCCCCTTCTTCGTCCGGCGCTTCTTTCTGATTCTGTATAATGAGGAAGTATTTTAAAAAACCAAAAGCACTACAAAAATACCTCCACCTAGATGGCGACTGTAGCAAAAGTTCATTTTTGCAGGAAACTAATGGAACAACAGACAGTCATTTCCGTTCATTTTAACTAACATATTAAAACTGAAATTTGAAAAGTTCGAAACTCAGATATCAATATAAATACGAAAAAGTACAAATAGAATATGAGTTGTTAATTGAGTTTTGTAAACAAATTTACTTTTAAACTTGAAAGAAAACTGGAAGGAGAAATCAAGAACATACCGTAGCGACATCTAGTTTAATTTCGGGAACTCATTTTTTTTCTAATACTTCCTCATTTCCCTCAGACGCCCTCTTATAGTTCCCTTGCTCATTGAACAAGACCTACTGGGTCGGCGAAAAAGAACATTGAAGATTTTTTTTTATTTTCAAGTTGCCTCACTTTTAGCATGCATTGAAAGGAAACTTAACAAGAAAATTATTATATTATGGTAAAACAGAACAACATACCGATTACCAATATGAAGATATGTATTTTATTAGGTTTGATTACTGTGTTTGTTTATTTTAAAATAATCGAATAATTGTTTTAAGAGCGTCCACTTATGTCAAGCAAGAAGATAATTGTTGATTGTGTTCTTCTTCGTCAAAAATTAAAAGAGATAGATCTAGGGAATCCCCGATTATAGAAAAACACATTGTTTCTGTATGGTTGGAAAGTCAGGCCGAGAAATTAAACCGATTGAACACTACGTTCCATTCTAATGTTTCCAACTTAACAATCTACCTAAATTTAGGAAAAATTACAAGTAATTAGGCCGAGTCGGCGAAAACTGGTCGGCACTGATCTACTGCATAGGGTATGGATATCTCTTACTTATGGACGCAACGATAAATTTTTGGGTAGCCCTTAAAATTGTTCTTCTGAATGTCTTTTTAGAGTAGAGTTAACAAAAGGGTAAAAAACAGGATCCTATTACCAAGAATCTGCTGTCCATACGTCTGAGGCCGTATAACTAACGTGATATTTTGTAAGTTTCCGGTACATTATTCTACTTATGCAAGTCCAACTTGCAATTGGTCGGTTATTTTTTACAAAGGAGTCACCATTACACGAAGTAGGAAAGAGGCTTAGACGTAAGCTTTCCAAGCTGTGTTTTTTAATTCAGTAGTTGCCACCATTTATGTTGTAATTTATTTATTTATTTATTCAACAAAGTTTCAACAGCAATTTAGTTATTTCTACACAAAAATATGCAGCACTAATTTTATTAACATAAGGGTTTTATGTGCAAGATCTTTTGGATCTCATCACGGCCTTAAAAATATCGATAGCAACAGAAACCGACATATCGATATTATTATAAATCTTGCATCCATATTTTCTTCCTCTATTACACATTTCTCGAGCTCATCATGGCCATTTTTTTATTCAATAGATTTATAATAGCACGATAATGTCTTTTAGATAAGTAAGTGAGGAAATATTAAAAAAAAGAAAGCACTAAAAAACTCCACTAGATGGCGACTCCAGCAAAAGTTGATTTTTTGCAAGTAACGAATACACCAAAGATAGTCATTTCCGTTCCTTTAAAGTAACATATAAAAAAAACTGAAATTTGCAAAGTTCGAAACTATGATATCCATACAATTACGAAAAAGTACAAATAGAATATGAGTTGTTTATTGAGTTTTGAAAACTAATTTACTTTCATACATGAAAGAAAAACGGAAAGGTTGTCATAGAGAAATCAAGAAAGTACCGTAGCGACATCTAGTTTGATTTCGGAAACTAATGTATGTTTTTTTAAATACTTCTTCGATAAGAATAAAGATTTAATATCAAAATTTCAAAAACAAAGCTGGCTTTTCAATTTAAAGTTAAAAAGTCAGGACAATTATGTGCGATATTTCCAAGACACTTTAGTTTAAAAACAGGAAGAGTAATAAAAGTTTAGTTTTAACAAACCAAAAAATATTATATTTGATCAAATTCGCATTCACAATGCTATATGTATTGATAAATATATTACTATAATATGAAAAGAGGATATTATAGAGAAGACCATGTGTTCATCAGTCCAGCGGCGATCGCCAACTTAGGATTTGGATATGAATTCTTTGAAAAAAAAGTATAATATTATAAATAAAACCACTGTAATTTCAGTCAGGAGCAGTCTGTTTGGCGCTAATGGGCTGACGTTAATACCATGTTCTACAGCTAGACGCCTGTTTATATGTTTAGTTAATTTAAAAAACTTTTCCATTTTTAATCTTCTATTTATTTAGTCTGGGACGTAGCGGTGATAATTATTTTTATTTATTTTAGCGAACCAGCTGACTATAAAATTTCATCAAAATTGGTTAAGTCATCGGTTTCGGAGGAGTATGGTTACTAAAACTGTGACACAAGAATTTTATTTATATAGGTATTACTTAGAGAATCATCAACTGAATATTAGTCTGATTCAGTTTTCGCCCAACTCGACGGCCCGACAATAAAGTATATGAGCTAATTAGAGTTATTTTTTCACATATTGACGGCGCTAATGTTTGCTGCGAATTATTAAACTACACGTTACAGATGTTAAAACATATTTAAGTATTTTGAATTTTGTTCAACCAATTATCACAACTTTTTTACCTTTACTTGTGAAGAAACTATGAAGAACTATTGCGTGTTCAGTGCCGTTCCGGCCACTTTTGTTTTCCCATCACACGCAATTTCCTATCCATAGCGATTTTTCTTTTGAAGTGTGTTCTTGAAAAGCCTGTATGATTAAACTCACGTTTTTGTGCTTTTTTGCGAATGACTAAATTATTATTTAAAATTCAAATACCGAGGGGGTTATGCCGCTGGATTGACGGACACCTAACCGACGAAAACGAATACTTAACAATTTAATGTAATTTAATACTCAATACATCAATTTAATCTTTTGTACAATAAAACTAAGTACCAAACATTTTAATTAGATTTTAATTCAATGTTAAACTAGAAGCAAAAGTACTTCCTAGAAACATCTACAAACAATGAAAATTATTAGGTAAGTAGTTAAATTAATAGATATTCTGTGTAGATTACTCAATAAAAAAAGATATTGTATTTATATTTTTAAAATGTAAGAATAGTCAAGTGTAGTTTAGTAAGAAAAGTTCAAACAGAGAAATTCAATTAGGAATATAAATTTTAACTTTACAGGAATAATTTGTTTTTTGAATGGAGTGTAGTAAACTTTTTATAGTAATCAATCACAGATAACATCAATATATCATCACCAATGCAACACATTATAGATTATATTTTTTTAGTGATGGTAGTTAATTTTTTAGTCATATCATTATAAGTATAAGACAAATATCTTTTTGGACTTCCATTTGATGTAACTGAAGAACTTACGATTATAATGAAGTGTATTTAGTTCTGGAAGGAACAGTAAAAAATATTAGATATCTAAACCTGGTCTTACCATTAAGTATTGAAATTATTACATTAACCCATGTTAAGAATTGAAATAACTAATAACTGAATAAAACCATTGTCATTAACTAGTTCAGCTTTTAGGCTATGAAAAACACAGAAAAAAATCTAAGCATTAATTCTAAAAAGTAATATCATTAAGTGTATATACATATTTACATCTTAATTTAAACTTTACGGCATTCTATACTATAAAATAAGAGAACTTTCTTAAAAATTTGAAAATCATTTAAAATATTTCTTACATTATCTTTTTGAGAGAACAATATTTTTTCCCTTCATTTTATGTAATACCCTAGTGCAGGTAATAAAACGGGATCAACAAGAATCTACACAAAAAATTTACCTAACGGACAATCAGTGTAAAAGCCCCATACAGTAGAGTGAATTTAAAGTCAACATTATCTATCTTTGCCCATCTAAATCCAACAAAGCTTTCACATAAACCAAGTTTTTATATGACTCAAGGACTGGTGACAATATCAAATTACAATTTAGTCAGCTACACAGTTCAAATACAATCAGGACTGCAATCCACACAACCGTACACAGCTCAAGACTGTATAGCAAAAAGCGAGACAGTACAGAAAATATATATGTCTTTAGAACAATGGCAACATTACATTCCTGCAATTCTGCCTCAACAAATGTGTTGTGTGTCTTCGCTTCATGCTTTGAGTAGCCATTGAGTGTCAGCTAGCCAGATGCTGGCTCCAATGCCTTAACCCCTTCTGCAGTGAGGCCTTGCTTCTGGCACCACTCTACAAAATCATCTATGAGGACCGGCCAAGCTCCTTCTGCATCATAGTTGCTCATGCCATCATCAATTTGAGTGGCAAAATCTAGAAGCAGATTCCAAGTATCTTTTGGTATAGATCTTTTATGATGCTCCTGTAATATTAATGAACCTCAATATAGTTAAGTACTATATATCATACCATATTAATTATAGGTTTTAAATTTAAATTTATTTTGTAATAAAATTATAAAATGACAATATAGTTGTTACTTACTGTGAGAAATTTACACCAAGCATCTAAAAATTTGAACCTCCCACGAAGAACAATATTCCAATAGGCTATTGCCATATCCAGCTCAAGGCCTTTTTGACCTGGATTTTTAGCATAATTAAATGTGAAATGATAGAAATCTTTAAATTTATTTGTATCTTTTATTTCTGATTCAAGTGTTGGCAGTTTCGCTTTCAACTTGTCTATACTGTCCACTCCCAGTTCTAACAAACCCGTCGTGAACTCATCTTTTGTAAATTCGCACTGCACTGCAGCTTTACATTTCCATGCAATGATCAAAACTAAAATAGATTCAGGGCTAAGATTTAAATCTTCTAGGAACTTCATAACACCATCCACTGTGATTTTATCGGTCTCCTGCTGATCCCTGTACTTGTTGAAGAGTTGTTCAAGTTTTTTTCTATCTACCGATGCCTTCACGGGATCTTTGTAGTATGCTTCAGGGTTCTGGAAGTAATTATCACTCGCGAGATCCAGTTTCCAATCATTTTGAGAGAGGCAATATATTGCCGTGGTTTCACTTGTTTGCGTGAATGCAACAAATTTCTTCACTTTGTCCCTCTGTGATGATTTTAATTTATTCTGAAAGAAAACGCAGGAACGTCATAACCTCCACATTACTTGGCTGTCATTTATCGTAATTAACTAAACGAAATAATATAATTTTATTCATAAATGCGTAACGTAACAGTTTTATTACATGATTTAATGTGATTACTCACCATTTTCGATAGATTTTTGTTAAATTTAATGACTTTCACTGTTATTTCGACATCGGTACCAAAGTGAAATAACAACCACCATAGACTATTTTTGTTGCCATAACAAACATTAAATTTTCCACAGTGAACGATTGATTGATTAAGGCTGGAGTTCACCGACTTTCTAATCAACTTATTAGAATTTTATCAGTTGATTAATGAAATTTATGTGTTCACCACAAACTAATCAATTGATTAGATCTTTAATCGACCGATTAATTTAATCGAGCCCTACAACCCCGTTTTAACATTGATTATTATCGACTTCAGTCATTATTTGACGTCGTTTGCTCTGTGTTTATAACCTATCAAATAAATAAAATTAAAATGCAGTCAGTGTTTAATGTTCTAGATAATTACCAAGAGTATTGGGATCTAGAACTGCTTGAAAATCTGGATGAATATATATACCTATCATAGTGGCTGCTGCAGTTTTACATAATACATCGCAAACGAGAGGTCATGAAATACCGTCTTATGATCAAACGGTAGACTTGCCAGAGCCATGGGAAGATATAATAGATCAACGAATAATAAGACAACCGCACTCAGTATATAATGGTACAAGAACAGATTTAAATCCAGTTAGATGATTATTAATTAATTAATATTTTGAGTCTCTTATGAATCAGTAATGTAAAAAGGAGTTGAATTTAATAAAACGTAATAAATCATGAAAAGCAAACATTTTATTACACGACCTATATACATATATTTATAAGAAATAACAAAAATTGTGAACTCGTACATCTTTATACCTGAGCGCCAATTCCATTATTACGCGCTTCTTGTCGCTCATGAAATTAAAGGTGCATTTTTTTCCATTTCGACAAACTATTTATCTACTTTTAATTCAATTTCTTCCTTAAGGATCTTTTATTATTTCACGCGATACGATACAAACGAAACAAAATCATTTCCAATACGAGTTTATTGTTTTGTAATTCACAGTTTGACAATGATACTCATCTTTTTCTTTGTTCTATGTGCCCTATTATTTATTATTATTTTGTATTTATAGGATGACCAAACTTAAAATATATTGATTTATATCATTCCTGTTAAGTCATCCGTACTCTTAAAATTTGTTAGTATTTTTATTATGCTGTTATATTTAAGTGTCAATATAAACCGTGTCGTATTAATACGGCAGAACTACCTATGCAAATGATTAGTGTATTACCGTTCGTATATTCGTTCTAAAAATAGATAATCAGCCGATTTGGTAATCGTAATTAAAATTTACCTGATGAACATGTTTTTTTTTTATTGCTGTTTAAACAACGATTACAATTTCATTGACCGATTTCTCAATCAATGTTTAACCGACTGTCGGTGAACTCCAGCCTTAAAGGTTTGTTGTAATATTTTACAGTAAACCTTTTAATTAATTTTTTGTATTACTCATTTTGATTGGATTTTATGTAATAATTTATAAAACGATAATATGAAAATATGAAAATGTTAACAAATGTTCAATGATGTCTTTCTAATGGCATAATTTGGAACATAAAGACAGTTTGAAGCAGGTTGCATCTTCGTTTTTGTCTCTTAAATGAATTTAAAGTTTATTTCATGAAATATGTTTATTATAGGTTTGAATAAGCATTTATAGAATAACCTAATAAATAGTAATATAATTTGATTTTAAACTGGCAATATTTTTAAAATACCCATAGACAGCCCTAAGTCGTTTAGTAATCTAAAGTGTATGTTAAATAGTTAACGTGATTTTCATAAACATATTTTATTAATACTAGGCAAAAAGTGAATGCTGTGTAGAAATTTTCAAAACTAGTTTATAAAGCATATAAATAATACTTAGCTATTTAAAAGGTGGATATTGACTACCTTTTACTTTTATCTACAAGAAACTCCTATGAAAGTCAAGTGGTTAATATTAATTATAGACATATACAAAACTTCTTCACTTAGGTTGACTTTCATTCATGCCGGGTGAAATGTAATCAGTAAGTAAATTATACATAAATTATCTTGTTTTGTCGGTACATGATTGTTGAGTAGATATTACTGAACGTATTGCTTTCCATCATTGACCTACAATGTTTTTAAACGTCAGTGAATGTCAATGTCAAACAAATGTCACCAGAAACAGCTGATTGCCGATTCGACTTCGAGGATTTCAATCAATTATGCATGATTATTGAGTGAAAATGAATTCGTCGTTGCTAACACGCTTGTTCTCTTCGCAACTGTATGTGCTGCATAAAAGGATCCACACAAAAACTCCTCGTGTAAGGTTTGCACCGAGCCCGACTGGCTATTTACATCTCGGCGGCTTAAGAACAGCACTATACAATTATTTATTTGCAAAATCACGCAATGGGACATTTATACTGCGGATAGAAGATACAGATCAGACGAGAAAAGTTGAAGGATCTATAGATACCCTGGTAGCTGATTTGGAATGGGCTGGTATTGAGTGCCATGAGGGACCTAAGCATGGAGGTATGTTTGGTCCTTACGTACAGAGCGAAAGATTACATATATACCAGTAAGTAGTAGTTTTTAAAAATAAAACAATCTTTATCTTATTTCGTGAATATTATGACAGTATGTAAAGGAAAAGGCAGCACTAAGGAAAAGATTTAATTTTTTTTATCACAGTTCTAATCAACATAACCAAAATGTTGTTTACTGTGTACTATACGATGAAATCGAAAAATAAAAAATTTTTGATGAAATATTTTTTTGTAAAATATACCTATCTAAATCTTGGTTCTTCAGTGCCCTTTATGTACACCCCAAGAAAATGGGTTTTTTAGGCATTTTGCTTAAATACATCTTCAATTTCTTAAAAAAAAACATTTTTTTAGAAGTTTAATTTGATTTTATAATGAACAAATAGTATTTTAGAAATTCTATTATATTTTTTATGAAATTGTTTGTAAAATTTCAGTGGCACCATTCAATTAAAACGCTAGCCAACCAGTTGACCAATTCTTTCAACTAGTTGTCTGAGCTACTTCAAAAAATAAAATAAAAAATGTTACTTTACCAATTAGCATTTTGCCTGTTGATTTAGTTGTTAGAAAATATATTTTTATTTATAATATATGAATTTAAGTCTATTGAAATGCCTAACAATATAATAATATAATTCTTACTAAAAAAGACATTATAAATAAACTAAATATCAATAAATCTGATTAATGGAGTTGTCACTGTTGTTTATTTGTTATTTTTATGTAGGTATTTTAATATCATATGACATTACAGGGATTACATGAATAAATTGTTAGACAATGGATCAGCATACAAATGTTTTTGCACTGAGAGGCGTTTGAATTTACTGCGTAGAGATGCTGTAAGATCTCAACTGACACCTAAATATGATAACCGCTGTCGAAATTTGACAGCAGCAGAGATTAAAGAGAAGATCAACAATGGTACGCCTTACTGTGTAAGATTTAAGGTAATATTAGGACTTACAATTTTTTTATTAAATAACCTTTATTGTATTTGTGAATTCAATAAAGATTACTTAGTATGTTATCTTATAAGTTGTTAGTTTTTTTCAACTTTTAATTATTTACTTTAAGGTCTCACACCACTCATACTATTATTATATTGTTTATTAAAAAAGTTTTTCCCACTTCTAGTAGTTTTGGGTGGCTTGGGTACCTCGGCAGTGGGAATGTAAATATGACGATTTACTATCAGTGTCAAAATTTTATTGAAATATTAAAATAATAAGTATTTATTTTTATATACTAGTAGTAGGTGAAAAAAATGTAGGCCGGAAGTATATTTTTTTCGAAGCAAACATTTGATAGTGCGCCTATATACCCCCTTCCTAGTCTGTGAGGCTGTCCGGTTTTTTTAACACTTTATTTTATGTATGATTTCTTTTCCTTTTTTTATTTAGTGACTTTCAAAATATACTATAGTGTGTATGTAATACAAACCACTTTTTTTACTGTTATTATATGATGATTTTGGTTACCCCATTGACACGGGCCCTAGATCCGACCCTAAAAAATTTTCATGATAGCTGCAGCAGGGGAGAACCCCACATAACCCGAATCCTGCGCTGAGGGGAACGGGTACGCAGTAATACATTCACTATAGAAAAAAAAATCTTAAGAGTATTAAAAACAAAGTTGAGGACTTAATCTTTTTATAATACTAGTATAGTACAATAAAATATACTAATATGATCAAACATCATTAGTTATCTTCAGACTGTTCATCATTTGAAGACCTGATCTTCGGTGGGATCGCTTATGATGTATCTCTGAATGAAGGCGACCCAGTTCTGATGAAGAGTGATGGGTTTCCGACATACCACTTTGCCAACGTGGTGGATGATTATCTCATGAATATAACACACGTTCTCAGGGGAGTGGAATGGCAAATATCTACCACAAAACATCTACTAATTTATAAGTAAGTTGCTCTAAAAATACTGTTTATAACGCCTTCCGTAGTATTATTATACAATGTAAAATGATTTTATGGCAATAAACTATTACTAGTCTTAATCTAGGACCTCAGACCTCATTTTATAGCTTTCCGAATGTTAATTCTACGAAAGTTTCTACTATATTAGATATATATACTACTAATTAATTAGATAAGCACATTAAGGGGCTACTATCTATTCTTTATAGGGCTTTTGGTTGGTCACCACCACAGTATGGACATCTCCCTCTAATCGTAAACTCTGATGGGACGAAGCTCAGCAAAAGACAGAGTGATGTGAAAGTAGAAGATTATAGGAATAATGGTAAGTCGACCGACTGTTACTACTTGTACGAATTAAACTGACGCCTATTCTGTATCGCCGGAATTTCGTCTATTTTGGAAATGTTAATACGACTCCGATGAAACGCATTCTTCAATAATCTATGATGCAGCCTTTTATGCACAGATAATTGTCATGGATATGATTTTGACGATGAATTATGGGATAAAACACTATCGGTCAGTTGCACAAACGGCCATTAAGGTTTAATGCCGCCTTTAAACTCTAATTAATGTCAAATTTGTATGGGTAATGTCACTTTAAACTGATGACAATTTAATATACGTTTGTGTAACTAGCTGTATAAAAGTATGTTCCTAGACTCAATTTTATTGTAAAATATTAAAATAATATGTATTACAGCTGTAGTAGAGCACTGTTTCTTGATACAGATACTAATTATCTAAAAAGAGTCATTGTTAATTGCAATAAAACTAATAGGATTAATAGGATAAAACTAAATTTTTTATCCTATTAATATTATAAATGTGAAAGTTTCTTTGTTTCGATATTTGTCCGTCAATCACACCGAAACTACTGAACGGATTTTGTTGAAATTTGGTATACAGATAGGTTATTAGCTGACTCAGATAATAGGAAACGTTTTATTCCACAAAACTTTTCCCTAGAAACCACGCGGGCGAAGCCGCTGGCGAAAGCTAGTGTGAAATAAAGCCATTATTATTATTAACTACCTTAATCTACCTTAATCTGTTCAAAAACAATTTTGCCTTGTCCAATATTGTTTGGGAATTCCAAAATTAACTGTTACCACTGACCCCCCATGAATAATTTACCTTACCAGACTTGTCTCTATAATAAATGTCTCTCTAATATATCTAACTGAAAAATTAGTCACGAAATTGCACAGAAACTAAAATTACATAGCTATAAAAATAGCACGATTATATTATATTATCTTACAGCCAGTTGCACAAATGTCCATTAAAGTTTAATTTGTTTAAAGCGACATTACCCTATATTTATTTGATTGATTATCAGCTAGTTGCACAAACGTCCATTACAATTGACATTAGTTTAAAGTGACATTACCGATACAAATTTGACATTCATTAGAGCTTTAAGGCGTCATTAAGCCCTAATGAACGTTTGTGCAACTCACCGTATATTTGACATTCATTAGAGCTTTAAAGGCATCATTAAACCTTAATGGACGTTTGTGTAACTTACCGTTAAAATCAAAAGTCTTTATTCCGCCATTGTGTAACGTCACTGTGACGACAACTGTCAGTCATAAAGATATTCCTATCAATTATAAATCAAATTCCTATATCGATCGTTAGATGGCATTGTTATTGTTTTATTGACATCTTTTAATCTTCTACTCTATGCATTCGTTTTGTGTACATATCACAGTGACGTCATTAATATGACGGACAACGTTTTCGCGGGTATAAAAAAGTTTATAATTTGATTTAATTTTAAGGCAAGAAAATGCGTTTATTTTACCGAAATATTTGTTTTATGGCTTTTTTAACTAAATCAACAGTTAGAAGTATTATTTCAAACGGAGTAGAATACCCTATTGTTATTGATAAAAGTTCTTATAAATTTAAAAACTTTGCTGTAAGTAGTAAGAAAATTAAACAATAAATAGAGATAATAGAGGTAATACATGCGACTTTTTCTAAAAAAATCTTGACGAGCAGACGGATCACCTGATGGTAAGTGATTACCGTCGCCCATGGACACCTGCAACACCAGACGGGCTACAAGCGCGCTGCCGGCCTTTTAAGGGACGAATATGATCATAGGGAACGAAGGGTTGAGGGGTAGAGGGAAGGGAATAGGGAGGGGTTGGGCCTCCGGTAGCCTCACTCACACAACGAAACACAACGCAAGCGTTGCTTCACGTCGGTTTTCTGTGAGGCCGTGATATCACTCCGGTCGAGTCGGCCCATTCATGCCGAAGCGTGGCTCTCCCACGTATAAACTCACTCCCTTCTATTTTGTTGCAGGTATATTGCCTTTAGCGTTAGTGAATTATATAACTTTGTCTGGTGGTGGATTCGATCACGTGCCAGGGGCCGGGGTAAGGCTCAAAACAATGGATCAACTAGCTGAAGAGGTAATAATATTAATGCTAATGTTTTTCACTGAACAATATTTATTATGAATTTGACTGATCAATACGTACCGTTGGACATGGCATCGATAACATTTCCAGCAGAAATTAAAGTGAGCTTCATCAAGAGCCAATTGACGTCCTCAATGCTGGGGCTCAGGTCTTCCCTATTAATGGAGTCGATGGCCATGACCCACCACGCGGATCCTGTGCGGATTGGTGGGTATTAACGACTGCAGATGCAGCCGGGACCAACATATCTCTAATTGTACCTGGCTAATGACAGTCTACATTTTTCATTCTGCAAAGTTTGTTCCTAAGAAATTGCTTTTGAAAAGGTATTCTTTTATATACCTATTCGATTCCCTCTACATGGAAGGCCTGAGCTCCAGCAATGGGGACATTAATAATCTGGTGACGAGAAACAATGTAGAATATGCGCTTTTCTAACCTGCATCCAATTTAGTTTCAGATCGAAAGAATCTCTTCACATCCTAGTCGTTTAAACCCAGATCTTCTACAAGAGTGCAACAGATTAGACATAAAACGTATGATGAGTAGTTCAGAAAGAACTCGATTAGTAACTAAACTACAGGAGCTCGTCAAACAAACATATCCAGAACAGAGTCTTAATGTAACCGATGAACATGTTAACAGTGTATTGAATTGGGCAATAACCAGGATAACGAGGATCGAAGATTTAGTGTCCCCCAAATTTGGGTTCCTTTGGATATTGCCTTCGCGTAACCAGGAAGATATCAATGTCGATTTGTTAAAGAAACTCCTGGGTCACCTGGAGTCTTTAAATGATTTCGAAGAGGGAACTATAAAGAGTCGTTTAAAGGAGTTCTCTTCGAATAACGACGTGAAGTTTCCAGTGTTGATGAAGATGCTAAGGTCTGTTCTCAGCGGACTGAGTGAAGGTCCTAGCGTGGCTGAAATGATGCATCTGTTAGGTAAGAGTCAGTCGCTGGATAGAATAAAAGCTATTGTTAGGTGATACCGTTGTTTCATTTTCATTCACGTGACCTCGATGATTGCCAAAAAAAATATTTTGGTGCAGTGCTTAGAGTTTCGTAAATGCCGAGCTTAAGCAACTTCCACAAGGTCCATTTATAGAATGGGTAACCAATTTATTATCTCGAGATCACCTGTGGTAAGTACGTCAAGCCGGTGGACCCTTTAACACCCACCAATCCGCTATGGATGATTGAGTTACAGCTATTTCTTCATATTCCATTACATCCATTGGGAAGGCCTGTGCCCCAGCAATGGGGACATTAATGGTGATGATGATGCACGCATATATTTTTAACGACATGTATTGTAAAAAAGGTAAAGATTCATTTTCTTTAGAGATGCGCCCAATAGTGGTTTCACCGAATAACCGAATACCGAATACTATTCGGTTTAACCGAATAATGTTAAACATATGAGGTTTTTACTATCAATTTTGTGCATGCAGTGTTCTCTTGTAAGTGGTGGGGCAATAGGCATTTATTTCTTTATATTATTTTTTTAATTATCATGTAAATTTGTGCTCACTGTTATACAATCAAAATCTGTTTTTTTATACCAAAAAAACCTTAATCGAACCGGATATTTGGCTGAATAATTCAGTTAACCATTTCATTGTTTTGGGTAAACAGGTTTAAAAACAAACGTTGATTTGAAGTTTATATGCTTTATTTTATTGAACACAATTTTTATTCGATTTCTTTAACTAAAATATTACATAAAAAGTTTTGTCCTTGGCGAACTGAATATACAGCACCAAAACCGAATAATCCGGCCGAATACAAATAGTGAAAAAGATGCCGAATACGGCGTATACCGAATACCAAATGAATATTCAGCGCATCTCTAATTTTCATTGCTCGGAAAGTTTATCTAGTAACTTTGACCGTAAGTAGTTATGCAGATTCCAAATAAAGCTGCTTAACGGGTAAAAAGCAAGGGGTGTTACGAAAATCCAAAACAACGGTGGTATGTATCCCAACTTCCTGGCACAATACAATAGAGAACTGCTCTGCGATTCTATAAAAATCCAGACCCGTATTCGAAATCACTCATGCGTCAGAATTCGCGTCAATTAGTGTAGGAATTCTACTGATTCCATTTTTTGTATAAAATCACAAAACAAAATTGATTGAATATACGTGTCTCAGATATTCTATTCCTGTCATTTCGAAACTCACTTCACTTATGCCACGAAATGTTATTACCGATTCAAGGTTGAGCAGATGCCGCTTTTTGAAGCAAATTAGGACACCTGAGTGGATTCGAGTTCGGGTTTGGATTTTTATAGAATCACAGGGCTATTCATTAACTATATTGGAATCTCATGAGAGGCGAATGTCGTCTGCAAAACAGCGTGTGTGTCGTAAGTCATCATCATCACCAGCCCTTTTACGTCCCCACTGCAGGGGCTCAGGCCTTCCTTATGGATGGTTAAGGAGGATGGGCCACGACCCTCCACGCCGGCCCAATGCGGATTGGAGGGTATTAACGACTGCAAATGCAGCCGGGACCACCGGCTTAACGTGCCTTCCGAAGCACGGAGTAGCTCGAGATAATAATTTTTTGGTCACCCATCCCGTGACCGACCCTTGCGAAAGTTGCTTAACGACTACGATCGCGGGCCGCGGAGCTTATCCACTATGCCACCGAGCTACTCGTCGTAAGTATGACTATATAAATAAAACTCCACAATATGAGTAACAGTATAATTTATTGAATTCTCAAATATAAATACCGAGAGGAAATATTCAGAATCATAAATATAAGTACCGTTATAATAACAGGGGCCATCACACGTATTAGTAAACTCGTACCAACCCTCGAATTCACATTAAAAATGGTTCTTTTCATCTTAGACTTAAGGTTGCACATCAATAACACCGCTGTAATATCATCTAAAACAATAGCCATTACAATAAGAACATCATGACATCGTTAATGAAAATGAATTTCCGCTAAATTTACAAAAGCTTAAGAACCGAAAGTAGCCCTACTTTCTAATCGGGATGATGACAATTTTTTTTTGTCTGTACTTCAGGTAGATTATGGAAGAATATTAAACATGTATTTTTTTAATTTTTTGCGTAATCAATAAATTACGGCGATAAAAATCATGCTTTTGTTCATTTTCTACAAAGCTGTGACGTAACTCTTCAACTTTAATGCCCGTTAACAAAGTTATTTTGAAGAAAAAAAAATACGCGCCTAATATTTTTCTATTGTCTAATTGATGGACTAAATATTTTTTTTACTCGGGCATCATCCATATTTTAACCCTTTTCTTGCCATCGCTTATTGACTGGTATAAAGAGCTTATATTCAAATTTATGAAAATGAGGGAGACAATATTATTATGGCGTCTTTAATAATTACCCGACTGCATAAGAAGGGTAATATATAGAAATGGAATGTATCCAACCAATTAAAGTATGGATAATATTGATGTGCAAGCTTGTATGTGGGTACTTACAAAATATACACTACACAAATCATGGTATAGATACATATTCGATCACAATTTTCAAGGACTAACTTTGTACTAAGGTAACTTAAATAAAAATTGAGCAAAACATTATTTAAACTAAACAAAACGGATCACTCTAAACTTTCTATCTTATACTCGTCAGTTAATTAATTAGAACTAAATACATATTTATTTATATTGATAAAATTTAGTCACCATACCTATCACCACCATCACCACCAGCCCTTTTTACGTCCCCACTGCAGGGGCTCAGGCCTTCCTTATGGATGGTTAAGGAGGATGGGCCATGACCCTCCACGCTGGCCCAATGCGGATTGGAGGGTATTAACGACTGCAAATGTAGCCGGGACCAACGGCTTAACGTGCCTTCCGAAGCACGGAGTAGCTCGAGATAATAATTTTTTGGTCACCCATCCCGTGACCGACCCTTGCGAAAGTTGCTTAACGATTACGATCGCGGGCCGCGGCGCTTATCCACTACGCCACCGAGCTACTCCATACCTATCGGTTATTCAAATTGTTCAATTTCTCTTGTTTTGAACTTTAATTTGTTATAAGTTAATTTGATAAACGGAGGATCTGATATTAATATACCGGCCAAATAAGAATAGCGGGTTAAGTACTCACTTAGCTTAGCTGTCAATTTAGTACTGACGGCAAAGTATATTATTGGATTTATTATTAGATTTGAACTGAAAGTCAGTCCAAACCAATAAATTTTTGTTATTAGTCTCTTCTTTATTACTAAATAAAGAAGTAGACGACTTTTTGCAACGTCAAGACTTCGGGTTCAATTATAAATGTCTTGTGTGCCGTGATCCGTTGTATCATACAACGATAATGCGTTGAAATATAATAAATATTTTTTTTTACACACTTTACATCCTGAAGTTGATGCGCAATGGGAAAAAAGATGGCCGGTTGACAGACAGTATTTGACTTGCATAGTACAACTTTATTCTTTGGTTACAATGCGTTAGGTGTTCGCCGCACTTATGCTCAGTGAGGGTCAGGCGCGTGGATAGTGGTGGATCGCCCGATGGCGTGAAACTTGAAGCATTCTGATTGGTCGACATTTGTCGCGCTTGGGAATTCAGCCTTCCGCGCGGGTACCTCAGTGAGGCGCTTTAGTTATAGGTATCTTATTTTCCACTGTACGATTTTTGACTAGTTCTTGAAATGCGAGTGAACGAGTGCTAGGCCATAATCACCTAAAGGTATCAGACCATCAACTTCCTCAATTTTACAGATGAAAGTCAGAGTGATCCGTGTATTAACTAAAATTATATTCGATATCACGATTTTTAATAGTTACACTGCTACACAGAACCATTAACTTATAAATCGAAGGACACAGTTTACTATTAACCGACATTTTATCTGATGAAGTTAGTTTTATAACAACAAGTATACAGATAATTATTATGAACGTCACAACTTGTTCCAGGAACATCACGATAATTAACGACTAGAACATATAAATTTCATTCGTTTCAACACTATTTAAAGTCAAATTTAAAGAATGAAGGAGAATGACCGTTCGTACATAAATTAGATATATTGGTTTGATACTTTTCCGTTCGAAACCTTTCCCATATACTAATCACTGTTATGTCCCACCGAGCCTTGATATCTAATGTTGTCACTGTCAATTTACCAGTTCATACCTTCTTGATGAGAGGTCATAATCGGAAACACGTAGGCATAACCTCTTTTCTGTATTCTCTACTCTGAATTTAAATTATATGTTAAACAAATAGATGGAACGTAAAATGCGTCATTATTCCGTCTTTTTAAGAATTGCCACGACATATTTGGATGAGTTAATAATACATTTGGAATATATTGGTATAATATAATATATTGGTCAATGTATGATGATATTTGATAAAATATTGTTTCCTTGTATGCATGATGACGGAGTAACGCGCAAATTATATTTTTAAAAATATATTTAATTAATTATTCGCATAACATTGCGATTATTGTAAAATTTCTCAGTTATTTGTTTAGGTAGATTTTCCTAATAAACAAAATAATAATGTTATACTTCGTAAAATTATAAATTCACTTATCAACTCGAGAGATTACAGCATTTGTTTACATTACTTTGTCAATTCGAAAATTAGTCATAATTTATTATGAATAATTATGATTTATTTTGATAATTATAATCTAAAAAATCCAGGTCTCACTTTTCTGGTCTGGTATCAGACACGAAGAGAATAAAGCGCCACTTACGTTTGGCCAGTACCGCGTTGTGCCACGGTTTTGTAGGTATTTAATTTTCTTAACTTTTGCTTGACTAGTTTAATTAAACGGGACTAGTTTAATCGCTCCCATACAAAACATGTTACTGGCGTTTAACGCTCATCTGACAATATTCTGAACGTCCTCTAACAATCAATGAGGGCTACCGTTTTTTCGCTCACCAGATGGCGTGGCGAGAGGTCTTGTCAAAGTTTGTTTATTACGAAATTGAATTTAAATAATACATAATTATATATGACTCGACCATTTCAATAAAAATTTTGAACGTGCTAACAAACACAAACCTCTTATATAACTCTTCTTTCATTCCGCTTAATTATGCTTTATCTTAGCTTCATTTTTACATTCAATGACCCGTAATTTATAATTGCTTCGTGAATCCTAGATACCCCAAAAAAGCATAGAATTCGTTTATTTCAAAAAGAAACACGCATAGTTTACCGATAAAGTATGATATTTGTCATTGTGAAGATCTCAGGCCACACTAGCGCCTCTTGTGGCAAATTCAAACGCGTTAGCCCTTATTGACATAATGACTCTCTCTGTCGATACTTGTTCTTCGCAAGCAGGCAGTGAAGGCTGTACGATTAAAAATATACGATCACAAGTTACCAATCATATTAATCATCAAAGCGAATAATAAATATGACATATTCTTATTGCTTAATTCGTAACTTTAAAGAATATCGCGAACTCCATCGAATCGACTTAAACTTATTGATATGAACGAGTTTTACAAGAAAATATTTTTTAAATATTCAACAGTGATCGATGTTCGAGTCTAATAAGATAATATAGTCAAGTCTGGGGCATGTAAGGCTCATGTTCATGATGCGTTCGTATCCGGAGAGGTGATTACACTAGTGAATACTACGATGATAATATTATTGAAACATTAGCAGTGACTTAACTATAGGGTGGCAAGTCGGCAAAATGTCACGGGGCCCCGCTCAGAGGAGACCTGCCATTTAATATTACACAATTAGTAAAAAATAATAGGATATACGATGAATTTGCCACGGACCTCAAACGGTATAGCTACGCCACTGAACATTAGTATCTATTTCATCCACGAGAACCTTCGCAGACAGTATAATGACTGTGCTTTTGGCTGTGTAATATCAATTTGTGTAATCCCCGCCTCCGAATAGAGCCAATTTGTGGTTTACCAATCAACTGAGTGAAAATGCTGTGAAATAAAGTTGAAGTCATACTTAACTATAGATCTTAGTAGAGCACGATTATTTAACATTAATTCAGTAATTACAATCAATAAACTTCACATCTAATTTATGAAAAATTACACCAATCTCAATAATTTATTATAGGGAAAAAAAACCACAAAAAGATCACGCTATTCCTTTAAATACTCTCGATGAGTACATACATTATTCAAATATATTAAACCATAGGAACACTTAAATATTTAATTGAAACGATCGAATCACCTTTCGTAATACATCATAAGTAATAAAGCCAATAAAATGGCAGATATATTTTCTTACGGTATCCACGCAGAAAGATGTTTTTATGTAATACAGAAAATTAGTTACATATATATATATATATATAAGAATATTCTACACTTGCAATACAGATTACAATGTCCAATATAAATTATTTTTTAATTTATTCATAATATATTAAAATAGTCCTAGGTCATCTAAGGCATATTAACCTGTCGTTCGGTGCGAACGAAGGAAATGGTTATATTTAAGTATTATCATTATAATAATTATCAGAACAAACGTCACGAGTAAGTCTAACATTATAAATGTTCTTAAAAATATAAGTATAGAGACACTCGAATAATTTTTAACACACGTTCAGCCCTGCGATTCTGTAACAATCCAGAGCCGAATTCGAATTCACTCATGTGTCCGAATTCTAGTAATTTAGTAAAGACATCCTATTGATTCCATTTTTTGTATAAAAACACTAAACAAAATTGACTGATTAAACGTGTCTTAGTTATTTTAATCCTATATCATTTCGAAACTCACTTATTTCACGAAACATTATTACCAATTCAAGTTTGAGCGGATGCCGCTTTTTGAATTGAATTCGGACTCACGAGTGGATTCGAAATCGGGTTTGAAGTTTTACAGAATCGCAGGGCAGATCTGTAGCACGGTAGAGATATAAAAACATCTATAAGGCAGACCCTTAAAGGAGGACCGACCGCGGTGGCGACGGCTCCAATATATAAAATCTCGACACCACATTCATATCAACTTTTCTTTTTATGCGACATTGACGCATCATAGTTATAATAACACAACAAATAGGCCATATACATTTAATTTAATTTTTTATTTCATTTAAGTCACCAAGTGTCAAGTACTGGTCTACTTTTATGAATTAAGTTATCGTTTTAAGGAAAAAAGCCTTTACTCATAGTATAATCTTTAACCGTAAAATAAAATGACCCCTCCATATGATGTCAAAGTTGTACATGTCAACCGTCCACTCGATGTCAAATGTGTTCTTCACATTTGACATCGTGTGGACTATGTCAAAATTAGCACTATGTTAAAATTAGATTATAATTTTGAGTTAAACATGTCATATTTTTCTTATAACAATGAGATCAATTGCATTTTATATAATATCAAATACCCGCCACCAACGCAGTCGTTATTTTTATCTAAAGATAATACAACAACGACAAAAATAAAGATTCGAGAGATCACATTTTATAATAATAATAATTTTACATCGAAATTACACCTCATACACGCAAATATTATAGAATAGACAATGATGAAATTGCTTGTAATTATTTAGAATATGGAATTGAGATTAAGACACCTATAATAATGACTCTGCCTACATTTAGTTATTAATAATAAATATTGAATACTTAATGTTATGGCAACTAATATCTAAATATTTGTAATGCTTGAATTTTTACACCATCAAATTAAATGGTTGTTCTAAGGACTAATTTTATTATTTGGTCAGTACATATTTAAGGAGGCGGATAATAATGTGTTCTAGATTTGAATCGAAATTCATAGATTATTCCAATATATAGATGCGTAATATCTCACTCACTATTACAACTAATATTTATGTTCATAAATACATATTTTCCATTTTAATATAAAATGAATTCTTGGAGAAAGTCAATTTTTACGCTATAATTTATGTAATTAATAAAAAGTGCTTATTAATTTTATGAAATGCGGTAATTAAATATTAAATGAAGTTTTTTAAAAAGTACTAATAAACCGATGACACTTTCTTTTATTGCTTTAGTATTACTAATATTTCATATGTGAAGAGTTTAATTTACTTATTAATTTATAACGCATATAATTTTAAATGTAGAAAATAAATTCTAAAAGAGCTACCTATTTACGTTATTGTACGATTATTAAACTCATGGTATGAGGCTGCCCCCCAACATAAAGAATCTGTCATCGGATTTTTCGTCGAGAAAATCAATCAATAAATATTAATATCTTATAGGTCCTATGAAATTTCTCCACAGAAAATGTATACAACCTCTAAATCTAATCTAATAGTCTTTGGAGAATGGACAGCCTAATCACAAAATAATATCAATCGAACTTTTCTGTCGAAATATAATTGATTAATAGAAATGAGTATGAAACTTATTATAATATCAACATTAAATATGTATTGTTTCTATTATTAGATAAAGTATGAGTGCATAAATCTGTTTGTATTTTTTTTAATGCTGTGAATTTTTTTTTAATAAATAAAGCATCAGTTACATTTGGCCCGCACTGCGTTGCGCCGCGGTCGGAGGTTATAATCACTTGCATACTAAACGCATATATAAAATCAATGCCTTAATGTAACCGCTGCTAAAGTGGGTATATTATTTAATTTTAAAGTATTTGGAAAAATTAATTCACAGAAAATTATATCTACTTTGTGTTCGTTATTACATGATATGATTCGTTCCAAGCTTTAATATGCGATTTAATGCGTTAAAGGTCTGATCTCACGTTACGACACGCCAATAAACTTGCATATCTACATAACATACTTTAAATAATAAATAAATAAATATTAGACAACATTCCATACATTGCTCAGATTCCCAGACGAGTAGTTAAAAAGCCCTCGTATATAAAGACAACAGATGAATCACAACACCCATACACAAGATACTATAGAAACATTGTGATGCAAAGGATACCGTTTTGTATTCAATAATTATAATATTGAGTTTATTTTTGTTAAACTGTATTTTAAGTAACAATATAACTTATGTATCTATAGGTAGGTAACGCCATACCGTGGGTAAAGCACGACCACGTAAGTACTTATACTTTTTGTTTATTCCAGAATTAAAATAAAAAATATACAACAGTTTCCAAATCATTCAAATAAAAAATTAAACTGAGCTTTCATTGTATTCACTTTATATAAAGCAGAGTCAAAGCGCTGGATCGTGGCGAAATCCAAACGTGAAATGCCAATAATTAAAAAAAAGTGGATATACAAACTAAAATAGCAACGGTTGAAAATCGGTGCACCCTTGACTCTTTTTTTACTGCTATACACAGGCACATTATTATGATTTAGTTTATCTTTCTTATTGTATACTTTTGGAGAATAAGATGTAATTGTGTGTGGTGGTTTAATAATCGTTTATCTATCTATTAATATGATGTGTCGTTGAGTGAGATCAAACCCTTATATTCAAAAGGGTAATTACCGATATTCATTGTGTTATAAAGGATATAATGTAATACATTGAAGGCGGTTTTGGCAGCTAACGACGTCGACATTCGAGAAATTAGTCTCGGGGAGATAAGGTGTGGTTTTTTTTAATATGTTTAATAATAATATAACAAATGTATACATTTGACTCTAAGTGGAACGGTAGATTTATATGGTTATTTTAATTTTAATATAAGGGGGTAAAAATTATGTATGTAAAATTTAAAGTTTATAAAATCAGCATAAATACATGGCGTGTTTTTTTTTAAATATGTATATAAACATTTCAAATCTTCCAAAGTACTGTATACTACGTATATGAAACGATCGCTAATAAATTCGTCGTGTCTGTTCCCAATTTCAAAAAGCAGGTATGATACTGTAAGCGTTATAAATTTAAAAAAATAAAAATCACTGTATTGATTTTGTTAATAACTTATTCGTGAACTAAAAGTTTTTGGTGACATCACTAGGCCTAGTCTAGTGAGGTACTCGCATTATAAAATATGTTATCAGAATTTCGTAGAATAATTTAATTCTTAGCAATAACGAGCTTCGTCATTGCTACGGTTATGTCTAAGGTTGATACTACGGTGTAGCAGACAAACTTGGTTCGATTTTTAAAAAATATGCATAAAAATCAGACGCGCCGCGGCTTCAGTAACATACATACCTTTTCTTCGCCAGTATAATCACTATAATCTGTGTTAGTAAAAATCCTTTAACGTGACGTAAATGAGCAAATGAGTTTTTAAGACTGAATTTCTTATTTATTTAGTATGTTTTTAAAAGAAATTAATAGGTTTATTAAGTAGGAAATCGAATTTAAATATGTCACACGAGTTTACAGAAAGACAGTCGATGTATTTATATATAGCTTGTGCAGGAACGTAGTACGAAAGAGGTAGATATTCGATGTTCGAAAAAGGAATTAAAGACAGACAAGTGAGTTATAGTATAGCACAAGGTATAATTAAAATAGCACGTCAAAAATGTAATAAGTTCATTGCGCACGCATTGCCGCAATATGCACACTAATGTCTCCGCCTTAAAGTTCAATTTGATGAACTGTCTGCGTTTCTATCTTTTGTTTCTCAGTCTTTTATGTACCAAAATTGGTAGAATAATTTATCTACAATATCATTTTGGTAATCACCGTACAGTGTTATAATTTTTCGTCGTATATTGGGCCACTTTTGTCTTTGTTGTTATTTTAAGTAGACCCATAATTGTGACATCAACTTCGTTGATTATGATGATGCACTTTGTGCATTTTAAATTCTTAATCGTGAGATTAATGGCAAAGCATCAACAACCCGATCGCGACTTATGATTAAAAAAATAGAAGTGAATTAATACTTTTTCTATATTCGTATTACTCCAAGAAGGGTGCTATCACATTTCTTATTGCGAATTCACATAGATTTATTACTTTAAGGCTAAACGTACATTAGTCTTCATCTAACGCGTGGAAAGAGGCGAAACAAAATCGAATTTTAGATTTTTGTAATAACATATGAACCTCCACATACAAGCAGACGCTGAATGATGACGTCATAATTCTAAAATCATATATTCACATGCAAGGTGTAAAGAAAATTCGTTTTGTTCTTTCCTCCTTCTACTTAGGTCGATCTGCTGGCAGTATAAATGTTGCAGACATTTTTATAAAAACAAATGTGATATAGATTAACACGAAGGAGACACGGTGTTATGCATATATAATATAAAAAAGCCAGTCGCGATCATGAATCATTTACCCATGGCCATCTCCCTCGGAGCGGCCGCGCCGTCGTCACTGCAGCTCCTTCACGGCTTGCAGGATCCTCTTCACGTGGCCGACCTTCGTGATGCCCAAATCTCTCAAGTCGCGCCTGGCGAGGGACAGTAACTCGCGCCCTGTGACGTCATGCTTGGCGATGGCATCCGCGTATTCTGCCAATTGTAAAGTTTCCAGCCAGGCTTGCACCTCCTTGACGCCCCACGTGCGCACTTGGGCCGCGGTGTTACTCGACGTGGAACCCCCTTCGGATACACTCCGCCGGCTGCGGAGCCACCGGCCGGCACCACCTTTCTTTTGCACCTGAGTCGGTAGAGGGTGATAGAGGTCCAGGTGTATAGTTAAGGGAATTGGTTATAGAAATCAAGCTGTATGGCTTGGGTGGCTCTAAGAAAATTATCACGCACACGCAGGCAATACAGGACGGGCAGCTACTATCTGTGGTTTTAAACTTTGATGAGGTCTTGACAGTGTATTTTTTTTTATAACTTAAATGTCTGTGACAAGTCAACTTAGCTAACATTTATTCTATGCTGAGCATAGTGATCAGGTCAGGTTATGGGTAATACGTAATGTCCTGATACAACAAAAATTCAAACCACATAAGACAGACACGAGGAGTTGCGAAGTTAGAAGTAAAGACGTATCCCATCAAGTGATAGTCTTCGGTAAGATCTACGGGACCTTAACAGAGTCTGGGACGAGCGGGAGAAACAATAGAGAACATGTTAGTTATTTGCCAATCGAATGTAGAAACTGAAATTTTGAAGATTGAAAATTAGACTACTCGCATAGAAACATTTCGAGGACCATTATATCATCCTTATGTGGTCCTTATATCATCTTTTTTTTTAAGGTAAATACGAACTTGTTGATTTCTGTGAATTGAGACTGCTTCTATCACACTTCATTCTTATATTAAAAGCGCATAAATATCAAAAGGCCTACTCCGTACTTTGCGTCGTCAATTTACAAAGCGCTAATATAACTCCAATAAACGTATTTCGATAATTTAAAATGCAACGGAGGACCTGACACTGATGCCACAGATTATAATGGATATGATATTCATAAAAAAATTTATGAAAGATTCAAAATTTTCCGAAATTTCGTTCGTGAGCAAATAGAGTAAGATCTCTGCTACTGCAAGCGAATAAAAAATCATGCATAACGTAGCTTAGGTTGTCTGTAAAACTTCAGGGAATTTGCATTGCGCTTTATAGATTGTATTAATTTTTATTGATGAATTCATCGTACCTCTTGTTGAGCTTTGATCAAAGCAGCCATAGGCCGGTCGCTGAACAGAGAGAATTTGGTACGTTGACCTATTGGTAAAGATCTTAAACATTTTAGTTTTTCTTTAATTAGCAAGATGCATTTGTGTGAGCGTAATAGCAATATGATTGCGCAAGAGTGAAAGAGATATGTACCTAGTGCCGAGTCATTGTATCGTAGGAAATTCTATCTGTTCGGTGACCGGTTACCTTATTGTGTAATTTTAAAATTTATCACAACCACTTTGAATTTGACATTTAAAAAGTTATTCACAAATATAAAGCTACAACGTTCATCGGAATTATCTAAGAATAGATGAGAATATATTTGAAAGTTATTGGGAAATATAATATCGAGATATAGTAATATCATTCGTTCCAAAAGCGGTTATGATTTTAAAATTTACCGCTATGCGTTTGAAAGGAGTTATGATGGATTTAAAATTATTTTATTATTTTATTATTTTATTTTATTTAACACTTCATGTACATAATACATTGGCGGACTTAATGCCTTAGACATTTTCTACCAGTCAACCAGATGGGTGATGTGGAGATAAAAGGTGGTAGTGTGCACATTGTAGAGGAGATATAAACAAAGGAAATAAGACCTATAACAAAATACATAAACTTATATAAACAAGACATATATACTTTCAAAACTACATATACTAATATAATATACATATATAATGTAGACGACTAACGGTGTAACGAATTAGCCTGTTCCAATAGAAAGCTACGCAGCTTGTTTTTAAAAGTAGACAATTAGGCGACCGGGTTTTAGATATGAATGAATGTGAACGTGTGTATACCTCATCTGGATGCAAGTATGCGTGTCCGTCGCGGATCTCCACACGTGTGAGATGATTCCTGAGCGCCATCGCTGCGGCGACGCCTGCATTGGTGCCGGTCAACGTTTCGCCATCCACTAATTCGTTACAGCTTTCCACCTGAACATTAAATTGAAACATTCAATTATGGCCGTACTTTACTCGGCACGCTTCCATTATTGAATTTACTGCTTGATGGTTATAACAATTAATTATGAAAGATGTTGGAAATTTATTTATTTATTTATTACAAACAAGTCTTAAAAGCTAACAGATGTTTCCATCCAAAACGCTTGCAAGATTAGATTATAAAAAAGAAATTAAATAAAGAACATATAATAAGTCCGAATTACACTTAAATTATGATGATCAAATATTATTAACAATGTCAAAAAATATAAATCAAAACAAATTACAATAAAAATCTAATAATAGAATTAAATGGCTGCAATACAAAAATATGAAAAATTAAATGTCATTGTCAATCTACAAACTAATAATTGAATTTCTACAGGTACAAATAATCAATATTAACAAAAAAATAATAAATAATTATGTCAATTTTAATTGTACAAGTGTTAACTTATATATAAACGACAACTATGTAGTTGGTATTTTTTGTTTTAAATTGTCGTAAAAGGATGTATTGCACCATAAGAACAATTAAAATTATATAACTATCAAGCTCATTTTATTATTGACAGTGGATTGAGTTGCACTATGCTTTTTCTTTGTATAGTAAAATAATAACTTTAACAAGTGAAGCTTGGGCGATTAAAGTTATGATGTCTACTGCCAATTGACAAATGATGCAACTCGTTATTTACTTTAACTGGTACTTTAACATGTTTGTTAATTTTAAAGTAAGTTGGTGCAACTAAGTCTAATGCCCATTTTCACTAGACTTAGGAGCCGCCCAAATCTGTCGTCTAAATATTTAGGAATCGTCTAAGGTAAGAATGCATTTCACTATTGACTAAGAACCACCTAACGAAATTGAGCAATGTCTAAAGTTATAATATTCGGTATGCAGCGCCTTGCGTTAGGCATTTGCGTATACGACAGGTCATAAATATATTAAGGAAGAAAAGAAAAAAATATTTATTAGAAATGAAACTAATTTGCTTAGGCGATTCGTAATATTTGGCGTTTCCTAGTTAAGATATGCCTTGTTCTAGGTTAGTGAAAATTGGTGTGTGTGTCTTTTATTTTTGCAAAATTAACTCGTGATCTAAACCGAAGATTACAAGAACCGAAACGCAGAGGGCTATGACGGAGAATCATGTTGGAGCTGCTTAATTTTTCGGTGATTACGACTTGCGGTCATCAATTGAGTTAGCGAATAGGCCTGCTTGAAGTTGAAGTTTCCGTAGATTCACACTAAACAAAGCGAGTGATCTGTTTATTGTAATCGATCCTTGACGGAGTGTGGTGCGAGTACCAGTGCGGCGAGTTGCCTGCGCAGGTGCTATAATCGGTGCTGGCTATGTAGAGTGTGGTGCGAGTACCAGTGCGGCGAGTTGCCTGCGCAGGTGCTATAATCGGTGCTGGCTATGTAGAGTGTGGTGCGAGTACCAGTGCGGCGAGTTGCCTGCGCAGGTGCTATAATCGGTGCTGGCTATGTAGAGTGTGGTGCGAGTACCAGTGCGGCGAGTTGCCTGCGCAGGTGCTATAATCGGTGCTGGCTATGTAGAGTGTGGTGCGAGTACCAGTGCGGCGAGTTGCCTGCGCAGGTGCTATAATCGGTGCTGGCTATGTAGAGTGTGGTGCGAGTACCAGTGCGGCGAGTTGCCTGCGCAGGTGCTATAATCGGTGCTGGCTATGTAGAGTGTGGTGCGAGTACCAGTGCGGCGAGTTGCCTGCGCAGGTGCTATAATCGGTGCTGGCTATGTAGAGTGTGGTGCGAGTACCAGTGCGGCGAGTTGCCTGCGCAGGTGCTATAATCGGTGCTGGCTATGTAGAGTGTGGTGCGAGTACCAGTGCGGCGAGTTGCCTGCGCAGGTGCTATAATCGGTGCTGGCTATGTAGAGTGTGGTGCGAGTACCAGTGCGGCGAGTTGCCTGCGCAGGTGCTATAATCGGTGCTGGCTATGTAGAGTGTGGTGCGAGTACCAGTGCGGCGAGTTGCCTGCGCAGGTGCTATAATCGGTGCTGGCTATGTAGAGTGTGGTGCGAGTACCAGTGCGGCGAGTTGCCTGCGCAGATGCGGGGCGGGCAGCAGGCGGCCGTCCGCGTCCTGCAGCGCGTCCGCCTGCGCCGCCACGCGCCGCGCGCACCCCACGCTGCACGTGCCCGCACCACCCGCGCCTCCCCCACCCACGCCCGACTCGCTTATACACGACAGCTTCACCTGCCACACGCAGAACATTAACGATATTATTATCATTATCGTCGCCCTTTTACTTCCCTGCCGGGGCTCAGGCCTTCCTTATGGATGGTTTAGGAGGATGGGCCTTTACCCTCCACGCTGGCCCGATGCGGATCGGAGGGTGTTAACGTTCTGCAAATGCAGCGGGACCGACGGCTAACGTGCCTTCCGAAACACGGAGTTGCTCGAGATAATCATTTTATTTGGTACCTCTCCCGTGACCGATTTTTGTGAAAGTTGCTTAATAAGAACGATCTACTACGCCAACGACCTACTATGATATTTATCATCACCAGTCTATTCATGTCCGCCCTTCTAGAGCACGGGTCTTGAAGTCGGGACTGATGGCTCGACGTGCCATAGAAACACGGAGGAGCACGAGACAATAAAATTTGGGTCACCCATCCCATGACTGGCCATTACGAAAGTTTCATTTATAATTTGTTCCTTTATTTTCGAGTCTCAAATGAATAATATTTAAACAGCGAGGTACTTTGTTAAGATATCAAAATAGAGTACCGCCAAAATAAAAAAAATATGAACCCCGTCGCTATTGCGTTCAGCTATTGTCAAATTTCAAGACAATTAGTGTCTGCGGTGATCAAAATAATAAATTTTTGGTCACCCATCTTATGACCGGCCATTGCGAAATATTATATAAATAAGGAAAATATTAAATTCAAATATATTTATCATCATAATGTGTAGTGACCCAGTACTAAAAATCGGCCACTGTTTATACGTTTGATTTGAACGCAGCCTAATTATTTTTTTATAAATATCTAATAATTAAAAATATAAAAACATTATACGAAGTTATAAAGGCGAAGAAGGTATGTGAATAAGGTGCACACCAACATTTTATCTAAAATTTTTTCAAATCTACGTTAGTATGCTATGCCGTAGCGTTAGTAGTAGGCGTAACCGTAGCAAATGCTGCGAACCGTAGCTGCTACGATAAATTTATTATGTATATGAAATTCTGGTACATTCCCATGACGTGTAGCTCAGCCAACACATAAACGCTCAAATATTTGTATCTTAAACTAATATTTATGTTATTAATTTCACATGATAATAATATATAAATAAATATATAAGACATAGCATTATAGACAAACTAGTCCCTATCGGAGGACTAGTTTTTCTTAGAGTCGATTTAAATATATTTTCTCGCGTGTTGTGCTGTGGTATCTTTCTTACCTTTTCTTCACTGATTAGTCATAGTTTGAAGTATAATAACGGAATGAAAAGAAGTACGTACATGTTTGACGAGTGTGTTTATATCGTCGAGTAACGCGAGTAGTTGCGCGTTCTCCGCGTGCGATAGCGCCGCTTTAGACCAGGGGCTCGTGCCCGCAAGTGCGTGCATTTTCATTTGCTGCTTTTCGTCCCATGTCCTGAAAAGAAGATTTTCTATTTTATCCAAAGTTAAAAAGACTCTAATTCAAACTGTGTGTCCAAAATAACAAACTTTTAGTGAGAATGTGGACAAATAAATAAATAAGCTAAAATTAAAAGTTAGAAAAACATCTCTGTTAAACCACTAATTCGGTTAAATTGTGCATTTATAAAATGTAGTTAAATTATTCAGATAGAATCTTTTTAAATTAATTATTATCTGTCCCATTAACGTCCACTGTTATGCGGATTTGGTCAAGTTTAATTTGACCATGGTCACGACATCAACACGGCTTAATATACTTCAGATAGCAACGGGGTCCTACAGTATTCTCGGTTAGGTTTTCCACGCGCAAAAAGAAATGGTGCGGGCCCCGGTAACCGAAATAGCAATCCGAACGTGCCAACCACCATACAATCGTATGTAACATGATCGGTGGGTACCTGAGACTGGTCTCCAGCGCCCTGGAGCGGCACAGCATCTGCGCGCGGTTCTTGTGTATGATGCGCACGCAGCCGGGCGGCTGCAGCCACGCCTCGCCGTCCACCTGCACGGGCACGCCCTCCTCGCCCAGGATGTTGATCTGCACGGCGCGGCACTGCGCGATGCGGTGCTTCTGCAGGTTGATCAGCCGGGAGGCGGCCATCTGTGCGGACCCGAACACCGCCACCACCTGCAATATGCACCTAGCTATACTAACCTATTCCTCGAGCATGCTAAATTTATTATACTTAAATTAATTGAAAGTAACAAGGACGGAACAACAGAAGTATACTGTGATATTAGTTTGCAAGTAAGCAACTGAAATAGTGTAAAAGTAAAAATAAAATGTGATAGAATATACATAATATACATACTATAATAAGGCAGTACAGAAACATAAATTATACGAGTATATAGGTCACGGCAAATTGATAAATTTCCTAAGAAATTTTTCGTAGGAACGAGAGATTAATTGTATTATTTTATGTTCACTTTTTCGTAAATTGATAAAATTATCGAACTCACGCGTAACATGATAAGTAAGAAATTACCAAACGCCATGTGCGAAACGCTTGATTGGTTGAATAAGTCACCTGTTACTTCTTAGGACGGGTGCGGGGTCGGAGAGCCCTGGTTTGAGGCTTAGGGTTGCATTTCCCATGCGTGAAAAGAAAACTATACTGAGCGTGTAGGACCCTTCTTCCCACAGAATAGCCGGTAGTGAATTTTACCAGGCAAGCCCTAACTTCTGGGGTCAGAGTTATCGGAGAGCCCTGGTTTAAGGCTAATGTGCCTATACGCAGAGGCGTTACAAAAAAAAAGTACACTGAGCGAACTTTGTATCGGCATAATGTAGTATTGAATACCTATTTTCCCGCGAGTTTACCTGCGTAAATTATAACCTACGTCACCCGCGTGTGATTCCGGTAGATGAAATAATTTTTTAAATCGGTCCAGCAGTTTCGGAGCCTTTCGATGCAAACAAATTACATTAGTATAAATTAAAAGTTACCTAGACAATTCTCACCTCAAGGATTCGATCATCGAAAGATGGTGCGAGGAATATGTCATCGGCTCTGTTACCGCCCCAGAAGTTGGTGCCGCCCATGAACGAGGGGATGTTGAGCACGACGATGCCTTGCAGCTCGGGGAGGGGAATCCGTTGTCCATCGCATTCCAACTGCACGCGTTGCCCCAGATGTCTTGAGAACAGATAATTTTTAGAAAAATTAGAAATTTGAATATTTTTAAAAAATATTGAAGAAATATATTTAAATTTTGATTGAATTAAACTAAAATAAAATATCGTAAACAGCTAAATAAAACAATAAATTTAATTCTAATTATTATAAGTTGTAAGTCCAGTAGTACAAAAACGTAATTGCGAAAAAAAAAGATACTAATAAACCTGATTTTGCTGCCATAAGTACTGGTAGCGGATGCACGTACACACGGCTGCAGATTATACTATTGTCCACAACTTTGTACCCAATATTCAATAAGTTTCCATAGGTAATTTAAAATAATGTTACATAGTTTAGTAAGTCTCACTATGGACCCGATCCCGCTTCGTATAGAACTTCCCTACTTACAAAGATCTGCTTACGTTGGTGGTGTGTAGCGTGACGTGCGGCCGTGTGTGTATTAATAGAGTACAAGTTAAAGTTTATGTGACAAATTTGTATTTTAATAATCTTTCATTATCCAACATTAATTTTAATAATCTTTCATCAAAAAATGTTGGATAAATCAGTAATCAATGAAAGTACTGCTTTCAGTAAATTATTTGGAATTTGGAAATGGTTTAATTTTGGATTTTTTGTTGATAATTATGTTTTTTTCCTGAACGATACTACTTCAGTTTTTACCTATACATTTGAAGTTTCTAAAAACTAGTATTTAAAAATAAGACTTCAGAAATCAAAATCATTTGTTTTTTATGAAAAAAGAAACACGTTTAATAAATTTGAAAATTACTCCATAAAATTTGAGAATATGCAATTGTTCTACTGGATGTGGGATATGTTGATTCAACAATATATCATACCTATAAGTCCTGTTCACCCATTCCTTGGAGCCAAGTACACCATACCACATGTAGTTCCTCGCCCGCGATCTACATTTCTCCGGGTGCTCCTCCCTCTTATTATGAAAGTCCAGCGTGATTTTCGCGTCGATCCCGATACCGAAGTAGTTATTCATCACTGCTCTTTCATAGAAGCCTTCTAGGAGAGTTTCGTCTGGATCCATCAATGGACTAACAGCGGCACATAGTGCGTCGGCGTTGGCTAGCAAACATTGACTGATAAAACCTTGCGCCACGTGAGGAAATGCTGGCAGTTGCACCAATGGGTTTATGATGGGGAGTTTCTTAGTTTTTTCGTTGACTTCACTCTTAGATGACCCTATCCCGCTAGTGGCACCACCTTCACCCCATATCGAGGACACGGATGTCGATAGTCTGCTTTGGAAAATAAGTTTTTTTGTTATTGTCAAATTAATGAAAGGACTAAACTGAAAACTGATTTCATAATACTAGTGCTCTAATTGAATGAAGATTACAGTAATTTTACTTACTTGTCTTGCTCACCAGGTTTGAAAAGGCTCCCACATGATATTCTTCTCGTTGCAGCAGGAGAACAACTTAAAAACTTCCCGTACTCTGGATCAGAGCCCAGTAGCTTCGGATTGTCAGAAGACCGCCTTTCTCTTGTCGTACCAATAGTAGGCTCAGGAGAATGCACACTCAAGGTGTCTGTGCCTTGATCGAACAAGTCGCTGAGTACTGTCGCCATTCTACTTCCGTTCTTTAAACTTTTCTTATCTTCACTGTGTGAAGGAGACGGTGGTTCAACTACGACGCTGACTTGAGGAAACCCCAGCGTTTGATCACCCTCATATGTCTTATCACTTGTATGATTTAGAAGCGTTTTGGTAGGATTGAGTCTCTGTTTAGGACTCTCATTAGCTTTGAGCTGTTCTTCTGTTTTGGGCAGCAGATGTTTCAAGCTTCCGTCATCCGGGACTCTCTTTTTTATACTCTTCTTCAATGGTTTTCTAAAGGATTTCCTAGCAATATCGTTGCCTTCTTCGAATTGTGCTAAACTGCAGTATTTAGTGGGTTCTTCTACTTTCGTTGCGTTTTCGATGTAGAATACTCTATTTTCAAAACCGAACTTCTCCATTTCCGATTCTTTGGGTTTTTTGACTTTCGATATGTATTTTATTTTTGATTCATTGTTCTTCTCTAAGCTGGGATTTCTGCTGTCCATCGCGATGTCCGATACCGTATCGGATGTGAAGAGTGTCGTGTCGTCCGTGTAGGTTTCATTTTCTCCATTCTTTCCCATCATAGCCATGAGGACATCCTGACCGAGCATAGAACTGATATCGTCCATTATAGATTCTCCGTGAAGCGTTTCCGAGTTGACATAAGTCGTATCCGATGGTTCAGGGGAGTCAATGTGTCCCATACAGCACGTTTCCTCTGCATCTATCGGTTTGGAATCGATAATCTCCGACATTAAACTAAAGTCATCGCTAATGTTGGACCCTTCTGAACTACTAGCGTCTATTTCCAAATCTACACTAGAAAGCTTCCTCTCGGGCGTGCCCTCTCCGCTAACGGGCGTGGCTCTAGCGCTCAACTCTTGAAAATGAACGTCATCCGTGTACGGTTTATCGATGTCTATTATAGTCAATTGGTCCGATTCATAAGTTTCTCCCTGTAATATCGAATCTCGCTTATCGCTATCGTCCGAGACGACTAAGTTAGGTATCGTAAGACTACTACTATTATAGGTGCGCTCGGTGTCGGGGCGGGAGAGGTTCCGGCACGAGCTGGTATCACAGGAGGAGAGATTGGAGAGGGAGAGCCTCTCCTGGGGGGACGCCGAACTAGTTTTGCTGCGTTCGTCCTTGTCGACTTTCAAACTGAAACTCGGCTCCGGGGGGTTCGAACTAATTAATTTGGCTATGTCTTCATCGACGTCTGGAATGCTGGAACAAATATGACTCATGTTATGTAAATTTTTCGATAATATTATAACTAATATCAATAATAATTTATATATTATTGATATTAGTTTAGTGTAGCGACAGACAATGGTTCACAATTGGATAGAATTTTGAATGTATACTTTGATAGATATTTAAGAATGATCGAGTTGCCATGTAGATATAGGAAATAAAGAGAGCGGTAGCGAACGGGGTTCGACAATCTCCAAACTCTACTGGACTTAATGTTACGACGATATTTCATTTCTTTTATTTTATTCACTTTTCACTAAACTGGTTTACTTACATTACATTTCAATCTGAGCAATTACATTATAAAATTTTAACAGTTATTCGTAAAACCTTTAATAAGTGAATAAATCATGCATAATTCACCCGCGAATTTCCGCAAACGCATATTCACATTCTTTTCGTAATTGATTCTGTATTACAACCTTAATGCACTAATTTGATAGTTTCGAATTCAGAGCATTCACTGATGTTGCTTTCAATTATATAGATCAAAGAAAAAGAAGTAACAGATTTGATGATCACTGCCAACCGTGCACATTTGATTATTGACTTACTTTTCTGGATGCATGGAGGCGGCAGACACGGCCGAGGCGGCAGAGGAGCGGCGGCTGTCGGCGAAGGCGCGCGGCACCGGCAGCGCCGACATCTCCGCGTCCCCGCCCCCCGCGCCCGCGCCCCGCCCCGCCCCCGCCCCCACGCCCGCGCCCTCCTCCCCACTCGCCTCCGCGTCGCCGAGCGCCTCCATGTCCGCCTCGGTGCCGCTCGTGCACGTGTCACACGACTCCGCCTCTTGCTGTCGAGTTTAATTAAGATTAATTTTAATACATCTATTGCGTCTCCTTGAATTGACACGATAAGTAGATACCATCTTTATTTAATAAATTGTTCGTAAACTCACAGACAGTCAGTCAATCGTCTATGATCATTATCACAGCCTAGTGATGTCTGCCCGACCCTTTACCTCGTTTAAAAAATCAAGAACAGCTCAAACTTAATGCGTGGATTAGTAGGTGTCGCCAATATGCGCAGTCGGGGCTGACGGCCTAGCGTGCATTTCGAAGCACGGAGACTCTCGGAATAATACATTTTTGTTCGCCCGTCTGACGAGCGGCCTTTGTAAAAGTTGCTTAACTTAAACGATCGCGGTTTATACGCGCACGGTCCTGCGGCGTCGTGACACGCACCTGCAGCACCTGCGGGTAGATCTGCACGAGCGTGCGCACCAGCGAGTGCAGCGCCCGCCGCACGCTGTCCGCGCGCCCCGCCAGTGAGCACCCCCGCGCCGCCCAATTCAGCTGCTCCTGAACGAAATCCCAGGCAAAAAGAAAATTTTTCTTTAACATATGCGTTATTGTAGTCGGCTATTGCTGGCGCAGTCGGCTAACTTCATTGCAATCAATCAATCATTCAGCCCTTTTACGGCCCCACTGTAGGGGGTCTGGTCTTCCTTATGGATAGTTAAGGAAGATGGGCCACGACCCTCCACGCTGGTCTGCGAATGACTGCAAATGCAGCCGGGACCAATAGCTTTATTATCGCCTTTATTATTTTTTTGGATATATACATACAACGTCCTCAGTCAAAAACACGATTGATACTGGATGCAAAGATACTCTACGCCATAATAAGTAAGTAAATTATATTACAGAGTTCCTACTAAGACTCATATCCGCAAATGTACTGTATTGTTTGCATCTAGCAGCTGGCGCACCAGCACCCTTAGTATGAACTAAGCCATAGAAAAGTGAGCGCATTGCAGCATTGATGCGCCAGCTGCTAGATGCAAACAATACAGTACATTTGATCGCGGTTTATACCGGTTTATCCCTGTTGAAGGAATGATCCTTCAACAGGTTTTTCATTGCAATAGACATTCAAAATTTGCGGTCAGGAGGTTTTAACAGGAATTGTACAAATCACTGTCTAATACATAAAGCGATGTATAAAATTTGTCAAATTTTTCAACTCTTTCAACCTCAATCTCTTTCTGACTTGGTCTGTTTTCGTAAGTTAAATCATTCTCAAATATCACTGTTTGTTACATTTCATATACTTTAATATTACTTAATTGTGGTAAATGTCGTTGGAGGCAAAATTATTAATTTGTTTTGTAATGTTTGTGTATAATACTATATACATTGTATTTTGTCACTATTTGGCTTGCCCAAATAAATAAAAAAATCTAAACTGTATAAAGTGGAAATTTTTAAAAGTTTGCAGGCCTAAAGTGTATAAAATGGAAACGTTTATTTAGTTGTTTGCATTGTTGGTTTTTTCGTGGTTCTTACGAAAGACATAAAAATGAGTGAGAAACGCGAAGTCGCATATATTGATTTAGAAAAGTACCTTCTCAGTCTTCTCTATGCTGCCTTTTTCGGCAACGGGTTGTGCTTCGGGCTCACTATCACTCGTCCCCTCAAGCGGCTCCCAAGATCTGCGAAATACCAGGTTAAAAGTTAATAATATAATACAGATATTTTAGTATGAATTATAATTTAATTATAATCGTCATCAGCATCGTCCCCACGTATATACATATATATATATGTATATGTATATATAGTATATGTCTTGTCACTTAGATTATTCAATTTAGTATACTTATATGGAGAAAATTAAGGGTATATATTATTTTTATTGCTTTTTCAGTTTTATTGTTTCGATGTTTATATTTTTTAAATGCATGTCAAAAGTTACTGTTACCGCTATTTTTGAATACGACATATCGAGCGAAATATTAGTAAAAGAGTGCCGTTTTCGCCGCAGCCGGTGCGCTGCCCGCGTGCGCTATGTACAGAGTGCCGGTACCTGCAGCGGGCGTGGTCGTGTGCGAGATGCGCGCGCGCGTGCAGCAGCAGCGAGAGCGCCCGCCGCAGCCGGTGCGCTGCCCGCGCCGCGCTGCCCCCCGCGCGCTCCCCCGCCGCCGCCAGCCGCGCGCATCCCGCCCGCAGTGCGCTCGACGCCGCACAACTCACGTCCCCCGCCTGCATCCACCATAGCGTCCAAGGGCGAACATTTTATTTTTAAACTTCAAAAATTATCCCACCATAAAAATTTTCGTATAAAATGCTGCCAAGCCGTTAATCATATGACTCGCACTTTTAAAAAGTTACCAGATCTCGTAGAGCTAAGTTTCCAACTCTACACGCCCCAACCTTACAAACTCTTACTTCACAAACTTATTTACTCAAAACATGTGGCTTGGCCGTTTCGTTTTTACAAAGAAGAACCTATGATATAACAAAAATTAATGAAAGGTGAATATTTTTTTACTCTATGTCGATGATAGCGGAACGGCCGTCCACATGTTTTGAATAAGGTGTTGTGTTTGTGAAGTAAGATCTTGTAGAGTGAGTTAGAGCGTGTACAGTTAGAATCTAGACTCTAATAGATCTGATAACATTTTGACCGTGCGAGTCATTAGGTCACGGCTTGGCAACACTTTACATGAAAATGTTTTTGGTGGGATATAATATTAGTAAATATAGCTTAAACTTATAAACCTTGTTATACATATTTTTTAATCCTATTAATATTATAAATGTGAAAGTTTCTTTGTTTGGATGTTTAGATGTTTGGATGTTTGGATGTTTGGATGTTTGTACGTCAATCACGCCGAAACTAATGAACGGATTTTGATGAAATTGGGTGTACAGATAGGGTATTACCTGACTTAGATAATAGGATACTTTTTATCCCACCAAAAGGTTCCCTAGGGATAAAAGTACCTCCAACGGCGCCTATTTTTGTGAACGCTGCCTAAACGGTATGAGATATACTAATGCTTTCTAAGGAAAAGTTGGAGAGCCTTAAATTATCTATAAAAAAGTCCGCGATGTCATATATCTATACGCAAGGGTTTTGCCACAAAAATAAAAAGAACTTTATATAAGTCTATTTAAATTTTTCGTCCATCTTTAAACGTTTATTTGAGTAGGTGATATTAAATCCTTATCGAAATAAATATGTTTATCGTCGAAGAAATTTAATATACATGAAAATTGTCTTTTACACCATGTAGATTGGATGAGTAGTTTAGATTTTAATACGATGTTTTTGAGAAAATAAAACAACGTATATTGCCGATTTTCTAAACACTATTTTATGTACATGTATGTATTAAGATAAAACAGCATTTTTAATGTAATCGGTAATATTAAGCCCAACAAATGGCATTGCCTATATTCTACATTGTGATGTTGAATTACCGCAACTACTTGGATATAGATGACTGTGACTCTGCGGTGCGATTCAATAATCTCTTCGTTGTAAGTGATTTCTGCGTTGTCAATTGGTTCTATTTGTCGATTTGGCTATTCTAACGGACTTGACTTGACATTTTGTGTGATTTTTTCTCAAATAACTTCTATATTTTCTATCTATTTAGCAATTCTCTAACTTTACATATTTATATTAAGATCTGTATCTAGCTTTCTGAATCTACTTCTCAATTAACTCTTTGTTTATTTCTTGGGTCTACCTCTGAATCTTGCAAGTCAAGAAAACCCAACGTGCAACATTAGCAAAAGCAGCGACCGCGGTGCCCTTTTGCAACAATGTAAATTAATCGTGTAGGACGAGTGCACAATGTCGCACAAGCGCGTGGTTGAGGCTTTGAACCGGAGCCTGCAGGACATCCGCAGCAATGAGACGCTGATGGGAGGTGCTGTTGTTGTACTCACTGGAGATTTTCGGCAAACTCTTCCAGTTATTGAAAAGGGTACACCGGCAGATGAAATGAACGCGTGTCTCAAGGCTTCGTCATTTTGGTCCAACGTAGAAAAACTCCACCTTACTCGGAATATGCGTGCACAACCTTACAATGATACAGAATCAGGTGCGTTTGCGAGTAAGCTGCTCGAGATCGGAGATGGTAGGCTGAAAGCCGATCCGGACGGCAAAATCATTTTCACCAATGAATTTTGTGCTACCAAGGAAGAACTACTCGCCGATGTATTTCCCGATTTAAAAAACAAATTAAATAATGAGGAGTGGTTGTGTGAGAAAGCAGTACTGTCGCCAAAAAATGAATTAGTGAATAAAATAAACAACAAGGTATTAGATGTAGTAGATGGCGCATCGAGGGTGTACACGGCAAGCGATGACAGCACTGCGTATCCCGTGGAATTTCTCAACTCATTAGAATTGACCTGTTACCGCCCCACAAGCTGGAGCTGAAGGTTGGCGTCCCAGTTGATGCGTAATCTTGACGCTCCGCGATTGTGCAACGGCACAAGATTACAAATCAGCGAATTGGGAAGAAACATTCTGCGAGCAACAATACTTACGGGAGCAGCTAAAGGCGAGAGCGTGTTGATTCCCCGCATACCCATTATACCCCACAATTTGCCATTCCAGTTCAAAAGGCTGCAGTTCCCATTGAAATTGGCATTTGCTATGACCATCAATAAGTCCCAGGGGCGAACCCTAAAAGTGGCCGGCATACATTTGGGCATTCCCTGCTTTACCCATGGCCAGCTCTATGTGGCATGTTCTCGAGTGTCAAGTGCAAGGAACCTGTATGTACTTGTTGCGAATAATAGATCATACAACATCGTATATAGATCAATATTATAAGATAATCATAATCTTGATTATTATTATCAAAATCTGTTCAGTGGTTGCAGCGTGATTGACTAGCAAACATGAAATTGTTAATGAAAAAAAAATAGAAGTTAGTTAGGTCAGATTTACTTTACTCTGGATATACCTACAGAATTATTTAAATTATTTTTTATCTCACTAAACATTTCCTTAGGAACCACGCGGGCGAAGCCGCTGGCGAAAGCTAGTTTGTTATAAAAAATCAGTGTAGGTATTCATATAAATCGTACTTTCTTACGCGAACGTTAGTTTCTTTGAACAGAATAGAATTTATTTATTTGTGAAATATAGGTATTGTCAATCGTACGGGAACACTTATACTAACTTCAGTTCTACCATATCAACTTAATTTCAATTGATAGTTATTTGTTAAAGTAATTAAAAAAATAATGAGTTAATAATGGCAATTTCAATAAGTTTTAAACGAATTTATTGGTAAATATTATTTGAGAAAGGCTTTAGATATTATGTCTAATATTCTACAATACCTGCATGATATCCTGTAGGTTCCTGAGTAAAGAGTTCTCTTCTAATAAATCAGGCGGAGCCGGCGGAGGCGGTGGTGCTGTTAATGCTCTCTCGAATGTCATGATAGACCACCTGGGGTAATATTTATTTATTCACACATTATATAGACTCGGACGTCATCACACAGAAAACTATGTAAATCTATGATATCCAGCAACTTATACATCTATAAGTGTTACAGCTATCTTCATTTATAAGTGCGTTGGATTGCGTTACGTTTAGAGTTGCTCACATTTGTATTTATTAATAAAAACCTTTTCAAACCGAAACCGATTCCATCTTATCCCACACCGAGTATTCGAGACTGGTTAATTTTATTAAAATCTTTCTATAAAATAAAAGCATAATATTTATGTCAAGTAAGTAACACTGAGCATGTAATTAATAGCCTTCGCTTTGTTTTATAACGACTTATTATATGTTCAACCTATGATCTACAGACTTTGAAAGTTGTGTTTATTATTGTGATAATACATATTATTTTGGTAAGACATGATTTATGTAAATGTCATTACTTATCATAAAAAGCTGGTAATTTTCTTTCGCTTGTTCTTCTTGTCAGCTAAAAGACGTCCCGAACAAGTGGTAGGTACAATTTTTTGGACGATTCAAAAGTGCTTGTAATAAGCCTACTTGAATAAAGATATTTTCATTTTAATTTTTTTCATGTGCAAATATCAATACTAAAGATTGATATATAATGTTCATGCAAACCGGGCATATCCCTACTCGACGCGGGCGCAAGCAGCGCAGCCCTCTGCTGGTTAGTTAAATAGTCTCACCCAGAGCGCCTTAGAGTAATATTACTAACGAATGTAATGTGTCATAACGGCGCGGCGCCATGTCATGAAACATATATAAGTATTGATCAAGAGAAGCATCTTTTCATTGGACAATCCCTACGAGTGCAGCATTCCACGTTACCAACATGGAGGACACCTCTACAAGCGAAGCTACCGACATCATGAACCCGCACCTCTTCGAGCGGCACGACGGAGCGGACCAGTTACTCAAGTCTGGTACTGAGGACGAGTTCACCGTACTCGCAAATAACACATAATGTATATGTTCGATGTTAATACAATTAGCACGTGTTAATTTTCAGCAAAGATTAGTAGTTAATGATGTTACCTGTCGAGCATTTTGGTGGAGGCTCTCTCGTATCTCTCTAGCAGCAGTTGCAGGTTGGCCGCGTCGTCACAGGACGCTCCCCAGCCCAGCACCCGCGCCAAGTCGTTGCCAGTACCGAGCGGCAACACAGCGGTTTGTACTTGACGCTGTGATTATCACAAAGTAACATCAGCCCCTATGATTATCGCTAATGGAAGAATAACGAGATTACAGATAAAGAAGCTCGAACTGGTGGAGATGTTGTTCTTTTTTTAGAAAAAGTACTAGGGAAGGTCGTGAATACCGAAGAGTCAATTACGAAAAATAACTGAGACCTATTATCACACCATGAAAAAGACTAAGCAATTAGCAACTAAAGAAACAAAAAGCCGCGAGATGTAATTCGAACTGGTCATATGAAAAATGTGCTAAACCTAGTACTAAAATCACTCTTCGTTTTATGACAAGACGGGAGGTTTCTCACGTGCATATCTAGCTTGTCAACTTCCTGCAGCACCCATCCAACAGAGCCGTCCCCCGAGCAGACGAGCACACGCAGCGGTGCGAAATGTCTGAACAACCGGAGCCCCAACCTCGGTCCCGCACCGCTCAGCTCGAACACTTGCGCCGGATTCAGGAGCTGCTTGAATCGCCTTAGGAACTTAACGCCTTGGTTGTCACCTGGGATAAACGTCCGTTGGTCTTGTTAAAATCTAATCTGTAAAAGCTTATAATCTGTATATTGTTTTAAACTGTCACGGTATAAATAGTTTATTTACTGGGTTGCCATGTATCTTATATATAGAGTCCCTGATATTTTAGTGAACTCAGTTAATAGTGGTACGAGTATCGAAAGTAAAAGGACTCCAAAGAGCGTACATCGGTATATGTGCCAATAATATCCACCGATAGCCTTTACTTACTCCGTAATCAGCCACGAAATATCGGGGTCTCGATATAATAACATAAGGTACATGGTAGCGATCCCGTAAATAACTCTCATTCTAGAACTATAGTCTGTTCCTAGGGTGTGTGGAAAAGAAACGGAAAATGACCTATCGTTAAAAGATATCAATGCGTATCGTCATCTATATCATATACACCGAAAAGTACTGTATTTTGTCACAGATCGCACCCCGTACAACAATAGGCAGTATACCGCGGAAACGATACAGAGTTCTGTGGATAGCGATACATATCGTATACTTTCAATGCTCACGTAATACTTTTGCTCATTGACCATTTTTTCGCATGCCCTAGGAACAAGGTATATTTGGATACTGACACCACCGTTTGTGTATCGAGGACACTAAAAATAAGAGAAATAATAAAAATACGTTAACTTAAGATGTAAAAAAAATATTGACAAGATAGTGCATTCACGAGCGCCCTAAGCAGTTCTTTAGTTTGTCTATATTGACTGTCCTGACTACTGGTACCTGATCGCGAATTGACGAAGACTATAAGTGGTGATGCGTTTGGTGGTCTGTCCGGCACCCACGCGTCGTCAGGCCCGACCGAATGCAGACGTGTCGGCGGCACCACCGACGCACGCGCCGGCCCGAGCATGCATGCAGCACGCCAGCTCGGTTTGCACGCGGCGTGCACGCACTTGCGGCACCACACGCATCTGAAGTCTTGTAACCTGAAAAATGTACATCATCATAAACTTTTTTCTTGGCGCAGAGGAAATGTACCTAACGCCTCAACCAGGAATCTCCAATCACACCTGTCCTGACAGATCAAAAAGATTAGTTAGTCTATCTGGTAAGACCTTTTTAGGAATCCGTTGATGGGTCCGGAATCCAGTATTGAGCCCGTCAAACCTAACCCCGTTCATATATCATTAAAATCGATATTCCCAAATATAAGACCATAATTATTTTAAAAAACAATTTGGGGGAAGGAATTTTGCCAATGCTGTTAATAGTTCTTGACGCTTTCGCAGCCCAAAACAGCAAAGCGCCTTTACCCCAGATCGAATGCACTTACCACTGCACTATAAAATTCCGTAATCAAAATTATTTTCAGTAAGTGTGATATCGACGGCGAAAATATAATGAATATTTACATACAAAGTTAGTATTTTAATAATAATTAATAAAGTTGTCTTAAAATCTAAAACATTTTTACCCAGATAGCATGCTAACTTGGGGCAACTTTGATTTTTATTTGATTTTAAATTGCTGCGTCAAATATACGAAGCAAGTTTGTGACAATGTCGCTGCAATATATGAAGTTTCAAGTTTGTGACAATATTGTTTGAATATTGTTATGACAAAGATACTTATTTGTAATACTACCGTCATCTTCATGGTTACCCGAATAGTTCTAAGTCTGAAAACTATATGGCGCTGTTCATTTAATGCATCGCAGTATCAGTTTATATTGTCAGATTGTATAAGTAATATGCCGTTTAATGTTATTTTAATATGGGATCCTCAATCGCTTTTGGACCAAAAGTTTTAAATGATTAAAAGACTAATAAGTTTGATTTCACCTTGCTGCAAGTTGCTGCAGTTGTCATGGCATCAAACTTGTTGCAAGTCAGAAACAAGTTTAAATTGCTATCTGGGTACCTTTTTAGTTTTTTAATACTGTCCGTTCCATTAAGGAAATGACGTTAATCCAATTATGTGGTAAATATTCGTTAAATATTCGTTATTCGAATATTTTTTTAATCTATACTTAGGTGCTGTGTCCCGAGTAAAACCCTTATCTACTTCATATCAAAAAACAAAACGAATATTGTTCTAACGGGTAATCCGAATATTAAATGCTATGGATTTAAAAAAATCCCCTCCATCGAAATCATCCGTTCAATTTCAAATTGTACACTGAAGTGATGAAGATTTCACAGTCCGCCAGGCGCCGTTCCGTCTCGTATAATCCCGCCGCGTCGCCGGCTGATCCGGCTCGGTTACCGTTGCATTCCCATTTCCCGGCTAGACATTGGGAAACGTGAAAATGAAACGTATATATGACATTTATATTATTATTCCTTTAAGGCAAAGGTACGTAGAAGCCCATGCAGTCTGATTTGTATAAAATTAATGTAACAATAATTTCTTTCTTTATTTATAAAAAAAGATGATTTTTTTTATTATTCGATTATAAACGCAGCATTTTTTTTTGTTTTAACAGATTTAAATAAGGCACTATCCTAATAAGATTCCAACTTCATTTGACACAGGTCGTTAAAAATGAGCGTGTGACGCTTGGCGACACATTTTTTTATTTATTTATTTTAGGAAGGCAAGTTAATATATGTAACCTACACTAAGCTGTCGTCAAACTTCAACATACATTTTTTGATTGTTTTTCACTTTTATTAAAGTTTTCTGAAGTCTGTTTCCAATTAATTACCCGCAAACTTACTGTAAAAGTGTTGTGTGTTGTTTTTTGACGTCTATTTTCAATCAATTACTCGCAAACAGCCCTTGGCGACAAATTGACTCACTTATTTTTTTTACATAATTGATTGTTACAAAAAAATAAGAAAGTATAATTAAGAGAATAAATGGCGAGTTTAAAGGGTCAATTAAAAGGGTTATTTTCTTTTCTGCTACATAACTTTCCAGTAGAGGATTATGCTATTTTATTTAAGTAAACCTGCACCTACAGTTGTAATATTTAATATATTGTGTCAAAACATACATTTGATAACTCTGTTACTATGATAGTTTGACTACTTCGAATGCTTAAAACAACATACCTACTGTGCCTGATTGAAGTGATGATTTTGACTACGCTACAAACTATTTGAAATACTCAAAACGTCTAAAATGTCAATAGGACTTTCTGTTTTAGGATTTAAACAGTAAACATATAATGAACGACTGCTTTTAGATATAATTTTGACCCTAACTTTATGGCTGAGTTTTATAATTAATATCGCTAAAAGCCTTTTCATGTGTCGTTTAGGAATGCTGGAAAAAATAAATGAGCTGAAAATAGGGATCGTAAAATCCACATTAAACTGTAAGAGGTCGATAACTTTTCATGAACCTAAATACTCTTTTAGGGTTATTCTATCTCCTTAAAAAAGAAACATACCTACTAAAAATTATGTCTATTTATTTCTCTGCATATTAAGTTAAGATAAAGATATTTTATTGTAAACACACAACAAATATTTAAATAATGACTTACAAACATAAAATCATTTGCACAATAGGCGGCCTTATCTATATATTTCTTACCTACGAGTACACTGTAAGAAGCAATGTTACATAATGTAGGTAGGTAGTTTGTGTTCATCACAAACAAATAATGTTATTAGAAATATTAAAATTATAATAAAAAATTATAAAATAAATAAGTATTCGATGCTTAGGATATTATCCTAAGGCAAAATTCGAATAGATTTCTGTTCACCTGACAGAAATGACTTCGCAGCTATTATAGAGATTTGAAAGACTCCAGCATTTGAGTGCGTCTCACATTCTCAGGCCAGGAATTCTATAAATGAATAGCTCGCAGAGAAAAGATTGGCTGTAAAATTGAGAAAAGATAAGCGGTATGTAAAGACGGAGATTATCAGATGTACGAAGTGAAAGAATGTGAGTAGAGGAAAAAAATTTAAAATGTTGCTTGAGGTGTTGATGGATTGAACAACAAAGAAAAGAGAGGGGATAATAAGTGTAGGTCTCTACGTCAATGTATCCAATTATTTAATTATTATCCAATGATTACACTGTAATTTATAAAGTTTATTATTATAATTAACTAAGTTTATTATTTAGGCAGTGTATAACATACATTATAATTTTCGCCTTTATATTTCTAATATCGAGACGAGATTAGTTTGCTCGACTTCACCTTTACCCATTCTGTCACGAACTACGTAATGGGAAATGTGCGAACTAGTTCGTGTAGGTCGTCTGTGGGAACCAGTTCGTTCGCGAACTATACAAGACAAGTTCGGCTTAAGATGTGGAAGTTAAGCAACTTTCGCATGGGTTTGTTACGACGGGTGACCAGAATTTGCCACTTTCACTGGTTAGAAGGGCACACACTGAGCCTGTATGGTAGGTCATGACCCATTCTCCCTGTTCGATTTGAAACGTTTCGACGACATCACTGAGAAGCACGTAGTAAAGACGTAGTAAAACAGTGTCATGTGACTAAGGACGACTTTACACGGGTGATATTAGGCTCAGGCGCCCGAGTTACGTCCCCCATTAATACGCATCGAGAGTAGAGACGCGCTCGCTTGATTTTTTTTTTTATGGGATAGGGGCAGACGAGCAGACGGATCACCTGATGGTAAGTGATTACCGTCGCCCATGGACACCTGCAACACCAGAGGGGCTACAAGCGCGCTGCCGGCCTTTGAGGGACGAATATGATCGTAGGGAGGGAAGGGTTGAGGGGTAGAGGGAAGGGAATAGGGAGGGGTTGGGCCTCCGGTACCCTCACTCACACGACGAAACACAACGCAAGCGTTGCTTCACGTCGGTTTTCTGTGAGGCCGTGGTATCACTCCGGTCGAGCCGGCCCATTCATGTCGAATAAATTTAATCACAGAAAAATAAATAAATGCTGTATAAAATAACACATTGATAATTTTAGATTACTTTTTATATAGTTAAGTAATTTTTTTATATAGTTAAGATGTAATATATTAGTCGGAAAATCGATCCAAAAAACTATTTAGAGTAATCTTTGTGATATAGCAATCGTTGTGTCAATTATTGTTTTTTTTTTATGCGACCATATGTTTATTAGTATTTTGGTAAATATCAGCATAGCCTTAGAATGAAATTGGTTTAATCTCTCCTTAAAATCTCGCCATAAAGAAGAGTGTCGCTCACCTGAGCACGGAACCGCAGGTTTTTTCGCAGACGTCACACTTGGCTGCCACAGGAAGGTTTCCCTCGAGCCATTGATGAGGCATTATTATATTCTGTAACAAACAATAATAATAATAATACACTTTATTGCACTCAATATGACACAGGTTACAGGAAAATTACAGTAAGAAAAAATAGAACACAAATGGCGGCCTTATTTCTATGCAGCAATCTCTTCCAGTACCAATGGAGAGAAAAAATAAATAAATGTATAATGTGGGGGGTGGTAGGTCAATATAACGAAGGTTAAATAAATAAATAAGGACATACTTCTAGACAAACACATACTAAGATGATTAAAAACAGATTTAGATTAAAGTTCTACAACAGTGTAAAATATATCTATATATAATAAATAAATAATGTATTAGGATATAGATAGGAAATGAAAGTTGTGTTAGAAATACAAAAATAAAAAAAAGAGTTCACGTTAGAAAGTATGTAACGGGACACTGAGGAAAAAAGTCAAAGTCAAGTCAAAGTCAAAATAATCTCTATTTGAATAAATATTATTTTGACTTTGAAAGAAAAATTAAAGAAATCTGACATTTATTTATCGTAAGTCACACATTTTTCTATTTTATCGTATAACTAAGTATAAAATGTTTTGGTTAGGTTAGAACTCTGTGTGAATCAGAAATTTATTAAGATCTTTTCCTCAGTTTACTCCCCAAAACATTTAGTTTTCTTATTTTTTTACAGATTAATTGTACGTTCATTCATCATCATCATCATCATCACCAGCCCTTTTACGTCCCCACTGCAGGGGCTCAGACCTTCCTTATGGATGGTTAAGGAGGATGGGCAATGACCCTCCACGCTGGCCCAATGCGGACTGGAGGGTATTAACGACTGCAAATGCAGCCGGGACCAACGGCTTAACGTGCCTTCCGAAGCACGGAGTAGCTCGAGATAATAATTTTTTGGTCACCCATCCCGTGACCGACCCTTGCGAAAGTTGCTTAACGACTACGATCGCGGGCCGCGGCGCTTATCCACTACGCCACCGAGCTACTCAATACGTAGTAGAGTACGTTCATTGTTTGTACAAAATCAGTTGAAAGCTGTTGATTTTGGGTGTACTCTACATGCCCTCTTAAACAAATCTAGTTTTAGATTCAGTAAATCGCTTGGGGCACATATTGTATAGTTTTGTTTGCGTATTCGAAACACCAATTACATTCATTGTGTGCAAAATAAAGAAAACCAGTGAATAATGACAGTTGAAAACTGTTTATTGTGGCTTTTTAATACTGTGTGTACACAACAGACCACCATATTTACAACAGCTGCGGTGCTAGTCCTTATGTCGTGTTTATATTTCGCAGTTAATTTTAAAATATGGTTATTTTTTTTTATATAACAGCATGTCTACGATAAAAAGTTTCCTAGCATCATATGCTATGTTTGTGGAAATATTCGGTCGACCGAAAACGCTCCCTACAAATTCATGCGACGAACTGAAGTCACGCCTTGCAACCGTAGTGAAAAAAAATTGGCGTCTGGACTATCTTTGTAATATCTTAGTTATTTGTGTGTTTATGTTTACAGAGTGGTAAGTGTACGTTTTACGCTAACGCGTTCACTAGTGAGCGCGTTAAGAATTTGTATGGAGATTTATACTTCTTGGTAGTTACCGCTAGAGGCGCTGTACCGGATTCTATACTAAAATCTTAACGGGCTCACGATCGACATTGAACGTAAACATCAAAAAACCTTACACTAAGCATTCTGTTGTTATGTTTTATGTGACTAATTTGATGCATGTATTTTAGCAAATTCTTGTAATTTATTTTCCCTATTTTTTTCAAGTTTCCAAAGCGTTTTCCAAAATTTATTTTGTTAAACATTTACAAATTAAAATAATTTATATTTTCCGAATATTAAACAGAAATCGGTTATTTTAATTGTCACATGTCTATTATAACCTATGTCACCCGTGTATGGTGTAGCTTCCCGTAGAGATTCGAGATAATTATAAAGGAAACTAGCCTTCCGCCAGCGGCTTCGTCGCATGATATTAATCGATATCCAAATAAACAGCTCTTCGGGGACCACGCGAGCGAACCCGCTGGCGGAAAGCTAGTTCTTATAGAAATAGCTATATATCCATAACTAGCTGCGCCCGCGACTTCGTCTGCGTATACTTCCCACGCCATCCATCCCATCAGGAGAATTCTTTCTTTCCTATGATTGGGATCGAATCGAGTAGGATCAATGATCCATAACGCACTACGCGGGCCCAATGCGAATTGGTGGGTGTTAATGACTACTGATGCAGCCGGGTCTTGCTTCACTTGCATTACGAAGCACGGAGGAGCTCAAGATAATAATGTTTTGGTAATCCACCCTATGAACGGCCCTTAAGATAGTTATTTTTCTATATTTTTTCTCACTTCTCTCTCTGCTCTTGTGTCTGACCATTTTTATCGTACATTAGGTTTACTCGTATTAGTGATATTTACGCTGTTTCAACTGTTCTTCTTTTGATTTTGTTTTTTTTTTAATGTTATTTATTTATCTATCTATCTAGTTGTATGCGCAGTCTATTATTTTTGTCATGATTTTCCATCTAAAGCTAGGTTGCTTGAAAAAATCGCTGGCTAGCGCTAAATTTGTCTTTAGTTATGAATGTTATGTATGAAAAATATATACATATGTATGTTCGTGTCATTTTCTTGTTATGTAATAAAGACTTTACTTATTTTTTTATTATATATAGCGCTTTTATTATAGTATAGATAAGAATTCATCATGTAAGTATGTGTTTATAATACATATATTAAACGTCAAGCTGTGTTATTGCTTCATAAATCCTACGTCGGCAAATACCTGTCTAGAAAAAGAAAATCCGCAAGATGTAGAATTCCTACTCTTTTTAAATTATAACAAAAGAAAATTTAGCAAAAAGGTTTTAATAAAAATAATAAAGCTTATTTTACCATTATGAATGTAATCATTATTTACATAAAGTTCTATACAATGTTCTGATATATATATACTAGCAGTGTTATTAATAAACAGGGTGTAGCTTTGAAGTAAATTTACGCTGAGCTTCTACTTAGTATTACTCAAAATTCCATATTATTCTTAGCAAAGGTTAAACTAGTACGAGTTTCTTCGGGAGTAATATTTACTCCTAGAAGGTAGTAGGTTTGCTTATTCTGTGTATAATATGAATTTGGAGTAAAACTAAAATTGCAATGTTGGCGTACATTTTCTCCGACGCTCAACCTTGTTTATTAATAGCACTGTAAGTGTTTGAATAGAAACCCGTCAAAATTTATTAAAGTTATGTTTAAGTGAATCACCGTCGCTCAAGTTAAACTTCTGAAAGCCCCCTCATCCGGCTCAAAGGTGTTTAAAAGTTGTTTGTGCCGTGTAATTATAAGTCGAGGCTTGTTTCATTAATTTTTTGTGGCTAAATAAACTATTATTCGTGTCTGTTGAAGCCGGAATCATAATTTCAGTGACCGCATATAATAGGCTTCCAGAATTTCATATGTCAAAAAGAAAAATCGGAACTTATATAGGACAGCTCGTATCTCTCTCTGTTCATCTATCGCAGCCGATTTAACCCTAAACTACTAGATCACTTGAATTAAAATTAATAAGTATTAAATAAAATTATATTTCATGATATTTTGGTGGCCACATCGTTAAGGGCAATATCTGTCAGGCAACCTCAGGTTAGACGGGGCTATTACTTAAATATAACGGTAAAAAAAATTATGGCGAGAGGACATGTATGAGTTTGTTTTGGTGACTAAAAAATAACTGTTTAACGTAAATAAGTTTAATTCTAAAAAAAATAGTAAATTCTATATAAAACATGCTCTTAAACTCGTTGACAACTTGTCTTAATACTAAACTACTTACAGTCAACTTTGGCTTTATTTTTTGTTCACTAACAGTTTTTAATATAGTTTCTCTAGTGCTCTTCACTTACTAGTTTCGGTATAATAATAACAAAGATTGGATGAGATACACATTACTGAAGTATGATTTATGACAATATAGTTTGGATATTTTTATTACCTATCATGGTTCCGACAAGAAATATAATAGATTTATTTATCACTTTTATACAAGTACTCTCTGAATGTAATTAAAGTTTACTTGGGCATCGGTAAAGTATATGTCGGGTTCGATGCTTAGGCAAATGATTAAAAGGCTGACTAAGCTTGAGAACTTGATTTAATAAAAATAAAATTTAATAAATAATAAAAATAACGTGATTCGAAATTTTGAGTAATACAATATGCTCTTTATGAGTTACAACTAAAATAACTGTTTTCTTCGGGTTTGGTGAGTAATTTAACTTTATTATATTTCATTTGATATAGTATACATTTTTCTTTTTTTTTTTTTTTATTCTAGTTAGGCAAGCACTTGACCACAGATCACCTGATGGTAAGCAATGCAGTGGTCTAAGATGGAGCGTGCTTGCCTAGAAGGAACCGATTCACTCTTGACTTGAAGAGTCCCAGATTGTATTTGCCCGGAAACAGCGAGTCTGGTGGCGAATTCCACAGCTTCGCAGTTCGCACGATGAATGTAGTGTTGAGTTTGAGTTCAAACTCATGAGCATAACGAAAACAGGTAATAATAGATAGATTTTAACAATGTTTTACAACAAATTTCTATTGATTGAAATTAAGAATGTATAACATTCTTAATTCATAAAGACCATATTGGATTACTCAAAATTTCAAATTACGAAAAGTGAATAATAAAAATAAATAACGTTGAAGATCAAAGACAAAAAGTTTGCATGTGAAAAACCTAGGACGAAATAAACGGTGATACGACGCACCGTTACAAGTAGATATTTTAGAAAGAAATTCAATTACTTATATATAACGGAGGGTAGTCCGAAGGGGCTATTACGAAGCCCAAATAGATCGTCCATATCGGAGGACTATCTTTAAAATAACACTGCAGGCGTGTATACCAACGTGGATTTGTTCCATTTTATCACTTTTCATGCGAAAATATAACGAGATGAGCGTGATGTCGTCAGATGTCTTTACTCCTCGGCGTTCAGAAACAGAATGTGTGCCAAAATGGCGGCAATTAGCTTTTGTTAACGAACTGTCAAAGTCAGTGTCACCATTCTAATAAAATTAGAATTATCGATGATCACGCTTTCTCTACAATCGAGTAATTAAGTAATCGAGCAACTAGCAATTTAAAAAAGTAACTAAATCAAGTGATCTTCGTAAAGATGATGCGACATATATAACTGTAACGGCCATTAGATATCATTATTTATTATATATTGCCAAATGGGAATTGATGTGCTTTGTTACCTTTATAGTTTCCTATTTATAATCTTCAGGGTGTGTTTGATATACTTGCAACATAAAATGTATCTATTCGTGTAAACATGTTCACAGCGTAAATTAATATTGTTCATTCATCGACTACCGTGATTGTGGCCTGGCCAGCGGCTTTACCGCGTGACTGAAATCGTAATTGATCTGTCAAAATGAACCCCTGAATGATCTGTCAAGCTGACTGATCGGTTTACAATTGGATAGGCCAATCCTGACTAGTCTGGTGATTGATTCGACACTGACGACGCACCTAGCAAGAGCAAAGACTAACACTCGAGGCTATGCTTTAGATGCGCAGTCTGTGAACGAAAAGTCAACATTGGCGATAATTAGGTATGTAGATTTCACAGAAACTTTTTACAAAACGGTCAAACCACTTTTATGACCGATCGTATCTATTAGTAATTGCGGATTAAAGCAAAGCACAGGGTGACTTTGCCAGGAATTGAGGAATGAAGTTGGAGAAAAAGCTTTTCTTCAAATTTCGCGCGCGAATTTGTGATTAGATGCCCCTAGGCCGTGCCTAGTGCCGTCCTAGTTGGCATAAAAGATAATCTGTGACTGCCCTGCACATAAAATTACTAACAAATAAATATGACGTGACTTAACTTCCAAATGAGCCGTTTATTTATTTTTAAAGCACATCGGCTACCTATTTATTTTGATATCGTTCGTAAAAATCTTTAAATTTATATTAAAAAAAAAACATTAAATATTTTATGGTTCATAAAAACGTACTGATACTCAAAACGCATTTATCACTGTTTTGGTGAGGTTTTCTTTTTATCGGTCCAGTATAGTAAAAGTAACAGTCAATTTTTGTACGTACACTCAAACAATTCAATACTTTGAAAAGATCAAACAAACTTTAAGTTGTCTTCAAAAAGTAATTTAAATTATACTCGTATTTATAAGTTTATGGTTAAGTGTAGGTTGTCGACTGCTGTACCTTGGATCTAGAGCTATCCTAGTATAATTTATAACTAAATAAAATCGACTAAGAGCGAGTAGGGCTCGCGCGCAAAGGGTTCTGCATCCTATTAATATTATAAATGTGAAAATTTCTTTGTTTGGATGTTTGTCCGTCCAGTTTTTATCTCACTTAACATTTTCTTAGGGACCACGTGGGCGAAGTCGCTGGGGATAGCTAGTAAATATATATATTAGATTTTAAAACCCTTAGACTTTGTACAGATTTTTTTACTTTTATAATATCCTAACTTATTTACCCTCTCAAAGACGGAAACCGTGTTGTTCCAAATTTCTTTATTTACGTTTTACATCTCTGGGTAACCGATTTATATACAGGTATGCATCAAATTTCAGATCAATCGGTCCACGAATTTTTAGAGCTTATAAACTGCGCCGGACGAATAGCCGATCCTAAACCTCAATCCTGATCCTAAAGGATCCATTTTCTCTATGTTAGGCTCTTTCAAATTATCGGTGTAAAGGAGACAACACATTCATGTGTCGTGTTGGTTCGTTATCAGGTGTTCGTTATCGTTATTACAATGAAACTGATCCATTTGTGTTGACACAAAACAAAGTTAATGTGTTTCCAATTTTAATTATCCTACCCTGTCTACATAGGTCCTGTTACAATGTCAGCGTTGTCGCTGTCATGAAACACAGTAGCAACATTATCTGAGACCAGGTCCTAATTGACCTTTACACAATATAACCACCCGCTTATTATGTATAGCTTAAGATGTTAATTTTTTTTAGTTATTGTCTATCTTTTGTTGTTGTTATAATGTGATAGAGAGTTGTCATTATAAACATTCTTATTCTTACCCCTTCCGCGTCCTCCACCACGTGCGGGCCGAGCGATGCGAGCGTGGTCCACTTGCATGGCGGCGGCGCACGCGACGCGCAACGCTTGTGCGCCTTGTACTTGCAAAGCTCGCAGGCGAGTGCGTGCGCGGTGCCGAGAGCGCCGAGCGGTTCACGGCACACGTTACAGAATGTGGGCCGGGCATGCGTCGCTGTGTACCTGGTGGTCATTATATTTAGATAAAAATAAATTATATTTCATTTAAATATTCAGACTTTTTCAATATAATATGGCTAGATAAAATCTTCCACAACTATTATAGTAATACTAGTAGTAGTAGTAATATCATAGTAATACTTATATTTTAATTTCTTAAAAGGAATTTTGATTACAAACCAATGGTGATCGCCGGAGGAGAGCCGGGCCACTAGATCGGCCACGTCCGCACCTCTATGTAGCGCGCCCCTCAGAGCTCCGGCCCACGACTCCATCTCCCCACGACTCTCGGCGCACAACACTAGGCAACGACTCGCTGTTATTACCTGTAAATAAAGATACTTTCAATATTTTTTTAATACCTCCCCACTGCGGGTGTACAAGGGTGTGATCGTTATAGGATACGAAAATATGTCGCAATTTGATATCGATAATCCGTATTATTTTACTACTTTGACATCTATCTCAAAAAAAAAACAAAGGATATGATTAATTGAATTGCCTGACTAAATTAAAATTAAATTTTTGAACAATCTAACTGATGGACAAACAAAACAAATTTGTCGTCATCTCTATTGAATCAGCCCTATTGAAGCGCCATTCAATTAAATGGCTAGCTGACCAATTGAACGGCTAATCTAACCAGTTGGCTGCGACATATATATACCACCTATAACTTTGTCCACTTTAAACAATCCGACTTGCACCATTCTTTTTAAATAAAAATAGATTTAATAGCAATCAGGATTTGCTTAACCTGCATTATATGGTAAGTAAAGAGTACAATGATTTATTTTACAATGGTTGCTGCAATCCTTAAAATTAGTTTCAAAATGTGACTTAATGCTATCGGTGTACTTAACCTATTTTGAAAACTGAACAGCGCCGTCAATTAAAATACACTCAGTATAAAATAACAGACGTAAACTTGTGACAGACAATCGATTTAAAAGCCAATCGGCAATACGATTCATCATAATATGTCCCCTGTCATAACCATCACTAAGTGTCTGTTCTATAATAAATAAGCCATTAACTAAACATAGGTATGCACCAGAGATATAGTCACCAAGTAATTTGCTTAATAGCCAAGCGTAAGCCATTAAGATATTAGCTAAGCGAAAATGGACAACATATGGAATTGTGGTTATCTTTATAAATAGGTTTAATATTTAAATGTTAAATAACAAATAGTTTTAAAGTTCGTCATATCAGGCTTTTACTAAGTCTTATTGTAGTATTCATTTAAAGATCTTCATTTAAAGAAGCAGAGGTCGATAATATGATGGATGAACAAAAATAGCTCTGGAAATATTTAGCATCTCGAGCTCCTTCATGTTCGAAAGGCATTTTAAGCTGCTAGTTCCTGCTGCATCTGCAGTCTTTAATATCTACCGATCTGCTTTGCACACGCGTGGTGGATAATGGATGATGGCCTCTCTTTATTTGGTTCCAATGATAAAGAATGCTTATGGCCCAGTAGAAATTGACGATGTTGAAAAGACTATAATTATACGAAAATAAGAATTGATAAAATGGTAAATTTTACAGGTTATATATTTTTTTTTATCGAACATACGTTCAAATCTCCAGTTAACATAATCAATACCCTCAGACATAAATTTACACAACGTAGTTTTCTCATTTTAATTACAGTTTATTTTGAATTTAATTCTTCATTCAAATCAATTAGAAGTTACAGTTATTTTGTTTCAAACATCCATTTAACATAACTTTCATAAACTTTTGAATTTAAAGCTAATGACTACGTCATAAATATACCAGTTATTTAGCTGACGAATAATTTGGTTCTCGTGAATATTGAAGAGTATCGATTCTGTTAAAAGCTTTCGCGGTTCAAAAGCTACATTATCGTGCTGAGTGTTTCCGATGTGGGGGGTTATTTGAGTTACGACAATAAAATTATGATCTCATCATCGAATTTTTAATGGACAAACTCTCATAGATATTTCATCAGTCTAATTTTATTGAAGTACCCAGGGCAAATTATGTATAATTTCAAACATATTCAACGAAATTTTTGAACGATTTTATGAATGTCGGGTATAAGGTTTAAAAAGGAGTACTTATAGTGATTGTTAATTGAGCAAAGGTTATTTGCAATGCGATTATTAGATTTTTTTATGAGGAGTTTCAAACTGAAAGAAAAGATAATCATCAGGAACTATGGTAGATACTTATATTATATACAACTTACATGTACTTATATTATTACGAGGAAAGATTTGATTTAAAATTTTGGTTTAATTTTTTTTTATACCTCAAGATGCTACATCATATGTGGGCACATAGGCTACAGGTAATTAAAGTGAAGAAACGGGTAGTGCTTAATAATAGACGGCCTCAAGCAAACTACATTGACAAAAGAACCGAATGAGGGAGTGAGTGATAGCCTAAACTTTATTCCACGTGAGTTGCGCTAGTTGTAGCTCGGTGGCGTAGTGGATAAGCGCCGCGGCCCGCGATCGTTGTCGTTAAGCAACTTTCGCAAGGGTCGGTCACGGGATGGGTGACCAAAAAATTATTATCTCGAGCTACTCCGTGCTTCGGAAGGCACGTTAACCTGTTGGTCCCGGCTGCATTTGCAGTCGTTAATACCCTCTAATCCGCATTGGGCCAGCGTGGAGGGTCATGGCCCATCCTCCTTAACCATCCATAAGGAAGGCCTGAGCCCCTGCAGTGGGGACGTAAAAGGGCTGGTGATGACGATGATGAGTTGCGCTCGGTCTTGTCTTCAACGAACGCGTTCTGACTTGAATGTCAAAATTAAAACAAGCATCGATTGTTGTTGATGCGTTTACCTACAGTGACATTAAAGATAATATCGACAGTCTGATGATGCTCATATAAGCAACAATCTGCCCCCTTGGGTAACTAATCATGGGTAACTCTCTACCCAAGATTAGTCATAGGATACAACATATCATAGATGTTATGTCAACATTTTATTTCATTTTACTATTTTCACATCTACTTTAGTAACGACGGACGAACGATAAAGTATGTTTTCTTTTTATTTACTAATGCTGGCTTGGAACCCTGTCTTTTAGCCGTAAACATACAAAATATGTACATATAAATATTTCAAAGACATTAAACAAAAGTTTAACATCAAATAAAAATAAAAATTAAATTACAAACAAGGTTACAATATACATATTACCTACACCTCTTCATAATCTTTCTACTAAACACATAGAGAAGTTTGCTATCCATAGAGAAGTTTCTAAGAACTAACCAATCGTTATCGATTTTAAAATAAACGTAATGTCACTTAGAAACTTATCATAAAACTTAAATAAAGAATGAAGAATATGCGTTTGCCAGCAGTGTTTCAAAATTAGACATTTATCCAAAATTTATCTACCAAAAGACTTGTTAAGGCAGTAAAATGAAACGAAATATTGTTATAAGGCGGTTCCTCTGCTGGTCTGGACCAATGCGGATATAGTTATATAAGAATTCATATTGAACATAGAGCGAAAGTGAGTCATGCGGCATGTGCCTATATACCCGCAATGGTTCTAATAGGTTTAAACTGAATAGTTTAAAGTTAAAACAATATTTTAAACATTAAATTGGACGCTGAATATCGTCTGGTCCACAACTGATTTTACTTTAGTAGAACAAAGTTTCACGGTCGACTAGCAGCGAAAACGTTGAAACGCCCCATGAATTTCAATCGTTCGCTCAAAGGACGCACGCCTCTGCTCTTAATTTGTTAAACGCAAATTAAATGTTGAGAACTCGACTGGTCGAATTATATCTTTAATTTGTACCTTAGAAAATTGAACGGCGTATTAAACCGTTGCCAGAGCACGCGTTCATACATTCTTTATGACTGAGTTAAAAAAAGTTATCAATTTGACCTGCATATATATAATTCCTTTGCAATGTCAGAAACTTCATTCAATATGGTCTTCTAAAGACATGTACAAAATTTTGCAGGAGTATGCGTTTATGGTATATATCTAACCATGTTTGTCGTCAGTTTTCTCGCGGAGTAGATAAGCATCGTCGCAATTATTCCTTTGCGCCCCAAATGTTTCATTAAAATCGGTACAGTAGTTTTGAAGACATCTACTAATATTATAATTGCAAAAGTAACTGTGTCTGTCTGTTATATTACCACGCCTAAATCACTGAACCGATAAAGTTGACGTGCCTGGCACATGCAACTATCATCGTAGAAAAAAAAAGTTTGAACAGGTTGAAATAGGGGATGAAAGGTTGTGTGCATGTTCGGCGAACTCGCTAGTCTTTCTATAAGTAGCCGCATATAATTAAAAAATCTGCCCAAAGTAATTATATCACACGGACTAATCCGCGGATTAAAGCTAATCAATAGTTCTTAATAAAAGAAGTATATTGCCACTAGGAAAAATAAGATGTAATAAAATTGATGCGTCATAATGTCAACTGAGGACTTATATCAAAAGCGACAAACGAGCTCATAATCTATTTATGACAGCAATATACGAAAACATAATGGGCAAATGTTCCATGTGAATAGAATAAGGCTGCGTTCACACCAAACTAACTGAAAGCCGACGACTGCGAGCCAGCGTTATGCACGTAACTGCATTTTCATTCATCAAGTCTAAATTCCATCACGAAATTAGTGTCACGCTTGGAACAAGTTTTAGCACATGTGAAACTAGTTTTGTAAAAGCGTGAAATCAATTATGTGTTCGAGACACTGGCTTATGATATGATATTATTTAACTTTTCATTTTATGAACTACCCTTGGGAGGGTACGTTTACCAACCATTACTTATTTGTAATCGGATTTGTAAAAAAGGCTATTATTGAAAATGAGAAACTATGTCGTATTTAAAAGATTACTGGAAAGAGTCCAAACATAAATGTTCTCAATAGAAAAAAAAAAATACAGAGTTACCTCTAAAATTTATCATTTTATTAAATTCTTCACTTAGGTAATGTGTGCTAAATACTTCAAATTTGCGACTAGATGCGCTATTGTAGTCTTTTCGGTGAACTACGCACGTTTCTTTTCAAACAAACGATTTTTGTGCTTATTTTGGAGTACTCGAGACTGAAAAATCAATGTTGCATTAAGGGTCAACAATATCAGTGCTTTAAAAACAAAGGTTGAAAGAACAGATAATTCAGAGGATATGCTCGATTTTTTAAATTTAATTTGTTTTATTTCAGATTGCAAGTTGAGTGGCTAAAGCTCCCATATTATGGATTATCTGAGTCAACGAAGATACCACAACAGCCAGGCCCGAGACAATATAGAAAAGTCCGTTATCTACATTGACCTGACAGGAAATCGAATCTGGGACCACGGAGATGACGATACTTTGAGACCGGCGTGCGAACGACTCGGCCACGGAGGTCGTCTAATTAAAAGTTTAAAATTCATAAGCATTCCTAGTTTATTATAAGGTGGGCCCATATTTATTTTGTGTAGTAAACAGAGAAAATTTTACACGTTCAAGATATCGTACAAAAGAGGAGGGGCCGTTGTAAACGACTTTTCTAATAATTCGAGATCAATACAATTTCCGAAGTTGAACACTTAAAACTTGAAATACTTGAGTTATCAAGTTTGAAAGTCGCCGTGTAACTCGCGAGTTTGTAGGTATCGGATTCGTTTAAGATTTTATGTTTAATGTAATTGGAAATTGAAGAAAATATTGAATTTGTATCGATTAAATGATGCTTAATATTGTAATGTTTCTGTAGATGTAAGCTCTATTAATATTATATAGGCGAAAGATGAGTAGGCGGCTCGGTGACGTAGTGGATAAGCGCCGCGGCCCGCGATCGTAGTCGTTAAGCAACTTTCGCAAGGGTTGGTCACGGGATGGGTGACCAAACAATTATTATCTTGAGCCACTCCGTGCTTCGGAAGGCACGTTAAGCCGTCGACCCCGGCTGTATTTGCAGTCGTTAATACCCTCCAATGCGCATTGGACTAGCGTGGAGGGTCATGGCCCATCCTCCTTCACCATCCATAAGGAAGGCCTGAGCCCCTGCAGTGGGGACGTAAAAGGGCTGGTGATGATGATGGTGATGAGGCGAAAGATATTACCACTGAATAGATTAAATAAAACTTGGTACAGAGTTAGGATTGACTTTGAGCTCAGGCTTTCCCTATGGATGGATTCCATGTCGAAATCGTTTAGGGAAACTGGGTCCAATACAGATTGGGTAGGTGTTAATGACCGCAGATGCAGTTGCCTTCCCGACGAACGGATGAGCTTGAGATAATAATTGTTTTGGTCACCCATTCTATAACCGAACTTTGCGAAAGTGGTTTTTATTTTTATCTTTCATCTCGAAAAAAGGGGTGAAATAGGGGATGAAAGTTTGTATGGGAAAAGTTAATAAATCCAAACTACACTTGTCTATCAAACAAAGCTGAGCTTGATGATGCAATGCCTAGAGTAAGTTGACTTTTTCATTGCACAAACAAAGAAAAAGTTAATTTGAACCTATGCCAGTTGGGTTTGATATGAATCACCCACCAATCCGCACTGGACCCGCGTGGTGGGTCAGTCTATTGGATTTTATCTATTATTCGATTCCATTTATAGGGAAGTCCTGAGCTCCAGCATTGGGGACATTTATAGGCTGGAGATGAGGACCTCATATGAATACTAGCTCTCCGCCAGCGGCTTAGTACTCGTTCTCCTTAAGAAACTATTGAGTGAGATAAAGGTAGTAGTATATAGCGATATAGTAGCCTATAGCTTATATACAGACATATAATTATCCGTATACTAAATTTCATCCATATCAGTTCAGTAATTTTTACGTTAAAGAGTAATAAGCATACTATATATCCTCACAAACTTTCGCATTTACAATATTAGCAGAATTATCTTGAAAAGATACTAATCTTGATCGTTATTCGATTCGGACAAATTTTTGCTTTGCATAGCAACAGAGGTATACAACCGTCCCGACCAATGTTTCAGAAACTGGCAACATGTCTCAAAGATACCGTCCGTTATATTAATGTACTCTAGTTCTGTCCAATTATTAGATATCCACTTTTCACTATTTTAACGGATCTTACTCCCTCAGAAGGTTGTAAATGAAAACACTAAGATTTGTCACTGAAAAGTTATATTGTCAAAAACACTGAAGTGTATATATATTACAAAATTATATAGTCTATAAATTATGTGCGTACTGAATACAGTTATGTACGAGTTAGCGCTAGATGTGACGGAGAACGACTGGCGAGCGCGAGCAAGTGTGCTCCGACGCAAGCTGAAAATGTTAGGTCAGCTAAATACATTTATGCTGTGTCCCTACAATACAATTATTCCAGTAGCTATTACAATGTCTTATAATATAACAGAGGTACATTTGAATGATCCAAGAGTTCTTTGATGTTTTTCATGACGAGTTATCATTGTTACTACGAGTGAACTATTAATGAGGTATGCGTAGAATCTTACAACACGCGGTAGGTAAACTAGTCGTAAAGAAATATTAAAATAGTGTACGAATTTTTAGTATCGGATTAACACGCAGTTGCAAAAACACCCATTACGTTTAATCAATTTAAGCTCAAATGAATGTTCTAAATTTAAAAAGTATTGGTGACGCTTTGCAGTTTCACTAATGAAAATTTATAATGGATCTTTATGCAAATGAGAATACAATCACTTGATGCCACTAACAGCCGGATACACAAACGTCCATTAATATTGTCATTCGCTTAAAGCGACATTATCAATACAAACTTGACAATAATTAGAGCTTAGGCGATACTAATGATAAAAAGCTGGTAAGTTTCTTTCGCTTGTTCTTCTTGGCAACTAAAAGACGTCCTGAACAAGTGGTAGGGAAAAAAATACTTTTGGACGATTCAAAAGTGCTTGTAACAAGCTTACTTGAATAAAACATTTTCTTTTCATTTCATTAAATTTTAATTGAACCCTAATTACAAACCTGGGTAAAGTATGAAGATTAAAAATAGAAACATGAAATACTATGGCTTGCCTCTACTGAAAGAAATCTCTGAATACTCATAAGATATTATCGTTTTATTTTTGCTTATCATGTTGCACATTTGGTTTTGTTATTTTCGCAAAATTATAATTTTAAGTTCAGTAACTCTGCGCCAAAATCTAGGGCAGCTCAATGGGTAGGGCATTCTACAAGATTGCGAAAGGTTATGTCATTATATAGAATCTCATCTTTGGCACACCGATGTGGTGAATTTTAAAGCATTTTCTGTAAGATAGATGTCATGGTCGTCTAAATAATGAAATCATGGTCGGCCCGTTCAAAAATTTGGCAGAACGACGGAGCAACGTAATTGTCGCTATGCCCGATTTTTATTATTCTTATTGGGGAAAAAAAATATTTTCAAGTTTAAATAGGAATTCAAAACGGTAAAAAGTATTTCTCAAAAGACTGGAACTTTTATCCTTCAAGACATTTTTTCTAATAAACGTGCAGGAATGAAATGATGATAACAACCATTTTTTTGAGCTGTAAAATAATCTGATTTCTAACACACTATCGCTATGAGTTAGGAATTCAATTAGTTTGCAATCGTAAACTCTATCGAGATTCGAGACTGCAGTTCTAGACTCCAGACAGACCGATGATCGTGGAAAGTCATTGGATGTAGGCAACGTAGGACCAATCGTCGTGGAGATCGACGAGAGAGGCTGATATATCCAGCATTGGGCGCTGTATGACTGAAACAACGACGACATCTCGGAATAAAAAAATATCATAATTCATTTGCAGTGGATACAATAAGCGCAAAGTTCAATTACTATATTTAATTTGTTGCTGTACGTGTTCTGTAAGCATCTAATTTAAAAGACAGTAAAATTGATAAATAGAATAATCATCTGATTTTAATTATTGAGGAGCTCAATGGTAAGCGCGCTCGGTCTGCATGCCGATCATAGGATGGGTGACTAAAAACGCATTATCTCGAGCTCCTCCGTACTTAATAATCCATTGATGCCGCCTGCATTTATATTCGTTAACACCCACTAATCTGTACTGGGCACTCGTGAACGATCATAGTCCATTCTCTCTCTTCGATTTGATTTGATTCCATCCATAGAGAAGACCTGAGCCCTAACAGTGGGGACGTTAATAGACTGGTGATGAATTATTGTCTATACTAATATTAAAAGCATACATTTGATTGTTCGTTTATTGGCATTTAATAGGCTCGAAACTACTGGTCAGATTTTGATTTTTTTTCATCTAGTCTAGAGAAAGCTACATCATATAGTCGTTCATAATTAACGCAGGCAAAGTCACGCGAAAACAGCCAGAAAATTATAAAGATATTTTATACCTAGCAACGATGAAAATACACTATAGCCAAGCAACAAGTTCTTGAGAATTATATTATAAGTTTTTCATTTACAATACAAAGAATGTCCAGTCTTTATCCGACTCAGACGTTTATCTGATTTTTCTGGCTATTCAAGTATTTTTCTAGGATAATTTACAAAGGAATTTCGAGGGAACAAGATTTCGTCCGTCAGTAAATGCCTCAATTGTGTACGGCTATTACATTTGAAGAACGAGATTCTTTGTCTGAGTCGGCGACAGGGTGAAGAATACTCCAATTTTTTTCGGGATATATCCATAAAACAATGTTTATTTTATAATTTTTTTGATATGCGATGCGTATCTTTTCACGCAAGAATATTTTTTTGGTAGTTCAATTGTAATTTGAAAACTGTAATCAAATTGAGATGTAAGGTGTAAACAGAAAAATTACTACCTTATTTTCAATTGGTTTTGTACAAAGATTTGAAAGATTCAATGTAAAAAATGGTACAAATAACTTCTAAATAAAATTGAAATAAAAAACCCTTAAAATAAAAGAATAAAAAAAAAATATCTTCGTAATTGGTAACGTGAAGACTAATATTATTTCTAAGGGTTTTGTCACAGGCAAATACAAATTGGGAATTTATAAATTTTTGTCTATAGAAAAAAGTCAAAAACTTACCCTATAAGTAAAAGAGTTCGAGAAATAGGGTTGCCAATATTTCTTAAGTTAAATATAGTATTTTTAAAATAAGTTTATAAAATATATTTCACTCCAAAAAATATCATCAGCATTATCATCGGACTAATTAGGTACCAACTGCAGGGGCCTTTCTTATGGATGGTTAAAGAGGATGGGCCATGAACCTTCACGCTGGTCCAAAGCGGATTGGAGGATATTAACGACTGCAAAAGCAGCTGGGACCAATGGATAACGTCTTCAAAAAAAAGAGTAGCTTGAGATAATAATTTTCTGGTCACCCATCCTATAACCGGACCTTGCGAAAGTTGGTTAACAGCAATGATCGCGGGCTACTAAAAACAAATATAATACACGCTATGAAATGATACTATTTCTATTTTTTTTTATAAAGCACTTTTAAATCATTCATTGTTTTTCTATTACCCGTTCAGGAAATGGCCTATTCGCTAACTCAACTGACAACCGAAAGTCATAATCACTGTAAAAAGTGAGTATCTTTAATGTGTCAAAGTTTGACGTCTTTAGTCTGATAAAAAAACGTCTGAAAGAAGCTTACCAGCTCTCAACAGAAGTAACTATATTTACTATCTACATGCATTGAGATATTAATCAAAGCCAAAATAAATACCTTCATAAACGAAGAATTTATTTGTAAGATGTAAAGTAATTTGCGTACTATAGGTATATTTCTCCAACAGTATAGGTACAGTACGCAGGTCCAAAGTATAGTATAATATTTTGTATTATAATATGGTTGGCAACCTTATAGAGAACCTTCGTTCTTTTCTTAAAACTTATCAATGAAATGTCCTTCTAAGTAATGTCCTTCTAAATCTAATATAGTCGCCGCAAACTGGCAATTCATCATTTCCAAAACAACCGATATGACATGGACGGAGAGAACATGGGTCTGGAATGAAAGGGTTTATTGAGCGGAATGCAATATTGTTATTTATTTACGCATTTTTAATTCGTTCCACGATAACCAGCAGTACCTACATTAGGTTATTACAAAAAGTCAAATTAAAATCGATTGTGAACTTAGTTACCGTGAGACAAGGGCTTAATTCAAAAATTCGAGAAATTCGGCTTTTCGTCAATTGTACATTAGCTTGATGCGTTACAATCCTTATTTGTTAAATACTACTATTAATCTAGGCGCTTATTTACATTTAATCACGACCATTTCCTAGAGTGGCATCTAAGTATAGCATAAAGGTCAAGGCACACTTTCACGGCACCCAGTGATAAACTTTACATTTGTATATGAGTATTAAATTCGTGTCGGCCAACCGCGGGGTGTCAAGTTCAAATTGTTTGGTAGTGACTAGGGTTGCCAGATTTTATTTCAGCTTAAAGGCACAAATGATTAAATGTGCAAAAAACATGAGATTTCAATTTTTTTTTCAAATACGGTCATTAATTTGGTTTTTATTAGGTGGAGGTACATTTATCTCGTTTATTACCCAACTTTAAAACCATTTGTGAAATCGATTTGATAAATTCAAATGTGGAACATTTGAATTTATGCATTAAATACGGGACGTCCCGTGAAATAAATGATGAAATTTTAATATCCACCCTCTTAAAAAATAGGCAAGATCTGAACAATATTTATTTTGCAAAATACTGTGCAAAAAGTAGTAAAACAAAGATTATTATTTGCAGTAATTGCTTTATATAAAACTGAAGTGACATCGTTGACTTCGCTTTCTAGTCTTGTAATAGATTCACTCAACAGCTACGTTGCATAACGATGTTCTTCAGCGAAATTTAACGAGTACCGTTTGCAAGCCGAGCCAGACTCTCACACAAATTGTAAAAGGCAAGCGCCCTCACTAGCAAGAGTATTCTTTAGTACAGTTTCTTGGCATTTTGTTTCATTCCCGCCTTTTTTTTATTTCAATTCGTAAAAAACCTGAAACTTCTGATGATCCGTGCGACGAATGATAATTATGAAGAAAGGAGTTGACATGAGGACTGTATGGCAATTCCGCTATTGTTAGTGTAATTATAGAAAGCGCTATTGAGCGCTTCAAATACGATTCTTTATGAAACAGTTCTTGTTACTAATTCACAACAGTATTAAACACTGTCAACATTGATTTGTGAGAAACACAGTGCATTATTAATATTGGACTTCGGGTAGATAGTATCTTAGTAATTAAGTTCCTAGTCAGGAAGCAAAAAAAAAAAAAAAACGCTTACTTCAAATAAATGGGAAGAAAACAATTTATCAAGGCTGGAGATAAACACAAAAAGAGTGTTCCTTATCTATCTGATCACGCTAAGATTTATAAAAAAAAACGAATAATTACAAAAATATATTGAAAAGATTTTGAATTGTAAGGGATTATTATATTTTTTTTTACTGTGACAATATCTAAGAAATCTGTGTAATTTTTTTTTATTTGCCTACAGCCTATTTGTATGTCATATCTTGATAGACAACCAATTGAAAGATAGTAATTTTTGGTGTACGCATTTTTGTATATTTTTGATCACGAAGATCGTCAAGTTTTCTTGGCGTTATTAACAGTTTTGCTATTGTGCGAAATTATTTACTTATTTGTCTACTAGATGGCGCTATATTGCTTCCACATTGTTGTAAATATATCAATACTAATTGTTGCTGACGACGAAGGCAGTAAAACCTCTTTATATAGTTTTTGTATACTTTTAATATTTTCCTTTGTATTTTGTTTTATTATGGCATTATATAGAAAAAATATCGAATCCCACGGCTTTTTATTTTAGAATTATTATCAATAATATTATAATGCAGAAATATTTAATTATTTATTTATTTGCATCGCATTTTCATCTTTCACCTATAGGAAGCTTCATAATAACGTTTTAAGTGTTAACGGCTGAAGAGGCAGCCGGGATGAAGGGGTAAACGTGTCTTTCGGAGCACTGTGGAGCTCGAGATAATACATTTTCGGTCAACCATTCTTTAACCGGCCCTTGCGAAAGTTTTATAGCTATCGTATCGTAGACCGCGCTAACCATTGCACTTTGCAGAAAAGTAACGATTAGTGAATATTTTTTTTCACGTTACGCCTTTGAGACAGCAGTCATTTTGATTATCGTGTAGAGTTTGTGAAGTTAGGCCTTACGATAAGAGTGTTGAAATAGAAGCTTGGCTTCTAAACATGTACTCTTACCATAAAATACGGCATTCCAGCGATGTTATAGGGATATATCGTTTCATTTTACGACTTACACGTATATATTAATAACGACAAACGAATAATAAAGAATGAAGATTATGGATTTGATAGCGGTGTTACCAACTTAAAACCAGTTGCACAAACGTCCATTAAAATTGACATCAGTTTAAAACGACATTATCCATAGAAATTTGACATCCATTAGAGCTTAAAGGCATCATTAACCTTAATGAACATTTGTGCAACTGACCGTTAATCGTTAATCCACCTACTGGACATGTCGAAGTATTGAAACATACATCGCTATGATGTCGTAATCTATGGCTACAGAGGAGGTCGCACCCCTGATAACTTTTTGACACTGCGAGTCAGATGGTCTTGACTGGGGCAACATATTACAGCGTTATATTAAAAACGTTTTCGGTGGGATCTATCTTTCCACTAACAGAAACAAAAGTTCATTTTTATTACACCTTAATAAAGGCGTATAACAAGACGTAAAATGTTACATCTCAAATCGTGACATAAAATCTATTCCACAATAATCTGAGCGCGTTCCGTGTCTTCAATATAACATCAAAAATATTCCAGTATTATAATATCTCCGTCGTCGCTACCCCGATGTTCTTTTATCGAGTTTTCAATGTGACTTAATGAGATTTCTTTTCATAATAATTAATACCCGAATCTAAAAAAAATGAATTACTTGAATTATCTCTAAAGCGAACCGAAAGATCGATTCCGGTCGTGCAAAAATGCTGGTTTATGAAATTGTGCCACGTTCCCGAGACATTTATTGCTCCTAAGAATGTTCTGGGGTTGCCACTGTACCTATGTATGATAATTGAATATTATTTATTGTACATACATAATGTGAAAAAGGTTGAAGACATCCTGAACATTGAAGACAGGAGATCAAAGAGAAATATCACGTAAAATAAATATTATTAAAAACAATAATAAAAAACAAACTAAAACAATTGTACGCTAAGAGATGGTGATAAGCCACCTGATCTCTTAAAAGCAAGACTGGAAAACAGTTGCAGAAAGTTTGTTTTGTCATATCCTGCAACGGTTTCTGCGTCAATTGTTTAGTTTGTGGTGTCAAGATAATTAAATTATCTATGTAGTAATTAATATATGTAGTAGGTATTACATAGAATGATTTTGAACTAAAGGAGTCTAAATACTTCTTACCAAAATCGGTTATAGGACTGGTGTATTTTTCTGGAAGAAAAATAACGATAATTTCTTATAGAAACTATTTGTCATTGTTGAACTGCAAGCATCTTTGGTTTATAATCTTACTGATATTATTATTATAACCAAACCTTACTTAAACCTGACATAGTTTTTAATCTAACAAGACAGATTATAAATACTAAATTAAACAAATGTTGGTAACCCTGTCGAAATGTGCCGGTCTCATTTGGAGAAAAAATAAAAGATATTTCGATAAAGAATTCAGCTATCTCGTCCGTTTTTATGGTACCTACTTTCCCACCTTTTCTTCTATTCAATAAAGCCAAATATTGGGCTCGAAAATTATACGGTTCTTAAAACCGTTTGCACTGAGGTCAGATCATATCGTAGAATGGTCAGATCAAAAAACAAAACATTATCACCACAAATACTTTAAGAATTCTGTTACAAGTTTTTATAAGGATTTATAATAATATCTGTGGGAACGCAAATGTCGAATTTCAGCCATAGAATTTTTTAAGGCTTTATTATAGAAGATTTATAATAATAATAATAATATTTTTTATTGCACGCTAGACAGGACATAATCCAGAGAAGATAGAAAAAAGGGAAATTAGAAAGGCCGACCTTATTGCTACGTAGCAATATCTTCCAGGCAACCGGAGGCAAAGAAAAACATGAACTATATAATAAAAGGAGGGGGGTGCAAGATGGAGAAGTAAATAGATAAATCTGTATAATATAATAAAATTAATAAATTAGACAAAGATAAAAAATCATTAAACATAAACATATTAACAGTTTTCAAGGAAGTGTGTTTTTAATTTTACAATAAAACAATTTAAGGTCATACTTCTTTCTAAGGCAAATTTTGTAAACAAAAGTTCAGAAGCTGGACGGCGCACAGGTATGCGCGTTCGGTTTGCCATATGGAATTTAAGCAACTCTTGCTAGTGCCGGCCATATGAAGAGTGACTAAAAATTTATTATCTCGAGTCTTCTTCGTGCTTCAGAGGTTCGATCACAGTGACCTTAGAATCAGATTAATGTTAAAGTCAATTTAATTCACCGATTACGTTTTTCAGTCCTGATCTTAGTGATGACAGGAATTTCATTCTTCGCAAGTTCTGAAATCTTCCTTTTCTATAAAGCAATAATTTCCGCTCGTCCGACAAACACCTTAACAAACTCGTTTGTTACCGAGCCGTTTCGGGTCATGACCCAAATCCCAGAGACGTGGACAAACGAGGTGTTATTGGCAAAGAATATTTGGCGATATCAGACCGTATCATTTGGAACCGTAGGCGCATTTTTAAAAGACTCACTGGTTTGAACTCCAAGTAAAGTAAATGAATTGTTTATGTTTTGGAAAGAAAGACGCTCCATTTCAAGTATTAAATTTATTGTTGAACTAATAAATTTATAGCACGTCTTATACCACGCTTCATTTCAACTTATCTGTATGATAGGTGTATTATCTAGCGGAAATTTATATGGCATACTATTTTATAGACCTCTATAGCGCAGTGGACTCGTTCGATCTGCAAAGTTAAATAACTTTCGGACGGGCCGTTCATGGGTGACCAAAATTTTACTATCTCGAACTCTGTGCGTTGGAAGGCACGTTAAGAAGACCTATCGGCACTGAGTAACGTAGGTCGTGGTCCAATCTTCCTATTTGATTGATGTAAATGACGTTACTTCTAATGAAGAGCTGGTAAGTTTTTTCGCTAGTTCTTCGTTTCAGCCAAAAGACGTTCTGAACGAGTGGTAAAGAAAAGAAAATGTCGCTTTAAAAGGTCGTGTTATAAGTTTAATTGAAAAAAGGATTTATCATTTTCCAAGAAAGGCCTGTGTTTAAGCGTGGAGAAAGAAACAAATCAAAAAGTCTTCAATAAAATTAAAGCAGACGTGTTCGTGCAAAATCATTGCTTTAATATCGAGAATATGCCTATCATGGTGACTTTTACTCGGTTAAGAGATCAGCAATATTCTTTTTGTTTTCGGGTGTGTTACTTTAAAAGGGGTAAGTTTACCATCGTAACGGCTTAAAGGAAACTTTTGAACTCCAGACCTCGCAGACTTCTATAGTACTTAAGTGTCAGATAAACTTCGTCGAGCACCCTTTGCATTTAGATTATTCAAGATTGGATACGTTCAATGAAGGTCGTTGTAATTCAAACATAAGTCATATATTACGTCAAAGATCGGATATTTTACTAGACTTCAAAGAATAAGGTAGTTCTCTAGTAGCAATTTGAGTTAGTTCATGACCTTATGCTATTCATAAGTCCAAAGCAATCGAAATTTGTAATTAATTTATCATTATTAATTATTGTATGTTCGAACGGGATAATTAAGTTAGGCATGTGTTTGGAGTACGTAAATTTATATTTATATAAGGATGTACTACGAGAATACTACTGAGATAAAAGCACAATATATAACTTTAATTTCAAAAATGGTTTACAAAATATAGCCAGTGTGTAATTAACGTAGAAAATAGTTTATCTGCTATGTACTTTCTTAGGCACACGGGCCTTCTCTATGGATGGAAAGAAGCACGGAAAATAGGGCATGACCCACCACGCGGACTCAATGCAGATATGGGTGCAGTTGTGACTACAGATATAGTACCATCGCGTTAACGTACCTTCCGAAGTACGGAGGAGTTCGAGATACTAAATATTCTACGAAACCTGGGGCCTAACCAAGAGCTCTTATAGCATTGATTAATTTGTGCAGCTAGCGGGACATCTTTATAAGTCGTTATTATAGCCCCCGGGTCCTCCTTATAAGGATTCACAGGTAAGCCAACCACGGTCAACCTGCCCTTTTTACGGCAGGGTAGTTGAATAGCCCTGGTTTAAGGCTTAAAGTTGCATTTCCACTGTGTTAAAAAAATCCTGATTAATCTCCGCATTGCAGATCGGCTATGCTCACATCTGCGTCACTGAGGTGCTCTCCTGAAATTGTAATTAGGATTATAACACGACGCGTGTTTTTCAGAGTGTATCTTACACTCTGAAGAACACGCGTCGTGTTATAACCTTAGAACCTTAGAAATAAGGCAATTATGAACCATTTATGTTTTTGTCGTTGAACATTTTGTGAAGGTATGGCGAAAACCTTAAAATCTCAAAAAAATATAAACTTTATAAATAACTTTTTTACTTTGTTTCTTAGTAGGGTATTAATCTTCGAAAATGTAGATTTGATTAAGACAGTTCTTTCAATTACGCTAAGCTACATCGTACGCGGGTGAAATAGGCTATAATTTACGGAGAAGGCGCGCAAAAACAGCTAGTATTTGATATTTAGAAGAACAGGTAAATTCAAGAAACTTCTTTTGAAGTTGGGTAGTTGTAGTTAATGTACCTACTTTAAAATGAAAGCATGAAAAATTCATGTCCGCATAACTTCAAAAGAGACTTAAAATTGTTAAAATCGATTTTAGGTGTTTCAACCTTGCAGTAGCTCTGCATTCTTTATTGATCGAGGTGACTGTAGCCATAGCTGTAACTAATGAATGGTTCTCCAGGTCATCACCTAGTTCATATATACTCGTACGAGCAGGCCGACACCGGTAGGGTAGAATCTAAGCCAAGGTTATTGCGTTTAGAAAAGTTAATGCGGTTCTCCCATATCTAGAGCACGTTTAAATACTTGAAGTTGGCATACAAATATTAGGGTTACAGTATGAAATTGCCATTTTATTGTAATAAGTTCCTTGAATTGACATAGAATCTTCATGGTTTGAGGTTTTCGAAGGAAACTTTTTTCACATGGTTTATATGATGTTCTTCTTTTAAAAATGTGAAACATTTGAATATAGACTTTCAATTGTTTTTGTTATTCAACTTAGACAAGAAAGATGGATTCTGCGAAAATTCGAGTGATTTTTGAATACGAGTTCTGACGCGGAAGTAACGCGGCAGAAACAGCCCGCATTATCAATGTTGCGTTCGGAGAGGGATCTACTAATACGAATACCATTTTTTTCGTGATTTGGACAATTATCTACGTGACAAGAAGTTTTCTTCCAGGAGGCAGTACAAAATGCTATCACCCAGTTTGTGCAGTCTAGATTCTCAGAGTTCTATCGCAAAGGCATAAATGTCCTTCCTTTTATTAGCAGCAATGTTTAGATAATAATGGTAACTATTTTGATTAAATAAATTTGTTAAAAGTTAAACAATTTTGATTTTTAGTTCAAATCGGCAATTTCATACTTTAACACCTATTACTTATTAAGTCTCCAAGATGATAACGTAATCTAATATATTTTATAATACAGTGGTGACTTTTTTCATCGTTGTCTTTTGTTTCTCTCACTGTATTCCTGTCTTTTATATTCAAGTCAGCTAATTGTCACGTGTTTAAGTGCGCTCGCCGCCGCAAGGATTCTCCATCACGGTAACAGGAAACAAAATGTCACGGTGACAGAAAGTTACTAGTTTAGTTTCAGGTTTGTTGGATAACATTTGTTTCTTTCCATTGCCGCTTTTAATATTTTGGCTAATATATATTATTAATTTTATTATATAATGTATTCTTCTCTATTATATTTGTTTGCCAGCCGATTCCTGGGAACTCAACTAAAGATAAGATATTGAAATTAAGCGTGTTCTGTCAGAGATTAATACAGCCGGATGGCAGAATGTTACGCCACTTATTAATATGGATCCGGGCCATGTCCGGATTTCAATTTAGCCGCACCGGATACGGTGAACATGGGCTAGGCAGGGCGCGGTAAATGGAAACACTGAAGGCCGAGGGGACGACTAAATGAAGTTCCACCATCATCTAATGCAAATAACTTTTGTTTTTGATCGTAATCAAAACGGTAAACCGACAATGACACCAAGACTACTACGTCTAACTGGATCATATACTACTGAAACGTATGCTACTAGGCAAATGAAAATTTTGTTCAATTCACTAAGCTACTAAATAAATCGTTACAACTCAGCTTAGTTAAAGTTTTATATTTGTTAGTGACAAACAAATATAAAACTTTAACTAAGTTTTGGCCATTTTGAGATTAACAAAGAAGTGACCATTCATACATCACAGCTTTCAACGGCATTTATGTGTTAGAAGACTTGAAGTGTTAATAATGGCCAAAAAGGGGGCAATTGTCCAAACACACAATTGGTTTAATTATATTAGTTGTCTTCTAGATACAAAAGGAAATAACACTGTTCGCTCTTATAATTAAAACATGTGCTGTTTTATCTATATCTTCACGCCAATAGCTCTGCCGCGCAATATGAAGTCCCAAACTTCTTCTCCCTACGTCGCCGCAACTTAACATTGAAATTGCATTTGTTTTTTGTGTTGAGGGTTTGTAACCGAAAACGAAAATGCATTAATCCCAGCTCCAGTAAAGACACTTCGAGGCCTTGATGTCTTTAATGGCCTCGTGTAGGTCACTAGGTGAGTCGAGTTGTCTTTCAGTTGTCATGAAGAGCTGATCTGTCAAAATAAAGTCCAGAATAATAAGGCAGATTGGCCTAGGTGTAGATATACCAATCTAGATTGGTCTGGTAACAGTTGATCTGTCACGCTGACAAATATTATGGCTTCTGAAATCACCTCCCGATATAACGTAATGAATTTGATCGTAAAAGACGTGTTTTGGCCTTCCTCGGATTCTGCATCCTTTCACTTTCACATTGTTTATCACTATTGTTGTTATAATTTTTTATTGGAATCAATCAATATTATTCGCATACATATAGTGAGAGTGTAGTATCTAATTATAATGTTATTGGCTTAGAAATCCGAATTGAATAGAGCCGTGTAATACGAACTTTAATTGGAATCACCGTTCAATTAGTCTTGTGGACTAATTTGATTAAGTTCTAGACCGTATTACATGAACTGAAATGTCTCTGAAGTGAATGTAACTAAAAGGGGCTCGATCGCTCCAAAAGTGTTTTCTTCAGCGAACGTTATCAGTATTAATACAGTTCGAATCTACTTGGTCTCTCTTGACTATCTAACTACTAGTTGTGATGACAAACTTCATTCAGTCTTTGAACATTTTTAGTTTTCAGTAATATTCAATAACCGCTTCCAGTAATATTAAGTAACTAGTTTAGCTTTGATTTTACGTGAGCTTGAATCAAAATAAGACCAATTCCAAACAATACAGTAACATATGCTTATTCTCTACCTTTCAGGTGATAATATTTTAGGATAATAAGTATATCGATTGGATCTCAGAACTACGTATGTAGTCTTGTCAGAGTTTGCCAAAGCAATTTAAGGCGGCGCAAACTGAGCTCAAATGTTAGGTTATTGTTAGTTTCTTAGCGATCAACGACAGCTCAGTAAATGGATTTTGTGATCGCTATTAGCTATCGCAATCAATGTCAAAATTGTCCAAGATTGGCATATCTTAACTTTATGGCCGAGAATGGACTGCTGCCAGTTCATGAAATTCCTACTAGAAAATTTTACTAATTAGATCATGTCTTTATCAAATCAAACGTTGACACCCAAACATTTGATATCACCACCTGCAATAATTTTATTGCTGTGAAAATAGTCTGTAATGCTTATACTGTGCTTCTAAATTTAAATAACAAAATTAGTAAAATGAAACCGGTAAATAAAAAAATATCGTCAACTACACAAAGGCAGTCATAAACTTTAATGATAGTGACCATTCCATAATTTTTGAAATTATTGACCCTTATATTTTGTGTCAATATCTATATCAACCAGCGTCTTCAGTGACGTCACGGCACGCGGGAGTAGAGGGACTGTAATAGCATTTTCCAAGAGGCAGTGAGGTGTGTATCCACTTTGTCGTGCCACAATATAATAAATAGGCCATCTATTTAATTCCTCAACAAATGATTATAATAGCATCTATGTTGAATAAAAAATTAAGACTCAATAGTTACATATAACCTCGTTTTAGAGGTGGGCTTTGTTCTTGACACTTTCATGAATGTAGGTTAAATAAAGGTTAACAATAATACAAACTATTAAATTGCTATAGCAGTATTCTCGATAAATGTCGTAAAGATTTTATTGTTATGCTGAAGGGTCTGCTATTGTTATGCTGAAGTTAAAAAACTTTCGCAAGGATCGGTCATAGGATTTGACCCAAAATTTATTCTCTTGAGTTCCTCCGTGCTTCAGGCACGTTAAGGCATCAGCTGCATCTGTTGTCGTCAAAACTATCAATCCACAGGGTCCACCTGATGGTTCATGCTCCGTTCTTGCAATTCAATTCAATCTGTTTGCATAAATAGGGAAGACCTGTACCGCAGCAGTGGGAGGAACATTAATCAGCTAGTGATAATTATGACATTTAGGAGACCATTTTCACATTATATCTATATCTTCACGCTGGATGCATTGCGGGTAGACAGATAAAATCACATGACATGATTATTACACAAGTATTTCGCATCCTTGGTGTTCATTATTTTTTCTTCTGACCTAACTCTTATTTCAATCAATCTTATTTTGAAGTATTTCTTGGCTTCTCTCGTTTTCCATATATTTTTACCTTAGTGTTATATATCGTTTCGCTGGTCATTTTTTTCACATATTCGGATGAACGGTATGCTCATCTTTTGGACAAATTCTATCTATCAAGCCAAATTTCTTTCTCAGCTCTTTATTATATATGCAGTATGCGAAAACTACACCACAACATGTACATTTACAGTGTATTAATAAACAAGATTTAGCGTCAGAGTAAATTTACGCTAAATTTGCAATTTTAGTATTAATCCAAATTCATTTTATACAAAGAATAAGCAAACCTACTACGTTTCTAAAGAAAAGCTCTGCTAAGTTTCGACGGTTAATTATTAAACAGAGACTTAGCGTCGTCGTACCGACCTACGTCGTACCTTTACGTTCTACGGGAGTAATGTTAAATCCTAGAAAATAGTAGGTTTGCTTATTCTCTGTATAATATGAATTTGGACTAATACTAAAATTGCAATTTTAGCGTAAATTTAATCTGACGCTAAACCTTGTTTATTAATAGCACCGATAGCGTCTACTAATCATAATAAATTATACAAATTTTAACGTCAGCATTTTAACTAATACATAATATTAAACTTTAACAACTTGCGACCGTAGTTAAAGATACAACACTAGGCACGTTCTATAAATAATTTTATCCTGAAATAAACTATAGCTAAGGCACCGTGGAATCACAAAGTAATAACGGACGGTCATTAAACTCTCAGGAATCTTGTTTAATTACATGCTAAATTCTGTAATCAGGCGACATCTTAAATAATTTCTGAATAGTCACGTTAAGGTTCTCTTGTACAACAAATGCAATGTTACTTTTTTTGTATACTTTAGATTAAGACTATATCAAAATTTATTTTTGTATATATTTTTATATAGTCAGGTTAAACATATTAGTTGTAAAAACGATCCAAAGACCTATTTAGAGTCATTTTTGTTGAATCGATTATTAAAATTTTTGTTTCTGTTTTAGCAAACCTCAACCATGTATTTAATTTTATAAGTATAAGCATAGCCTTAGAATAAAATTGTTTGAAAAAGAGATAGTGTTGTATCTGGCCTTAACAACAAATGTCAATGTATAAGTTTTACTAGGAGGAGGAGTCCATTTTTATACCCTTATAAATTTAACGGCATCATTTTGGAAAGAGTTACCGCTGTGAGGGACCTGGGAGTGTTACTCGACGCAAAGATGACCATGAATATTCACATTGATAGTATCGTCAATCGGTCATATCGCGCTTTGGGATTTGTGGTGCGCACATGCTCCCGTTTTGAGAGTGAAATAAGTTTTAAAATAATTTTCAATGCATATGTAAGAAGTATCCTTGAATATGCTTCTGTCATTTGGAATCCATATTACGAAGTACAAATAAGTAAAATAGAAAAGATTCAAAAAAAATTCTTAACTCACTTAAATTACAAGTTCCGTCACACGTTTGATAATTATCAAGAAAATTGCCGAAAACACAACCTTGATTCACTCTCAAACCGACGCATAATAATGGATATGACATTCTTATATGACATCATTAATGGTCATGTTGATTGTCCCGATTTACTCGCAGGTTTGTCTTTGTGCGTACCATCCCGTAGAACTCGCAAGTTATCCATTTTCTGCACGCCGTTCCATTCTACAAACTATGGTAAAAATTGTGTTCTTACCCGCGTTATGGATATTTACAACCGACAATTTTGTGATATCGATCTTTTTGTTGGCTCGAAACTTGCCTTCAAACGAAAAGTAATGAATACTTTCAAATAGAAATATTTTCAAATTCAAATAGACTATGTATTTATAAATGTATGTATGTTAATGTTTATTTATCTATTTATTATATTATACCTTTTATCTTTACTTTTAATTTTCAATATTTTATTTTATTATTATTTATGTAAATTTACTTTCACTAATTTTTTTGTAATTTTAAATGTGAGTTAGGTGTCTGAATAGCATTGTGATATATGTAGTGAAATAATTATAATTATATGCTTGATAATGTTAGCTTGTTAAATCGAGGATGGCTATTATTGGCTCATCAATTGCTGTAATACAATAATTGTAATAATTAGCTATAAGCTGTTGCCAACCCGAATAAAATAAATAAAAAATAAATAAATGATAAACTATTCAAAACGAAAAGAGCTTTTGTGCTATAAAATGTGTTATATTTTCAATTTATCAGGTGTCAATAAACGATAATTCTATTCTATTCTTACACAAAATCAAATCAAATCAAATCAAAATTATTGATTCAGTCTAGGCTGGTACAAGCATTTGTGAAAGTTGAGAGCTACGCCATCGGTTCGTAAATCCACGGCGGGAGACCTTGTACCGAGAAGAACCGGTATGAAACTCGGCAAGGGCTGCTTTTTTCTCCCTGTTTTATGTCATACAGAGCGTCAAGATTGAAAAATTACTTTAAATATGAAGTCACCTTGCATTACAGTATTGTAAAATATAAAGATAAAACAGTATTTTCGTCAATCGAATCACATGTCTAGTCAAACAAGCTCACCGATAAATAATTTAATATATATAAAAATAAGCCATATTTAACATCAAGCAGTTTTGTAGTTTACATATAAACAATATAATATCCTTTACTGAGTAGACAATTCTTTATAAGGAGTTTTATATTTAGGAAATGGCAAATTTAAAAAATTCCATAGGAATTTTGTTATAGTATACCTTGACCCATAAAAGTTGATAGAAACTTCTTTAGCCTGCATGACGGCTTAACAAATTTATCTTTGTTTCTAGTGTAAAATTGTCTACATAGCTATGTTTAATCGTGCAACATAAATACTTTTTTTGTCTATGATTTTTAATTTGATTTTATAATCTTAAATATAAAATGTTCGTTACATATTAAAAGTCTATACTAATGTCTATACATAAGATTCTATAAATTGTACTACAAATTCAATTAATAAATATTTATATTACAAATACAAAGGCGTCTATGTAATAACCCAACCAGCCATCAGTCTACTAGATAACACAACCATACATCGTTACATGGTCCTTCCGAAGAAAAGGGTTAGTGCAAATTTTTATGTGCAGTAAAGAATTTTTCGCTTCGTGCAGTACCTACTTACGCCGAAGAATCGAAGTAAGTACGTCATAAAAATACGCCTAAATGCAACAAATACTAAATATGATACATTTCATGAAGAATATACAAAGATTGTGAAAATTCTAATTCTTCATAAATTTGAAAAAGACGCCATTTTACGTCGTATCAATAATCAAGCATTCATCAAGTCAAATTTATATGAAGCAGGAAGAACGAAACGTTTCAAAACAATTTCATAGCAAGTTCTCCAATCGACGGGAAGAGCAAGACATCGCGTGCAGTGCTCCGTGCTCTGATTGGACGACGCCAGCCGGAAAGCCGTTCTTATTGGTTGCTGTATGCTTAGATGAGAACCCCGTTTGTTGCTGCAGTGAAGTTTGTGTTTGTGTTGATCGTTTGCTTCATTCCGCCATTTTAGTGCTTCGGTCGTTTGCTTTAACGTGTGAAAAAGTTTATTATATATAAAGACACTAAAATTATAGAGACTCTAAAAATCTTAAATAGAAATAAGCAATTATGGAAGAAACGGGTAGGAAAAATGAGCTTGAGGTGTTAATCAAACAGCGTGGTAGCATAAAAGGTTCAATAACAAAAATGTATAATACGTTTTCAGACCTGTCGTTTGAATTACCTAAAGAAATTATTATTGTAAAAGAGGAACGTCTTCGATATTTGTTTTCGCGATACGAAGATCTTAACAATCAATTATTACATTTCAAAGACGTAAGTGACGAAGACTTTGACAGTGTCGAGGAAAAATATATGCAGACGTTGGCTATGATCTTAAAACTAAAATGTAATAATACAAATGAGGTTACCCAGATGAAAAGTACTCCAATTAAATTACCTAATATTACTGTTCCATTTTTTACTGGTAAGTACTGTGAATATAAAACTTTCATTCAATTGTTTGATTCTTTAATTGACAAAAATTGTAATTTAGATAAGATACAGAAGTTTTATTATTTAAGGGGATTTTTAAAAGATGAACCTTTAGATTTAATTAAGAACCTGCCTATGCTTGGTGAAAGTTATGATGAAAGTTTAAAAATTTTGAATGACAGATATAATAATGTATATAAAATTAAAAATGAACACCTAAATGTATTGCTAGACATACCACCTCTTTTTAAGTCTAATGCTGTTAATATTAGGCAATTTGTTTCTATTATCAAACAACAATTAGTTGCTTTAAAGAATTTAAATTGTAATGTCGACCAATGGGATGATATTATATTGTGTATATTGACACGCAAATTAGATTATATTTCTAATAAAGATTTTCAACTGGCACATAATAATGAACCTACTGTTAAAGCATTAATTGTATTCCTAGAAAAGCGTGCACTTGCACTAGAAAACTCAGAACATCCAAACTTCAATAAAGGTTCTACAAGGATGGTTTGTGGGTCAGTAACTGTCAAGGATGACACATTAGCTGCAGTAGCCGCTTCGAAGACTGCATCATGCTTATTATGTAAGTGTTCACACAAATTATATTCTTGTGCAAAATTTAAACTTATGTCTAGTGCTGACCGTGTGGCATTTGTTTCGAATAATAAATTGTGTAGAATTTGTTTGAATCTACATACAAAACCTTGTAGATATCATTTTAAATGTAATATCTGCAAGCAAAAGCACAATTCATTACTGCATGAAGAGATAGTTTCAACTCCAGTGACTTTGTTGTCAAACAATTTAAGCACACAGGTAATTCTACCAACCGCCAAGGTCAAGCTTGTTGCAGCAGATGGTACAGAGTTACATGTGAAAGCTCTATTGGACAGCGGAGCACAAATTTCATTGATAACATCAGAGTTGGCTGAAATTCTACAATTACAGTCAAATACTGTCGAGTCAGGTGTTATAGGTGTTGGCAACTCCATTAATAAACTTAATAAACATTTGTCAATTAAGATACATTCACTTGTAAATGATTTTAGTCTACAAATATCTTGTTTTGTTTTAGACAAGATCACATGTAAATTACCACAAAGAAAGGTTGATCTTACAAAGTTAGTTTTACCTCCCGAGGTTATTCTTGCAGACAAGGATTTTCATTTGCCAAGTGATATACATATATTATTAGGAGCTGATGTCTTTTTCCAGGTGTTACTACCCAGTGAGTCTGCATGCCTGTTATTGCCATCCATACAGCAGTCTACAGCCAGTGGTGCCACCAAAGATGTTCAACTACCTACACTTCTTAACACACAGTTTGGCCATGTAATAGCTGGTAACGTCACTTGTCCTGCTCAGGGATCTCAACAGGTTGTATCCTTGTTTTGTACAAAATGTGATTTTGACATTAATGAGACTTTAACTCGTTTCTGGCAAGCTGAATCAGTACCTGAGGTTTTCTATGAGAACTCTTCTGAACACAACGCTTGTGAAGAAATATTTAAAAAACATGTACAGTTACGAAATAATAAGTTTGAAGTTGCATTGCCTCTTAAGATACCACTTAACTCTGTAAATGAAACACTAGGCGATTCATTATACCTAGCATTGAAAAGATTTCATAATTTAGAAGTTAGATTACATAAAGATCATAATTTATTTACTCTATACAAAAATTTTATACAAGAATTTATTGATTTAGGTCATGCTTCTAAAATTGATATTAATCAATATGATCTCAATAAAGATCCAGTCTATTTCTTGCCTCATCATCCAGTAGTAAGAATGGATAGAAAAACTACTAAATGTAGGACAGTGTTCGATGGTTCCATGAAAACTAATAAAAAGGTATCACTTAATGATATACTTTTAAATGGACCAGTAGTACAGAATGAATTGTTTGACATTTTAATACTGTTTCGATTTGAGGAATTTGTATTCATAACTGATATAAGACATATGTTTCGTGCTATAGTTTTAAATCCTCAATATTGTTCGTTACAAAACATTCTCTGGAGAGACTCACCAGAGAAAGAAGTTGAGTGCTTACAATTAAATACTGTTACATATGGACTAAAAAGTTCAACATACCTAGCAACTCGTTGTTTAATTGAGTTAGCTGAGAAATATGCTAAACAATTTCCTAAAGCATCTTTTATTTTAAAAAATCAAACATATGTAGATGATATTTTAGCTACTGATAGTTCTCTAGAGTCATTAAAGGAATCAAAAGAGCAGCTTTGCCAACTTCTCAAAATAGGAGGCTTTCAGTTGCATAAATGGGCATCCAATAAAGATGAAATTCTAAATGATGTTCCTATAAGTAAACAATATTTTGATGAAATTGATTTACAAAAGAATAATGTTTATTTGAAAACTTTAGGTATCAATTATGATATCAAGTCAGATTCTTTCACGCTTTATGCACCTAAGCATAATGGAGTTCCAAAAACTAAACGTGAAGTGCTTAGTTTCATAAGTAAATTCTATGATCCATTAGGTTTAGCTGGACCATTAATAGTAAAAGCCAAAATAATTTTACAAAAATTATGGCAGGCTCGTTTGGATTGGGATTCTGTTTTGCATGATGAATTACAAGTTCTTTGGCATGAGTTTTATAATAGCTTAACTATAATGAAACCTATTCTTATTAATCGCTACACAAACTTAGCAAATGCACAATGTATACAGTTAATAGGGTTTTGTGATGCTTCAAGCTATGCTTATGGTTGTTGTGTCTATTTAAGGGTTATTGATTGCAATGGTCATGTGAAAATTTCTTTACTTTGCGCTAAATCTCGCGTCAACCCTCTCAACCAAAAATATACTGTTCCAAAGCTCGAACTTAACGCTGCATTGCTTCTTGCTAAGCTTATAAATCGTGTGCATAAAAAGTTATCATTGAAAAGAAAAATAGATGACACTATATTATATTCAGATTCACAGATCGTGTTAGCATGGATATGCACAAATGTTGCTAAATTAAATACTTATGTTGCTAACAGAGTGAAAGATATATTACAGCTTACAGATGACTACAATTGGGCATACGTCAACACCACTGATAATCCTGCAGATTGTTTGAGTAGAGGTGTGTTGCCGCATGAACTTGAGGATCACCAGTTGTGGTGGAAGGCACCAGTTTTCCTTCATGATATTCAATATTCAGTGCCAGATAAAACCATCACTAAAGTTGATAATCTTCCTGAGGTTAAAAACAATAGTTCTGAGTTTTCAAGTGTGTTGACTTGCACAAATACAGATAACAATGAGCTATGTTTAGATTTTTTATATAAATATTCTGATATAAATAAAATGCAAAGAGTTTTAGCTTATGTGCTTAGATTTTGTTACAATACACGCAATATAACAAAAACACTTTGTCCTTTTATAACGACTTCAGAATTGAATAATTCTCTATTTTTAATTTTAAGACATGAACAACAATTGTACTTGAAAGATGAGATTAATTGTTTAAGAAAAAATGGTACTGTAAAAGGTAATCTTAAAGCTTTGCATCCTTTCATTGATGATAGAGGTCTAATCAGAGTTGGTGGTCGTTTACATAACGCTAACATATCGTATTCACGAAAACATCAAATTGTGTTACCTAAAGATTCTATTATTACAAAATTAATAATAATAAATGAACATTTAAAGAATCTTCATGCGGGGCAAAGGCTTGTGCTGTCATCATTGAATCAAAAATTCTGGATTTTAAATGCTTTAAGAGAAATAAAAAAGGTTATACATAAATGTTTGATTTGCTTTAAATTAAAGAAAAATGCATCTCAACAATTAATGGGTTCTTTACCTTTTGATAGAGTTAATGTTTGTAGACCATTTCAAAAAATTGGAATTGATTTTGCGGGTCCTATTACTGTGAAACAATCTTCAATAAGAAAGTCATATCAATCTACAGGTTATATATGTGTATTTGTATGTTTTGTTACGAAAGCATTGCATTTAGAATTATTATCTGATATTAAAACTGATTCATTTCTTGCATGTTTTAGCCGGTTTATTTCACGTCGAGGGTTACCAACAGATGTCTATTGTGACAATGCATCAACATTTAAGTGTGCCAAGTCCAAGTTAGATGAATTTTATAAAATACAAACTTCTAGGGAACACCAAATGAAGGTTCAATCGTTTGCATCTAATAAAGGAATAAAGTTCCATTTTATACCCTGTTATTCTCCAGTTTTTGGTGGATTATGGGAAGCTTCAGTGAAAAGCGTTAAATTTCATTTGAAGCGGGTTGTTCAAAGAGCGTTGTTAACTTATGAACAGCTGTCTACTGTCTTGTGTAAAATTGAAGCAGTTCTTAATAGTCGACCATTAGTTCCATTATCTAGTGATGTCAGTGACTTTTCTTATCTATCACCAGGACATTTTCTAATTGGCACAGCTTTAAATAGTTATCCAGAACAAGATTTAACGCACATTCCAGAAAATAGGATTAAGTTTTGGAAAATATGCACTAGCATGCAACAATCATTCTGGAAAGTATGGAATAAAAGTTATTTGAATATATTACAATCTCGTCCCAAGTGGAGAGATGTCCTTCCTAGCATTAAAGTTGGTTCACTTGTAATTTTACATGAAAGTAATACACCGCCTATGTACTGGCCCATGGCAAGAGTAGTTAAGGTATTTCCTGGCTCAGATGGCAATGTACGAGCTGTAGAGGTTAGGACAATGAATGGTAAAACGCATACTAGATCTGTTACGCGATTAAGTGCATTACCTATAGATTATAATTAAAATAATAATTGTTATAATATGTTGTATTAGTTAATAATAATAATAATTTAGTTGTGTTACTAAAAAGTTATTTTTTATTTTTTTTCATGGCAAGTAAGTCAATAAAATATTTGGTTAATTATAATAGAATGATAAAAAATGTAAACTTAAGTTTAATGTTATTTTAAGTAAGTTTATGTAAGCTACAGTCGATTTAATTTTATTGTTTCTATTAACATGTTCACATAGCTATGTATGTGTTTATTAATATTATTCAGTTTAATTATAGTTGAGCCCGCAGCATGTTGCGTGCAACATAAATACTTTTTTTGTCTATGATTTTTAATTTGATTTTATAATCTTAAATATAAAATGTTCGTTACATATTAAAAGTCTATACTAATGTCTATACATAAGATTCTATAAATTGTACTACAAATTCAATAAATAAATATTTATATTACAAATACAAAGGCGTCTATGTAATAACCCAACCAGCCATCAGTCTACTAGATAACACAACCATAGTTTTTTTTCGAAACCAATACGACTCTAAAGCAGTTTTTTCGATAATTTATATAATTTAGATATATTATGTTCAAGGATATAATATATACTTACTAATATTATAAAGAGGAAAGGTTTGTTTTTTTTTGCAACGAATACCCTCCGAAACTACTGGACCGATTTAAAAAATTCTTTCACCTACAGAAAGCTACATCATACGCGATGGACATAGGCGACTGCAGAGGTCGTATCCATATATTTTAAGCTTGATGATACGAACTATATGAAAAATAATCTACTATATATGCCTACAATTCTACATCCAACACTTGTACGACTAGTTCGTCATAATAGCAGATTTAAAGATATTGATCGGAATCAGTACTTAAAGGTCATCAAAACATTTTTTATTTAATGGCAAAAACCAAATAATACACATTGCGTAGTTAAGGGGGAATAAAAGACTTGAAACATAAACAAAATGGCGGATGACAGATGCGGATAGATATGTAACTTGATCTATACAGCATAGATTACATATCGTAGTGGAAAACTCAGAATAAGGAATAATGCCTGTAGTCTTTATTTTGAGATGGAAAGTGGAACTGATGGCGCAGTGGTAAGCACGCTGATAATAATAATAATGATAGATTATATACACTCCAAGCTATACAGATAAATAGAGAAAACTATCTTACTTGAAAGCTATGGTTGGCATTATTGATGCTACACTCAGCGAAAGTGGCGTCTTCTAGTTCGAACTCGTCCCACAGTTGACTCTGTAACAATACAAAACGAATATTTATTTATTATATGCATAAATAAATGCGCATTGGTATTTCCTACACTCATCAAATTAAACTAAATAAAATTAATATTTTTGATAGAGCATTTACACATATTTTTGTGGGGTTATATAAAACAATAAGACAAGCTAAGATAATAGAGTGGATATTAATTTATTCCTATTGTTTTGCCAATATACAATAACTATTCTATAAAAATTACTATCACTTACTCCGTTTTGAATATTAATGCATGGAAAAGTTAGTGAACTTATAAAGTAATGTACAAATAAAGGTTTCGGTGAAATATAAGTGAACCGTGATATTTTATGGAAATCTCCACTCCAATCCAACTGAGAGAAGAGGATTATTATAAATGTAAAATGAAAGGGTAGGTACTATCATTTCCCTAAACCAAATTCAGTAAAAGGCTTACACATGTTTAATTAGTTATTCTTGGGATACGGTACACATAAGGTGTCTGCTATCTCGTGGAAACCTCATACAGGCTAGATTTGAATTGTCATCGGTTACGATTCCTCTGGACGGTTTCAGTAATTATTTAAAATAGTCGATAGAGCATCCTATATTTATCGCAATACTCCATCCTCATCTAGAGAGGTACCTCTAAGGGCCTTTAAAATAGATCTGTGACGATTATCAGTACTGTGAGGTAGGACCTCATACATCTGTTTTATTATAAATCATCGAAAAATATATTTCGTTGAAGTCATATTAACATTTAGAAAACAGACGAAATTTCAGAGAGACCGAGAAGGCCTTCTGTTGATTCCGTGTCATTTTGTCTTTTTATTTAGATATATAGCCTATTGTAGTTAGGTGTGGCAGTGAAGTAACATATAAGTCCTGATCTACGACACCTACGATTGTGTTGTTCGTCAGCCCTTATATACCACTATAGCGGCTCAGGCCTTCTGGATGGCCAATGATCCTCCACGTTAGCCCAATGCGGATTTGAAGGTACTGACAGTTGCAAATGCAGCCGGGACGTGCTTAACGTGTCTTCCAAAGCGTTTAGTAGCTCAAGATAATCATTATTCGAGCACCCATCCCGTGAGAACAACCACGATTGCGGAAAGCGGCGCTTATCCACTACGTCAATTGTATTATTGTCAATTGTATTATTGTCTGTATATTCATAAGATGGCCTTCACACGAAAGTTGAATCATATCTAGCGTCCGCGAATACACTCGTGTGTCGTCACACATCATAAAGTTGCACGACGCAATTGTTGAACTGTCAACACTGTGTCGTATGATCAAAGGGAGCGCGTCCCACTTTCGGCGGATTCCGCGGGTCTACCGTTAGTTACATTTGTCATTTGAATCGCTCCTGAGCTCGAGATGAAGCAAGAGAGGTGCTTTAAGAATAGATGGTGACGATCTAATGAAAAATTATAGGAATTATGAATTGTTACCAACCATTTATCATCGACCCGGTACGAAAAGGGCTCTCAATATGACTGGACATATTTTTTATCATTCTTTTCTATACCTACGTATGTTTCGCAATATCTTCTTTGGAATATATTTTGATAATCCTTTAAGTAGTCATTTGTTTAAAAGCAAAAAAAATAAATAATTCAAAATATAAATATTGTAAGAACCAGCTTTTGTTTTAATTTTATCTTTTAAAGACAAGATCAAACGAGACCAAATTCATAAGGATTTTACTGTTTTACAATTGATTTTTCTAATTTCCAGTTGTATCGTCAGACACTGGATAGTATCTTGGACCAAAGTCCATTTCAAGACAAGCCTAAATTCGACAGAGTTGCTACGTTTAATATAAGAAGTCTCATTGCTAATTTTCGGCTTCATCATCAGAGGGCGATATATAAGTTTTTTTTTGACGTTTACAGTCAAGTGCAGCGCCCCTGGTGGTAACTATCAAGAACTAAAAATCTCCACAAAGTCTTAATGCGGTCACCAGTAAACGCATTAACGTAAACTTACGCTTAGCACTCACGTTAGCTTCATAGCTCTTGGTAGAAAATCAAACAAACCCAAAAGAGAGTTATTAGTAATTTAAAAACGGCAAGTTTAATATAAGTTTGTTATTGTTTATGACATAAAAATAATGAAGGAAGATGCGTTGGATAATTATCTATCGCGGAACGTCAGACAGAACTGACAAATATATAACATGATTTTAAACCATGCACACTCGACGGAACATTAACCGATTCTGCCAAATTTACAAAAATGCTTTTAGTATTAAATACTATATTGAAAGATGGGGGTCTGATGTCGATACGTAACTATGTATTTGTTTATGTACGAGTATATCAAAGCAGATTGTGTTTTTAATGTACGACCAAGAATTTACTACGTATTTAGAAATGAAACATACCTAAGACGCGTTTGAATAATGCCAGACTACTCGTTAAATTTCTCACAGCTGTATAATAGCTGGAACAGTACTGGAATTGACGTAGAATTGTTCCACATCATGGATGATAAATGCCATTACTGAAACGTGTGAAAAATATCAGGTTTTCGTCTGGTATCATTGAACTTGTTTTCCGATGTCCGTCTGCTTACGTTAGGTACATTTAAATTCGAACCTTGCGCACATAAATATATAGCACACGAAGCATGTTTATCTATATTCAATTACTTTTTGTATTGCATAAAGATGAACTTCAGTCTGGACGTAATTCACTAAACATATTATTTTGCAAAGAGACAATGTTCGACGTGAGAAAGTTTTATTTCGCAGTAAAGGAATCATATACATAGTCGATATGGCAAGAATGCGGAGAGCGTAAGATTTCTTTTCTCCCCAGTCATTGATAAAAGATAAACGAACTTTCAAAGTTTTCCTAAATTACCCGAAATTTTGCTCGTCAGTTAAAAACATTGCTTGATGATGTCTCCGGAAGTTAGAGTACTGCGTATTCGAGAATTATGCTTCTTAGCTGAGACGCGTGAGAGATTAAGGGCCTTGTCAGCAATAAAGCGAGGCGATGCTTGGTAAGCACGTCATTTCTTAAATTAACTAAAGTAAATTCACCAAATATCCAATTTACACGGAGGCTCACAAGGCTCACATCTGGGCTGTCATTAGTATGGGTTACGCTGAGCTGTGTACGGAACCTCCACAGGGCATGGCAAGGCATCTCTTGGTGCCTGCTCCACTTTGGTGTTATGCACGCACAAAAGGAAAGAAGTAGCTCGGTGGCGTAGTGGATAAGCGCCGCGGCCCGCGATCGTTGTCGTTAAGCAACTTTTGAAGGGTCGGTCACCGGATGGGTGACTAAAAAAATATTATCTCGGAAGACACGTTAAGCCGTTGGTCCCGGCTGCATTTGCAGTCGTTAATACCCTCCAATCCGCATTGGGCCAGCGTGGAGGGTCATGGCCCATCCTCCTTAACCATCCATAAGGAAGGCCTGAGCCTCTGCAGTGAGGACGTAAAAGGGCTGATGTTGACGATGATGATGACGCACAAAAGTGCAACCTGCGCATGGTGCATGATGCAGAGGCGACGTATCCAGGAGTAAGCCTCAACTGTTTACTACTAATAGGACCGGATTTACTGCAACATAGACTTGGTATTCTAATGAGTTTAACACACACACGACATCCGCGTAATATCATAACCTTGTTTGTCTTAATTATATTAATGCATTATTTTGTCAACAACAACTTTAATAAACATAATATTTAAATAATGCCATCCAAAGTATAAAAGTTGGACCTGACCCACCTTTTGTAGTAGTCATGGTTCATATACAGTAGTTTTATGTAGATTTATCTACAATAACAAGAAACTTTCTTAAATTTCCTTTATAAAGTGAAAACCATTAAAAAATGTTAAAATGTGAATAAATTAGCTATTCATGCAATTTCATGACCGGCTCAGCATATCCGAAGATCTCTCCAAAAGATTCTGCCTACAAACATAATATTAGTACTGAGTTAGTTACAAGATACTTTTCTTTTTATAATATTAGTATAGACATAAAGATTTTAAAAGAGTAACGCTTACGTTAAACTTTTTTTAACGTATTAACGTAATACGCATTAAAAATATTTTTTCAGCAACGCTGTGGTGATGGGCGACATACTTATTTGTTAAGCCTAGTGCTAATAAAGCTTACGTTTAATACCTTAAAATTGATGTCTCGGTAAAACTTGGTAAAGTTAAGTGTGTGTGTGGCTTTAGTTAAGGCATTGCTAATCGTGGGAGGATAATAACCACGTTCTTAACTCCTCCTGACAGTTTCTTGGGCTTTAATTAGGCGATCAAGACTGTTAGAATATTATTATTAGTTTTATCTGTGAATATTATTATGTATTGTTATTAATGCATACGTTTTACCAGCGTCACTGTCTACTTATCGGGCACAAATTTCAAATTTTATAAAAACATTTACACTGTGCTATCGACGTCTGTAAACTGTAACTACAATTATTAGATATTCTCTCGTTTCTTCGCCTTCGTAAATTATAGCTTATCTAATGCTACCCGCGTAACTGTGATGTAGATTCCGGTCGGTGAAAGAAATTTCATGACCAGAGATTATCCCCTACAACCAAAGTCAGAAACCTAAATGATTCGCGTTAGGGTTACCGAGACATAAACAGTACTAACTTAAAGATTCAATTTTAGACCACTTACATCTAGACATCACACTTATGGCAAATGGAAATACATGACAGGCACAATGCTGACCGTACGAGTATGTATCCCTGTGCTGACTACACATACATTGAAGTGGGGCGGATGACCCAGTTTTGGCCATTTTAATATTATTACTTGGTTTTGGCCATTTTAAGAGTTACGAGGAAGTGCATCACAGCTGTTCACGCTATTAGTTTTGTCATAATGCCACATTTAAAAACAGTTCACGGTAAAATAATAACACTGTGCGTTAGTTAAAATGCCTTTAAGGAAATGGTTCAAAAGGGGGCAGTAGTCAATATATAAACCTGGTTTTCCGCCCTATTTGTTAATTATGCATAGAAAGTGATTATCTATACTAATATTATATAATAGGCTCCGAAGCTTCGGAAACTCTACTTCGACATACTGGACGAAACTTCTATTTGAAACTGAAAAATAGTACTCGTAGCACATAAACTATGAATTATTACATACTGTAAATAGTTTATGTATTCTATTATCAGTGCTTGCATCTATCTATCATACCTAAGCAACAATCGACAAGATTATTATATAAAAAAAAAGATTGTTTGCAATAGGGAGAAACCAATCAACGCACCAAGCTTTGCGATCGGATGTCGTCGATAAAATAATATTCCCACACGAAGTAACAGGATATCTGTAGATGGGTATTGATAAACGGCAAAACTGGAGGCGCATTCTCACCGATCCATCCATCACTCTCGGCGCGACGGTTATTTCCCGACCCGAAAACGGCCGATTTCCTTTCGGGGCAATGAACGGCAATAGCTTATTCACTATGTACACTTTATTTCGGTTAAGCAACATTATCATATCCATAGTATTACGATATGAATGATACATCACATCTGGCGTCACGGAATAGTTAGGAAAAAGGTTGGATAGGCCTTCGATTTTATTTTTAAAAGAAATGAGGTTTTCAATTCGTGAGAAAGTCTCATCACATTTTGTGTGAATATTATCTGTTTTATCATTTTTAAATAGATTTTTTTTTAAAAGATGCAAAATTAAGATTCGTATTTCGTATTCATACGAGTGAACGATGTAGGTGTGTGAAGGGTTCTATGCTTGGGCGAATTAATGAAAAAGCTGACTCGCTTTAAAATCGATTCTCAAGAAATTGTAACAAACAAAAAATGAATATAAAAATAATTCCTATGTGTACTTAAATATACAATTAAAATTGTTAAATAAAACAAATACATACCCCTTGCGGGTTTCTTAATAAAAACTTGGACGCTATTACAGGATATAATTTAATATATTTTATTTATAATTTTTATTTTAGTCACATATCTTCATAATTATAATATTTATATTTTTAAATTTATACGACTTACATTACATGTTCACAACAGAAGAATTTTTTACGAACTGACATTCATAAAGAGCATATTTGATATAAGTTGTATAATTAAAAAAAAGATGTTGAATGTCAAAGACAATAAATAACAAGGATAATAAATTACATTTTAGACAATGAGTGTTGTGAACAGTTAATAAATCTTTCAACAAATAAGTACTATACGCACAAAGCCGCTGCTGTACAAAATTTTATTATTTTATAAGGAAGTATATACATATAAGTATAAAAGGTAGCTATCTGCAGACAATGAATAATATCATCTTCGCGATGACGAAGCACAAATGTTCTTAAAACCTTTTAATGGGACGAGGGTGGGGGATCTCTGTCGTCACGGAGATTTGCTGCGGAGACAGAAATTGTGTTTGTGCAACACGGTTGAACTAAACTTTAAAGAGCGCATGTTAATATAACTTGAAGGCCTAAACGAATTGTTTAATGAGAATCACTCATTATTGTTATTAGGGAACAAAATATATTTTATAAAAATATTAAATTGCGAATGATAATTTTGTTTAAACCTCTTTTTTCGATAAAAGTTGGTTAAAAGCAATTGTCAAAGTATGTATGACAACTGAACTTATTTCAAATAATATTAATCTCAAAATGAACGCGATTCTTCTCTTTACCTCTCTACCTCAGAATAAGGATACAATTACTTGCTAATTTCTATAGCTGATAGAGTATCCCCAAGATAATCAGTATGTTTAGGCTAAGAACTTGAAGAGGGTGGCAGCGGAATCTACGAATATTACTTATAATTTATAATTTTCCTCTAATCCAATGTTACCCTAGTGTAATAAAATATTAATATATTCATACTCCATCATTACACACACACACGCACGTAAACAAAATAGGCTTTCCAACAGATATCATCTAAATATGAAGATGATATGTTGTAACATCGCCCATTTCAGCTAAAAACAAAAGATTGCGTATTTAGAATAGGGATGACGAATGGGTAAAAAAAAAATGCAATTCTATTTAGTCCGTCAGTCAGGTAATAGGAAAATAATAGATACGTATTTTTTTTACTTCAATTTAACAATAGCTTAAATAACAGGCATTCAAGTTGAGGAGTGGGGGCTCGCTACGTCACAGTTGAGTAGAAAACGTACTATAACATGACGTCATGTGAAATTTCAACTCCATGTAACGCCGTAATTTTATGAATAAAAAAATACATGTTTAATATTCTTTAACACTCAACAAATAAACAAAAATTAGTCATCATCCCTATTCATTCAATATCTGAAAGGAAGATTTTCTATCTTCAACAAGTATTTATACTTTACTCTTTGAAGTATATTTCAATATGAAAATCGTAGATAGTAGGTATCAGTGAGTAAAGTATATATGTAAGGGAAGGTATGTTCATCGATTTCTTCTTGAATTGTGAGCATTGGAAACCAATTTCTACCAAACTAGCTGTTTCCCCGCGAATTCGCCTGCATAAATGATAACCTATGTCCATCGTATATTATGCAGCTTCCTGTAGATGAAAGAGGTTTATAAACCGGTACAATAAATTCAGGGCCTTATTGGACAAAATGATTTCGAGCAAATAAACAAAATCTCTTATTCTAAGACTTTAATTATGTTAAATATTTTTATTTTCATATATATATATAATATCTGTAGCACCTAAAACATTGAATATAAAAAATATCAATATCACTAAAATGCCTGAAATAACTTTTCATAAAAGTAGAACAAACTTCAAAGTGATAAATAATACTTTACTCAAAAGGGGCTTATTCAATAAAATGCTATAGAATTCGTGCGCCTGTCATTTAATTAATAGCCTACAGAAAACTTCCGCCAAAATCTATGACAAAAATTGAGCTGACCCCACAGAGAGACAGGTTCTGATTTAATCGACTTGGTTTACGTTGATTTCATAACTTTTTTTGTACACGTTATGTTTTTGATGGGATCTCATTTCTTTTTGTTGGTATATGTATAGTTTTCCCATTTTTCTTTTCGGGAATTATAGCTAGAGCCTCAGTTATGGGCTTTCTCAAAATTCTCAATGTTGATGTATTGTTTTTTGATATATTTTAGACTTATAAACAGTTTGGGTCGGTCGTTCTCGTAAGCGCCACATACGCTTGACTAATAAATATAGCTTGACTGCATCTAAATACCGAAGAACCAACATATGATCTATGAGTCAGTCAGTGACAAAATTATGGATTTTTAACATGCAATAACTCTTAAAGTAACTGTTAAAATTTAATATTATTTACAAATATGCTTCGTTATGTGCTGCCCTCTTGGTCACTGAAATATTAAGCTTATATTTGACTTCAAAACAAAGTTACAGGGCGTCAAAAATGGCCTGAGTGGCTTCGACAAAAGGATGGTATATATTTACTTTTTGCTCCACTTGGCGGAAGATAAATAAAGTTAGTCCCATAAATAACGTTATTGTTCACTTATTAATTTAATATAACTATAAACTTCTTTGATTATCGAAAAATTGGTGTCAAAGTGTTTCAGTAATATTTTATAAAATCGCTTCTTCACTTCGCACCCGCTTCCGCTGTCACTGAGTTCGCAGCTTATTAACATGGAAAAAAAATCTTTGTTTTCCTGCAGAGGTTTTTCTTATTATATAAAGGCCAAGATTACGAATTGCCCATTGTGTAATGTTTCTGAATACCCCGAGGCAGTAATTAGGGCCATGTATTTTTTTCTTCCGAGTGAATATATATATATAACGAGTGATGTTATATGAATACAACACAACATAATCGTAATAAGACTTTTGAATATACACTGTATGAGAGTAAGAAAAAAATAAAGATTTTTATTTTGTTTCATCATCATCATCATCTTCGCCAGCCCTTTTACGTCCCCACTGCAGGGGCTCAGGCCTTCCTTATGGATGGTTAACGAGGATGGGCCATGACCCTCCACGCTGGCCCAATGTGGATTGGAGGGTATTAACGATTGCAAATGCAGCCGGGACCAACGGCTTAACGTGCCTTCCGAAGCACGGAGTAGCTCGAGATAATAATTTTTTGGTCACCCATCCCGTGACTGACCCTTGCGAAAGTTGCTTGACGATTACGATCGCGGGCCCCGGCGCTTATCCACCACGCCACCGAGCTACTCGTATTTTGTTTAGTGGGACGTTATTAAAACATAAGAGGTCTGTTGTTAACTGACTTTATTTTTATTTCGAAAGTACCTGACATCTTCCTTTAGAAGTATATGAAAAAAAATTATGACAGTTATGATATCAATACATATAAATAATGCAATGAATTTTACTAATATTATAAAGAGGACCGATTTTCAAAAGCCCTTCACCTACGGGTAGCTACAACATAGGGGGTTAACATCGGCTATAATTTACGTGTTCGAAGTCGCGGGACAATAGCTAGTTAGTAATAAAGAATCTGTGAATACCTACCATTCTTTATATACCGTATATTTATTTGATTGTCCGCTGTCTATCTTATCAGTTCACATGCATAAAAATACATAACGAAGCCCTTTCTCCATTTATTCCAGATTTAGTGGGACGATAACACGGACGCTAATAAAGCACAGAGATCTGTTCTGTGTTGGTAACTGATTTTATTTTTATTTTGAATCTACTTGACAATTTTAACATTATATTACTAAGAAATATAAGTAATAGAGAATGATGGTTTCTGTTTCAGCAATTTCAGTCGGTATTTATGTATTACTAGCTTTCGCCAGCGGCTTCGCTCGCGTGGACCCTAGGGAAATGTTTAGTGGGATAAAAAGTATCCTATTATCTAAGTCAGCTAACACCCTATCTGTATACCAAATTTCATCAAAATCCGTTCAGTAGTTTCGGCGTGATTGACGTACAAACATCCAAACATCTAAACATCCAAAAAAAAACAAACTTTCACATTTATAATATTAATAATTAAGCTTTATTAATAGGATAAACTTGACAGGGTTTAAAGAACTGAATTGTACAAAGATCGGCTTATTTTAAGCGTCTAATAAAATTTTATTAATTCCTACTACGATCTCGACAAAACAATATTGTTTTTAACCCTGCTAATGAATGAATGGTTTTGCGAAATTAGCTATTTGCGAAAAAATAATCCACAGGTTATTTATGTCTATCTGAGTGCAACAAAATCGAGTAATTTCACTTGAGCGAATGATTTTGGAATGACGTCACAAAACTTCCAACAGAAACAATATCAAGCTTGGTATAAAGGTAAGATTAGTTAGTCCTACACTAGAGATAGCGGTAGGTGGCCGGTTGGCTATTACAAATACACATCTTATTAAAGTACAATTAAGCTGACGTGAAAGGAAATTTTGAAGCTTCGCATAGTAAATCCCTGCTCTATGATCTAATAATAGTCACGTATAAGCTTACCCTTACAAGAAATGGACCACAAAATCATGCAAATATTCAGACTCCCAACCTCATAAAAGGACTGGATATAAGCTTAAGCAAAATTTTAGAGACGTAAAATTATATTTTCGCTTATTTAATCTCGTTACAGTATAGAACTGTGCAAGGGAATAGGCTCATCGCATAAAAGGAACTCGACCGTCATAACTCAAGCATAATTTTGCGGGCAACTTTCATTGTCCTATTTAAGCGCCGGATGTCGTTTGCCACACATAAAATTTCGGTGAACATGACCAATAAATATAAAAGAGAAACACAACCCAAAACCACGCCATCTACGAATTTGTATGACGAAACCATAATAAGAATGAATTTAGAGAGAATTTAGTTTAATCATAATAAACTAAAACGAAATGAATGTAATATAGGAATAAGGCAATAAAATAATCCAGTGATTAATACTTATTTATTTTATTATACAATTCTTGAAGTATGGAAACGGTGCAGCTACATGAATTTTGTTTTAGGCATAGACTTTGTTAAGCTAGGACTTGTAGAGCTAGAGCATGTAGAGTAGAAAGCTTTGCACTACATACATATACTACTCTAGAGCGCTGATAAACAGTTTTATAAGCAATATGAATATTTGGAATTTCATTTTCATATTTGCATTTCATGTCGGATGATATTTTTTTTTGTCAATCGCGTATGATATGTATTGTTTTAATTTTAGGTACATATAAGATAGTAAACATCTTTATCTTCCTTACTTACATAATTACATAAAGGGAAGTATTTTATAAAATTCTATCTCTGAGAACCTTTGAGTCATATTAATTATTAGCATTCTTTTCAACTCGATCCCTTCAGTGATTTGAGCTGCGCGTTAATAGATTAATCAGTCACCTTGCCTTTTATAGGTAAGTAACTGTATACCGCGACTTCGCCCGTAACCAACGTCACCTGCATAAAATTGGTTCAGTATTTTCGGTGCCTATTTAATGCAATCAATCAAACTAATCTTTCTTATAGATAACTACAACAAACATAATGTATATAGTATGTATAATTGTATATAGGTATTATATATGTTTATATATGTATTATATTTTATATGATAATTTTTATTATATTATAGTATATGTAGGTAAATTATAATAATTAAATTATAATTAAGTATATAACAATAGGGATGATGACTAATTTTTGTTTGTTTGTCCGTCAGGTAGAGTGTTAAAAAATATTAAACACGTATTTTTTTATTTTTTTCGTAATCATAAAATTACGGCGTTACATTAAGTTGAAATTTCGCATGACGTCACGTTAGAGTACGTTTTCTACTCAACTGTGACGTAGCGAGCCCTCACTCCTCAATTTTAATGCCTGTTATACTATTTCTTGTTAAATTGAAGTAAAAAAAAATACGTATCCAATATTTTTCTATTATCTGACTGACGGACTAAATAGAATTGCATTTCTTTTACCCAGTCATCATCCCTATTGTCAATTATGTATATTTATAAATTGTTTATTTGTACACCATCCACTTACCCATCATTAGGTCTTTTATATTTAACTCCATCCCAAGGTTGCCTGGAAGAAACCACTTTTAGTGATAAGGCCGCCAATTGTACGTCTCCTGTTTTTGTCATATAAGTGTATATTGTCTTTGTGTGTGCAATAAAGAATATTCTATCTATCTATAATTATAACATTTTCTCATATTTATGGTTTACACAAACAAAATGTATGTTAATAAATACATCCGTAACATTTTTCGTACTTTAAAACGTGAAACGTAATAATAACTGAACTACACAAAGGTCACTGTATTGTTACGCACCTAACGACAAGGACAAAGATAGTGTCCTTGGCATTGCTCAACCTTGGCCTACGCTACCGAATAACTTATAACCTTAGGGATGCCACCCACATAAATATTATTTGCGGACATTCGCACAGTACTTAATCGAGCTTTTGGTTCTAAAAAGTATAGTTAACACAATTCGATTCAGTTTTTTTAAATTTTTGTTTCTGAATGTATTTTCTACCATTTCTCGTATTAGTTTACGTCTAAAAGAAACATCAAATAGGTGTTAGGAAAAATGGACTATTCACACAAATGAGTTTCATCAATTCCATTGATTTGAATGAGGCTTTTCTTTACATTGACTTTGATTTAGTATAACATTATTTAAAGTGTTCAGGTTTTGAGGTGTCAGACGATTGATTATATGTATACATGTGTACATATCTATAAACTGGAAATAAGAATTTACTTTCTTTTAAATTTAGTAAGTCGGGGAAGTCATTTAATTAATAATAAATAAGATAATAAGACGTGAATTGTAAGTAGTTTTGAATTAATGTATCACGTATATTTGAAGACATTTCAAGGTCCATAATATAGGTGTTTAAAGCCACTTAATTTTATATCTGAACAATAATTGTCTATATAAATTTTAGACAATTAGCCAGTTGCACAAACGTCTATTAAAATGTAATTAGCGACATTACCGATTCAAATTTGATTTTCATTAGAGCTTAAAGGCGTCATTAAACCTTAATGGATGTTTGTGCAAGTGACCGAATGTTACATAAATTGGGCAGATTCCAAGATGAGTAAATTAAAGTCTCCGTATTAAGGGAGTATCGGAGACAACGAAATTTACCATAACACCCAGACCAATGACAATATAGAAAAGTACATTTTGTACATTGATCCGACCGGGAATCGAACCCGTGACCTTACGATGGCTACGCCTTGATACCGGCATGCAAACCAATTAGGTATAGTTTATGTGGATATACGTATATGATCTTGTTTAATATTTATTTTATTTGATTTCAAGGAGTCCTTTCTAGACGTTTCAACCTAAGAATAGTTAATGCCATGTTGCTGTTAAGAGGAAAGATTAAAAAAAAATCATTTTTTTATATTTTTATAGTATAATTATTAATAATACAATTTAATTCGATTGAGAAAAAAACATATCAAATAAAATTTTAAGAAAATTGCTTTACTGTAACATGAATTTATAACATTTCTTAAAGAAATATGTAAATAATAGGACAAAAATTAATTACACGAGTATTACATGCGTTCTTGATTATTATAAGCAATTTGATCCGTTTTAGATCTATAACTCATTAGGTTGCCATGGCCTCGACACCAGCAACGTCGCCAATCAAAACATGTCAAATTGCATTACAACGTTGTCAACTCTATCTGATTGGGGACGTTATTAAGAAACGGAGGCGTATACACACGGTAGTATATAAGCGCCGCGGCCCGCGATCGTAGTCGTTAAGCAACTTTCGCAAGGGTCGGTCACGGGATGAGTGACCAAAAAATTTTTATCTCGAGCTACTCCGTGCTTCGGAAGGCACGTTAAGCCGTTGGTCCCGGCTGCATTTGCAGTCGTTAATACCCTCCAATCCGCACTGGGCCAGCGTGGAGGGTCATGGCCCATCCTCCTTAACCATCCATAAGGAAGGCCTGAGCCCCTGCAGTGGGCACGTAAAAGGGCTGGTGATGATGATGATAAACACTACTATTTCAAACAGTAACGATGCCAATTGTCATACTAAACTCTTCTGACATCTGCTTTGGCGGCTAGTTCTGTCATCTCATGGATGTTATTATTTTACGCAGTATGCCATCGTCTATCTCTATGTATCTCACACATTTAAATGCGAAACGTGAGAAAAATATGATAGTTAAATAAAACAACTTTTAAAGAGTTTGTATTTAGTTTTATTGACGTTTCGGACCCTTTATAGGTTCCGTGTTTACATACGACTTAGGTGTTTATTGTCTTTTTAATTATGAGTATACCTTAAAAACAATACTATTGGACACATTCATAATACAATATATATATATATATATATTTTTTTTTGAAAATACATTCGACTTATTTATTTAGCCCTGGCTACCGTAATCTACCACCAGTTCCAAATTTAGGAGTCTTGTCTGAAAAGAACTGGCGAAACAAACTTTGACAAGAAAGCTCCCTTTTATTTAATATTTACAGAATGAACTAACTTTATCTTTTAGTTTTGCAATGTGTGATCTGGATTAAAATTTTATTTGACGAATTACTGGATCCCAAGCCAGTTTATCTCGAAAGAAAAGAAATCTAGATGATAATTTTCGAGTTTTGTGTTCTAAGTCCTCTTAACACGTACATTATTGTGTAGAACAGTCGTAAACTGGCTCGACGTGACTCTGATTGTACATGTCCAATTACTCTACACCGCTCACTTGGCTGTATTATTCGTATTAACATCCTTATGTCGTATTTTGAGAGTTACCTAACTCTATTCTTTTTCCTAGGGCGAAGCGACAGGGTTACGATTTTGGCCGTTATGTATGTAACAATGTACATCTGCTCCCTTATAACTTCGAAATTACTCATCGTAATGGACAAAAGAGGTATTATTAGAAGCGTCTTAGTTGTCCGCTTGTTATAGGCTATGTGGCGTTAACAGAGCCCTCTAGAGATCATAAAGTAAAAACTAAAAAAAAATATTATTTAATCATTACATGTTGGGTATCAAATGAAAGGGCTTGATAAGCATATTTCAAATATATATAATGATAGTTTTTGCTTGCGATTTTGTTTGAGTACAACCGAAAATTAATTAAATAACAAAAAAATTAGTTCAAAAACTAAAACCAAAGGATAGCGTAATCGTATGCTACTGATAATAATAAAACAAACTGTTGTTCTTTCGTCATCACTATTATAATATAGCTATCGCCATAAAATAAATTTCTTTTTAGTTTTTGAACTATTTTTTTTTTTAAATTCTATGATCAATGGAGGAAAAAAAGTGATTTCATAAAGTAAGTTGTGCGTTACACATAATTAATACATATTGATATGGTTATTCATTTGTCATCTTAAATATAGAAAACAATACTAAAATACCTATTCATATAAAAAAGGTAATAAATCATATTATCTGCCTACACACATACACACCCACACATACATAATCACATAGATATGCTTAATGTTATAATTATTGTGGTATGCAGGGTGGAAGATGCTGACAGTTGTATTATGTACACAGTTCATACTTCTAATTTAAAAAATGTATATGTATAATTTAAGATAAATAAACTTATTATATTTGAACAATTTTTTGCACACTGAAAAAATATTCTTAATGAAAACTGCTTAAAAAGTCCACTTTATTCATCTCTCTCCGAAATGAGACTCGAACCCATAACCATGAAGTTTGGGTGGAGTGGCTGAACATTGATTAAATAAAAAAGTAACAAGTCCTGTTAGTTCCTGGGTAGCTCAGTGGTTAGAGCAGTCAACCGGATTGCCAAAGTCAGTCTTCGAGTTTTTCTTTATCGTATCTTAGACTAGAAACACTCATAAAGAATTTTTAATTTTTTTTTTTAGATAAAGATTTTTTTTCCCGCGCTTCGTTTCACAGTTGTTTGGTACACGCGCCGCATAGTGTAGCGTAACCTTGGCATTCGGACTCTTAACACCCGGAGCCCTATTTCGAAATCATTCGTGAAATATCTTTTTCTACGAATTAAGTCATACTCCATTTCTTAGTCACATGACAATTAATTCAGCGCTTTTTAATAATACAATACGGTATTGTCAACATTATGCGAAATTATTGAGTTTTATTCATTTAAGCAGAAAATTTATTAAGACGCTATATATGTTAACGCAGCAAAAACTTTATTAATTTTGAATGTATAGAAGTACATTTTTGTCATAACAGTAGGAGAAAGTCGTTTCATTAAAGTTTGTGTCTCTAATGAACCGAATATTACCAAACGTGGGCGTTACTCGGAATAAAACATGAAATTCTTATGTCGAATGACAATACTAATAAATTACAACACGAATGATTCAAAATAGAACTCCTTGGTTTAAATATCAATTGCCAAACAAATTCATGGTTGCCAAACATAATATTGACATTAGTGATCGATTGAAAGTTTTGTTTACTATGATCGAATTTGTGCGTAAAGTATAATTGATTATTATTTATTTATTTATTACGAACGTGATTACTAATCCGTGACAAATGAAAGGCTAGCATCGGTTAACTATTTCATTAATAATTAGACATATTTCTCGCTAATATTTTTTTATGACATATTTCATAAAAATAGCAGAACAATTTTACGCTTTTTACTGTTGTATTTTTAGGATTATATTTAGTATGAAAGGAAAACGATACTCATAAATGATCGATTACGCGGTTGTCCGTAATTATCAGCTGATTTTCTTCTCCGAAATAGATTGTATTAAAATTTGTACACATAGGTATTTGAAACAAGGTGAATTCTTTTGGGGTAGAAAATTAAAAAAAAAATGTTTTGAATAATTTACTATGTTCATATCAGATGCAAGGGCTCATTGTGAGGTTTTCCAAGGCTCAGAAATTTGATTTGCCTCTCATGGTTACTACGATGGCTCTTGTAAATATGCATATACGACGCCCGCTGGGGCCTCCCTTAAATAGTTCCTATCTACGACGATAGGTCGTGCACTGCCCACATTCAGCGGTTTCCCGCAACCTTTATAAGCTCATTTATCCCCTTGTGGGGGGCCTACCCATTGAACATCGTCCGGTATGCGGTCGCCATTCCAGAACCATTCAGTTACAACTTCTAGCTAAGTATCACAGCCCACAGCCACATCAGCTGAGAAAATTTACGAGCATCATTCTCAACTCTTCATTCTTAATTCAACTACGTAAAAAAAACACTAAGCATTGTTCCCTCCATCTCCGGTTGGGTGACCTTGAGCTTTCTTATGAGACGCATAGCAAATGACAAGGATTCGCTTCCGTGAGTTGACAACGACACTCTTTGGTTGAATAATTTCGTCTTGAGGCACAGGTATACATACAGTTTCCAAAAAGGTTTGAGAACCGCCGTTAAAGAGTTTTATAAGATTATTTCATTTTTAGAAAATAATAATAAATTGCCAATAAAATTCTCAGACAAGACCACACGTACACGCCACTCCATTTTATTTCACTTACTCACATCCAAAACAAAATATAGCTAAATGTGCGAAGATAAAACTCGACGAGAATAATAATTAAAAAGAAACAACTCTCTTGATAACAACAATACGCATATTCACAATAGAAAATAATACAAGTACCTTCGCCTGAAGTACAAAAGAAATGTAGGTACCTACACAATGAATAAAATACACCAGTGGGCATTTTGCCAACGTGGAAAAATAACGAATTTTAAAATGGAAATTGCTATAACAAGCTCCGAGAACGGCGATGTAGTTTCGTTGGTTCTTTATTATATCTATATTATTTTTAAATCAGTTCTTAACTTGGATAGCGACCGAAATATACAAATGAAGTTCGGAATCCTGACGTTTCATTATCTATGATTGTTTATAAATATAATAGGATTATCTTATATTTTCACGAGCACTCTCATTACGTAAAACTAATTTTAACGGATAATATAAACGCCTTTGTATCGGTCAAAGGTCCAAGTTATATTTAAAAACAGGATTAATTAAAAGTCCGTTTTTTTCCAACTTTTATCATTGTTACAATTGCAGTACATGTTACATAAATAGATTATGGTGCTAACAGCATTTATTGAAAATTATTCTTAATAGATAATGCTTAAAAATCCACTTGGCCCCCGGCACCCTGAGTGAATGAGACAAGTGCTTGAAAGATTCGTCAGTCCTATTAGGTCCTGGGTAGCTCAGTGGTTAGAGCAGTCGCCCGGATTGCGAAAGGTCGTGTGTTCGATTCCCATCTCAGGGCGCCAGGGACCAAGCGGATTTTTTAAGCATTTTGTATTAAGAATAATTTTCAGTATGGCATTGTGAATACAAAATTTACCAAAATATAATATATCAATACTTTTCGCGACTCGGCTCGGTGTACTCATGCATATGGATAAATTTTAAAGCGCGCAAAACGTCAGCCAATCAGAATGATTCAAGTATCAATCAAATCATTGAGTGGTCCATCGATATTTACGTGCCTAACCCTCATCGAGTGTAAGATTAGATAATATAATATCAGTGTAAGTATTAAAACAATACTCGACAAATGAGCGTGCATGAGCCGATTTCGTTTGCACCAATAGCATACTGTTACAACGTGCACGAACTTGTTTTTTTTTTTAAACTAGTTTTACCGCACTGTGTTTATTTTATATAATAATATTTATTTATTATAACAATCACTGTTACTTTTCGCCTTTACCACTACTTTCTATTGTTATGCACGATTAAAGATTTCGCGTCGCGGAGACTTGTTCTAAGAGTTTCTTTGCTGAAAGCCAACCGGCAGGCAGACACCGGGTCCGTAGTTGGGCAGCAACTCCACAATCAGGACAAAGACTAACTAAATTATTAAAATTGCGAGTTTTAATACACAAATATTGCTGATGACAAAAATCAATAAATGCTATTTGGTAAAAGTGTATAGTAAGTGTAAGTGTAGTAAGTGGGTTGTAACAGTACGAACACGACTCGCGCGCAATCACAAAACTTTTGCGTCCCCACTGCAGAAGCTCAGGCCTTCCTTATGGATGGTTAAGGAGGATGGGCCATGACCCTCCATGCTGGCCCAATGCGGATTGGAGGGTATTGACGACTGCAAATGCAGCCGGGACCAACGGCTTAACGAGCCTTCCGAAGCACGGAGTAGCTCGAGATAATAATTTTTTGGTCACCCATCCCGTGACCGACCCTTGCGAAAGTTGCTTAACGACTACGATCGCGGGCCGCGGCGCTTATCCACTACGCCACCGAGCTACTCTAAAGATGGAACACAAAAACTCAACTCGATTTGCTACATTATCATCTAACAAAATCACCTGTCGTAACACCACTACTGAATAATGCATAGCCCTAACGATGACGTCGCCGTGAAAATTTTCAATGGGAAAACTTTTCATAAACTCAGCGGTTATCAAGGTGTCATTGAATATTTATGAGTGTTCATAGGAATAATCGCCGGCGCTCTCGTCAGCGGGTCAGATAATTTGAATAAGTCACTTCAAATGTTTCAACATTTCCTTTTGACGAGTCGTTATCGGAGTGTGGTATATTTAAATTTCTACACTGTATTTGTCACAGATCAGAAATATATAGAATTATAAGTGTCCACTCTCGATTATCACGCGATTTAAACCTAATCAGTAACATTTTATAAAATGTCCTGCATAAATAATTACAAAGTTATCTATAAAATTAATAGAACAAATAAAATCTTATCGTAATTATATAAGGGACTGTTTTTATCCAAATTATATTATTTATATAATAATTGTAAATATGGTAACATTTTGATTTCATATACAAACTTCCACCCCCATTTTCATTTCTTTATGTGCTATTTTTTGGGATAAAATATAGGCGTAGAATAAAACAATTTTTAAATACGGTCCAGTAGCTTCGGAGCCGATTCATTGCAAACAAACATACAAACAATAAAATCTTCCCTCTCTGTGATATTAAGTACTGGCTTTCCGCCAACGTGATCCCTAGGGAACTGTTTTGGATATCGATCTATATTATGACACTGATACAATCATATACATGATAATTAATAGTAAACAATGGTTATATGGCAACGTTTTAATTCCCGATACTATGTTTCACTCCCATTTCTATTCCTTTTTTTGCTGTTTTTCGGGGTAAAATATAGCCTTTGCTTACCGCATATGACGCAGCTTCCCACAGATGAGAGAATTTTTGAAATCAGACCATTATTTTCGGAGACTATTCGATGTAAACAAACAATTAAAACTTTCCTCTTTATAAAATTAAGTATAGATAGATAAATATATTTTTTTTGCATTTCCGATATTGAGTAAAAAAAAAGTCTGTTAACCCGCGAGCACTCGCGCTATGAGCATTTTGCTCACAGTAAATTTGAAACACGCGCCATTTTGTCAAAATTATGCGTACGGGCATCGTTCTTCCGATAGCTGAGTTTTAACCCCTCCCCCACCCCTGGATACGGTTCACATTCCGCCGGTTAAGCTAATTTATAAGTGCTCTTGCAAGTTTGATGTGATTGTGTATGGTGTTACTCATCTCAATTTTGTCGCGCCCTTAAAAATATATGATTTTAAGTAAAAAATCAAGAAAACAATTAAAAGTGCTAATAATTTAAAATAGTTTTTAGACTGTAATTTTCAAAGGTAGAGCAGTTTTAGATTTTGTATACATTATTAAAATCACAATCAAGTCAATAATCGGGTAAATTTTGGTACTTAGATTTAAAATACTGAATTTGTATTAATTAACAGTTGAGGTTATCTTTACCGAAAGTCATCTTTCAAGTATAATACTACACTCGAGTAACGACAACGGCAGTATCCAAGAGTGTTGTGAGGTCTTTGGTGATTTAAAAGAGGCACTACGCACTTAGCGAAGTCATTTACCTTCTGCGGAGGGTAAAATAACGCTTTCAGCTTTACCTTTAAACATTGAGCTTAGGGTTCTAAAGAAAGTTATTGAAATCCTTAATCTTTAGTCGAATAGTTAAGTATTCGTACGAAATATAATCTATAAAGTAAAAATTAATAATATAATAAATTATTATTATATTATTAATTTTTACTTTATAGATTACTAAATTTTTACTTAATAGATGAAATTTTACTATAAATTTTTGGGACCGACATTCTATGAAAAAAGAGATAGTAATCTATAAAGTAAAATTTAATAATTTATTATATTAATAATTTAATAATATAATAAATTATTATTATATAATATAATAAATTATTAATATAAAATTAATAATATAATAATAATTTATTATATTATTAATTTTTACTTTATAGATTACTATCTCTTTTTTTAAATTACTATCTCTTTTTTCATAGAATGTCGGTCCCAAAAATTTATAGTAAAATTTCATCAAAATCAGCCGGAGTAGAGTCCCCAGTTCGCGCTGGGATGCCGCCGCCGATGAATGTTGTCGTGTCCCGTGCGCCCGCTACACCTCCGGCGCGCGAGAGGAGGACGCTGTTCTACTACTAAATATCTATTTGTAGTTTATATCGTAATAAAGTAATTTTTGAATAAAAAATACTGAATTAATAATAAACCTTCTTATTACCTAATCTTCCTATATTGTTATGGAGTGACTGAAAATACAATATAAAAAATATTATTGTGGGTATACATTAAGTAATTTAGAATAAGAGAGTTTTTCAACTTTATACATATTTAAATAAGACGATTTAATGGGAGTTTTAAATATAACATCTTTATTGATATTTTTTTTTTAATAATGGCGTCTGTAAAATGGTGCTTGGATCCGTGAATCGAGAAATTGTACTGTCAAAACTTTCACTTTAAATTAAAAGTAAATCTTATACGGCACATAGGGAAAGGTAATATACCATTTATTAGTTTTTCCCTTAGTATAATATTTTTTGTTAATAAATCAGAATTATCATCTTCTCCGTCCGAGCTACTATCAAAATAAAACTACCAAAATCGAAAAATCTTTATCAAAGTCTTCCTCATCACAATTTTATATGGAACCGTTTTGATATTCTGCTAACGTGAAATTCACACAATTATATATACTTAGTGTTAGAAATATTTAATGGTGTCATTGAAGAGTTTCCTACAGCTTATATTCTTACCAAAACCTTTATATCATAATCTTACAAAACTGCTGTACAAACTTTTACTATATATCAGAGTTATACAACGTATGTAGAGTTTGGTGTTGCTACACTCTTATCTAACTCCGTTGTAGAACTAATAACGTCACTAAAGTTGAAATACAGCCTTATGATTTATAAGGGTCGCCAATATAGAATATTTATAGCAATAAGAGATACAGTGAGTTCATGAAGACCTTTTTAAATGCTTTTGACGTTGCAGGCTGTAACAGGCTTTAATGTCATAAGTATATAAGCAGCCAATGCTACTGCAATAACTGTAGATAGATTGTAATTGCGTTATTTACGATTCTAATACCACCACAGGAGTTAAGGTTATCTTATAAGTAAACTGTACCACCACCTTTAGTGATAACCGAATCTATTATAAATCAATAGTATTACTCTAAGCTTTAAAATAACCTGCAACCGGCGCCTAATTGTTTGTTGGGACATTGAGGATCCGTCTTTTAGGGCCGATGATATTGAAAGCGATCGAAGCAGTGAAAACAGTCATCATTTCACTGATACCGAACAATCTTCATCAGAAGTAGAAGGTGAAGTTTCTTCAATTTCATCGGGGAACCAGCTGTGTTATATAGCCAAAAATAGAAGTACAAAGTGGAACTATAATCCGATTTGTTCTAATGTGGAACAAATCGGTAAAGGACAAGAGCTCATAATATTGTTGAAAAACAACCTGGGGTAAAACCAGTGGCTAAAAGTATTAATACTATAATGGAATGTTTTAACCTTTTTGTGAGTGAAGAAATACTGAATGATAGTGTTAGATTTACAAATACCCACATCAGAAAAATTAAAGCAAAAGCAAAGACTTTGATATTGTAGAACTAAAAGCATTTTATACATGGCTGGTATAAAAAAAACGAATCACTTAAATTTGAAAGAGATGTGGGACAAAGATGGCACGGCTCCTGATATTTTTAGAGCTGCAATGAGCCGCAATAATTTACTTTTTTTGATGAGAACTATAAGGTTTGATGATATAAACTCTCGCTCGGAAAGGGAAAAGTATGATAATATTGCTCCAATTCGTGAATTATTCGAATCTTTTATCGCAAAGTGTCGCAACTGCTAATTACCAGGTTGGAGAAAATGTCACTATAGACGAATTACTGGAATCGTTCCGAGGACGATACAAATTCCGTATGTATATAGCAAACAAGCCAGCTAAGTATGGTATAAAAGTATATGCTTTATGTGATTCCAAGAATTTTTATTCTAGTAACTTAGAAATTTACCCGGGGAAGCAACCAAACGGTCCATACAAATATGATAATACTGCATCTGCAGTTGTAAAACGTTTATCACAAGATATTCTGAATACAGGCAGAAATATTACGGCTGACAATTATTTTACATCGATACCACTGGCTGATGAATTACTAGCTGCACGTACTACTATCGTAGGTACACGCAGAAAGAATAGAGAAATTCCACCATTTTTTCTTGACATCAAACAAAGACCAAAACCTAGTAGTATCTTTGGTTTTCACAAGGGCAAGGTTTTGGTGTCTTACGTACCAAACAAAAAGAACAAGAATAATGTTCTTACGATAAGTACACTTCATAACGATGACCGAATCGATTCAACTACCGGCGTTAACGCAAAACCCGAAATTATCACTTACTATAACCAAACAAAAGGAGGCGTTGATGTTGTGGATCGACTTAAAGAAGAATATTCTGTTGCAAGGGTAGCATGTAGATGGCCGCTGAGATTATTTTTCACGACCATAAATATCGTCACATTGTCTCATTCTAAACAGAAAGGGTAAGATAATTATTATTAATATTGTAAAAACCGTAAAAAGACTTAAAATAGTCTAAAATTATTTTGTGGAAATTTCTGATCAAGGATTGTTATATTTATCAAACGCATGGTAGTATGCGTAATGTTATTTTTCTTATTTTGTAAAAAGGTATGGAAAACATTTTGTAGCATTTTTTGTGGTCTCAGTTTTAGTAGGGATTAATTGAGAAAGTCTGTTAACTAGTTGTTGAAGGTTGGAGATTCGGTAAGTAAATTTGTTGATGGATCCCCAATGTCATATACTTTGTAAAAAAAATAAAAATAATAATAGTAATATTGCATGTGGTATTTACCTGTAATTGTTTGATACATTTCTTCTTGTGAGCTAAATCTAGTTATTAAGGTATGTAATAATGTATTAAATGTTGGTAAATCAAAATAAATAAAAAAAAAAAAACGCAAAACCCGAAATTATCACTTACTATAACCAAACAAAAGGAGGCGTTGATGTTGTGGATCGACTAAAAGAAGAATATTCTGTTGCAAGGGTAGCATGTAGATGGCCGCTGAGATTATTTTTCACGATCCTAAACATAGCCGGAATCAACAGTCAAATAATTTACAAGGAAAACACGAATATAGTCATAACGCGCAGAGATTACTTGAAACTACTAGCTCTTCAACTAATACAGCCGCATATTCAAGAAAAAGCACCTTTGAAAAACATTGTATATCCTCTACAGCAAGTGATTAAACGTTTTAAACCAGATTCTGAGATATCAGGACAAGAAAAACCAAATGGGCTCTGCGCGGTTTGTCCAAGGCGCATAAACCGCAAAACCAAAAAGTGCTGCATTTACTGGCAAATTTTTTTATGTAACGTGCATAGTCATACATTATGTGATATGTGTAAAGCTCGTATATATGATGAGGATTAATTATTCCTACACATTTAAGTTTTTGTTTGAGAACATTTTAATTTGTTTTTTTTTTCCGCAGACTGCCTTAAAAGACTGGTAAATTAGTTAGTATGATTGTTAATTAAAATAAAAAAATATTACTGTTGAAAAGGTTTGAAGTATGTGTTTTTTACATTAAATAAAGTGTATTTTATTTAATTAAATAAAAATATTAGCTGGTAAAACCTGCATTAAATGTTATTAATAAATGTTATTTATAAATGTTATTAACATTTATAACTTTCACTAAAAAACGGAATCCTTTATTATTTCCCTATAACATAAACAAATGTAAAGTGCAGCGTCAAGATTTAGTGAAGGATCCGGTATATGGCTGGACTCTAAATTAACATACAAAAACCATTATGACAGCATAATCTCAAAAGCTAACAAAGCACTAGGTTTTATATGCAGAATGACAAGGCCGTCTAGAAGGGCAGATAGTATTATTACATTATTTACGTCTTTAGTTAGGAGCATTCTTGAGTATTGTTCTATACTTTGGAGTCCTTACTACCACAATCATACTGATAGGATTGAATTCATTCAGAGGCGCTTTTTGCGCTTTCTAAGTGCGAAATTTGGATTAAGACGCAAGCTATCTACCTACGAGACGAGCTTCAATTATTTTTCTTTAAAATCACTTAGTCACAGACGTAAGATGGCCGAATATTGTACTTTGTATAAAATTGTCAACGCCAAATGGGATGCAAGTGAGTTGCTGGGTCATTTCTCGCTAAGAATTGGTAGTGCTCGAACGCAAAAGCTGTTTTCCTTACCTATAAGTAACAACAATGTAACTTTTAATGATCCAGTTTTTCGCATGTGTAGAGCTTACAATAATATTAGTAAAGACTTGGACATTTTTTCCCAAAGGTTACCCATTTTCTTGCGCACGTGTGATCTTAAAATAAATTCATAATATTTGCCTGTGTTGTCTAATATAAGTTGTATTCTTGAAGTGTTGTGCGTAGCTATAACCGGGGGACAAACTTAGTGCTATACTATAACATTTTGTAATATTCTATTGTATGGTTTGTTTTCTGTAGCTGTGCCTTTTATAAATAAATAATAAAAATTATAAACGTGAGCAAAATGCTCTACGCGCGAGAGCTCGTGTAATTTTTAAAGTGGGTGCTGGCGGGTTAAATTCGTCTCGTCTTCTCTTCTCACACTTAATAGATACAAAGTCACGTTCACCAACGTAAGTTCCATTCCGGCTGCCGTTTTTGTGTTCACCAGATGCCATTGGTGAGTGAGCTTCTGATATTTATATTACAGTGTGGGTCAAAATCAAGTCACCTTCAATTGGACATTCTAGAGTGTATTGCAGCTCCGAACCGTATCGGAAACGAGCAAAAAAACACATTTGTTGTATGGGAGGCCCTCAAATATTTGTTTAATTTTAAATTAATTATTTACGAGTATTTTTAAATACATATTTAGTAAATTTATCAAGCGTCTACCTGTTGTCGGTATCAATATCGAGCAAAAACAAGCAAAAACAAATCACGTTCGTTGTATCGGAGTCCCCTTAAATATTTATTTCATTCTGGTTTTTAATATTTGTGTTGCAGCTTCAACATAAATACATCATCTATAAAAATTTCAACTGTCTAACTTTCACGGTTCATGAGATACAGCCTGGTGACCGACAGACAGACAAGCAGCGAAGTTTAATATGTTTCCCGTTTTACCATTTGGGTACGGAACTCTGAAACCGTATAATTCTATCTTATAATTATGTAGTGAATGTTTTCATTAACCGCCACAAAGAGTGACAGTGACATATGTATTCCAACGAGTTCGCAAGCATGTATACCGCTCTCCCAAAAAGTTTCTTTTAAGATTTGTAATGAGTCTTTTGTCGATCCTCCAGTCAAGGTCTCTTGAAACTCGAAAGGAGATCTTGTCGTACAAAAGGAAATATTACGAAAATGTAATATACCTACAGAGATAAAATGTGAAGCCGGTCATGGCAGGGAAAGAATTGAAAATTGGTAAAAACTTCAAATAAATATTGTATTAATATATAGTAGGTAGTTAAAAGTACTATTAAATATGTACTTAGTAATAACTATACTAATTTCATTAAAAACTAAATAACTTAATAAAATAAATTGTCTCAATGCTATATTTGTAAGTTAAATTGTAATGGAAAATTAATAAAAGTAATTAAAGTCAACAAGCTATGATTCTTAGCAACCAACTTTCACACTCTCTTACTATCTACACGTTAACATCACGAATCTTAACCATCGGCACTGGGTCCAACAATTCATGAGGATTCTCCATGGAGGGGTGTAAAATAAATGAGTTAAATTAAGAGCCACTACTGGCTCACAGACTACGTTCTGGACATATTTCTAAAGTTTGGATACCTCATGAACAAAGTAAACTCTCCTACCAATTGTAATACGTTTGGAAGTATTGTGGATGTCTTCTTTATATTGAAGAAATGCGTCAAGAATCTATCTAAGCGAGATAATATAGTTGCAAATTTGAAGATTAATAAATTAGATATCGGATTATTCCAGACCACGTCAAAAGAAGTTTGCAGCTGAAAAACTGGGAGGTTATACGTAATCTAAGTATGGTGATCACGATAAGACTGATATGTAAACTAGGTTTATAAAAGACACTAAAAATATACTTAGATTCATGTGTATACGTTAGAAATTAGAATACTGATAGGCACAACTCAAGCCACGCCACATTTCTCAAACAGCAATTTAATGTAATGCAAAAAACCTTTTTAGGGACTGAAACGACATGAAAAGTGTCACGTAAAATCATTTGTATAGGTCATGAAGGTTCAGAAGTTATCTGTCGGTCCGTTAAACTAGGTATTCACACAAAATCGTTCGGCCCAGAAATTGCTTACGCTACGCCAAAAGAAAATGTATTGAAGGAATGATGGGATTTCGTCTCGGGAAGCTATAAGCCCTCGGTGGTATTCAGTCCAATTGAAATAGTTTGTCTTAGACTTCGTGAATTCTTGACAAAATAGGCATTGGGTATTTTATATATTTTTTTTCCATTTTAAGATATAATAGAAATCCAAGAGTCGAAACGTGTACTGAATTAGCTTTGGTAGATGGGATAGTGATATGCGGCTCCCGGCTTTATTGAACTAGCTTTCCGCGAGCGATTTCTTCTGCGTAGTCCGTAGGAAACTGTTTATTTGGATATCGACTCATATCATGACATGGATATAATTACAATGACAATAATTGAATAGTTAACATTGGTTACTTTTGTGACATTTTAATTCCCACTCCCATTTTCATACTTTTATTTGCTGTTTTTAGGGATAAAATATAGCCTACGTTGAATTTCGTCCATTAGTTTCGGTGCTTATACGACGCAAACAAACAATTAAATCTTTCGTCTTTATAATATCATTATATAGTATTGAATGGAGGAACATACAAGACCATAATTAGATTTCATGACATGTAAATATTGAAACGTATAGTGGTACAATAGAGGGCTGTAATCTAATTGCATATGATCGAAAAGCGTACGACAAAATGTTTACATATGTGCAGTGACCAGAATGGACAAAGTGAATAATGAACGTAGGATAGTGACAAAATCACTGAGGAAAACTGCTTTTGTGTTATGAACATGTGATTATAAGACGAAATAACTGAGTAAAGTACACCTATGGATAATAAGGGTGTACATTTTGAGATGACAGTTGATCCGATCGAGATGAGGCCAGAAATAAACTGTAATATAAATAAATATATATTAGAAAATATCACATACATTATTCTGATTTCAAGATAAGTAGCTAAAGCCCCCGCATTATGGAGTTTCTTAGACAATAAAGAAAGAAAGAAAGATTGACCACACCTGTATGAACAGATACAATGATAATGTATAAGAGAAGAAGGAAAAAAAAACAAAAAAAAAAAACAACATTTTCAAGTAGTAACAGAGTGGTCAACATGGTCATCATCGGAATAAAGGTTCCACAACGGCCAGCACCGAGAGAATGTAGAAAAGTCCATTTTCGACCTGTGATCAAACCAGGGGCCTCAGAGACGATGGCACGCTGATGCTGATATTAATAAGTTACTCACATAAAAATATCATACTACAAAATTATTAGGTAATGTGGTAATCCATTTTGAATAAAACACAAGTTATATATTGTATTTATAAAAAGACGAAATATTTGATTGTTTCTTTGCTTGCATTGCATAGACTCCTAAACTTCTAGACCGATTTGAAAAAGTGTTTCACCAACAGGAACCTTCAACATACGCGGTGATATAAACTATATTTTCCTACTTAATTTGAAATAAAAAAACCTAAACAATAATGATGTTGTGTTTTTTGTTTTAAAAAGAATTTTAAGTATATTTTGTTTTTGCAAAATCTGTGAATTACAAGGCTCGTGTGACGTCACATTTCAATAAACGTCAACGTCTTTGTTGCAAGTACTCATGTTTATTGAAATGTAACGTCACGGCTCGTAATTTAACATAACTGTTTCCGCGAAACAATTTGATGCTTAAATTTCAGGGTTGGTAATTGTCAAGATAATTATTGTTTTAATTATCATGATAATTATGCCATAAACTATCCATAGTTACTGGCAACAATTTTTAAATTAATAAACATTTTTTTGTTGTTTTTTTAATTATTAAAAATCGTACAATAAATTTACCCGTTAAATCACATTGAACAAAAATGCTATGAAAATATAATCACAAAAATATTTTTTAATGTAATGGCTTTTTATTTTTTTTGTCTTTGTAAGTCCATCCTAGACATTTTGTGTCTATCAGAAAAAAACATATTAGATGCAAAGAAATTTAATAACAAGTCCAAAAGTATAAAAAGAGTTTGTGTAGTGTTTTATAATTATCACGACAATTATCACCCCGAACCCTGTTTAATATGACCATGATGAAACTTCACAAAACAGTCAAATATATAATAAACACAGGCGTAGTCGCGGGAAAACAGCTGGTATTTAATAATTGACAGCTCTAAGCAAATCAGGTTGACAAAGCGAACGCGCTAGCAAGGACCAGTTTATTTTTAAACTTTTTTTATAACTTTGTCTTGTCTTCAAACAGAGAATAAGGAAAATGGTTTTATTCAACAAACGCGTTACGACTTGAATATCAGCATCGATTGTTGCTGATGCGGATGCTGATGCTGATATTCGCAACAACCCTGACTTCGAGTAATATGTGAAAAGCAGAAAATTATGATCTGTAATATTGTTTCTATTTCATGGAAATTGAGTGAAGCCTTAGTTTTTATGAGGTGCTTTAGTAATAATAATAAATACTCTTTATTGCACAAACCAAATTAAAATTATATAGACACACATATATCTTTACATAAAAACGTACAAAAGGTGGCCTTAGCGCGAGCTAGCGATTTTGTACTCACGCACCACTAATGAAATAGTGCATTATTTTTATTGTTTCAAAACACGAACTGTATATTAGCCCGTCATCGTTTGTGTAAATGGCAAACTACAATGATATTCTACGATATGATGAATTCAAATTCAATATCATTTATTACTTCTAGGCTGTTACAGGCACTTGTGAGTGTCAAAAGCTATGCAATAAGTTTCTTAAATCTACGGCACGAGTACTACCTTGTATTGAGTAGAAGCGGAAAGAAATTCAGGAAGGACTGCTTTTTTCTCCTAGTTTTATTTTATACAGAGATGTCGAATTTAAATTAAAAAGTGACCTCATTAGAATACATAAAAGATTACAAAAATGTATATGCCGCGTCATAAAAATCCATTTATTAAAATGGATATACCGACCTTCCTGATTTTATGTGAGACTATCACTTGAGAGCATGGAACAATGTTTACGAGTAATCTTACGCGTAAGCACTTCTTTGTGTAGATTTATGTATTTAATCAGCTAATGAGTGTACAACTCAGTTCTCATTTCAACACACAACAATGTTATTGGTGATTTATCGGTGACCTCGTTAAACATCTGAGTTCACGAGCTCGTAAACGTTATGGGTCGTAAAATTGTATTAAATATTTTATGGAGCATTTACATTAGGCATACTAGCTGATATTATTTTATTATAAATTTTAAAGTATAGTGATTGGTTAATGTCTTTTACTACCGGTATAAGACTTTTTAGGATACCGTAACTCTAAAGGAAAAATTCGGAACCCTTATAGAATCGCTTTGTACTTAGTCCGTCCGCCCGTCTGTCAAGCAATGACACAGGTCCCTTGGAGCTGTAAAAAAAAAAATTCTTAGTGGACCCAATCAAAATATACCTACATCTGTTTTTGCCGCAAATTTTCGATACTCGCAAGGGCATCTTAACGTACAGGGTACTTCCCGTGAACTCAGACTCTTGAAATTTGGTACGAAGCAACGTCTCATAGCACATATAAAAGGAAAATTGCGAACACCGTAATTTTTCAAATACATTGATTGATACCGATATTTTAAATTGCTGTTAATTTCTATTTCTATTCTATTGAGTAGCTCGGTGGCGTATTGGATAAGCACCGCGCCCTGCGATCGTTGTTGTTAAGCAACTTTCTCAAGGGTCGGTCACGGGATGGGTGACCAAAAAATCAATATCTCGAGCTACTCCGTGCTCCGGAAGGCACGTTAAGCCGTTGGTCCCGGCTGCATTTGCAGTCGTTAATACCCTCCAATCCGGATTAGGCCAGCCCATCCTCCTTAATTATCCATAAGGAAGGTCTGAAGCCCTGCAGTGGGGACGTAAAAGGGCTGATGATGATGATGAATTCTTATTGAAATGAAATGAAGTTTGACTCCTAAAACTGGTGATAACGTGGACTGATTTAGCTACTTTTAAATTTATGTTCAAATGTTTCTAAGGATGTTAATGGGTAAATTAAAACGTTGCCAAAGTTACCATTGTTCTTATTCAATTAGTCATTGTAATTCTGGACCTGAAAAGCATTAGGTCGGATGTGCAGAACCAGCTAAAATCACTTATCGCCATAACGTTGCTACACTCTTTTTTCTCTTTCCGGCAAATTAACTCTTGTATGTTTGTGCCTTTTTACTCATGAGCAACAGTCATGCATAAAGTCGGATCAGACGACTTTTTCAAATATTTTGATTGCATTTAGCTATTTCTGTTTTTATACAGTTTTTATACATCCGACCTAATGCTTTTCAGGTCCAGAATTATATCCGTATCACTATATAAATGGATATCTAAATAAACAGTTCTCCAGTGATCATGGGAGCGAAACCGCTGGCGGAAAGCTAGTTGTTTAATATAGAACTGTACGTTGGCGGTTCAGTCTGTCTATACATATCAAACTAGCTGTTTTTCCGCGACTTTGCCCGCACAAATTATAGCCTATGTCACCCGCTTGTGATGTGGCTTCTCGTAGGTAAAGAATTTAAAAAATCGGTCCAATACTTTCGGAACCTATTTGATGCAAACAAACAAACCTTTACTCTATATAATATTAGTATAGTTATAGATGAAATTCCTTTTGTTAATCTTAATCAAATTTAAGTATGAGTGGATTATTCGGCAAAATGCTCTGTATGAAAACCGAATGGATTTAAAAAGTCACTACTTTAACTTAATTTATTATTACGGCTATTGTTTTTTAGTATCTTTGTATAAAGGCAATTGTAGGTATTCATTAAATCAGTAGTTCATTGAGACGGCTTTTATTTTAATCTTCACAAGATCCCTATAAGGCTAGAGTATCGGTACCTATTTATATAAGTACTAAGCCCTTAGATGTTCTAGAGCACTCTGTGGATTGGAAAAGTTGTACCATATGAGTACATAATACGCCGATGGCAAAAAGTATCCGAGTTGGTAAAAGCTAACTTTTTTTATTATCTATTTACATATACTGGTTTGAAGTATGAGCTTCAACGTTTCGGTAAACGAATAACTTTGAAAATTTCACTGTGACGAGTTCTTTTTTTTATTCATTCGCGTACAAACTTCTCAAGTGGGGTCCACGTGCAATTTTTTGACGTTAGGTGAACATCTGGCGTCGTATAATTTTATGGTTAAAAGTTTTGAACGTCGTGATATTTGATAACACATAGAAATCTCTGGAGGGAGCGTTCTAATTGGAGCTCATCATGGCGTAAGCGCAAGTGCATTGCTATAACTGTTAAACTATAATATCTAGCAACTTATGGAAGTTGCACTGCACAGATACTGACTGGGTATGGACCCAGTCAGTATCTGTGGCCGTTGTCGTGACCTACTGTGAATTGCCGGTTCATCAAAGCAGTACACAATTTCACATTAAAAATCTTCAAAAATTTCGGAATGTACAATCTCCACACCACAATAAACATCATTCTATACGCGTTTGGCTTCTCCACGGAGTATGCTCAGGAGTAAACAGATCTTATAATAATTACCGTTGCAGATGGAGGAGATTTATACTCTCAGCTATGGGTGGATTGAAGAAGACAGTGTTAGTAACAGATCTTACATATAAACTATGCCATAGCAATGATTTCCTCAAGATAACGTTTGATTCTATTAAATACCTAAGAAATTTAATAGATCAGTCAGTGAGACATAGACACCGCCAAAATGTAACGTTAACTATTTCATCATCTTCAGCCCTTTTACGTCCCCACTGCAGGGGCTTAGGCCTTCCTTATGAATGGTTAAGGAGGGCCTCCAATCCGCGATGGGTCACGCTGGCCCAATGCGGATTTGGAGGGTAGATTTTTTTTACATAATCATCAGCTAATTAATGTTTCCACTGCAGGGGCCAGGCCTTCCCTGTGGATGGAAACGAATAGGGAGAATATACACCTATGACCCATGGGCCTAGTATGGATTGGTGGGCGTTAACGATTGTATATCCAACTGGGACTTAAGGCTTTTTAACGTTTAATGTAAACCTTTGCATTTCCTTTTTTTATCAATTTTCCATTACCCACTGAGGGTGATTAAAAATTTACACACGTTTGCAAACCCACAACCTGATTTATTACCCGACTCGCTCAGGCCCTCGTAAAGTTTACCAATGGCCGAGCTAGATGCGTGGGGCCATAAAGTGACCGTTCAATGAGTTTGTCACCGTATCGAACCAATTTTACGCCTATTGCTTTAAGTGTCTGTATTTAGTTTGTCGTGATTCATGAAGATTTTATTAGTGTAATTATTTTAAGTTACACATTTAATAGGTCTTATATACAGAGTTTCGATTCCAATAAAGATGCTAAAATTATTTGTGTAATTCTGTTGACATAATACTAATGATAAAAAGAATTAAAAAACACAAATCAAATAATATTATATGTTTTTGTTATACTTGAGAATATTAGACTGTAACCGGGCTTTTACTGGTGAAAAAAAGAAAAAACAACTGCTAAGTATAATATTTTTCTGGACAATAACAAACGTGTTTGAGTACCGGTTAAGAAAATAATCAGTTGTATCATTGGGCAATGGTGACATGATGTCATAACTTAAAACTCTTAACTACAACAAACAAAATTATTGTTTTACTATATCGAGAAAGAGGATGGTTGAACGCATTCCACGGTCAATGTTTAATCCAGCTTGACGGTTATTGTCAAATTTGACATAAACCTTAACTTTAATTGCTAAACTAGTAAAAACCATTACCGAGCAATTCCATTAGTGTCTCTTTCGCTATGGGACATTGGCAGAATTACTGTGTGGCCAAAAGCCATCCATATGCTTTAATAATGCGAAAACTAACAATTTTGCTGGTATAGAAAGAAAGAAAGAAAGAAAGAAAAAGGTTTTATTGGCCTTTAAATACATAAAACAGCACAACACGTGCAACATTATTAAAAGAAAGAAAGAGAAAAAAACAAACACCACAAATATATATTGGGTGGCCAACCAGGAGGCTCTCTCAGTGATATCTTTTGTGACAGTAAACATCACAAAAGCATAGGTACAATGCGATTTGTTTTGTTAGTATAATCACAAATACCTACATATTATCAAAATGCAAGCCTGGTGCATGTATTTATTTGTGAGTCGTATACAAAGAAAAGTATGACTCTCTTTAAATAAAAAATTACATATATCAGGTAAATACTTATAATACTCGGTATCAGATGCAATTTTACACTGAGTCTCGTCGTGACCACGGCCGGTGCAACCCGGCCGAAATGTCGGCGAAAATCAGTGTAAAATCGCGTACGTATCGATAGTTTAAAAGTGAATATATCAGGTAAGTTTTCGGTTGCGACTTTAACTGGTCGTATTATCGATTAAGAGATTACATTAGTAGTAGACTAACAGGAAAAATCGCTGATTTCATTGCTTCACCTCTAACCAAGTGGAGCTGACATATCTGATAAATTGCCAACCAACCCTTTCAAAGAAGTCTGCGCAGCTTGTTTCACATATAAAAGGTATATGTTTTAGTTATCTTAGTCTTACGCGAGCCGCGTTTCAAAGTCGACCTTCTATTCTCACAAGGGACCCGATAAGAAAACTCCGTAAGTAAACATAAACTGATGAAAGTAAGAAAACGATTGTTGAGATGGGAGTTCTCTTCATAAATTTGTAATGTAGTTGTGCTTAATTGAAAACTTTCTTAGAACAACGTGAAACTGCAAAAGATTCACAAAACTTAGGGACACTTAAACTACTTAAATTGAAGTTTATCTAAAGTCAGACAATTGGATCTATGTGTACCAAAATCGTGAACGACCTCTGTGACTGGATGGCTTGCACGCCGGTTTCATGGCCATCTCGGAGGTGACGGATTCGACTCCCTGTCAGTTCAATATACGAAATGAACTTTTCTATAATGTCACTGATTTGGGATCTTCAAACCATTGGGATACCTTCGTTTTTTAGGTTAATTACAACCCGCCACCGGAACGCTAGTGAAAAATATGATGGTGAACAAAAGTATTGATTGTAGAGATGAGTTATGGGTGGCAAAAATTTTAATAGCCTACTAACCGCAGATGTGTAAGTCGGTAATTGTTAAAAGTGAGTGGTGGAGTGGAAAGAGAGTTATGCTAACTGTTTAGAAACATTATACAATCTTTAGGTTAATTTAGCTACTAATATATTTTGTTAAATAAAAATATTCTACGAGCGCAGTGTATTTTTCGTTGTCGTAGGTCAGAGCTATATTAATCATAAATTATATAACAGAAACATTTATAAAACGAAAAGCCTATGGAAGTAGATGAAGATAATGAAATAATGAAAAAAATAACCATCAAGTTCTGAAACCACAAAGCATAATAATCGTGTCCTTTGAACGACACCAGCCGGTTGGCACTCTTTGTGGTCGCTTACAGCTGTCTTATCATTAGTGACGTACCCACAGTATTACTAAGGACTATTATCGATAAATAACAATATTATTATGGCAAAGACGAGATGACAAAAAGCACAGAATATTAATTAAGTTGACATTATTAGTATTTGACTATATCACATATTAATGCACTTTGAAAAAAAATATTTTTGGCCAGTTTCAGATACGAATTGCTTACATGACGGCAGGAGGTGCATAATTATCGATTACTTTACCCTTCATTTGCTAATATTTTGAATTGTCAAAAAAAGGCTGTAAATATTTAAGTTGTTCTTGTCTGAATCAATATATAAAAAAAATACTGATTTCTTATCTAAAGCGCTATGATGTCGAGACACCGAGAACAACTTCCACGCCGTATATCTCGGAGACTAGATCCATAGACCATCCATTAAATTTAGGACATTATTTAACCAATGAAATGATATTTATTCTCCTTAAATATTATGATAATACTGAATTCAATCGCAAATATATACACCGCGTTTGTAACTGTAAATATTAAACTTATCATCGTAAAGATCCACGTGGAAAGCGAATGAATAATATCCTACTTTATTTACATCGACAATAATAAGCTTCTAAACTGTCGATAGGTATCCTAACACTATCTTTTGTTGGAGGCACAAAGAGGCTTTGGGATATTTTGTACCCGCATAGATTCAACCATCGCAAGCCTGCGCGGGACGTTGTGATAGACACGTGACCTTGTTATTTGTTGATTTTACTTTTATATGTTTTTAAGTGTGTAATTTTTAACAAACTTTGAAATCTCAAACAAAATTGTATTTGTCACTTTTAGCCTCGTGTTTTTTCATTAGTCTGTGATCTGGATAATGTGATTATAATTAAACTTACTTTGTCTTTATTATAATTTTCATTCATCTAACTCAAAAAAGATCTAACTCAAGAGATCTAACTCGGAGATCTAACTCGGAGATCTAACTCGGAGATCTAACTCGGAGATCTAACTCGGAGATCTAACTCGGAGATCTAACTCGGAGATCTAACTCGGAGATCTAACTCGGAGATCTAACTCGGAGATCTAACTCGGAGATCTAACTCAAAAAAGGTTGATGAATTTTCATTCATCAACCTTTTTTGAGTTAGATCTCCGCTTTATTATTTATAATCATCATTCCACCAGCGACTTTACCCGCGTGGATTATTTACACGATTATCAAACACACTCTGGAACAGACAACAACCCATTTATGATCAGAAGATCAAAATAACTTTTTATGTCACCTCCTTTTTGGTTGGATTTTCCCAAACGTTTCAGCGTTTATTCACTGATTTTTTAGGGTTCCGCACTCTAAGGGTAAAAACATGGGAATCCTTTTACTAAGACTCCGCTGTCCGTTCGTCTGTCACCAATCTATATCTCATGAACCGTGATAGTTACACAGTTAAAAAATTTCCATTTTGTATTTCCATTGCCGCAAATAATACATAGTACGGAATCGGTCGTGTACGAGTCAGAATTTATTATTAAAAAAAAAAATCAATTCAATTTACAATATCCTTTATCATTTGTCATCTACACTTTAAAGAAGCAAATAAAATATGTCTGTCAGTCGTTAAGTTAGTTATCCTTTTAACATATTTAGTTTGTATCTGAATTTTGGGTTCTGGGATATTAATAATTTGGTACATATCGACGTTTAAGAACCAAGACCATCTATCTACAAAAAGTCGATTTTACAGGAGACGAAAAAAACGTTTCATATTTTTTTTACAACAATTTTTTTTATTTTTATATCTGATCAATTAATGAATAGGCATAGGAAATAAGGTGTTTGCATGTGCTTCAAGAAATCTTTATTAGTTTCAAGATTACTGTAGATAGCTGGTATTAGTTAAAATATTTGCGTATGTTTATGCAGCTTACTGTAATATAGATGGTATTGGCAAAGGAAATAATATAGTTCCAGCGCCTGACCTCCGCACAATGTATGCTCTTAGTATTCTTCAACATACTGCAATGTCGAGGCTCAGAAAGCCCTTGCAAATTTTATTCACAAGCTCTCCGTCTATATTAGTTAGGCACCTATGGTAAGAATGTACTGTAAAAACTTGTACCAATAACTTAGGAAGTGTTTTAGTTACGCGGTACACACTCACGCCGAGAAGACTCGCCGGACCTTGAAGAGAAATAGTTGCACCGTTTACACTCACGGTGAGTTCTCAATAGATCTCTCCGTTCTCGGATATGGATGACTTTACTAGTAAAGGCGCTTTGGTATACATGCACTAGCATTGTGATTGAAAAATTGCCCAGATGAGAGTGGATGTTACAAATTAATCCAAATAGAAAAAGGTCGTTTAATATACAATGAACACACTAATAATTAAATATTTAAACCCACGGCGCTCTGTACCTCATATGTTCATAAGTTTTGAGACAAACTTTTCGATGGAGGGAACGAAAACATTACGTGCAACTGTCATTTCGCTATTTAAGGCGGGAAAAAAACCGCTGCAGATTTTCCGCGAGCTGAAAAGTTTTCCTGTAAGCCGTAACTTCGTCTACCACACAATACAGCGGTAGAAAGAGACAAGTTCACTGCAAAATCGGACGCCTGCGAACATCAAAATCATCCGAGAGCGACTTTGCTGAAATCCATGTCGCACTCAGAAGGAACTCGCTCTGCAGACTAATATTTCGCGCGTTTCAGTGAACATATTACTGAAATATGATTTTAAGGTAGAGGCCTATAGCCGAAGAAAAATTAAATTTTTTAACGATCGTCTTCGTAAGTTACGACGCGAACGTTGTCCTTTGCTGCTGAGGAGACGTGATGCCAGGAACTCTTCACCGATGAGAAATTTTTTACTGGCAAAGAAAAGTTTAACCAACAAAACAAATGGACGTTAAAAGTAGTAAGGATGTCCCAGCTTCTGCACGGAATTGAAATTGAAATTCATTTATTCTAGAACAGACACAAGACACAGTTCATGTAAAAAAATGATAATACACAATACTAGACAATAAAATATAATAAAACATATATGTGTGTGTGTGTGTTTTTCATTTATCAAAATATGTATTAATGAATGAAATTGAGAATTGAAAACACTACATATCTATAATAATTACTAATTAAATTGAAGACCTACAAATAAACCACAATGCAATTCAATTTGATTTAAGAGCACCTATGACCATTGACTAGAATAGTTCACAATCAAATGGAAGAGAAAAAGCCACACCACAACATTCAGCCTGCATCACACAATATCCTACAGATGTTATAAATGCGAAAGTTTATGTATTAACGTTTGAAAGAAACCTATATATAAGAAATATCCATGTTGATATTACCCAGTCCTTGCTGCACATTCATTAAATATCTACGCGAGTGGTTTTTAAAAGTAAGCAAAATTAAAATTAAGCGTCAATATATTTTTATAACAATGAAAACTTATAAGGCTTATTCGAAACGTAACTATTATGTATTTTAAAAAACTAAAGTGTGATCATCATCATCATCATCAGCCGGAAGACGTCCACTGCTGAACATAGGCCTCCCCCTTTGAACTCCACGACGGACGACATTGCGCCAGCTGCATCCAGCGGCCGCCCGCGACTCGGACGATGTCGTCCGTCCATCTAGTCGGGGGGCGACCCACGCTGCGTCTTCCGGTTCGTGGTCTCCACTCGGGAACCTTTCGTCCCCATCGGTTATCGGTTCGTCGAGCGATGTGGCCTGCCCACTGCCACTTCAGCTTACAAACTTTGCGAGCTATGTCGGTCACTCTAGTTCTTTGGCGAATGTCCACGTTTCGGATCCTATCGCGCAAGGAAACCCCTAACATAGCTCTCTCCATGCCTCGCTGAGCGACTCTGAGCTGCTCTAAGAGGCCAGCAGTTAAGGACCACGTTTCAGTGCCATAGGTCATCACTGGCAACACACACTGGTTATACACCTTCGTCTTTAGGCACTGTGGTAATTTGGACGTGAAGATATCGCGTAGCTTCCCGAACGCTGCCCAGCCGAGTTGGATTCTTCGAGCGACCTCTTTGTCGAAATTGGATCTACCTAACTGGATTGTCTGTCCAAGGTACACGTAGTGATCGACAACTTCGAGAGTATCAGTTCCAATGACCACCGGTACGGGTGCAACATGGACATTCGACATGATTTTCGTCTTGTTCATGTTCATTTTAAGACCCACCTGTTTGGAAACGATACTCAGGACGCTGAGCATTGTACTGATGTGCTCCATCGATCTTGCCAAGATGACTATATCATCGGCGAAACGAAGGTGAGTGATGTATTCGCCATTGATGTTGATGCCGTATTCGCCCCATTCCAAGAGCTTGAAGACGTCCTCCAATGCATTCGTGAACAGTTTCGGAGAAATGACATCTCCCTGTCTCACGCCTCTGCGCAATTGGATTGGTTTCGTGCTCTCTTCCTGGTAGCGAATCGACATTGTGGCGTGTGATAATATCTTTAAATACAATAGTTATACTTCGACATTTTTACGTGTACTAAAATTGTTAATAAAATAAACATTGAACAGTACCCACTTACTAATTAATACCTATGCCTATTTGAATATTAAAATCTCTGAAAGTTTTTTCTTTTATTTTCGAAACTAATTGGATTGATTAATAAAATACTCCGGACAAAGTTGTCTTGAAAAATTAACGATCTCTTTGTAATCTTAGTTCTTTCTTTGAAAATAAAGTAGGTAACAAAAAATTAAGATTTCACAATAGTTTATTAGTTAACATTAAGTCCGACCGAGTGCAAATTGGATTCGCACACACTAATTCCGTACCAATATCTAAAAAAAAAAAAAAAAACACGTTTACTACATGTTAATCTATTCAATATTATGTTATTGTTTAATTTTTTATTCTGTATTTAGTATTTATATATTTAATATTATAGAAATATATTATCTCTTAAAAATCAACGGTCTAACCACTCGGCTATGGAGGTCGTCGATATATCTTTACAGATCATTTATTGAATGAAAATTCCTACCTATCCATTGACTTATATATTATAAATTTATTCATGCGAAATAATCGTAAAAAACTTCAATACAAAAGAGTTGGAAAAGTTACAGATAAAATAAATATGCTAATGATATATCTCCACAGAATAAAGTTAACCAAAATCCCGTAAAACTTTCACTCAGACTAAACCAGACGTATGACTTCCAACAAATCTTTGTTAATGATCAAACTATTTAGACGAAGTAATCTCGACTTCTAAGATGCAGAATAGCCAAACCCATTCAACAAATAAACTTTAAGTTTCAACAAAAAGTTTTAATACTACCACTCGATATAAAGCGAGTGGTTTTTGAATTAAGTTCATCGAACGAAACAGAGTTTAGTGTCCAATACCCTTTTATCGCCTCGTAAAATACACTTCATATCTACTAGATTTAGACGTTAATAAAACTATAACAATAAAAATGACGAGATTTTATTTATGAGAGTTGTTTGATTTCAATATTATTTTACTTCACTGACAGTTTATTTTTATATTCTTAACAATGTAATGGAATAAAAATTATTAATATTATATGCTTAAAAAAACACTTTGTCCCTGGTACTCTGAGATGGGATTTCGACCGTTCGCAATCTGGGCGACTGCTCTAACCACTGAGCTTCCTAGAACCTAACAGGATCTTTAAAACACTTGTTACTTTTTTGCTATAATAGTGCTTTTTTGAATTTTGACTAATAATAAATGAAGTCTCAGCGTAAATTTACTACAACGCTAAATCTTGTTTATTAATAGCATTGTAAAGGTGTTGCTAGACGCAAAACTAGAGAACGACAATTTTTAATATATATTCTATTAAGTCCAAGAAAAGTTTGTGCAGAGAAAGAAAATGGTAAACTTAACGAAAAAATTGCGAAAACAACAGTTTTCTTACCTAATACAACATACATGATACGAACAATACGAAGTTCATCAAGTCAGGGTAGTTTTTAATAATATATTAGTTTCTGGTGTTTGTGTGTCCGTAAACTCGAACAATTGTAAATGGAACCGAGTGAAAATTTTATGTTACATCGGATTCGTATTCGTCGTAGAGTAGCGTAGAGTTTATATGCCGATAGTTAATGGCAGTTTTGATACCATAACTTTGGCCAATTCATTGTAGGGCAATAACGTTAAAACTTCATTGTTGTAGGGTGACTAAAGTACCAAAATTTTTAATAACAGACAATTTAAAACACACCTTTCCTCTGACCAAGATTTATTTTTAACCATATTTTTATTTTTAACAAAAATAGCTACTAATGATTTTAGGTAACTCAAAAGAAAAACAATATTCCAGTGATTTCGCACATATTGTATAATTTTGCTTACCGCGTCCTACCATTACCTATATAATATATATATTATGGTTGGTTTAGATGCATTTATACATTACTCTTGTTGTCTAATATTGTGATGAGCTATTGGTCCATTCGGCTCATGGTTTTATCACGAATGTTACTTACACCCGTTTTCACTAACCTAGAACTAGGCATAGCTTAACTAGGAATCACCTACCATCTTACGAATTGCCAAAGCATATCAGTTTAATTTCAAAATCCAAAAGGAGGTTATAATTATGTTCGACGGCGATGTATGTTTTTTTATGTATATGCAGCAATAATTCCGCCAATTAATGACCGTATTTCTGTATAGGTATAATAATATTCCCACTTTAAAGTTCATGTGTCATAATAAAACAGGAAACAATAGTAACACACTTAACACTTAACCAGAGACAAATAACCAAAAGTGCTGTGTTGTAAGGTAGTTTTTCGACGTAAGTAATTCGAGGATCATACATTACACAGCCTTATCATTGGTGTAGCGTCCGTCATTCAACCTGTACTTACAATGTGTGCGTAAATAATTAAGTATAGTCTACATATCACGTTTAGCGAACTTTCAATAAATATTATTATACGTTGTAGTAGTCTGCGAATTAAACAGTACTGTGTAACTTTTAAACGTTAATGAATTAATCCAATTCAAAGTTTATAGAATGAAAAACAAAGTTAAGTAATTCAAATCGAATCAACGGCGTAAGTCCACCAATGACAACAAAGGCTTGAGTCCTGAATAGTTTATGACGCTTTTAAAATGAAAATTGCCCTCGTAAAAGTCAAATATATCGTTAAAGTTGGGTAATAAAGCACCAGGAAGCTACCATTCAAGAAACCCCGGACATTTAAAACTTAATAGTCTTGTCTTATTTAGAATTTGCTATAACGCGCGGCAAAGCTTGCGTGGTCAATAGAAAACAATTAAGAATTTTCCGTGGAAAGAAGTGGTCAGTTACACTCTTTAGTCTTATAAAGGTATACAAAAAAAACATACCATATGATAAACTAGCTATTGCGATGAAAAAGAAAGATGACAGTACCTATATTATTATCACCTGTAAAAGACAGATGAGACCTATATTATTGCTCCTGGCAATCTCATTGTTGACCTAAATTGAAAGTAAAACCAAAGCAATCGATATTTTTTAAACTAAAAATTGAAGTTGCTATCGATAGGACATTAGGAGCGTCTTGATCGTCCATAATCTTATTTAGTCAGGTTTTTCTATTACAATGGAGGAAATTATGTAGAACGAGACACGCTTCAGTGCAAATCATATGTCGTCATAGATCAATATACACATGTTTTTCAACATCTTCAATGTGTCTGTCCATTGACACAGGCAAAATAGTCTTTACTGATCGATTTTTCTTTTGATTACTACGACTAATTGGCAGCCCTTCACACGAGTAACATTCGTCCAAAACCAGTACCTCCAGAAGTAAATAAAGTATACGTGTTAGAGAAATTTCTAAAAGTAGTAATTAAATTTGATATTGTAGCAATCAAAAACACTGGACGCTGTACAGCTTAAAGCTAATAAAAGATTCTCTTGTAATTTAAGAGGGAATCAATATCTCCTTAATGGATTCTAAAGATTGGGGCAATCTGTTTGTTCTATGTCAGCAATCTTGAATTAAATATTGACCGATGGCTATATAACCGTGAAACTATGATATCTAGCGACTTTTACACCCAGTCATTAGTTCAAGCAGAGGTTCTCAAATATTTTTTTCTCATAGACCATTTTAAAAAATTTACTGGTTTCGGTGGACCCCTTGCTGCTACATTTTTACCATATTCCCAAAACTCGTCCAAAATGTGAAGATCTAACGATGGAAATTGGCACCCTATTTTTATTTCACGCCAACTTAGACCCCCGTTGAATCCCTCGTGGAGCCCTGGTTTAAACCAGTGTTTCCCTAACTGGACCACTTAGGGAAACACTGATTTAAAGCATCATTACCCTTATAAATATGACATCCATTAGAGCTTAAAGCCGCCATTAAACCCTAATGGACGTTTGTGAAACTGACCATATTGTTTCTGTGTCGTATTAGCTCTGTCTAGAGGAAATAAGTCTGTTTAACAAATATGGGATTCTTTCATTAAGAGATATATCCGTAATGGATAGATACGTATGTCTGTCCGGCAATTAAGTATAGATATCGGTGGGGGATCACACTAAGGATAGTGTAACGCCGCGTTACTAAAACTTGCATTTATCACTTAAAAACAACATTCATATATAAATATTTACTTCTGTGAAAAAACTCTTTAACTGCAAGCATTAGTATCAAACATTATGGACAATCTATCCCCGACGATATAGACAATCTTGTATTTATGTTGTTATAAAATCACATACCGTCATTCGTTGCGACGGCTTTAAAAGCTGACAGACCTAGATTTCGCCGATATCGATTTCAAAATCTAGGTCACGAAAGTTCAACTGATGCAAATGAAAGAAACTGCACCGCGAACTGATTTGGAGGATATCGATGACGCAGCGGTTAGCACGCTCGGTCTACTATACGGTTGTTAAGCAACTTTCACAATGGCCAGCCATAGGATGGGTGACCAAAAATGTATTATCTCGAGCTCCTCCGTTAAGGCACGTTATGTCAGGATCGGAGGGTATTAACGAGTGCAGATGCAGCCGGGACAAATGGCTAAACGTGCTTTCCGAAGCACGGAGGTGAGATAGTAAGCTTTTGGTCACCCATCCTATGACCAGCCATTGCGAAATTTTCTCGTATATGTATTAGAAATGGGGTAATCATTGTTACGATTTTGCCTAACAAGCTCGATAGCTGGTGAGTCAAAAGCGTTACGGTTTTCGAAATTCGCCGACGAGTACAAATGCCAGCTGGAAATCTTTATACATACCTATAATCAATTAGGCACCAGAACCCAAGATATATATCCCTAAGATTAATGGATCTTTTTCTCACTAATCTGAAAGCTTTGGTCAGAGCGGGCATGAGTTTGAAAGCGGATTTCGTATTGTTTTATTGATCTACTTGTTACATTTATAAGACGACCTTCGTAGCCGAGTGATCCCAACGCCGGTTTCAAGGTATCGCCATCTCTGAGGTCGCGGGTTCGATTCCCGGTCGGGTCAATGTAGAAAATGAACTTTTCTATATTGTATCGGGTCGGAGTGTTGTGGAACTATATTGTTCTATATTGTCACTGTCTCAGATACTCCATAATACGGGGGCTTTAGCTACTCAACATGGAATCTGAGCAATGTACGTGATTTTGTTTAATATAAAAAAAAAAACAAAATGGACATGGCACTCAATTACATCTTATATCAAAATATACAGATCTGATATCTGTTGCTTGCCTTCCTCTCTAAAAATTACAAAAAGAATATTCCATTTTGTCTTTTTTCAGGGATAAAGTGGATTTTAAGAATTTTTCATTACGTATGTTGTGATTTGTAAAAAAATAAAATTTAACGTAACAGATATATATCTTTTAATATGTTTTTACATGAGATGTTACCCTGCACTTGTCTTTTTGTTGGACCATCAATCAAATTTATATTTGGAATAGACATAGACTTGCAATATTCTAAAGTGCAATTATAAATTATTGTTTTAATTAAACAAATTTTGGTATTTACATACAGCTTTTTAGAGACTGTCATTGAATAAGTTATTTTATTTATCAAAAATAAAATAATGCCGTTTGGCCGGAAACAGATGTTATGTTGGCTTAATAAAAAAATCTGGTTTCACTAATCTTGCAGCAAGGTTGTTGCTAGTCTTAGGAGCATTATTGTTCGAAACGTGGTAGCGTGAAGACGTGTATCCGGAGCAGTATGAAAGTGTGGTTGAACCTTGACATTTAATTACAGTTATATCTATTCCTTGAAAAATAATCTTTAATCAGTAATCCCTACATTTATGGTATGATAAAAAGTGTATCAATCCATACTAATATTATAAATGCGAAAGTAACTCTGTCTGTCTGTTACTTAATCACGCCTAAACCACTGAACCAATTTGCATGAAATTTGGTATGGAGATATTTTAATACCCAAGAAAGGACATAGGCTACTTTTAACCGCAGGAAAATGACGCATTCCCACGGGAAAATAATCTAAATATATATAACTCAAAGGACTGACTGACAAAGTGATCTATCAACGCACAGCCCAAACCACTGGACGGATCGGGCTGAAATTTGGCATACAGGTAGATGTTATGACGTAGGCATCCGCTAAGAAAGGATTTTGATCAATTCTATCCCCAGGGGGATAAAATAGGGGATAAAAGTTTGTATGAAACTGTCAATTTTAAGGGCTGAGACTTTGCATGCATAAAGTTACTATGACGTAAGCATCCCCTAAGAAAGGATTTTGATAAATTCCACCCCTAAGGGCATAAGCTAAGAGGATAAAACTTTTTTTTCTGGTATTTTACACGATATAATGAATAAATATTCATTAGAAATGCGGCTCAAAGTAACTTTACCACGCGGACGAAGTCGCGGGCAAAAGCTAGTATATATATAAATATAAAACATCACGTATATTGCTTAAATCCCAGTACTTTTCATGGACCAACGAAGGCAAAGATCGTTCAGGCGTTGTGTAAAGTACATTATCATATACAGTACATATCGACTGACGAGAATTAAACTTGGCGTGGTATTTCAGAATTGGTGACACCTTGAAATAGTCTGCAAGCCATTCGACTTCGGGACTCGTGATAAAACATTGTCAATAAATACAAATATTTTATAAAATAGTCTGCAACATCTAAACAAGTAATTCGAATTCCGAGATCTGCCAGCGACACATGACACTCGTCAAAAAGGGAGATGCAATCAAAATTCATCCCTTTTTACACGTCAGTAACTTCAAACGACTTGTTGTTTGTAACAAAGATTCCCTGGGGTAGTTTTAACACGTCTAAGTACTTCAGACACGTCGGCTTAATACACACCCGTTATTCAAAATTATAATGACACACGGTTTAGTTGAAAACTATGATAACTTGGCGGTCGCGTTGTAACAAGTTATCAAGTTCAGGGTGTAAACCTTTTAAGTTGGATTAAAAAAGGTTAAAATTTATGTATTTCAATTCAAAGGCTCTTAAATATTATTATTGTATCTTATATGACTATGATTTGACATTCGCTATTTTTATGTTATTTGACATTTTTTTTGCATATAAAATCAGACAATTTATTAATAAAGATTATTATTTTTTTATTTATTTAAAAAAAATGTGCACCATGGAATACAAAATACAAGGTGCAAAAGGAGAATAGGTTATGTATAATATCCATATTCTTGTTTTCACAAAACGCTCGCTTAACTTATATGTGAAAAATTATTGTTATAATATTTGCCTAGAAAATGGCGCTGGTAACGCAACAGTTTGCTAACACATCCAGCTCATAGTTATTCTTGAATCTCTACTACAGACTTTTCATATACAATTCCTTTATTAAAATGCAAAATCTGCAATTAATAAACCATCTCTCGCTTCTCGATTTTAATATTCAAATAACCGAAAACAAACAGAAGTGAACTTCTGAAGAATTGAACTTCTAAAATATAAATAAATGTTTGTTTACACTAGAAATGTGCTAATTTAGTCAGAGCACGCGTGTTTATTAGTTTAAACATAAGAGGTCAACTAACGCATCATTCGCCGCTGACGGGGCGTATAAACTCACTCGGACTAGAAAACTTTTGCAATGAAATAACGTCTGTTTTAATTTATAACATAGTATATACTGATATTATAAGCCTTATAATAAAAATGGTAAAACGCGAGAAAACAGAGAAATATTAATCCTCATCGAACGCGTCGAAACTGTTTTTATGAAAATATAAACCTTATAATTCTTAAAGAATATTATTTGACTAAATAATATTGATCTATTAACAGCTATACTCACCTCGCTATTCCAATAGAAATTGGTAGGCGTAACGGCAAACAGTACAACTTACCTGTAACAAATATGACAGAATGTATTCACGCATAAAAATACTACTGAAGATATATCAACAAAAATCTAATCTTATGAAAAAGAATCAGACATAACAAAAGAGATGACAATAAAACTAACAGAAGGGGGAATAAAGTAAGCAAAATATGAAAGGAGCAGTTCAAAGATAACATGGTCTTTGCTATATTTTCTTACGGGCGTGACATTTCAAACTGGTTTATGTACACTGTGTAGTCTTCGGGTTATATTAATTTACCACAATCGATTGAAAATCTAATGATAATGTGTGAAGATTTTATTTTACAGTTTTATATGTTTTATGCTATTTATTATGCTAATGGCGTTCCAAACATTGTGTAGACTATTTACTTTTGACCATTCTCTTTTATAATGCTTACCGTTTAATCACAAATAGTATAAAACAAAGTCGCTTTCTCTATGTATGCTGAAATCTTTAAAACTACGCAACGGATTTTGATGCGGATTTTTTTATAGATAGGGTGATTCAAAAGGCTGGTTTATATGTATAATACAATACCACGCGGACGAAGCTACTGGCGGAAAGCTAGTATTTAATAATAATGAGTTTAGCGCGGCATGTGAATTAATTGGCGAATGAATCGTTTGTTTTTGTTGTTTTGAATATTGTGATAGAATGTAAGTAACTTTTAAGTTGTTAAGTTTCTTGCAAGTTCTTCTAGGTACAACTTCTCATTCTCACATTTGTTAAGAGTTTATTCCAAAAGTAATTATGCTGCAGTCTAGTCTGAATAAATGATCTAGTTTGATTGGATTTATCAAGTAACTTCTAACTATTTATTTTAAAACAACAGTAATTAATGTTTATTTTTTAAAGAAATACATACTGGTTTCCTGATTTTCAACTACAAAAGAAACTAAGAAACATGATAGCCGGTTACCAATGGAGAACTTACACTATAACATATTAAAGTTTGGATAATTATATCATTTAATGGCTCATGGGATGTAAGGGAAATGGTTGCAGCATGTCTGATATGAGACGAATAATACCGCTCGCGTCAGTTCTGACTATAAATGGTTTGGAAGTAGGGCAGAGACTTAAATAGCGATCACTCAAGTACGAAACGTGTTCCCGAGCGGATTTCACATTGAGTGAAAATACGACATTACACCATTATACCACGTTGTTATTGTTTCATTGATTTGCGACGGCGACGTCAGCATAACTTTAAAATAATGTTGAACAAAGCAAATTCCAAACGAAATTGTTATGAAATTTCATTGCAATTTCTCGACAAAATGTGTAAAATACAACGACATTCAATTTTCGTATAATTTATTTATTATCAATGGAAATTCATACACACGATCTCCATAGCCGAGTGGTTCGCACGCCGGTTTTAATGTGTCGCCATCTGAGGCCACTGAGGTACCGGGTTAGCTTTCCGGTCGGGTCAATATAGAAAATGAACTTTTCTATAGTGTATATATAGGGTTTGGAGGTCGTGGCATCTTCTTTGTCTCAGACAGTCCATAATACGGGGGCTTTAGCTACTTATCTTGGAATCTGAGCAATGTATGTGATGTTATCTTATACTTAGTTACTTACTTAGTAGCCGACGCTTCTACAATATCCGTGATGATTTTCAAAGCATTTATTAAAAATATTTTTTATCTACTCTATTTCACATTTGGTTTATTAGTGATGCGACTCGATGACGGCATTCCAGGTCTTATTCCCCAACACAGAGTACATCGTAAGGGCTTTAGTGGGTAGTCCTCTAGTAACGGAGGATCCGTCATCACCCCTCGCTCGCCAGGCAGCAGGGACTGTGCTTAAAGCATTTCCCCGACGCATAAAAAAAATGATTGTAAGTAGAGTATCAGGAAGAGAATGTAAAAAGAAATATAAATCTCTAATAACACATTCAGTATGCACCATTATTGACAATAAAGTGAACTAAATAGAGACACTGAAGCGTTTAATTGTAGATGGTGGGTGAGAGGCACCCGCCAGGCTTCAGGTAAAAAGAGCAAAAAAACAAAATAATGATTCAACAAACTTTATCTCTCAGAGGGTAGGTTCAGATTCGCTCGCTATAGTTCTGGTTATTAATAGGACTTAGCTTTATAGTATAATTAGGGGATTTAGAGTCGAGTTCGCGGGGCCAGTGTCACGGGCCGGGCAGGGGCTAGCAAGGGTGTAGACCCGACGTCAGCTCCGGTCAGCAGCACTGATGATCCACGAAGACATCCACAGGTACAACGCAGAGCAGCGTAGGTCAGTAGGACTCCGGTGGAAGAACCATTTGGTTAAGAACCGGATCGGATTTCGGAGTTATTTAGCACATTCTTACAAATATTTCAAAATCACTTAAAAAATTAATATATTGCTGCGCGAAAAGTCATTTATATACTATGAGCCGCGCTGCGCTCCCATGTCTGCCTACCTCCATAGTATTATTGTTACCAATATACGTACAATTATTTTTATTGATTATTTTCTTCAAATTAATTTGTATCTAAACGTAAAAAGGAATTAAGCACATCAGCTAAACATGCAAAAGAGAGACAGTTTATTAGGTAGACTTACAACACATAATAAAATGTGTAATTGTCCGACTGAATAGCATGTCCCAAAGGAGTGTAACTTTACTTTTTATTTTTACAATAGCTAATAATAATAGTATCGTAATTTTTGATAGTTTTTATTTCATTCAAATTCTGGTCTATTGGTTAAAAATATTTGCTTAAATTATTACTTTTATTCAAGTAATTAATTCTACTCGACTCAGATACAAGAGTGAGCACTTCTCACGATTGCTCTGTCTGTTTAGATGTGCTTGTGGATCGATTATCACCCGGTTTTTAAATATTAAGCACGTTTCATACTGTGCTAAAAGTCACTTAAACAGGTTTTCGTTCCTGATTTTAGTTTTTTTTTACAGTTGATAGAAGTTTCATAAAACTATGACTTTTCGTTTATAAAATGTCAAAAACTTAAGTTATTGAGCATAATCAGTGGAGATTTTGCATCTTTCTCAATTAAAAAGCCAGCCGTATAATAACTACATAAAAAAGACCGTGACGCTACTCTGTTGTTACATCATGGATTTTCAACGAATATAAGATTACCAGTTCTATTCTTATAGTCTATTCATTCTTTGTTAGATATATAATAAATTTAGTATGTACCGAAGCGGAATGTATTATGAACAAGGCTTTGTTGCGGCGGACGCGTCCGTTAGCTCCCTTTGAGCAAGTTATGAAAAGGCAAAGCCAGGCTGTACCAACGTCGGCCGATGCTTACATACGCTACCACAAATTGCAGTGTTAATTTCAACTTTCAGTAATCTTTTATGAATTGCTTTTAGTTTGTAAATCTTCTGGCTTTTGTTGTTAATTTGCGTGCACGTGAAAATTATTTATAAGCGGTATGTAGTAATTGTATTATTCAGCTCTAGTAAGGTATTATTACTAATATTTTAAAGAGGAAAGATTTGATTGTTTGTCTGTTTGCATTGCATAGGCTGCGAAACTACCGACGATTACAAAAATTATTTCACTTACGAGAAGGTACATTATACATGGGTGACACAGCCTATAATTTACGCGGGTGAAGTCTTGAGAGAACAGCTTGATGTTAGTATGATGGTACTGATTCTATTTTTTTTTTATCTTCACTACATAGTTAAAACAAAGTCGCTTTCTCTATATCCCTATGTATGCTTAAATATTTAAAACTACGTAATGGATTTTTTTTCATATATAGGGTGGTTCAAAAGGCAGGTTTTTATGTATAATACAAGACCACGCGGGCGAAGCCGCTGGAGGAAAGCTAGTAAATAATATAAGTAATTTTTTTTCAGCCTGTACGAAAACCGGAAGAAAATACAGTATTGTTGTGTTTATTGACGATCCTTCTCAGTACAATCCCCGATTTGTTAATCGATCCCACTCTCCCCCGCCACTTTCTACACACATACATATTGTGTTTTTATTATTCATTACAATATTATTAAAGTTCTCTTGTTAAATATTTTTCATAGTTTCATAGTCTTCGTTTGCATGACAAGTTGATGGTACTTTTATCCCTAGGAAAGCAACTGGTGGGATAAAATGTAGCCAATATGTTTATCTAAGCTTTATCTATATATATCAAATGTTATGAAACTCCATTCATTAGTTTTGCGTGAAAAAATATCAAACATCCAAGACTAAACTTTCTACTTATATTAAATTTATAAGTTTCCCACAGGGCAGTGTGTTCTCTCCATTATTATTTAGTATATCAATTAATTCCATTAACCAACAGAAGATCTTAAAATTTACTCCCAGAAGTGCTTGGATCGTCTTAATATAATGAATACCACTAAAAGTTAATCTTTTGGTCTCAAAGTTTGACATGGCAGCACATTTTGTATTAATTGGATAACATTTTAAAGGAATTATTTATACTTACGAGTACCTATAGCCATCTGTAAAGCGGCAAATAAAATTTTAGGTTTTATTATTTGGACTTCAAATGAGTTTAACAATCTGTTAGTGGCCCCCGTGTTATATTATGCCTACGTACGTAATAAGCTCGAATATGGGGCAATCATTTGGGATCCCCATGAAAATAAATATTCCCTTATGATAGAAAAGGTCCAGCGGAAGTTTGCACGTTGGCTGTACAAAAAGGCTTAGGGCTACTACCCTTTTCTGTATCCTTCGCTATTTGTATCGGGTGTGGTGGGTATTGACACCTTTGCGCTACGGTTGCGCTAAAATTACTCCTAGTTCTGCATTACCTTTTTGTGCTTTACAACAAAGTTGACTGTCCTCACATATTAGGGAGATTCAGTTTTTTTGTGCCTGTACGCATCTCTAATAACAATATGGGTTTAAAGGCGCCGCGACGGCACGCCGTCGCGGCTGTTATTCACGCCCCGCACGCGTACCGTATACGCTGCGCAGGCACTTACTATACGTGCACTGCATCTCATTGGTGACATCCTTGCTTAACATGAAAAAAGTGATGTATTTTTTGATGGTATTACTCGATTAGCTGTAAGTGCTCGACATTTCTTAACCAGTATTTACTGTGTAATTAATTATCTGTGACTATTATTATTATTATTTTGTTGACAAATTATTTTAATTTATATGACATTTATTTTAGTTTATAATTTTCATGACATGCTTACTATTCTATAATTTTGTTATTATTATGATATTGACATCTTTTAAATGTAATTTAAAATTTACTAAACTGACATTGTCTTTTTTTTATTTTCTTTTTATTGCTATGTTTAGCTTGCTGGTGTGTTGGATGTATTAGTCTGTAAGTCAGATACGTTTACTACATATATTGATATACTGAAGTTTTGTCTTTATTCTTCTTTAGATTTACTATGCATGCTTTTTCAACTCTATATTAGGTATTTTTATCTATGGTAAGCTCGTCGCGCCATTGTGTTGACACAACCTAATTTCCTGCAGACCACGTTCCGCCGCCATCGTTAAATGCCAAAGTTGACGACACCAGAAAGGAGGTTAGGAACAAAATAAATATTTGAGCATCGTCAGCTGTAGCCTGTCTACTTTGTCATTAGAGTTAACAGGAAAAGGAACCATGGGATTATCTTTGGTTATATTCAAATGCAAAGGTTATCTGAAATAGACTGCCAAGTTTATATATTTGTAATTTTAAAATATACGGTAGTCAAGGAATTAAAGGGCACACCTACTGCTAACAAAGATAAATAACTAAATCAGACAACATTCCTTTTCTGCAAATAATCTAAAAAATCGGTAAAATTTATAAAATGTAGTCACCCCATAATAAATAAATAAATAAAAAAATATTTAACAACATCACATACATTGCTCAGATTCCAAGATGAGTAGCTAAAGCCCCCGTGTTATGGAGTATCTGAGACAACGAAGGTACCACAACACGCAGACCCGAGTCAATATAGAAAAGTTCATTTTCTACATTGACCCGACCGGGAATCGAACCCGGGACCTCAGAGATGGCGACACCTTGAAACCGGCGTGCGAACTATGTTTCTGCTTAGTTATGCGATTACAGTGTAGAATAATTATTTGATCAGCAAGATTTGACAATAATTTAACAGAGATAATGCGCTGTTGAAATAGGTCGACTCTAGCGTTCGAAACAAACAATTTTACGCATAGAAACTTTATGTCATAACATTCAATAAACAAAAGTTATAATCATTATTATAAAAAAATATGAGAATTCTGCTCTTTTTCTAAGATGTTCAGTTATGTAAGTACTTATTGTAATCAAAATAAGCGAGCGAAGCGAGCGTACAGTAATAGTTTGTAGCGATGCCCCAAAATCTTTGCATGTGCGCCCATTACCATATTTGCGAGGTCTGACGGGGACAGCAGGAGGGCGTGGGACTCTCCCACTATATTCTAAAAATCTTTTCACACGCTTGGTTGGAAGCTGGACCCGGGAAGATGGGCTCAATCGCAGGGCCAGTCACCTCTAATGTAGGGGGAACCTCTGGTCTATTATTTTATAGAAGAAGAATATTTTAAAGAGTAAGGGAATTCGAGTATCTAAATGTCATTTGCATTTTCTTAGTGCGATAAAGAGACTAATGGTTAGTTGCACAAACGTCCCTTATGGTTTAATGACGCCTTTAGGCTCTAATGAATTTCAAATTTATATGGGTAATGTGGCTTTAAACTAATGACAATTTTAATGGACATTTGTGCAACTGGCTGTAAGTACACACATTCTTTGATAGTATTCCATAGTATCCCATTTACAAGAGCACGTTTAACTGTCAATGGAAAATATTTTCCATACCCTTAGAGGCTTAGAGAATACTATAAACATCCTAAATTGACACACGAATGAAGTTTGTTAACTTTTACGTTAGGTCAAGTAACCGAATATTCAAGGCCACAAACAGTTGCTAGAAGCCATATTAAACTTTATTCCTTAGAGGCGATGATATCATTTCGTTGTGAGCGCCTTTGGGGGCCAATCACAGTGAGTACGCTGAAGGATTGTAACAGGCCGCGGATTGGTCGTAAATAAAGTGTTTTATTGGTCCTACGCGGCGCCCGAACCACGCTGTGAAAACTAGCGTCTACAAAACAATCTATTATTTCCGAAATGAAAATAATGCTATGCATTTCTCAATTTTAATTCCAGTGTAGTTTGGTAGTATAGACATTCGATGCTATTAGTTGATCAAGGCCTTGAGATGACTTGATGTGGTTTATTTCGAAAATTTACCAACATCAAAGAAAGGCGAAGATTAGCGTTGTGCCAAGTTGGGCTCATTAAAGGTTTGCTATCTCTTTTATTTGTAGCATTCAATTTCTTTTCTCTAGTATTAAACGGATAAAAAATTAAAAACATAAACAAAATGGCGGTTAATAAAGTCACAAATCTTATGAAGGTGTAAAGTATTTCGATTTTATTTTACTGTTGAAATCGTTATGTTCTTTAAGAGGATCACTTTTATTGTAACAGTTATTAAATCATTTAAGTTAATCAAATACTCATTAGTTTGTTTAATAGATAGCTTAAATGACAACAGTTAAGTATAGCAGCTGGTATTTAAGTGAATATGTAGCAAATTAGCCGTCAGTCTTAAGAGTAACATGATTATTGATATTTTGTCACAAAACATACCATAAAAAGAACCTTATTTAACTTCTGTCTAATGCTATAATTAAATGAGTATACAACAAAAAAAAACAACAAATATCCAATATGTTTCAGCACTATATCTTTGAAAACTTTAGAGATATTAATCCAGAAATACAGATGAAAATGAAAACAGTTCTGAAGTTTACACAAAACTAAATAGAAGACGTACGAGTACGCAAAATTCTTTGATAGAAACGTTAGCGCAGATTACTTTAGCATAAACGCCATCTAGTATAGCAAAGCTTAAATTTCTTACTAAATTTTATTTGAAAACTCACTACTCTACTATTAATATTTTAAGATTTTAAATGAAATGGAGAAATTCAACAGTTTTGTATAGGCTGATGTGCTGTTAACTGTACGGCAAAATATTATCTATGTCGACAGCACTTTACACTATGTTCATTCTAGAAATTTATGAATAATTTTTTTTTTAATAAAAAATATTTAAATAGAAAATATTTCATTTTCCGAGTAACTCGTCGCGTAGTGGATAAGCGCCACGGCTAGGGGTCGTTGCAGTTAAGCAACTTTCGCAGTCACGGGATGGGTGACCAAAAATTAGTATCTCAAGCTACTCCGTGCTTTAGAAGGCACATAAAGCCCGGAAGCATTTGCAGTCGTACACCCTCTAATCTGCGTTGGGCCATCGTGAAAGATCATGGCATATCCTCCTTACCACCATCCATAATAAAGGCCTGAACTCCTGCAGTAGGGAGTTAAAAGGGCTAGTGATGAAATTTTTTTTTATTTACAGTGACATATATATTTTAATATTTTTTTTCAATAAACGACTTCTTACATTACATATATGTCGCATCATCTTTACGAAGATCGTTTGATTTAGTTTCTTTTATTTTAATTGCTAGTTACTCGATTCTTAATTACTCGATTATAGAGAGAGCGTGATCATCGATACTTTTAATTTTATTAGAATAGTGACACTGACTTTGACAGTTCGTTAGCAAAAAGCAAGTTGCCGCCATTTTGGCACACATTCTGTTTCCGATAGCCGAAAAGTAAAGACATCCGACGTAATCACGCTCATCTCGATATATTTTCGTATGAAAATTAATAAAATGGAATAAATCCACATTGGTATACACGCCTGCAGTGTTATTTTAAAGATAGTCCTCCGATATGGACGATCTATTTGGGCTTCGTAATAGCCCCGTCTGACTACCCGCCGTTATATATATGTCGTGGTCATATTGTAGAATTGATGAGTTTATGATCCCGCAGGCCATTTGATCATATCATTTAAGCGTCAACGTTAAATGATATGTCAATCCGTATTGTTATATCGTTAATGTAGAGTATCCAAAAAAAGAAATCTAATTATTTGCTGAAATGCCTTGTTTATTCGTTAGAGTTATGATATTAATGTCTGAAAAAAAAATTTAATACGATCGCCACGCGACGCTTCGTGATTGTCTTAAATTTCTAACCTATCACGTGACCTAAAGTAGTGAATCATATAATTTATCTATTCCTCTGTAGAGTCGAAAGTTACGTAATATTTTCGTACCTACAAAACTCGTGGTATGTTATCATTATAATTAATGTTAGGTACTCCTTTGGGTCATATACATCTGGAAGGAATGCGAGATAAAAGAAAAACGAAATACAGTATTTATAATTGAGTGTTGTCAGAAGCCATAAAAACCGAGGAGAGCATGAAAGAATAATTAATGCTGTTGATACGAAAAACGGGTGTAGTGGATTGTGCCATGTGGAGCTCGTTTATCTGACTAGCCCACAAGAGAGTTTAGGTGTAATGAAGGTATCATTATATAGTTATAGTTATATTTTATAGTTATTTAGTAATAATATCATTTTTTAACCAATTTAAAATAAATAAATACATATATGTATGCATGATCATATATGGGCTTCTAAACACGTGGGCTAAATTTTATTAGTGTATGTACATATATATGTATGTTTGTCAATGTATTTTTCGTAAATCAGACATTAAATCGCAATGATTATGTTTTTACTTCATTAATTAGCTTCTAAGTTAGAGCTTCGTAGTTTCAACAAATTATAATTAAGTAATAAATATTTGTTAAATATAACTTTAACTTTATTCGTTAAATAATATAATAATATATTTTTAAATTTTAAAAGAGTACTGTAATTGCAAAATTTATCAAATGTTTATTACATTTGATAATATTTATCGAATATTTTTTATGCACGCCGTACCCGACAAATAACGAGCGTTTCTTTTATGGATAGGTTTATGCCATAGCGCTTTTTCCCGCGAAATAGATATTCCATAGAGTAATGCAAACATGAGTTTTGTCAACGCAAAACATTTTTCTTTATAAGACCTACAATATAAGTAGGTAAACATTATTTTGATTAAACACACAATATTATAGCGGCTCACTCTGAACTTCCTTCGTGAAAATGGGAAACTTACTTTCGTTTTTCGGTAGTTTATTCAAAAAAGTCCCTATTATGAACAAATTTGAAAATTTCATATACTCGAATACACATTTTGCTGTACATTTTGCCATAGAAAAATAAGTTTTCTCATGTAGAAAACATTTTTGCAAGCAATAGGTACATATCAATTTAAAAAGTCAATTAGAGAACAACTGGTTTCTTTACGCACTCTTAATGTAACATAGATTGTCTCCATTAAAGTTAAACTACTGCCTTTTTGATAATTCATTTTTTTTAATGCAATTACCTAATTTTAGACACTTAGTATAAAGAGTTTAACATTACTAAGTAATATGTGGATAACGGTGTGGGTTTCACGATGACACTGTATCACCTTTTTGTACGTACTGTTTTGTCTATTTGTTGTCCCTAAGAAAATTAAAAAAAAATATTTTATGATTTAACAATGATTTAATGATGAAATTATATTATGTTATTGCATATTTTAATTTTCAAATTAATTTATTTGTTTCATCTAATTTAAATTATATAAGTGTCAATGCTTGAAATAAATGACATATTATTATTATAGACTATATATACGCGGCCGGAGACGCTGCAAACCACTTGTTTTTATATATTCGTTATTCTTTTTAAACGCAACACAACATTTTCTGTTTATAGAATTATATAAATCGTCTTCCAATAACCGAACACGATTATATAATCAGTATTTCAGTATTCAATATAAATACGTATAAAAGTTCAGTAGATTTCACTTATACAAAGAATCTCTAGAATATTTTCTCATTTATTAGTACAATCGATACAATAGCAGTTCCTCATCTGGCGCTACGGCACGTTTCAAATTATCCTATTCACTCTATGAATTTCGCAATGTAGAATTCCTACGTGCCGGTGCTTTTCATACAAATAAAACACTTCTATGCCAACATTTGCGACACGACAGACAGGAATAAAACGAAACACAAGTGTTTCGAAAGCTCGCTCGTAAAAATATTTATGTGACATTTTAAGTTTCTGTGAAAATATATGCCGAATAATACTGATGGACATTTGGAAATATTGCCACTGCCGGAAATTTTCCATTCCCCATTGTGGCCGGAAGTCTTCCGGAAAAGATTGGGATTGGGAGTGCAAAACTTTTTGTCGTATTACGTCTATAAGTCCACCTGGACCACTTAGGGAATCACTGGTATGTACCAGTGACCCCCAGAGGTCCACGAGGGATTCAACGGGGGTCTACGTTAGCGTGAAATAAAAATAGGGGGCCAATGTCCATCGTTAGATCTTCACATTTTGGACGAATTTTGGGAATATGGTAAAAATGTAGCAGCAGGGGTCCACCGAAACCAGTAAATTTTTAAAAATGGTCTACGAGAAAAAAATTGTTTGGGAACCTCTGGATATACTATACATTTATTTTACTAAACTTTAGAAATCGAGGTTTTTTTTTATGGGATAGGGGGCAGACGAGCAGACGGATCACCTGATGGTAAGTGATTACCGTCGCCCATGGTCACCTGCAACACCAGAGGGGCGACAAGCGCGCTGCCGGCCTTTGAGGGACGAATATGATCATAGGGAGGGAAGGGTTGAGGGGTGGAGGGAAGGGAATAGGGAGGGGTTGGGCCTCCGGTACCCTCACTCGCATGTCGAAACAACGCAAGCGTTGCTTCACGTCGGTTTTCTGTGAGGCCGTGGTATCACTCCGGTCGAGCCGGCCCATTCATGCCGAAGCGTGGCTCTAATATATTAGAAGAGATACACTGACGATTTGCATAAGTTCTTAAGACAAAATTTATCACGCGTATATACTTCTTCCGTATTATTCACTAGCTGTAATATTACAAATTAGCACAAAGCATTCGTCTTAATCTATTATCATTTTGTGTCTATAATGCAATTCTTAGGCTGTAAAAAGAGAAGAAAAGAAGGTCTCCGATCGCCGCTCCCATAACTGGCATATAATAAAAAATAATAAAATCCATTTCATAAAACCTAGCCAAATTCGCGACAAGTGTTTATTGATGAAAACTTCCAGCGACCTAATTATTATCGAAGCAGCTACTTACTGGGGCATATCAATGCAAAATATATCAAAAAATATGACATTATATGGTTCAACGAATTTCCTTATACGAATTTCCATTCGTACTCCTATGAATCCCCGTGACAGAACCATACGTTGTCTTATTATAGCGGCTTCTGTAATAACACAGCGCCATATGACAGCGCCGTTATTTTATGGCACCATAACAAGAAAACACTGAACGTGATCGACGACATGTACAACATGACGAACGATTTACGAGACGCGTGTTGATGACATTTTGTTCGGGAAGATTTCTTTACGTTGTTGACATAATTATGGGCAATAAGAATTATTAAAACGATAAATTAAGCTCCAATTTTTGCACAACTCAAATGAAAAACATACCAACTTTGTATTCTTATTTTTCTTTAGGTTAGATGTAAGGCAACTTGAATTATAACGGTGTAAGGCAACTTGAATCCGTATTGGGCCCGCGCGCTAGGTTTCTAAGCATGAAAGGCCTAAAAGATAAATAGACTGTCGACTATAATATAAAAAAGTATTTTCAATCGAATACAGAATCATTTAATGTGTAAACAAAATCGGTAAATCACTTATGAATAAGGCACCAAATAATAACAAGAAAAAGTTCCGCCGAGACTTCATTATCAACTTCAAACGGATTTATGTAATGGTAGAATGTGAAACGCGTATTATTCAAAGGTTTTACTAACTCTCCTGATAATTTGAAAACGTTTCACGAGGGTTTTGAGCAGAAGTAACAATACGGCATCAGCCGTAACAAGCTAACAAGGCAGCAGATGGTATTAATGGAATCATACGGTTACACGAATTTATTCATGATGTCTCCACGTATATATGTATATTTGAAGAGCGTGTACACAAAGAGATTTCAATCAGACCTTCTGTTAAAGTCTTTTGTAGTGAAGTTGGTATATGTGATTTTGTATAATTTCATTATTTATTACAGACATTTTATTACTTACTAGATGTTTTCCTGCGAGTTCACCCGCGTAAATTATAGCCTATATAATTCGCGTATGATATAGCTTCCCGTGGATAAAAGTTTTTTTTTAATCGGTAAAGTAGTTTCGATGCTAATTCGATGCAAACAAACGACCAATCAAACCTGACCTCTTCATAGTATTAATATATATTAACGGTATCTACCTACATATTAATTCTAACTTCACATCACAATAAAAATAGCTTTTTAATAAATGGGAGGCTTAAGCCTATCGATCTGGCTTAAGCTGGGGCTCAGGCCATTCATTTCTGTGGATGGAATCGGATATGGAGAATTGGCCATAACCCACCACGTTAACACAATGTGGATTGGTGGGTGTAACAACTGCAGATTACACCCATGAATCCGCCTTATGGAGTTCGGAGGAAAACAGATAATACAGTTTTGTTCATCCATACCATGACCGCCTTTGGAAAGTTCCTAACTTCCGCACCGCAAATCGAACGCACTAACCACTGCGCCATCGAGCTTCTCATGTATCATTATCATCATCATCATCATCAGCCATTTTACGTCCCCACTGCAGGGGCTCAGGCCTTCTTTATGGATTGTTAAGGAGGGTGAGCCATGACCCTCCACGCTGGCCCAATGCGGATTGAAGGGTATTAACGACTGCAAATGCAGCCGGGACCAACTGCTTAACGTGCCTTCCGAAGCACGGAGTACGACCCTTGCGAAAGTTGCTTAACGACAACGATCGCGGGCTGCGGAGCTTATCCACTACGCCACTGAGCTACTATAATATCGTGTATAAATAAATAAAAATATCGCTCGTTTCCAATAATCTCTGACAAAACTTAAGATTTCTCTATTCCTCCAGGTAGGAGTGCGCAGTCTAACAATGATCTTTATATAACAATCGAGTCTCTTTTATCAACTAGGTGACAAAGAGGTTTCATTACAAAGGCTGGCTGCCGGGCGTCGTAATTAAAACTACTGTTCCGACTCGTCAAGTTACAGCTTGTTCAAAAAGGGTATTAATGTCACCGCGAACCAGCAAAGTCCACGGAAGTACCGGCTGAGACCTTAAAAAGTCATTTGTTTTCAACGGATGCCAGATTGACTGAGTTCAAAACTATCTACTTAAGCCTCAAGATAAGTTTTAATTTATAAATAGAGTAGGTGACCTAGCCACGCTATGCTGTGGCTCATTAATGGAGATGACGACTTATTTTTGCTTGTCTGTTTGTCAGGTAGATTATTGAAGAATATTAAACACATATTTAATGTTTTTTTTTATTGAAATCAATAAATTACACCGATACATTGAGTTGAAATGTCGCATGACGTTACGCTTTTGTACATTTTCTATAAAACTGCGACAGTAGCGAGCCTCAACTCCTAAACTTTAATGGCTATAATCTAAGCCATTTCTTGTTTAAATTGAAGCAAAAAAAATACGGGTATAATATTTTACTACTATATGACTGACGGATTAAACAGAATCTCTTTTTTTTACCCAGTTGCCATCCCTATTACGTAATTCTTACTCATCAATAACCTGTGATCTAGAAACCGAAACATACTGCCATCTAGCAGGTATATTTTTATCAACGATCTACAAATACCACACACGTATTGTTCATCAAAAATATTATTTCATTAAACAATCGCAAACTATTACCATTACTATAACAGTTCCTTAAAGTTTTTTCATATGTTGCTAAGTTTAAACATTTTTCTTAAGGGCCGATCATAGGATGGGTGAGCAAACAAAAATTTACTATCTCGAGTGGCAGTCGGCTGCATTTGCATTAATAAACATAAACAGCCCTAATCCGAACTGAGAGTGTATGACTGACTTATTCTTATTTTATTAGGTACGAAGAAACTAGGTAAATACGGAGATACTGAAAGTTTCCGTTCCAAAGTTACTAAAGTAACAGATACAACAGAGTACAAATTCAATCATAGTTAATATCAGTTTTAGTCTGAGAATTCAGAGGTCAAATAATTCACGGTCAAATCTAAAATGGTTAAGTTTCGTAACTACTGAACCCGTTGTTATTAATATAAACCATTAGACCGCAAATTTAATAGGAGCCGAGGGTCCATCCTATACAATCAGTTGTCGTGCCTTTATCGCCCTTTAGTGACCATAAACTAATCATTATTAATCAATCCTTTGGAATTCTAGAAATTTCATATTAACTTATTGGGAACACACTGAGTAGGGATGAAACGACACGAGTACTTACTCGATAATTTTCTTTTGATAACAAGTATTTTGTTATCGATACTTTAGAAGCGAACGAGTAGTATCGTGAAAAAATATATTTTGTATCGGTACTTGGTCAGTCACTCAGTAAAGAGAGTCAAAAAATTCGAGTGCTCGACTGTTTACTCTGTAGTAAGGAGTCTTATAGTCTGTTTAATGAAAAATTCCCACTGGCACGGCGTCTCTGTCGTATGACAATAAGCACTAATTTTATGTAGTCAAATATCTATCTGGAAAAAGCCCTGCTAACAAAATTTGAAAGTGATACCTGACTACCTATATGTATTTTATACCAGGATCTGCTTCTCTTTTTTCCCTAAACAGAGTATTGCTATTGACTATCAATGGTATCAAACTTGCTCTAAAAATCTATGAAAATGACTACTGCGGTGAGGTATTTTAAAACTATTCGATAAAACTATCGATACTTTTCATTCGATACCGATTAGGTCTCGATACTTCGCATCTGATACGGTATCGAGTAAAAGTATTGATACTTAGGGGATATCGTTGCATCCCGAATACTAAGTTAATATTACATCACTTTGCGTACGTCATCGATATTACTGAAGCCTTTACAAATTGGTTAATTCCGCATTTGATTCAGCATATCTTATTTCATTTCCTAATGTAAATTTCGAATATCGCAAATATTAAGTAGCTCGGAGAATTAGTTGTTAAGCGCCTCAGCATGCGATCATAGTTGGTAAGCAACTTTCGTAAGGGTCGGTCAAGGGATGGGTAACCAACAAAATATCATCTCTATCTTAGAAAGGCATTGGATCAGCGAGGCAAGACATGAGCTCCTGCATTGGGGACGTAAAAGGACTGACGATGATAGTATGATGATTACATATATTATAGACGCAGGCTTCTGACGTTCATCATACCCACTTAAAGAAAACATATATATTTCTTAATCCAATTGTTCGTTTATGTAGATAATACAATGAGATCCTTCCAGTTTATCAGAGGTAAGACATTATTTAGTATTATCTTTTCGAAATTTGCAAACTGTATCGAAGTTGAAGAGGGAATAGGTAAGTACCTATTCCCTATGAGTCTACCACAATGGTACGCGAAGGAAATTAAAAAAAAAATTAACCTTTTTATAATTTTGCTAATATCAAATCCGTGAAGATCATCTGTGCATCAGAGGCAGTGTCAGCTTTTACTTCTTTTGCTTAAAAAATTATCGAAAAATGCATTTCTTTGGAGTCGTATTAGCGTCTCGAAAAAATAAATCCATACTAATATTATAAAGCTGAAGTTTGTTTGTTCGTTTGAACGCAATAATCTCAGGAACTACTGGTTCGAATTGAAATTTTTTTTGTGTATTGAATAGACCATTTATCGAGGAAGGCTTTAGGCTATATAACATCACGCTGCAACTATTAGGAGCGAAGAAACAACGGAAAATGCGGACGAAGTCGCTGGGTGCCACAGTTACAGATATAACGGCTGATTAATATCACCAATTACTACTGTCTTCCTTCTTTATCTGATACTCAACAGTTGTAGGTTATTTATTGATTTCTGATTAATATCTGTGATGTCAATGTAAAAAAAATACAGTTGCAATTATATTGAAAGTATTTAAAAAAAAAAACATTAGTTCCCGAAATCTAACTAGTTGTCGCCACGGTACGTTCTTGATTTCTCCATGACCACTTTTCCGGTTTTCTTTGATGTCTAAAAGTAAATTAGTTTTCAAAACTCAATAAACAATTCATATTCTATTTTGACTTTTTCATATTTGTATTGATATTTAAGTTTCGAACTTCTCAAATTTCAGTTTTTTAATATGTTAGTTGAAAGGAACGGCAATGACTGTCTTTGGTCCATTCGTTTCCTGCAAAAATCAACTTTGGCTAGGGTGCTTTCGTTTTTTTTAAATACTTCCTCATTAGGTTTTTAGAGCTAAAGGGTAAAAATAGGACTCTATTACTAGGACTCCTTTGTCCGTCTATCACCAGGCTGTAGCTAATAGGGATAATCACAGGGTACAAAATAAAAAGAAATTCCATTTAGTTCATCAGTTAGATAATAGAAAAATATTAGATACGTATTTGTTTTGCATCAATTGATTAGGAAATGGTTAAGATAATGGGCATTGGTTTCACACGCCATCACTAATTCTTCGTGCTACTCACCTCACATGATTTCCTCTATATGTCTATTATTCTATTGGATTAGATTAAGTAATATAAATGTATCTTATCGTTAATATTAATTATTAGTTACTAGTAATATGGAGGTGGGCGCTGACTTCTGTCACTCAGGTTATACCCAGCACAGAGACTTCACATTGCCTTGTTGTATATTTATATGACAATTAAAAGTTATTATTATAAAGTTGAGGAGTGAGTGGGGGCTCGCTATATCACAATTATGTAGAAAATGTAAAAAGTTGTGACGTCGTACAACATTTCAACTCAATCTATCGCCGTAATGATTTGATTAAGAAAATTAATACGTGTTAAATATTCTTCATTAATCTATCCGACGGACATTCAAATAAAAATTAACGTGATGACGTGTGTGCACGTCATCACAAGGATTCTCAGGAAAGGTGTCGCTATTTCGAGCTTTGCTTAAGGCATGAATAGTGCCATAAGTATTCATACTATCTACAAGCAAGTGAAGTAATTTCACGCCCTCTTGTGTTCCGACGTCTTTTGTGCCGATGGCCCTCTCGGCCGGAGGGCACTCCATGTTCCCCAGACACTCACGATTAGCTGTTCATGTATATAACACAAGAGTAGACTAACCTCAACGAATCGCTTTAAAGTGGAATGTTGCAGTCTTGTGTATGATCTACTTTTAGTATTCTAAAGACACACTGTAAAGCCTTATTTACATTAGAAACGTCAATTAAAACAACTAGTCAGTGGTCAATGAACTTAAAACAAATTTCACGAAACTTAACGTGAATATAGTTTTATAATGCCGTGCAATCAACCAGCGTCTCCACACTAGCTTCGTCGATATCCAAAAGCTTTCATTTGCGCAGACAGACAGTCTTGTGTTAACATAAGTTCTGCCATGTAAATCATGGTAAAAATTAGTTTCGTCAAAAATATGCGCATCGCGGTAAACTATTATAGCGTCGTGAAATTAATGCATGCATTGCAAAACTGGACGTTTACACGAGCAACTGCAAATGAAATGTATGCAATGAAACTAATGCCGTGCTAGTTCGTTACTAGTTTTTATGTGAATTCGGCTTAAGTGTTATATGAATGAATAAAATTTTTAAGTCACTTAAAACACACAATAACTTGGACAAAAAGCGTTAACTACTCTACTAAAATGAAATAGACATATAAATGTACTCGTTTTCCGCCAGCGGCATCGCAGACGAGGTTTTCATGATGTCTTGACAATTATCCTTAGGGAATTATTTAGTGGGACAAGAGAAGCCATATATGAATTCAGGCTTACAATTACCAGTACACCTAATATTTATGCAAATCCGTTCAGTTCTTATTGCGTGAAAGAGTAATAAACTTATTACATACATACATTTTCATAAAATTTCGCATTTATAATAAACTAGCTTTCCGCCAGCGGCTTCGCCCGCGAGATCCTGTACTATACATTAAAACCTTCCTTTTGAATCACCCTATCTAATAAAAAAAGGCCGCATCAAAATCCGATGCGTAGTTTTAAAGACCTATGAACAGACAAGACGAAAAGCGACTCTATTTTATACGATGTATTGACTACTTTCCTGTATTAAGTATACATTGTAAACCTTCCTCTTCACTCTGTATATTGATGAACAACGCATTAAAATCCGTTGTTTACTATAAAAGATCCCAGCGTACAGACGGACAGTGGGAAGCGAATTTGTTTTATTCTATGTATAGATATAATCATAGAAGTAGAATGATATAAAAGTATATTTACGTCACTCGGCTCAGAGAACACCTGTTTGCTAATGCCATTTTACGTATGGAAGTTGCTCGACTCTCGTCTGAGAAACAGTTTAACCACCTATTTCGAACACATGTAAGTTTTATTACTGTCGAGACTTTTATCGAAAAATTAAACAATTTTATAACACGGCTGTCAATATCGTTTATGTTTTTCAACCAACTTATTTAATTTTTAAATTATTTATACATATTTTATTATTTTTGGAATTTTCTCATCAATACCTTTTTAATACCCGTATTGTTATAATTGAAGAAATATTATTTCTTCATAATTTTTTTTAATGAAGTAGTAGATTCCGATACATATATGTTTTGTTTGGGGCCCGAAAGATTAATGTCTGTGGTGGAGAGACCGCGTCGCGAGCGCACCGCTGCCAATAGTCTGTCCTTCGCCAGACGCCGCGTGAATCTCACAACTATGGCGGGTGGGCGCGGGTTGTTTGACCCTGAAGTAGTTGTCAGTTCACCTACCTCGAAACGCCTGACTCGCACGACCCCATCGATATCTTGCTCATCCAATGTATGTCCAACCTTATTACTGATGACCTGTAATAGGGTGTGGAGATTCTCACCAGCAGCAACGGGCACTCCAGAAATCTCGAGGTTGTTCATTCGTGCAGTTTGATCCCGTTTATGGTTCTCCATTTCAAGCGCCACGATGGTTTCCTTTGCAGAGTTTAACTCAGATTTCAGCTGGGGTATTACAGAGCTCTTTCTTTCCGTTTCAACAAGTCTATCCTCAATGGCACTAAATCGAGACTCCATCTCACTGAATTTACTATTTAATTGCTGTATTGCCCGCCATATTGAATATTTAAAAAAATACTTAGCCAATGTTACTCGTGATGATGTTAGGTTTCTACTGATACCGTTTACATTTATGTATATCCGTAAAGTTTTTCAAAAGTTGTTGTGTAATAATGATACATTAACCCTAAATACAATACACTCATTTTTTTTGGGCAATCGTGCAAAAATAAAAATTTTTTGAATCAAAAAAGTTGCACAATGAAAAACTTAAAACCGGCCACGTGCGATTTGGACTGGCACACGAAGAGTACGATACCGTTATCTATAATAAAAACGGAATAAATACCACGTTTCATGTTTTTGAGAGGACTTCCTCAAATATTAATTTTATTCTATTTTTAGTATTTTTCGTTACAGAGGCTTAAGAGATTATCTGCGAAAATTTTAACTGTATATCGCAGTTCATAAGACGTAGCCTGGCGACACACAGACTAACGGACGGATAGTGGTCTTAGTATGTAATAGGGCCTTTGTTCTACCTTTTGGGTATGGAACCCTAAAAACGATATTTTTGTAAAAATAATAATAATCACCATCAGGCCTTTTACGTCCCCGTGCAGGGGCTGTGGCCTGCATTGTGGATGGTTGAGGAGGATAAGCCATGACCCTCCACGATGGCCCAATGCGGATTGGAGGGTATTAACGACTACAAATGCAGCCGGACCAACGGCTTTAAGTGCCTTCCGAAGCACGCAGTAGCTCTATAATAATTTTTGGTTACCCATCTCGTGACTAACCTTGCGAAAATTGCTTAAAAACAACGATCGCGGGCCGCTGCGCTTATCCACTACGCCACTGAGTTTCTAATATACTAAAAATAATAATATAACAATAATATTTTTTTGATAATGAAAGGAATTTTGTAATAAGAAACGATTTGTTGATTTTATCATTAAAATCTTGTAAGGAAAATTTAAAATATAGCTATTGCTAACAAAAACTTTAAATAAAACAAGGAAATTCACAATGAAAACAAGGATGAAGTGGGATGGATCACTTTCTGTCCTTGTTGCTCCCGTGGGAAGTTTATGGGCTACTAAGTTGTCAGCGTCACAAAGCTTATGAATTTGAGTTGAGATAAATAATTTAATCTTTTGTAATTTTTTTATAAATGCTTTACTTAAGGTTTGTTTTAAGCATACCGTATTCGGCTATACGAAGAATGGCCGTAGTGTTGTTACGATATATTGCTGTCCAAAATTTTGATACTTTCGATATCGATATTTTGAAAAACAATCACACTATCGACAAATCTAACGAAACTATAGGTATCTATTAGTGATAATAATAAGATAATACTATTAAAGCTTATAGAAGCTATTGATATATAATAATAATGGTATTTAAACAATTTAAATTAGCAATTTTACTTGCAATGAAATCAGAGACCTCCTCTGTTCCACGATCAAATTGCTCGCGTATTATCAGTAATAAAAAATATGTGAGCAAGAACAGGTAATACAATATGAATTAGTTTTTTTTGTTTCGATTTCTTTATAAGCTGTCGTTTTACTAAAAGCAGTCGACTTTAGGATTACCTATAATAAAACATAAATTGAGCTGTTAATCCCCGATTTCCAACATGGCTGACAATACACGGTAATTCTAAAGCCTTAAATAGGTATTGCTTATTACTTTGGATCGAAGGATGGAACGTTACAAATAAATAATGCTGATTTCACACTTTATGCAGACAGACAGATAGGATACTGAATGTTTAACATGTTAATTCGTCTTCACACGCGCTTTCGTTTTGTATTCATTTTCAAAAGCTAGCTAGTTAAGCTAATTAGCTTTTGCTCCAGACTTCGTCCGCGTGCTATAGTTAATTTGGCCAGCATTTATCAAACGAATATATATTCATAATATCGTGTAAAATACCTGAAATAAAATATCATGATTTTATCTTTGACAATGATGAATTTTGTAAAAACTTTAATTACTTATTTCCACGCTTTTATCACAATAAAAAGCAACCTATGTCCTTTCAATTCAACTCTGTTTAGTGGGTTTGGCGTGAGAGCGCAACTGATATATATACGGGCCTACTTTGCATGTGTAATATTAGTATGGAATAATTAAAGGAATCTCCTTGCCGCGGATTACATTATATAATAAGAGATTACCGATATAAATAGACTGTAGGATAAATATAAATTATTTTGCTTGGTCGACTTTTAAACACACAACTGTTAAAATTGAAATTCAAAGTTTTCTATAATGAATATGTCGTAGCCAACTAGGTAAAAGATCTGTCCATTTAAGCGGCTAGCCCTGTAATAGAATAGCTGAGTAAGCGTCACAACGTCCTTTTACAGTACTCTGTACAAAGCCCAGGGAACTGGTTAACTGTCAAAAATCACGAAACGAAACGCAATTATTAATTAATAGGAGGATGGACCGTGAAATTGCGTTGGCCCAATGGGTACTAGCGACTGCAAATACAGCCTTGACCAACGGCTTGCGAGAATAACTTATGGGCCGCGGCGCTTATCCATTATGCCATCGTACAATTCATCAGTAAAGCAAAGGTTAAAGTTCTTACTAAATTTTATTTCAATACTCAACCTTGACCGTGCGATGTAAAAAGCATACTTAACGCCATCTAGTATAGCACAAAATATATAGTTTGTGTTTTCTATCGTATAAAAAATATTTGTACTTTAATGTTTTTAAAAATATTTACATAAAATGTTATTATTATTATCAATTATAACTCAAATACCATATTTTATCACAATATAAAAAAAAGATAAATATTATTAGATAGATTTATTACAATGACAAATCAACTTGATTAGTAAACAATGGTTGGTTGATTCTTCATAAAAACTTTCACTCTAATTTTTTATCCCTTTAAATGCTAGTTTTCAGGATAATACACCTATTACCTTCCTAGGATCTAAACTACCCAAATACCAATTTTCAACAACGTAAGTTCAAAAACAAAGAAGTTATGTACAATCGTTTTCGCCTTTTTTGACCTCCTTCGGGGTGAAATTTCCAAAAATTCGTTCTTAGTACACCTATATGTAATTAGAGGAATGTCCCCTCCAAATTTCAAGTCTCTACGACCAGCTGTTTATACTTAGCGTAACATGTGTGCGCTGCGCATACATAAGAACATTCAATTAATTTTATAATTTCCTATGGGTATACTTTTGAGTTTATTGCTCTAATCATAAGAGGTTTATGTTTAATTTTGTTCTACAACGAAATTTCATCATTAGCTTGTACGATAGTAGAAAATTCCGATGACGAATAAGGATCATTTGCGTACACACAAAGTCGCTAATATAGTAAAGTTATACGTAATGTAATGGTATTGTTATCCTACAAGAAGTCTTCATAGAAATCCTATGAATTCAAAAGTAGCGATGGTCGTATGCGGAGATTGATAGCTGCGTTTAGTGGCCTGACTAGAGCCATCAGTGAACGCGTTTTGTGGCCTTTTAAGAACCACTAATGGACGCAATTAGTAGCCTGATTAGAACCACTAGTGTACGCGTTTAGTAGCTGTTTATGCGGCGGGTTGTTTGTTTATTATCAAATAAAATTGCACAATTTGTAGCTCTGTAGCTTTGTGCTTTTAAACCCCCCCCCCCCCCCAAATGGTTTAAGAAGTTTTTTTTCGATACTTAGATACCCTAAAAAGTTAAATGGCGAATTGATGGTCCGGAAAATCTCCATACAAACATTAAAATTTATCTACTTTTCTTGTGGCATCATTTCACAGTCTGAATTCCCAGTTCATCATTTACGACAATGGATGACATTTAACAATTTCTCGGAATGAAAGTTGAGAAATGAAAAACAGAGTTTAACAACATCTGACGACTGAGTTACCAGGAAACGAGATGAAATAAAAATAACGTATTAAAAAACTTTTTGATGCTTCTTATTTAAATTCACAACTGACACCTGGTAGATAAATATGATATGGTTTCTGAGAAAGAAATAAGATATTTTCATTTCATTTCATTATTAATAAATGGTCAAGAAAAAGTATATAAAAGAAACAAAAGTGATTTGTAAGTATAAATCTTTTTCTTTCTTAGTAATGCGGCCTATATTTGTGAAGATGAAGTATGAGATATATTGAAAGTGAGGTAATGAAATTTTATACGAATTTTAATATAGAAAAATTACGGAATTAATAATGATGAATTAAACTCCTGCCAATTAAGAAACATCCATTGAACAGCCTTTCATTTAAAGCCTACCAAAAATGTTTTATGAAGCTGACATAAAAACCAAAATATAATTTTCCCTTGAATAATAAAATGTGTGTTTCGCATTTTAATTATAATGTATTTTTTTATAATAACACATTTTTCATATAAATTTATCTTTTATGGCTTCTGTGTACGAATTTACTCTGTGAAAATCGATTTATGAATAGATTTATTATGGTTAAATCGAGGCGTAGATGTATGAGCGAATGTTTATATTCAATTATGTGTCTATTGAATGTTATGATTTCATTACCGGCTCTCGAAACGTTACCAATTTGAAGTAGAATGCAATGAATAATAAGATACAAATACAAAAACAAATACCGTACTTACTTCACTTTTTGTTTTTTTGTTGTTGTTTATTAAACGAAGGCAAAGGGATTCAGCTCATACAGGCTAACCCTAAAGATATGTTATTTTTCTTTTTGTAATTTTTATCGACGTACTATTTTATAAAATAAGTAATTTGTTCGGTAAGTGGTGTCACTGCTGGCTCCTGCGAAAAAAGTGGAGTAAGCTTCTCTAACTGTTTACGCTGAGCTATAGCCACCTTTGCCAACACACACCATGGCACAGTATGTTTGATATTCTAGTGATGTTTTTCTTTCATGACATGTATAATGGATATATATTAATAAAACACATGTTTTCTATACTTTTCTATTCTCTCCTACGTAATAGATTTAATTAAAACGCCAACGGCAATAATAAGTAGATACGGAACTAGGAAGTATTTTGTCTGAAATGTGATTTATATTCACGACATCAGTTAGGATGAGATAGTCATGGTCGTATGTTATTTTAATCGGCACATCCGCTTATGATGTAGCTTCCTGTAAGTGATAGAATATTTAAAATCGGTTCAGTAGTTTCGGATAACAACACCCCCCTTACACACTAAATAAAAATAAATAAGTTAAAAGTCTATAAAGAATTTAAATAATATAAATCTTCAATAAAATAAATATTAACTAATTATTTGGCCATAATTATAAAGTTGTGATCGTCTAGTGGTAGGACTCCTCGTTGTGTATTATATTTGTAGTAACCTTAGATTCTTTGTATGAAGGTGATTGTGAGTGGTTAGAGTATATGTTTTTGAGGGCATGGAGAAGATTGTATCTTAAATTAATAAATTAAAATAACACTAAGGTGATAAAATATAGTTGTGTATAAAATAATAAAAGTGAATATTTCTTCTCTGGTAAACAAATAAAATATAAGAAATGTTTATTTACTAAATTCAGCTTAAATATTTGAAGGAAAGTTATAGAATGAGTCTGTTAAGTAGGAAAGGAAATAGAGGTAAGTAAACAACAACAATGCCAGAAAATATGTAAAGAATAGAAAATAAATACAGCATTGCTGATGTTTAAAGTGCTTTCGAGCCCCAACCACGCTCAAAGCCCAGGGCCCACCACACGGCCCCTTAACCATTATTAACTCTAACCGGTCCAGCAAGGAATACCTTTCTAACCAAAAAATAAAACTACACTCCAAAAAAAGAAGTGCTCTGCAAAAGAGCAAAAGAAAACCCTATATGGTTCGTTAATATACCCAGACTGATGTCCTCCATAAAGACAATGGAACATAGTTTGACATAGCATTAGCGATCGTCCACCGGTACCACGGGGAATGCGCCATTTCGACCACTCCAGTACGGGATAAGGAGACAACTAACACGATATCGCACAGGACCTCACCAATATGGAACACACGCCTAGGAACATTAGCTACCACATCAGAACGACACAATAAAGCGAAGCCCTATAATTATTTGTCAATATAACAGGATTATTTGCCCTCCACTGAACGAATGGCACAAGCAATCAACCGAGCTATCTCTCACACTTCCGATACTGGCGGTGATCACCATCCTGACCCAGTATAGGATAGGGGGTCATTGATACTGGTATCTCACCGAACCATACATTCAAATAGCGGACAACACCTACGATATTAACGAATGATTGGAACAACCCAATATTGTGACTTCTTTGAAAACTACGAAAACCTAGTAATAAAAATAAGTATGAACAGACTCTAAAGAGTCCAAATAAGAAAAAAGTGAAACTCATAAGAATTCTCATTCCAATCTGGACCGATAGAAATTGATATTGAAAGTTAGAATTATGAAACTGACTAGAATAATTCAAAGTGGTTATATTTTTTTATGTCAGGTTAGTTATGTGTTATTTGAGTAGTATGTTATGTATATAAATAGATAGTATAATGTAAAACATCTGAAAGACATAATTATAAAGTAATTAATGATAAAACACACACAAAAACCCTACTTGTTTATAACTCCTTATCATAATTTATCTGCAATAATATACCGCTGTAGGGTTTTCCTATCAATTTTAAGGATACTCCAAAATTCGTCATCCATCATTCATACATACTATTTTGAATTACTGTGAATCGTTGTATTTTCAAGATTATATTATTTACTAAGAACGTATCGGATATTACTTTCATATTTATGTCAGAAAAATATAAAATTTGTTAAAACTACGTTCCCTAATAGCACTTACTTGTGGTCCAGAGCGGAAGCCCTGAACCCAAACCTGTTAAACCACTCAGCTCTATTTATGTTCAAACTCGTATCGCCAGCTCTTCCTCCAGCGCTTCGCCCTTGTTCTACTTCTACTTGAACACACACTGACCGACCACCAGAGTTCCGCCCCCGTTGATGTCACTCGCCGAAAAAGATCCAGAATCTCATGCCTATTTCCTTTTATACACTTATCCTTCTAGAACCTTCTACACACACACATCAACGAGTTCATTCGCTTTAGTTTAGGTATCCATCCCCTCAACCAGTCAAATCCATTACTAAATATTGTGATATTCTAGTATATTATTCTAATAAAACGATAAATCACTAATAGAATGTACATATTAAATGTTTCGATATATTCAATAATCATTTGTCGTGATGTTGTAGTTAAATATCTTCCTAACAAAATTTTATATTTTAATCATAACGCGTTAACACCCATAATCATGTCCTGGCAACCAGAACCTTAGGAACCATTTAAATTCCTTTAACAATAACACTAGTTGTTTTATTGAATGTTTCTAAAATGTTTATCGAATTCCATTAATAGGTAAATAATTCATTATTTATCGAGATTAGACAATGACTCTTCCTTGCTCCTTTCTATTTTTGTGAATTTATTAATCACTTGAGCCTGACAACAAAAAAAGATGTTTACAGTGGAATAATTTATCTTTTTGCATTAAATTTTCAGTTATTAGCTTACTTTATATTTTCAAAAACTATTAAGAACCTTTTAAGAGAATATAGCCATCAATAATTTTTATTACAAACTTTATTAATATTACTCAATTACGACTTCCGCTAACTAGCTAAATCTATTTGTCCGTGAAATGAGCGCCATCTGGTGTTGAGTTACCAAACTGTATATATATACCTATATTAAGTTACTATGATGGTGGAACTACTATGATATTCATTACAAACAAAATAAATTTAATTACAAACTTTATTAATACATTAAAATACAATTTCCGCTAACTAACCAAATCTATTAGTTCGTGAATTTCATTCTTTCTTTTATTTTTTGTAAAAGTATAAGAGCGCCGCCTAGTATGAAGCTTGTAAACTAGCTGCTGCTCTGTATTTAAGTTACTAGGTACAATATATATGGATAATACAATGAATTTTGCATCTAGTCCGAGAGATGGCAAGACTATCATTTCTAGACTATTGTTTCAAGAAATAAATAAAGCGATATGATTACAGCCATAATATTATTCATTTGCCTTTTTCAGTGTTTTTTATTTATTTATTATTTAAGGTAATGGTGATATATTTATTATATATGTTTATATCGCGGTGTGTTCCGTCACAATCGCCCCCTAAATTATGACGAAGTTTACCGGAGTTATAATTTATTTAAATTCATCAAAAGGAACCTCCGCAATTTTTATATTAATCAAAAGAAAATGTCTATGTAATGACCTTCAACTTGTAAGAGTCTGTTTTAAAAGAATATAGATATCTTAGCGAGCCAACAATGTTCCAAATTAAATTTAACAATAGCCAATATGGATGAGGTTCAAGAAATATAAGTATGCTCGGTACTACTTGACGTAATTATTTGAATAAGCACGATATTGCACATGTTCTGTTAGTGTTTGTGATTGTCCCCCAGTCATTGCACCTCTCAGCTCGTGGAGTAATGTGCAATATTGTACTTTTATAGTTATCCACTTTGATAGGTGTGGTTGTCTCTAATCATTGGCAAGGCCTGCGAAATAATGCACTATATTACACATGTCCTGTTAGTGTTTGTGATTGTCCCCCAGTCATTGCACCTCTCAGCTCGTGGAGTAATGTGCGATATAGTACAAGTAAAGCATTATTTAAAAATAACAAAGAATGATAACTAACTTTCTTTTAAATTCTACAAATCATAAAGAAGCTTAGAAAATTGATATAAAATATGTTCAACGACACTATCAAAGTCAGAATGTATGACACACCGAAGATACCTTTATTCAACTTTCACTCGATTAAGAGGGCGTAGAAAATAGAAATTAATAGTTTTTATTTGATAATAAGTATTTTATCCGCATATTATTATTAAAATGCACGAATGAGGATTTTCAACTGACTATTTATTCTAGTCTCCATTGTAAATAATATTTCTTTCCAGAGCAAAAATGAATTAATATTGATGTCGCTCATAGTTCCACCACTAGGCCCAAAATTAGGAAGGAAACTCAACCTTGCACACAAAAGCCTTATAGTCATCCTAACACTAATAAAAATACATAATTAGATATAAGTTTTGGCTCATACAACAAACTTAGCACTATTACAATTGATAACTGTAAACTAAATTAGGACAATATCGTTGCATAGTTATTTAATTAAATGGTTATTCATTTTGAATTGTTTTCTCTGAGAATAGATTAATCTTAAGGAACCATGACACGATAAAAAAAATCATACATTATAATTCACTCTACAAAACTTTTTTTTTTTTTTTGTTAAGTTACCCTTGGAAAGACAATACCAACTTTCAAGTTCAAATAATAACATTATTATTAATATTTTCCTAACAAAACTAAAATATTTTTAATACATTGTTTAAATCAAATTATGTCAAAAGATCCATTCCAATACTGGGTAGGAATCGAACCATACCTTTCATTAAAACTAAATATCCTTTAAATTATTTCCCTTGAAAACATCTTTAAAATCATTTCGTATGGGGATTGAAACACACACTCTATGAACATTATCACGTTAATTAAATTATTACAATTATTCCATGTGGAATCGAACCACAAGTCTCCCTCTTTTAAATCCTTATTCATCCTTGTAACGTTACTCACACCATTATAATTTAATTAACCTTAGAAAGACGGACAGACAGACGGACGATCAGACATGGACGGATGAACAGACAAACGGAAGAATCAATAATGAGGTATAGAACCCTAAAAGTATAGTTTATTTTAAACAATATGTACTTTAAATCATATTTATTCTATTTGATTAACTTATTCTACTGCTTAATTGAATTATGTAATTAGCTATGTTATTAGACTATACGAGCATATTGCAAATAGCTATCCCGAATAACATAATCGTCGCCCCCGGGTATCTTAAATCTGTTACCAATACAGGAATCGAACCAAAATTCCACGATCTTCCAGACATACACGTCGCCAGACACACATGTTACCAGACATACACGTCGCCACACAAACACGTCGCCACACAAACACGTCGCCTGACATTAAAGTATTTGTATTGTTGTAACAAACGACTAAAATCTTATTTATGACAACCAGTTCCTAATATAACCTAAGCACTATGAACACGTCATCGCCTAAAATTATAACCGTGGCAAAATATTATTAAAAATTGCTAACTTTTTTTTTTTTATAAAATAAATAAATATTACACAACACTACACACATTGTTCAGACTCCAGTATGAGCAGTCAAAGGCCCCGCACCATGGAGCATCCGAGACAACGAAAGTAACACCACACCCAGACCCGACACAATATAGCAATCATCCTCTAAAAAGCTCATTCTCTACATTGACCCATCCGGGGATCGAACCCGGGACCTCAGAGACGGCGACACCCCGAAACCGGCGCGCGAACCACTCGGCCACGGAGGTCGTCAACACCATATAATATGTAAACCGTATCTTGTGTTTAAAATAATGAGGTAATTATCTCTTAAGCCGATAAACACTACGAATGACATCTATGATATTCAAGACATTACGCAATTTAATCACTAATATTTTAAAAGTTAAATTGTATTTATTATGTAATAACTTGATATTACGTCCAATTTAACGTGACTATTTCAAGCAATTTTAATCCCGGTGAAGTTATTCAATATTAATGCTATCTAGTAGTAACTATACAAAACCTACAGTACAATCAAACCTTACCGTATGCACCTTATGCTATTTACACAAACATACAACGTGTAGATAAGATTAAATTGATATAACTAAATCGAATCAAGAAAATCGTTATCAGTTTATAAAACTATAAAATTATGTAAATAATATTCTTTCAATGTTTACTTTATACCTCCATACAATAATCAATCATTAATATAGGGCATTTACAATAAAAATCTCAGTTTATTGCTAAACAGTAAAATAGGTATATTTACGCTTTCTGATCGATAACTCGATTCAGTCACTAAACATAAAATCGATTCAATTATCGATTCGTGAGACCGTCATCTCTATTCCAAAAGATTATTTACTTTGTGAGATTCGTACAAAGGATTCGTATTTTTTTTTCGTAACTTTAGTAACATAATAAAATTGCAAATTTTGTAATAATGCATTGCAATACATACTACTTCCAACAATAAACAGGTATCGTGTTTTGTGTATGGTTGTAGATCTTAACCAAGTAATTGATCATTTGTGTATTTACCACCTTGTTGACGTAATTTAAAAGCTATTTTCTTTTGTTTTCAGTTACGTAATTACGTTGAGCTTACAAATGCTATAGCATATAAAAATAAGCATGCAATTCCTATGTTGTGCCTACATAATGTCCCGGCTTTGATAACATAACCTATCAAGATATTGCTACTAAATTGCCTTGTGAACCTAAACCTATCAAGAGCATATTCACCATTATACCTGAGTGCATTATCCACCTAACACCTATAATAGAATTACAATATTCTTAATACATTTGCCTAGCACTATCAGAAGACTAACACCCTAGCCCTAGCTTTACCTAATAATGTATATAGACATATAAATAAATAAGAATGCTTGTCATCATAAGACCTAGGACAACAAACAGATAAAGAAGGAAAAAGTAATCAGGATGGAATATCTTACTACCGATCACACAAACTCATGTGATAATGGTGTGGTCAAATATTACTTGGCCGTAGTAAGAAGGGCAACTGAAAATATACACAGAAAAAAACTAAAGGCATTTACACATAATTAAACACAGAAATTAAAATAAAAAGAAAAGATACACACAAAATGCAGTTTAAAGCACAATCATATAAATTAGGGATATATGAAATAAAAGATGTGGATATTGAAATAAATATTTTGTCGTACAACCTGCAAGAGAAAATGTTAATTTACTAAATTAAGCACAGAAATTAAAATACAAGGCATGCACACATATTAATGAAAGAAAATTAAAGTGAATTTATTTCTATCAAATGAACTTTTTATAGTGAATCAATTGCTATCCAGTGAATTAAATTAAAATGGTTATTTCATATTATTATTTAAAATTAATGTGTTACTTTTATTTACCTATCAACAATCAAGAACTAATGAAACTAGTATTCACATAATTACTACCCTACCAGTAAAAATTTAATAATTATTAGACCTTTAGTGTTTCAAACCAAAATGAAGTGAAACCAATTTAAATAAATATGAAGTCTTTAAGAATAAATTCACGCCCCCAGGATACTCCTACTTCTCACAATACTTGAGACCTCACATCCTGGTCACATGGCACCAATTGTAACAACACCCCTCTTACACACTAAATAAAAATAAATAAGTTAAAAGTCTATAAAGAATTTAAATAATATAAATCTTCAATAAAATAAATATTAACTAATTATTTGGCCATAATTATAAAGTTGTGATCGTCTAGTGGTAGGACTCTTCGTTGTGTATTATATTTGTAGCAACCTTAGATTCTTTGTATGAAGGTGATTGTGAGTGGTTAGAGTATATGTTTTTGAGGGCATGGAGAAGATTAGATCCTAAACTAATAAATAAAATTAACCTAATAGGTAATAAAATATAGTTGTGTATAAAATAATAAAAGTGAATGTTTCTTCTTTGGTAAACAAATAAAATATAAGAAATGTTTATTTACTAAATAAAGCTCAAATATTTGAATGAAAGTTATAGAATAAGTCTGTTAGGTAGTAAAGGAAATGAGGTAGGTAAACAACAACAATGCCAAGAAATATGTAAATAAAAGAAAATAAATACAGCATTGCTGATGTTTAAAGTGCTTTCGAGCCCCAACCACGCTCAAAGCCCAGGGCCCACCACACGGCCCCTTAACCATTATTAACTCTAACCGGTCCAGCAAGGAATACCTTTCTAACCAAAAAATAAAACTACAACTCCAAAAAAAGAAGTGCTCTGCAAAAGAGCAAAAGAAAACCCTATATGGTTCGTTAATATACCCAGACTGATGTCCTCCATAAAGACAATGGAACATAGTTTGACATAGCATTAGCGATCGTCCACCGGTACCACGGGGAATGCGCCATTTCGACCACTCCAGTACGGGATAAGGAGACAACTAACACGATATCGCACAGGACCTCACCAATATGGAACACACGCCTAGGAACATTAGCTACCACATCAGAACGATACAATAACGCGAAGCCCTATAATTATTTGTCAATATAACAGGATTATTTGCCCTCCACTGAACGAATGGCACAAGCAATCAACCGAGCTATCTCTCACACTTCCGATACTGGCGGTGATCACCATCCTGACCCAGTATAGGATAGGGGGTCATTGATACTGGTATCTCACCGAACCATACATTCAAATAGCGGACAACACCTACGATATTAACGAATGATTGGAACAACCCAATATTGTGACTTCTTTGAAAACTACGAAAACCTAGTAATAAAAATAAGTATGAACAGACTCTAAAGAGTCCAAATAAGAAAAAAAGTGAAACTCATAAGAATTCTCATTCCAATCTGGACCGATAGAAATTGATATTGAAAGTTAGAATTATGAAACTGACTAGAATAATTCAAAGTGGTTATATTTTTTTTATGTCAGGTTAGTTATATGTTATTTGAGTAGTATGTTATGTATATAAATAGATAGTATAATGTAAAACATCTGAAAGACATAATTATAAGTAATTAATGATAAAACACACACTAAAACCCTACTTGTTTATAACTCCTTATCATAATTTATCTGCAATAATATACCGCTGTAGGGTTTTCCTATCAATTTTAAGGATACTCCAAAATTCGTCATCCATCATTCATACATACTATTTTGAATTACTGTGAATCGTATTTTCAAGATTATATTATTTACTAAGAACGTATCGGATATTACTTTCATATTTATGTCAGAAAATATAAAATTTGTTAAAACTACATTCCCTAATAGCACTTACTTGTGGTCCAGAGCGGAAGCTCTGAACCCAAACCTGTTAAACCACTCATCGCCAGCTCTTCCTCCAGCGCTTCGCCCTTGTTCTATTTCTACTTGAACACACACTGACCGACCACCAGAGTTCCGCCCCCGTTGATGTCACTCGCCGAAAAAGATCCAGAATCTCATGCCTATTTCCTTTTATACACTTATCCTTCTAGAACCTTCTACACACACACTATCCAACGAGTTCATTCGCTTTAGTTTAGGTATCCATCCCCTCAACCAGTCAAATCCATTACTAAATATTGTGATATTCTAGTATATTATTCTAATAAAACGATAAATCACTAATAGAATGTACATATTAAATGTTTCGATATATTCAATAATCATTTGTCGTGATGTTGTAGTTAAATATCTTCCTAACAAAATTTTATATTTTAATCATAACGCGTTAACACCCAATAATCATGTCCTGGCAACCAGAACCTTAGGAACCATTTAAATTCCTTTAACAATAACACTAGTTGTTTTATTGAATGTTTCTAAAATGTTTATCGAATTCCATTAATAGGTAAATAATTCATTATTTATCGAGATTAGACAATGACTCTTCCTTGCTCCTTTCTATTTTTGTGAATTTATTAATCACTTGAGCCTGACAACAAAAAAAGATGTTTACAGTGGAATAATTTATCTTTTTGCATTAAATTTTCAGTTATTAGCTTACTTTATATTTTCAAAAACTATTAAGAACCTTTTAAGAGAATATAGCCATCAATAATTTTTATTACAAACTTTATTAATATTACTCAATTACGACTTCCGCTAACTAGCTAAATCTATTTGTCCGTGAAATGAGCGCCATCTGGTGTTGAGTTACCAAACTGTATATATATACCTATATTAAGTTACTATGATGGTGGAACTACTATGATATTCATTACAAACAAAATAAATTTAATTACAAACTTTATTAATACATTAAAATACAATTTCCGCTAACTAACCAAATCTATTAGTTCGTGAATTTCATTCTTTCTTTTATTTTTTGTAAAAGTATAAGAGCGCCGCCTAGTATGAAGCTTGTAAACTAGCTGCTGCTCTGTATTTAAGTTACTAGGTACAATATATATGGATAATACAATGAATTTTGCATCTAGTCCGAGAGATGGCAAGACTATCATTTCTAGACTATTGTTTCAAGAAATAAATAAAGCGATATGATTACAGCCATAATATTATTCATTTGCCTTTTTCAGTGTTTTTTTATTTATTTATTATTTAAGGTAATGGTACAAACAAACAATCAAATATAATTATAATATTATTCAGTATATCAAATATTTATTTTAGTTTATGTGTATGTGTCTATATTTAATAAGCAAGTGATTTAAAAGCGCATTTAGTATACTTAACTTCAATAAAATTAGGTACAATAGTAAATACACTGTATAAAGTCACTTCCCGCTGTCTGTACGTTATCTTTTACATTATAAAACTATTTTAATTAGTCATTTTTAATGCGGTATTTACCCGACTGTGCAACGCAAAGGAGGGAAATGTGTTTATGAGCCGAAATATGTATCTTTGTTCCTATATGGCATTGTAGCAAACGGCTTGGCCAATTTTGATGATTTATACGTCAAATGATTTATCTTAACCTTGAGAGTGTCACTTAACACAACAGTAATCAAAATTTCTTTTAGGATACCTCCCCTACATGTAAAGTGGGGATGATTTTTTATTTTTTCGATTTCCCTATAGTGTGGGATATTGTTGTATAGGTCTTCCGAAAATATTAGAAGTGTGCGAAGATCGTTTTTAGATATAGTGAGCCTTTCTCAAATTATTAAGCTTTTAAGTGCCAAGAACTATTTTGGACCGAGCTGTGGTTGACTTAAGTTCACGAATTTTTGCTAAAGGACCAATTCTTTTTGCCCAATCAACAATCCCCGTATAATTTGAATGGGTCCCGACTGCTGATCCTTCTAAGCTGCTTATGAATTTATGATATTTTTTGTGTGTGTATAGATTTAAAAACTATTTTAATGGAGCAGTAATTCTGTAGTACTTAATAACATTCCAAACTAAAAGGCTTGATTTTTTTTCTTTTTAGTTTTTACTGAAAGTAGTTATGTATGTTTTTTTACTTTTTTCATTTGTTTTCAAGCAGTCGGGATTTTTAGCAACAGATTTAGTGATTCATGATGAAGATAAGAATGTATATTTTTGAAAAAGGACGCGGGTGAAGGTGCTGCCGGAAAGCGAGTTACATTTTATTCGGCATATTCAATAGGCAATCGGAGCAAATACAATTGATAATACAAACGAAAAAGTCTCTCTAATGGGGCGTGTTCGTTCGCTCAGCCGTGAATGCACGACATTCTACCGAATAATCGCGATAGAAGCGTGCGTCTCTCAAGTGAGGTACAAACTAAATAAATACATCTATTTAAAGGGGAATAAAGACCGTAAACAACATTAGTCGAGAAAGAGACGTTCACAGTGACCTAAGCAGAACTTTCATTAATTGCGCGTTGATAAGGACTCAAGTGAAATGTATTGTTTTTCAATAGCAATCTCTTTTGTGAAACCAATTCTCTAACCCTAAGCAGTATCAGACTATCAATCACTAGTCTCATATTAATGGGTACCGAGAAATTTGTTTCAATCCAATCGCCCGACTGGTGTTTAATGCTTTGAATTCTCAGTTCTCGTTTCAAAGTCTCAAAGGCAATATTTCGGCTACAGTCTCGTTAGAAGGATATAGTGTTTCATTACTTTCGGATTCTGAACAATAAAATCCCTTGTTTGAAATAAGAAGCTTATTCACGAATGGTAACTAACCAAAATTTATGCGTGTAATCAGGCACGTTTCGCTGATCTTAAATTAAATAGCTTAAGCACATCTACCATGGAAATCTGAAAAAAACCTACCGCAAGTCAGACCAGAGACAACATTGAAAAGTATTTACATTGACTCGATCAGCAATCCAACCCGGGTGCTCAGAAATGGCGACCTCTTGAAACCAGTATGCATGCATGCATATCCACCATAAAGGGAAATTCTAACGTTGATGGTGCACCATCAGCGTTAGAATGTAGGCGTATTCAATTTTGAACTGGATGGGTGACCATGTTATTCCTTCGAGCTCCTCCGTGCTTCAAAATACACGTTGAACGTTGGTCCTTAATGGCCGTTCTTCCTATTCGATTCTAAACATAGACAAGGCGCTGGGCTCCATTGTAAAAAGTGTAAAAATTATAAGGCCTTTTTTTCATAATAATGATAATAGTAAATCTTTACATATGAGACTCTCAGTATTAAAGTGGTTAATTAAAAGACAGTTGTATCGTGTCATGTGTGTTATATCCGTATTTACTAAAGCGCCATGGAAAATAGCTGTGTTAAATGAAAAAAATTCATAGCTAAAATTTAGAACCATTCAACATTAACTTGTTATTATGTATTTTATGTAAAGTAAGTAAATAATTTCTATAATAATATTGTATGAAAGTTCATTATCCCGAGTTAAATTTTTCAATTCTTGGCACTTTCTAAATTCGTACCGTGAAAATATTCACGCACCCAATGGTTGGTTGACAAATGTTAATTGCATTCATTCTCGTTAATACAACATAAAGTATAATATATCTCTGGTTGTATCTAAATAAATTACTTCTCTTGTCGAATAATTGTACATTTGTAGCCGCTTTGTTGTCAGTCAGATCAATTTACCAATAATCGTAATATTTTTTATAAATTTTTATTAAAACTAATTTTTTATTTTCGTAATGCGTCATCATCTGTCACTTATGTCTGGTAGACTTGTCTCACGACTTTGTCTCATTTTCTTTTCAAAACTTTTTGCGCACATCATTCAAGCTTTCACTGTGAGACCCCAGAACGACCATTCTGACGGTCGCATTATGATGCTACAGGCTATTCGTTTAACGACTCTCCATCAACACTAGGAGGGAAGTGAAAAGAATTACATTGGTGGCGATCTTACTTTGTTTTAATCCGATACAATGTAGCTTACAATGAGCGTAGCGTCTACAAACTGATTTACTTTAGCATTTAGTTTGTTATGTGAGCGATATCGTCATCGTCATCGTCATCGTCATCGTCATCGTCATCGTCATCGTCATCGTCATCGTCATCGTCATCGTCATCGTCATCGTCATCGTCATCGTCATCGCCATCGTCATCGTCATCGTCATCGTCATTGTATATAGTTGAGGTAAAGATGCTTTGTTTGTTATAGGGGATAGTCTTTGGAAATATTGATGTTTTTTAGGAAACTACATCATTTGCGGATAGGCTATAATTTTTTTTTTTTTTTTTTTTTTTTTTATGTATAGGAGGGCAAATGACTGCGCTCCACCTGATGGTAAGCGGAGGCGTAGTCCAAACGTGAGGACAGCTAGTGAAAACAGTACGTAGGTACTGCACTAGCCAACCTCACCTTGCCGACCAATTTACGTGGGCAAAGTCGCGGTGAAACAGCTAGTTTATTAAATAAAATCATAAACTAAACAATAATCATCTCTGAGGAAAAAATGGCCTGAATCTGAATTCGATTTCCTGTTACAAGTTTGAGAGCGAAAGAAAATTATACTTATAGTTACGTATAAATACTTATCAAAGTGACAACTGTATTGAGAATTAGACTACCTGTTTTTATTCCGTAGAAATGAGACAAAATAGATTTAGCTTACTCGTGCACTGAGAATATTTGCAAAAGTAAAATCTAACACAATGTTATAAGGTTGTAAACGAAAATTGCGAAAAAATATTCTCATACAGTATACTGTATGTATTTTTAATAATTCTGAATTTCTTCGAAAAAATGCTTTGTATTTTTTAGAAAAGCAAATAATATACTGAAGGTGTATTGGATCGAACACTGACTTCTTATTTGTCTATAGATCAATTTATAAATATCTTGATATTATTTGCTTGATGCAGTTACTTTTAATGTTAATTAATTCCAAACTCTGTGAATTAATTGGTATTATTCACTTTATCTAAATGATGATATAATTACATATTTAAAAAATATTAAACGAGGATTACCGGACAACATATAGGTATTCCTTGTTTTTGCATATTACAGTTATTCTTAAATATATTTTTATACGTATTGGAATAACAGTATACATATAATTGCCATAATTGTTTTTGGCATACAATTTATGTTGGCAACATTTTGTTTTAGGCTAAAATAACAATTTAAATAAAAATAACGCATGAGTAACGTTCAAAACCTGGAAAGAAGATGTAACTTGATCGCCAAAACTATTATGTTGTATGTATTTGGAAGATAGTCTCTGTTAAACGAACAGCATGCACAGAAAAGATTTAGGAGAAAAAAAGCTATGCCATATTTGATTATGTCTTAAAACTATATGCAAATAAAAAGAGAATCTATAATTACCTACCGACCTTTGAAGAAAGATGGAGTTGAAATATACTACGGATTTAGTGAAAATAGCGGGAAGAAATCCACGCAGAGAGTAAACAACCGCTCAGAGGGTGTAAATACATAGTTGAAAGGAAAATATGTTACACATACGTTGTTCAGGCGACACCTTGCAATCGCGCGTGCTACTCGGCCACATAGAGATATTAAATCATGTAAAAGATTTGTTCTAATGACGCAAGTATGATTAATGACGATCTTGTCTTTGACGTTGGCATTACAAATTAAATTGAAAACGTACCGTGTCTTAAGTTTATTGTGCAAAACCGCTGAATATAAAGGTCACGATTATTTTATCCTTAATTTTTTTAAGAATCATATTACCTATTTTTCTGCGAATTCTCCACCAAATTTATCTAACGAATTTTTCTATTGTCAAAAATAAATTTTCGGCTAAAAATCAAGAATGGCCTCATAATTCGAATAATATTTAGCTGTTTTTATCATAATAATATGTATCTTTTGACGTAGCTACTAGGGATGTATCGAAACATAGTTCCGCCAATACGTTTGCAATACCGATATTTGTAAAATAGTATTGTCAATTTGATACCGATACCGACAGCGAAGATTAAAAAATTTAAACTTAAAAAAAGTAGTGAGAACCACACAGAAATTAGAGATATTTCATACCAAAAGCAAAAAGCAACTTGCGAAATGGGTTATGTGAGGTGGACAGCCTCCAATCCGCCTTGGGTCTGCAGTGGGGATGTAAAATTAAAATTGATGATTCCGATAAACCTCAAAAGTATATCGGCGATATTGCGATTATATCTTAAAGGTACGTGTTTATTTCAGCGTTTATTCTCTGGCCATTTTTTAGCTAAATAACATAAATACTTTGCTCTACAAATTGTATTTGATGCAAAAAATATATGTGATCAAATTTATTCTACGTTAACGGAAACTTCATATTATGCGTATATTATATGACAATTTTTTATATAAACATTTAATGGAACTATTCACTCGTCATCGAAATAGAATGTAGTCAGCAAATAGCCTTTGAGAAACATTCCGCATAAGCAACACAGCCCTGGCAACCGCTTTGAGGACAGACCCTTGTCTATTGACGACAAAACATAGATATCAAGTGCTGAGACGCCAATCTTTATCCATTCAGGAATACAGTTTAATATTATATAATGCGTCCGAATTTATATTAAGCAATGTTTTCCAATTTTAAAGAGGAAGTTTTTTTTATAGTTGATTTTTTTTTTGTACAAATAAAGCTTGTGTTTCATTTTAATTGCTTCTATTTAAGTTTAAGGTCGGTACACGTCTGTCAGAAGAAACGTCGGGTAAAGTATCTCCGGTAACGGATTAGTGGGACTTCAGAACTAACTAATATATTGCTAGATAGTAAAATAAGGCCATCTCCGAAACCGCGTTGTAACTATGTTTCAAAATAAGAACATTTTTTAATTGATTGTGTTAATTTTGAATTAAAATATGCATTTTTTAATAAACCAATTATTTATTAAGTAATACACAATATTAAATTTAAAAAAATGCTGTAAGATTTGCATTGCAATTTTTAGTAAAATCATTATGTTTAGAAGTCTCGTAAATTGCTCATGGAACCTTGTCTAAATAACACCCACGTGACGTCATTTGAAAATAGAAAGTATAGACAGCACACAATGCAAAACTAATTTATTAATTAATTATTGATATATTTAGAAATAATCCACAAAATATTGTAATGATCATTTAAAAAGTTTTCGATTGTTAATTTATTGCATGAAATTTTTGAAAAATGTCAATTTATATGTTGTAAAACATAGTTAAAAGTAATAACGAAGTAAGGGACATTAGGTATATTTATTTTGCTATTTTAATAAAACAATGACAATCGAAAACCATAAAAATTGTGTGTGATCTCAACACGACCCATCTCAATAAGTGTACTCGTCAACCAGTGTTTATTTGTTATCGGTACTGATTATTGAACTTAAATACGTCACTAAAATGGCGGCAAGGTGCATTATCATTTGCGGGGATAATACATTGGTAGACAGGGTCCTATGCAGAATGCAAGCAATTGTGTATACTTTATGAGACGACATCGAAACAATTTATATTATAAATTGAAGCTTTGAGCGTGACAAAACTCTAAGAAATACTAAATCACAATTTTTTTGTAGGATATTTTTTCAATGGAACAAAATCACTTGAAAGAAAGTTATTTTTAGTTTACGCGCCCTCTTAAGTTCAAACTTTGTCTCGGTAGATTCTCAGGTAAGAATAAAACAATAATGAGAAACGTACGAAAAAATCATTTAAACCGTACCTTCAACTGTTGTTATTACAAAGAATTTAAAAGTACCGGTGAAATTCCTTTTTTGCTGGCCTTATGTCTAACACTTAAAACAAAAGTATAAACTCTTTAAAAAGGTTTTGCATACTTTTTTACGTTTCAAATGAAACAACGAATGAAAGTTGAAGAACAAAAAGTTGAAAGACCGTGAAGATTTTAATTTAAAACATATTTATAAAAATATCTTACACAAAGGTAGCTTTTGGTAAACATAACAACGTGTGGTAGATCGTTACACGCGGAACAAAGTGTCTGCACTTGTACATACCACCATCTAGAAGGACATTATTCGAACCACATTTTCCTATTGCTAGACTGTACAACTGGTGAATAAATATAGTGACCAACTAGATAATCACTGAGACCCAACCGACAGGATTCATTCCAAGAGTCAGAACTAAATTACTGTATGGTCGCCTCCTTATACATTTTGTTATTGTATAATTTAAGTGTTGTAAAAATTTCCAACATGTAGTATTTACCTTTAAGTATTAGTTACATTTTAAAAGTATCGATGTATGTAACTATCAATTTGTGCAAAAGTGTAAACAAACGTTGGTAAATCAATAAACAAACAGAAAAATATGAGCATTTGTTGTATTATCAGTCAGCGTAACAATCATTCTCTTAATTGAAATAAATAGACCTTTAGACGACGTAGTATGTAATAAGACGAATCATACAATAAGCCTGCTACATAGCTACAGGCAGCGGGCAAGCTTTCACTCATTGAAACATGATATGAATATCAAATCCTTGCACTGAATCTTATGCCCGTTTTCACAAATCCAGAACAATGTATAGCTTAACTAGAAATCACTTAATATTAAGTATAGCTTAAAGATTTGTCGTTGCACCAAACCTGTAACGTTAGGTAATGCTTTACTTAGCACTTGCTTAGTTATGCAACGTTTGTCTATGAATTTGCATGCTTCAGGTCCTCTTCTTTTTTTAATGTATGGCATATTTACATTTACACAATTCCGACAATGTCACGTTAGTGGCATTTACACGTACAGAGACAATAACAAATATGTATATTTTGAATTGATACGAGTAAAACAAGAAAAAATATACGTGGTCTTGAAAAAGTATTTACACATGCATCCATGTCTTAATCGTCCATTTATTAAAAGACCGAAAATTCATAAAATCTCTGCTGATTCAAACTTACTAAATTGATTTTAAGTTTACCTTGACACATCTGTTATAGTCAAAAAGTAAATTTGTATCTCACACACGCAAATGCCCAGCGCTAGGCGCCGCACAATGCATGTCCTGATTCTATGCATTGCCTAAAGTCGTCAGGTAGCTCCTTGTCATTGGCAAAACGCATTTTCACCTTTGACAATGCCCAAATATTTAGGTGTCTGATTTAGGCGACTCCTAAGTTTAATGAAAGTTTAGTCAAGTCGAGGTGCATCATATGCTCAAAGCTAAAATCCCCGGAGAACTATTTTCTGATGGAACAATGTGTTGGACAGGGTTATTATTATTATCAATAATATATTTCTACCATTTTCATTAACCCAGAACAAGGCATAGCTTAACTATGAAAAGCCTAATCTTACGAATTGTCTAAGCAGATTAGTTTAATTCCATATAAATATTTTTTCTTTTATCCCTTGACATAATTATGACCTGTCGTAAACGCAAATGCCTAGCACAAGGCACCTCATAACGAATATAATAACTTTAGACATTGCTTAGTTTCATAAGGTGGTTATTAGTCAATGGTGAAATGCATTTCACACCTTAGGCGATTCCTAAATATTTAGGCGACAGAGTTGGGCACGAAAACGGGCATTTGATCGTATGTCTAGTTGCTAACTTGGCCCGGCCTCATATAAAGTAAAACATAAAATTTCTATTCATCTTTTTAAAATTCTGATTGCTGATATTAAAACATATGTTAGAGAATATTTAAAAAAAATCATCAGTAACTGGTAAGAGATGCTTTAAATTTCTCAAAAAAAAAAATACTGAAGGTAACAGAATATCTTGGCATCGCAATAGATTTCAAAATTAGACATTCAGGCTTCTGGATCCGATACAATAAAGAAACGTTATTTCATTCATTCTTTCATAATTGGGATCAAACGCGGCACCTCAGAAATGGTTTCATATTGAAACCGGCGTGCGAGCCACCAATATTTGGGACGTTTGTCAACTGTGCCTTGAATACATCTGCTCATCAACATATACAGTGTTATTACAAAACAGATCTTAGACAGAGTTTTGCCATGTGCTTAACTAAATAATATCTAAGAATATAACCCCTTTTTAAAATAATGTTTAACTTTGTCTGTAACAAATCCGTTTTTAAAGTATTTTTTATTTTTATTATTTATTTAAAGATACAACCCATAAAACATTCGTTCAATCGGCTTTCATTCGTTCACAACGTTCCATTATAAGCATGTTGTATACGGACTTATGATAAATTCTAATCGTAAAAAGATAAGTCCATTCTATTATTCAAATGGATTAATTTGCGTTCCGTTTACTTACGAGTCCCGAAAGCTTTCCACGTAATCTAAATCAACCATATTATCTTTAAACTCCATATCAGTTTTTATAAATACTTATGAATTTTCAACAAAACGCAACTGATTTTGAGTATAGATACGAGTAAAACAACCATCAAAAAGTGTTTATATATTAAACAATGTTTAAGATATGTTTAGCCTTAACCAATGCTTCATCATCAGCCCTTTACGTCCCCACTGCAGGGGCTCAGGCCTTCCTTATGGATGGTTAAGGAGGATGGGCCATGACCCTCCACGCTGGCCCAATGCGGATTGGAGGGTAATGTTATGCTTAATTACGAGTAACTCTTGTTGGAAATAACATTACGTGGCACGATCCTTACTCGCTTCTTCGCATTGTTAATTAATCGTTCACATTAGTATATTAGTACATCTAATGGTACTGTGTGATTTTTTTCTATCGAGAAAATTTTATAAATAAACGTTTTGGCTGTGACAGAGCAATATCAAAAGTTTGATTTTGAATACAGCTTATTTGGGCGTCATTTCTTTGTACAAGACCGCCTGAAAATGAGTGATTTTGTGTATATGCGGCCTACGCGGTATGCTAGCGTCACTTTGTTAATATCTTGTATACCCCTTTGTGTTAAAACGTGATTAGTATCATTTAAATAACAGATTCTAATCGAGGATGGTGGATATTCGTCTGTTATCAATACATTTCAGAATTAATCCGGTTTCAAAGGCTTAACGAATACCGTATCATACCAAGTTATGTTCAAATATATACACGACTTTTGACCTTTTTAATATTTATTTACAGAAAATAATTGCCCCTTTTTCTGTTCCGATTAGAAGTATAGGTAGGGTAATGAAAATTGGATACCTTTCAAACATTCTTTAAATAAAACCTTTTACAAACAAATCTTTATAAGCCAATAAGTATTACATATGAAAATAATCAACTCAAATTTATGGAATTTGTTATATTTTAGTTATTGTCATAGTGTAATGACGTATGGTCTATTGTTGTGGAGTTCTGCGGCTAATAATTTTTCTAAATTTGAAAAATTCAATCGGTAATGTCGTTAACTAATGACAATTTTAATGAACGTTTGAGCAACTAAATCTAAGTCAGAAGTAGAATAATATTTTTTTGCAAACTTTTTCATTTTACATTTCAAATGAAATGGGTTATTGTGAGAGATTTAAATATATTACTATACTTTACCGCCTACTTTACAATATATAGGTATTGTTATTATTTATAAAGTTTACCGTGTTGTGTAATAAAATGTTGAATAAATAAAATATTTTGAGACAATTACTTTTCAAATTAATAAACAAAATCGGCGAAGATTATTTCTCATCCATCTCACCGAAACAAACGTTTACAGGCCACCGATTACATTCCAAGAAAACCGGTAAGAATGTTTTACAAATTTAATATTCTAGCGCAGTGATTCTCAACCTTTTTTTTTGTTGCGGCACATATTTAACGATTTCAAAATTTGGCGGCACACAAAGAAAAAGATAAAAATTATTTACTTACTACAACACACTGCATAAACAGTTTATGACAAAAAATTTAAATATACGAAATAAACTAATATATACTACAATAATAACTAAACGTTTGTCAAGGGATTAATTACAAGCTAATAATAAAAATATTTTTAAAGCGAAATTTGAGCTTGATGTTTTTTGATAATTTCATTTGGTCGTAAAAATGCAAATAAATAAATATTAAACCGAATCACATACATTTGCCAATTTTAACGAAAGAATAGGTGCAGTAACTACTATGCAACACCCTGTGAATCCCAACTATCACTAAAACAACACGTTATGTACGCAGAAGTGGCAAGTGTGCGTCGACTTGAGACAAATTCCTATTGCTATGCACGCCGCTTCATCATAATTTGGCACTAAGAAAAAACGCGCTGCAAAGCAAATAATAAAATATTTTTTTTGTGGATTTAAATATATATTCATGTTAAAAATATTTTTCTTTTTAAATGATATAATTTAATAATATTAACATTATTATATATTTGCAAAATTTGGCGGCACACTTTTGAAATTTGGCGGCACACAAAAGTGCCGCGGCACAGTGGTTGAGAATCACTGTTCTAGCGCAACTCTCTGCGCTCGACTTCGACTTTTGGTGACTTTTTATGTCAATGATATTAATACAAAATGTGAAACTAAGACGTTTGTTTTAGTTGTTTTCGTTATTCACTTCAATATTCATTTAACTCCCACCGAGAAAGTACAAAAAGATGCTCCGCAAAATCGAAGAAAAACAGTGGATAAAATACGATTCCCTTTTCATAAATACATAAAATATAAGAGAATATTAAGTTTCACACTTAAATCATTTACATTTTTGACAATAAAAACATCATTAAAACTGGTTTCAGAAAATAAAAATATTTAATTATCACAAATAAAATTTTGACATTTTGTCGTCAGTGTTGCCACTGCTATTCACTTTCAATTGTCTCAACTATATGGGAGCCTTTCTTTTTATTTTACGTGCTTATAATTTATCTAAATATCTTCTTTTAATTAATTAATGGTACAGTGCGCTAAAATTAAAACACTTACTGCTATTCCGAATGGAATCTGTTATATACACGTAATCTTGAAACAAAATCGAGAATTTGTATTGGCTAATTTTATGCACTAATATATGTATATGATAAAAGACAGCGAACGACTATTTTTTCGATTTTGAATAGTTTTATTAAATAAATTTTCAAAGTTACAGTATTTTATTAATTGATTTTATACATATTCGTTAATTTTCATTCATCATAATGGATTTTCGCCAGCTGGCAATACAGTATTAATTACCCATTTTCCGTTCATACTGTCGTTCGCACATATTTGTCTTCTTTTGATTTAAAGTTTAATCGTAGATATGAGAGAGACAAACACACTAAACCTATTTATATTATATAGTTTAAATGTTATTTGCGAAGCTACGTCATGATTTCGTAAAAGTACTACGCTTTTTGGCGCGTCTGTTGTATGAAGGGATTGCTTGTTATTAAACTCATTGTTTTATGTCCTCTATTGTTCTAAGATGCTTATAAACGATTGACAACTGTCTATTTAATGAAACGACGAAACCGTCTATTTAATAAATGATCTTAAATTATTCGGTACTTTATTAAAATCTCATAATAATTTGAGATTTCCAAATCAATGATTTTCAGGAAAATGAAACAACAGTATAATTGTACTGGACTTCAAAAAAATAGCTAACCATAAAGTTCAATTTAGGACAAATTGAATTAATGTATTATGCATAGATTCGGTACTTCGATAACGGACCCTTGATAATACAATCTTAACCATTCAATTTGTTGCACGATAAAATTTTGGGAACATTAGATCACAATCTGGATGCTTAATTGATAAATCGATATAAGCTGATAAATTAATATAACCCACGTCACCAATATTAAATTAAATAGCTTAACTTAGCTTACCATGCATTGTCATTTAAATTAAACCACCTTTAATCAGTTGAGGATAACTGCTTTTAAAGTCAGTTGCGAGGTTTGACGAACATTATTAATACAAATACAACATTACAAATTAAACAAAGACCTCTAAGAAAAATACCAAAACTCAGTTGATTTTTATAGAGAAAGAAACAAATACCATATTAAGACTCAATAGTTTATGTATTTGGCACTGACCAAACCAGAGATGGACCAAATGATTCAGTTATTCGAGCATTCGACTCTTAACGTTACAGAGAATTTTTTATACTCTTAAACTTCAAAGATTTATCGAAAAGTATTTAAAATAGGGTTGTGTCCTACAAGTGAAAATACAGGTATTTGTTATATATTTGGAAAATATGAAGGATTTTAACTTATACATTTTATGACATTAATTTGATAAATTGAAAAAAGTAGGAAAATATATACTACGAAAATTTGCTAAAATACATATGGCATTAAATTGGTTACATAAAACGTAACAATCTACATTAAAACAGATATAAACATAAACGCACAGATAATAAAGTTATTATAAATATTGCCCAGACACCCATACGTTTATCGCTAGTGTAGCAACGTGTGACGTCGCTTAGTTGCTTAAATTTGTAGGGAGCGTTTTCGGCGGACTAGCAACATTTCTACAGATAAAATACCGTATTTCCGAAAGTATCAATCGCAGACATTCTGTTATTTCTACATTATTTCACAGATATAAATGGACTATTAAAACCAGCAAAATATAATATGTCGTAAAGCGTATTGTCAAGTTGACCTAAGCAGTTTGGTTGGGAATTGACCTTAACACCATTTCTGTAAGATCAAATTTAAAGTAGGTCAAATATTGCGTTGGTGCTGTAATTAAAGATATAATTTTGTTCAGCAACCCTTTCTCAGCTATTACCCTCTTAAATATTAAACAAAATGAGATTCTGAACTCCCGAACCTATCACTTTTCAACTTCAAAATAAAAATTAACTCAATATTAAATGGTATAACAAATAAAACATTTTAAATATTTTTTTTTTGCCACAAGCCATTTACTGCTTTTTTTTAACTAAGAAGCTTTTTCTAAGGCCCACATAAATTCTTTTCAGTGCTTAGTATATTATATTATATTAAATATATTGAATTTTACTAACTCATTTCACTAAACTTAACAAAAAGAATGAAAATTAATATTTACTTAATAAATAACTGGAAAGGCAGTTAACGAATTCATGAAACCTTTGATATTGGATGATTATATTTCGTCGCTTCATTCTTCAGATACAGTTAAATATGTAGTACCTTTAGCCTACAAGGCATAATTCGCACGTTTAGAGAATCGATTTATAATCGATCATTTACTTTTTTTTTTGTCTCACTATCTCTCCCTACTGTCAAATCACAATCCTAACTTCATTCCTTTTTCGTGCGAGGCAGCGTTCGCACGTGCCTAACACAATATTACTAATTATTAGTTATCATTATGCCTAAATGGAAGATTGAAGATAAGATCGAGCGTTATCAAATGAAAATTAAAAAATTAGAAGGAAAACAACAACGCAAATACAATAGAATCGTATATTCATCATCTAATTCGGAAAAATCAGGTCAGTACTTATCATTTTATTAGTTTCTATCAAAAATAAGTAGTGAAAATTATCTAATATCATTATATAATATCATCGGTACGCCCGGAGGTTGACCGTGTGTCATCACGAAGGCAATGTTTTTTATCCCTAGAGATTAACCGTGTGTTAATACGAGGGTACTCCATAATCATCTAAATGATGTTTATGAATCGTTGTAAATAAAACTCGATTCGTAGTAACATTTGAGGTTAAATGTTGTATGTTAACGCCGGGAGGAAAATCGAGTATTCTCACGAGGCAGTTTATTTATATACCTCAATTATATAATGGCTGAGGTTGTTTGATTATTTTCACGAATGGAAATATTTTTAAATTTACTTATAAATGCCGATAATTTATGCATATCCATTAATTTTTTTCTCCGCCTACCCTCAATAACTTTTGTTATTTTCCGCTTCTTTTAGATAACGAATATATCGTTGGCAACGATGCGGAATCATTAAAATCGACTGATCAGCTTGCCACGACAAATGTCTAGGAAGCGAGCAAGATTGACAACAATGAGGAGACGATCCCCGAATTGGATCCGGATATTCTATCAGCCGAAACTACTGAAGAGGCGCCTAAGTTTGGCCCAAAAATTCACGAAAAGTTATCAAAACTTTGGCTACCTATCCTGAAAAAGGTATTAGTAAAGAGGCGAAGGAAAAACTCGTAAAAGAGTACCTAATACCGGAAAATTGTTCACTACTGCAGCCGCCAAAATTAAACCCGGAAATTTCGGCTGCTGTGTCGGAGAGTACACGAGCTCGCGATAAAAAACTGGAGGCTGTGCAACAACAACTAGGCCAAGGAATTGTTGCTTTAAATAAAGGCTTGGAACTTCTTTTAGAGGATGGCAAAGACAGACTGCAAGCCATAAATTTCTAAGTGATAGCTATCGTATCCTGTGTGATCTGCACCACTTGGAAACGGAGGCAAGAAAAAAGTTTGTCACACCGGGATTGGATAAGTCCTTCTTAAATATTATGCAGGACGTGGATAGGGACGAAATGCTTTTCGGAAACAAACTTTCCGAAAAAATTAAAGCTACGAAAGTGATCGAAAAACACGGCTTACAAATTAAGAAACCTCCACCTAACCCTAAAGCACCATCATCATTTTCGTCCTTTCAACCATCGACAAATCGACCACGGCATCAGGGAAACTGGATGGGCCCTCCTCGCTTTTCTTCGAATAAGGGGGGGAGGGGAGGGCCGAAGAGGCAGGCTGCTCCAACCAATCGGAGACTTCAACCGAGCAGCTCAGTTCAGAAGCAGCCCACCCAGAGCAAACAGACGCGTGCAACGGGTCAACAGTAAAGGTACATGCTGGAAGAATCCAGTATTTCTATAAGCGCTGGCTTAGCATTACTAAGAATCCGAAAATACTAAAATGGGTTTCTGAAGGTTATCGTATCCCATTTTTTAAGAAAGTAAAACAAGTTTCAACTCCACGTAATTTTCTTTCTAGAAGTGAATGTAAAGATATGTCACGGTCCATTGAAAAGTTATTAGATCTTGGTGCTATCACGAAATGTAACAGGACTAAAAATGACTATATATCAAGCGTATTTTTAGCCCCAAAACCTAATGGATCAAAACGGTTTATCTTAAACTTAAAAGCTCTTAATAAATTTATCTCTCCAACCCACTTTAAAATGGAGGACCATAGAACAGCGGCAAGATTAATACCTAAGGGTGGTTACATAGCTAATATAGATCTAAAAGAAGCTTACTTTTCAGTACCTATCGCAAAAGAACATCATAAGTACTTACGCTTTCAGTTTAATGGAACTTTCTTCGAATTTAACGCCATACCTTACGGCCTCTCAGTGGCACCAAGAGTTTTTACTAAATTAATGAAAGAAATTATGAATTATTTACGAAAGATAGGCTTCAGGTCCGTTATATGTCTCGATGACATTCTGTGTATAGGAGATACATATACGGATTGCCAGGAAAACGTAAAGGAAACTTTAGGTTTACTTCAAAGTCTGGGATTTGTAATAAATTTCGAAAAAGTAATCTGGAACCACAGCAAGTCTGTAGGTTTTTAGGCTTTATTTATAACACAATTGATATGTCGATAAGCTTACCGGAAGAGAAACGAATGGGTATCATGCAATTAGTAAATAAATTTATCTCCTTGCCAAAATGTTCTATTAGAGAACTATCGCGGTTTATCGGGGTGCTTACAGCAGCGTGTCCAGCAGTAAGATACGGTTGGCTATATACCAAGCTTCTTGAACGTCAAAAATATTTAAATCTTCAAAAATACAGCGATTTTGAAGCTAAGATCAAAATATCTAAAGTGGTTTTACCTGATCTGTATTGGTGGAAACAAAACATTATGTCTACAAATAACCCCTTAAGGCCAAATAGTAAATTTGACTTAGAAATACACACTGACGCTTTTAGAACTGGATGTGGTGCTTTCTGTGACGGCAAACGAGCAAACGGCGGATGGAAACCTGAGGAATTAGCTTACCATATAAACCATTTGGAACTTTTAGCAGTTTTTCTGGCATTAAAATGTTTTGCCGGCACAATCTCTCATTGTTCGATATTGTTACGCATCGACAAAACAACAGCACTTTGTTATATAAATCGCATGGGGGGAATTAGATTTCCACATCTGAACAGCTTAACGAAAGAAATTTGGCAATGGTGCGAGAAACGAAAGATTTGGCTGTTCGCTTCATACATTAATACACGTGATAATGTAGAAGCTGATAAAGAATCAAGAAAAACTAACGTTGATACTGAGTGGGAGCTATCAAATTGGGCATTCCAAAAGATAGTCCATACTTTGGGAGAGCCGGAAATTGATCTGTTTGCTTCTCGTACTAATGCCAAATGCATTCGATACATTTCATGGAAACCAGACCCAGATGCAATGACAGTTGACGCTTTCACTATCAGCTGGCATCCTGTCTTCTTCTATGCATTTCCACCATTTGCTCTTATTTTAAAATGTCTGACAAAAATCATAAACGACAAAGCAACTGGCATTCTTGTCTTTCCATATTGGCCGGGTCAAGCTTGGTTTCCTTTGCTCAAAAGAATGCTTGTTACAAAGACCGTTATATTTGAGCCTAATGGAAACCTTTTACATTCAAATTACAGAATACGACACCGGCTTCACCTCAGTCTTTCCCTGGGGGCCGCAGTACTCTCAGGGCATCTTTTACCAGATTAGGAACCCCGGAAATAGCATTGGACCTAATGCTGTCATCTATTTCGGACAACACAATGAGTCAATATTCAACTACTTACAAATTGTGGTGGTCATTTTGTTTAGAGAACTCTGTAAATATCTTTGAAGCCCCATTATCTGCAGTAATCGCTTTTCTTGTTGATCTTTTCAATAAAGGAGCCTCTTATAGCGCTCTAAACACCCATCGATCTGCCCTTTCATTACTCCTCGGGAATAATGTCGGATCAGACGAACGAGTCAAACGCTTAATGAAAGGTATTTACAGACAAAAACCAACCTACCCCAAATATAACACCACTTGGGACCCAAAAGTAGTATTAGATTATATATCCACATGGTACCCTAATAATGATTTAAGCCTAGCTAAACTAACAAAAAATTAACCATTCTGTTAGCTCTATGTACTGCCCATCGAGTACAGACTCTATCCCTCATAAAAGTTAACAATATAAACAAGACTCCCTCAGGTATAAAAATCTTAATATCTGACCTAATAAAAACCTCTGCAGCTAACCGAGAACAGCCGGTGTTAGTTTTGCCCTACTTCCTAGATAATCCGAGTATATGTCCCGCGAAAACCTTGGAAGATTATCTTTTGGTAACATCTAAAATAAGATCAGAAGCTACAGAACAACTATTAATAAGTTTCAAGAAACCCTATAAAAAGGTATCGTCACAAACCGTAAGTAGGTGGATAAAACAAACACTGGCTGAAAGTGGCGTGGATGTGTCGGTTTATAGTGCACACAGTACTCGCCACGCCTCCACTTCGGCGGCAGCTTCGTCAGGAGTCTGTATTGACACAATAAGGAGGACAGCTGGGTGGTCTAGCTCAACTCTCACGTTTTCACGATTCTATAATCGTCCGGTGACGGACGAAGCAGTGTTCGCTCGATCTGTTCTTAGGAGAAGTGATTAGAAAAATCAAACAATAGTTTGGCTTTTTGTTTCAATATATTGGTAATATATTCATTAACATTTGTTAAAAAATTACACCAACACTGATTGTAATTTCTAGCTAAAACGTATTGTATGAATGTATGATTATTGATTTATAAATAATTTATATAATCTCTATAGTTAAGAAATAAAGACTTTTCTACTTATTTACGTTTTGTACTTACATGTAACATATGCAACCAATAATTGAATCTCTAAAAATCTACATATTTAACTGTATCTGAAGAATGAAGCGACGAAATATAATATAAGATCAAACGAACTTCTTGAAGTGAAGTTCGATCATTATTATATGAGTCGCTTCATTCGAAGATACAGAGATCCCTCCCAACCCAAAAACCCAAAGTAGAAAACCCAAAGTAATCTCTGAACAAGAATGAAGTTAGGATTGTGATTTGACAGTAGGGAGAGATAGTGAGACAAAAAAAAAAAAGTAAATGATCGATTATAAATCGATTCTCTAAACGTGCGAATTATGCCTTGTAGGCTAATGGTACTACATATTTAACTGTATCTGAAGAATGAAGCGACTCATATAATAATGATCGAACTTCATTAATATTAATAAATCGGAAACGAAAAAGGTACTTTGGGGTGATTACGAGATGAGTTATATCACAAATTAATACTGATACGGGTAGATGTCTGAGGATACCCTAATAAAACATAGGATCTGTAACAGAATCAGGCGTTACCTGGAAAAAAGCTTGAAAAGCTATGATTATTCCACATAAAGTTAGTACATGCAGATAATTTAAATTTCCTTCACAATGTTCACACTCGAGTTTTGATATCATAAGATAGCTTAAAATTGGAGTTACCAAAAAATTATTTGTATGAAATAAAACAGGTAGAGAAAAGAAGCCGTTGTTGGATGTCTTGCCAGTTCTTCTCAGTACAAGATCTCCATATGCGCCATAACTGAATACATGTTAATGATCGCTATTTCAATGATTGAAATTATCTATTTACGAAGGAAGAGTCGAACACAAATATGGCTCAAAATCATAAACCTTCCATTTCACTTCACCGTCACCTAATTTGATTAATTTTAAAATCTATCTGAATTCTTTTTAAAGGTAAAGCGATTTTTTTTTAACAAATAATGACATGGATTATAAAGAAACATAACATGAACTTACTTAAACCCGTCGAAAGTTTACAGTTTGTGTTCAACTCTTACGTTTAATATTTTTCAATAACTATCAAGCGTTTTTTGGTTTGCATAGACAATTTCAATTAACGTCTAGTTATATTAGCTGTTTTCCTGCCTGTTACTGTGGTGCCGCAGAACAGAGTATCCGACACATTATAGAGGAATGTCCAGCAACTCGCAGACCCGCCACACTAAAGGCACCATCGAGGACCTGTTTATTGTAAGTGATGAAGCTGATTATAGGATATTGACTCCGAAACTAAATTTATGAATTTAAGATTTGTCTTTTAATCTGTAACTTGATTTACTTTGGCATACAATAAAATAAAATAAACGTCTAGATAACGATTGCGTTCATTAAAAATGTCTTCAAAATAAAATAAGTTCAAAAACTAAAACCCGACTCCAGATAAATCACGCTCTAAAAAGTTTGAAACCAGTAATTTATTTGGCTGTATGTTACAGATGATATATTTGCCGCTATAACAAAAAATACTAATAATTCGAATAAAATAAATATTAAAATTTCCTTCGTGTGGTAGTCTGATTCGGGATTTTCTCTATTTTTTAAACGTGAGAAAAATATGTCTATAAACACGTTGCTACTTATTATATAGACCTACTGTACACGGGGGTCGGTTACCGTACTTTTTTTCAATATATCTACACTTTGTTAATTTCTATTAAAATAAACATTAAAGTAATTACTTAATTTTAATTGAGCAGTGAGCCCCCCCCCCCCCCCCATTGATTCATTTCGAAACATAGAACGAAACTAAAATAAAAATAAAATCACTCACAGGCAGTTGCACAAACGTCTAAGTTTTAACGACGCCTTTAAGCTATTTTTTAATTCGACCCAGTAGTTTCCTTGTCTATTCGAAATGCAACAAGCATTCAAAATTATTTTTTCCTTAATAAATAAAATATTTGTATTTGGTATATATTATCTACACCAAATTCAAACCTCTAAACGTGACGTATGGCGACCCCATTTTGTTTTGTAGCGGCGACAGTCAAATGTTTTTTATTCGACACACGAATATGCGTGACGAATGTTTTTGCAAGCATCATGTATATCAAAGGGGAGTGACTAGACCATTCCTCTAACAAATCAACTGCAGTACGGAGTTGGATGATATTAAATCGTATTCCCAAACCATTAAGTAGAAAGTGGCGTGGCAAGTTAACGTGACCTCGATGTCAAGCAAGTGACACGGTAAATGTTAACTAACCAATATTTGTACGTTTAAACACCGTTTTATGGTGGACATATAAGCGCCTCGTTATCGAAGCTTTGGCAAGCAGTTCCGTCAACTTCGTATACAATGGATTTTCTTTTTTAATCTTAAGCTGTTTTATTGAATACTAGCTAGGTATCAGATTTTCAAACGGTTATTAAGGGGTAAAATAAGGGAAATAAAAATACCGATAAGTATTCTAATACTAATAAGAATTTAAAAAAGTTTTCCGTTAGGTTAAACAACAAACAACGATCGGCCAGTGTTAAAATGTAATTCGACATCTCTGTATGAAATAAAACAGGGAGAAAAGAGCAGCCCTTGCCGGGGTTCTTGCCGGTTCTTCTCGGTACAAGGTCTCCCCTGCCGGAGATTAACAAGCCGATGGCATAGAGTTTTGACTTTCACAAGTGCTTGTGCCTAAATGATTTTGATGTGATTTTTTGACGTTTTTGTACAGTACTAATACTTTTTGGCAACATTTAGAAATTAAGACATTATTGACATAAGTATGTGTTTGCACCGCATTCGCGTGATATTACCGCAGGGTTAAACGAAAGCAAGGTTTTTTAAGCCTAGCACCGCACTAAATTAAAATTTACATTTGATTGTTAGCGTAGAGTAACCAAAAACTCGGGAACAATAAATAGGACATCTCTAATATAGATTTATATATACCCACATAAAATACCCACCGCACGATAGAAACTGTTACGTTGTCGAGGTGGATACGGGGCATTTAAGGGTCGGAGGTTATATAACGGAAGTTCGTCGCGTTCATGGAACGTTAGAACTGTCGTCGATGATATGACATTCAACCTTAAGGTTAATATTAATATTATTAGTATAGATAACTTCTATACTTGACGAAAAATCTTTGCGTACTTACGCATACATCCCTTAGACGGTTGATGGATCTTTCGTCTAATTAGCATCGACATGGCTTCGATCCGCACTCGACGTATTAAGGTTCTTTTGTATCTCCGCTTATGTTCCCATACAAATACGCATCGAGAGTAAAGGCGCACTCACTTGATTTCATACTTTTTAATCGCAGAAACAAAACAAATGCAGTTAAAAAGAAAATATACTATATTAAAACCAATTTTTTTCTATCGAGCCAATTATTAAAATGTCTGATTCCAATTTTAGCAAACAATTTTCATAAAATGATTTTTATTTGGCAAATATTATCATAGCCTTAGAATAAAATTAGTTAAAAAGTGGTAATTCCGTAAAATATCGCCTTAATCGGCTTTTCTGTTACATGTAAAACAAAACACCCGCATCGCACCTGTCTGTCTGAAAGCGATAAGCTCAATAACTACCAAACGGATTTTCAGACGACAGTGAACGGAATAATTGATGATAAAAAAAATGTTAAACCCACAAGATAATATCTACAGGCAAATAGAGGCGACTTTATATGTTGTCAACCGTCTAGAGGTTAATTATAAAATCTCGAGCGTAATCCGCGGTTGGAGACACTATGGTCAACTTTGGAACACTTTGTGACTGAGTTCTTCAGAAACCTTTCTAGGCAAAAAAATAATAGAAAACAAAACATAACAGAAAATCGAAACATTAATCACAAGCTTGAAGAATACTCGATCGTTCAAATAATTATTTACACAACAAAAAGAAAATTCACTTCGTAACAGAATCGAGGGCGAATATAATCAAAGATTCGATTTATTTGTGAAAATACTTTTGCTTTTATATAGAACAGGCCCCGACATGTTAATGTCGTTAATTTCGAAATTTCTCCGAACCAAAATTACGGACCGATCTAGAACAATAATCTTTTATAGCGAAGCGATACGTTAATTTTTATTTTTAATGTCAAACTTTCGTTCTTAAAACTTAAAATATTTTAATAAATGTAACTCATTAATAATGTAATATGCTTTCTTGATAAAACCTTGAAAAAAATTGATTCATGACTCAATAAACAATAAATGTTTATGTACTTTTATATTTAGGTAATATATATCTTGCTTTTTCTTACAAGAGGTGTCTTAATAGTTCTTTTTTAAACCTTAACAACGCGCAAACGGATCTCAAATATAAAACAAATATAAAATTTGGTTTGTATTCGATTCTCCTTTTTCGAATATTAAAATGAGAAAGGTCAGCCTATTCTTACCTTTTCTTATATAGAGAGAAATCATAAACAGCCAATGATCGTCTTTCGTAAGAAATTTATCACGCATTACTGATTTTTCTAGCATTGACTAGCTAAACGGTAGTAAACGAGTTACAAGCTTGACTTCTAAATAATTTCTTAAAAATAAAAAATAATTTCTTAAACTTAAAAATAATTTCAAACGAATTCGAAAATTAATGTAGTTAAAATAACGTAAGTCACTTAAAAGTTTTACGTGAGAAATGGAATTGTTGGCTTTACAATATTCATTATAATTTGATGTTTTTCGTATAACGAATGACTAAACGTAATAGCAGATTCCTTAGACCCAAAATAGTGTAGTACAGTTATCTACATTGACCGGACGTATGGAACGGGATAAACTTCGATTAGATAGAGAAACCGGCGTGCGAGCACTCAGGTATTACGGAGGTTGTCAAATAACATAAAAGGCTAACATGTCATATCAATATAACTTATCAGTTCTCGACGGACACTTAATAAATCTTTTTCTAGTCGCTTACTTTTATTTATGATATTTTCTCTCTGATTGTTCCATATAAAAACAACCATATTTATTTGAATAGGTAACCAGCAAGACACAAATTATCTAGAAATATACAGTACATATGGATATAATAAAAACATCCACTGTAAAGTTTGCCTTTTTTTAGATTACCGCGTCAAACAAATGTGGATTTTTTTATTATTTATTTACAATAGGCTCACTCTTGACCTCAATCTAGCCTAAAGACATAGATGAGATCCACGGTGGGACGAGCTTGCCCAGAAGCAACCTATTCACTCTTGCCCTAAATAGGTCTGGGTTATATGCACTCGGGAATATAGACGCCGGCAGGGAGTTCCACTTCTTGGCAGTGCGCAGTAAAAAAGAAGAAGAAAAAGAAGGATATTAAAGTAACCCTTAAATCTTTAATTCATTACACTAACTCTGCAAAATAAAACACCAGTATTCGCCCGTTTGGTCCTGTATTATGATTATAAACCTTCCTCCTGAATCACTCTGGTATATAGATGACAACCGTATTGAGTCCGTTGTGTAATTTAAAAGATTTCGGCGTACAGACAGCGTGAAGCAGTTTCGTTTTATACTATGTATAGATACATTTAAATGCGCTACTAAGGCTGGAGTTCACCGACTTTCTAATCAACTGTTTACTACTTAATCAGTTGATTAAAGACATTTTTGTATTCACCACACACTAATCAATTGATTAGATCTTTAATCGGCCGATTAACTTAATTGAGCCCTACAACCCCGTTTAAACTTTGATTATATTGACTTAAGTCATTATTTGACGTCCTTTGCTCTGTGTTTATAACTTATCAAATAAATAAAAGTAAAATGCAGTCAGTGTTTAATATTCTTAATAAATTACCAAGAGTATTGGGATCTACAACTGCTTGAAAACCTGGATGAATATACCTATCATAGTGGCTGCTGCAGTTTTACATAATATATTGCAAACGAGAGGTGATGATATACCATCTTGTGATTAAACGGTAGTCTTGCCAGTGAAATGGGAAGATATAGTAGATCAAGGAATAATAAGACAACAGTGCTCAGTAAACAGTGGTACAAGAATAGATTTAAATCCAGTTCGAAGCTCAGACCAGAGTTCGAAGATTATTAATGAGTAAATATTTTGAGTCTCTTATGAATCAATAATGTAAAAAGGAGTTGAATTTAATAAAACGTAATAAATTATGAAAAGCAAACATTTTATTAAAACCTAAATACATATATTTATAAGAAATAACGAATATTGTGAACTCGTACGTCTTTATATCTGAGTACCAATTCTGTTAATATGCGCTTCTCGTCGCTCATGAAATTTGAGGTGCGCTTTTTGCCATTTCGACAAACTATTTATCTACATTTAATTCAATTTCTTCCTTTTTAATATCTTTTATTATTTCATACGATACGATACAAATGAAATAAATTCGTTTCCAGTACGAGCTTATTGTTTTGACATTCACAGTTTGACAGTGATACTCACTTTTTTCTTTGTTCTATGTGCTCTATTATTTTGAATTTATAGGTTGACCAAAGTTAAAATATATTGATTTATATCGTTCCTGTTAAATCATCCGTACTCTCACTCGTATTTGTTAGTATTTTTATTATGCTGTTACATTTAAGTGTCAATATAAACCGTGTCGTATGAATACGGCAGAACTACCTACGCAACTGATTAGTGTATTACCATTCGTACATTCATTTTAAAAAATAGATAATCGGTTGATTTGGAAATCGTAATAAAATTTACCTGGTGAACATTATTTTTTTAAATTGCTGTTTAAACAACGGTTACAATTTCATAGACTGTTTCCTTAATCAATGTTTAACCGACTGTCGGTGAACTCCAGCCTAAATTATGCCACTTTCCCGATTGACTATTGTGGAAGCTTGCAATTGTGGAATTCTCTCAACATATTCCATAAACTTTTTATTTAAATTCGTCACCAGCTTTACTCTTTGAACACTAGTCTATGCACTTTACTCTTTGACCAGTATTACTTCTACTCTTTCATGTATTATATATACTCTTGATTATCTATCGATCGGTTGCTTGTCAATGTATTTTTAATTTGATAATAATTTATTGTATACATTTCGTATGTTCATTGAATGTAATTTAATTTGTAACTAGCTTAAGGATTCACCTTGTGAAATATCGCAATAAATTGGATATTGAATGTGCAGCGTTCGTATTTGGAGTCATAGATGTATACCCACAGCTTTACATCAATTCTTTGCAATGCTACACAAGAAATCATATTTTTAGCTTTGATAGATCCTGATTCTTGATTAATCTATTGACCCAAACGGATAATACACTTTGTATATGGTTAGATTACGTTCTATTATAATATTTGGAAACGACCCGAAGCCTTTTGTGAATAGATACATACAATACCCTTCGAGTATTCTTTCATGTATAAAATTATAATTAATTTTCAAAACTGAATAAAGAACTCATATTCTATTTGTACTTTTGTGTATTGATATCTAAGTTTCGTACTTTGCAAATTTCATTTTTTTAATATGTTAGTTAAAAGGAACAGAAGTGACTATCGTTGGTCCATTCGTTTCCTGCAAAAACCAACTTTTGTTAGTCGCCATCTAGTGAGGTGCTTTTTTTTTATTTTATTATACATATTACTTTTATAACTTCAAATCAATTCATCATTATCGTCCAATTTATTAATATCTCCACTGCTAGGGCTCAGGCTTTCATCAAATAGGAAGAATGGGCCATGCATGACCCACCACGCGAGCGCAGTGCAGATTGGTGGGTGTTAACAACGGGGCTTAACGGCTTGAAGTGCCGGAAGATAGTAATATCGATAGGTTGCAGATAGTAAATTTTTAATTCTTGTGATAGTTGCTTCACACTTCAACACGCTTGCTTGAGCCACTATCTCTAGTACTAAATGTTACCTTGTGTATGTTTTGTAAGTTGTCCTAATTAAATAAATAAATAAATAAATAAAATTCACAACGGTATCGCAGGCCGAGCGCGCTAACCACTGCGCCATCGAGCTCCTACCAATAAATTATGACTATTTCATTTTAAACGGATACAAATATAATTATAAAATTGGTCCTTCGAGCCGGATAAAAAAATGGAAAGAGGTGGTCTCTGCCTATAAAAGGCGCGAAATTAAGATAGCTAGATTATTGATAGAAACAGATAATAGAGCCGCTTACACTGGGTGTTCGTGCACGTCAGTTATGTGTTTTTTATGCGTTTTTAGAGTTATTCACCTAATAAACTCGTTAAGTCGAGAAAATGAGATTCTTATACATTGTCAGAAGGCTCAATTGATTGTTTCACAGCTTATTTTTCTTTATACGAACAAAAGAGGTTTGAAATCATTTTTTTTTTTCATTACAGAATTGATAGACGATTTATTGTGAGGAGTGTTTAATAGAGAAAGCTATTGACTGTCCTATAATAATTCTAGCGTCATCGATCATAATTGGATTCCTTTCAGGCTTCAACATGCCGACGCGACGGTCGAAAAGCTTGCGATATTTCGTGAAGTCATTCCTTCGAATTTGCAAGAAAGCTATTTGACTCTGTCAAGTTTTCTCTGTTCGTGTTTATTAAAATTGTATCGGAGACACAATTTATTTATCAAGCACGTTACTAAACAAATAACACATTTTTAAATGTCTTTTGCAGACAATAAGGAATTGCGTCTGAGTCAAAGGGTAAATATCCTTTATCATTATTGTTTTAGAATAAAGTCTATTTTAATATTTTTTAATATAAGTTAGTTTTCGTCTTAATAACAATTATTAAAAAGTACAAAAAAATGCGGTAACTTCTCTAAATATTCAAACGCCATGCCACTTGTCAGAGCGGATGTGACGAAAATGTACATGTATAGGCATGTCGTTGTTACTAAAAGTTAACATCGATGCAATAACATCAATGTATTATGTCGCAAAATAAACAACAGAATACGATTTAAATTATGTTTTAGGCTTTTATTTTTATTTCATCTATTTGGTAAACTATATTATATATTGAAATAGTCTATTATACTTAAAAAAATCGATTGGTTGTTAATCGATTTGGGTAATTGAATAATAATCAATCACTAAAAATCCATATTGATTTAAAATATAATATTTCTAGTCGTGTACTTTGACGTCACTACTAGTGCGCCAATAATTCCGGTAACTGCTCTTAGCTATTACTTATTTTCATCAATTTATTAATGTTACAAATTTTTTGTTCTTCGCTGCCGGGTATTTTTTTACAGTTATATAACGATGTAAATTATCATATAAAAACATTTTCCAAAAATATGCATATTCCTTTATTTTTTTATTTTTTATTTTTTTCTTTTTATTGACAGACTATAGTTTTGTTTGCTATATTTATTTGGATAGTATCTATATATATTTGTGTAGTATGTATACGCTTATATGAAGTTATGTTTGTTTAATGTATATTTATTTAATATCTATTGTAATCATAAGATTATCATACACCCCCGTACTTTTAAGATAGTTCATCTCTCCATGCAAAGGTTGTCTGGAAGAGATCGCTGTTTAGTGATAAGACCGCCGATTGTGACACATAGCTTAATATTGTTCTTTTTTTTTTCTTTGTATGTTTTGTATTTGGTGTTTGCAATAAAGTGTTATCTATCTATCTATCTATCTATCTATCCCTATTGATTTTTAAATAACTATTTAACTTTATCAGGTGTTGATTTTGAAAAATCCTTTCTTATTGAATAATAACGTTATAATAATTATAAGTTAACCAAATTCCCATTGAATCTAGCCAATGATTTGAGTTTGATCCGCACTGATAGATCAGTCGGTAAATCACATTTACCTTTTCTATACCAATATCAATAATATGACGAAAAGGAGATTATTTTATTGTTTGTTACTTATATAATGTTGAGAATTCATAAGTCTCAACATTGTACCATTAATATACGAAGAGGAAGTTAAGCACTTTCGCAAGGATCAATCACGGGATGGGTGATCAAAAATTATTATCTAAAGCTACTCCGTGCTTCAGTATTCCCGTCTTTTCGGCGATTCATTGCTCCCGGCTGCGTCTGCGTTAGCACTCACCGATCCGCGGTCATTCTCCCTATTCAATTTGAGTCAATTTCATTCACAGGGAATGCGTGGCGCTGGTAATGGGGAAATTAATAGGCTGGTCATTATGAATGAATTAATATAATCAAGCCAAATGGTTAAGCCACCCATCCAATTAAGCGGCTAGCCCTTTAATTGAATAACAAATACAAAATGTCTCTCGACATAGGTCTCCTGCAAACAGTTTCCACTGAGTTCTGTTCTTAGCTACCCTTCTCTAATGGTGCCAATTTGAATTGGATGGCGCCATCCAATTAAAGGGCTAGCTGCCTAATTGGAGGGCTGATTTAACTGCGACATCATTAAGAATAAAACAATTGATGGAGTACACCTGCAACCATATAATAGTCATATGTCCTAGTTGCTGCTAATACCCTAATTCTTAGTAACGTGTAATCGCTCCCGGCTGTAGAGTCTCCAGTGAATCAAACTTATTATGTTACTAAACATGAATGTCATAAACGGATTTCTAATAATTAGATATAATAGTTACTGGTTTCGTTGCTAGGCAGCACATTCTCTCGCTCTCTATTTGTTGTACAATTAGATCCAAACATTACAAACGTGTATGTACTTATTTATGTACATTGCCTAGATGTTCGTTCCATAAAATATGTTTATTCTCAATAATCAATTATTGTCGAATATCATGTTCTATTGTAAAGAGGGTATTACTATGATAGTAGCAGATCATAGGTACGAGTAGTAATAGTTGGAAAGAGGATTATAATAATAAATCTAAAGACAAAGGTATATGGTTCAAAACAATTCAAAGTCAACCTCCTCGTGAAACTTGGTTTGATAATATTAAAATAAATAGAAATTACATTAAATTGATTTTAAGACTCCGTTCTGGACACTACCCATCGGCAAAGTTTAAATACTTAATGAAAATGGCTGACTCAGATAAATGTCACGCCTGCAATAAAATTGAAGATGTACAACATTTGCTGATGGAGTGTATTAGAAACAAAAATTCATTTATTTATGAAATAATTATATACATAGTCATTTATGAAAGAATTTAAATTAAAAGTTTTAGATATAGGATTAATACAAAGTATTTTATCAGAACCAAAGTCTATCATTGCACAAAAACTATGTAAATTACTCGTAAATTTAAGATAAGCTGTAGTAAATGCTGTAAAAAATTACCTAGTGAAATATTGGTATCAAATGAATTTAGATTTAAGTATGGTATGATGGGGTTGGCATGTTATAAAGAATAAAAACCCCTTAAAAATAAAAGAATTAAAAAAAAAAGGTACGAGTAGTATATCTATAAACATAATAGGCAATTATTTTAAATCCTGAAAAGATTTGCTGTTATTAATATTACCTATTTGTCATAATGATGTGAACAGATTCAAGTATATTTTTTGATTAATAACGTTAAAATACGAGTACATATACTCGTATTATAGACTTATAAAATCGAATAAGCTACGTATATGCGACCACCGTGACTCAGTTCTCATATACAAGTCGGAACACAGCGCCCTCTCTGAGGTCTCGGATTTATTTCTTGTTCGGGTAAATGTAGATAACGTATTTTTAATTTGTCTCCTATCTGGGTGTTTGTATTACCTACGTTGTTTCTAAGAGTTTCTATGCTTTGATTTAAATATTAAATTCCAAATAAAGTAATGATTTGGAATACAATACAATACAAAACTCTTGATACAATTTTATAGTAAATTATCACTATCATGTAACAATTGGCGGCCTTATCGCTTAAAGCAATTTCTTCCAGGCAACCAGTGGATGGAGAGAGAGAGATATCATGAATAATGAAGATGGGGGTGTAAATGTTAATAATATCATTGAGGCACACTAATGATTTATTTCACGTATCTAAACAAAATTTTCATACTAAATATACATACAAATGTACAATAAATAAATACGATACAAAAATATATTCATTAACAACACATACATACATACACACATATATAAATATATATACATACACCTATTAATATCAGGAAAAAGCGATAATACGGCAGCAGTAAGTTGTTTTATTGCGTGAGGTAGTGTAATCTATAACATATTTTTTAAATATTTGTAAGGACTGCGCTCGCCTAATGGACTTTCAAACCAGAATTCCATAGACGAACAGCTTGTACGGTAAAAGTTGAATCATAAAAGTGTGATTAGATAGAATCGCAAGACTCAGGTTCTCTGATGATCGCAATGAATAAGAATTTGAGCAATGCAGAAAACTGAAACGAACTTTTAGATAGCAAGGGTAACTAGGATTGAACAATATGTTATAGAGAATTCCGGCGAAAACGTATCTATCTATTTCTCGATAAATCTATCTATTTATCTTCATGCTGGTTTTTCTACCCTCCAATCCGCATTGGGCCAGCGTGGAGGGTCATGGCCCATCCTCCTGAACCATCCATAAGGAAGGCCTGAGCCCCTGCAGTGGGGACGTAAAGGGCTGCTGATGATGATGATAGTTTTTCTGCAGCTTGCTTTATGGAGCTTACACAACTATTCCGATTATTCAATATTCATCACTCTTTTCATATTTGCTCGCGGGTTACTACTGTGTCTTACATCATTCACCGATAATACTCTTCACCCTATCACTTTCGCTTGACATATGACTTTCTTCATTCATTCCTCTTACAAGTTAAAATATTAAATATTGAAAAAAAAGTAGCTCGGTGGCGTAGAGGAAAAGCGCCGCGTCCCGCGATCGTTGTTGTTAAGCAACTTTCGCAAGGGTCAGTCACGGGATGGGTGACCGGGTGGTCCCGGCTGCATTTGCAGTCGTTAATACCCTCCGATCCGCATTGGGCCAGCGTGGAGGGTCATGCAAATCCGGACCATCCTCCTTAACCATCCATAAGGAAGGCCTGAGCCTCTGCAGTGGGGACGTAAAATGGCGGATGATGATGATGATTGAAAAAAATGGATATATCGTTTTTATAGCTATAGTAAAAGTTATGCGGGAGAGTTAGCCAGTCGCTATCTAGGAGATAAAAGTTCACTTTTGCCAAACAAACAGAAAAGGTAATTAATTGTACGTTAATTTTAAATGATAATCTGAGAACAATATTCTCAGCGTACTAAAACACGCCAGTGGATTTTATTTTGTATGTAAGCAAAAGTTTTTACGTTTTCCCTATACATGATTCATGTTGTGGCAAATCCGACAAGTTGAGGGTGGCAGAAGGCCGGGGGCGTTGTATTTGTAGCTGCATGTATATATATATATATATATATATATATATATATATATATATATATATATATATATATATATATATATATATATGTGTATGTATCGGTACGATAAGAAGGTTAGGGAGCCTACTATTAACTCTTAAGAGATTTACATTTATTGCATGAAACTACTTTTAAAGCATTAGTTTCGCTAGTCACTGTCACATGCGTTAGTTTCACGACAGTAGTTTCATGCGACGCGCATACTTTTAGTAAAACTAATTTCACCTTGATGAAGAAGTATTTAAAAAAACATTAGTTTCCGAAATCAAACTAGATGTCGCTACGGTACGTTCTTGATTTCTCCATGACAACCTTTCCGGTTCTCTTTCATCTTTAAAAATAAATTAGTTTTCAAAACTTAATAAACAACTCATGTTCTATTTGTTCTTTTTCGTATATGTATCGATATCTAAGTTTCGAACTTTTCAAATTTCAGTTTTTTAATATGTTAGTTAAAGGAACGGAAATGACTGTCTTTGGTCCATTCGTTTCCAGCAAAAAATGAATATTTATTCATTATATCGTGTAAAATAAAGTTTCATCCGCTATTTTATCCCCTTGGGGATGGTATTCATCAAAATCCTTTCTTAGTGGATGCCTACGTCATAGTAGCTATATACATGCAAAGTCTCAGCCCAATCGGTTTAAAATTGATAAAGTTTCATACATACTTTCATCCCCTATTTATCCCCTTGCGGGTAGAATTGATGAATCCTTTCTTAGCGTCGTCATAACATCTACCTGCATGCCAAATTTCAGCCCGGTCCGTCCAGTGGTTTGGGGTGTGCGTTGATAAGTCAGTCAGTCACCTTTGAGTTATATATATTTAGATATAATGTATTATACTCTGGACTAAAACATGGGCCACTCTTAATCCCTCAAAGGCTCTCCGGATTTACCATTCTGAAAACCATGCCAACCAAGTTGTGTAATTTATTAACAAAAAAAAATCACCCCTCCTTATATCGCATTTATTTATATTAAAAAGTAGCAAGAATTTAGGCCATTATAATGATTTGTTGGCAGTAACAGTCCCTCGGCACGACTACTGTCTCACGACTGTATGAAGTTGATAAATTAAAAAAATACATAACGTATTTTCATGTTGTTTCCACTAATAAACGCAGTAATTCATTTGAAATAATTAATTTAGATTTTTTGTGATTTCATTGAAATATAACGATGATTAAATATATAACATCCGAATTGTATAACTTTTAATACTAAACTATATAATAAATAATCTTCAATATTCTCTTCATTCTCAGACTGTTCCGAAGCTAACAACAGTTCACTGTCTTCTTGTTCAAAGGATGGATCTCTTAAATGAAAAGGTTTTCTCGCAGAACCCGTAGATGGTCGTTTTGTTAAAGAACTACCGGCTTTATTGTTTTTGAAATTTTGTACTACGAAATCCGAAACAAACATGCGGCCTTATAAGATATATTATAGGGCAACAATGGACGTGTAGCCATACAGATATGATATCACATAAGTAATTACAATCCAAATATTCGGTCAATATTTGGATTGTAATTACTTACGTGATATTCATCGAAAGGTACAACCTTTTCCCTCGATGGTAGTTTTACAACTAAAAGAAAAGCTAATGAGATGCTGAATCGCAGGGAGTGGGGGGAGGCCTGTGAGACTCCACGTCCATACTAAAGGTTAACAAGATATCAGAAAAGTACTATTTATCATTATCATTAAATTCGCCTGCATAAATCATAGCCAAAATCACTCTTATATGATGATGTAGCTTCTCGTAGATAAAAGAATTTTCATGATCGGATTAGCATTTCCGAAGTTAATCAATCCCCGATACAAAAAAAAAACTTTTATACCTATTTATAATATTAGTATAGATGTTACCGGTGATCTTTATAATCCGCTATTGTATAAAATACCTAGGTAATGTTTAGAATCCCTAAAACCTGTATGTAATGTATGGAATATTATTTATTTTATAGGTTCCCTTATACAATACCGAATGTGCAGCCAGGAATGTATGTAAAAGAATATATCATGTTAATTATTTTTGTTGGTAATGCAAAAATCTCCAAATTTTAAACTATCGCTACGCTTCGCGCTTATCTTAAATTTATACAATCACGTGACCTAGAGCTTTAAGATATTTTGCACTTTTCAATTAGGTATGATATTATTTTTTATAAAGTTTTATTTAACTAATTTTATGTAATAGAATTTGTTTCATTAGCCCGTCATTTAGTAGGTAGGCCGGTCAACATTTATACAGATAAAGATATACTTATACAGATTGCCGGTAACATAGATACGAATAAATTCTGTCTCAAAATATTATTATAGACTGTATATATGTTACTAAACGAGAAAATAAAAAAAAAAACCTACCAATTTTCATTTCTAAAATAACAGCGAAATAATATAATATCTGATAAAAACTTAAAAAGGAATTTTACTTAATATTCACAGCGACAGGTTTTGTAAGCCCATAATAAGGTGCAGTATCATTTATGCTCCAGATTTTCGAGTATCCGATCCTTTATTCGAAACGGTCACGACCTATATATAAACGCCAGAATAATAACAGTCGCTTTCTTTATCAACACGAAAGATTGATTTACTTACCATCATATAAGTTTTCTCAAAGACACAAGGCGTCAAAGGATTGAGATAACAAATGTGAAAAATCATTGAACCGTGACGTAAGATTAGAGATGATTGACAGGGGTGCCGGCTCGTATAATTGGATACAAAATATGTATAAGATTATTATAGCAAATATTAAATTTGTAAAACAGTTGATCAGTTGATCTGATAGTGTAAACTAGATGTTTTCCCGCGACTGCCTGCATGAAATATAGTGTAGGTCAAAAAAAATTTATAACCAGATATAACCGGTTTCGTAGACTATCAAACGGAAACAAACAATACATTATTTCTTATTTATCTCTATTACATAAATATAGAAAAGAAAACTAATTAGTTTTCGAAATAACATAAAAAGCATTCACTTTTAACGATATATGGATGGATTAATTTGCAATCTAAAGGTCAAAGAAATTTTATAACCAGTTCAGCGGTTTCGTAGACTATCGGAAACAAACAATAAATTATTTCTTATTTATCTCTATTACATAAATATAGAAAAGAAAACTAATTAGTTTTCGAAATAACATAAAAAGCATTCACTTTTAACGATATATGGATGGATTAATTTGCAATCTTATGTCATTATAAATCAACTGATTGCTCAGTTTTAATTACCAGTAAAACATCAATATTGCAAAATTATTGAGTGTTGATCAGTTATCCTTGATAAATGGTCCATCTGAGAAAGCAATTCAATATGGGGTATTTTTTTTTTATTGATCGCTCACTATTCGCAACTCTATAGCTATCTAAAAGCGTCACGCTGTAAGTTACATTTAGAGTGTCGATGATCTATAGAAGTAATCCTTATGAAGTCATCAACATTTTCAATGCTTATACGAGTATTTTGCGTGTTTGCGCTGCAGCCGGAGAGGATAGTGGACGGAGTGCTACACAAATTCATACAAAGATATGGAAATTCCGTTGCGTGTCGTGCGGCCGGTGCGTGCGTGCTGATTAAATGGACGTTTACCATAAAAATACGATTGTAATTTTGGTATGATCTCTGTCTACATAAAATAGTGCATTCGCTTATTGATTCACCTGGGTTATTTTCTTCAGTCCAAAAACCAGGCGTATGTCGCGTTACCCTAACACATTTTCAATCAAAGTCTACAAAAATAATACGTCTTTTTATAACCCGATCGTAAGAATGTGTCGTACATATAACTTATTGAATCATAATGATTGAACTGTCGATATTTTCAATAATAAATTCGCAAAATATAAAAAAATAAAATCAGACAAATTTCTATAATTATAATATCAAATATTTAAATTTTACTGTATACTTAAAGTTATTTAAGGATCTGTTCATGTTGTAAGATAATACTGTACATGCTGTGTACACTGTTTTTAGATAATAGTCTAGTCCAAACACTTTAAATATGTTTTTTAGGTTTCTCTTTTGATTATGATCTGTTTGCGTACCATTTATAAATAAATAAATGTAACTGTCCGTCATATAAATTCTATTCCATTTTAAAATGTTATATTTCGAAGTTCCAAAACTTGCGAGACCGGGTTTTATTTGAACACGCAGGACTGAATTTTGCTCGGATTATTTTTTTGGTAAATGAGAATTTGGCAGGTCGTTTCATCGCCCTCGAAACTCGCCGCATAATTTAACGGTATTAGATAAATAATGACTTGTTATTGTTTTATTTAGAAACAAAAACAATACTACATTGTGATATCATACAACACAACCTGAATAAAGTCAAAGAAACTGTTATATGTTATCGTCACATCATCAACTTTACATTGAAGCTGAGCGGAACAAAGTAATTGAATGTTTTAAGATAGTGTGGTTAAAAATAGTTTTTCTTTTTCGCCTTTTACTTTAAAATATTTTGATTGTTCATGACTTACGGTAAATCATCACTTGACTCTATAAAAATGTAAACACACTTACCGTAAGCAGATTTTTAGGTAGATTAGATAAAATGGTATTGTGATTTACTCTTAAATCTGCGATTGCGGATGTTAAGCTACTTTCATAAACACCATTCATAGTATGGGTGACCAATATTTTATAATCTTGAGCTTTTCCACGTGGTCCTGGCTGGATGGCTACACTTGCAGTCATTGACACCGATTAATCCAAACTGGGTATGTTATAGTCCTCTAACAGCGACACCGATAGGCTTATTAATATGTTGAAGCAAATTCTCAATACTAATTAAAAGACCACATCAATTGAAAAAAAATCCTTTATCCGATAATAATGAATTACTTCAAATAAGTAGTTACACGTTTCAGTCTCTTTAATTTTTTCAATTAAAGTACAGGTACATTCGGCAACGAAATCGCTTCGTTAATAACATAAAGCTAATTCAGAAATTCCCAGCCGCTTAAAAATTATGTTATTTCTAAAATAACTCGCATCTCCGCAATAAATCAAACGAGACGTGATATTTAATATAGCAATTCGAAAATTTTAAAACGTTACATACTCACATTATCATTCCAAAACGGCGGTCTGAGGCCGAATTGTGCAACGGCATCAAAATAAGAACCAGGTCATCTCTAAAATACACAACATTCACACGAAGATATTGAAGAACAATCAAGAGTCGTACGTATAAGGCAAGAATTATTGCAAGAGAAAAATTATTAAGTCAATTTTCATTTATCACTTTAGATTATTGTGATCGCCCGGATTTTCGGCGCGAACGACGTAAATCACACGTTCATTCGTTTGGGCGCTCGGAGCGCTACTGAGAGCTAAGAGCGTCCTGACGATGGGCGGGCGGAGGCGCCCAGCAGTCTCGTGCAGGTGAACGCCTCCCCACGCCGCAGGTTGCTTTAAAATATTTACTATGGTTTATATTAGTCCCAAAGGGGAATCGCGCTGCGTGTATACAAGTACCTAGGTAGGTAACAGCGTACGATACACGCAAATGTCTTAACGAGACGCGTCCATGTACGCACAGTTAATATAACGTAATTCAATTTCTTCAAAATGAGGAAAAGTTTATTGCGATTTAATAGCGATAATTTTGTTTTCATAAATCATTGTTATAAATGAATGGTATAAACGCTAACAAGAGAATTTGTCTAGAAGGGGCGAATACTGCCGTGATTTTAAGTTGCAAGCATTTTCTTAATTTTTAACAATCTTTTCTTAATTTGTAACAATGTTTGACCATGTCGTTAGTGGTCGGTCATGTCATCAGAAATAAAGACTCGTAAGGTAAGGTGATTACTGTGTGGAGATCCTGGGGCAAAAAATGCCCACAGGGAAGACCAAATATGCTGATAGGACAATATAAAAATAATAGTTAGAGTAAAATGGATGGGAAAAGCCTAAAATCGAAAAGAATAGTATAAAATTAAGGAGGCCTACACGTTAGTACAATAGAAAATGGCTAAGAAGAAGAACATATAACGTTTAACGAAGCGCACCTAATTCGTGCGCAATTCTAAAGAGAATCTAACTGTACACACGGTCGTGCCGCTGGACCGATGACTAGGGATAAGAGATAGTTTAAGCAAAGTCTGGGACAAAAAGGGTAGGCTAATATTTTTCTAATATATCATGTATTGAAATATTTGGAAAGTATTAGCCGTCACCACCAGTCTAGTAAATGCTGAATTATAAAAAAATAAAATAAAAAAAACGAAAACGATAGAAAGAGAATATGTATTCAATCTAAATAATAAGAAAATGGCACTGTGATATTTAAAAACGCAATAACAATTGGATATAATATGTAAATACGATGAAAATAATTACAGGTACATAAATTATAATTCTCTGCCGTCGATAAGCATTATATAATTTCAAACAAGTTTAATTATAACCGCGACGCATTGTTTGCCTATACATTTGTATACTTTCACAATAACCCAGAAACTTACCAAACAAATTTCATTAAAACTTTTTTGTCGACAATTCCAAGTAACTCTTTTCTATAGGTGTACATCATACTGCGTCTGACTTGTTAGCCTGTGACGATAGGTACATACATTTTAAATGTATGCACAAAATTTTAAATTTAAACCCAATATTACAGTTAACAGCGCGTCAGATAATTTATATCAGTTGTAGATGTTGAGCATCAGACTGAAATAGACAAAAAGGCATAACTAATTTTCAATTTTCAATTAATTTTTCTCCGATTTTTTTATTGCCACTCTCAAAATTGCGACATTTTTTAAAACTTTCAAAACACAGTTTTAATTGTTATTTTTACAAAAAGTTAGACAAATAATAATTTAAGATAAAAAATTTCTATGAAAATATACGTATATCAAAGCATTTTACCTATTAATTTACTTTCAAAATTACATTTCCCTTGTGATAACATTTTGCTTGAACGAAAAATATTGTGCTTAAAATATAATAAAAAATAATTCATCTTTATGAGGCAGTAAGCAGAGTAAAATAAATAATATCAATCAGTTTCATTCATCAGTAAATTGTACGTCAGCAATTGTGTAGATCGATACTTTCTAATAATTCATTAGCACATAAAACAAAACATTTTTATTTAACTGGTACGAATTAATATAACCCCTAAAGGCCTATTGTAAGGCCTTTACGAATAGTTCTTATATTTTTTTTAAAAGCATATCCATGATTATTATAAATTTACCGAAAAACGCGTGTCTTCGGAGTAGTATTATCCCAAATAGACGAGATTTCGTTTTCGAAGGAATATAACAGACCTTCCGGTTTCGGAGAAATAGAAAACGCAATTTTTTCGTCTATTTTAAAAACACTGATACAACGCCAAAGAAACGCATTTATCGATAATTTATATTGCAACGAAGGTATTATCTGACACTGGCTCTGATGCACAGATAATCTTCACAGATATGACTTTAATAAAATTTGCTGAATTTGTATACGTATCAAACAGATTTTGGAGTAAGTTCCTCTATTTATCTTTATACAAACTTGAACTGGTACACTTGGTGATAAACTATTGGAATCTTGTTGTTCATATTCAGTAACTACCTAGCCTACCTACATATTGAGATACTTAAAATTTATCGCATTATAACCAGTACCCTCGCTATCAATGTAGTGTTACTAACTTAGTCAAAATACTGGCAAAATATTGTTTGTTATTAAGCGCGCTCTATTGTCGTAATAAAGCTCTAACCGTAATTGCAGAAACTAGAAGTTCTGCGTCCTATATACGTGCACTTTAAGTCACCATCGCGCGCAGACCACTAGCAGACGATCCGTCTGAATTTTATTTCTGTGGTCTGGACATTAATACTTCTGTGTTTAATGACTTAAGTCAACCTTTATTTTACTAAGACATAAATATAAGTCGGTACTCTTTACTTAACTCCTTTGAAATCAGATTTACTCTATATTACCTAATAAAACATGGCGGATGTAAGAATGACAGCATTCGTTCGTACTCACGTCTTTCTCCTTTGCGTAGTACAGCGTGCGCCCGCGCAGCTTGAAGTATCGTCGTTGCCAGCGCTGGAAGCTGCGCGTCTGTTTCATCAGGTACCCCTCCTTGACCACGGGCTGGACATAGAGAACAAAAACAAATCAAATATAAAAAAAATATTGAAAAAAAATAGAGTTAAAAGATTATCATCAACTTAACTGGTTGCATTTTACCATTGTTCTATCTACCCGCAGAGCGTTTCTGTAAAAATCCGGACACGAATTCGAATTCACTCAAAAATTCTATTGATTGCATTTTTGTATAAAAATACAAAACAAGATTGATTGATTATACGCGTCTCAGATATTCTATTCCAACGTAATTTCGAAACTCACTTCACTTATGCCACGAAATGTTATTACCAATTCAAGATTGAGTGTATGCCGCTTTTTGAAGTGAATTAGGATACCTGAGTGGATTCGAATTCAGGTTTGATTTTTTACAGAACCGCAGGGCTGAAGTCCAATATTATTAGTGCAATGTCTTCCTCACAAATCAACGACGACAGATACTTATACATATATTAATAATAATATTGGATTTCAGGTAGATATACAATGGCAAAATGTAGGTTATATTGAATGCTTAAATAAGATGCAATTAGCAAAATTGGCCTGCAATGTACTTAGGTGGGTAAATATAATACTGAGTGCAGATGCTACCGCTTCGTGCATTCCGAAGCACTGAGAAGCTCGAAGTAACATCAGAGAAAGAGAGATACCATCCACGTTTTGACTAGCCTTCGAACGGGTCTGTGCGGATCGAGAGTTCCATAAACCTCCTGCCACTTATCAAGCGGCGGAAACAGTGCATATAGCATTCCCCTACGGGAAAAAAGGGTCACCCATCTTATGACCGGTCCTTGCGAAAGATGCTTAACAACCGTATTGCTGACCGAACGAGCTAAGCACTACACCATTGTGCTCCTAGTAGTATATATAGATATTTATCTCATAAAAAGATACTGAGAATTCACCAGATGCTCGAGGTAGGATTCGAACGTATTCTTAATATTCTTTCACAAACCGGACGAGTGCTCTTACCAATGAGCTACCTGAGATCTTAGCATCCCTTATTACGAAATTATATTCTACATTTAACAGAGTTTGTGGCCTAATGGCCTACGGTTTAAATATATAATCTCACAGTGAGTTTTTGAATTGAAAAAATACAAAATCTCATCAACTAGTAGTATAATCAAAAAGTCCCAGTTTTTTCAAACTGCTATCAACTGATCATTAAAAAAAAACGAAAATCAGAAACGAAAACGAGAAGTGACGTATAAGTACAGTTTGAGACATTCTTAAAATCGACAAACCGTCCACAAATCCATATTGTATACTACTAATATTATAAGGAGAACAGATTTGATATTTTTTTTTAATAGGCTCCGAAACTATTTGTCGGATTTAAAAAATTCTTTCACCTACAGGAAGCTACATCACACGCGGGTGATATAGATATGAATTTACACGGAAGAGAAAGCGGGAAAACATAAAGTTATTAATAAAAAAATAGTTTGCGGTATTTACTTATAAGGATTTAACATTATTATGTAAATATTATAATTTCTTCTTCAAAAGAACTTTTCCCAAACTTTTTCGAATATTCAGTCAATTCAGAGGAAATTATTTTTATTCGTTTAGTAAATACTCTCAATACTCTTTTTAATTACTTTGTGTTGAGGACAGCAAAGGAAACGGCGGGTTGGGGAAGAAATAGGAAATATATTTATAAATTTTACAATATAAAACGAAAGTTTATAACAGAAGAAAAAGTTGTAAGAGACAAGAATAGAGTTAAAAGCGAAGCATATATAATTTAATAGAGTATATTAATATAGTATTAACAAAAATAAGTCCTGTCTCGCACACTTTTAAGTACATGAATGTAAGCTATATAAATGACCTCAATATGTGATCTCAAATACTCCTCTTTCGACTACGACACTTATCGAATAAGAAAAGGAACTTACAGCCGTAACATTGTAGCAGCCTGAATGCTACGAGTCTACAGAGGACAGCTACGAATTACTACGAAATCGTCGCACAGAGTATTTAGAAATAAGATGTTATATTAATGAATTTTAGTTATGTTACTAGTTATATCTTGGAAAAGATCTTACTCAATATGTATAATTATAACTGTTAGATTCAGATTTATTATATTTTGTAGTAGGTTTTACTCAATATGTATAATTCTCACTTTCAAGCGTACTTTTTTAGGTGTCCTATGATTTTTATTAAAAAACTATCATTGAAAACAGACTAAACTCACGTATTCTTGAAAATATACCTCATAATTTAACCGTATATAAAATATATCCGACTTATACGAGCGGCCTACCACTGGGAGGCTTGACACTCTTCAAAATACGCTATTAAAAAAGGTCACTGTTACACGAAATTTTAACACATATTTTATCGAACTATCTAATTTTAAAGATATTTACTCCTTTTCATATTTTAAATCACTAAGACTACCCAACTATTAAATTGGTTGCGGTGTGCGATCAGTTCGGTGGCAAGTTTTACATAATGGACAGAACGATGTATTGAATCGACAAATTAGTTAAGTAATAATTTAGTAAGATAAAGAAAGATTTCTGAATCGAGGCTGGTTATAAGTGTGGTATGTCAGTAGTAATGTTATTTAGATAAATATTATACTTCTGTTGCGTAGGTATAAATTTTTTTGTTATCTTTTAAAATTATTCAATGTTGATGCTCAATTATTACTATAAAATTTTATCTATACAATGAGAATATGAGGCTAAGTTAAACCTTCTATATTTTTGTTTATATCACGTTACTGTGTCATCGATGTTTTTGGTGCCAAGCAGTGATTAAAAAAGAAATAAGATAGATACATAATAGCATTTTGAATTCCGATATTTTAAAAATATATTATTTTTTAATAATGTATACATGTTTTTAATATAATTATATTAATGGCTTATACTGTCATTCTGGTGGCGCAAAATAGGAAAAAAGAAATCCCCGAAATTATTGTATTGCCTCACAAATTATTAAATTCAAAACATCTTAATCAATGGCACAGGTTAGATAAGTGAACCACAATTCCATGTTCGCTGTTGTCACTATTAGAAAGATTATAATTTATTAAGCATATTACCAAAATATTTAATCTTGGAAACTTAGTTTTGTTTAAATAATAAATCGAAAACTGATTTATTTTGACAAATTTTGACACTTGGTTATTTGACTTTACTCATAGATGTTACGTTTTGCGTTTTAAAACGACTGATGGCTTGAAAAAAAAATGGAATAAATCCTATTTATAATATAAATGTGAAAGTTTCTTTGTTTGGATGTTAAGATGATTGGATGTTTGTCCGTCAATCACGCCGAAACTACTGAACGGACTTTGATGAAATTTAGTGTACAGGTTGGGGTATTAGCTGACTTAGATAATAGAATACTTTTTACCCCACTTAACATTTCCCTAGGGTCCACGCGGGCGAAGCTGCTGGCGAAAGCTAGTAAATAATAATGCGAACATTTTTAAATTTTTAAACTTAAACAATATTGTGAATATTTTGTTGGTTTCGTGGTCACGGGCATCTACGCGCTAAAACCCTTCTTTTAAAAACAGACAGACCGTGTTGCTTGAAACGAAACACATTTTGATGGCAGTGGCGGGCGGGTGGCCACATACTGACAGTTGTCAACATAGTGTCTTTAATGATGCGACTTGAAGAGGATTTTATGACTCGAGTCACTAGAAAAAAAGTCTAACTCGAGCTGTAAGTTTACAATTCACGTAATTTTTCTTTTATCTCTTTTTAAACAAAGATTTATATTATAGAGACGTGATATCTGATAACAGAAAACAAATGGACACAATAAAGAAGCCGCTACCAGAATAGTAGGTTAGGTTACGGTCCGGGTCCACTTGGGACTTAATTATAAGATACCAGGTGCCGGACCACGCGAGAGTGTAGTACGGGGGGTTTTGCACGGTAGGCCCACTGCACTGGACCGCCGTCCCTTGCAGTGGGAAAGTCCGGGTTCAGTCGGCCTCTAGCCCAGGTCGATGGCATGTTAAGGTCAGTTCCACTCGGTATAAAAAAAAAGGTTAGGTTAGGTTAGAACTGTGCCCCTAACAGAAATCAATGTTTCCTTTATAGATTTACAATAAAAAAAAAATCTAACTGAAAGCGGGAAGGTGTAGCGGTGGTTTGGTCCCCCTCCCGCTCCACTACCCCACCCCCATTCAGTGAGAGATCATTATCTAATATAAATCAATTTTTTCTTTATAGATTTACAATACAATTTTTTTTTCTAACATTTATATCTTTTAAACTACGCATTTCCGAAAGCGGGGGGGAAAGGGGTACCGAGGGTTTCGCTCTCCCCCTCCCCCCCCCCTCTTTCCCACCCCATTTATATCCAATATCGTGGGTCAGTATTCCAAATCTCTACCTAAATCTGAAAATTTTCCCATATTAGATTCGATTGATGTGGTGAATAAGAGAAAACTGTTTATTAATTTTACAATTTATTAATTACAAAATATAGGCAGTTTGAAGATAACACATTGAAGAGTCAGATCGGGTAGGGCTTCTTGAAAACATATATAAAAGGAGATAATCTTACATATAAAATATTCTTCAAAGCAGCCATTCTAATGGATCTCATTACACCAAATTAAATATGCACAACACTCTGAACACAAAATTGTACGTTATTCGTCGTACATCGACACGAGATTGAATTTATGATCACACCTCGTCATTACCATACGCGGTAATGAGGTCAAGCGGTTCAAACTCACCCAATTGATAATAAACAGAAGTACGGTCAACAACAAATAAATTTGTCCGACACTGTCGTTATTTTTCAACTGTTTATAAACATTAACTGTGGACATAGACAAGCTCTTTCGTGATATCAAGATTTATAATCATTGTTTACAATATTCTTACAGTAATAAGCAACTATTTTTTACATATATGATAAAAGTGTTCCGCTGTAAATGATGTTATCTGTTTTTTTTTATGTAGGTAATTGTAAAAACCATTAATCTCAAATTTCAAAATATCATTCTATAACCATACATAATTACATAATATCTCACTCATCACAACCATAGTGAAGTTAATGTATTAATAAAAACGAATACAAAGCACCGTCTCTTTTTATAATAATAGCTGTTTTCCTAAGAATTCACCCACGTAAATTATAATCTATATCACCCGCGTATGACGTAGCTTTCCGTAAGTGAAATCATTTTCATCACCGGATCAGTATTTTCGAAGATTACCTACCATTATCCCTAGAAAATCAAGCAAACGAACAAAGTTAGAAACTTAGAAAAGAAGTATCCCTATTATTTGACCTACGGGAGGTAAATCGAACCTAAACAACTTTATAAATATCTATTTGAATTTAATAAGGGACGATTTTCATGGAAGCAAAAATTTTATTATATTCGGTTTGCGTGCAATTTGTACCTTCTCATTTCAGATGATGTACGCACAGTTTGAATACAAGTAGATTTTGTATTTTATTGTATAAACACGTATTAATGCAATTAGTTTTTTATTGTTTAATGGTTTTTTTAAATACATAAATAAATTTAAAAGTAAAACTCTTTGTTTATTATTATATTTTATTCATTACTAGTTGACCCGGCGAACTTCGTACCGCCATATGTTATATCACCAGTGGTAACATAACAACCAGACGCGAGATAATACAGGAAAGTTCATTTGCGAAACTTGGCCCTCGACTTTAAAGCAAAATACGAGAGTAAATATTTCATTTTGAATTAATTGAATTAATAAAATAATTAAAAGGTCAAATTCCTCAAAAGTAATTATCCAAAAAATGCTATATTGGGAAAAATTACCGTTTCACATAAATTTTATAGAGATAATTGGTTTCAGTGGTTTAATTAACTAATGTAAACATCGATTTTGCTCCACGAAACGAAGTTCAATTTTCTGTAGCGAATTGAAGTTAGGGCTGTCAATCTTCTACAAATAATTACAATTTGAAAAAAGATTTTTCTGTATTGATAAAGGTGTACTCATTGAATCTTTTTTATAGTACCCTATTATTATGACTTCAGCGGCACTACCGCGCAACTAAAGTCCTGATTGATCTGCCGAAATGAAGCCTCAAATGATCTGTCAGGCTTCATTTTCACACATTAATCAGGGCATCAGTGACGCTGTAGAGCCGCTAGTTAAATACTAAATAACGTATACATTACAGTTTGTTTATGAATAAAATAAAGTTGCATTTTCTTATATAAAATACGGTATCCTGCCTTTTATCGAAAATTGTTTGGCCGTTTATCACTTACCAACTAACGTTTCGCCTTTGTTTCAATTTGAAAATTAATGATTAGCAAACTTTTTGAGCCAACATTTCATTTGGTAACTTCATTTGTTAAATTTTAAGCCCGTAACAAAACGTTATTCGTCTAATAGTGATATGATAAATTCAATATTCAATAATAAATATTTTTTATTTAAGAATCTCAAAAACAACATGAAGCCTATATATATTGGCAGCAATTAGTACTGCGAAAAACGTAACTTTCTAAAGATCGAATCATTTGCATCTGAATCAATGCAAAGAAGCGAATCAATTCATGCTTCGTTTGGATCATCGATTCTTAGATATATTTAAGAACAGAGAGCAAGTGACAATCCTGTTATGAATGTATTTAAAAATTGTTGAAACAAAAGTTTAACTTTAACAAAGAAAGAGCGCGGGCTACGGTGCCTGCGGTTCTTCATGGTTTCAACTTCTTTGTACTCCGATGAAAATCAATAAAAAAAATACTTAATTAACGTAAATCTTAAATCGTACCATTGAGGTATTGATAACTGACGATTGTGTGTGCATTACTTTCTTTAAACATAGAAAACAAACCCTTTGTGTTAGTTCGAGAGAATTTTAATGATAAGGTGATTTTTAAAGAAATTTTAAATATCACGGCATAGGAAATAAATAAAAAACTTTATATACTAAGTGAAAAATCTGATGCCTTAAACAAATGATTGCTTCAAACATTTTTCTAATAGAAGAAATGCTAATTCAGCAATCAAAAAATATTTTATTGGGCTTAGAGTAAGATTTTTATGATATAATCAGAGTCGAATCAAAGAAAATTTGTTCTTAAAGTTTTATTTTGTAACCACTAATTCAAGTTTTGCTAGCCCTAGCATACCGTATGTAGCGTCTAGGTCGCGTGCGGTCGACAAGCGCCATCTAAGGACGATGATGCTTCATGCGGGCTCCATTAGGTAGGGCGACCTCACTTCATATGTTACACGGACAGGGGTTTCATTATCTCACCTACGATCATGTGCGTGTTCCAGGGTCACAATAATCCAACTGAGAGCATAATGGATGATTTTGAATGAGTATACATCGTTCGCTAGTTGTTGTCATGGAATCGAGATCTTTCACACTCTCTTTTATTGGTCAGGCGACGGGGATATTGCATTCAGCATTTTTTTTCGAATTAAAATAAGCAGTCATATACTGTTATTTAAAAGTTTACAACCACCCGTAAACATAAATATTAAAATAGATTTTCTAGTATACCAAATATGTATAAAAGTTGCATATGTGTCAAAATTTATAATAGGACTAGCTTTTGCTCGCGACTTCACCCGCGTGGTCTAGTTTTAAGTCCAGAAATGAGAAAATTCCATAAAGACTTTATATCATAATTTGCTCCCTTAGAGGTCGAATTTCGTAAAATCCCGTCTTGATGAGACCTACGTCCTAAAAAGAACCCGCATGCAAAATTTGAAACTCCTAGCACTTGTAGTAACAAAGTTTCATCTCCTAATTTAGTGCTCCTATACACTCCCTAAGGAATCTTCATTGCAAACTTTCTACGCTCAATAGTTTCGGCTGTACGTTGTCTGTCAGTCAATCACAGTAACGCAAGAATTTTATATATATATATATATATATATATATATAAATTAGTGAACAATTTAAAAATGGACCTGTGAGCCTAATGGCAAAAAGACTACTATAACACTTATGATGTAATCACATATCTGAGATTTGATATTTTTGTATGCTAATAATTATTAACTGAATAACGATAGCAATATAATAGTTTTTAAGATCTCATAAACCTATTCTAAACATATAAATAACTTGACATTGACTTTCCACTTTGACAGAAAAAAATAAATTCTATTTAGTAGTAGATGATAGAAAAATATCAGATACTTATTTTTATTACTTCAATTTAACAAGAAATAGCTTAGATAACAGACATTAAAGTTGAGGAGTGGGGGCTAGCTACGTCACAGTTTTGTAGAAAATGTACAAAAGCGTGATATTTTAACTCAACGTCTCAACGTAATTTAATGATTACGAAAAAAAACGTGTTTAATATTTTTCAACTATCTACCTGATGGACAAACAAATAAAAATTAGTCGTCATCCCAATTGTATTACCATTATTACAACTTAATGTGATTTTTTATCGAAAATATAATAATACCGATCAAAGAATCATATTTGGACTATATAAAACCTTCAGAAATATAGAGGGATTTCAGCTTATTTTTAGTATAAAACCAATTAAAACATTAACTAATTTTTTGGTGTACCTCTTGAAAGAGCAACAAAACGAAAATATTTAAATTACCGCCCTATTAATTAGTAGACTTTGCTTTAGGTATCACCGTCATAAACTATTGTCCTGATTTTAAAAATTATTAAAGGGTGCCTCTACATACGACTTATAAAATACGTGTACAGCGACACGAGAAATAGGTCACCGGCCGCACACTCAACGTATTAAATTTCTCACTTTAGCAATCTCGTATGTGACAAAAGAAAAAATTACCTCCTAAGAAAGTTGAGCTAATATCACATTCGGGCACGGTCCAGATGGGCAAATAAGTAAATACCTGAACTTAGAGTAAACCAAGAATTAAAGATTTAGAATAGATAACGACTTCGTAGGTACAAAATCGACTTTTTGAGTTGACTGGTTGGTTGACTGGTAGAGAATGCTAATAGCATTAAGTCCGCCTTTTGTACCAATTTAATGGACAATAAAGTTTGTTAAATAAACAGGCCCCGAACCTACTGGAACGATTTCAAAAATTATTTTACCTACGAGATGCTACATCATACGCATCTGGCATATAATTTAATTTTACGCAGACGAAGTCGTGAGTGTGTTGCTAATGTCCTGTGCGTATTATGTAGCTTCCAGTGCAATAGTTTCAGAGTATGATCTATGTAAACGAACAAGCAATCAAAGGTTTCCTATAATATGAATATTAAAAAGAGAACTGTAGTATTAAAAAAACAAATAAAAGGGATAAATATGCAGCAAGGCAACAGTAACAATAAGTGACAAAATCATTTTAAATTCATATTAAAAATATATAAAACACTTATCTAAAGAGGCTGGCAAAAGTTATGTTTTAAAAAAAATAGAACCGACTTTATATTAATTTATTTCTTGAATTTCTATGAAGGTTCTACTTGTGGAAAAATCTTGCAACGTTTGAAATTTAAAAATATATGATAACATCCTATCGCAGTGTATATTTTTAAAATTATCTTAAAACTATAAAACATTCCTTCAGCCCCAAGAGAGAAAAAATATCGTCTTATTATCTCATATTATGACAGAAGACTGAAATAACATTTGAATAACAATGTATTTCCTTTCCTTCATCGCTGTGAAAAGAAAAAAGAAAGGAAGCAAAGAAATAATTAGCATACGGCCAGCTGCTTTCACTCACACCGCCGTTATAATTTCTAAGAAATGGATGTAACGGCTATATTAATCACTCGAGGAAATTTATACTTGTATTCTTTTTTTGTGTATAATCTGCTTTTTTTCCCCTTCTTTATGACAGAAACAATATCCATAATGAATTAATTATTGAAAAAGCACCCTAATAGAATCATTTTCTTTTCCGTACATCTGCCTGTCAAGATTATTTTTCCCAAAAAAAAAAAACAGGGAAATATAATTTTGATATTAATATAAAATACTTAAAGCTATGCAATAATCAAACTTTGTAACTGGATGCATAGATAACGATAAAAATAAGTTTGTTCAAAACTCTTAGGCATAAAGTAATGTCATTTAACTGAACTAATTGTTTGATTACTCTAACATTCTCTAATAAAGTATAGCATTGTCAATGCAAAATTAGTCAAATATAATACTTTTATATTTTTGTGTTTTTATTAGGGATTCGATCAATACCATGTATTATCATGTCCCTACGACGACGCATGTTGACACTTGCAATGGAATCAGTACCAAGTCTATTAAGCCGCGACTTAGAATCATGAAATTTCAAGTATCAATATTTATTTGCTAAGGTTATTGCAGATAACAATAAATTGCCTTTTAAAACCAAGAACCACTTTGAGGTGCTGTGACAAAAATGTAAGTAAGTAGAATTAGATATGAAAGCGGAATGCATACTACTTTGAGAAATAGCAATTCGTTTCGCCTGTCACACGACTAAGAGCGTAATATTTCAATTTTGAATTTATAAGATTCAGTGTGAAATTTTAATGTTAAAATGTAGATTCCAGTAGAGTTCTACTACAGGACAGAGAGTTGAAATTAATACCTGAGTTACGAGGGACCTTCTGTGTAAAACGAGGTCGTAGACTATAATTAATATAAATAATGTAAAACTACTTTTACAATATTATATTTTATTATAAGGAAATAAAACATTTATCAAATACACACTCGGTAAAATTATTAAAAAATAGTTTTATTTTATCATTAAGACAAGTGGAATTACGCGTGATTCATAAGTTAAGTATGTAATTTATCAAAACGTATACAATGAAAATTTTAATAATCTAGTTGGTAGCATGATCTACCAATTTAATACAACTGTGTATTTTTACTTGGTTAGTTTAATATTGAATGTGTTAGAAAAAAAAATAGAAAATATCATTCGGGGTGATGTATCGTATCCAATAATACTCACTTAATATTTATTTTCAGATGTATCGATATAGAATCGGACCTTGCGCATAGCTGTTAGTACTTCAGAAGTACTTCACGTAGTATTTTTAATCCGCTGGTTTATTTTTATTTGCTTATGCTTATTAGTACTAACAATGGAAAAATTTGTCAGTCCTGTTGGATCCTGAGTAACTCAGTGGTTATTTTTGAGCATTTTTCATTAAGAATACTTTTCAAAATACGACGGCTGATAAGAAGAACGAGTAAGAAACTCACCAGCTCTAATGGGAGTAAAGGACATTTACAAAACCATGTCAATACCAGGGGGCAATTCTACTAAATAAGTTTTGTTTAAATCGAATCGAAAACGGATCGAAACCGACCGAAACTACAGTTTTTAATGGTTTTTTCTATTCTACAAAGTGACATACGATACAATTCCAGTTCTATTTCAGCTGGAATTGGATTTAATACGATTTAAACAAAATTTATTTAGTAGAACTGACCCCCAGATCAATACATTATACTCGTAAATAGAAAAAAACGATGATCTTATAATACTCGTAATTTAATAACGGCAACAAGATAATTTTGAGATATAATGAGTTTAGAAGAAATGACCTATCCAGTTGCTGGATAATCCTAACATCTGTTATATAATAAGATACCTTATAAAAAGCTTTTAAATGAGTATATTTTCATAGTAAATCTAATTGTTGTATTTACTTGGGACCTTATTGTAAAAGCGCACGCAAAGGCCCCTGAATTAATTACCTATTAACTTTTTGCAGTCTAGTGCCAGCCACCATTATTTTTATTTCTAGTATTAAAATTGTGTTACATTACATTTTATAGAAAACCAATTAATATTTTTACGAAGGTATATTAAGTTTTCGTATATGTATTGAGAAGCAACAAGGTCTACTTCGTGATCGCTTTATAGTAAGTACTATTTCACACTTTTTAAAGATTGAATTCGGTTCTGTTGTTAAAAAAAAAATTTTTTTATGCATCTTAGTGATATTTCTTTTTTAATGATTGTATTAAAAATATTTAATATCTATTTAAAAATATGTCAACATAGTGAAAGTCCTAGGAAAATTAATTTTGTTTATATGTTTCAATACATATGTATGTATACTCATATTATAAAGAGAAAAGATTTGATTGCTTGTTTGTTTACATTAGATAGGCTTCGAAACTATTATGGGACTGGACCCGGCGGGCTTTGTACCGGATTGGGGATCCTTCCGCCTGAAAAATACGCCTTAAGTATAGATCAATTAACGCCATCTTGTTGGCTGCTTGCCAATGCGTACAAACTATTACAACACATCTACTCAGAGGTTATTAAACTTCTAATATACACTATACTATTGAAAAACAACATTCAGACACTGTGAATGAGCATTTGGCGCCATTTTATCGTAACACAAATTTGCCTAATTGTTCTATGCTTGATAATAGGTCGGATGTTACAACTATCTAAATTATATGAAACTGAACAGAATATAACCTTTAATTTTAATGTATTTATTAGTGTGTGGTTAATTAATTTAATGTTAATAATTAACGCTAACCTCTTGTTACATATAATTTAAGATATATATTTTACTAGGGAACTGAGAAAAAGTACCCTGCAAGTTCATTCAGGCTTAGAATTAGCCATATACCTAATATTTGATGATGATAACGATGAAGCATTGTCGCTTAATAAAGCCCACTAATTTTCTTTATTTTTCTATCGCCTTATAAAGACATCCATAATATCGCCAGAAAAAGATGAGTCTTATTAGACGACCGTATCTTATAATCTCTTTCAATGCAGTTGCTCATAAAGCGCTATTTTTTTAATCCATTGTAAACACCGAATGTGAGTCTTTAAACACGTGTTAAATAAAAATGTACTGAAATCCTTTGCTGCACACGTGCTTAAAAGAATTTTTTAATTTTTTTTGACCGAACACCAAAGAAATTTAAAAAAATTGATGAAAATTCAAAAAATTCAAACTTTAGAGGCAAAAGTATTTCAAGGAAGGGAAGGAAGCCTAGAACAAATATTTTCAAATAAAAATGTATGACACGAAAACATGTTCAAATATCACGTTTAATTTTAACAAATAATTTTTACCTTTAATACATACTTAGTTTTATTAACCCATATATTTGTTTTATTTCCACGCAAAAAGCATTGAAAAATGTTGTAAGAAACTTGAGTGTAAAAGGTAAAACCTTACTTTCCGCACTCGTATCTTAAATAACTATTAATGATAAATATATTTTAGAAAGATAATCTTTATATACAATGTAAAGATTTATAACGGGCCGTGACATAAAAGTAAATAGCTCTACTGTAATACAGCCATTCTCTATATAAAAATTTTCATACCCTTTTTAAACATAGATTTGTTCCCAAGGTTGTTTTTGTTGCCATTCAGAATAAATATTTCGAATGCTTGGCATTTTTTCACGCGGTGAGAGCATTTCTTTTATGGGCATTAACGTGCCATTAGGCAGGCCGTTCACGGAAATATGCTCACGAAAAATAAAGTCGGGAATGGTACACATTTCTTTAATCATTTAAAGCAATTTATGGTATATATGTATTATTATTTCTTTGTTCATTTAAGTTTGAATGAGGCTATTAAGCGAATCAAGTATCTTGTCACAGAATTCAAGATTTTAGTATTTACGGTAAACATTCCGTCTGAATGAAAGTCGCCGATGGAAAGAAGCGAAAGAATTCTTTTAGAATTATTATAATTTATCAATTTTACATTCACAATGCTATTTTGTAATATTCTTAATGAAAAGTGCTTAAAAAATCCAATTTGCCCCAAGTGCTCTGATATGAGACTCGAACTCACGAATTTTCGCAATCCCGGCGACTGCTCTAAGCACTGAGACATGGGGCAAAGTAGTTTTATTAAGTATTTTTAATTAAAAATATATTTTAGAATTCTCAACACACTAGTACGGGCCAAATCAGTAGAATTCTCATGTCACCTGTCATTAATTAATCACATTAATATTAAAGGTGTTCGTTTCAGTCGGTTTATCACGTATGTTCTCAATTTGAAAATTTCACACTAACACATGTTGTCAATTTGAAAATTTGTATCGCTAATGACCCATGTACACAAACGTTTTTAACAAATGTATCTTCGATTATCAACTAGAAGCTACAGTCCTTAGACGCAGCGAAGCGGTTAGGGATCTTGGGGTAATTTTTGATGACAAACTTACATTCAGGGCCCATTATGATTCCTTATCTACCAGTGCAATGCGAACTTTAGGTTTTATCTATAGAATTACTAAAGACTTTTATAAGGCAAAAAGCTTAATTCTATTATACTATTCCCTAGTCAGAAGTAAAATCGAATACTGCTCGACGATTTGGAATCCTTTCTACAATAATCACTCTATGGCAATTGAGAGAATCCAAAGGAAATTCACAAAACTATTAAGTATAAAGTTCGGTACCAGCCGTGGTTTGATGTCATATGAGGACAGATTGAGTAAATTCAATATTACATCTCTTAACACACGTCGTTATCAACATGATTTAATAACACTTCATAAATTAGTTCATTCCGTAATTGACTCAGAATATCTTCTTTCATCTATTAACATTAATTTCAAATATAATCCAAGGCGCAGGCAACCAACTTTTGTCATACCGACATATAGAAATAACATATCTTATCATAATCCCATCGCTCGTATGTGCAGAAATTATAATGAGATCCTCCCAGTTAATCAGGCATTAGACATATTTAATGCCAATCTCTTTAAATTCAAAAAATGTATTGGGAAAGTTGTGGTAGACCTAAATGTCGAATCTTTTTAACCATCCAGATTGATTTATACTCATTCTTTCTGTTTTCTTTCATATTAGTAAAAGTAATAATAATAGTTTGTTGTTTTTTCTTTATCATATCTCATTGTGTAAACACCTTTAGGATATTAATTTAGTACTACACAGTTTTTACTTATTATTTCATTTATATTTTGATTAATGTCTGTTGTGTTACCTAATAAATAAATAAATAAATAAAAAAACGTCCATTAAAATCGTCATTAGTTTAAAGCCACACTACCGGTACAAATGTTCAAATGTAGAACATCCATATTAAAGTTGTCTATAAACTTTAATGGACGCTTGTTCAACTGCATGTTAATAGAATAATTGAAGCGTTACTTTGCAAAAGTCCATTAGATTTTTAGTTATTCTATACACTCCTATACAATATAGTTAACATAGTAAATTGACATGTTAATGGGTTGGTTGAGCGTCGTTTAGTTGGCTCAACGTCAAATGCAGCTACCTGGCTAATTGACATTTAACCGTGTAATTGAATGGCGCTGTTCAATCAAACTGCTAAGCATAAACATGTAAACGAAACTGCTAATACGTAAAATATATCTACTATAATACAAAATTAGGTTATGTATTGAAAACACTATAGCGCGTGGCGAGTTAAATAAAAGAATGAACTATACCCACAGAACACAGAAAGACATTAGAAGGGCCTTGTGGGCGTGGCAGTAGAGTCACGATCCTAGACAAATGTACAGGATCATGACTTCACCACGCGATCGCGATGTTTAGTCATTCACGAACGCGCGCGCTGTAAGTACTGTGAAACACGCCACTAAAAGTGTTAAAAATGCCGACTTTCGCAGTTATTAATTGCAAAACAAGAAGCCCATCCTCAAGTAGTTCCAAAGGAAGGATTTCTTTCCATTATTAAGTAGAACACTTATCAAATTTAGCATTTTTAGTCGAAAATCGTGAAATGTTATCAAAAGTGTGAATCTCAAAAAATATTTCCAAGAAAATATACATTGCTGGAGAAGTGCGCATTTATTACATTGCGTCTTACTAAGCACGTAATGTAATGAATATCGCGAAATTACCGTTTTAAATAGCAACATAATAGATTACGGTAAATGGGTAGTGAAGTGCCTGGAAACATTTAATCGATTCTTGGTATGTTAGGTAGTAAAAACTAAATAAAAGTATGGACAATAAAAATAGTGGTAATAAAAAATAAATTTAATCAGAGATTAACCATATTAACTTCGTTTGGAATGCGTTTGCATATTAATTTAATAATGAGTGTGGTAATAAGTCTGTTTTTATATTCTTAATATTGTAACAGAAAACTAGTTTTTTTTAATTATTTTGAACCATTAACAACAACACTTTTTAAATCATCGGAGTCTGTTCAGGATAAGTTCCAACAGCATTTATTGTACCGATAGTATTTTTTTATTTTGTATATATTTATTTACATTATATTGTTTGTCAATATTACTAGTTTCATTTAAGCGATGTTGCCGATCTTATCTGTTTACTTGATACGAAATCGAGTAACGTAACGTAAAAAAAAACCTACTATTATTATTAATAAACAAACATATTTATATGCAAATATTTAAGCTCGACTAGTACCGATTCAATGTTAGTTCATTAGTAATTTAACTAATTAAGAATTTATATCTAAAGAAAAAAGATAATGTCTCATATAATTAATACAATTCAATGTATATCCAATATAATATAAAGAAATCATTAATCTAGTATCCTTTCAATTAATCGACTTGTTGTTTTTCAATATCGATAGTGAATAACTTTATGTCAATTACTAGTATGATATGTCAAATTAAAATGACGTTTACACGTTTATTACGCACTATAGATGTCTGTTATGGTTGAACGTGATTGGTTATAGTTATATTGGAACGTTCTGATTGGCATGTTTAAAATACAAGTGTGTCTCAATCTTTTGTATAATTGGTCTGATTATTCGTCTGATGTACGGCGGACTAAAAGTGGGGCAAGACTGGCTACATCGGTTTTCGTACAAAGGATGCATGATCGCCTTTCTAACCTCTTTTCCGTGTTCTGTGACTATACCTATATAAATGTCAATTATTTGAAGTTACATATTAAAAGGGGCCAAAAACAGGCCTAAATTCGTTAGTTAGTTAAGTTCTTTAACTATAGATAACAGTAAAATTTATATCTTTTTGAAATTTAATCTTTTTTTGATGAACTTACTAAAATTAGATAATGTGTCTATCAAAAAAAAAACGCTCTGAACATTATCATAGTTAATGTTATATGATATGAGTCACTGGACAGATCTATCGCCATAGAAATCTCCCCGATGCCTACGAATTTTACTACCCTTAAACCTATAAAATATTCTCAAAACGTTTCAAGAGAGCCGCACTCTCCGCCGCCTGCCCCATAATATTCGGTCATATTTTCTCAATAATCCACTGATTCATCCACTGATATCCCAAGCAATTTATCAATATAAATATACTACGCCTATTTTATTCAAAATAAACATACAATCATAAGCACACGATTGAATTATGTTGTCAAAAGATTAATATCGCGGAATTCATCAATCAAAGTGGTCCGCAAGCTGGTTTCTAGATGTAGATATATCTGAGGTCCCTGGTTCGATTCTCGGTCGAGTGAATGTAGCAAAAGGACTTTTCTACATTATCTCGGGTCTTGGTATTGTGGTCGTTGTCTCATATTATGCTCCATTAAGTGACGGCTTTAGCTAATCTTTTTGGAATCTGAGCAATGTAACGTATGTGTTATTCTCTAATATTTAATTATAAAAAAGAGACATGTGTTGAATATTTGAAATATTTCCTTCAATTAAAATATCATTATAGCATTTGAATGCAAAATTTATATTATTGTAAAGAAATGCAGTTTTCAACTTTATTTGTTTGTTTGTAGCGGATACACTTCGGAAACACATGCAATCAAGAAATTGTTTCACATACCTGAAGTTACATCATCACCGAGTAACATATGCTATAATATACGCGGGCGAAGTCGTTATAAATCAACTAGTCTTAACGTATTTCTTTTAGTTGTTTAGGTGAATTGCCTGAATATTGATGAAAATTGCTTCATATTTGTGAGGATATGTAATTGGCTGTCAGCCTCGTATTCTTGATATTACATTTGTTTATTAGCTGTAGGTCTTCCTTTGATATAATAAATAAATACGCTCACTAATAGCGAAAGTAATGGCTCCTTAAGAAAATAGCTCTGTTAGATCTTGGATTGCGCAAATGGTAAGAGAAGTCCGCATTGCGAAGGATAATGAGTTCCAATGCCATCTTTGGGACCCAGTACTGGTGAACCGTCGGTCCCGGCTCATACTCCCTATTCCATTCCATTTATAGAGAAGGCCGAGCCCTAGCATTAGGGACGTCGGGGACGTCAATAGGCTAATGGTAATGAATGTACCTCTAGGTGCAAACAAACATACAATCTTTATATTATTAGTATAGTGAATAAATTTCAAGCTGTTAGCTTCGGCTACTTAAACTTTGTAACGGTAATAAACGATGAACATTCCAGATAATTAATGACTGCAATATATTTTCGAAGAGAAACTGGATTATGGATTGACCCAATTTAAGCACATTTTAGTAATCCTCACTAATATAACATAAAAAAGTGAAATAAGTTTAGAACACTGTATATTAAAAATTTACTTTGAGATCAAACGTATGGCCTAGTAATATATTTTTCAAACCTAAGTCACGGATATTAACAAATAAAGAATGAATACTTCCAATAAGTATGTTTGCCTTTTATGTGACTACATAATTTCGTTTTACTATGCCATATCTTAACAACCATTTTATAATTCTGAAAATTATACAAATATATCACCGGAAAATAACAAAAAAAGCAAATTAATAAATTTCCTAGGAAGTTTAAAACAAACTTTCGTAGAATTCCAAACAAGAGATGAATTGTATTATTTTACGACGACATTTTTGCAAATTCATAAACTTACCGAACTCACGTGTAAAATAATGAGTAATAACCAAACGCCATGTGCAATCTGATAGGTTGAATAAGTCACGTGTTACTTTTCCTTCGTCCCCACCACCATTCTTCGCCTTCGTAAATAATAACCCTGTATTATAGGTACCTAGTTTTAAAGTAAAATACTGTTAGGTAGGTAATTGAAACTGATAATTGCTAGTCTCACTCACTACTAGTGCCTCGAATGCGATGGTAAACATTGCAACGCCATTATTTTTACGAAATAAATTCCCAAAGATGCATAGTTTTATTATGATTCTTTTTTCAAATAAATTTTCTTTTGCGTAACCCTGTATAATCGATGTAATTTGGACAAAGTCATTGCAAAAAATGATTTTTAAATTTTTATTTAATTTCTTTTTGGGCTATAGTATTTTTCGTATACCTATAATATGGGAAGATCTATTTGAGGTTTTTTATTATATCTTTACCAACGCTATTTTTATTTTTCTCTCCACCTAGTGGTGGGGAGAAAAATAGATTAATAACGGTCTGTTACTAAACAGACTAAACAGACCATTATTAATCTATTTTTCTGATACAAACCAGTTCTCGCTTTTATGCCTCTCATACTTTACTCTTGTCCTTTACTCGTACTTTACGCTATGATTATCGATCGACGTTGACTTAAAACGATTTGATCTAAACTAATTTTTATTCTGCTTTTTTGTTGTTTATAGATTATTTGAATTATGATAAAATAAGTACATTTTATCATTTATCTAGGATTTCGATAAAGATCCGGATGATCAAATAACAACGTTATTTTATCACAAACCTAAGAAAATCAAGTTTTTTTACCATAAACTTGCTCAGTATTACTCTCGCGTGTTTTTACGTCAGGGTAACGTGATTATGTCCCGTAATATGTAAATTAAATAATTTCAAACCAATAACGCGACCTATACAAGTGAAATCATATAAAATATTAGTTAAACTCTGTTCATATTTCAGAAATAAATATCTAATACTCAGCACCGTAATAATATATTTATTTCTTCAGCCCTCCTCGTGTCGTGTTCCTCATTGCTGAGGGTAGTGAAATCTGGATTGAATAAACTTTCTGGCGGAAACACTATCGGTAGCTGTTTTTAGCGCTGTATAGTGCGACGTGCAGTCGGAGAAACAGCGATCGCAAAACCGAAATATCTTTGATTGCTAAGAAATTAACGAATAACAAACTATGTATGCGACTAAGAAAAACTACGCATTTATTTGTATAGGATAGGTAAAATACGATCGTGATGAGTCAGCGACCGAATTTGGTTAAATGGCTATCGCAAAATCTATTGAGGCTGCCGTCTCAACATGGACAGCGATCGTTAGGTAGCGAACGCAGAGTTCAATGTCCGAGTTGTCGCTAGGAAACTGTCGACTGTCGCTAATTAGACAATTGCACTCGGTACGTGCTTAACAAATAACTATATAGTTAACTGTAGAGGATAGTCTTTAAATTACCTATTCATAGCGATAGGCGACCGTATTAGGTAAGATTGCGATCGTATACTCTATTGAGACTGTAGCCCCAGGACGGAGCGGTCCCATTCTCTTGTTTTGTTCTTTCTTTCCCACCCTCTTCATTTGTTCGCTTCAGTATCCATATTCATATCCTATATGAAATACGGAGTTACTTACTCTATAGCATGAAGGTATAATAAAGATTTTATTTGTCATCAAAAATTATTTTCTTTTGAAGATTCTCTTAGATTTATCATCCGCCGGATCTTGGTCAAAACTCAGGAGTTTGATTAAAATACTATCGTTATCAAAATCCTGCAATAAATACCTATTTGTAAACGATATATTTAATTGCACCTATTTTATATTTGTTAAGTATGTACCTACTACAATCTCTTTTTGAAAATAAAGAAATTTATTATTATTATATTAATTTAATATCGTAAAAAAAATCGCTTAAAACCATAGAACAGTAATCGAGTCTTACAAACGTCGATATTAATTGTGTTACAATGTTCCTGTATGAACAGTGTGTTGTCTTATGTATAAGTTGCCGTCTATAACTCAGTTAGTTGAGGGTGGTCTACGTCACAGGACACCTTTATACTTCATTAAGTCCACTTGCCGTACTCCTCATAAACGTTACCTAGGGCTGGCTATGTCAATTGTGCTATAAGCAATGTTGTATAAAAAAGTTTAGGTGGGTTATCTGCGCGCCTTATTAACAACAAAAAAGCAAGACCCGAGTTTCTTTTAGTCACGTTTCAGCAAATAAAAGCTGGATTTTATATTAAGATTATTTTATTATTTTATTTCATTCAGGTATTTGTAGAGCGCGTTTTTTAAAACTATAAATAGGTATTATATAATGATGTTTTTGGTCCCCTCCTTAAGTCTGGCGCCCGGGGCACGTGCCTCCCCGTCATAACAGTAGTATAACATTGAGAATGCATAAATTAATAAAATATTTCACGAATTTCCGTAATATAATTACTGCCTGTTCGTTGGCAAGCTGTTTCGCATTCATTTCCAGATGAACTGATTAATCTGCCTTACGATTCGGTGAAAATTGAGGACACCTGAATTAATTCGAATTCGGATTTGGATCTTTACAGAATCTCCCTTCATTCCCCAGATCTGATTAGGGTTGATAAATATTACCTATTTGGTCAAAGCCGTTGCCAAAACTTTGAATTTATAGGGTACTAGCTGACCCGGCCACGCGTTGTTATGGCTCAGTGATTATCATAGACTAAATTAATGAAGATGAAAACCTCCTTTCAAGTTGGATCAAGCTACAGATATATTTGAAATTCGACTAATATCGATTCAGTAGTTTCAGGATTCATCAATTGAATTCGTGATTACACATAGTGGCGGGGTGACACGATATTTATATATAATAATATAGATAAATAGATAATAATAATCTTGCACATACTGTCAATCAGCGTTTTAATTATGAAAATATCTAATGTAACATAATTAAACTTACCATATTACAGTATACAGGAGGTTTAATTATATTTACTTGATTACATGTGTGGAATAACGTTAAAACATAAAACCCAAATTAAAATTATTTTATAGTAGCGTTGTTGTGTAGTTTTACATAAAATATTGACAACCCTAGCTCAAGTGTTGTTAGTCTTAAATTAGCAGCATAACCACTCGCGTGTGTGCTACTATCATAAATTCTAGTGGAAATAAGGAAGCACTTTTTATACCGTATCTTAGTTTATGTTTAAAACTACGACATCGTAATCTAGTATTAGAGGCGAGAGTTTTGAATTTTTTTGTTAGTACCTAATGGGTAAACTCGAAAATTATAACTCTGATCTTAACATTTTCATCCTTACTTACACTTATATCAGAACGGTATTATCCTTTACTAATATCATACACAGGAAAGATATAACGACAAAAATAAATCTTTTTTTACATGCACATACAAAGAATGATTTTTAATATGTTAAGAACACTTTACATGTTTAAAGTCTGATTTACGCAGAGGTCCCAAAACTAGGCAAGCTTGGGATACCAGCCTTTATTTAGTAGCAACACAAGGAACAGCATTTGTCTACCAATAAAAATCCCAGAACGAGACAAACATTGATTTAGGTTTATCAGTCCCCTATTGTTCTATGCAATAACATTAAAACATGATGGTATGATATATTACCCACCTCATCTTTATGTAAATCAACTTATAAAAGGGTTTCTCCAAATGGATTGGGCGAACCCCTAGGGGTTCACCATTCGATGGTCCCTATCATGACGACGATGATTCACGAAAAGATTTACGTAATCGTGGCTCGATGACTTAACGATGAAGGTTAGTCCAAAATAATTCCTGAAATTTACTCAATTTGCGACAAGAACAAGCTCACCCATCGGATTAATCTAAACTCACTTTGGACATTCCTCATCATTCTACCAACTTTTTCTTCTATTACTTTTCTGTGCATGATGTGCGGTTAGGGAACCCACTTCCGGGAGATGTCAAGAAATCTTGCTCATTTCCTTATCTTAATTCCATCTCCTTTTCATTTAATTTACAAAGATATACTCGTATATCCTTCTTAGCGTTGGGCCCTATCACTCTATTCTTAATGAAAAATGCTTTAAAGATTAAATTATCTGTACAAGATATCTCTTCCAGCTATCCAAGGCGTTGTGGGAGAGTATGTAAGTAAATACTACGAGAGTATATATCCGATTACTCGATAGCCGTATTTTGTCAAATATAAACTAATACAATGATATAACCCGTCTCAATGTCGAGATTCGTCGGAATATTAAGGTATGTACACAAGAGACGGACGCTGCATAACTGAGGTGTTAAAAACGATCAGATTTATCCTAGAAAATGTAAAACAAACTCTAAAAACCTTAAAAAAAAGAGAAAAATAATACTTAAAGTTATGTTTATTAGTTTTCTAATGACAAATAATAAATGTTTACATACTATTGTTAAAACATGCGATATTGACTTTTTTAAGTATGAATTATATTTGATTTAAAAACAAAACTACTGATACGAGTTTGATATAATTAGTATGGACCTTAGAGGTATCTAGAGCCACGGTAGTGGCCCGCCAAAGCCGAGCCAAAAGCAAATCGAAAACAAGGGCACTGCCTACTTTTTCTCGAAACTGCCAGAGTTTCGGACCTTTGTATCTTATGAAATACTTATAACACCGAGTGTTATAAGTAATAATAATGCAGCGTGATAGTTAAAAATTGAACTTTATAAGTTAAGTTTGAATTACAAAAGATACATAAAATTTTCGGGATATACTATTCATTATAAAAATCTGACTATATAATACCTATAGCGGTACAAGGTTATGAAAATAAAAAGTAGACTAAAGAACCACCTCTGTTTTTCATCGGTTACAAATATGTTACATTTATTGTTTTATTATTAATCGAGTATGTTGTAAGTCAATTTCAAAAACTATATGAAAATGATGAGATTACCATCGCAAATTTCATATGCAGGACGACTTTTTATCGACTAAATATTAATGAGTGCCAGAAAATACAATATTATAGTCATCACCATCATCACCAGCCCTTTTACGTCCCCACTGCAGGGGCTCAGGCCTTCCTTGTGGATGGATAAGGAGGATGGGCCATGACCCTCCACGCTGGCCCAATGCGGATTGGAGAGTATTAACGACTGCAAATGCAGCCGGGACCAACGGCTTAACGTGCCTTCCGAAGCACGGAGTAGCTCGAGATAATAATTTTTTGGTCACCCATCCCGTGACCGACCCTTGCGAAAGTTGCTTAACGACAACGAACGCGGGCCGCGGCGCTTATCTACAACGCCACCGAGCTACTCATTATAGTAAAAATTATAATGAGTAGCTCGTAATAGTAAAAAGTAAAAATTAATAACTTAAAATATTAGGCCAATGTTATTGAGGGGTTTTCAGATGCAGACTGGGGAAACTGTCCAGTTGAACGGAAATCTTACTCAGATATTGCATTTCTTTTAGGCAATATCATTGTCATCGCGAAAATAACGCAGCGTTGCTACATCCAGCTGTGAGGCGGAATACGTTAGCTTCTTGGAAGCTGTTTAGGAAAGTATTCATTTGAATAACTCCTTAAAGAAATTGGTTTTTCGAGATATGCTAAAGTTGTCTTACATGCTGATAGCCAGGGGGCGACATTCATTACTCAAGCTCCAGTCTATCATGCGCGCACAAAGCATATAGATACAAAGTATCACTTAATCAACAAATTTAATAGGGATGATGACTAATTTTTATTTGTTTGTCCGTCAGGTAGAGTGTTAAAAAATATTAAACACGTTTTTTTTTTATTTTTTCGTAATCATAAAATTACTGCGTTACATGGCGTTGAAATTTCGCATGACGTCACGTTAGGGTACGTTTTCTACTCAACTGTGACGCCCCCACTCCTCAACTTCAATGCCTATTATCTAAGCTATTTCTTGTTAAATTGAAGTAAAAAAATACGTATCTAATATTTTTCTATTATCTGACTGACGGACTAAATAGAATTGCATTTTTTTTTACCCAGTCATCATCCCTATTAAGACATGATCCACCGAGTCGATGGTAGCTGATATTAGCTATTAACCAAAATAAGGGGCATGTGGTGATCCGTGTTATTAAATGAAGCAATAAATGAAAATGATATAAAATGTATTTCAATTAACTAACTTAGTACAACGTTTTTTTTAATGACAAAAGTGTTTGTTTTCACTTCTACATGACTACCTGATAACTATAGATATACAATTCTCAATAAATTCTAATAAAATTTAGGTAATAATCTCATCTCAATATAATCTAGTCAAAATGCAAGTAATTTTGTCATTGTATTATCTACCAGTAAGCCTATTTACTAACTCAATGTAAAAAGTGAAAATTCCATTGTGTCAGAACACTTAATCGTACGACCGCTTCCCCACAGAGCTCTGTGAAAAAATTATTTCGATTGTCTTCAATGTTACAGAATAAGGGTGCTAAAGTGCAATATAATTATATATATCTCACCAATATTCCATAAATTAGCAGAATAGGGCTCGCCTACTGACATGTTTCATTCGATTGAGTCCGAAATAGGAATAGGTATCTGCTGTGACTATTTAGTAACAAAAATTTATAATCGATAACACACCTGTTGTTCTCTCGTTATAATATATATTTATTCTAAAAAGAGAATAGAACATTGAAGGTATTTTAGATGATATCTTCGCTTTCCGCTATAGGTATTCTTAGTGTTCCACATCTCAAAAAATCCGAATACCATTTAAGAATCACTCCGGTCTCTGTCAGTCCATCCGCCACCTATAGCTGATTTGTGTCGAAAATATACTTTGTTTTGTTTTAAGAAAAGTATTTTAAAATATTTCATAATATGATCCTATTATTAAACTACTATCAGTTTTAGTTTTCTCCAAATAGTGTAATTAAATAATGGAAAAACATATTTTTATTCATTAATTCATATTGTGCTGCGAAATAATCAGCCTTGTGACATTTACGTTTCAATTAACACGAGTACTGAATACAGTCGCATCGAAGACGTTGACGATTTATTTATTGAAATGTGACGTCACACGATCCTCCGTTATGGCCGCCCGCTCTTGTAAACCATCTTAATTACAAAATTAAAATCTTTTATAAAAATTAATATAATTGCAATTCATGTTAAAACAAAAAAATGTACATAGTTATTGTTTAAATGTAAGTTACCATTTCCAATATATTACAACAACTACGGTTCTTTAACTATATATAATAGAACGATTATTAGACCTCTAATAGATTTCAAAATTAACCATTTACACAGAACCTACGGTATGTGAATCTAATTTGCACTTAACCGGTTATTTTTAATGAAACGTTGTTCCCGAAAATCACGAAGTTACCCATCCGGGTTTCAATAAGGCACGTGTACAAGGACCCTTAGATGAAACACGAGCAGTGAAAACAGTGACAGGGCCGGACGTCCGCTTCCACCACTTGGGGGCACTCCTACAATACACCGTGTATACATAAATATACAATACTGTATACACATCGAGCTCACAAAGACGCCGCCTCTCACACAATGACATGTCATGTTTATTAAGCGCTTCATTTGGGTCATGTCCTCATTTTAAATGGGTTGTACCAAAGATATCTATTAGACTTGGTGTGCGACACTACTGCTAACTAAGGTACTATAATATTGCTTATATTGCTCACTGAGGTACTGGATATTAATCACACGTTCATGGTTGATACGTCGCGTCGTAAGAGTTATAATTCATGAACTAAAACAAGACGTATATCGAAATAATAAGACCTTCAAAAACAGCGTATATAAAAATCTTAAATTCATCCGTCAAATGGTTAATTAAATATGCTATTTACTATGTACAGTGAAACTATGAAATATTTATAAAAAATACATATGATATTTGGTGAGGAAAGCATAAGAAAAAAAATAGAAGATCGCTGACGCCGAGAAAAAACTATCTAGATGTCCAATTGTCCATATTGTCCATGCCTCACTACTGAAAAATCTTAAAAACTAGATGGCCATGTCTGACCACTGAACCACTAAGGAGGTTCGTACTTCATCGAGCCGCTCTTATTATAAAACATGGAATTAACTTTAGTACCATGTTTAAACCATTACACACCAAAATTAAACCGAGTAAAAACGTTAGTCCTCGTCAATACCTAATACGGTTAGTTTTAGTATCAATTGCGCATGCAACTCCCGTTAGATATAAACCCACTTTATAAGACTAACGGTCAGTTGCACAAACGTCCATTAAGGTTTAATAACGCTTTTAAGTTCTAATGAATGTCAAATTTATATGGCTAATGTCGCTTTAAACTAATAAAAATTTTAATGAACATTTGTGCAACTGGCTGTAGTTCTGCGAAACTCACGACTCATTTACACTGGTCGATGACATCCGTGTGCGGCATGCGGGCGATTTCTGTGGCTCTCTTTTAATGGTTTAATTGATCAATGAGATAAGCCCACGCCTGCTTTCCGCGTGCGGACTCCGTCGACCAGCGTAACTGTGTCATCACTCATCATGCTACCTAATTGTTTTAGAAATCTTACCAGTTAACATTGTTTTCTATTATTGGCTTTGAATGTTTACTCGTTTGCTCGAATTTCTCAATAAAAGTGCTAAAAGCTGCTTAATTAGTAATTCGAACAATTTAATGTGATATTGTTGAATATTTAATGTTATAGATATGTATAACTAGTTTTGAGTCATCAATTTACACAGGTGTAATAAATTCAAACACAATCATATATAATACAGTACAAGTAGTAGGACAGACATGCATGTGCGTAACCTTTTTTTTACTTTTAGGATTCGAAACGATGATTTAGTACTTATCGGAAACATAATATTTAAAAAAGTATCTACATCACTAAAATAATTCATGTCGGGATACATGAATTATTACGAAGGAAAAACCCCAAAATACCTTTGTCGTTTACCAGATGGCTCTGGCAAAAGCGGGCAGAAATATAAAAAAAAAACAAAAATACTTTTGTATGCAGGAGAGAATTGCTCTGCGATTTCACTCAGGTGGCCGAATTCACTTAAAAAAGCGGCATCCACTCAACTTTGAATTGATAATAACGTTTTGAGGCATAAGTGTAGTGAGTTACAAAATGACAGGAATAGAAAATCTGAGACACGTATATGCAAACAATTTTGTATTGTATTTTTACATAAAAAAGGAATCAATAGTGAGTTCGAACACATGAGTGTATTCGAATTCGGGTCTGTATTTTTACAGAGTCACAGAGCTAGTAGCATTGAAATTAGTAGGTTCCTATAAGGATCAGCCTCAACTCTGTATTAACTCACAGTGATATGTCTTCCATCCAGATCTAGCGTGATTGTTTTCTTCTGTTGTTGAAGAATGCGATGGGGACCCGAGTATGGAGGATGCAGAGATTTGCGAATATGGTATTTAAGGCTTTTCTGAAAACTATTTGAAATGGTTGCTTGGTACAACACACTGTCAATATATTTAAGTATCTGTTATATTTCCGATGAAAATAATTGTTAGTATAAATTTAAATTGCGTGTTAACTGCTTATTTCAATTTAGCAACCCAATTTAAAATTTTCTAAATATCCCGAATTACATAGAAACTTCAGATCCAATCTACAAAGTCCTTTCGTAATAAATAACCTTTAAAAAAAACGATTAATCGAAATACCTTATATAACATTCAGTCGAATTGCAAACTCCTTTTTTTAAATGTGCTATAAATAACTCAGCTGCTCGCTCCTTCTGATGTGATATAAGAGGCACGTGCTAGACAACGTACGTGACACGTCCACGCACATTATATCCAATACTAGAAATCAATTTTATTCAAACGCTTTATCTTCAGAGACACATAACCATATCTACCTAATATTAAAGTTATTTTTTCGACTTCACTGTTTTTTATATATGTTACCGGGAATATCACTAAACACACATCGCCATCAACCTTTATTATTAATAAACCTTCATTAATTGCTACATTTTATAGAAATAATATATTTTATCATAATCCCATCGCTCGTTAATTATAATGAGTTCCTCCCACTTATCACGCATTAGATATATTTAATGCTCTCTTAATTCAAAGACTGTATTAAGGAAGTTGTGGTAGACCCAAGTGTTCCAGCTTCCTTCAGATTGCTATCTCAGGATTATACATATTACCGGTGACATATACACATCATCACACACATTGATCAGAGTTCTAATTACCAGCTCCTATGAAAGTTGGTCTACTTCCGCATCGCGAATCAAACACGTTAACCAAATTAATTTCCCTTTTTATCATTATTAGGAAATGAATACGCACGCACCCGATATTTTGCGCATCCTAGCCTATTCTCTTGAATACAGACAAAAGGTTTTGCTCTCTCTCTGACTAAAAGAATAACTGAGCTTTTGCCAATACATAACGCTATAACACACGCAATAAAATAGTAATATGTAATAATTGAGTATGGTTTCATTTACTATATCTATCTTTCTACTATATCGCAGTTTTAATCGTAATATAACAGTTTTAATGGGTTGCAATGTAAACAAAATAACTCTATGGGTAGTATTACTATTACATATGTTTGTGTTCATACTTCCAACGATCCGTATTAGTTATAATTAAATTATCATGACAAGAAATTGATGACTCGCCTGTAAATTTCAGTAAAGTCTAACATAACTTTGATGTTATGATAAATTACCCTACTTCGATCGATACGTTTTATACGCCAAGTAATCATATACAAAATTACATATTTGTGTATGTGGTTGTTAAATTTGTACCTCTGAGAACAGTAATTTATGTATTTTATTGAATTAACAATATCCCTGCCGTGTTGGCTGTGTGCACGATTTCAGCGATACTTAGCGTCTTCAACTTTAGCAGCTTTGACGTTTTGAAATTAAACTGTAATAATTAAAATCAACCACTATCTATTATTTTATATTACAAAAATACTGTGGTTATGTCAGATTTTTTTTTAACTCATTATTCGTTGTAATTTTAATGTAAAACAAAAAATTACAATGACAAAAATTTAAAGAGCCTTTGGCAATTTCATTAATTAATAGTAAACATATACAATTATTCCTGTATCATTAGTTATAAACGACATATGGTATATTAGATCAAAACGAGTGTTATTCGGAGGACCGAGTTTGTGTGTGTCACTCTAACAATATAAAATAAAAACTTTGATACGTTGCAATGCCAATGTTTTTTCAAGAAGGCAATTTATCTCCTTTGGAATTCATAATCACGACCGAGTTTTTATTTTAATAATAACTACATAGCTTTCCGCCAGCGGCTTCGCCCGCGTGGTCTTGTATTATACATAAAAACCTTCCTTTTGAATCACCCTATCTATGAAAAAAAACCGCATCAAAATCCGTTGCGTAGTTTTAAAGATTTAAGCATACGGATATAGAGACATGGCGACTTTCTTTTATACTATTTAATGATTCGATTGCAGCTGAATACAGCACGACTAAAGGACCCAAGTGATAAAAACCTACATAAAAACTTTATTTTTAGTCGTGATATTTAGAAAATACTCTTACAAATAATGATAATAATAACAAAAGTAATCAATCAGGATGTTATTTCACTTTATAATATGATGTGGGTCTCATTTTTTTTTTTTTTTTTAATCACGTAGTTTGGTGGTGTAGTGAATAAGCGCCGCGGCCCGCTATTAAGCAACTTTCACAAGGGTTGCTATTAAGCAACTTTCACAAAGAATAATGCTCGGGTATTATGAATAATGCCCTAATTCATCACTTAGTTTATAACATATACATAGGTGATTACACAAAATTCCGTAATAAAAAATATCCCAACCTCTGTTTGGGGTATATGTACATATACCGTATAATATAGGGTTCGCAAAAATCCGATATTTATAATAAATACCAAAATATCCGATATTTGTTATTCATCCGATATATATCATGCATATGAAAAGCTGTGATTTTTGAGCTGCCAGTGGCTTTATCTAATATTTGATCTATTAAATCAAAAGTGTAATATAAAAATTGAGTTTGAGTTATTTAATATTTGTTTATTTATTATGAAACAATTAAAAAGTAATATGCGTACAAGGATTTCCAGTAAAATCTGATATTCTAGTAAGATTGCTACTTCGGGCCAATGTTGCTAGCGTTACATCGGGTTGGTTAATTTTCTAGCTGAGACTGAATACTCAATACTCAAACTTACAATAAATATTATAAATATCAATTGATATATATCAGTTGATATTTATCAGCGAACCCTGGTATAACATTGACTTGTTTCAACGAATAGATCGTTGGGTACGAAGTACTAGGTAACGCAATCTATCGCAGCGCCCATGGTGGCCAAAAATAAAAACATTGCGAGATCTGTCATCTGTCATACCGTACTATGTATTTGTATTTCTTACGTCTCAATTAATGTGAAAACCATTTATTAATCATGATTTACAATCATCACCATCATCAGCCCTTTCAAGTCCTCACTGCAAGGGCTCAGGTCTTCCTTATGGATGGTTAAGGAGGATGGGCTGGCCCAATGCGGATTGGAGAGTATTAACGACTGCAAATGCAGCCGGGACCAACGGCTTAACGTGTCTCCTGAAGACTTGTGATGGGATCTGCTGACTGTCCCGATCTACTTTCTAAATTAAACTTTAATATTCCATGTCATTTACCGAGATCTGGCAGTAGCAAACTTTTCCATCCACCTAAGAGTCGTACAAATCTAAAGTTGCACTGTCCTTTATCGCGAGCAACTGCATTTTATAAGGAATACCAAAATAATATCGACCTTGTTTTGACTTCCATGCCTGCTATTAAGAAACTATTCATACACTAGAATTGTAACGTGTATTATATATTTCTTTTATTATTTTTATTTTTAAGTTAAAACTATAGCCAGTATAAACGCGTTCTCATATATGGACGTTTCGGTCGCTCGGCTGTGACGCGCGTGCTTGTCTCTCATAGTGCTGCTGTGGCTCGCCTGGAGCGCCTGTGTGGGAGAAGTGTGTAATGATGTAACAATGCAAGCGGTGCCCTCCTATAAGTAATGGGACACTTAGTATATAACCTTGTCATTATGTAATTTCTATTGTAGTTTTAGTGTACTCATTGTTGTGAGAGCCTGATAAATAAATAAATAAATAATACCCGGGTATTAAAAATACATAATTAAGAGTTTCTTTTCTCTACACTTCTCCTACCCTTTTCTCCACCTTATTTCAAACAATGTTTCTCTTACCACTCTTTTTCATCACAGTGTACCTTGCGTTCCTCATCTAATCTCACTTTTGACCTCCTCGTCGTTCTACTGAATTCTTCTCTTATAAATTTTCTGTCCATGCTGTCCAAGATACGTTCACTAAGTTCTTTATATATCGTTTTCATTTAATTTATTAAGATATATCTCGTATCCTTCAAACCGTAACACCCAATACCCAATATAATTTTAATCCTTTTCATTTTTGTCCTGCATAGGTTGCCTGGAAGAGATTGATGCTTAGCAATAAGGTCATCTTCTGTGTACTATTAAAGAATATTATTATTATTTGAACTTTCTTATTTATGACATTACCCGGACATTATGAATATTATCATGTGGTGTTCGGTCAATCTAATAAGAATATATTATACATAGGAGAAATGGGTGTAGGAGAACAAACAGGGAATAACAGCAATTGATGAACGAAAGAGAAAGTCAATACACGATGTCAACTATTTTTGTTGGCCATGTGATTTATAGGGTCTGAAATACATAACCTCGCACGTGACAAGTTATACCTCTTTTATATTTATCTATAAAAATGACGTAGGGATGCTTATTCGAAAGCTGAGCCGATTACACTATTGAAATAAAAATAGTACTGTAAAAAACCTCGTTTCGCTCGTTCTGCCCGATAGGTGATTAACTTCTGTTCATCCTTCAAAAACATCAGTCTCTCAAAATAGTTCTCTTAACAGAATGTGCATGCATTCATTATAGTAAAATCTGTTCCAATTGTGATCTTTAACAGTAGTATTCCTACATTTAAAAAACTTTTAGAAGAGTAATTTAAAATTGGTCGAGCTATTTTGCTTTTATGTTTTCCGTTATTGTGCCGTATAAAATTAAAACTATAAATAACGATTATATTCGCTCAACATTGCTTTCACAATGCTATACTAGAAAATATTCTTAATGGAAAACGCTTAAAAAATTCACCAGCACCAGGTACTCGAACCCTTTCGCAATTTCCCGTCAGTCGCCCGGATTACCGAAAGGTCGTAGGTTCGAGACCTATCTCAGAGCACCTGGGGCTAGTAAATTTTTTAAGCATTTTTCATTAAGAATATTATAAATGATGCCTGATCAATTTGATTATTTCAATAGTTTTCATTGCTCTCTCGTATTGGGCATTTTTCATATAGCGGGCATTGTTTATAATGCCCGAGTAATTAGATTATCAATTATATAAGTAGGTATATAAATATCTCAAGACCGTGTTTTATCAAAATTGTTAGATTAAATCGAGTTAAGAAATCGAGAAATAACAGAATAATAGCAGCAATAAATCGATAAATTCAAGAAATTTTTGCTGACGCCGAGCATTTAATTATTAATAAAAAAAAACTACGTTAAACCAAAGTATTATGATAAAAGCCTCTTTGGGTTAATAACCATATTTTTTAACTCCCAACAAAACAATAAATTCTATAAACACACCACGAACCTCTAGATTTGCCACAGTATGATTTCTGAACAGAAGACATTCATAGTAGTGAAGCATTTCTATGATTTTCTAAAACGATAAAATCGCTTAAAGTTGGCAGAGCGCCAAGTTTCTCGCTTATACTTCGAATGTAATCACATTCTATGAAAGCTCCTTAACGAGATGTAATTGCAATGGTTCGAGCGAGATAGTACTATATGATTATATAGCTTTCTCACTTCCGGGACATTGGTAAAGCTCCTGAGCTTCGGTTAATACGTCGAATACACGTTTAAGTAATATAATGGAATCTAACTAAATCACACTCTTGAAATCACCATTTCAAGAGTGTGATGGAGTTACATTCACTGTTTCAAAAGACTTACTATTACCCTGTTAGAATATCCTGTTATCGGAGGAGAAATTCGGTATCTGGACGATTTTAGGAATGGGCAAAAACATGTACGATGTCGATATTGCTAATTAGTTTTATATACGTACAAATTTGTTATTAATTTATTTCTGTATACTGTGTGTAAAAACGGGGCCCCATCACTACGACTCCGCTGTCCGTTTGTCTGTCTCATGAACTGTGGTAGCTAGACAAGTTGAAGTTTATGTTACCTATATGTTGTTTATGTTGAAGTTTATGTTGCTATAACAACAAATACTAAAAACGGGATTTTCATTTTTGTATCAATAGCGGTACCTTCGTAAGATGGTGCTTGTGATGTGGTCCTATTTAAATTTGAGCTAGAGATCAGTCTTTATGTATTACATCAAAATAAGTGGATGTAAAAAAAAAATCATTTAATTCACACCACGTTCGTTGCTTGTCTTGTCTGCAATTTCTCAAATAATCCCACGTTCGTTGCTCAAATACCTAAATTTTATTTTTTATTTATCATAAAATCTATAACCGATTTTTACAATAAAAAACGAAACATTTCACGAAATATATATCGAAACTTTTTTGTTTTTGTAGTGCCAACAAACAAATTTAAGAGAGTCAACCTCTTTTGTAATATTAAGTAGGTAGTTAAGAATATTCTTCAATAAGGATATGTTTTTTATACTAGCTTTCTGCTAACGGCTTCGCCCGCGTGGTCCTGTATTAGTAGTTGTGTATTTTATCTCAACGGAACCGACAACGGAAAGCGACTTTTTTATACTGTGTATGTAGACCTTTGGAATTAAAAATTTTGGTACATTTTAGTTTTTGAAACAACTTTGTTTGACTACTTAGATATGACTTTTATATCAATGAAAAAAATAGATAAAATTATGCCTAAAACGTCGACCAGTCCCAGGTATTTTAAGATATGACTCGAACTTAAAAGTAACGAAATAGCGAAAAAGGAACGATTGCTTGAAAGATTCCTCAGTCCTGTTAGGTCCTGGGTAGCTCAGTGGTTAGAGCAGTCGCCCGGATTTAATATTTCAATATAACAAATACTCGATATAGACGGAGTTATAGAAAAGCTAGATGGCGCAGTGATTAGCGTGGTCAGTCTGCGATACGGTTGTTAAGTTACTTTCGTAAGGACCGATCATAGCATGAGAGACCAAGAATTGTTATCTCGAGCTTCTCCGTGCATCAGAAGGCAAGCCGTTGTTCCCGGCTGCATCTGCAGTCGTTAAAATTTATGGAGGGTCATGGCTTAAAGGCCTCCTTAACCATCCTTATGGAAGGCATAAGTGGTGACGTAAAAGGGCTGATGATGAAGAAGAAAAATATCTTTATAGTAATCGTGAATGTTAAATTTGTCAATTATGTACCTATAGATACTAAATTAACATAAAATTAGGTAACTTATTGAACAAATCATGCATTTACTTAGTATTTAACTTCCGAAGTGATATTTATCTTTAGAACCAAGTTATTTTATTATTTTGTAATATAATTATAGAGATAGCTGGGCACAATTCTTACCAGAAATTGAAGTAACTGAGATAAATCAATATAAATTGTAATGGATCTTAATATTTAAACAAACAGACGCCTTTCGACTTTGTGTTTAAAACATCCCAGGTAGAGCACCTGTCTGCGTGCCAATTTATAGTGACACCACTCCCGGCGAAAACGGGGAAACAGTGCTATCTCCCTCACTCTAACCGTAGCTCACCGTAACCCACCCGTCCTAGGCGTACAAAACGCACAAAACAGGTCACATAACATCACCAGCTATCCACTTCAATTGATCACTAGAAACATGAATAAAACACTCCGCTGTATCTAGCAAGTTAGCAGTTTCCCGGGCACATGGTCCCCCCGCACCCCTCGTTTTGACAGCTGTCTTATATTTATATGGCACGCCCAAACTTGTCCAAACATGAACATGAACTTACCAGTCTACCGACGCACTTGCTGGTTGATATTCTTCGCAGCAATCGCTTCCTTTCCGTATCATTGTCACTGTCCGTGCTGTCCTCGAAAAATGCCGTTTTTTTCTCATCTGAAACCGCATTCCTGCCGGCCACTGACATCACTCCGCGAATACTCGCACACCAAACACTTAGCCCACATCAAATGCAACTACATCATACAGATTAAACTAATAATTTACATTGTATACGCGCTTCGCTACCTCGCTGACATTTCAAGCGAGCGCCATGACAATTGTGACAAGACAGGGAACGCCGCTGCTGAAAACAAAACAATTTATTTGCCCTGGAAACGATTGCGGTGGCACCTAGTGGCATTTTCATCATACTGGAAATAACCAAAGTAGGTAGGTAAGCGACATCTCGCCTTTAGATGCGGATACTTATAATATACCTGAAACTATTGCGCTGCCATCTAGTAGAATTTTCATGAAGCACTAAGAAAATTTGGGAAAATTTTTCAACAGATGCTATAACAAGCTTTGACTGTTAATGTTGCAGATGGCATAAAACGCGGAAAATAGTTTCACCCATTAATATTTATCGGACGTAGGTATACGATACGATGCTGGCTAGTAAGAATATCATGCTGGCCGTTAATATTCTAACATGTACAGACAAGAACTTCGTAAACGTTCTAGAAATTCATTCAAAAATGTTTTGACGACTGAATATTATTCTTTTGACTCATTTTATTGAAATCCACCATAAGATGCGCACAGTGTAAAATCGCGATAGATTTTTTTTATATATTTTTTTATTAGTTTTAAGTTAATGTTAAGCTGCAACAATCCTGTGCACATTTGGTAATACTGTGAGAAATTAACAAGTATCTGAATCCACGTTTGGTAAATTTACAAGATGAGGGAAATCATTAATCTGCAGGTCGGGGCTTGTGGAAACCAAATTGGAGGAAAGGTGAGATGGATCTCTACGTACTGCTTAGTTATTAAGAATGTTTATATTTCTCTTTGAAAGCATTTCTTTGACACCAACTTTGACTTTCAATACAAACAGTAAGCATGCGTCCATCACGGATAAATTTGTCAGAGCTCCGCATCGAATTGAACGGAATGTAAAGGAAACATACATTTTACCGTCCACAACGGACATTCGCCTAGGTCATCAAAGTCGCACTGAACCAGCCTAAATAGTGTAAAAATTTGGATTACAATACTTAATTCCTTTGCTTTCAAACGGGAATTATGATAGAATTTAACCTAAGGAATTTTGTTTCAGTTCTGGGAGGTGATATCCGACGAGCATGGCATCGACCCGAGCGGTTGCTATCACGGGGACTCTGACCTCCAACTGGAGCGCATCAACGTATACTACAACGAGGCGTCCGGTGGCAAGTACGTTCCTCGCACCGTCCTCGTAGACCTGAAGCTGGCCACCATGGACGCCGTGCGCTCAGGACCTTTCGGATGCCTTTATCGCCCCGATAACTTCGTCTATGGCCAGAACAGTGCCGCTAACAACTGGGCCCGCGGTCACTACACCGAAGGCGTTGAAATCCTGGAATCTGCCCTAGACGTGGTTCGAAGGGAGGCGGAAGGCTGCGACTGCCTCCAAGGCTTCCAAATGACTCATTCTCTCGGAGGCGGTACTGGCTCCGGATTAGGCACCTTATTGGTTAACCGAATTCGAGAAGAATACCCTGACCGCATCATTTTAACATTCTCAGTGTTCCCAAGCCCAAGGGTCTCTGACTGCGTCGTGGAACCCTACAACACCACCCTTGCTGTTAATCAGCTGGTTGAAAATGCAGACCACACTTTCTGCTTAGATAACGAGGCATTGTACGACATCTGTTTCCGGACACTGAAACTAACGACACCGACGTACGGTGATTTGAATCATCTGGTCTGTGCGACTATGTCTGGCATCACGACGTGCTTGAGATTCCCTGGCCAGCTCAACGCGGATCTGAGGAAACTGGCTGTAAACATGGTCCCGTTCCCTAGACTTCACTTCTACACGCCTGGTTTCGCTCCCCTGACGTCGAGAGGGGCACAACAGTACAGAGCTCTGACAGTTCCAGAATTAACATTACAGATGTTCGACGCTAAAAACATGATGGTTGCATGTGATCCTAGACATGGAAGGTACTTGACCGTGGCCACGATATTCAGAGGCAGAATGTCGATGAAAGAAGTTGATGAACAGTTAGTGAACATTCAGAATAAAAACAGTACTTACTTCGTGGAATGGATACCGCATAACGTGAAGATTGCAGTTTGCGACATTCCTCCGAGAGGGCTGAAGATGGCTTCGACATTCATTGGTAACACGACAGCGATCCAAACCATATTTAAGAGGATGGCTGAACAATTCGTGGCCATGTTCAGGCGGAAAGCGTTCCTTCACTGGTACACAGGCGAAGGTATGGACGAGATGGAATTTACAGAAGCGGAGAGCAATATGAACGACCTAGTGTCAGAGTACCAACAGTATCAAGACGCCACGGCTGATGACGAAGGCGAGTTCGATGAGGAAGCAGAAGGCGAAGGAATGGAGGAATAACAATTAGTTTGGGTTTTACATTTGTGCATGTCCATGTGTACGTCTTTGTGATTGTCTTTAATAAAATCCTCTACTTCTAAACACTGCTTTTATTAGTCCTTGGTATAATCACTACATAGTAAGTCACTATTCGACTATATATGCATAAAATAATGAACTGTTTTCCAAATACTTCGTCCGCTTAATTATTATATTTATAACGTTTAAATGGTGAAAAAACAAATTGTGTTACGTAACAGCTCTTACTCATATTACAAAACTGAGAATTCAACCTTATGCATACATAAAACGATATTAGAGGGCCGCGACGTAGTGACGTCTTGAAAGAAGTGGCGTTTTCGCGGAATTTTTGAAAATTATAATTTTTAAATTTTGACTTTTAATGATACTTTTAAATATATTTTTTTGTTATATTTCATATATAATTTGTTAAAAAAAAAGTTGCCTACATCCCTTATAAATAAAATTAATTAGCCTAAAATCTGAAATTAGTGTTAAATACCTATCCAGAATTATATCAATGTAAAAGTGGTTCCTAATCTTAATATCTGAATTCAGGAGCCACATGGCACCTATCCTCAAATTAATAACCTACAGAAAACCTCCACCCGACTTCAATAGCATTTTCTTGAATAAGTCGCTTTGAGAATAAGTATTATTTCAAAAGTATTAAACTTTTTTTGCAAGAGTACTTATCATTCACAGTCTCAGTATACTTTTATAGATAGTTAAGATATATTGGGTGCTTTATATTTCAAACTTGATGTAAATAAAAACAAAATAATAATAAAATAAGTTTTATTAAATGTACAAATAACACAATCAGCACAATTAAACGAAGATACTCATTATCTTCACCATCATCAGCGCATTAATGCCCCCCACTGCTGGGGTACAGGCCCTTCTAATGGATAAAAGCAATCAGATAAAGAGTCGTAATCCACCACGCAGGCCCAGGGCGGATTGGTGGGTGAAGATACTTATAAACACGATAAAATCTCGCTCACAACCAACTCATATGTACAAGAATTAACAAGTAAGCAACGTGTATAAAAATAATAAATTATATTTAGTCCGTCGATAAGATAACAGAAAAATATTGGATACGTTTTTTTTTTGCTGCAAGTTAATAATAAATTACTTGGATAATAGGAATTAAAGTATGTCTGAAAACTAAGGTGTAACATCATGCATGTGACATGGCTGCTGCAAAGAAAAATATTGTAACTCACTTTGATCAATTATAATTGTGTATTATAAGTGGTGTTGCTGTTTTATAAATTCTTATTCTATGTCGAATCTAACTGGCTCAACGTTAAAAATTTCCATTGTTTAAACTGTCTTTTATAATATTGTATTGTTTTATAAAATTTCTGTTTATGTGAAGATTGAGTTACGCCGTTTTTACTTGCAATATCGTCACGACTCTTTAAATGTCTAAAGATATGTTTTAAATACAAAGTTATGCACATTTGTTTTAGAATTACCACTATATGTTCTTAAATGATAAATAAGTTTTGGAACCAATGAAAAAGCACCTTCCCTTTCTTGAATAAAGTCGTAATTAAATTTACGCTATTATAGTATTTATCTATTTTAAACGGTTTACATAAATTCCAACAACTACTCATACAGTAAAAAAAAAAAAAAAAACTTACATTCATTGGAAGGAAGTTTTTGGAGAATGCTTTTTTTATGGTGTATTATAACAAACTTATTAATGGTGTATCATAACTATAGTACGGATAGGCGCCATATTCCAATTATCTACATTTTTATAAAAGATTCCAGTTCTTAAATCCATTTAACATTTCTGCCTTCAACAATAAGGTTCAAAATAGTTCAATGTAACTATTTGGGTCTAAAATCAGGTAGGCAATGTTCTACAGGGTTTGGGGGCGTATCTTCTGTCAGGTATGAGCTAAGAAGAACCGGCGCACATACTGGTATCCTTTTTGAGATCAACCATGAAGCGTCTCTGTCCGACAATGGGTAACGTTTCACGTCCGCGAAGCAGACAGTTATATTTTCATCGTTGTACGGCGGCCTGAAATATTGATGAAACAATATGAATATTATGCAATAACATTTATTGTCATAATACAATACAAATACATGATGAGAACATTAAAATAAAATAATTAGTATTTCAATGACCAATCAGGAATCTGTCTCAGTATATTCATCTACGAATATGATATCGTAGCAGGGCCGTAGGGCCTGTGCGTGCGTGCACGTGTATATGTCAAAATATCAGAATATCTATTCATATTTCAATGTAAATTTTATTTTTTACGGAATCGCGTGTGTTTTTACACGACCGAAAGTACTTATGTAATATTAAAAGTGTCGGCAGATAAAAGACGTTATTATTTAATGGTACTATTAATTTATTTAAAACTTTATTGCAAAAACAGCAAAAGGCGGACTTAATGCCGAGGGCATTATCTACCAGTCCACCGGACAGGAAGTAGGAGCGAAAAACGTACTATTGTACTATATTGTTTTTTTTAAACCCGGCCTTACGTTTATTGGCCGAGCGTTCTACCTCATCCCCACTCATTAGCAGGCCCTGCCATTCCAGTTCTCACTATTTTCCGCCCTTTCATTCGTCATTCCTTTTATTGTACTATATTGTAGTATGTACTATCGCAGCGATACTGACTGCAGCTGGGGCGCGCTGCCCCCGCCGGCGGCCAGCAGGCGCGCCAGCAGGTGGCGGCGCGGGGGCGGCACGTGCAGCAGCGCGGCCACGCCCGCGAAGGGGCCCGGCAGACCGCGGGCCCTCGCGCCCCGCCAGCGGTGCGCCGCGCGGGCAAGAATACGCTCCGCCGCACTCAGTTGCGGTAGACAACTGGCTTTAGGGTTGCCCCATTCGAATTCTTCCTCCTATTAAAGAAAAAGTAGCTGCTTACATTTTAAACCCAAACGAGAACACTATCTTTAGTTTTTTTTTTTAATAACTGACTTGAACTGAAGCTAGTAATGTCACTAAAAGAATAAAATTAAAAATTGAACGTCGAGACGGCGTCACTCAGAAGTTCGAAGTGAACGAAACAATGAAACACAAAATATTTATTTTTAATTCAGCGGCACTCGATCTTTTCGCCTCTAATAACTAATAGAAAAACGTTAATAGATGTTCAAAATTCGGATTCACATTTTATCATAATAACTTCATATGATAAATTCATATTCACTAAATTTATTTTGAAAACATCCTCAATCATCCCGTCCACAAAATGTATAGATAATATTATCTATACATTTCTATTCTTGATTGGTCTCTAGCTCTAAAAAATTTTTGACACATTAAGTCTCGCTAACAGCATCTCTGTCTCCCCCACTCTCTCCCTCCTCTCTTTATCTCTCTCTCTCTATATCTTTATCTCTTTCTCTATCCTTCTCTTTTCGGAATTTCATCTTGATCTTTCACTATGAACAGCTGTCAATAATTTACATTAATATTAATTCTGTATTTAATACCTTTATGAAAGTTTTATATATGTCAAGTAGTGTTTCGTTTTTCTCTCTCGTGTGAATAAATATCACAAACAACAAATGTGCAGTTTTTTTAATAAATGTAGTGAAAACTCCGTCTTACCGGTAAGAATTTCCCGTGCATTCTACTCCGGACCACATAGGCCGGGTGCAGAACCCACTTCCCCGCCGCTATGGACCCCAACATCTTCTCACTGCGCCCGGGCGCGGCGCACAGCAAGTGTGTCACATCGGGATCTAACTCGGCGCCGTCAGATACCTCGCCGCCTAGATACTGGATCATCTCTACTATTTCTTCACGATTCTGAAATACGTACGAGTAGAAATAAGGGAGATCGATGGCAAGCTTTTATGAATGTTGAGCTACAAACTCATTGTTCTAAAATGTATTTATTTTATTTAAAAAAAAAAAACGAACAATGTACAACGTGAAAGTGGAAGGATGCAGAAGTTGAGGAAGGCCACGACATGCTTCTCACGGTCAAGATTAGAGTGTCATTTTAGAAGCTATGAAAACTGGCGAGTATGTATGAAAAGAGTAATGAAAGTGGATGCGGTGAAAGATGAAGTTTGTAGCGTTCTGTCCTCTCTGCCTACGCCGTATGGTATACGGCATGAAGATATAGATGTACCCAATGATGTTTTAAAAAGTTAAGATGGGTTATCTGCGCACAACATTGACAAAAAGAATGCAAGGCAAATGCCGAGTTTCACTTTAGTCACGTTTCAGCAAGCGTTGTGGCTAATGTCATTTTCACTCGTCATTCTCTGTTAAAAGTTATGGAAGAAATGCCTTCCTGCGTGTTTATAGAAAGCACAAATTACACATTGACATTGAGAAAAGCAAAAAAGATATTATTTTATGCGCAAGTACTGTAATGACTATTTTTTATTCTAATAAAAATATTGAACGTCATTGAACGCGGCCGTTTTTTCGTGCATCGTGTTCTACTACTAGAAGAGAGGGGGGGTGGACACGTAAAGTTAAGCAAGTATGTTTATCTCGTTCTAACAAGAGGTATACTGTATAATTCAAATAGGGAGATAACTATTTTTGATTTCTCCGCGCCTTTTGTGGTTGTATTATAATGTAACGCTAACACAATAATTCATTGACTGCAGCTGTTTCATAATTTTATGAACTTACGAGTGAACAGAAATTATTTTTTTATCTTATCATTTAAAATAGATGATCCTGCGATTCTGTAAAAATCAGAATTCGAATTCACTCAGGCGTCCTAATTTCAACAAATCACTTCAAAAAGCGGCATCCGCTCAACCTTGAATTGGTAATAACGTTTCGTGGCATAAGTGAAGTGAGTTTCGAAATGACATAGAAATAGAATATTTGAGACACGTATTATAAATAAATAAATCAATATTGTTTTGTATTTTTATACAAAAAAATGTAATCAATAGAATTTCTACACTAAATGACGGCGAATTCGTTCGAATTTTTACAGTATCACCCTGCTAATATGCAGGGGATTACTATTTAGTCTTATAGATTACTCAAAACACAGGCAAACTTTTTTAGGCAAATGAGTATGTTTATTCTGCCACTCACATCCACATTGGACGACAACATGAATCGCCTAATCTTCTGCTCGGGTTCGGGTTCGTGTCCGGGTACGGGCGCGGGGAGATCACTGGCGGGCGTGGTGTCGTCCCATCCGACCGTGTTCGGTTGGGACTCCGGTCCCGGCTCCGTTTCAGGTGGGGCCACTGTATGTATTATAAAAACTTGTTACCACTTCACTTACCAAACGAAATGTATTCAAAGAGAACACAGTGACCAAATGTTATTTTTAGGGAAAGACTTTTAAAGAGAACAAGGGTGGGAAAAGAAAGGAGATTTTATTAAAGATCATGTTCATTATTGTTAATGATATTCATATATTTTTATTAAACTGTCTTACTAATAACTGAGACAAAAAAATATGCACGCTTTATTAAGTTAAAATTTTAATTACTTTAAAGCGACATTACCGATATAAATTTGATATAAATTAGAGCTTAAACGCGTCATTAAACTTTAATGGACGTTTGTGCAACAGACCGAATATCATCTAGAAATTGATTTATAATTAATAGGCGTATCTATTTGACTAATCTGACATTTGACACCATGGGGAAGTCACCCAATGGCAGGACGTGTTTCTAGTCATGTGATACACAGACAAAAAATCATGACTTTAATTTCAAGACTTCAAAATCAGAATATGTAAATTTCAGTTTTTTTACAATTTCGTACCGAAACCACCCTATATTCGAGAGGTACAACAAAACTGTGTGCATTGTCAACAAATATTGTGTACCTGGCACGGGTGTGGAGTCCCTGTTCCGGCGGGCGCGGGGCGTGCAGCGGCTGAGCGCGGCGCTGAGCCGCTGCAGCTGCGCGTCCACCGCGCCCATAGAACTGCTAGAGCTCCTGTCCCCCCCCTCACTTGCGACGATACTCACGCCGCCCGCGCTCTACCGCACGCGACAATCGCACCGATATATAAATCGTATAGGTAGGTCGAATCAAATAAAGCTAGTTTTGAATTTGAAATAAGAAAAATCGATCAGATTTCTATGGGTAATATTACCTCTGATCATAAAAGACAGTTACATTGTATTAATTCTAGGATTTCCGGCGTTAGCATATCTCTTATTTATTTTTGACAATCTACCCACTTCGCCGCTTTTGATACTATACGACTCATAGTATAATCAGGTCAATAGGTATGATTAGGAGATACCAATTAGATATCGATACCTATTTGGTATCGAATGGAAAGTATCGATTCTTACTTGTGTCGAATAGTTTTAAAATGCACCATCGTCGTCATTTTTATAGATTTTTAGAGCAGATTTAACACTTTTAATAATCAATAGCCAAGAGAAGCTGGTCCAAGCATAAAAAGCGATTAATGTACTTAGGTATTGCTTTAATTTTATCAGCAGTATCATGTCTAGATTGTTCTCTGACTACATTAAATTAGTAGGGGTTAACCACAGAACACGGAAAAGAGGTTAGAAAGGTGATCATGCATCCTTTGTACGAAAACCGATGTAGCCAGTCTTGCCCCACTTTTAGTCCGCCGTACATCAGACGAATAATTAGACCAATTATACAAAAGATATGCACACACTTGTATTTTAAACATGCCAATCAGAACGCTCCAATATAACTATAACCAATCACGCTCAACCATAACAGACATCTATAGTGCGCAATTTGACATATCACACTAGTGATTGACATAAAGTTATTTACTATCGATATTGAAAAACAACAAGTCGATTAATTGAAAGGATACTAGATTAATGATTTCTTTATATTATATTGGATATACATTGAATTGTATTGATTAAATGAGACATTATCTTTTTTCTTTAGATATAAATTCTTAATTAGTTGGTTGATTCAATAAGAAATATTTAAATTACTAATGAACTAACATTGAATCGGTACTAGTCGAGCTTAAATATATGCATATAATTATTAATGATAATATTAGGTTTTTTTTAAGTTATGTTACTGGATTTCGTATCAAGTAAACAGATAAGATCGGCAACATCGCTTAAATGAAACTAGTAATATTGACAAACAATATAATGTAAATAAATATATACAAAATAAAAAAATACTACCAGTACAATAAATGCTATTGGAACTTATCCTGAACAGACTCTGATGATTTAAAAAGTATTGTTGTTAATGGTTCAAAATAAAAAATAAAAAAACTAGTTTTCTGTTTCAATAATAAGAATATAAAAAACAGACTTATTACCACACTCATTATTAAATTAATATACAAACGCATTCCAAACGAAGTCAATATGGTTAATCTCTGATAAAATTTATTTTTTATTACCACTATTTTTATTGTCCATACTTTTATTTAGTTTTTACTACCTAACATACCAAGAATCGATTACATGTTTCCAGGCACTTCACTACCCATCTACCGTAATCTATTATGTTGTTATTTAAAACGGTAATTTCGCGATATTCATTACATTACGTGCTTAGTACGACGCAATGTAATAAATATGCGCACTTCTCCAGCAATCTTTGAAATATTTTTTTATTTTCTTGGAAATATTTTTTGTGATTCACACTTTTGATAACATTTCACGATTTTCGACTAAAAATACTAAATTTGAGAAGTGTTCTACTTAATAATGGAAAGAAATCCTTCCTTTGGACCAACTTGAGGATGGGTTTCTTGTTTTGCAATTAATAACTGCGAAAGTCGGCATTTTTAACACTTTTAGTGGCGTGTTTCACAGTACTTACAGCGCGCGCGTTCGTGAATGACTAAACATCGCGATCGCGCGGTGAACTCACGATCCTGTACATTTGTCTAGGATCGTGGCTGCACTGCCACGCCCACAAGGCCCTTCTAACGTCTTTCTGTGTTCTGTGGGGTTAACAATGCTAACTGTCATACGACAGATATGCCACATCTGTGCGAATATTTAATGAGTCTGACTTTAGATGCCTTACCACAGCGTAAACGGTTTTAGGCACGAGAGTTTTTTTTTACACTCCTCAGTCCGTGATCGACCGAGTACCGATACAAATATGTAGTTTACGGCACTACTTGTTAGTCGTTTCTAAAATATTGATTCCAAAAGTACTTCATATAAAAAAAAAACTCGAATAAGTACTTGTACTTACTCGTATCATTTCATCCTTAGGGATGACTACTATTTTTTTTTGTTTGTCCGACGGGTAAAAATAAATATTTTATACTCGTCTTTGTATCGAAATAAAAGTATCGAGTGAGTACTTGTATTTACTCGTTTCATTTCATCCTTAGGGGCAGTCCATAAATTACGTCACACAAAATTCATGTTTTCTATACAAACTCTACTAAATAATGTTCTAATGTCACAGTTTGTTGACCCTCCCCCCCTCTCCTAACGTGTGACGTAATTTATGGATGGCCCCTTAGTGATGACGACAATTTTTTGGTTTGCCCGACGGGTAAAATCATATATTTTATACTCGTAGCGGTCATTGCAAACAGCGTGTGATGTCACGCTCCTCTTACTCATATCAGAACTTAGAAATTTCAAACTTATGCATACATAGAAGGACATTAGTTACAGAGGGCCGTGACGTCATATCGACGCCATGGCGTCGTCGCGGGAGATTTAGAAATTTTTTTTTTTTTTAATTTAAATTTTTTATTTGAATTTAAATTTAAATATTTTTTTATACACATGTCATGTATATTTATGAAATAAAAATATTTTAAAAAGTTGTCTACACCCCACATTAATTATTTTAGAAACCCACTTACTTGTTCTGCTGATATTTTTGGCATTTTCGCTGGTGGCGTATCAGCTTCTTCCTATTGGAACAAATATATTTTTTTAACTTCTTATATTTTTTAATATCTTAATGACCCCACTAGAATATAATAGAGATAAGGGCCATAACACGGCACCAGTTGGTGGGTGTCAACTAACTCTACTAGTTCTCGAGTCTTAGCGAGACAAACGAACAGCAATAGGGAGTATGCGTTCAAAAAAGGGTTAAATATATTCTATTAATTCCCTTGAATAAACTCGATGTAAACATTTTTCAACATTAGTTCAATTTCGTCTTGAAAATAATTATTATAAAGCGCAAAAAATGCGGCAACTTCTCTAAACATTCGAACGCCATGCGACTTGTCAGAGCGGATGTGACGGAAATGTACAAGTATAAGGAAATCGTCGTTACAAAAAGTTAACATCGATGCAATAACATCAATGTATTATGTCGCAAAATAAACAACAGATTACAATTTAAATTATGTTTTAGGCTTTTATTTTTATTTCACCAATTTGGTAAACTATATGATTATTAAAAAAAAGTCTATTATACTTTAAAAATTCGATTAGTTCTTAATCGACCTGAGTAATTGAATAATAATCGATACCTCAAAATCCATGTTGATTTAAAATGTCATATACTTTGACGTCACAACAAGCGCGCCATAAATTTCGGTGTTTAAACTGCTCGTAGCATTTCTTATTTTCATCAATTATTAATGTTACAAAATTTTAGATTTTCGGTACCGGATATATTTTTCCAATGATATAACGTTGTAAATTTTCATATGAAAATTTTCAAAAAATGAACATATTGATTTTTTATACATAGAAAGATAGATTAAATACAACCAACTGCAAAGACCGGAGAATGGATTCCTATTATTTATTTAATCCCTATACATATGTACTAGATGTTGAATTTCTTAAAATATATTACCTGAAGGTTTAATTTCCTAGGAGCGAGAGTATGTTCGGATGTAGGTACAGGCGATTCGCCGTTGAACTGCGCCAGGAATCTGTTGCGTATCTCCGATAGAGGCTGCAATAATAAATGAATATTATAATTCGACGTTCATTTCCTATCTAGATAAGAGTAGGATATATCACATAACAATCAATATTTGTTAAGCATATTGGGTTAAGTGGGCATCTAAATAAAAAGATCTAATTTTTTTGGAATGCTCTCGTTATACACTAAAGGTCATACTAATAAGCAATGTGTGGCGAGCTATCCGCCCCAATTTTATACTTGGGCAACCGCCCTACAATTTAACCCGAAAACGCTCCGCTTATGCGCTTTGGACCAGCGGCGATGACTGACGTCACTCATTATCGCCGGGCGTATGCGCATCCTTGTCGCACGCGCTCGCTTGGTGATGATGCGTGCCTGCTCGCGTTGTCGCGCCGTCGGCCGAACAAAAACTACTTTGCATATAGCTTTGCTTGCGCATGACCGCCGTTTCACTAATAATTAATAATTCGCATATTTTTACAATTTTATAAGTTCTTTTCATGTAATTCAATTCTATTCTGTGTGCGATCAATATATCTTTCATTCTTAGTGCTTGTGCTTCTTTCCTTTCTCGTGAACTGTGTCGTTTTGTGCTGTCTAAATTGAACGTTAATACCGGGTTAGACTCCCGAATTTTATGTGGGATTATAACTTCTCATATCCTACGTATAAGCGTTTTATAGTTATATAGTGTTTTGTCTTTTTCACTCAAACTAAAAGTCAAATTTGAATGACGTGAACAGAGCTGTGTAATTTAACAATGGTTTTAAATTTCGTATTAGTAAGGATATATATTATGTATTATTAAATCCATAAATCATGTATTATTTGCATTTAAAGGAAGATTACAAAAAATATGTTTTTCATGAATATATTTTATTCTATAATTAATTTAAAATAAATTTTGAAATATTGTTAATACCCGGATATGCCAGATCGGATGTGATGACAAAATATTTTTTTTTGCTAACAGAAGATACAGTGCTCGTAGCAAGTAATCTACTCGGGGAGTGCGTTAATTGAGAAAAGCAGACTGTAATTCTTTTCTGAACGAAGTAGTTTTTAAGATACACACTCTATCGCACCATCTCGCTCGCACACTGTCCTGATTAATACAATTTAAATATTGGTTTTAAAAACTTATCCTATAAATAACTCACCGTATGTTTTTCTTTTGGTGTCTGCTCTTTACTAGGCAGATCGTTGACGAATTTCCAGAGCCGTTTCCGTGCGTCCGGCGACAGGCGGCCGGAGCCAGGCCGTAACGCCGCGCCGAACGCGCTGTCCGGCGTGTCCGGATTTTTGTCAACTAATATTCGGACAGAGTAAGAAAGATACGATCACTACGAACTTGAACAATCTATTTTGAACATCAGTTCAAACGCATTAAGGTTTAATATAATATAAAGAATTCTGGAAAAATTCGGATTGAGAATATAAATCCACTTCAGTCTTATATTTCGATGTTATTTTATTTTCAAACAATAGAATCACATAACTCTAACCTACAAACAAGTTATTTCAGCAAATTATTAGATTTCTTTTTCGACACCCTACATTAATGATAGACCAAACGTGGACTGCCATATCATAAAACGTTGACGTTAAACGATACAATCAGTTATTATTTATAAATATTTCAATGATTAAAAAAAGATCTATCTTTTGCATTTAGTGCTATCTACATTTTCTGTTTTCAAATGAAGTCACACGGGAGTTATTTAGAAAAGGTTTCAGCGCATTAGCAATTTGAGGGACTAGTACTTTGCAAAATTTAATATTTATAGAAAGAATATATTGCTATTAATTCTAAATTTAATAATAATTTGAAAAGCTCTATATTTTGTTTATATGTAAATGTTATATACGATAAAAAAAAGTTAAAAATTTAAGGGTTAGTATTGTTACAAAAAGGACAAGGAAAAAAAATGAAAATCGCATAGAAATTGAATCTGATATTATTGCAACATCGGCGCGCATACTTTTTTGCGGCGCGTTGGTACAACAGACCGAGTTAAGGGAAACAGTGCATATAATTAATCTAATTTTACAGAGGATTAGCGAGCAAATTTTTTTGTCCTTAATATCTCGTTTATTAAAATAAACAGAAGCCTTTGAATCGACATGTTACGGTTTTCAACAATAGATAGAGCAATTCTTGAGAAAGGTTTTAGTGTATAGTAAGTTTAGGTTTTGTACAGACTGACGATGTTACGACAATATTAGTTAAATATGTCGGAAACAATAAAGCCGATCGGAAGCTTTCCTCGAACACGCTGCCAGAAACTTTTATAACAAAACTTTGTATGGTGGAATTGTACCTCTTTAATAAATTTCCAAAAAAGTCCGTGGTTGTATATGTCTATATTCAAAACATAACTCACAATAACATTTTTTTACGTATCCTTAAAATAGTAAAATGATGGGTTATTTACGAACCTATTTTTAACAATACAGTATTGATCCTTATTCAAATAAATAAATAAGATATGTTATGCATGTAATATAGATCAAAATTGCCTTTTACACTATATCAAAAAAATAAATAATAACTAATGAATTATCGAAAAATAAAAATCTCCGGGCGAGCTATTAAATATCGATGAATAAAAATGAATCGCCGAAACATATGTACACGCATTACTTCCGAATTCCAGTTCCGACTGCACCAAATCGGATGATTTATGTATTTATTTAATCTTTATTGCCAAATAACAGCAAATGGCGGACTTAATGCCAGAGGCATTCTCTACCAGTCAACCGGTGAGAATAAACAGAAAATTTGTAACGCAGTAACAGTGATAGAGAATTAGTATTCTGACGTAATTCATGACACGGTTTGTATAAGAGATAAAAAGAAAAAGGTCAGCTAGTGAGTAAATAAATCGCACGTTGAGAATGTCAATGTCACTAACCAAAAACGATGTATTTTTTACTTTTGGCAACATTTTTCTTTGTTAAGTATAAGCTTTAAAATGCAAAGATCCCAGTGAACGTAGCCTGCATAGAAACTGCTAGGTGGCATAATGACGATACGTTGTTTAGAGAGGCTGACTACAATTTCTTTAACTTTAAACGCTCATTACCAGAGGTCGGAATTAGGTAGAGTTATTTATGTACTTGCATCGAAATGTTGATATTAATGTGGACCTTCCCGGGATTTTTTTATTTCTTTCATTGATGTAAGTTTGGCAACGTCGTGCGTGTAGTAGTTTAAATTGTGTAAAAGTAAATAACTTTTTATTTAAAAAATCAAAAGGATTTTTTCTGCTCTTTAAAATTAACCTCGGGATTTGAGGCATATCCACTTAATTCCTTCGCTGTATGAAATCAGTGTAAGTACATGAATAACTCTACCTAATTCCGACCATTGCTCATTACTCAAAATCACAAGTTTTGCATTGTGTCACTGTCGTTCTCAACGTACGAAATGTTAAGCGTTAGTGCACTGACATGGGTCCGCCGGGGTCCGCACGGGGTCGGAGGGCATCTCCCCCTGGCGCAGCGCGCGCAGCCGCCGCCGCGTGGTGGGGCTCAGCCGCGCCAGGTTGGGGCTGGACAGCGCCTCCTCCAGCGGGGGCGTGCGCAGCGGCGCGCCCTCTACACAACCGTCATAGGCCCTTATACGTGTCCACTGCGGGAGCTCAGTATGGTTAAGGAGGATGAGCCGCAACCCCCCGCATTGTGGGTATTAGCGCCCTGCTAATGCTACCGGGACCGGCGGCTTGACGTGCCTTTCCGAAGCACGGAGGAGCTCGACATAATACAGTGAACGTAAACAAACACATATTACTATTTTTTCTAGTAGTGTTTAATATATTGTTACCGATAATTACACTTTTATTATATTCTTATAATATTGTTAGCTTCCCATAAATTAAATATTTTTATCGGTATAGATTGAGTTCATGTAAACATATCATATACTCATAATACAAAATTAGGTACAGCAGAAACAGATAGTACTGACAATCATTTTCACGACTCCACAGTCCATTTTAGACTTTAATTTGAATTACTAAAATAAAATTTCGGGACTTTCGATTAATCTGACACCGGCGTACCTTGTTTCGCATCTTCTTTCAAGTCTTGCATTCTCTTGGGGGTTTCCTGTGAGTCGCTACCGAGTAGACCTTGACGTGCCATCGCGATATAACGCGACGCGGGCGACATGTCCTCAGGATCTGTGCATATCACAAAAATATATCAAGGTTCAAAAGATAGACAGACGGATAGATAGCAATCTTAGTAATAACCCTGTGACGAGTTCGGTGCTTGCATCATATCTTCTAGATCAGGGGTTCTGAAACTTATTTCGTTTACCGCCCACTTTGGGAATAAATTATTTTAACGCCTCATTTTTTCACCTACTTAAAACCACTGTAACTTCAAATTAAATTAATTATTGTGAGCTACATTAGCGGAGATTATATATACGTTCTAAAGTAGGTAGGATGCAAGTCCTTTGTTTACTCTTCTTAAGTCTGTACAATATTTTTGGGCCACTTACAACCACACTTGCCCACTTTAGGAAAGGCTGTTCTAGATAAATCCTTTCTTGATGCAAATTTATACACATACACTTCATAAATACAGCTCGTAAATTACAGCATAGATTTAAAATATACATGCTAAAAACTTTTTATTAAAAAAATGGAACCATATTCAAATTTAAAATCTATTAAAAAAGTGAAAAATAATACTTTTATTAAAAGCGGTTAATTTTTTAAAGAAACGTTGTAGTCGGGCTGAGGTTTTCTGTAGTTAATTAAATATTACCCGCCGTTTTTATTTTATGCATTTTAGTGATATTTTGAATTTTGGGGTAACAAACGTCACGCATACTTAATGCAAATTTAAGACTTATATGGTTTTCTCTTAGATGCCATTGCCAGATCAAATTAAAATGGGACCACACGACTAACACTAGCTTTCAAATAAAGAAAGAATCATCAAAATCGATCCACCCAGTAAAAGTTATGAGGTAACATACAGAAAAAAATACAGTCAAATTGATAACCACCTCCATTTTTTTGAAGTCGGTTAAAAATATTTCGTTATTTTCAATGAAGATCACGCTGTTGCCGGAATATTTTTTTATGAGCTCACATTCAGAAAGAGTATATCGCGTTACCTTTAAAGATCAAAGACAAAAAGTTTGGATGCGGAAACCTAGGGCAAAATAATTGGGTACGAAAAACTAGGCTAAAAATCAATCTGCTCACATATTGAATGTAACTTAGTGTGAACTTACCTAAGTTTTTGCTTTTAGGCGTGCCTTCTCTACTGGGCACAGAGAGTCTTCTGGGTACCGCCGCTTTTATCGGTGGTAGCATTTCATTCTCTTTGTCTTTAACTGTTGTGTCCGTTACTTCTTCTATAGGCTTATTAGGTTTTTCTGGTGAAGGGGGAGCTAGAAACGAACATAGTGTTTACTCATTTTGGTTTTTTATTTACATTTCTCATTTACAACGATAATATTGAAATTTATCTTATAAATAAAATAGAAAATGGAGGAATGAATGTCCAATCAGATTAAGCGACCTTTTAAGCCATTTAAAATGATCCAGTTCAGTATTATATTTGCTATAATTCAACATTTTAAAGTTCGTACATGGTAAAGTAATATATTTGCATATGCGTTAGTTTCAAAAGGTCAAGAAAGGGTCAGTGGCCAAAACTGAGTCATCTACCATATTTGGTATCGGTTACTTTCACTGATTCCAAACCGATAAGCGTTTTCACCTTCTAAATTATTTTAGACTAAAACAAAAAAAAACACCCAAATGCGCATCACATATACACTTTAAATTTCTAAAACACATTTTTACACACACACCTTTGGTGTCACCGACTAGATATTCCCTCTCGCTCACCCTCTTGCCTTCCTTTGCACACTGGAGCAGCCACGTCGCTTTGACGGCGGGCAATCCCCATTTGACCGCGCCCAAGTACTTATCCCCAGTGGGAGTGGGACATATAAGATGAGTCGACGCTAATGCATTAGCTGTATTTCGTCTACAGAAGCGAAGTTGCGTGCTGGAAACATAATAATATAATACTAAATCGATATGTATATGTATTAACTAGCTTTCCGCCGGCAGCTTGGCCCGGGCCCTTATTCCGTATGACAATCGAAATCTTACCACGCGAAAACCATGTCAATATCAAATCTTGCCCTAACTATTTCACGGTAAAGAATCTGCTGAATCATTTTCTTCGTATAGTCCAAGCTGTATCTACCGATAGGCAGCGTTGTCTTCATCGCCGTCTTATGTCACCTATTTGCTATCCTTATCTAATTGGAATGTTTAACTTTCAGTCCTGCGTTTCTGTAAAAATCCAAACCCAAATTCGGATCCACTCATATGTTCGGATTCATGTCATTTAGCGTAGTAATTCTATTGATCACATTTTTTGTATAAAATCACATAACAAAATTGATTCAATATACGTGTCTCAGATATTCTATTCCTATTGTTTTGATTGGAAGCGAGGGTTTGGTGTCTTCAATTATGCTCAGTTCTTTATAGTTCGAATAATGCGTATATTTCATTATAAATTACAATGTTTCGTAGAATATAATTAGTTATTTAAAAAAAGGCGTATATAATGACGAGAGAAAATTTGAATGTGAATTAAAAAAAAATCTTTGAACGAAAATTAGAAAGGCGATCTATGTGTCCACAGTTGACCAATAAGAGCTGTAGCGAACTTTCATTTCATGCAACTCGCTCTGGTTGTTGCCTGAACACCTATGTCATTTCGAAACTCACTTCACTTATGCCACGAAACGTTATAACCGATTCAAGGTGGAGCGGATGCCGCTTTGTGAAGTGATTTAAGACACCTGAGTGAATTCGAATTCGGGTTTGGATTTTTTTGAATCGCAGGGCTGATCTTAGTAAGATAAATTCGATTTGTTTTTGCTGAAAGAGGCTATTTTTGCTGACTGATCTATTAACGCACACCTCAAACTACAGAACGGGAAAAGCTGAAATTATGACATACTTCATCATCACCATTATCGGCTCTGCTTTATCTCACTCCTTATGGATAGTCAACCATAACTCTCCAGGCTACTCCATTAACGACCACAAATGCAGCTGGGACCAATGGCTTAACGTGCATTGCGAAGCACGTAGTTACTCGAGACAATTTGGGTCACCCATCCCGTGACAGACCCTTGCGGAAGTTTCTTAACAATTGCGTTCGCGGGCCGCGGCGCTAAACCACTACGCCACCGAGCTTCTCTTATTTACACAGTTTAAAGCTAGTTAAATAAATATATTGATGACTCACGTAGCGCCTAGTAATTTGGCCAACTCGTCCAGGAATGCCCTCTCTATGCCGCTGTATGTACTAAGACTTGCTACTACCCCCTTCAGAGGCGGCGTGTCATTCCACTGGGCAACCTTCACCGGTCTGTGGTAGTACTGAATGTCTACTAACTCCTGCTGCGATAAACAGTCTTTCTGCGAACGATATTATACAAATTGCCATGACGTTTATTTATATAAATATACTAGCTGACCCGACAGACTTCGTCCTGTCAAAAAGATTTGTAATGTGGCAGTTTTTTTGCCTACGTATTTAAAAAAATTCTCCTGAACAGAACCGTCACCCTGGTGATAGGGCGTTGTGAATAAAAAATAATTAAATAAAACATATATAAGGATTTAAAAGTAAGTAATCGCTTTATTGTTAATCATGTGAATCATAATTATTATTGCAATGTATTAATAGTAATAGTATTAAATATAGAAAAAAGAGATTTTTATGATCATAAAAACACATTACACACAACAGCATTATAAAAGTAAACTATTCGAATTAAAAAAATATATAAACATTCTCAAGGAAAAATGCTGGAAGAATCCATCTACCTGTACCCCGGAATGGGACTCGAACCCATTCGCGATCCAGGGACTGCTCTAACCAATGAGCTATCTAGGACCCAACAGCTTTGCTACTACAGAGCGTATTTTCATCAATGTTCCGGCAATACATGTAATGACGTGGAAACTGATGCATTTTATCTCGCGTGCCGAAACTAATACAAAAGAAACGCGAGTTTCGGAACGCGACATTAAACTCCTCCAACTATGTATTCTGTGCTCCAACGCACACACGCACATTGTTTTGTGATAGATATGATCTTTGACGTTAGGAACACACCTACATTGCTTAGACAACAGTGAGTGCTTGTAATTTAATATGAACTTTATACCATAGCAATAAAGCTCAAATTGACTACGTTTTAGTTACAAATCATTTGTATGGGAAAAAGAAAAGGGCTATTTTTAGGGTTTTTCCAGCAATAATTCTAGCAATTTTTCTCGCCGTAAAAACCATCCTTGAACTTCAACGAACATTTTAAAAAAAGATTTGGCCAAATTGGTCGAGGCGTTGTTGAGTTATGCGCTTACCAACACATTTTGCGATTCATTTTTATATATATAGATATATACCGCCTGCATTTAAAATGACTCTCCAAATTTTTTCTAGGCATTAGGTATCGTTAATAGATCACATATATGAAAAAAAAACAGTATGTAAAATTTTCAAAATGAAGTGTTAACTTTTTGTAATTACAAGATAATTATAACATTCGCATTGTCACATTAGTTATGAACGAAACGAGCAGGGGTAGCAAGGGGCGCGGGCGCAGGGGATGCGCCGCGCATGCGCCGCGCATGCACCGCCGACGATATCTGCTCGGTTTTTTATTTAGTCGGCAACATCAGTCACCCGCGCATAATCCCTTTGAACGCACGCGCTTCCGCCTTTGCTTCCGTGTTGCGCGCCACCCGCCGCAGCCCCACACTTCGCGCGTCGGAATGTATTCCAATCGCGAATATTACGAAATGGTGCGGTGTTACATTTTAAGCGGTGAAAGTTTAAATGCAGCTCGGAGACTATACGAAACAGAATCCATCCCAGCCCTGCAAAATCAGGGATTAATAAACCCCGCAGTACCTAGTCGCGAGACATTTTTGGCTGTGAACCAAAGGCTATTGGACTATGGTCAATTTACTACGCCTGCTCACGCTCGCGGAGGTGGAAGATCAAGACTTGCAGTTGAAATCGAAGATGAAATCTTGGATTTCTTCGAAAGGGACCCGCGAGCCAGTACACGAGATGCCGCACGCCGATTTAACGTAAGCCACTATGCCGTGTGGAAGCTGCTGAATGTGACAGGGCTACACCCTTACCACTTCCAAAAGGTCCAAGCTCTACACGATGGAGATAATGTGCCCCGTCGCACCTTTTGTGAATGGCTGATTGCACACCCTAATGCCAACATTTTGTGGACTGACGAAGCATTGTTTACTCGTGTGGGGCTTTATAACCATCATAACGAACACTGGTGGTCCTTCAGAAATCCGCATATGATTCGGGAAACCCACCATCAAGTGCGCTTTAGTGTCAATGTGTGGGCCGGTGTTATAGGCACGAAAATACTGGGGCCGTACTTCATCGAAGGGCCGCTCACCGGCGGCAACTTCCTCGATATGTTGCGGCATGTCATTGCCGATTTCATGGAGGACTTGCCCGTGGCCTACTTCCGGGACTTTTATTTTCAACTGGACGGTGCACCACCCCATTACGCCGCCGCCGTCCGAGATCATCTCACCATAGAATATGGTGATCGATGGATTGGACGCGGAGGCCCCATCGTGTGGCCTGCTCGATCGCCGGACCTAACACCGTGCGACTTTTATTTGTGGGGTGAAATCAAAAGACGTGTGTATTTTGAAGAAGCACAAAGCCTCGAGGACTTAAAAGTGCAAATTAGTGCGGCATTTGACCACGTGAAAAATGACACTGTAGTGCTCGCCAAATTAAAAGACAATGTGCAAAAACGTGCAAGACTCTGTGTGGAGAGGAACGGTATGCACTTTGAACAATTATTAAAGTATACGTAGGTAAATAGTTAAATTAGGTAGGATAAAGTGATTAGTTGATTATGTACATAAAGTTGATGATTTTTTAAATACGCCTGATTGCAAAGAATATCTAGTTAAGTACCTACTTTTTTTATTATTGGTTTAACTAAACAGAATTTTAGGTAACTTGATATTTGCTTACCTACTTATTTATAAATTTAAAGCAGTATAGTTATTGTAATAGTAGGTATCTAATAGAATTTTTGCAATTTGACGGTCCTAAGCCCGTAAAAGTATGAAGGAAAGGTTTCAACTTTATGTACCATTTGCCCTAGCATAAAAAAACGAAAACATTTTAGGTAGCTGCTACTAACTCGCAAACGTACTTGTATTACTATCAATGAATTGCGGGAAGGGAGGGGGGGGGGGGAACTAACGTAGCGCGTAAAGCGCACGTACTGGGCAGCGGGAGCGTCCACAAATGTATGTTTTTTGAAAATAACTTGGTGACGATATAACTCAACATTTTTGTTCTAAACGACATAAAAAGAAAAAACACGTATTTCATTATTTGTCGTAAAGATTAACATACTAAAATTTGGAGAGTGGTTTTAAATGCTTCTTGTATATATAATCTTCGGAAACGCAACTTCAGAAAGAAAAGCGTTAGAAATAACAAAGCACAAGAATTTCAATCATGGGAATGGGTTTAAATTGGGCCGTCCATTAATCACGTGAGGCTAGAAAGTGGAGGGGGGAGGGGATTCGTCAAAAATCACGAAATATCACAAGGGATGTGGGGGGTGTAGTAATAAATCACGTGTAATTATTTTATTCTCGACGAGCGATTTTTAAACCGATAAGTGACGTCAAAAATTAAGATTTTTTGTTTTTTTTTAATACACGTGATCTGGTTGAACAAGAGAGGGGGTAGTCTTAAACCTCACCATGTATCATCAAAGGGTTGTGGGGGTCAAAAAATGTTGAAAAAAAACATCACGTGATTAATGGACGGCCCCAAAGGGTCTGGAATCCATGGTTGGCATTTATCAAAACAAGAAGATAAATTTAGAAAAGCTGTCGTTTCGCATTCCGATACAGTGAATGTTGTGTGTTGAGAACAGCCTTGTGATTCCGTAAAAATCCGAACCCAAATTCGAATTCACTCAGGTGACTGAATTCACTTCGAAAGTGACGTCCGCTCAACCTTCAATCGATAACGTTTCGTGGCATAAATGAAGTAAGTTGTAAAATAATATAAGTTAGGATATCTGAGATACGTCTATTAAATAAATCTTGTTTCGTATTTTTATACAAAAACTTCAATCTATAGAATTGCTACTAAACTAAATGACGTGAAGTCGGATACATGAGTGAAATCAAATTCACGTTCGAATTTTTACGGAACGCTCTGCAGGTGCGAGTTAGTGGTGACATAGACAACGTGATACGGGTATCGAACGAAAAAGGACTAGAAAGAAGGTAGATAGATGTATTTGGCTATGACACCTACCCTTCAGTTACCTTCAAAACCTTCAGTTACCCCGCGAACATGGCGCTTGCAATAGCGCCGAAATAACTCAATAAAAAAAGGTATATCATTCTAAATAAACTAAATTACTTTCCCTAAAACAGTCAAGTAACTTTTCACTTTACTTAGTTAATTCACTTTAATAGGGATGATGACTGGGTAAAAAAAATGCAATTCTATTTAGTCCGTCAGTCAGATAATAGAAAAATATTAGATACATATTTTTTTTTACTTCAATTTAACAAGAAATAGCTTAGATAACAGGCATTAAAGTTGAGGAGTGGGGGCACGCTACGTCACAGTTGAGTAGAAAACGTACTCTAACGTGACGTCATGCGAAATTTCAACTCCATGTAACGCCGTAATTTTATGATTACGAAAAAATAAAAAAATACGTGTTTAATATTTTTTAACACTCTACCTGACGGACAAACAAACAAAAATTAGTCATCATCCCTATTGCATGCAGGAAAATTTACATAATATTATATGCATAATATTTATCCGATATTTATCATGTATATAAAAAGCTAATATTTTTAAGCTACTAGTGGTTTTCTTTAATATTTATTCTTTAATACGATATATCAAAAATGTAAAATAAATGTTGGGTTTGATTTATTTAATATTTGTTATATTTTGTCAATTTCGCATTAACAATGCTATACTGAAAAATTAACTTAATGTTAAATGCTTAAAAATTCCACTTGGTCCACTTGGTCCCTGGCACCCCGAGATGAGAGCTGTCGCCCGGATTGCGAAAGGTAATCGGTTCGGATATCATTATAGGGTGTCAGGGACCAAGTGGATTTTTTACGCATTTTTCATTAAGATTATTTAATATATGTTGGTCTATTATCGCAATTACTAGAAAAGGGGCCGTCCATTAATGACGTGGTGTCTTTTCGGCATTTTTTAACTCCCCTTCTTCCTCTTGGTGATACATGGTAAGGTTTAAGACTACCATCCCCCTCCAACCAAATCACGTGTATTTTTAGTATCTATAAAAACACTTAATTTTTAACGCCGCTTTTCGGTTTAGTAATCACGCATTTAAGGGAAATAAATACACGTTATATATACATCTACACCCCCCTTGTGATATTTCATGATTTTTGATTGATCTCCTCCCCCCTTTCGAGCCTCACGTGATTAATGGACGGTCCATAAGTAAGTTTGTTACTTCGCGTCAATATTGCCAACATCATATTGAGTTGGTTAATTTTCTAGCTGAGACTCAAAACTCAATCAATCGATATATATCATGATATATAATAAGATACATATGCGTTGACATGATATTTATCATCGAACCCTGGGCACAGTGCAAACTCACCAGCCAGAAGACGGTGACCGCTTCGGCGCCAGCGGTGACGAGTTCCGCCCGGTCGAAGTCCAGCGGCACCAGCACGTGCGTGCCCCCCGCGCCCGCCGCCACCACCGCGCCCCCCGCCGCGCCCACCTCCGCGCCCACCTCGCAGATCGCCTCCTCCTCCAACCCCTGCACCTCTATCTTAAGCCCTGCCGGACCATCAGACGAACGAACGATCGCTTTATGTATACAAGGGCGTCGTCAACTCACGACACGAATTAATGTTGTTGAGGATAAGGAAAAAGAAAAATCTGCCGAATTATTCGGTTTCGGTCCCGAATATATTTACTCTCACCATTGAAACCTTGGCCCAGCCGTTCCCGAGTTAAGCGAGAAAAATGAACAGCAATTTATTTTTATATAACAGATAGATTTTAAAAACCAAACAACAAACCGTTTGTTTTCCACACGTATGAATACACGTATTCAGAGTCGCCATATATTGATAAATTTTAAAACTGTGTCTTGAAAGACTCATGTCTAATTTCGATCTCAAAATTAACTTTTCGTCTAGTAATGTGATATATCTCAAAATAAAGCTTATTTTTTACTTATTTCATATCGTGTAATTAAGTTTTAAAATAAAATCACGATAAAAATTGCAAGGCTGATAAATATTTTAAAAAGCTACCCCTATGCGATTCGGACCGTACAATAAGGGATTGCTACGTTCCGTTTCCGTTTCATGTCGAAAAATATTCTTTCGACATAAGGTTAAAAAGTGCACATTAATAATTACATATTCATTTATTTCCACATTTACGAGTCAAACCATAAAAAGCTTTTGTTGTAATACATCCATTTTTAAAGCTTGAAGCTTCATAGTTTTCTCGACTTTTGACAGCTCAAATTATTTACAAATTACGAATCTCCCTGGCCTGCAGATGAAAAGATGCTAAGACATTATTCTATTTTAGCAAAAACAAATTCTAATTATCAATAACGGTGGGTAAACGCGACCTTTAAAAAAAAAACATGTCGCAGGTCAATCAATGTACGAAAATTGGACATTATTTTTTGTAAAACCACACTTACCCCTGAATATCTGCTCTATCTCTTCTGTAGGTTCTTGTGTGAAATCTGTAACGTCAGACCGTTGATTCGTTGTATTTGTTGTAGGCTGTTCAGGTTCGGATTTTTCCTTTAACGGCTCTAACCCTGGCTCTGGCATGGGTTCTATAAAATAAATACACTATGTATCATTAATGTCCCTTCCCTATGGATGGAATAAAATCGAATAGGGAGGATGGTTTGAATAATCTCTCCATCAAGCAGAAGACAGCAAAAAATGGAGAAGTCTGCTGCAACGTTTCCATCGAAGCCACGATCTTCAGCACTGAGGGACCGACTTGAAGAGGAGGAGATAGTATGGGCAATCATCCACCACTCGAACTCTGTGCGGATTGGTGGGTTTTAACGACTGCAGATGCATGGGGACCAACGACTTAACGTGCCTTCCGAAGCACGGAGGAGTTCAAGATGTTAAATTTTTGGTCACCCATCCAATGACCGGCCACTGCGAAAGTTGCTTGACAACCGTATCGCAGACCGAGCATGCTAACCACAACTCCTATTTATGTACTTATGAGTTTTATTTTAATGTCCCTTGAGTCTAAAATACTCTTAAACGCTATGATGCACAAGTTCATAAACCAAAGAGTAAGATCATTCATAAACAGAGAGAAAAATAATATACCACAAATAAACATGACATGCGACAAACTTGACAGTGGCAGTGGATGATTATTTTATCGCAATTTAAGTTTATCGAATTTTCAGTTTCTTTTTGATACTAACATACAGTAAATACATCGGAATTGCTTAAGGGTTAGGCATAATGTGGTGATACTGTGCTCGCCGTGTGATATGTGGTCGCAAGACTATGCTAGCCGATATTCATAACAAGAAAGAATCATAATTAATGTCTAAACTTAAAGAAAAATTCACTTCGAATCTCGAAACAGAACAACATTTCATGTCGAGAATTTTTATTGGTAGGTAGGTGGAATTATGGTGGTATTGCGCTGTAGGTACGGTCGGCCAAGAAAGTGGTCTACCAGTTTTGACAACATTTCCCGTGTCTTTAAAGCATCGCTAAAGGCGAATCTTAGAATTGCATACAAACAATAAAAGAGATGCACAATGCTGACGTGTTGTCGTAGAGCACAAATGTTATTTTGACCTTTGCAGCCTATGCATTAGATAATAATTTGCAACAACAAATAGTCTTCACAATATTTCATAAATTTAAAATTTAAGTAGGTCACTTCAAAGTGGAAACTATTTTGTTACGAAAACTCTTTTACTGAAAAAGAATATATCACTTGACAATTCATGTCAAATATTTTCTCGGCATTTTCCGTAGGTATTTTCCTAATTAATTTACACTACAATGCTCCGAAATTTATCCATTAACGAAAGAGCACAAATAATCGCATTACACAATGATGGTTTGAATATTAGTGAGATTTCTAGAGAATTAAATGTGTCGGTAAGTATTATTATGTCTGACGTGAGTTTAATGTAAAATCTCAGACCAAGTCCGAGTGTAAAAAATTTTTTATTTTTTCTGTTCATATTTTATTTTTGATTATAGAGACAAGCTGTCCGTCTTTGGATAAGACGAGAAAGCGAGGAGGGGAATTTGAACGCTCGGAGTCGTAGCGGTCGTAGACCTGAAATATCAGATACTCAGCGAGTCTTCATGAGACGGAGTTATAAGGAATCTGGCTTTATACCAACGCGTTATTTTGCCGACATATTTGACGTGACTCTCCAAACCATTAGAAACCATTTACATTACATGGGCTTACATCACAGGCGTTATGCAAAGAAAATTTATATGACTGACGCTCATAGAATGGCCAGATTAAATTTCGCCACAAAATATTTGGATTTTGATTGGAGTAACACTGTTTTCTGTGACGAGAAAACTTTTAAATCCAGTCAACACGGGCGTCTACACCTTTGGCGATTCAATAAAACGCGATATATGCAAAATCATGTCGTGTCAAATAGAGAATCGGGTCGTATCTCGGTAAATTTGTTTGGATGGATGACTGCTGATGGTGTTGGAGACTTGACCTTTTTGCCACCACGAGCAACGGCATCAGATTATGTTGATGTTCTCCAAAATGCTATGTTGCCATCCGTCCGGAACGTTTATCCAGAAAATGAAATGCGTCAATTTAATTATTTACAGGATAACTGTCCCTTACATAAAGCAAGGGTAACACGTGCTTGGTTTGATGCACATCCGGAAATAAACTTGATACCATGGCCTGCAAAATCGCCAGATCTCAACCCTATTGAAAATATGTGGGGTCTTATGGTTCAGAGATGGTGTAACCGTAATGAACGAACAGCAGAAGCACTACAAGGGCACTGCAATGAGGTTTGGGAGGAAACACGTGGGTCTGATATCTGCTCAAGACTGGTGGGCTCGATGAGGGAACGTCTCCAAGCTGTTATAGAGGCAAATGGCGACTACACAAGATTTTAAGAATTATAATTTTATAAAAGAATTGTATATATTTTTTAACAACCAAAGAATTAGCATTTTCACTATCTCTTCTAGTTTTAGCCCTTGTCTCGCACTAAGCTATGGGTCGGCGCAATATGTTTTTCGTCGCTATTCATTTCTGTTATCCGTTATCTCAGTATATTCAGATATTTGTAGACTATAAGACTTTATTTACGATATTCTAACTCTAAAGTATTTAAAGATACAAACAGACAGACAGAAAAAAAAAATATTTTTGGCTTCTATTAGTCTTATGAAATCCGTCCATATATTTTTTTCCAAAATATCTTACAAATGTAACCTTGTTACATTTTTATTATAGGTATAGATAATTACTGTCAAAGGTTACGTCAAAATGATGAAGATAGCAATAATGACGTGTATTTGACGTGTCAAAAAATTAATACTACGGAAAATCAACCTTGTTGTTAGTTGACGTAACACGCGATATTCAACCTTAGGGTGGTAGACCACTTTCTTGGCCGACTGTACATACATCTGTAGATGCAGGCTAAGCCGCAATTTTGACGTCATTGTTTCGATTTGTAAGATGTCCATCCGTTACCCCGCAATAAGTATAACTGTGTCCATACATAAACAATGTTTTAGGACATAAAAGTAAAATTCCAATTTTCGTTTTATGATTATGAATGCATATTCTAATTGGGGTGTATGGATGTGCAATGTTGTATTATTTCTGTTACAAGTTGTATATTAAACTACTGTAAAAAAAGACAATAAGATACCATCGAAAATTATGTACTATATAACACTTACGACTCAAATAATGATTGACAATTTCATCCTGAACCGGTTCCTCTACTTCGACAGTCGGCGGAGGCAGATCTAGAGGCCCACGCCTCAGTAGCTGCAAGTTGCGCTTGCTCATAGGAGATGCGGCTTCGATTCTCGGCTTACGAGCGCTGGATTTCATCGGAGTCGCCGGTTTAACGTCGATAAGGAACTGGCAATGATATTGATCTATGTAAATAAAAACGAATCGCCGGAATTTTATGTACGCAGAACGACTGCATCAAATTAGATATTTTTGTCGTGTTTTTTATTTTCAGGACACGGTTTGTATATTAGAATAGAATAACATTATTTTTTTACAACAGACATCATATACACTACAAAGCACAAGAAACATACGACAAATAACAATGTGCAATGCTGTATTATCAAAAAATTGTAGGGAAAGAGTAACAATACCCGTGGGAAGCCGGAACGGACAACAACACATATATTTTTCAGGCCCCAATTTAAGTAGCTAAAGCAAATTTAAAACTAGTGAATATTAGTCAACATAGAAGTGGGCGGAGTGTAACGCCCACCGCTTTATCACGCGTTGCTGCATATAAAAATCATCATAGCACTAATTTCATATTTTCCCCGTGAGTAGAACTTATTTATTTAGTTACTAAATGCTGACATACAGACTAACAAAATACAATACACCAGCAAGTTAAATATAGCAAGAAACAAAAATAAAAAATGTAAACTAGGTAAAGATAAATTGCAATGAACATATCTGCCAAGTGCATGTCGGACTCGAGCACGATGGTTTCCTTATCTATGAATAAGCGCAAAAAAAAACAAATTTGTTGTTTGGGAGCCAGCATAAAATTTTATTTTATTTTTTTTTCCGAAATATTTGTTTTATGACTTTAAATTAAAATAAACACTTGCAAGTATTATTTCAAATAGAGTACCATACATCATACCCATTAATGGTGTAATACAACCTAACTATCACAATTCATGAAGCCTGGTGACAGACGGTCGGACAGCAGAATCTTAGTAAATAGAACCCGAAAAAAAAACGTCGCACCTCTATTCCTGTACTTGTTCGCATCGTGAGCATAAAGCCTAGTTCGCATTATGCTAGTATTTTAGCGAGTAACTAAGTAACTAAACGTATCTGAACAACAAAAATGTAGTCGAGTAGCTTAGTAAGTAAGTAAGTCGAGTCGATCCATTTTATCCGTACTTACTGAATCTCCAGCTAAACGAGGCCGAACCTGACAATTTTGTCGAGTTCATTAGTTGCCTAAAAATGACGTTTCGCTGGAGCGAATAAACAACTTTAAAATTCGTTTCCGATTTTTTTGGAAAATGAATGCTTATGGAATATTAAGTCCAATTAGTAGCTCCTAGTTTATCTCTTCTGTCGATCCATTTCCACATCCATAACTTCTTTTTATTAATAACATGAATTTCCTCATACACCTCTTCTAAAACTGCCGTTATAATGAGCTTAATCAGTTTATTTACTTTATTCCGTTGTAGGCTGTTCATCTTGCAAAACACAACTCACTTGTGAACTGAACTCGAAGCAAGTACTTACAAGTTTTGGGCAGTAGAGATTATTTTAGCTACTAAACTACTCACTACTAGACTTATGGTCAGTTTCACAATCGTCCATTAAGGTTTAATGACGCCTTTAAGCTCTAATAAATGAAAATTCGTATGGGTAATGTCGCTTTAAACTAATGATAAAATTAATGGGCGTTTGTGCAATCGGCTGTAAAATACTAGCTTAATGCGAACTAGGCTTAACATACATCAGTTTCGTCGAGCGCTCGGCCCTCGTGCACGCTCCTGAGCAGCCACAGCGGCGACAGCACCGGCGCGTGCGGCAGCCGTGTACGGGCGACCACCGCGGCCGCGTGACACCCCGCCACGCAGTGGGTCACGCGCTCGTGCGGGCAGTCGTACCGCACGCCGCCGCCGCGGGACACGCACGCGGCCGCCCGCTCGCGGTACACGCCCTCCAACCCGCACACCCATATCTGTTTGTAGATTCTCAATGACGGTAACTGTATTTCCCTCTCACCAGATGGCGTGATAGTCGCGAGAGAAACAGTAAACAAACTTACAATGGAGTCTTAGTTTGTTCACTATGAGATTGTAGTTAAATAATACATAAATATAACATTTCATTAGAAATAATATAAATATCATTTATTTTTTTAACGCAAGAGAAGTGCGACTTTAATCCTTAATAACGAATTAACGAATGCGAATGGGAACTCGCTCCTCCCCACGGGTTCGGGGAAATATCGAGGAAACTTTCATCTCGTTCAATTATGCATTACTTCTTTTTAGTTCCGGTTTTTGAAGCACTAACATTCATTGACCATTCATTCATAACGGCTTTAATAAATTATGAATGAAGTATACCAAAATAAGCGAAAAATTCATTTATTTCAAAGGAAACGCACGTAGTTCACCGACAAAATATGATATATTGAAGACCTCACGCTACACTAGCGCCTCTAGTTGCAAATGAGGAAGAATTAAAAAAAAAACATTAGTTCCCAAAATCAAACTAGATGTCGCTACGATACGTACGGGAACCGGAAAGGTTGACATGGAGAAATCAAGAAAGTACCATAGCGACATCTAGTTTGATTTCAGGAACTAATGTTTCTTTTTTTAATACTTCCTTATCGTAAATAAGTATAGATCGTCAACGCTGACAAATATGTCATTGCGATACTGACTTCACTTATGCCACAAAACGTTATTACCAATTCGAGGTCGATTTGGATTCTTACAGAATCGCAGGGCTGTACTCGTGTTTATTGAAATGTGACGTCACGTATTTCATATAACTTTTTGGAGAAAAATAAATCTGATAGTGGCTTAATATGAACATATGAACGTTTTTAAATGCTTTTCCCTAAACAGTCAGGAAACCAATCATCATGTGATAACACGGTTAGTTTTTAATTTGTTGATGCATGCACTATAAAGGTAAGTAAGGTTTGAGCAAACAGTGGAATCATTCTGTTATGTTCCTTTCTATGGGTAGCAGAATAGTTACAGGGGCACAAAGCAGTCCACCCTACCATTCCCTATTATTAAAAATAATTTCCTTAAACACTGTATAAGTACGACTACATATTGCATATTAGTAAAGCTTTAAATAGTTAATTATAATTAAATAAAAACTCAAGGGATATATGAGGTATTTCAATACAAGATGATAAGTGACCCGACTGAAGTATACTTACACAAAATCCATCAAATATTGGTCCTGCCTTTTTAATGTCGCTCATATCGAAATTTTCAAATGCAGCCAGTACATCCTTGTCCATACTTGTATCACTTTTTTTTGAAGACATTTCTTGCGATAACTGAAAAGAAAACTATAACTAAGCATACACATAGGTTAACCACAAAATAACAAAATTCAGCATTCTGTTTACACTTTAATTGACACAGTATTAAAGCTTCAAATCTATTGAATAAAGACAGTAATGGACTCCTGAAACAGCGTCTGACAAAAAAAAAATGTCAGATTTCTCCACTTGATTTTAAACCTTAATGCATTGTTGGTAGAGTTCAAAATCGATTGAGGAAATGTGACATTTTTTGGTATCCTGACCGTCAGCCGTTTCTGTTTCTTACCTTCATTTTTCCTGACATTGTGGACACATCCGTAGACCTAGTTTCATCAACAAAATTGCTGGGAGGTCTCAGATTTGTGATACGTGAAAAATTTAAACCTGCCAATACAAAATACATATGAAATCTACAATAATAAAAGCGATAAGTATACGGTATGATATTATGCTTTTATTTAACGTCAGTAAAATTTTTATTGTCCATATATTATAATTGTTACAAAGCAGGTGTGAATGTGAAGCGTTACGCTAAACACTGTAACTGCTTCTACCGCGTTTGGCTATCAGATGGCAGAACTGTACATCACGACGTCATACATTTCGGTAAGCGTTTTCTTTGCGGGATTGCACAATTTTGCGCAGGGGTTCATAATTTGAACTTTAGCATGTTTTGAATTTATATTCGTCACATAACTGAAAGCCTCAATAACAGAACTCCTGTTGTATCTTTGTGCCTAGATATGAGCAAAGCTTTTGATTTCGTAAGTCACTCTAAACTTTTGCACAAGCTATGCAATTGTGGTGTTAGAGGAAATGCTCTTGAATGGATAAGATGTTTCTTAAACAACAGATTACAGGCTACCGAGGTGAGTAAAATTGTAAAGAAATATAATATACATATAAAACAGTCATATCAATCTGATTTTAGAATAAATAATACCGGTGTTCCTCAAGGAAGTATACTTGGGCCACTACTTTTTCTGGTATACGTAAACGATTTGCCGCGTAGCACAAACAATAAATGCATAATGTTCGCAGATGACACAACAAGTGTTATTAAATGTGATAATACTAATAATGACACATTTGAATGTAAAATAACCTCAGCACTATCAGACGTTACTAAGTGATTGGATTCAAATGATTTAAAGTTGAATATAGGTAAAACACGCTTAATTCGGTTTAGATCATACAATTCAAACCCTATTCCTTTAAAAATTAATTTCGGAAATAACGTAATAGAAGAAGTAGATTCAATACGTTTTCTTGGAATCATTATTGACAAACATCTTAATTGGAAGCAGCATATTGACCATGTATGTGGAAAACTTAACCGGTTTGTATTCGCCATAAAGAAACTGACAAACAGTTTCTGTTGAAGCTGCCTTAACAGCATATCATGGTTATGTGTCGTCGGTTTTAAGCTACGGCCTGATACTTTGGGGAGCCTCTGTAGATCTAAAGAGTTTTTAAAATTCAAAAGAAGTGTGTTCGTGTTATGTGTAATGCTCGGTTCGATGATAGCTGTAAGCCACTTTTCAAAAAGCTTAATATTTTGCCTCTACCTTGTATGTACATAAAAAATATCTGTGTATTTGTTCACTCTCATTCCTATTACTGGAGTAAATGTGTGGACATTATTCCGAGACAAACTAGACGAAAATATAGAAAACTGTTGTATCAGCCTCCTTGTCTTAAAAACATCTATAAAAACAATATTTACAATATGTGCATAATTATATATAACAATTTGCCAGATGACATGAAACTGTTAAACATGAATCAATTTAAATTAAAACTGACAAAGTGGCTTCTAGAACACTGCTTTTATAGCGGTAAAGACTTTTTAGCTTTAGAAAAAAATCCATGACATAATGATAATATATAATAATAATTTGTAATTTTATGAGATGTTTGATATATATCGTAATATGATAATAAGAAATGTAATAAGTTAATAATATAATAATAATATTTGCACGCCAGTCCGCAGGCAGAATATTGTACTTGTCTGATTATTTGTGACCTCAATGACTTGTGTTCTGGCAAATAAAGATCTTATCTTATCTTATCTAATCTCAATACTTGGCATATTTTCAGATGATTGAGACCACAATCTTTTTTAAGGTAAAGGGTCTAACTCTCTAATTTTAAAATTTATCGCAGTCCCTTCAATTTGACATTTTAAAGATATTTACGAACGTCACGCTACAACTATTTGACATGTGATAGCGATTGCTACTGCGACGTCTTTTTGAAACATATGGAATGATCGTTATCATTAATTAAATGTTAATTTGAATTGTCTAAGTCAAGCGTTAGTTGCAAATATTTTTGAAAGGTATTGTAAAAAAGTAAAACCATTTCTAACAGCAATATTTTTTAGATATAGATTTAGATATGTTCTTATTATGTTTCTGGTCGTTCAAATTATCAGTCGTTCCAAAAGCAATTGAAAAGTTATATAATAGGGAAAATACACATTTTCTGTAAATTTTACATAGACTTTATTCTAAGGCAATAATGATCGCAATAATATATATTTAACCCTTTTTTAAACCTATTCCATATTACAGAAATAATTATATACCCTTTGAAAGGATTGGTGATTGAAATTAAATAATGTACCATAGGTTCTGCCCCTGTAAGCAACTTTTGCAAAGACCAATCATGTGATAGGAAGCTACATTCAACCATTAGACATGGCTGTATATGTAGTCATTAACATACACATATCCACTGACTCTGCATAGTGGCCCCAAGTGTTTCTTTTCCATAGAAAACCAGTGAGAGTAATAGTTTGGTTATAATGATGATATCTTTCTTCAATGGATTTAGACAAAAATAAATATATAAGATATTCTCAATCTCTAAAAGAAAAGTCTACTAACTCATGTCTGGTAAGCGATGTTCAGCCAGTGGGGAGGAGGTGGATGCTCCGGCGACTCTGTACTGAGCTAGAGGCAAGGCTACGCCTTTCATAGCCGAATCTTTTACCCACGCGGGCAGAACACAAGCCTTGCCGTACTCTAATGCTGCTTTGTACTTCTCACTGCCTACCCCTTCTCTGTTACCAAATATGATGAAACATACGCATTAATATCTTAACGAAAGAAGATGATCCTTTATTGTTTCCATGTATAGTAGTCTTGTGTAGTTCGCGAAAGAACTGCTCACACAGAAGAAATATGCGAACTAGTTTCCACATTTCTCGTGCCGTAATTCGGAGCAGAATGGGTAAAGGTGACCGAACTAATGTAGTCTTATGAAAAATATAAAATACTTTAATCACTGCTTAAACAATAATCCTAGTTATTTTTGTTGTTTTCTCTTTCATATGTCTATTTATGTCATTTTGTATGTCCCAAATTTTGATGTTAATTTACAGTGTTCAATAATCTAATAGTAGCCGGAGCAGAATTAAAACGAGAGAAGAGAGAACAAACTGCTTTAAAATAATTCAATATAAGGCAAACTGTTCACTCGTTTTAAAAGTACTCCTGCAGCAAACAATGAAGAGCTTGGGATCTACCCGAACTAACGAATTAAAGGAGCGCACTAGTTCGAACGATCTCAGTGGCGAACTATTACGTCAAAGACTAATGTATAGTGTAATCACCAAACAAAGAAATTTTGAACTTTCTATTTTTTTACAAATTTATTAGTTAAGAAATAAAGTTTGAAAGATCACTTTGTCGGCACATCTGCTCTGAAAAATAATATTTTTAATTTTAGTATTGCATTTTCAATTCAATTTTCCACATTTTTTGCAGTTTTTAATAATTATTTCCTCATAAAAACAAAACAACATTAAAAAATATTTCATCATCATCATCACTTCAGCCGAGAGACGCCCACTGCTGGGCATAGGCCATTAAAAAATATTTACATAGTCATTATTCTAAAGCAGTAGTGTTTGTAATAAAATATATTTAACCCTTTTTTGGAGAAGAACATAATCCTTATTATCAAAATTAATTTAAATACCAACTCACTTTGTCAAAACAACAATATCCGTTGTTTCACTTTGAAATGCCCCTGAAAATGTGCCACCATTCTCATTGACAAGTTTCATCACCATCTGCTTGTCACGTTTGGGTATCCCTGAAGTGGTCACTTGTAAATTGGCAAAGACAGGCAACTTGTGACCACAGAAGTCCGGCGAGGAGCCATTGACATTCAAATGCAATGATTTTTCCCATACTGCATCCACCCAACTCTCCGACATTACTGGTATGCCTTTTTCAACTGATTTCTATAAAATATTGAAATAAATACATATTAAAACATTGACTTAGTAGGCTTCCACTAAATAATTTGATACTTTACTTACAATATACTTATCAGACAGGACTGTGTCGGACACTAGATGAGTTGTGTCATCTGTTAAAACTGTGCTATACAATCCGCCCATCCGTTGCACCTTTTTCCTTATATTGTCCTTAAATATATTGAAAGAATATCAATATGATAAAAAAGTATTTCATAGTATTTATACATTAAGTAGAGTAAAACATGTAAAACAAAACTTCTTACATAATATTTCAAAAAAAAAAAACTTAAATATTACTTTATTGTTACCATTATCAGATTTATTTTATCAATAAATTAATTGACATAGATTTAGTATGGAACTTTTGTTTAATGACCTGTTTGTCAAAATGGGAATATTTATGTATTTATTTAACACTTTTGTCTGATAGATATTAGAAAGATATAAAGTTGAAAAGGAAACATAAAAACTGAGTTGAAACTATTGCTATAGTAATGAACAAGATTTATTTTAGACATTTTTATTGACCTTGTAAATTAGTCATAGTAGCAAATTTATATTTATCTTGAATTAACACTTCATTAAAGCCAAAATTCTTTCTTTGCCACCCTTGAGTGAGAGAACAGAACATAATTTAGTTAATATCAAGTATTTTTTTATATATTACTATAATCATAATAGTATCTTCAAAATATATTAAAACCTTTTGAATTAGAAATTCAGGACTCCTCATAGTGATTTATATCTTAATTATAGCTTAAAATGGGTACAGGTATTTAAAAAAATATCATACTTTCTTAGGTTTTGTGAATCCACTAGCAGTGATAACCAGACCTCTCATAGCAACAGTATATACTGGTTCCGGACCTGACGGTATAGGGACACCTTCAGTCAGGCAGCATGACAAACAGCGTGGCCCAACAATTCTGCAATATGTGTGAAAAAAAAAAATTGTGCTTAGTGATTTTATTATTTTTTATTCATGGTTTGGTCATTGCAATTAAGTTTTTATATAATAATTACTTACAAACATTTGGTAGTTCTCAATCGTTCGTAGAGTTCTCCTTCAAAATCTTGTAATACAAATACATCCCTTTTAGTTAAACCACTGAAATTTTCCCAGCTACTTTCGTTTACCCATTGTGCTTGAAGTCCACCCCCACGATGCTGTTCACAAACCTAATAAAAAGCGACAGATAAAAAAAACAATGATACAAATTATGAATAAATTATTACTATAAAGCTCTCTCTAAAAAAATTGGCAGCTTCACTGAAACAAAAACTAATTCAAATTTACATACGATAAAAGCTAGTTGCATTTCTTCTGGGCATTCATTTTCATTTTGATAATGCTTTGGAATCACAAACGTTACTTTTATTTCCTCAGTCATATTGATACAAACAGCATAATTAGCGACAATTAAATACAAATTGAATATCCGCTCTTTCTGAAAGAATGTTTACAAAATTTAATGACAATGAATGACATGACATGACACTTCATTGCTTTTTAATTTCAAAGTTACAGGAAACAAAGAATATAGACTCATACAGCCACGTGCCGAAATTAGTTTTATTAAACCAATTACGTGCACGATTCTTACTAAAACAACGTAATTTTAACTTGCTCTCTTAAATAACAGTTTAACTGCCATTGTAATTTAAAATTTATACATAAAATTTACATTGGATCCAGTGTTTGTATTATGCAGTGATTTATAGAGAATTAAAACCTACTGATATCACTTGTTTATATTATAGATGTCAGTTGTGTTATTGGTGTTTTGATTCATTAAACTACGACGACACGTTTAGCCTGGCCGCTGACATCAGCTTGCTATCCTCGTCGCACTCCTGCGTTCCGAGTTGTCCTTATTGTATTCCTATGTATCGTGTTATCCTTATCGAACTCCTGCGCAACGCGCTATCACTGTCTTGTATCCAACGGTGGATTCTAACTATACGAATTTTAGACACTATTTCTTTTAAGTAATCGAGGTTTATCGTAAGTTACCAGGATTAAACTGTGAGCAGCGTTCCAATGGTTAGTTGGACAAAAGTTTAAATTGTAACTAACAGTAAGTTTTGCCAAAAATACGTACCTGCTGTTAGTTACAATTTAAACTTTTGCATTAAATTGTAACTAACAGTAGGTACGTATATCAATACGTACCTACTGTTAGTTACAATTTAAACTTTTGCCCAACTACCCATTGGAACGCTGCTCACAGTTTAATCCTGGTAACTTACGATAAACTTCGATTACTTAAAAGAAATAGTGTCTAAAATTCGTATAGTTAGAATATTATAAATTATTATTTATTATAAACAAAGATGAACCCTATGCCCTCCGAGTAAAATAAGCAGTGGATCATACATAACCTAACTTTCTAATGATTTTTCATTATTCTTGGAGATTTTAACGTAAGCAGTGCTGATTGGGTGCCGGATACCAATGATAATATGGATCAGAATAAACAGGTAGATGCTGTATACACCGACTTCTCAAAGTCTTTTGATAAAATTTCTCATAACTAGCTAGGATTGGGCAAAAACTATCAATGATCAACTTTTAATTTTATTTACCCTATCTATACTTCGCAAAAGCTATTGGAATTTTACAAAACTATAAATGTTTACAAGCTGCTATTTACTTTGTAACCCACGTTGTTCTTTTTGTATTAAGTAATTATTGGTACTCGTTGTCTACAATTACCATATATTATAATGTCTTTTATATTGAAATTTTGTTTAATAACTGTTTGTGCCAGAATAAAGAGAAAAAAATCATGAAACAAAAAATGTAACGCAAGCTGGCACCAATTATCGGGTAGGTATTTGAGGCAAACTGAAAAGTTGTCCCATACCTTTCCTTTTAAACCCCAACACAGAATTGCAGACCTAGCTGGTAAGTAATGGGCCTAAATTAATGTCGAATCCCGAATGACAAGTTTTCAGTTAGTCTCAAACACCTACTCAAAAATTGGTGGCAGCTCTCGGGTTATTATGGATTTTATTGGTTTATCTATGATGACAAAAATATTACAGTTTTCTTGCATGTTACCGATCCCTTTGTTTTTCATTATATAATATCAACAACAAAAAAGCGATTTGTCATTATCCATATTTTAAATCACGTAACGCAACCGCTATCAGATAATCACCGATATCAAAACTGTCTATTTTTGGCAACTAGTTATTTCTACAACGCTATATAGTCAAAGCGAATTTTACTCTTATTTCAACGCTATAAAACTCAATTTTGGTTGATCACTCCGAAAGCCGAACTACGTGGACCGTACAAACATATACCTATTTCATTCACATGTATACTGACATCCTGTTGTTGTTTCATTCACCCATAGCAAGTTGCTTTGTTTATGATGATATTATTTAAACGCTTTACATTAGGTGTTACGGTTATTAAAATTGCATTACATGACCGTCAATGTAAAGTGTTGGTCTCATAAAGATGTCTACGTATCGCTGCGAACTGTGATCGCCGCTTCTTGATGATCGAGGTTATTGTAAGGGAAGCCGGTCAAACATCTACCTTAACTGATTTACTTAAGAGTGAATTCAGCTTTACTTTAAATCGTTGTGGAAAATAGTTATTGTATCACTGAATCACGAGTGATCGCGGTTTAGGCAAATCACTAGTTGAATAACTGTCTATCGCGAATAACATCCATCACTACAACAAAAAGTTTAGCCAACTTTAACTCTTTTTTTTCCTGTTTTTGGATGAAGCAGGAATAGCTATACGGGATAAAACATATAGAATAAAAACAAAAATAATAACAATTTACTATTTAATGTTGAAATTATAGTATCTTTAATGTAGATTAATAAATTATCGCTTTTGAATAGTTCCTATCGTTTTGTATTTATGCATACAATCTGAAAATTGTGTCTATTTCATTATGATAACCAAAAGGTTCAAAAGACATTACACAAAGTAACTCAAACAAAACCTTGTAAAAAGGATATGTTGGTTTAGTTTCACATAGATTATTACTATAGATAGATTTAAAATTAATGCTGTTATAAATGTCATACTAATTTAAGACAATGAAGAGATACTAACCAGACGTTACAGTTGGTTTTTTAACTTAAAATATGTTCATAGTTTATATATGACCCAACATCAAAATATGACTAGATGGATCATCACCTCTATGACTTAACTATAGAAAATTGCCCTATTAAATATATATATTAATATTATAATTATTTTCTCCTTCTTGTTTTAACAACTGTCCAGCCTGGTTCCACATCCTCATCCATAGGCTCAGACTCTTGATTATTACTAGATGATGCTGTGGCTCCATCCTTCGATTCATCTTCGGGACCATCTTCTTCACCACTGCTACTCGTAGTGTCATCATCAGGATTTCCATGACACTGGAATTCAATTAGAGATTACTATCATTATATGGCCTGTGGGAGCTACTCATTAACGTTAGTTAGATCAGAGCTTCATAATCTTTACTAATAATAAAGGTGAAGAGTTAGTTTGTTTATTTAAACTCACTAATCTCAGCAACTATGAATTGAATTTTTTTTTGTGTTGAAGTGTCCATTTATCAAGGAAGGCTATATATGTAATATCACGCCGTAACTAATAGGAGTGTAGCAGCAATGGAGAATGTTATTCAAACGAGTACAATAGTTATCACTAATATTAAATGCATATGTTATATTGGTTAAGTGTACTAAAATGTTACGTATAGCTGATGCTACTGATCACTGTATGATGTAACTGTACTTTTAAAACGGGATTTTGGTTTTTGTTCTGTTTGTAGTCATAATTTTATTCCAATTTTTATCAAATTTCAATTTTCCAATAACATTATTTAACGGGGAATTATTAATAGGGTGGAAAAATAAAATGTTACATTTAGAGGACGCTACTCATCACAGATTATGCTACTGTTATTTAAAACAGGAATATGATTTTTTAAATGTTTGACGTCTTATTGTTTTTCCGATTTTTATCAAACAAAGCGGCTTCCATTTTCAAATTTTGGGGTTTTTAGGGTTCCATAGTCAACTAGGAACCTTATGTCATGGTCATGTCTGTCTGTCCGTCAGTCCGCGGTTTAGCTAAAAAACGATATTAGAAAAGTGTAATTTAGCATAAGTATACACGTTACTCACGCCGAGAAAGAGGTAAAATAAAATCCCTCCTCCCCTACATGTAAAGTGGGGGATGAACATTTTTTTTTATCTTCCATGGGGTAGAGTATTCTTGGATAGGTCATTTAAAAATAGTAGGAGTGTAGGAACACTCCTACAACATGTTTTTGTGATTTATTTAACAGTTCGTGTACTATTTAGCTTCAGTGCCAATTTTCATTAGAGTCAAATGTTATGTTGGTGTTAGAGGAGGGCGGGGGCGTCTACCAACTAAACGGTTATTGTACGAAACTCAAACGTCACAACAGTAGTATTTATAGTATAACAGATTTAATAGGACAACTATCACACTTAAGTAAGCATTACAAGTTAACAAGTAACAGTTGGCCAAAAATATTTGATTCGAAAATTTCAAACAACTCCTTTGAAAATAACAAACATGTTTTGAGTTTTTTATTTTGATATTTAACTGAGGAGCGTTAATTTTTTTTGCGAAAAATGTACTAAACAGCCAATAATCATTTATGAATGAACACTTGAAATAAGCAACTATTAGTAGGAAATAGTTTTATCTAAAATTCAAAGTATCAGAGTTGTACAAATTGAAAGAAATGGAAGAATATCCATTGATAAAATTTAATGTAGCACCACACACTATAATCTTTGAAATTGAGATAACGATAACAATAACAAGCTAACTGTCAAGTTGCTATAAGGATCCATTGTAGAATCTTGCACAAGTAAAGCATCAGGCTATTTTAAGGTCTTAAAATGAAAACCTTTTTATTCCAGAAAACATATTTGGAGTTGTAAGCAACTTACTTGGGGAGGAACTGATTCATGTATTGGTTGACTGAGCCACTTCTGACATTTTGGCATTGCTTCAAGTCTAGTTCTTAGTTCATCATGTTTGCCTTCTTTCAGTAAGCTTAAGAACATTAACAGTAGAGAGGCTACTTCTGTAACAATATTTGTTTTTTCCTTACCAATTTTATTTAATTTGATAATTAAAACCCATAGAGAAACATAAACCTATGATGCATACAGTAACCAATGGGTTAATAAATTACATTTTTGAACTACTGTACCAAAAGATCAAATTATAGAAATTTAATTATAAAATACTCTTTATAGTTTTTTCAACTTTTCATTCATTAAAATGTTAAGTTTAAATCAATTTGAATAAATTTAACCTTTGTCACAGCCTTATTATGTGTTAATGTAATGTGAGGATTCATGTAATTATACTGTATTAGTAAAATAAAAACGAATTATGAACCTTTAGGTGAATTGTCATGGCAGACTGTATCAAACTCTTCATCCATTAAATCCTCTATTACTTCAGTCAGTTCTAATGTATCCACTATATTCTCAACACAGTATCTTGCTATATATACTGACATCAGCTGAGCTGTCTGAAATATAAAACCATAATTATTTAAAAAATGCATAGAAAATATCACCAGTCAAAAGTCACCAGACCAGGAAATTGGTCCTATTTAAAAATATATTTAGCATTGTAGATGCATAATTGATCAAATATGACAATAATAGAATACACAAGCAACTTCTTAGTTGAGGTGCTGTCTCAAATGCTAATTTACATTAGTAACTATAAATATTAGCAATGGGCAGCTCTGAATTACTATATACAAAACTTTGCAACAATAAAGGAAAAAAACAATATTGATTATTTTTAGTACCTTTTCACCGCCTGGAGCACCCATGCCTTGTTCAACAGCAAGTTGCAAGGCTGTCCAATTATTTAGAATTAAATCTACAATTGGTTTAAAGTCGTCGTAAAGCATTTTTATATATATTTATGAATATTTCATCTAGATTTTACAATTAAACTTGCGTTATTCAATCCCTTTAATAACAAAACTGCCAAAACGTAAAATATAACCTTTTCCCCACTTTTCCCATTACCTACATTCACAGACCACTATATAGTTTGTGATATATATTAAACTAGTCAGGGAGCCTCACAGAACAATAGCCTACATTGTCTTTTATATTTTTTTGAGCTGAATATAAGGCAAAGGGAATAGGGATCAGGGTGACCATTTAAAAAATGGTTAATCTAATCCCGTCTAATGTGCCAACAATATGCCATCATATTATTGCGTCCGTAGAGTAGGTTACAGTGCGACACAAAAAACTAGAAAATAAATAAGGGCGCCCTCTGTCATGTCAATTTTCATGGAAATCTATAGTCACACAGTTGTATAAAAACTCTGGTGATCTAAGAAAAATACGTTTATGAGGAACTAAAATCCTCATAAACGTTTTAAATTTGGTAGAGTTAAATTTGGATGACATGAGAATCGTGCCAAAATTATTTAATCCTGCTTCTTTAGGTTTTTTTAAGATGAAAACGTTTTATTGTAGTAGTTATTAAATCTTTTAAGGTAGTCAAATACTCATAAATTTGTTTATTAGATAGCTTAAAAGAAAACGGTTAAGTATAGCCGCTGGTATTTAAGTGGATATGTAGCAAATTAGCCGTTAGTCTTAAGAATAACATGATTGTTGATGTTTTGTCACAAAGTTTATCATAAAATGAACCTTATTTAACTTCTGTCTAATGCTATAATGAATGGAGTACAGTGACATCTAGTTTGATTTCAAGAACTATTTTTTTTTAATATTTCATTATTGGTTTTAAACTTTACAACTTTGTTTTAACGTTTCTAATTAAGTAAAAAAAATTGACAGTTTTGTATAACCTGGTATGCTGTCGACTGTACTAACCATATGAATGAGGAAGTATTTAAAAAAAATAAAGAAACTACAAAAAGAACAATGGTCAAAATGGACTACGAAAAAAAGTTCTTGTACCAAGATGGAACTATCACCAAAATGCTGTATAAGTCGAATGTAATTATTATATACCAACAATTTATTTTTAAAAGCTGGGAAAAGAAAGATAATCCTCTCTAAAATATGTCTTTATTTTTTAAAACGCAGTTTAAATTATGTTATTTTTGAACGCATCTTATTAATAATGTCATTCCTAGAGAAGTCCCTTTCTTTTTAAAGAACAAGATCGATTTTATACCTGACTAATCGAATTTGATACAAATTCTTATATTATTTACTAACCATATAAATCCGTGAAAATTATAAAACTTAGATTAGATTACTAATATAATTAGATGTTACTTAAGGGAAAATAGTTTATTTATAATGAAATTAAAAACAAATGATTATTGATAAGAATCGATTCGATTGCGACCTCCCTTTTTTAGACAAGTATGTGTAGACGTGTTTCTACGCAGACCGTTTTGTAACTTTTCAGCTACTACTTCAGCATGAGTTCTACACAATTTGATCATATATTAAACTTAGTCATACTTTATATATATAAAAAAACAATATACGCTATTTAGAACTAGTGTAAGCGCAAAACAGCGGTTAGCTATGCTGTAAACTTAAAATTTTTAGTAACGGGAAATGCATATGATGACTTAAAGTATAAATACTCAATAAGTTAATTGTTTCCATAGATAATTTTAAATAACTTTACATAATTAAGTTAGTCTAACCATGGACCCTGTCGGGAACAACAATAATAGAAAGGAGGAGCATTAGTTTTTATTATTGTTATTTATAAAAAATTAACAATTTCGCTAAAATCATTGATATCAGAACCCCTGCTATCAAATATTGTACCAGACACATGCAGGGCTATTTAGAAATGTTTAAAACATTATATCATATACATATAAAAAGTAAAATTAATAATATTAAATTACATTTACATTTAATAATAGATGGCGCTAGTTGCCATGATAACATTGAGCTCCGATATAATAAATGAGTAAAAATATTCAAAGTGGAAAAAGTGTGTGCTACGAGAATTAAGTGCGATACTTACTGCCTAAATATTGTGAGAAATTATTATCTTTCGAAAAAGAATCCGGATAGTGCCAAAAAAGTCGAAGATAATATTTCTAGAATTACAAATTTCTAAGAACAGTGACTTAAAGTGTTAAAGTGAAAAATACTAAAAATAAACCAGTGATAAAACTTATAATAAACAGACATTCGTATATAATTAGCACTAAGTACAAAAATATTTAAATTTACCAATCCTTTTTACCGTTACACAAATTTTAAAAATGGACTATTTCTCTGAGTGATAGATCATTCTCCATAAAATAATCAGTGAATTAAAACTTGTGAAGCAAAAATTTTGATATTAACAATTTCAATTGACTATTTTCTTTAAAATTCATTGATACACACTCGTTGGCAAAATCGATGGCGAGTAGCGACATCTAGTGATGAATGGCAGAACTAATATACTACTGATACTTATTAACCTAAAGGTATTAACAGAAACTAACGCCACCTGGCGCACTGACAATATACTTCTTAGCACGCTTAAAGCCACCAGTGCCATCTAACGGTACGTGCTACAGTATGGAACATTCGCAATATTGAAACAGACTTAATTATTTGGCTTAACTGTTAATGACTCGGTGGTGTGTTGGATAATACGTCCTCGCAACACATCAAGAAAACAGAGTTCGAACCTGCGTGAAGAAGAAGGGATTTTTTTTAAGAACAATTTTCCTATTACATTTGTTTAGATTTCTTACGACATTAATAAATTAATTTAATTACCGACAAGAAAAAATAATAGAAATATGGAAAAGATGGACACAGACAACGTGACTTTTCGTTCACGGCAACGCGCAAACTCATTAGGAAATATAAGTAATACATCAATGTTCGAACCGACTAGACTATGTCATTCTCAAATATATCTCGATCACAGCTCCCCACACTTAGAAATGCAAGCAAGAATAGAAAAATTAGAAAATGAATTACTCTCGGCTAACAATGAAATAGAGGAATTGCTATTAGAAAACAAAACGCTTAAAAAGGAATTAGAGAAATCAAATAAGATTAATCAATTGTATAAAAAAATCGAGTTTAATGAAGGAGTTGCAACTCCGACATCTAACAGAAAAAGGAAAATTCCTAAAATGTCATTAATAACAACTACTTCTCAAGAAATTCAAGACAGAATACCTAATAAAGCAATGAATTACAACACACAAGTAGAAATAATAGCCGAACTTAATAAGAAAAACTCTCAACTAACTACACTTCTAGAAGAAGAAAAGGAAAAAAACACAATTTTAAATGAAAACAGATCAACAGTAGGACAGAATAATAAAAATTTCAAATCCAAAAAATCATATTCAAGGGGGTTAATAAAAACAAAAGGTGCAAAGCATAATAATATAAATAAACTAAACTTACAGAAAATTAGACAACTTAACAAAGCAAAAAAAGGTCTACAAAATCGATTAAAAATTATGGTTTCTAGAGAAAACAGAGTAAAACTGCAAATCCATAAGAAGAAACAGCTGAATGACATAAACACAGAGACAACGGCCACATACACTCACCATGGTAATAATTACATAGAAAAGCGGCGAGATAATAAAGTAATAATACTTTCCGATGACATTGGAAGAGGATTGTCCCTAAAACTGACAAATAGGACTAAATCTAATATAAAACTGATTAATTACTGCAAACCAGGAGCACATTATGACGCAGTATTGGATAACTTCGAAGAGAAAATAAAATGCCTGGAAAATGAAGATTTAGTTGTAATATTAATTAGCAAATATAATGTGAAAAGCAAAAGCACTTCTCAAAAAACATATTTGGAATATTTAGATAGTATAATACGAAATCCGCAACGTAAATTTAAATTAATTATAAGTGGAATTTCTTATAATGGCATAAATGATTATAATATATATAAGTTAAATGAGAAAATATCACAATTAGCTAGTGTTACTGAGAATGTGAAATATTTAGAATTAAATCTACGGAAAAATCATTTATCTAATAATAGTACTCTTTCTTTAAAGACATTTATAGCTGAGACTCTATTAACATATTTAAATAATGGATATCAGTCATCTTCGAACCTCGTATTTATTAAATATACACATGAGAGTGTAGAGTCTCAGTTAAATGTTTCTAATTTTCTAACAAATCAGCAACCACTTCCGAAACGCTGATACTTCATGCAAATGTTCAAAGCATACACAACAAATTTTTGGATATTGAGTACTTACTAGAGAAAGAAAAATGTGACGTATTGTGTCTTACTGAAACATGGGCCAAGGACTATCAAATCTTAGATATGAATATAAATAATTACGTTCTGGCTTCATATTTTAATAGAATATTTTTCGATCATGGAGGTACCGCAATTTATGTAAAATGTGGTTTAAATTATAAGGTTCGTAAAGATCTTAACAAACTTTCTTTTGAAATGAATTGCGAACTGACAGCGATTGAATTAAAAAGTCCTAATATTGTTATTGTTTCTCTATACAGACCAGATAAGGATATCTCTCTTTTCTTTGATATTATTGCTAAGCTGTTACATATAATCTGTAGAGAACGAAAACAAATAGTCGTAGCTGGAGATATCAATTTAAACGTATTAAAGAAAAACAAAAAAATACTTAAGCTCACTGATATACTTGGGAACTATAATTGTTATTGGTTAATAAATTCACCAACACGAACTCAAGGTAAAAGCTCGTCATGCATTGACAACTTTATTACAAACATTGATCTCTGTAAAGGATATGTATTAAATTGTAAGCTATCGGACCATAATGTTATAAAACTTGTCTTAGAATATAAGGATGACCCATTAATTAAACCAGTAACTTACGCTAGAAAAATAACTAAAAGTTAATATAGATTATTTCCATTATTTATTTAATAGGGACTTCCTCATTTTAAGATCACAAATTCTTAACTGTGTAGACCCAAATCTAGGGATGGAAATTCTATTTGACGCAATAAGACATTATTACAATACGGCTTTTCCTAAAGTTAGAAGATTTTCAAAGAATACATCGAAGAAATGGACAACGAAAGGCATACAAATTTCAAAAAATAATTTGGAAAAACTACAAATATTACAAGACCATGACCCAAATGTTGAAACACAAATAAAAATAAAAAAATATAAAAAGATATTAAAAAAGGTTATGATTGGGGCTAAAAAAATACAATACTCTCATAGAATTCAAACTTCCAAGAACAAAATTAAAGAAACCTGGAACATAGTAAGTGAACAAACACGAAGGAAAACCAGGTGTAGATCCACCGCGGGTCTTCTATATGTTGAGGACTGTCAGGGAAATAAAATTGAAGATTCCAAGGCTATTGCTAATTTATTTAATGATTTTTTTTCTGAAATTGCACATATTTTGACTAACCACCTAGATACCGACGTTCAAAAATGTTTACAATATTTTGAAAATTGTACTAAACCATCCACATCAATTAAATTTGACCTTATTGATTATAAGGAACTATGGACTATCGTTAAAAAGATTAAACCTAAATTAACAATGGATATTTATGACATGAATACAAAAACTATAAAAAAACTAATACTTAAAAATCCTAAAATTATGCATTTGCTGCTTATAGTGTTTAATAGATGCTTAAAAAGCGGTGTATTTCCGGACTGTTTTAAAATTGGCAAAGTTATCCCGTTACACAAAAAAGGAGAATATTGTGCATTAAGTAATTACCGACCGATTTGCATTCTGCCAACATTATCAAAAATATTAGAGAATATAATAAAAAATAGAATTGTCAAGTATTTCGAGGAAAATCAACTTTTTGTTCCAACGCAATTTGGTTTCCGAAAAAATAGGTCTACTGAGATGGCAATTAGAAAGGTCATTTATTTTGTTCTAGACTCTTTGGACGAGTCACAGAAATGCGCGAGTATTTTTTGTGACTTATCCAAAGCGTTTGATTGTCTTCGCCATAATAACCTTATTTGTAAACTTACATATTATGGTTTCCAGGATGTAGAATTAAATATGATGAAATCTTATTTATCAAAAAGAAAGCAAGTTGTTGTAGTAAATGGTGTATCTTCAGATTTAAAAGACATTGATATAGGGGTGCCACAAGGCTCGATTTTAGGGCCAGTGCTATTTTTAATATATATAAATGACTTAGTAAACTCGGTCCCTGAGTGGGCATTCACCAGCTTATTTGCTGATGATACTCATCTCGGAATAAAGGACAAGTCGCAAAATAAACTCGAGCAAAAAATTGAGATAGCTGTGGATATTTTGAAGGAATGGTTTGAGGCTAATGGCATATTACTGAATGCAAATAAAAGTACAATAATGCATTATCAGGTTAGAAAACGGCTATCTGAGAACGTACTTGTTACAAATAATACTTTTCTAGGTTATACCTTAGACCATACTATGAGCCACTCTTATCATATAAACAAGCTATGCAAAAAACTAGCCAGTGCAAACTACGCACTACAAAAACTGAAGCCCGTAACCAATAAAAAAACATTAATGACAGTGTATTATGCTTATGTGCACTCCCTATTAAGTTATGCGGTGACAGTCTGGGGAAATGCTTCTGATATAAATCGTGTACTAAAATGCCAAAAAAGGTCATTAAGAATTATAAATGGTTTGCGCAAGCGTACGTCAGCCAAACCTTATTTTAAACAAAATAAAATAATGACAATTATTTCTTTATACATTTATAAATGTTTAATAGAAATACACCATGATCGGGATTCACATTTGAGAAAGATGGACATCCATAGCTATAACTTACGTAATAAGGAACGATTGTGTTTGCCTAAAACAAGATTGGCAAAGGTACAAAAACAAGGCATATATAATAAAATTATAATGTATAATAAACTTCCCCTCAGTATCAAAAACATGAATGACGACGAATTCGAAAGAACAATTAAATTTTTTTTTATTCAGCATCCCTTATACTCTTTAAATGAATTTATGTCTATGCGTTTGGATGAATATTCATTCCTACATAAAGATGGGTGAGATACGAAATTGACTAGATCTCTATGGTAGATGACAAGATATAATAATCATCAATATTTTATGACATAAAATTATATATAATCTATGTTTGTATAATCTAATTTGTGATGTTGTAATTTAATTGTAATTGACTGTGATATAATTGATTATTAAGGATCGGAAAAATAACCATTTTGACATTGTTAAGATTGTTAATTTATTTGACATTCCTACTTACAATGATTTGACCTGCATGATTTAAACCTTTATTTTTAATTTAATATGCTTATTGTAAAAGACTTGCCGTGTGTAACCTTCTGAGTTATATGGCCAATAAATTATTTGATTTGATTTGATAATATTATTTCTTTTTCCTTTTGAGAAGACATTTGTCTCTGTTCGCAAATTTCGTTGTCGTTCACTGACGTCTCAAAAGCACGCTACGCAACAACCGACTGAGCGCTCAAACACCCTAACAGCGATCACATTGCCCGATAAATCGGCTCTAACGTATTATGCGCCGATTACACTACCCAATCTATCGACCCAATCTATGACCGTGAAATACCAGTATTATGTTCATTGGATAGCTACCCGCATTATGTATAGTCTATGGTGAAATCTGTCAAGATCAAGAACTGACTTCACTTTTTTATGTCAATGATCCAGTTGGATCAGCAGTATGGATTCCCGCTCACAGATTAGTATTAAGTTTCAAAATTCCCTCTCTCTCTTCTATATTTACAGGAGAAGCTTTAGCTCTCCTTGAGGCCATTCTATTTGCCGAATCTCATAACTTTAACAAAACTATCATTTTCACAGATTCACAGAGTTGCTTACAGTCTATAATATCACATCCGTTTCGTTCTAAAAATAAATTTCCAATAATATTTAAAATAAGACAAGCATTGCATACGTGCCATCTTAAGAAGCTGCTCATTACCCTCGCATGGATACCGGGACACTGTGGTATTCCTGGGAACGAGACAGCTGATGCATGTGCTAAGCAAGCTGTTATAACTGGCTCTTTAAAATATTCCAAACTTTTTCATCACGATCTCTTTGTACTAGCACATGAACATTTAATGAGGTCATGGAATGTTGATTGGGAAAATACTAGAAATAGAGCAGGAAAGTATTATTTTGAAATTCAGAGAACTATCCCCAGTACTCCCTGGTTCTTTGAGGAAAAGCTTTTAAGTAAAAAAACGATTTCAATTATTTGTCGCCTGAGAATTGGACATGTGTGTACGCCGGTTCGACTTGCCAAATTTAAAATTAAAGACAACCCCCTCTGCGATTGTGGCATTGGGGAAGGAACTACGGATCATATTTTATTTAATTGTTCAAATTTATCCATTTCGCTTTATGATTTGCTACCATCAAAAGTTCCAAGTCCAACAAATATAAAATGTATCTTGAGTATAGAGAATCCCAGCCCATTCAAAATTTTAGCAAAATTCTTTGCAATCAATAATAGTCTTAATTTATAAATATATTTGTTTTCTATATACATTCTATTTGTATTATCTTTAACAATGTAATCAGATAGACGCGCTCAGAGCTATATTTTTTATTTTATTTCAATTCAAAATTTTACATATTTTATTATTGTTTCTATACGTGTAAAGACCACAAACGTGACATTGGCGGAATTGTGTAAATGCAAATAGGCGATGAATTAAAAAAGAAGAAGAAGAAGAGATTTCAAGAGACGTCCAAAATTTTGGAATGCGAATAGTTTTATAAATAATTTTGTTCGTACCGTATGTTCTCACCGACTACATAATTTTGAATGTTTTGATAATTATAATAATCTTTCCCAATGCCGTTAACTGCCCGGCAAAGAAGTATATACAATAAAAATGGTGCAAAAAGAGCTGCCAGTTTCAAAGGGAAAAGAAAAGGGAGTGAGGGGTAAAACAATTATAACCATTTCGCTAATATTTAATTATTGTTTCAATTATTGTGTCTGTTATGCCTCTGGTGCAGTGCTTCAGCTGAACGCTTTTAATATTAACTTTGACGCACTTTGTATTTTAATGTTTTCGTGATTACTTCAGCTTGGCGTTTATCCAGATACTCAGATGGTTGGGCGAAGGTAAAAAACCATTGACGTGAATAAACTAAAACGTTATATTGTCCTAATGGTTTTTTCGTTCCATACTAACCATTTAATTTTTTTTGTAAACTTTTTCATATGTTCATTTTGTTACCCACGAAAGCTTATAGCATGCACCTTTTACATTAATTTATGTACTGTATCTAAACTGTTTTTTGTATCTAAATTTCATAAATATATTTACAAAAGACAGGTATTCTAAATTTCCAAATCTCATGCAATAACATCAACTAAACCAAATTGGAAAATTGCTGCTTTCACAGTTAGCAGGTTTTCTTGACCATATGGTACTTTTATTTCTAGGGAGATAGCTTTAGTGTTAATTCAGACTTAGTATTATTAACACACCAAATTTCATCAAAATCCATTCTGTAGTATTTGTGTGAAAAGGTAACAAACTTTCTCATGTATAATATTAGTAGGATGGATGTACTTTGATAAATGACTATGATATGAACTTTGAATAATTGTTGCTAAGTTCTTATGTGACTTTAACATTTTTTTATTCAAAATTTTAGTTTAAGAATTCATAATCAAAGTTGGATATGCTAGTCTTTTTCTCAATATATATAATCTGAGGATAATGATGACAATCTTGTACTTTATAAGATTACATGCCCTCATTAAATTATTAAATTGGTATTGAATCTAATCATATTAGGGAATGTTAGAAATAGGTATATAAACTTTATATACATTTATTTTAGGGTCAATATTAGCATGTTTCCTATGATTCATACTCTCAATATACAAATAACATACAGTTTGTATTAAATTCATAACTCCAAAATTTATTAACCTCATATTACTAAGACATGCCAAAAGTATTTGATGGAATTTGATGGAAGAAATGAAAGGACTGATAGGGCAGCCTAAAAGTTTCTAAAACATGATTCTTGCCTATTCAGCTGGTTCAATTCATTTGAATAGTGGGCATATTGTCCAAAACATATGCAATTATTATTTTACTACCTAATTATAACTGATTTTTATTATCTCATTTCTTTCAGAGATTTTCTTGTGACAAATGCTCCATCTGATCTAAGGAGTATAGCTTACCCTGGTGGTGCAGTTGCACTAGGCCTTCTGCTGACTGCACGTCTGCTATCAGCTTATTATGGACATATATCTGATTGCGATGAGACTTATAACTATTGGGAACCATTGCATTATTTAGGTGAGTGATCAATGATATTTGAACAAAGTATGTGCACATTTATATAAGAAAAAAGTTATTTCGTTATTTCGCCGGCCTATTGGCCAGGTGTGCCAGCTAGTGTCCGCGTCAATGATGATGACGATGAGTTGTTAGAGTTGAAATTTGATATAAGTGAAAAATACACAGTAGGAATGGGGTTACCTCAAATAACTTTTCATCTCATCCAAGTACAAGCGAATAGACAAAAAAAAATACACTTTTTTGAAGTGACAGGACATTTAGAGTTATGATATAATTTTCTTTTTAATTCTAGCTTATTTGGAATTTATTTGTTTATACATAACTAATTAAAAGTTTTATGATTTTCGGTGTAAGCACATCTCCTTAGATTCATCAGGAACCTTATCAGTTATAGTTTTAGCTCGCTGATGACTATTACATTACGAATAAGCACTGTTCTCCTCTTGGTTTTGCATAACAAAGAATTTTCGTTTCGTAAAAAGCTTTGCCTGTGTTGTTATACATAAACGTAAGGAAGGTTTATTCCTCTTGGATCACTCTGTTTATCTCTGATGTGTCAATCAATGATAAACGGCATTTAAATTAGTTTTGCAGTGAAACAAATCTTAGCATATAGACAGCAGTGAAGAACTTCTATACTTCCTATACTGGAAAATATTCTTAATGAAAAATAGCATTGTTTAACATTGTGAATGCAAAATTGATCAAATACAATGATTTGAAGAAATTTTCATTCTTATCTAAAGTTAAAATATTTAAAAAATAGGTATTTGTTTTGGCTGTTCGGGTGGATTGCCTGAACATTGATGAAAATAAACTTTGTAGTAGTGAAAAAGTGACAAGTGCTTGAAACATTTGTCTGTCCTGTCAGGTCCTGGGCAGCTCAGTGGATTTTTAAAGCATTTTTCATTAAGAATATGTAAAGATGGTTATTTTTCTTTTTCAGTATATGGCAATGGTCTTCAAACATGGGAGTACAGTCCAGCATACGCGATACGCTCGTACGCGCCTTTGTGGTTGTTCGCAGTTCCCGCAAAAATTCTATCAAGCGTGATGAGTCCTGTGTCTGTGTTCTACACACTGAGGACTGTTTTAGCTGTCCTCACAGCTTGCGCTGAACTAATGTTCTACAAGTAAGTTCTGAAATGTGAAATCATATGTTGGAGTTTAGTAGATCATAAAGTGTCATATTTTACATATTAATTGTGAAAGTGTCATAGGGTCCTGCTGTGATGAAGGAAGTTTATAAGACAATTTTATTATTTTAGAGTGATTTTTTGGATAAGGGTCTTTACAATTTTGTTTTTATACTTTTCTAATATTTAAAACTAAAAACGTATCGAAACGATCTTGATAAAATAGGGTATCGTTAAAAAAAACTAAGGTCAAATCAGCCTGTTTGTTTATAAGCTAGAATGCTAGAAGTACAAATAATTTGTATAATGGCTACTTCATCTCGGTAAAGTGCTCAGAGCTCCTAAACTGCTTATCCAAATAAAAAAAGCAGCATGCAAACGTTCATTACTTCAGGAGCCGCAGATATCAAATTAATAAATCACGCAAAAAGGGTAGTGCTTTTTGCGTAAATATTTAAGGGGATTCCAATTTATTAAGCGTGATTTTTTTCGTTTTTCATAGATCGGTTCGCCATCGGCCGGTTTTTTATTATGTTCATATTAGGGGTAGAATTTGTGTGGTGTGTTAGGGCGCTGGACCCGGCGGGCTCCTTGCTCCTTTCCGCTCGGAGGTTACTCGCGGTGGGTTTTACCAAGACCGGCCTCGCTTAAGCCTGTCCTTTTCAGGACGGGGTAAGAGAGGTTAAGGGTGCATTGGCGCTGCGTTAAAAAAAAAATGTTGTGTTAGGGCTGTGTGCCACGAGTTCGGCGTGCACGTGGGCCGCGTGTGGCTGTGCCTGTGGGTGTGCGCGGCGGGCGCGTGGGCGGCGGGCGCGGCGCTGCTGCCGGCGGCGTGGAGCGCAGCGCTGGCGGCCGCCGCGCTCGCCTGCTGGTGGCGCCGCCGCGGCCCGCCCGCCGTCGCGCTCACCGCCGCCACCACGCTGCTCAGTCAGTACCGTACACTTGATTTCATCATCACCAGTCCTTTTACGTTCCCACTGCAGGGGCTCAGGCCTTCCTTATGGATGGTTAAGGAGGATGGGCCATGACCCTCCACGCTGACCCAATGCGGATTGGAGGGTATTAACGACTGCAAATGCAGCTGGGACCAACGGCTTAACGTGTCTTCCGAAGCACGGAGTAGCTCGAGATAGTAATTTTTTGGTTACCCATCCCGTGACCGACCCTAGCGAAAGTTGCTTAACGACTACGATCGCGGGCCGCGGCGCTTATTCACTTTATTTACAAAAAGTTATATTACCTTTTTTTTCAGTCGTTCACACTCACGATATGCAATATGGCAGTTTATACTCCCAATGTAATACAATGTGCGGCCCTGCGAATCTGTAAAAATCGGATTCGAAATCGGGTCTGGATTTTTCGCAGGGCTGTAGTGGCTGGTTTACACGTAATTGAGTAGATAACTAGATTTTTAATTAATTTGTGATTGAGTAAGTGTAAACACACAAATGAGTAATAATTAGTAAATTTAATTTTGGTGAACCATTTTTTTATTTTACTTAATCGCATATAAAATGCAAAATGCTTAAAATGCGGTAAACTCCCATTATATATAATTTTTGTAAGAACAATTCACCATAGACCATACTAAATTAGACCCAAAATTGCCATGCTGCACTGTGAGCATATTATAATCAACCACCAAAACAGGAGTAAATCTATTATATTATAGTATACAGGAAAACAACTACTTGTATTATTTGCAACAATAACATAATGCCAATGTATAACAAAATGAAAATTAGGTGTGTGTTACACATACATAATCATTTAAAATTAAGTTTAAAATCTACGTAAACGATACGAGTAACCGAACGAACGGTAAACTAGCTATTGATCATTGTTTGTGTCAAAAATATCTCAAAAACCTCTTTTGCATTCGTTCTAGGCCTACGCCTAGCGAATGCTTAGAATAATTTGACCTTAAATTTATGTATTGTATGTTGCCTTTATATTATGACCTGTATATATCAACTTAATTAATTATTTAGGAAATTACAATGAGAAAATCCAATTGGAAGTCATTACAGTGGCGTCACTGCTTGGCGTAGTCGTCCACGAAAATGACGAATAAACTTAATACATGCCACAATATACTTTGAATACATACTTTGATTTTAACCTAAAATACATATATATATTTGACTTAGTTTGGAACTAGATTGTGGTATGAAGACACTGATGATGATGATGAATTATCGAAAAATGCATCGTATTAGCATTTCAAAATATTCATGTTTAATCGTACGAGTAGCATTGTTTTTTTGTTAATGTTCATTACAATTTCAATTACTTTTATTACAGGCTGGCCGTTCACAGCTCTCCTAGGATTACCCATAGCTATAGACATGCTGCTCCTCAAGAGACAGTTCGTAGAGTTCTTCAAATGGTCTGTGATCTCGTTAATTTTGATCCTGGTGCCAACAGTGGCGTTAGACTCTTGGCATTATGGACGACTTGTGGTAGCACCGTGGAATATTGTGGCGTATAACATATTCACCGAGCATGGACCAGACTTGTATGGTGTGGAACCGTGGACTTATTACTTTGTCAACGGATTCTTAAACTTCAATATTGTTTGGGTGAGTGTTTTGTTCATAGATGAATACAAAAATTATTTGTACGATCGGCACATATTAATAGTTCATCATCACCAGCCTATTAACTACTAGGGCTCAAGTCTTCTCTATGGATGGAATCGAATCGAACCACGCGGGGGGCAGTGTTGATTGGTCGACTTAACGACTGCAGAATGGCTTAACGTGCATTAAATTTTTGGTCACCCATCCTTTGAGCGGCTCTTGCGAAAGTAGCTTAACAACCTAATCGCGAACAGAATGCACTAACCACTGCGCCATCGTCATCATTCTGATCGTATATTGGCATCCTACGGGTTCCATAACCTTCCACTTTCGTACTACATACATACATTATTTGTTTATTTAAATTTATGTATCAGTAAAGAAATGGTACAAAAGGTGAACTTAATGCTAATGTCATTCTCTCCCAGTTAACTTTTAGGTTAAACGATAAACGCGATGGCTAAGACTCCCCGTCTTGTCACTAGACTGTATTTCATGAATCTTGATAGTTAACCAGATGAAATGTATTATGAAGACTGAAATAAATATAATAATATGTTGGTTTAAGTTTTCAAGGTCATATACATTAGAATTATAACCCCTGACGTTCTAACTCTAGAATAAAACAAATACTTAAGCGAGTTCCGATATAAAAAATGAGATTTTTGCGTTTTCCATAGGTACAAATGAGGTGCAGAGCTGTTTTTTCAGCTGTCTATTCTTGCTACACGTTGCTTGGGCATATTTTCTAACTGTAGTTTTTAAATATTATGTTTAATATACTCATTCAGTATTTTTTAATCGTATTTAAATTTTTTAGGTCCTCGCTCTCTCCAGTCCGATACTGTTATTGGCTTGCACGGCGATAACGTCTCGTTCTACCGCTCGCGCATCGTTCTGCGCCCCGTACTGGTTAGATCTGATGCCGCTAGCTCTATGGCTGGCCGTGTTCATGGTACAACCGCACAAGGAGGAGAGGTAAGGGAAATCGTTCAGGAAAGCAGCCCTTGTCGAGTTTCTTACGGGTTTTTCTCGGTACAGTCTTCCGCCGTAGATTTACGAACCGATGGCATAGAGTTTAGACTTTGATCTGATTTGTGATTTGATTTTTTTTTTAAATTTTTAACCACCTTTACAATCAAAATAAATAATTATTGGATAAAACCGTATGCGTTGCTCAGATTCCAAGATGAAGCCCTTGTATTATGTAATATCTGAGACAAGGAAGCTACCGTAACACCCACACACGAGAAAATATAAAAAAAAGTCCATTGTCTACATTGACCCGACCAGGAATCGAACCGAAGACCTCAGAGAAGGCTTGATACCATGTTCCCTTATACATGTATGTATAGCTTATTTACACACGGTTGCACGTCAGGATACCCTAATATATCAGATTTCGCCAGTTCATTTTAAAACTTATCTTAAAATATTAAGGTTTAAAATTAAATGAAGAAATTTGACAAATTTGTATAGCCGTACGTGATGTTGAGACAATCCCATAGAAAACTATCATCCTAATGTAAATGAGCACGAAAGCTTAAAACGGCCTTTGTAATTTTTAGGAATCATTCAAAGAAATCCCACAAATCGTAAATCGGTTTCAAGATGTAATCTACTTTAAGGTTTCATTTACTTAGGTAGGTTCTCGGTCGGGTCAATGAAAAAAAAAATTTTTTTCTATATTATCTCGGGTTCGGGTGTTGTGGTGCCTTCATTGTTTATGGTGTTGGACTTCAAGGTTGTAATACATACATTCATTAATAAAATCAACTATTATATATTTCTCGTGTAGCTCGGTGGCGTAGTGGATAAGCGCCGCGGCCCGTGATCGTTGTCGTTAAGCAACTTTCGCAAAGGTTGGTCACAGGATGGGTGACCAAAAAATTATTATCTCGAGCTACTCCGTGCTTCGGAAGGCACGTTAAGCCGTTGATCCCGGCTGCATTTGCAGTCGTTAATACCCTCCAATCCGCATTGGGCCAGCGTGGAGGGTCATGGCCCATCCTCCTTAACCATCCATAAGGAAGGCCTGAGCTCCTGCAGTGGGGACGTAAAAAGGCTGATGATGATGATGATTATATATTTCACGTACCATCTTTTATTTTAGCTAGCCTATTTATCCCTTATTACTTTAATTCTAAGTTCTTATTATGTAACTTCCTGAATGTGAAATGTTTTTAAAATCGTTCCAGTAGTTTCGGAACTTATTCTATGCAAACAAACAGATTTTGTTTATAATATTAGTATTGACAAATAAGCTCACAAACAAATGACATTTCTACTTAATGTTTTTTTTTAAGTGGGATTATTTAGAAACATGCTTTTAATTTCAGATTCCTCTATCCAGTGTACAGCCTAATAACATTAGCGGGTGCGATATCGCTGGATTGTCTGCAGAAAATGACATTCGCTGTTGGAACAGAGTTGTTCCGATGGCGGAAGGAGCGAGAGAGACGGCACTATCTGGCTTATACTGGACCACTGATGATCATGTGCGTTATTCTAGCGGGGATAGCGGGTTCGTATTATTCTATTATAATACTTATGCCTTATGCCTGTTTTCACTGAACTTAGGAGTTGCCCAGATTTTTCACCTAAATATATAGCAATCACCTAAGGTAAAAGTGCATGTCACACTTGACTAGGAACCGCCTAACGGTATTTAGTAACGTCTAAAGTTATGACATGCTTTATGGGGCGCCTTGCACTAGGCATTTGCCTAATATAACGGTCACTAATGTAGCAAGGGATAAAAAGAAAAAATATTTATTCTATTCGATTCGTAAAATTAGGCGTTTTCTAGTTAAGCTATGCCTTGTTCTAGGTTAGTTTATGGCGTACCACTTTTAGGTATCGATCACACCTTTATTATATGACAGAAAAACTAACTAACAAACTAATGAAGCAAGCTCAAATATTATTACAAAAATATATTTTTATAGGTATATCACGCATCACTGCTTTGTATAACAACTACAATGGTCCGATGAGATTGCTTCGCTCCCTGCCGCCGGTGTCAGATCCTCAGGACCCTCAGATTGTATGTTTCGGCAAAGATTGGTACAGATCACCTTCCAGTTTCCATTTGCCCGAGGGTTATCAGATCAGGTTCATACCGAGCGAGTTTCAAGGTCAATTGCCAGCTCCTTACGCGAAGACACCGAACGGTGAGTTATATTATATTACATTATATTTAATATTTTATGCTAATTATTAGTACAAAGGCGGACTTAATTTATATTTATTATTATTTGACGACGTCCGTAACCTAACTATGGTGCCATTTCTGAGGTATTTGTTTCGATTCCCGGTTGGTTGAATGAAGATATTGAACTTTTCTATATTGTGTCGGGTCGTTGTGTTGTGATACCTTTACTGTCAAAGATACTGCATAATAGGGAGGTTTTAGTTACTCTTATTTTTGTTTTTTTTTAATGGTCATATCATATCAAGGGTTCATCCAATATCATTGTTTGAGTATGGCCTTTTCCATTGAAAAAAATACAGAAACAGTGTTTTTTGGTGGGTGTTGTCGACTGTAGATACAGCCGAGATCAATAGCTTAACGTGCCTTACGAATGAGAGCTCACGCGTTTGAATTTTCGTTAGAGGCACTAGTGTAGCATGTGGTCTTCAAAATGTGAAATATTATACTTTGTCGGTGATTGAAAAAAATGCATTTTCCATAGCTACTCGCATCGTACCAAAACACTTCAACGATTTAAACAAAGGTGACAACCGTACGTACTATCGACCGTCGCAGTGTCACTACTTGGTGGACTCTGATATCGGTGAACCGACGCGTGCGCAACCCGCGTACCACAAGGATCCAAACTGGGACCCCATCTCTTCTGTTCCCATATTAGACGCGCAGAGATCTCACAAAATCTTACGCGCTTTCTACATACCTGTGTTGTCGAGTAAAAATTGTGTCTTCGCTAATTTATATTTGTTAAAGAACAAACTTTTGAGTGATTAGTGAATAATTAAGTTAGTTAATGTAGTAAGTAATGAATTTAAATAAATTATCGTTTGTAAGAACCAAAGAGTATATTGATTGCAATATCGACTTATTGATGTGGTCATATAAATACAAGAAGATTGTGTTGTATATTTTTTTATTAAATAATTAAATTATTACATAATTTTTATGTGTCAATCGGTCAGTTGCGCAAACGTCCATTAAGATTTAATGACGCCTTAAAGATCAAATGAATGTCAAATTTGTATAGGTAATTTTGCTTTACTAATGAAAAATTTAATGGACGTTTGCGCAACTGGCTGAGTAATTATAATTCTACTATCCATAAAGCATATTTTAAATTGAAACATTGATAATTTAATATAATATTGGCAATAATTATGCCTTGAATTTCGATTTTTTTTTAAGATGGCGTGACATCAAATTGAAAAGCAATGAATTTACAAGGTTACGAATCTAATAGAATTAGGAGTATAAGTTGTCACTTTTAATATAAATAAGGGCTGTACATTCACAGCAACGTAAACTACATATTAGCACCAGTTCTTTTAAAAATAGTTTTACTTTGTTAAAAGCTTTTTTCGAGAATTCTCCATTGACCTTATGTGAGGCCATATTATTATTTTTACTCTTATTATTATTATTTCTTTTATTATTATTTTACTCTACTATAAAGCGTGCTCTTAGAGAGTAATCATGAAATACGAATACACTCCTTTAACCGAGCATATAATATTCCTGTTTGCATAAACTCTATAACTATAAAACTTGATTGATATTTAATTGTTTTATCGTTATATATGATTTTAAGCTTTATGCCATCCAAATAGGGTTCAAAAATGACTTTTATTAAGTAAAACATATCAAATATCATGTAGTTTACTTTGCGGATGAAATTATTTGTCATGATAAAGTGTTATTTATTAGGTGTATATAGGAAGTATTACTGTTTATTCAGTGATTTTGTACTATAATGCTACCAGAAACTAGTCAATGTTGCATAGATTAGTGTTGCAGGAGTATCGGAAGTTGAGTATCGATATTAAGCATTAAAAATAAGACATTGTCTAAATTATTGCTGCAACACTGGCCTGCTTTAAGTATGCGTATTGTTTAAAGAGCATTCACTTTTACGTTTCTTCCACTCACTCTTTTTTCCAACCGATTAAGGTCCAAAATTGATTTGCTAATTTTGTATAGAATAATAATAATTACCGTGTCGTGCTGTTGACTGCAAAGCACCTCACTAGATGGCGACTCTAGCAAAAGTTGATTTTTGCAGGAAGCGAATGGATCAATGATAGTCATTTCCGTTCCTTTTAAATAACATATTGAAAAACTGAAATTTCCAAAGTTCGAAACTTAGATATCAATACAAATACAAAAAAGTACAAATAGAGTATGAGTTGCTTATTGAGTTTTGAAAATTAATTTGCTTTTATACATGAAAGAAACCTGGGAGGGTTGTCATGGAGAAATCAAGAATGTACCGTAGCGACATCTAGTTTGATTTCGGGAACTTTTTTTTTTTTAATACTTCCTCATTAATTATGAGATATCTTATCAGTGATGCAACGAAAAAAAAATAGTATGAAATCGAATAATGCTATAGGGCCATGGCAAACTGATTTGCAATTATTTAATAATTTTTCTGTATGAGCATATTAGGTTAATGATATCTACAGGATAAGTTTTGAATCAGTGCAAAATTGCTCTTATTTTTTTCTATGTACCAAGAAGGTTTCATATTTATAAACTGTAGGTGTATAGATGAAAATTGTAGGTGTATCTGGTCGTTGAGCTCTGGGTACAGTAATCATAAGTTGCAACTTGTTTATAAAACCATTGTTCTTCTTTTTCTCCAAAGTTAGTCGATTAAAAAAAGAGTGAAAAATGTCTCTATGATTTGTTTAAAAAAAACTGTATTTATACTTAAATCGTTTAATTTATAAATATTGCAAAACAATAAAAAACACGTTTTTCACATTTTTATACTTTTTTACTAAAATCATTGAGAAACAAGTGCTACATAGTGCTGCTATTTTAGTTAAATATAATGTCATAACTTTATTTATTATCTTTGTTTAATAACTTCAGTTGAATGGAATGCTTTGTATTAAATTGTTTGCATTTTAAAGTTTACATTTTTTGTTGTTCCTGTATAAGAATTGTGATTTTATGTATTAAAAGATATTTATGAAAACCATTGTTTTAATTTCAATCGCTTCCCGCTGTCTGTATGTACTCTGAGATCTTAAACTACACAATGAATCTTAATGCGGTTTTCACCAAGGTACAGACTTATTCAAGAGGAAGGAAAAAAAATGTGTATACGCACACACACATTTTTTTCTAGTGGTCATTTGTCTTATCTACATACTTCATTATTAATTTTTCTGTTGAATTAAATGTAATGTGCGTGTGTATTTTGGCAAGAAATAAATAATTTATCTATCTATGTTTAATACGGGACCTAAGATGAAAGTTGGTATCCTTAAATTTATAATTATCGATTTTTTAACCGAATACGTATTAAGCAAATGTAACGATTTTAGGGTTCCATACCAAAAAAGAAGATACTGTACCCTTATAGCTTAGAAATCTATATTTAAATACAGACTGGACCAACGCACACATCAACGTATGGGTTTCTTTGGTGCCTATCAAGTGCATGTAAGGATAATACCTTGCAACGAGTATTTCGTCTATGATAAGTTCATAAGGACCAATGTAGTAAGAACTCAAGTAGGAAATAATAAATTTTAGTTAATAGAGGTTCTGTTCATTTACCAATATTTCAAATGTACCAAGCACGCAACCCACTCTGCTGAGGCTTCGGCACCATGGCCAACAGGTTTTAATATTGGAAAATGACAAATCTCATAGGCCATGCTATGGAATAGATTTTCATTCTTTTATATTTTTTTGTAGATGTAGGCAATGATTTTTTATTTTTATCTTTTCTGTTTATAATTTTAATTTATTCAGTAACTGTTTTTTGTTACTTTCGTAAATTTGAAGTGGATTAATAATGAGGGAAATCGTCCATATCCAGGTTGGAAGATGTGGAAATCAAATTGGGGGCAAGGTAACAAAAGAACATACTGATAAAAAAGTAGTATAATAATTTTTAGCTAAAACTCACTTATGTATATCTGTTACAAATATTGTTATAGTTTTGGGAAGTGATATCCGATGAGCATGGAATCGACCCAGATGGTTGCTACAACGGCGATTCCGACCTCCAACTCGAGCGCATCAACGTGTACTACAACGAGGGAATTAAATGCAAGTATGTGCCTCGTGCTGTCCTAGTAGACTTGGAACCTAGTACCATGGACAGCGTACGAGCTGGCACTTTTGGGAAAATCTTCCGTCCTGACAATATTGTATTCGGCGCTTCCGGAGCTGGCAACAACTGGGCAAAAGGCCACTTTAGCGAAGGTGCTGATATATTAGAAGCTGTGTTAGACGTCGTCAGAAAAGAGGCTGAAGGTTGCGATTGTATTCAAGGATTCCAACTGGTACACTCACTCGGAGGTGGCACTGGCTCTGGATTAGGCACTCTCTTGCTGTCGAACTTGGAGGAGGAGTACCCAGATAGAATATTAGCGTCCTTCTCCATCGTGCCGAGCCCCAAGGTGTCAGATACTGTAGTGGAGCCGTACAATTCAACACTCTCCATCAATCAACTGATAGATAATACAAACCAAACGTATTGCATCGATAACGAGGCTCTGTACGACATTTGCTTTAGAACGCTGAAGTTGATGACTCCGACCTATGGGGACTTGAATCATTTGGTGTCGTTATGTATGTCGGGGGTGACGACTTGCCTCAGGTTCCCTGGACAGTTGAATGCGGATTTGCGCAAGTTAGCCGTGAACATGGTCCCGTTTCCGCGCTTACATTTCTTTATGCCAGGTTTCGCGCCTCTGACGTCACGGGGCAGTCAAAGGTTCAGGGCACTAACGGTGCCAGAGTTGACTGTACAGATGTTCGACGCCAAAAATATGATGGCGGCGTGTGATCCGCGTCACGGTCGCTACTTGACGGTGGCGGCCGTCTTCCGCGGTAGAATGTCCATGAAAGAGGTAGACGAACAAATGCTGAACATTCAAAAAAAGAATAAAGACTATTTTATCGAATGGATACCGAATAATGTGAAAACAGCAGTCTGCGATATACCGCCAAGAGGACTGAAAATGTCGGCCACTTTCATAGGTAATACCACTGCGATACAAGAAGTGTTTAAGAGAATCTCGGATCAGTTCACTTCAATGTTTAGAAGAAAAGCATTTCTCCATTGGTACACTGGTGAGGGTATGGATGAGGCTGAGTTTGCTGAAGCCGATAACAATATGAATGATCTGATATGTGAATACCAGCAATACCAAGATGCGACGCTTAATGATGATGAAAGCGAAGCAGAAGAGGAGGAAGAAGATGATAACGAAAACACAAACTAAGTCTATTTTCATTTATTTATTTTATTTAAAAGTATTTATCCTTATGTAATTCTTTTAAACGTCTACGCCTTCCCATACAATTGTATTTGATAAAAAAATGAAAGGTATATTTATTATCTTTGCATGTTTTATAATTTCTCATAAAGATCACTACAGTTGGGTCATTATAATAGGTCACATTTGACATGTATCAATTTGAATTTGATAGTGAGATGTCCTACTTAAAATTTTCGATTAATATAACGAATCGAAATGGTTTTTCACAAATGTGAGTCGAATGTATTGTGCAAAAAATATCTAATTTTATTACACAAAACCTTTTCTTCTGTAGTGTAAGCATTAATATTAAGGTAATTTTAATTTAAAACGAATAAAGCATGAGGCGATGGACTTGGCCACGACACATTTTTTTTAGAAAAACAGGATCGAGGACGTAACTGTTTTTGAAACGTTATCACAAGTTTTTTTTTAATTAGGATGAAATTAATAAAAAAAAAGTTTTGTGCTAATAAGCAATGCTTTTAATTTTTAAAATATGCTAAATTTTTATATCATATGACTTTATAATAATTTATTTTTCTATAACGTTACGTTCTATCTTCTTTTTGAAGTGTCAAATGTGACATATTATAATGACCTAACTGTACAGGTCAACTGAAAGCAATTTGACTAGCAGTCATGGCTTCTGTAGAAATCCATCACGCAAGGTGGGTGTTAACGACCAATAGAACACGGTTCGACTTCGATCCATAATTATACCGATTCCTATAAAACCTTTTTTATCTTTTGAAGTCTGTTTTATTTGATTGAACTAAAGGTTTCTATGTAGGTAAAGTCAATTTTAGGTTTAACTAATTGTTCGCGTCGTTCCCGTCTCTCAGCGCGGGCCGAGGAGGCACGGGGGGAGGAAACCTTTCTGCCTCACCACTACTGCCAGCCGCAGGACGAGAGCCGAACAATACCTTCTTGCACACCGAGACGCCAGCGCGAGAAGGCGCGCGCACCACATCATTCCTTATTATTATACAATCACTTTTGTAATAATCATAAAAAAGAGGAGTAAATTTGTAAAGTCATATTTATGTTTCAATTACTGAACACTAATTTTGGTAAATTTAAACTCTTAAATGAATTGTATTTGAATGAATTTGAAATTTAATTTTACCTCTATTGTCAAGTCACCGATCCACCATTACGTAAATCTTGTCGAACTCCTATCTTTGTTACCCACTTTGAGAAACCTTGGTTTATCTAAATTTCATATCAATACCAATGCTGGTAAGAGTGGGCAAGTTTCTTTTGTTAGTTCTTCGTGACATCCAGGAAACGTCCGGAACAGGTGGTAGAAAAAAAAACTTTTAATAATCTTAATCGAAAAATATATTTTCATTCCCTGTCATGCCAGTTTTAGTATATTACTCCAGTTTTGGTGTATTTTAATCAAGATTTCAGCGATCTTTTAAAAGTACTAGTTTGCTCTAGAATAAATATTGTAATAAATATTTATTTTTAAATAGTGACTTTGATAAAATCCTACTCATGTTTGCCATTTCTGATGTTCCTAGCTTTCCTCTGAAAGTCGCGTAAAAAGTTTCAATAGTTATAGAAAAAAGGTTTGTAATCCATCAACGAAGCTTGTGGTATAATTTTAAAATTGGAACACCGGTTCCGGTGGGATGACAAAAGAATAAAATTTTTCATCATTGAAGAAAATTCCGTGTACGATGTGCAAGCAGTAATCTAAACCAGAAGACTTTTTTATTATTATTTTTTTATGACCGATTAGGGAAGTTTAAATTCTATCTACCTATAATTTAGGCTCTAAATTTATCGTGTAACATAAAAAATGAGGGAAATTGTCCACATCCAGGCCGGGCAATGCGGTAACCAGATCGGAGCTAAGGTACTATTTCATTTAATAATAACTCTTAGGGTATAAACATTTTTTTGTACCGTAGGGGAAATTTATTACTACATTATCCCTGTCGCATGGCGTATGACGGGGTATGTGAGATTTACCTTCCACATGGCTAGTCCGAGGGCTAGTCAAAATCCACTAAAAGCCACATGATATATTGTCACGCATCAGAATGAATCAAGGTATATTGGTTGATATTGATTTTAAAATGTTTATTTTCAGTTTTGGGAAGTGATCTCTGACGAGCATGGCATCGATCCGACAGGCGCATACCAAGGGGACTCTGATTTACAGCTGGAACGCATCAATGTCTACTACAACGAGGCCTCAGGTGGCAAGTATGTGCCGCGTGCCGTGCTAGTCGATCTCGAGCCCGGCACCATGGACTCTGTTCGCTCAGGACCCTTCGGACAAATCTTTCGACCCGACAATTTCGTTTTTGGCCAATCAGGAGCAGGCAACAACTGGGCCAAGGGACATTACACCGAAGGGGCCGAACTGGTAGACTCCGTACTCGACGTGGTAAGGAAAGAAGCAGAAGGCTGCGACTGCTTACAAGGTTTCCAACTTACACATTCACTAGGTGGCGGCACTGGTTCCGGTATGGGAACCCTTTTGATATCGAAGATCAGGGAGGAGTATCCAGATCGCATAATGAACACTTTCTCTGTCGTCCCTAGCCCTAAGGTATCGGATACAGTTGTGGAGCCATACAATGCTACCCTATCTGTGCATCAACTGGTCGAGAACACTGACGAAACTTATTGCATAGACAACGAGGCGTTATATGACATCTGTTTCCGAACGTTGAAGTTGACTACGCCTACGTATGGAGATTTAAATCATTTGGTGTCGGCCACTATGTCTGGAGTGACGACTTGCCTGCGGTTTCCTGGGCAACTGAACGCGGATTTGCGTAAGTTGGCGGTTAATATGGTGCCGTTTCCGAGGCTACATTTCTTTATGCCAGGATTCGCGCCGTTGACGTCGCGTGGCAGCCAACAGTACCGTGCGCTTTCCGTCCCGGAGCTGACGCAACAGATGTTTGACGCGAAAAATATGATGGCAGCTTGTGACCCACGTCACGGCCGGTACCTGACAGTGGCCGCCGTTTTCCGCGGTCGCATGTCCATGAAGGAAGTGGATGAGCAGATGCTCAATATACAGAACAAGAACAGTAGTTATTTTGTCGAATGGATCCCGAATAATGTGAAGACCGCCGTGTGCGATATTCCACCTCGAGGCCTGAAGATGTCTGCTACGTTTATAGGAAACACAACAGCGATACAAGAATTGTTTAAGAGAATTTCCGAACAGTTTACGGCGATGTTCAGGCGGAAGGCTTTCCTCCACTGGTACACAGGTGAGGGTATGGACGAGATGGAGTTTACAGAAGCAGAGAGCAATATGAATGACCTGGTATCAGAGTACCAGCAGTATCAGGATGCCACGGCGGACGACGAAGGGGAGTTCGACGAAGAAGTCGAAGAAGAGTGATGTCATAGTTTGTACTGTCTAGTGTCCTAATTTTCGCGTGTCAATGTTGTGTGTAACCGATGTTCAGTGTTTTTGTCGTAATTTATAGTGTCTGTCAGAATAAATCGTTCAATTAAATTTTGTTTGTCATTGTTCATATCTATAGTCTAAAACTCTAGAGTAATAATTACTAGAGAATGTGATATTTTTACTTAGAATAACTATTTAAACTTAGCTATTACGTTCTTACTTCATTCAATTTCTTGTCTATTGGTTAGAAATATCTGCTTAAGTAAATTAAAACCTATTCTCATTAATCTCTTTAGGTTCAGAATGTACAATTCTCAAAATTACAAAGAAAAAAAAATGCCAGAATGCATCCGGGGCATTTTGCATTTTTTTATGGTCTTTGTTCTCAGTCCTTCGGATAAGCATTGCGGCTCGTAGGTCGGTCACGTGATGGATGACCAAAAAATATCTCGACCTGCATTTGCAGTTGTTAATTCCCTCTAATCCACATTGGGCATCCGTGGCGGGTTATATATAACCTACTCTATGGTTATGGTCCATCCTCCTTAACCATTCAGGAAGGAAGGCCCTGCAGTGGGGACGTAACAGAGCTGATGATGAATATAAAAAAGGGCTTTAAACTTGCATAAACGAAAGTCGATAAAAAATATTTATTACAAAAAACAATATAAAAAGAACCTAGTTCTTAACATATGTTGGTCTATATTTTACATTATCTAAAATTTTATTGTTCTCATTACAGGTCCTGGAATTTCACTCGTATATCTTGCACATTATTTTGATAGCTCTATCGTCCCTAGGGTATTTGAGACCAGCGTCTGCCAGTTCATTGAAGGTGACTGCGAGTATAGTCTCAAACCCGCACAACTCGGCGAGTCTTTGAGACGCAGGCCCCGTGAATACTGTCTCCGTAGATTTTAAGCCTAGGGTTTTACATAAGGGCTCCCTGAAAAAAGTATTATGAATACATCTAAGGCATCATCTTGCTTCAAGAAGGTTTCCATTCGCTGCGGTGCTGGCTGACTGACACACCTTTTACAAGCTTGTTTATTGTGAATCAAATAGTGTGATTTTTACGGGGTGATAATACAACGTTAATTAGAGCCAGAAATGTAGCCATGGGGCCTCTGTTATTAATGGAAACGACCTTATCGAATTCGGGCTCGTTTGATTTGTCTTTCAAGGGCTTTCGTCTGAAATAATACCTAACCAGATATGATAGAATTGAATAGTGGTTACCGTAACCGTAATCATTATGTCTCAATTAATTGTTTTTTGCCATTTTACTATCTACCTAAAGTGGAATATTAGCTGTTAGTGCAATGTCTTCGCAAATCAATGTTGACAGATATGTTTTAGTTAGCTACCTCCATTTTAATAATATATGTGATATGATATCCATGTGACAAAAAAACGCGACACTGAAGCACCACTGACTTACTATAATTACGTTAACTTTATCAGAATCAGGGCCCTAGTGCATATTTTAACATTCAACATTCAGCTGTTACGATTGCTGCCCCAAAAATTAATGATAAAAGCAAACACTATTACCTGCCTACCATAACTAAAATAATATCCAGCAGTATTTTTATGTAAATTAAGAATGGGATAATAAGAGAGAAATGAAAATAAAAAAAAATATTCAAAGACAAAAACCCTTTGCTGTCTGCCTCTGTAGGTTTTGGCACTAATATCGCTAGGAATCATATGATCCTGATACTCACCTAGCAGCTATCAGTCTTGCGCCCAGTTTTGCACCTCTGTACTCTTTCGTTACCATCAGTCCAATCGCCGCTAGATATTGGTCTCCTAAATATTCGAAGCTTTCACCGTGCTTCTCTTGAATGTACAAGATTGCATCCATAACATTCTTGCAACTTTCTCCCTCAACCTGTTTGTTAGTAAAATAAATGTTATTGTTAAACAAATCACAAGTCGGATAAGCTTAAAAACTTAAACATATTTTTTTATATTTAGATCCGTTGTTATTTTCAATTTTAATACAATAACCAAGATTTAGTGAAAGATAGACCAAAGCATCTGTGCATCGCCGCTGTGTATATGACGAATCGCTGCTGGAGGAATCCTAAAATATAGGTAACACGAACTTCACATGATTGAATTATACAGACAACGATGAAAATTGTCTTTAGTTAATGTAATTTTATTATAAAAGTTTTTAGCTGGTTTAAAGCTGGAAAGTTTCTTAAAAGTTAAAACAATACAGACTTTGACAAGCTTTACATCTTGCTATTATCGCCAAAGATATCTAAATGACAAAAAGGCATGGTGTAAGATATTTTAACCTAATGTGATTAACATTGTACCCATACATTATGTCCCGTGTCCTGCAGCCATTGATTAATATCCACTTTTTGAATATGGATTGGTGGCAGACAATACATACAAATCGTTGTTTGATCTGAATCGGCATGGAGATATTTCATTCACCATAACACAGGCGGCTGGTGACTTTGTACTGCAGGTTATCCGCAAACTTAGGTCCAATGCAGAGGGTTGTGACGGGACCTCTTTCAAAATGTTAATGTTGACCTTGCCTTATACATTAGATATCATTACAGCGATAATAAATGAATCAAATGAAACGTCCACTTTTCCTGAATTGTGGAACATGACCACTGTTCTTCCATTGCTGAAAATCTCTAGCACCTTAGAACTAAAAGACCTTCGTCCGATCAGCATACTGCCCTGCCTTTCTAAGGTACCGGAGAGGGTTGTATATTAGATTACAACTAACAGAATTCTCGGAGGCGAATGGAATTTTAACTGCATTGCAATCTGGATTTAGGAAGAGCCATAGTACGACAAGTGCATTAATTGATGTAACTGAGAACATCTTGACGGATCAGGATAAGGGTATGCGCACACTACTGGTTCTGTTACACTACTCCAGCGCTTTTGATGCAATTAATTACTAAAATGAAATTCTATGGATTTGATAGTTACACGCGGCTGTGGTTCCGGAGCTACCTGTCAAATCGAAAGCAATTCGTAAAACTAAACAGGGTTGGTGGAAATTACTTAATCTCAAGTCCTAAGCTCATTGCTAGATGCGTTCCTCAGGGCTCGTTATTGGGTCCAATCTTGTTTATTCTGTACTGTGCGGATAAAACGGATTTCGTTATCATCTATGCGGATGATGTTCAGGTGTATATTTCTTTTAGGCCAAAAGATTATGCAGATTTTAATGAAGATTTAAGTAACGTAGCCAAGTGGTCCAAAAATAATTGCTTAGTTCTCAATCCCTCAAAAACAAAATATTTGTTAGTTGGTACTTCGAAGGCATTACACCAGTAACCGGACACAATTGATGTCAAATTGATGAGTGAACCCATCCAGAGGGTAAACGCTGCTTGTAATCTAGAGCTACATTTTGATGCGTCTTTGCGGTATGTGGGTAACATAGCTAGCTCTGTGTAAAACTGTTTTATAGACTTTAAGTACTTTATAGAATCAGACACTTCATACGACAGAAGCTGCGCGTGCGATTAGTTGAGTCCCTGGTATTGGCCAAGCTTAATTATGCAGATATTGTATACGGACCTCTTCTATTGGCTAGAACAAACTGGCTTATACAAAGATTGCAAAACGCTTGTGTTCGCTTTTGCTTTACAATACCGCGTAGAAGTTATGTCACACCGTTCTTGAATGAATATTACATTCTTAAAATAAAATCTAGACGCAAAATGCATCTCGCTTCCCTACTTTTTGGCATCATAAAATCTGGAGAACCCTCATATCTTTATAGTAAACTTGTCTGGTTCAGTGGTCAAAGGGAACATAACAGAAGGCAACATGCTAAATAACTAGCAACCGCGTCACATAGACCTGCATCGTTCAGGGGTAGCTTTCGCTACGTGGCTTCTAAAATATGGAATAACATTCCCCCGCCTACGAGAAATTGTAATACTTTATTTACCTTCAAAAACACTTGCGTCGTTATCTAATGGTTGCGCAATAAAAACTAGGTAACATCGACATGGATGTTTGTTACTTATAGGATACTGAACAGTTTTGGGCGAGCACGCAATATGGGCTGAATGGAATGGTCTTGTGTGGTTTTCTTTCCGTTAACAAATAAAAATATTTTTATTGATCACAGGTGATTTGCTCTGATCTACCATCGTAGGAGGGTTAAAATTTCAAATTATAATTGTGGATGTGGATGCTCTTTGTGACACAGTAGTATTGGATGTTATCACACTTTTGGTTTCCGTGGGTCAAAAGAAGGGTGATGGTTGAAAATCAGCGTTAGCCCTAGCTGACTAATGCTGAACTAGTCACCCATTTTAGTGCAGTCATGAGACACTCAACCTTGTATTGTCCTTTTTTGCTGTTAATTATATGTACTGAGTCCCGTGCCTGTATTAAAAGAAATAATTTGAATTTGAATAGCTGTATTAGCACTAGCTTCTTTAATTCACTGCATAAGTTAAATACCTAAGGTAGTCACACTCCCTTAAAAATCTTCGCGGAAGTGTTGTGTGCGTCGGCTCGTTAGGTTCCCTAAAATATGGTTGAGCGAATCGATGGCTGGCTGGAATCGATCGATGGCGGAATGTGACTTCATAGTCTAATGAAGTCACTTTCCAATAATTTCCAATACTTCTCTGTGTAAAATGAAGCAGGGAGAAAAAAGCAGCCCTTGCTGAGTTTCTTGCCGGTTCTTCTTAGTACAAGGTCTCCCGACTTTCACAAGTGCTATGTAACAGCCTAGATTTAATAAACGGTTTTGATTTGATTTGATCATATTCTGGCACAAGCGTACTCATCCTACCTTACAATAACTACTTACTTTGAAATCATGTTCATCTCCTTTGCTGTGAACATTGCAAACATTCAGGGCGACCAGTGTTTTTTTCCCATTCACCTCTGCGTAACAGCCGAGACTAGTCCTTTGTGCCAAGACCTTTTCCCAAAGTTCACACATGCTCTTAACGCCCACAGGATCATCTTTGAGATCTACAATAATTGTTTAATTGTTCTTAACTATAATATTATGAGTATTTTTTTCAAGAGATGTCACTAAAGCCGAATTTAAATTAAAAATTGATTTCTTATATTTTCATGCGCACTATCCATAAATGAAACCAGTTTTAATCGGTTTCATCGTGTTTGTATTTAGTTTTAGACTTTACGGCCCCTTAGTTTAAGACGTTATTTAGTTTTAGAGGTTCCGTGTTCATATAAGACTTGTCTTATTTTCAGTCAACGAGATACTTTAGTACTTATACGAGGGGCGTTAAATTATGTTTGCCAAAAACAAACATAACCGACCAAATCTCTCCTCCTAATAATATTAGTTCACACATTCTTACCATTTTTAATCTTTAGCTACGTAAAATATAATCAAATAAATAGACATACTGCTAGTTTTGCAAAGATTTTCGTCTGGTATAAAGTGTTCGACCAACAACTCCAACGCTAAGGCGTCGTCTTCCGGAGCCAGATCCTGTATAATGAAGGTCTTTCCGTCGGCCTCCCATCGGTCGTAGACGCGGGGACAGGACGAGTCCCAGACACGTTTGAACTGCATGATCTGAATATGAAGATTGAGTTATTACTTATTTAAAAAGCAAAAGAAGAAATTTACGATAAGCTGATTGGTGAGCGTAAGCAAAGAATGTAAGTATATTAATATGTTTAATGAAAAATGCTTAAAACCAGCCTAGGGTGGATTTTTTAAACATTTTTAATTAAATATATTAATCAGTATAGTATTGTGAATGCCAAATTGCTATAACAAATGAGTAAGTTGACTCGGGACCCGAGTAGGGTTACCATCTGACCGGATAAATCCGGTCTAGACCGGATTTTGAGGAAATAGGCCGGATTCCGCCCGGATTTCATTCGAGACCGGATTTTTAGTCATGTCAATAAATAATAAGCGCCACCCGGTACGATGCGCAGCGGACGCCAAATTAAAACAACCATATTATGAAGAGTATGCACGTCTTGACATGCAGAGGCGCGGGAGGGGCGGCCCCCGACCTTTTTAAGTGACTTTTATTTTCCCAATCTAGTGACTTTTACTTTCGGTCAAAGACCGGATTTTTTTACAGAAATCAGGATTTTTTTGCACAAACACTTGCATGTAACCGGCTTTTCGATTTAAGCCCCTGGTAACCCTAGACCCGAGCGATAATAGCCTAAACACGTTGGGCTATCACTAGTAAGTGCGTTAAGAATTTGTATGGAGATTTGTATTTGTTAATATTAACCGCTAGGGTACTGTGCCGGTTTCCATACTTAAATCTTAACCCTCTCACGATCGAAGATGCGAAAAACTAAAACCCGGTTTCTGAATTGAGAATTTTAAGTTGAGCACGTTTTAAACCGTACTTAAAATTCTTAAAGATCACTTAAAGAGGTATTCGTATCTCCTTTAATGAATAGCAGTTTGATACAAATAGGACTTTTTTTCCCTTTGAAACGTAAAAAACTTAAGCTATCGAGAATAATCAGTTGAGATTTTGTACTTTTCTCAATTCAGAAACCGGTCGTAATCCCTCCGAAAACGGATACCTAATCGCATACACTGCGGCTCGCGTTTCCAATCGGCTAATGCGTGCGCTTGTATATGTCATAGGATTGTGACAAAATCGGGAAAATAATACTCCATTTCATCATAAACCTGAACCAGTCTAGTCATTTTCATCTAAAACCTAAAGTTGTTTCGATTAATGATATAAATAACCTATGTAAAAACCCATAATTGATTTATCGTAAAATTAATATCGGCTTAAATTATCACGTGATATATGTACAGTAGTGAATCGTATAGAAAGTATTCCGTAAAAATCTTAACCAGAATTCTAATTCACTCGTGTATCCGAATTCAAGAAATTTAGTGTATAAATTCCATTTTTTTCTATTTTTTTATTAGAAATACAAAATAAAATTATATTAGATATTACAGATACAGATATTACATCACTATGTCATTTCGAAACACTTCAATATCCAGAAAAAAGTAAACTCAAATGGTAATGCTTATTTGAATTCAATCAGGTGACAAAATACACCTCGAAAGCGAATCTTGTTATCTTGAAATGATATTGTCTATGCGTTTTGAGTCATAAGTGAGGTGAAGTGAGTTTTGAAACGACACAGGGATGAAATATCTGGTGTGATTTTATACAAGAACATCGAAATCAAAAGAACATTCTACACTTATATATTTTATGGAAATAGTATCATAGAAATAAACGCTTACCTATCTTAATTTTAATTAGCTCCGCGTTCGACAGTGTGGCGCCAGCGGCGTTTTCGAGTTCTAAAAAATACGAAATTTTAATTTCACCGCGGATTAAGCTTTCATATGTTTGAACCTAATATTTGAAAGATTTTTAAGTACAGCAGTGCTATTAAATGAAAACAGCTTCGAACTCGTCGACGATTACTGTCATAGGCACGTTAAGCCGTTGCCCCCGGCTGCATCTGCAGTTGTTAACACCCACCAATCTGCACTGGTCCCGCGTGGTAGGTTGTATGGGATTTTACTAAAATTATTACCTTTGCATATTGGGACCTTTCAAAATAGCTTCTTTATATTGAGTTACTTGCAAAATAAAGTTCTTGTGATAATGATTTAAAATAAAATTAGTACTTCCTCCTTTTAAAGTTCATTAATAATAAGGAAGTATTAAAAAAAAAACATTACGAGGGTTTACTGCAAAAACCGGCTAAATGCTACAAACCTTGTTTTGAGATATCGAGTCTAATAATATGTTTACGTAAATTTTTAACTCTATAATTTTAGTGGGTTATACGTGTTATACGTTGTTAGTTGGAAAACATCTTTAAGTATAATAGTTTTGTAATATTACTGAATATGAGTAACAGAAATCATGAAATTAGGTAATTCATGAGCAAGGTCGTACGGTTAACTGGTTTTGCCTGTAAATTGCTAAAATGCTGTATTGCCGAGATTATTATTGTTTATGGTGATTTTTATTCTAATTTGCGTAGATGTTAGCAAATAATATTTTTTTATGTAAAAATATAGTGATAAAAGACTAAATTTAAGGTGTAGTCAATAAAATAAAAAAACATAGCTGGTTTTCCCTGTATTTTTTATTTAAGTAGCTTGTGCTGAACGCAAAGAAAAAAACTTTTATAATCAATTTAAACTTGTGAATAATCATCCTTTCTTGAAAGTAACAAAGTTGCTTTTACAAATCGGTTTAAATTAAATATCTGCAAAATGTTCATAAAAACGTTCAACAATCGTCTTCATTTTCTGAATCACTAACAGTCGGCTCAGGTAGTCTATCATTCAACTTTTCAGTTTTTAAGTTTTCGATCCAGCCGTGTAGCTCTTCTGATATTATACCTTTCTTACACAAATTTATGAGATCTCTTTTTTTGGCTTTGGTTATTTTGAGAGGTTCTTGATACAGACGATTTAACTGGTTCGGAAGTTCATGATCAGCAGGTGAGTTATTTTCAGTATGTCGCATTTTCTTTCGCGTTGAATACTCATGTTGGGTTGTGAAAGTGGATGGAGTTTCCCCAATATTCATGACATTAAAATGTTCACTCATGTCATAATTAAAAAACAATTTTCTTTCTTCTCCTTTTACATACCTTATTCTCTTAATCTTTAACCATTGTACTCTGTTTCCTTTTTCATCTTTCGTCTTATTCTTCATAATTGCATCAGCAAGGTGCTTCAGGTCAAGAAACTCGTTGTACTTAAATTCTTTGCCATGGTATGGTTCTCTAATTATTTTCTTTCCATCAACTTTTACAGTTTGCCTGCGCCTAGCACGTTTAAAAATTGATATCCATTCCATCATAGAAAAAACGGACGTGTTTTTTTTTGCAGATTCTATGCTACTATGCATAGAATCTGCTTCCATCTGGCTGTGTCCAGATTCCAAAAACTTTTGCTCAATCACTTTGAAGTGGTCAATTTTCTGGACTGCCCAAAGTAGTAAGGCGGCAACAAATTGATTGCGGTTTTGACCGCCACATGTGTCTGAGAATAAACTGATTTCTGTGACGTTTTCAGGGACACAATTAGTAAGATAGTGTAAAAGTATAGTACCAATTTCGCAACTACCTTTCTTGCCGTTAACCTCCGACCATGGGAAGCAATAGGCATTATTAGGTAGACCTGCTTCGTATACTGTTAGGTTGTAAACACATAGTTTTCTTGAATAATAAAGCAGGCCTACATCACAAGTAGGTATTTGGAGGACTGCTTGTAAATCAAACGTCACAGTACTAAAATTCTCCTCTGAGTTTGCTTTTATTTTATCTTTTTCCTTATTACAAGTCTTCTTTCTTTCCTGATGAGCCAAGTAAACTTCTTCAAGTTCTTTTTTCTTTTCAGTATCAGCCTGGGCATAATTAGTGCAAATTAGTCATTGATCTTTTCGAGGTATAAAGACGCTCAGGTTATATTCGTTGGAAAATATTCGTCTATAAGTTATTTCAGACGCCGGCTCAACCTCGTTTTTTAAACACTCATCTTTGTACAATAAATGCATCTTTCGTATGTTAAGATTTTTATCTAAGTATCTGCGTTGAGTGTCTTTTCTACTGTAATGGGCTTCCATACAAGGAAACGATTCAATATGGTTCCTTAATTTTCTTTGGTAAAAAAACATTTTTTAGTATATGTCTTTTCTGTGCGGTGTCTATTGTGGGCAGCCAGGATTCGTTTTGGAAGTTGTATTTGTATATTGACTAAAATAAAATTTTTTTTGGCCTGGAAATCCAAATTCCAAAAATATCTACAGATTTCCTCTCTATTTTTTGCTGTAAAAATATCAGTACATTTGAATTGACATTTGCAGCAATCAATATCTTTAGGCACTTTGGCAGGTCTCACTTTCGATTTAGTTCTATAAGACAAACCATCTGCTCGTCTTTTTTTTGCTACATTACGAGCCCAACAACTGGGATCAGATTTGCGCCACCGTTTTGTTGGTTTTATGAGTAGCCAAGTCTTTTTAAGAAGATCAGTCAAAAAATCTTCAACTACGGCAGTAGCTTCGCTATTTTGTTTTTCACCTTCCTGGACAGCTTCAATAATGTTTTGCAACTCTTCGACTCCAAACTGTTCCCTTGTTTCGTTGTCTCTTCTACCTAGTAAATCATCTAATGTTACTAAATCAGCGGAGTCTACGTGTCCCATATGTGGTGAGTAGTCCTGGGGGTGGTAAGTTGGGTCATCTGTATCAGAAACGTCACCGAAAAAGCTCTCTAATTCCTTTTCAGTTGAATCATCTGATTGTTGCCCTAAAATATAAAGAAAACATAAAAATAAATACATCTTTTCTTTTTACACTCCTCGAGCCAGCAAATGTAATCAGTATTAATAAGTATCATTAGCGTTCAGTACCTAAACTCACTACGGATTTGTAAATATCATCTTAAGATTATATAAATATAGCTTACATACCATCAGTCAGTTTGATGTAGCTCTATACCACTCATCATAATATTCTCATCGTTGTTAAATATTGACAGGGTTTCTTGAATTTCTACATCCCTGGCGTTAATATTAGATTGTATATTTTCTGAAAATAACATCCGAAATGGTTATGTAAAAGGCATTTTTGCATTGTAAATAATTTGTTTAAAACATAACCTCAAAATAAAACTTACCGGTAGTAAAATCATTATTACTAACCACTAACGACACTAGTTTTTTTCCTGTTGACGTCATTTTTACCAATACATGTCACAGTCTACACAATTAATTTCAAAACAATTGTATTAATAATGACAAAGTAATACTTTCGATTTGAAAACCGCTCGCTGTGAACACTTGAAGCAAACTGACAACCTGTCAAAACATGTTGGCGGCGCTTATTTCTTTTTTACAACGGATACATGATCGTCAATTTCATCAAAGTATTGTGCATAAATCAGCTAGAGTTAGTTAGTCGGTTTTGCCTGTCGAAGATTTCTAATGATTATAAGTTGTAGTACAGGCAATTGATATTAAGAGCATTTGAAAGATTTTGGCAGTGAGATTTTACAGGCAACGACAGCTAAAGTCGTCTATAAAATACGATTAAGTGAGTTTATTTTTTATTAACAGAACGTGTTTGAGTACATTTTATTTTGATAGTTCTTAAGAAAAAGATGTTAAGTATGCTTATTTTTTTTTCTCAGTATAGATTTATAAACATTCCTTCATAAACGTGTTTAAGTGGTTTTATCACATACTTATTGTAATTTTGCTGTATTTAACCGTTTTTGACACCAAGTAACTTCTAATCGCCTGATCGTATCGCTTAGCCGGTTTTGCCAGTAGAAAGAGCTTAAAAAAATAAGTATCTTGGTGCTCTTAACTCATTTCTGGAAAAAATGTCGGTTAGCCGGTTTTTGCAGTAAACCCTCGATTAGTTCCCGAAATCAAATTAGATCTCGATACGGTACTTTCTTGATTTCTCCATGACAACCCTTCCGGTTATAAAAGTAAATTAATTTTCAAAACTCAATAAACAACTCATTTCTACTTTTTCGTATTTCTATTGATATCTAAGTTTCGAACTTTTCAAATTTCAGTTTTTTAATATGTTAGTTAAAAGGAACGGAAATTACTGTCTTTGGTCCATTCGTTCCCTACAAAATCAACTTTTGGTAGTCTCCATCTAGTGAGGTGCCTTTTTAGTGCTTTCTTTTTTTTCTTAAATTACTTCCTTATTTAATTATTAAATATTTTACCCGCGATTTCCACCCGAACCTTCATCAACATTCGTTATTTGAAAATTATTAATTAAAATAATATAATTTAAAATTATATCTTTGGGAATGAATTAATGATTCTTTAGAAAAAAAATATTCCTCTTCTCAGATCTCTGAGGGATGATTTAGGAATAAAAAATATGTAGCCCAAGTCCTTCCCAGAGCCTCCTAACCATACAATCAAAACAGAGTTATGTAGGTATCTACGGAACCGAAAATTATTATCTTCCTATTGGTTCTACCTATCAAGTAAGCTGTAATTATATACTACCAGGTGCGTGACCGCCTAACTCATGGAGGTAGTAATTAAATATGTAAATAATAAAATAATAATAATAATAATATACTTTATTGCACTCAATATGATACAATGTTTACACGAGCTTATTATTTAAAAACAAAACATTGAGTAAACAAATCGCTGCCTTACTGCTTAACAGCAATTTCTTCCAGGCAACCTATGGTGAAACTGGATAACGAATATAGATACTGTGGGGAGTGGGTGCAATATTGAGAAGGATAAATACATTAATAGCGTTAATATATTATAATAATATAATTATTAGCCCATCGTCTTTATCAAGAGTTAAAAAAGAAACTTTTTGACAGGTCAGGTGATCAGAAGGCTGGTTTGTACCTCGCCCAAAGAATTAGTTTAGCTATTCAAAGAGGTAACGCTCGCAGCCTTCTGGGTACCTTACCTGTAGGCAATGATCTGGGAGACATTTTTAATTTAGTTTAGTTATTATTTTAAGTTTAGATAAGTAGTTTTAATTTAATATGTATTTTAGAAGATATATAATAGAAATGAATTAATTTATTTAAAAATTATTTGATTATGATTTCTAGAGATTATAAAAGAAGTCTGGTTCATTTCACATAATATTATAAAAAATGTTTAATTAAAAAAAAAAAATAAACAGATTCATGTGTAAAACATATAAAGCATAGGTTATAGCTACGGCTACATCCATGAGTTAGACGGTAGCACCCCTGAACATACAAAAAAATGTCCAAGTAAGCAAGCTATGATTAAAAACCACAACATGTTCGAGTTCGTAACAGTCACAGATAACCATCAAAACTTAAATTCACATAATTCTCCTGATAAAATAAGATAGCAAAATTAACCCTATAAAATAATCTGAATTACGTGACGTAAATACACGTACGTATACTTTTTTTTTGCTATGAGCATTGATAAATACCACCATCAATATTCTTTATTTGTTTATTTAATCTTTTTTGTCTATAAAAAAGCAAATGGCGGACTTTATGCCAAAACGGCATTCTCTGCATACCATGCTGCCATGCCACTCAAAACGGTGAATGTACAGTAACCTAGTATTTTTTTAGTCTCTATCTATAGTCACTATGTAGATAATTAATCACGATTAATAAATTTGAAATAGTTTTTTACTTGAAATTTGCCTTCTCTAGAGACATATTCTTTGTTTTATTCGCCCAGCCTTAATATTAGCATACAAATTAGTAAGGAAGTATATGAAAAACATTCATATATTGTTGCCATGCTGATATTCATATTATTCTGAATACCCAGTACGCTTATAATTTTCCGTCGTCGTATAGTTGATTATATACTGCTACATAATTAGTTTGATCTATCGGGGACAAGGATTGCTATATTTAGATCTAACCTAGATCTAAGAATAAATTTACAATGTAAGGAATATCTGAATATACAATTAATTTAGAAGGAAAATTATATGTTAATAATAAATAAAATATGGAAACCCCCTTAAATATTTATTTTATTTCGGTCATTAGTATATCAGCACCAGAAATAAATCAAATCGAATTTCAGATAACTTTTACAGTTCATGACAGACAGACAGTGAAGTCTTAGTAATAGGGTTCCCGTTTAACCCTTTGGGTATGCAACTATAAAAATGGAAAAATATATAAAAAATTAAAACGGTTGATAATTCACTATGTGGAAATGCTAAGGGTATATATAAATCAGTATCTAGATCGCAGGTCAGGGGTGCGATCGCTCTCTAGTCATAGGATACGACTAGGATACGACATTATGAATATATTTCGTTTCGTTTTACTGTTTTGATAAGACTTTTGGTAGATTAATTTTGGATATATGAGTTGGAAATGGTACTGTCAAATCTATATACATCATTAGTGTTTCGTTATTGTAATGTAATGTCAAATTAGTAAAATTATACAAAATAGCGATATAACATCGCTAAGATGCCGTATCCTAGAGTTATAGTTAAAGGCGTTAGACGGTTGTTCTGCTAGTGCTGGAACAGTGGAGTGAATATGCATTAAAAGTACTTCTCTTCATAATATAACAAAAAATAATAAATTGCTTATACCGCGCATTTGTGAAACGACTGTATCAGCATGTCTCAGAAGTTGATGTGAAAATTAGCTCCAATGAGTTTCGTAATGGTAAAAATTAATATATTATTACAAGTTAGGGGCCATCCATAAATTACGTCACACGTTAGGAGGGGGGGTAATTTATGGACGGCCCCTTAGTACATAAATAATTACTAATAGGGCTTTCATTTAATGGAACAAACGCATTCACCAATTATTAGAAGTTTGTGTGAATCAGTGAGTCAGTATTCCAGCACCTGTAGCGCTATTCTACTATTAAAACAACCTGGAAATCGACGTTGAGCATCGCGCAGTCACAGCAAAGAGCCTACTTCAAAAGGTAAAAAAAGGTTTTATTTCATTGCACCTCTGATAGCGCTACATGCGACGTCGAGTTTGACACAATTTTTGAACAGAATAGCGTAACTTATCTCCGCGCTAACAGTGCTATTAATAAACAAGGTTCAAGGTCACTCTTATTGTAATTTTCCACTCCATGTTAATTTAAATAATAGTAACAACGTTAAATAAATAATAATAGTAATTGGAGAAACCTATTATCGTAGATTGTATAAGACGGGTATTAACGCGATAGATTTCGATAGTTAGGTTTTTCATCTACATCTACTATCACGAACCTTAAAAAGTTTATATAACCTTTTCTCGGTTATTTAATCTAAAATTTACATGTCTATAAGTTTCATTTGCTGCAAGAATCTATCCTGAATAAAATAATGAAAAATCCATCCAAAAACAAAATAAATAATTTAACACAAATCACACGAGCCATAATTGCTTGCTGCTTTTATTTTTTGTTCGATTTTGGCAGTCGTGTTATTTTTTTATTTCATGCCTTTTAGTGGCCAGTAGATTTATACAAAGTATATTTTTCTAATGTACTCATCTAGATCTTTAATTTGATACGCGTGTTAACGATTTTTTTTAGTCGATAGTCGGTTTTATTAACTAATGCAACGGGATATAGCCAGTCGGGCTATCATTACATCACCAGCCCTTTTACGTCCCCACTGCAGGGGCTCAGGCCTTCCTTATGGATGGTTAAGGAGGATGGGCCATGACCCTCCACGCTGGCCCAATGCGGATTGGAGGGTATTAACGACTGCAAATGCAGCCGGGACCAACGGCTTAACGTGCCTTCCGAAGCACGGAGTAGCTCGAGACAATAATTTTTTGGTCACCCATCCCGTGACCGACCCTAGCGAAAGTTGCTTAACGACTACGATCGCGGGCCGCGGCGCTTATCCACTACGCCACGAGTCGGGCTATATGCCGTTGCATTAGTTAAAAAATCGAGCAATTATACTGGGAAAAAATAAGAGAAAAAAAGCAGTATAAGCCGCCTTACCTTTTCCCTTAAACGAATTGTCTTTTTCCTCGGTGAGCGCTGCAGCCACACAATTTCACAAAAATAGTTTCTTTTTGATTTAACGTAAGCTTTTCAATAAAATATTAATATCACACTAGATGTAAGCGAGTAGGTTGTTACTTATAGTATCTATAGTGAAGTGCGACACTGCGCACACGCAGTTTTTATACACCTCGAGAAATTCCTTAAACAACCCAACCCGGGTGCTTGACAGCTTGTAAGGGGTTTTACGCTAAATAGTTAAACGTTTTGGGAAAATAGAAAATGTCGGGAACTCATTTTTTTACTTATTTACGAATACGATACAACTTGTATTCTTATAATTGAAGTATTTTTTTTTTTCATATTTTTAAATGGCGTCATCCATCCGCCATGTTGGATATTCAAAAATATAGGCTGTGTTACTCGGGATGATGTAAGGTTTTTAATGATACATATACATGTTTAGTCTTTCAAAAGTAATTTCGACACATGTTACCGATATTATGCAGATATTTCTTTACATGTCTTTTGGTCGACAAATTGGCAGAAGTGACATAGTTTTTTTTTTAATTTTTAAGGGGTTTTTATTCTTTAGAACATGTCAAACGTCAAACCCATCATCTAAATTCATTTTATTAATTACAGCATTTATTATAGTTTATCTTAAATTTATCAGTAATTTACATAATTTTTGTGCAATGATAGACTTGGGCTCTGCTAAAATACTTTGAATTAATCCAATGTCTAAAATGTTTAATTTAAATTCTTTTATAAATGACTCCCCCTCATCTTTGTTTCTAGTACATTCTATCAGCAAATGTTGTACATCTTCAATTTTATTGCAGGCGTGAAATTGATTTGATTCAGTCGTTTTCATTAAATATGTAAACTTTGGGTATCGTAGTGTACCGATTGGTAGTGTCCAGAACGGAGTTTTAAAATCAATTTAATGTGATTTCTACTTATTTTAATATTACAAAGCAAATTTCACGAGAAGGTTGACTTTCAATTGTTTTAAACCATATACCTTTTTCTTTAGATTTCTTATCATAATGATCTTCCCAACTATGTGACATACAGCGAGTTGCACAAACGTTCATTGAGATTTTCATTACTTTAAAGTGACATTACCCATATAAATTTGACATTCATTAGAGCTAAAAGGCGTCATTAAACCTTAATGGGCGTTTGTACAACTGACCAATAATTGCTAACACTACTATTTTACGTTCGTTCGTCGTTACTGAAGTATAATTCAAAGTAGTAACGCAATATCTGCTAGGATCATGGCTACAGGTCGCACCAAAGTTATACAAATCTGTCAAATTTCTCTACTCGATATTGAACCTTAATGTATCGTGGGCAGAGAGTTTGAAAACAACTGGAGGTAATCTGACGTGCAGCCGTGTGTAAAATTGACGACCTTTTAACTAAAGAGCAATTTCTTTCAGGCAACCGTATATCGTAGCAACGTTTTTATGGACATCTTTATTCATTTATTATCTCCGATCTGAGCAACTTAAAAAAGAGATAAAAAAAAACGTGACGTCGTAACGATCACAATATAAAATTTGCGTACTGACTACAATTTAATCCTGTTTGTAAGTATATGTAAACGATGAAACGAATGATTTAGATCCACATGCGTGTTCCAGTTGCATTAGATTATCACAACATGATTTTGAGCTCTACATGCAAGCGTTAAGGTTTATAATCAAATGAAACATGATAGTATTACAAAAAATATTTAAATTTATCAGATTACTAACAGTTGGAAAAGTATAAAATTTTTAATTATAATAATAAGGATTTCCTTATAGCTGTATTAACAGTTCTTGACAATAAGGAATCTAATCCTTCTTTTCCTTGAAAGTTTCAGAGCTTTAAGATTAAAGAAATGAAATTCGACTTTAATGATCGAAGAATACGAAATTGTAACCAATTAATAAAAATACTTAATTTTTGTCTGATTTTTTTGTTTGTAATGTATGAATATAAAAACTTATGGTCAGATTATAAAAATGATTTCATTAATATGATGTTACATTTACAGCACTTATGCTATATTTAGCTCGGCGGGACATTATTTGAGGTGGGTCTAAGTAGGAGGCTATTAAAAACACTGTCACACAATCGCATAATTTTTTATTGACTTAGCAACAAAAAGTTTCGATAATAATATCGTCGATTCAGACGCGTTCACTTCCTTATATAAGTTCGATATATATGATGTGTGTGTATATATGTATGACCTTCGATATAAGTTCAACGGCTCACACGACTGCATGCGCCTCATGCACGGTTGTGTTATAATTTCTTCCAGCAGGTGTTAGAAGGCGGCCGGCATATTCAAAGGACGCTCGTCTTCTTCTTCGCCCTGTAACAACACTGCACCTAGTGCATAACTGCTAGCGTTCGTAATATAAACGGTTTTTTTATAATCCGCCTGAATCACTCTAGGCGATGACGGTAACGCTTCTTTAGCTCTCCGAATGCGCAAGTTTGATCCGGTCTCTAATATCAAGGTTGAAAGTTTTTTAACAAGCGCTTTAGCGACTCTGCAGCAGCGGAAAAATTCGGCTCAAATTTTTTAAAGCAAGAACATATTTTGATAAAGTTCTAAGATGGCGTAACGAAGACTGGTGGTTTCATTTCAAAGTCAAGATAATTCATCAGGCGAAATCCCATCCTGTGAAATAATGTGACCATGGTTTTTAATCTTATCACGTGCAAAGACACATTTTTATTTTATTCGCTCTCGGCTTAAACACCTCTCGTAACAACTGATGACAAAATTTGTTTTGCGATTGTTGCAATGTATTCACCAGCGTGGCGAGTGTCTCCTGGTTAGCCGCGCCGGTGTTCGATGTTCGCGGTTGCTACGCTTCCATTGTCATTGTCATTCATCTCGTCTTGCATTTGTCGTGTTCGTAGCATTGTGCACTATAGTTATAGATAATACAAGTAAACACGAAAATAAGAGTTTTTTTTTATGAAAAATGGCGTCTTTAGTCACATTTGTAGAAAACGCGACAAAACTACAAAAAAACAGTTCGAGAAACGGCACTTTTATTAAAAGTTCCAAAACACTTTGGGCTTCCAGTTTAGCTCGGCGAGAGATGATTTGGGATATTTAGGAGGCTTGTAGAAACACTGTCACACAATCACATTACCTTTTATTCACTTGTATCAGCAATACATATAATTTTGATAATAATATAATTGATTCACACACTTTCATGTACTTATGGTTCCAACGAAGACGTATTCTTCGGTTAAGGCCATGACCCTCCACGTTGGCCCAATGCGGATCGGCGGGTATTAACGACTACAAATGCAGCCGGGACCAACGGTTTAACGTGCCTTCCGAAGCACGGAATGGCTCGAGTTAATAATTTTTTTGGTCACCCATCCCGTGATCGTCCCTTGCAAACTACGCCACCGAGCTAGTTTGCTAGTTTACTAATATTTATTTGATATGCCACTAAGAGAGCAGGTCAAAACCATAGAAATTACTATTTATAATAATTAGCAGTAAAAAAAAATCTGAAAAGGAGGCGATAAGAATGTTTTCATACAACGAGGAAGATCGTACGGAGCCTTGGTAATAAAATTGATTTTCGACAGAAGCGTTGAAGAATTGATAAAATAATTTTGCTAGTTCAATTAAAATGTCAAGAGTTACCTCACAAGACGTTGCTACGTGTCGACAGTGCTGTCTTGACCTTAGAAATGAAACAAAATCATTGTGATAAAGACCAGTTTAGACATAGTATTATACCTATATGTAGTACTGTATTTATAATGCTAATCGTATATTGCGACTTCTATATATATATTTTTTTTTTATGGGATAGGGGGCAGACGAGCAGACGGATCACCTGATGGTAAGTGATTACCGTCGCCCATGGACACCTGGAACACCAGAGAGGCTACAAGCGCGCTGCCGGCCTTAGAGGGAAGGGTTGAGGGGTAGAGGGAAGGGAATAGGGAGGGTATGGGCCTCCGGTACCCTCACTCACACGACGAAACACAACGCAAGCGTTGCTTCACGTCGGTTTTCTGTGAGGCCGTGGTATCACTCCGGTCGAGCCTTTTAAAATCATGTAATAAAATCTTTCTGGATTAAAACCATTTGTATCTAGCTGCTTTCGGTATCATTAAAAAGTTTGAATTTTTAAGAAGATAACTCCGAATTCAAATTACGAAAATGTGAGATTTTCATTTGTTTTTCTAACTCTCAAAATGAATGAAACTTATAAACAAATTCGATGTATTTTAAATTTTTCTAACAAAACGCAAAAATTCAACACAAGCTGCGAAAAAAATTTGTGGCGTTCATGGACCTAGTGCAGTTTCTGTGAGAGTAATACAAATTTGGTTTAAGAGTTTTCAGTCTGGAAATTATGATACCAAAGATGCACGTCGCTCCGATTTGAAAAATTGGATGTCATTTTTTACAAAGGTGGAGGTGGAGGATCGGCATATCAGTAGTTACGACGCAGCTAAAGAACTTTTGATAGACCACAAAACAGGTTTGGCTCATTTGAAAAAAGCTGGGCACACAAAAAAGTTACATATTTGTCTCAAAGCTCACCGAAAGAAACCTAATGAACCGTGTACTCATTTGTGATTATTACGGCGTAATTGAACCGAACCATTTTTGAAGGGGCAGCTCTGAGATTATGTAAAAATCTAAACCCGAATTCGAACTCACTCATGGGTCCGATTTCGGCATCCGCTCAATCTTGAATTGGTAACAACGTTTCGTAGCATAAGTGAAGTGAGTTTCGAAATGACATAGAATAGTATATCTGAGACACGTATAAACAATAAATTTTCTTTTGTATTTTTATACAAAAATGGAATCATTAGAATTTCTACACTAAAAGACGTGAATTCGGAATAGCCCTGCTGATAACTGGTGACGAAAAGTGGACAAGAACTTGCGAAATAGGTCGTGGTCAGAGGTCGTTCAGGCTTCACAGATGAAATCCGGGTAAACTCGCAACAAGGTGATGCTGTGTGTATTTAAGTGTCTTCGCATTAAATTTGAATTTGCATATAAAATGCAAAGAAACTTTTGCCCCAATCTAGTATAAAATACTTTAATATCTATCACACGAACAACTCTTGTATAAACACACGTAATTTGAATCTCGGTAACAGCTCCAACGATTTTCATGAAATTTAGTCTTTATTATTTAACAGCTTTCCGCCAGTGGCTTTGCCCGCGTGGTCCTCTATTATACCTACAAGATTGATTTAGGAAGTTTTAGGGGCAATGAATCTAGCTTGGTTTTTAATCTAGAATCCAGGAATTTATTATGTTATAAGAATAATTTTCTACCTTTAACGAATAATAGACATGGCACAAAGTAATAGCGTTCAAAGAAAACTCCATAAATTTTTCATTAGAAATTTTGATTTAGATTTAGCTCAGATTTCCGAATGGAGTCGCAGTCACGGGCTGCGAATCAATCCTTCCGAAGCTCAGGTTGTGATGGTGGGAAGTGATACTGTCAACGATTGTGGGTATTACAATGTTGTATGGAACATCTGTTATATTTTCCTGAATTCAGTGTTGCTCTCACAGGAAAAGTTGTTCAGTATACTTAACTAATCCACTCTACGAAGTCCTGATGTATAATAATATTCCATTATATAACTGTACATTCGTTTGTTTTGTGTGTACAATAAAGAATATTCTAGCTTAAGTAATAAATCATTCGTACACTAGACCATCGACGCTCTACGGGCTTGTAGAACTTTAATTGTACAACGCTAAAAGATTGTGGAATTTTAACTTCATGAGAATTAAACATTTTGTGAATTTATGAGAAATAATATATTATTTTATATATTTATAACATTAAAAAAGCAAAATTCTGGGAAGTCCATTATCAGATTTAAACTACGCGAATTAAACTTGATCCGCAATGCTTTTATATATTTTTAAATAAGTACTTACATATTTACATGTTTTTAAACATCTTTTTAACCGATTTAAAAATCGGAAAAGAGGAGATTAAATGTCGACGTTTAAATTTTTTTTTGTGTATCATCACATCATCATCACCAGCCCTTTTACGTCCCCACTGTATGGGCTCAGGCCTTCCTTATGGATGGTTAAGAAGGATGGGCCATGACCCTCCATGCTGGCCCAATGCGGATTGGAGGGTATTAACGACTGCAAATGCAGCCGGGACCAACGGCTTAACGTGCTTTCCGAAGCACGGAGTAGCTCGAGATAGTAATTTTTTGGTCACCCATCCCGTGACCAACCCTTGCGAAAGTTGCTTAACGAATACGATCGCGGGCCGCGGCGCTTATCCACTACGCCACCGAGCTACACTACGCCACCGAGCTACACGAGCACTTTCTCAATAATTCACCAATTGATGAAAGATATTGAAAATTCTTCATTTATTCGACAGTTTTATGAGCGGAGGTGGTCAAATTTCAATTTTATCATAATCAAATATTAAGTTTTCTTCTTATAACACAATAAAATATACTTTTCATCAGATATCATCTAATCATTTAGATGATATGTTTATATTCGCCAAAAAACAAAAGATTGCGTGTTTTGCATCCATTCAAAACCTGAAAGAAGGAATTTATATGTTCGACGGTAATATATATTGTTTGTAAGTAGGTATGTTCAGTTGTAAACTAGCTGTTTCCCCGCGACTTCGCCTGCTTAAAATTATAACCTATGTCCCCTGCGTATGACCTTCCCGTAGATGAAAGAATTTTATAATCGGTCCAATAGTTTCGGAGCCTTTCTAATGCAAACAAATAATCAATAAAAATATTTCCTCTATAAAATTTGAGTATAGATATTATTACAATTAATTAATTTTGCATTCACAATGCTACACTGGAATATATTCTTAATGAAAAATGCTTGAAAATCTACCAGCCCCGGGTACTCTGAGATAGGACTCGAACCCGCGACCTTTTGCAAGCCGGGCCCTAACCACTAACCTATACAGGACCTAACAGGACTGACGAATTTTTCAAGCACTTATTACTTTTCGCTACTAGTGAGCTTATTATTATCATGTTCAGGCAATACACCCAAACAGGCGAAAATTATATATTTTATATGTATATAAATATAATATTAATTATCATTTTTTTAAAGTTTGAAGTCGGTTCTATTTATTTTTTATTTTTTTACTTATTGTAGTACACATTTTTGTATGCAACATGTACGAGTCTTAAGTTATTGTAAGAAAATAATTATTTACTATGACATCTGTTACATAATAAATCCCATAAACCGATGTATATTACTGCACCTATTAAATAAAATTGTTATAGATTTCCGTTCCAAGTGCTGTGGCACTTATGCATTGTAATTTTTATTACAACGGGTACTTATTATGTCAATTTTCTGTCAAATTATAAATGACAAAACACTTCTAGTAAGAGATATATGTAATGATGAGGTACCATAAGGGGCTTTTGCGGCTTTGAAAATTAATCAAATTTCAGGTTGATCGCATCTATAAAATTTTCGTATTAAAATATTTCAGAATATATATAAGTATTTGTAGTTTTCATTGATATTTTGTTATCTACGAGTATTTTAATATACAAGCCTAAAAGGAGAATGGGCAATTTACTATGAGAGATCGGCTATTTTTGCGTAGCCGTGCACATTGTTGGAACCAATCGCAAACGATAGAGAATTATTTCTAGAATGAGTAGGTAAAAAACCATTTTAAAATTATGCCGGAGTTTGAGAATATCTGAATATTTAACAGAGATTTTAAGGTTATGTCGTTATAATATCTACGTATATAAGAGCAATAAAATGAATATTGTATTTCAAACAATCGATGACTAATGAATATAAACATTAAATTGCGAAAAAAAAAATCTATACCTATATTACAAAAAGGAAAGATTGAATTTTTTAGTGTAAAAGATAAACTCTAAAACGACTGGGCCGATTAAAAACTAGTATTTGACTAATATAGTACCTAATTAACATTATCAAAGTTAAAATACTTCATATTGTAAAAGTAATGGTAGGAAGTTCGCATGTCAAGTCGATCAATAACTTGAAACTTAGTAGGTAGTCATAGTTATATTGCAGTAGGTAGGTATATACGAAATCTTAATTTAAGATATTTAGGTATTTATCTAATGTAATCTTGTTGTATTTATGTATAACACAAAACATTTTGTTATATTTATGTATAACGCATGTTTCTTCCTCCGTGAAAACTTATCCTTATCCTTATGCCTACACGAATAAACAAAGCCTATTCTTTCGGTTTCTAGTGATGAATGTTAACTTGGCCAATCGCTGGTTCAGTTTGTACGAGTCATATTAAGATTCAATTAATTTGTCTCTTAATTTACTATGAAATAGTGTACATACCTTTGTTCATGCTCAAAAGCAAACCGAAGAAAGTCTTATCTTAGATTTTTTCGATACGAGATTAATCCTTTATTTTTCTATAATCGATAAGGCGATCATCCTAATCTAGTCTATGTTGCATGGTTGACATTAGTCTAAATTGGTTAGTTTAGCAATTGTTTTAATACGGTTTATTTTAAACGCCGCATAATTATATAATAATATTTATATAGCATAAATTATAATTAAAGAGAAGATTTTTGATAAATAAATGCGTAGTACGCAATTTATGTCATTTTAGCCGACTTTTGCCCATTCTCCTTTGCAATTTTTCCATTTTTTGCTAAAGTCCATCACTTTTCGATGATTTAATTAAATATTTTTAAATCATCGTAGTAGCGCAACACTTTTATTATTAAGTATGTTTTATGTCTCATATTTGAATTAGAAAGTGTTGCGCCCTTGCGCTCACATAAAATCTTGGAAAAGTGGTGAAAAAAGAAAAATATGCAAACTTCGGTCTTTTAAAACATCAACCTCCTGGTGACCCTTGTCATCGGCGATAGCAGCGTCGCAGTCGCCACTAAAGGCCCTAAAGAGGCAGACTAGCAGGCGTATTTACTGACTCAAGTGACATACTAAAGTCGAAATCCCCTGCGGTGTAAAGACTGTATGTAACAAGGACGACCGCTGGAGCCTGACATTCAGGTTTATTCAGGCACAGAAGCTACTCAAATTTTAAAATGAAGTGTAATTGTTTTTCTAAATGAATGTAATTATAATTATAAGATTACATTAATTTGGTTCAAACTGCATAATCAACTAAAGTGCCAAATATTATCGAAATGCGTTTTATTGCTGCTGCGTTGTTAAAATATAAAATATATTATTATAACAAATAAATATAATTTAGAGACACAGTTATAAAATACATAAGCTAAACAAACGAGGCAATGTCTCGTTTTTGAGATGTAATATAGATTATTTATAATACTAGCTATCTGGCAGTGTATTTCATGTTTGCTATGCATTTAACTGCTCAAAAATTCACTTAAAGCAAATATAATTACGTTTTAGATACTGATCGTTTTTGTTATTAATTCAATCTCAAGTATTTTTATTACCTTGCGGTGTATAGGCGCAGGTGAATGGTTGGCGAAAATGCGAATTATTTACGTTTCAGTAGTTCCATAACCGGAATAATATCTTTTATATATTCTAAAGAATGTTTTCTACCATATGTAACTAAAAATAAAAGTGAAATGTACTTTTCAGGACATAAAAATTTTTGGAAGTTAACGTGTCAAATAATACCCAATGGCAAGGATAGGGTTAAAATAAATGAGTTACAGAATACAAAAACCGCGCTATGACCGTTTGTCCATAGAGCTCTGTGTACAATTAATTTCAGTTCTACAAGTCATTAAAACTTTTTATAAAAAGTAGAACCGACTCCAAACTTTAAATAAGTGATAAATTATACTTTTCTCAAAACCAACTTATTCAAGAAATATACATCAAAGAGTAAAGTATACATAGGTACTTGTTGAACAAGCTGAAATGGGCCATGTCATAACATATCATCTTATTATTTAGGTAATATCTGTTGGAAAGCGTAATTTGTTTTGTTATAAAAGGAAAACTACTTATTCGATTTCGATGAAATTTCCACCTCGATCCATCAAGCTATCGAATAAAAAAGAATTTTGGAAATCGGTCAACAGTTGAAGAAAATATCAGTGAACATATATACATAAAAAACATATATCGCTGTCGAACATATAACCTTTTCGATTTTGAAGTCGATTGTAAATGAGCTAGAAACGTTTGTCAGCATTGTTGTGTGTTAGCACAATATAATAACATGTACAAACTTTTAACTTATTATACAAACTTATCATTAATGAGTCCTGAGAAAATTGAAAAAACTTAAGTTTTTGCCAATTAATAAACATTAAAATAAAACAAATTATCTCCAATATGAAGATAACAGACGTTAAGTGGATAATAACAGTGCCATCAATACATATTACGACTTGTTTTTAAATTACCCGCTGCAGTATACTTTTCAATCTTAAACATTAAAGATGTTGCTCTTAACATTGCTACTGTTCTTTATTTTTATATTGATATTCGTTTATTTCATCACACATTATAATGAGAGTTATTGGCAAAAACGAGGAGTGATTTTCGATAAAGGAAATGTGATTGGACCTTTTTCTGAAGTTTTTGGTGGCAAACGGACGTTATTCGAAACATTCGGTGATATGTACAAGAAATATGCTAATGAACCTGCCGTAGGGTTCAATTTACTATTCACGCCTGCGATATTTGTGATCGACCCAAATAATGTCCGCTACGTGATGCAGGGTCATATGTTCATTGATAGAGGTACCGATTACCATAAAGAAGATTATCTGGCAGACAACTTACTTTTCATGAGCAATTCCCGGTGGAAGCTTATGAGACAGAAAATGTCTCCGACATTTACAACGACAAAGTTGAGAAATATGTACTATGTCATCGATAAGAGCTCCCAGGATTTTATAGATTATTTGCAAAAGAATCCCATTAAGATAGATAACACGTTGGACACGTTGAGTATGCTCTGTTGTGCTGCAGTCATAGGTACAGTATTCGGTGTTACCAGTGAATCCTTATTCGATTCGCCTTTCTTAGATGTAGCCAAGAAAGCGTTTTATCCAAATTTCAAGAATAATTTTAAATTTTTAATTTCTAATGTCTCTTCGGGAATGTTTAGTGCACTAAAGTTAAAGTTCTTCAAAGAGCACGAGACATTTTTCTTTGGTGCCATAAAACAGGTGTTTAGAAAACGGGAACGGGAGGGGGCGAAGAAACATGATTTCGTTGATATATGCCTCAATATTCAGAAAAATGGTGTTATGAAAGATGAAGAGTCAGGTTTGCAACTGCAACCTACGGACGAGCTATTGGCGGCGCAAGGCTTCTTTTTCTTTATAGCTGGCGTAGAGCCTACAGCGACGAGTTTGTTTGGTGCTATGATTGAAATAGGCAGGCATTCTGAAATTCAGAAGAGACTTCATGAAGAGATAGATGCAGTTTTTGAAAAATACAATAACGTATTGACTTACGACGCAATCATGGAAATGGAATATTTGGATAAAGTTTTAAATGAATCACTTCGCCTCTATCCTCCAATTGGTTTCTTGACAAAACGGTGCACAGAAACGACGGTTCTACCTGTGGGAAATATCAAAATTGACAAAGGTACTAAGGTTTACACCCCTATTCATGCGTACCATCATGATCCTCGATATTTTAAAGACCCCCACGTATTTAACCCTGAAAGATTTTCTGACGAAGCGAAGAAAAATTTCGGTATAATCTATCAGCCATTTGGATATGGGAGCAGGATATGCCTCGGTATGCGATACGCAAGATTGCAGGCGAAGAGTGGATTAGCTCACATACTTCGAAATTTTGATCTCACAACCTGTATAGGTAAAGGAGGGATTAAATTTGTCAAAAACCAGATACAAGTCCGTATTGATAACGTTGAAGTTTTATACACACCCAGAACAACTAAATGCACATTTAAATAATTTCATGTAATAAAATAGGTAGTGTTTTTGTTTTCTATAAAACTTTTATAATTGTGCCTAAAATATTTTAGTCATTCATCGTGATGCTTGATTATACTTGATATTATATCGTATCGTATTATATTATATCGTGATATTATATTGTTACTTCCATATAAGTACCCACTTCACGAAATCAATATCAGGTTATGAAATTCTATCAAATTTTTGTACATAGTACATATTAAAATTTAATTTGCCTCCCAGTAAAGTGCTATCAATCTTCGCCCCAAGAAATATTTAACTTTCGTCAAAGGTTATGAACTTATTCAAAACTCCCGTTAATTAACATTTTAAGAACAAAGTTGTTTCTTCAAATACAATTAATTATATTAATAAATACTCTTTATTGCACAAAATTCGATTATCGGCCTTATCGATTATCGATAGCCAAGGATTTCGGCGACCATGCATTGGATGGAAAAAAATAGCATCTTGTGCATACAACAAATAACAATTTAAATTAATCGAAACGGAACAGAAGAACAACAGTTATAATAGCGAAATATCACCAAAAAAGTATATTAAGTCAAGTCAATAAAATTCATACACAAAGAACTGAGAAAAGAACATAGAAAATCAGACTAAACTATTGACAGGAAATGGGATTTTAATTGTATTTGAAAGAGTTTAAAGATTTTCAGGTAAACCTGAATATACCAGGCGGGCGAAACTCTCGTTCCGTCGTTAAACAATTTTATTGCTTGTAATGTAAAGTATTGATTATATTTTTTTTGTGATATTGGGAGGAATGAACAATCGATAGTTATTAGAAGAGAAAAGAGATCATGCGTAGATGAAAAAATTGAAAGCGTAATTTGAGATATGGGGTTATTATGGGATTGTATAGTAAATAGTAGAGAAGTGAGACGAGCCAATGAAGAAATTAAAGAGGAAAGAATAGCACACTAAAAAGTTGCAAATATATTATTGAGACTAAATTTAGCCTTGAAGTACTTTTCAATGCTAACCTTTTTTAGACTTTCATAAGCAGACATATCCAATTACATTTTGAAATGTTTGTTCTATTAATCTGTGTATTTTTGTCGTATCCTTAGATTCTATTTTTGAATACCCAAAAATATTATTATTTTATTGTATTATATTTTATTTTATTAGTGTTGTTATCGAGATTTTTATATGCTAGACCGATCGAGTAGAATTTTGTGGTACACACCGGTGGTCTGAAACCCACTGACGTAACAAAAACAAAACAAATCACATGAGATATATAGAATGTCGTTTTTATAATTATATAAAAAATAAAACGTTTTATTTTTCTTTATATACCTACTTTTATCTTTATATACCTTCTTTTTTTTGTATTCCCGACTCTTGCTCCTTTTTAATCTATACTTATAATAAATCTGTAGAGAGGTCAATTCTGTACATGAAATAAATTTCCAAAATAACTATCAGGGGGTGATTAAGGATCGATACTGATGCCAAAAATGCAATCAGTAAAATTTTTGTCTGTCTGTCTGTATATCTGTTATAGAAACAAAAACTACTCGACGGATTTTAACGAAACTTGGTACAATTATTTTTCATACTCCTGAGCTGATTATAGTATACTCTTCATCACGCTACAATCAATAGGAGCAGAGCAGTGAAGGGAAATGTTGGGAAAACGGGAGAAGTTACTCCATTTTTTAAGCTTCCGTCGCGTGTGCAACCTTAATGGTTAAAGCTGCCCAGAAATCATGTATGACGGAAATGTTCTCCTTAAAATTATATAAAAAATATCCCACGACAACATATGTCTGTCTTTTATGGTTGACTCACAATAACACGTGTAACTCCCGATAGCTTAGCAGTTCGAAGCTTTCTGATTGTATTTGTCTATTGTCTACTCTTACGTTCATAACACTCTCAGTCATCCCTAATTTAAAAAGTTAACTGCATTAAGTATTCCATAAAAAAGAATCATAGAAATCGGTATAGAAATATATTAGTCGAAATAGATTTTTGAGAAACACATTGGTTTAATGACATTAGTCTTCAGGTAGCTACAAAGACGAACACATGACAAAGACATGTCTTATAAAAAAACAAGAACCTAGGGTTTGTTAATGTCAAGTTAATAATTTCATTTTGTTACTATTTTATCATCCTGGACCCGATATATCTATACTAATATTATAAAGCTGCAGTGTTTGTTTGTTTGTTTGAATGCGCTAATCTCAGGAACTACTGGTTTGAATTGAAAAATTCTTTTTGTGTTGAATAGACCATTTATCGAGGAAGGCTTTAGGCTATATAACATCACGCTGCAACTATTAGGAGCGAATAATGGAAAACGCGGACGAAGTCGCTGGCGGCCACTAGTTCCTAATATTTTTGTAATAGCAACAAATTACCTTCCTACAAATACAAACATTAGGTTTGATAATACTATTTAAACAAAAGGTATCTACTAAAACTTGTATTTGATGTCACACCAGTCAAGGCCAAAGGTCGATGGTTCTGTGATACAGCGTAATATGGTTTACATAATTGCCTACTGATATTACAAGTTTGTCTGTGTTTTGTTGATAAAAACTTATTTTGAGTCTGATAACCGTACTTCAACTGAGACATGTTATTTGTCAATAACAGAGCTATATAAAAAGCAGGATTAATATATCTTTTTAGTATTGCTGTTGATTACGTACAGAAACAATGATTGTTGTTATATTATTATTTGTGGTGATTTGTGTTTTGACGTTTGTTTATCTTAAAGGACTGTATAATGAGAACTACTGGAAAAAGCGAGGAGTGAAATTTGATGATAGGAATAAATTGATGGGTCCTTTTTGGGACTTCCTTGTTAGTGACAGATCGATGTTTGAGATTATGGCGGATTTGTATGCAAAGTATCCTGATGAACCAGCTGTTGGTTTTGGAACAATAACTTCACCTGCCTTATACGTCAAAGATGTGACGAATGTCCTATATGTGTTGCAGGGACCCATGTTTCTTGATAGAGGAGTTAATTATCTTGCTGACGATTACTTGGCAGACAACATACTCTTTATGAGTGGCGCTAGATGGAAGCTCATGAGACAAAAGATGACTCCACTATTTACGTCTGCAAAGTTGAAGAACATGTATTATATCATAGATAAGAGCGCTTTGGACTTTATTGACTACTTGAATAAAAACCCTGCAAAACTGAAGGCTAAGGACACATTCGATACACTGTCTATGTTCTGCAGTGCTGCTGTTGGAGCTGCTGTTTTTGGAGTTAGCACTAAATCAATTTTCGATTCACCATTCCTGGAAATGGCTAGAGATGCATCAAAGCCCACATTTAAGAGTAATATGAAGTTTACTCTTGCAAGCATAGCTCCAAAACTCTTCCAGGCATTTAAAATGCGATTTTTTAAAGAGTTTGAGCCATTTTTCATCGGTGCAATAAAAAACGTTTTAAGACAACGTGAACAAGAAAATGTGAAGAAGCATGACTTTGTTGACATCTGCTTGAGTATCCAGAAGAATGGTGTTATGAAGAATGAAGACGGTAGCCTAAAGATGGAACCGACGGACGAGCTGTTGGCTGCTCAAGGGTTCTTTTTCTTTATTGCAGGTGTAGAGCCAGTAGCGACTGCTGTTTTTAGTGCTATGATTGAAGTGGGCAGACATCCTGAAATTCAAACAAGGCTCCAGGAGGAAATAGATTTCATTTTCGATAAGTACGATGGTCAATTATCATATGATGCTGTTTCTGATATGGAATACCTGGAAAGTGTGATTAATGAAGCTCTGAGAATGTATCCTCCGATTGGTATTTCAACACGACGGTGTATGGAAGATACGGTATTACCTGTAGGCAATATTAAAGTCGAGAAGGGTACTGCCGTATTCCTTCCCGTTTACGAGTATCATCATAATCCCGAATTCTACGAGAAACCTCATGTTTTCGATCCTGATCGATTCTCTGGCGATAAACAACAACTTGGTGTTCTTTACCAACCTTTTGGCTTTGGAACTAGAACATGTATTGGTATGCGATACGCAAAACTTCAAGCGAAGTGTAGTTTAGCTCATATTATTCGTAATTTCGTGTTGAAAACTGTTATTGGTAAAGGTGGAATAAAGTTTGGTAAAGATCAGGTACAGTTGCGATTAAAAAATGTACACGTTGAGCTCAATCACAGAAAAACAAAGTTTTCATAAAGTACATATACATTTTTTTTTACTTTTATAGAATATTTTGTAAGTTAAAAATACTGTTTGCATATTTTGTATTATTGATTGTGATGGATAATATTTTATTTTTTAGCTTCAATCTGCTAGATACCTGAGTGGATCGCAATACAGAAAAAAAGTTGTCAGTGTGCAAAAAATTTTGTCTTCTCTACGGCTAATTATATTCACGTTTTCTTCTTATTTTTTTTATCTGCTAATATCAAAGATACATAAAGGCTGATGACCTTAATATGCTGAGATGAAGGTTCTTATGTGGGAGGTGAAGATATACCTCATTTTTAAACAACTTCCGGACTTTCAATTGAACTTAATAAAGCCAGTGGACTGTTTTTGTAAAAGCTTCATCTGAGTGGAATGTAATAGCTAGCTTGTCGAAGTGAAAGCTTAGAGTTTACAGCATTAGCCGTATGCCTCTTCTTGACTTGTCCAATGCTAATATCAATTTTTTTAGTAGGTCTACGAAGAGTGTCTGGAGATATTTAGGTAAACTAACTCTATTCGTCACTCATCGATTTTTTTTGCAAAATCTTTGATCTCAATCGACTGCTTATTCCATTTGCTTTTTAATTGGTACTTAAAAGTTTTGGAAACATTTCTTAAAAATTGTATGTGATTAAGACTACAGATTGTTTTTACGATTAAAAATGATGATGAAGATCTTTACATTTTGTATGTAGTTTTTTTTTAACTTACTATTAAAAATATAATATTTTTATATTTGATAAATTTTGGATTCAGAATGATATACTGAAAAATAAAAATGCTTAAATAATCCACTTCATCTCAGAATGTGATGTCAAAGTGGATTTTTAAAGCAATTTTTATTAAGAATATAATATTGACTAAAATATGTCTTTTAAATATAAAGTTTTAGTTACTCGTGATTGTAACTGATAAATAAAACTCTTTAAAAAGTAAAAACTACAAAAAATAGTAATAAAAAAAATATTTAAACGCTGGAATCTAAGTCGATCTTTTCCGACGAAATCGATTCAGCAACAAGAAAATAAAAATAAGAAAAACATAAAGTTAAGCAGTTTTGAGTTTGAAATAGTGATGTAGACATTCTGAACTTAATAAAACAACTTAAAACTTATGTTACTTTTACAAAAAGTTACAAAATGAAGACAAAACATCACTATGTATTTCTAAATAGACCAAAAAATAATTAATTTTAACATTTTAGATTTAAATAATATATACTACAGTATTAACGACAACTGATACTAAACAAAGTAAAAAGTATTCTTTCAATTAATTTAATATACCACTTCAAACTTCTCTAAAAAATTAACTAAAACATATGCCGCTTATCAAAAATCACTGAGGAAGGAAAGTTCAAGTTATCACAACTAAGTACCGCGAGTGATGTTGCGTAGTCATTAACTTTGTACTAGAATACACCTTTAACTAAATATAATTAAAGTAAAAAGTCGACTCTCTTATTTTATTAAAACGACCTTAATATCACGCCAATGTATTGACCCCAATGTAAGACGGAACGCATCTTTGTTTTAAACCGTGTAGTTATAATAATAAACTTTATCGCACAACACAAGATAACATACAAGAAACACAATAGATATGACGGTATAAACTAAAACTATGACTTTTTTTTATTGGCGCCTGTTGAGGATTTCCAGTTGAACCGACCTATTTTTATACGTTGTCTTTGTTTTTATATATATTTTTTATATATATTTGATTTTTATTGAATTTTGTTTTGTATTTGACATATGGTCTGACTTTTTTGATTGTCACGTGCTTTGGCGAGTATATTTGTTTTGTGGACAATATAAATAGTTTTGAGAAGATAAGCTGTTTATTTTCGCACCTGTGCCCACACCATTCCTCGTCACCCTCTTCGTCGACAACAGCGCCTATTTGTTGATGTTTGCCTTACAGACAATCTTACCGCCACTCGAGAGAACGCTGCCATCGTATGCAGTTCTTATTATGATTTACCTTCGTCCATTCAAATTTGCAATCATTAAATATTATCAATTGATCTTGTACACGATGCACATATCGTGGTAGCCGCTGTTTTTAAAACAGGAAGTATCTTATACACAAGTTTCAATGTTGTTACAATGTCTTAAAATCTTGGCAACAGTTAGAGAGTGTGGTCGCGTTTGTCAATTAAAGGTTTTTCGTAGTAACAAAGATAAATATACAACTAACTGTTAATAAGGTAAGCTTATTTCATGAAGGTTTGTTTTGCAAGTCTATTATATGGTTGAGTAAAAGGTGAATGAAAATTAGATGAATTACACCCGGTTTCAGAATTGAGAATTTGAAGTTGAGAACGACTCAAAACGTGCTTAAGCCACTTTAAACAGGTTTTCATTGCTGATTTATAATTTTTTAATGATCAGTTGATAGCAATTTGATAAAACTAGGACTTTTACAGCCAGTTGCACAAACGTTCATTAAGATTTTGACATTCGACATTTGACATTCATTAGAGCTTAAAGGCATCATTAAACCTTAATGGACGTTTGTGCAACTGACCATTAGTCATATGAAATGTAAAAAACTTAAGTTATTGAGAATAATCAGTTTCAGAAAACGGCCGTTAATGAAGTGAGGATATAAAACGTAATAAATTTGTCATTTTAAGTCTAACCGCTACAAATTTGTAAATTAGTTCGATATCAGAATAAAGCTTAGTCTATCATAATATGAGTGAAATACATCTGTTTATTCTATTTCATGAAGGGAAAATTATTACAAACATCAAAATATATGACGTGACGAAAGTATGGTCGCCCAGTGTGAATTGGTGGTTATAAACGACTGCAGATGCACCCGGCACCAACAGGTTTACGAGTCTTCCGAAGTTTGGAGGATCTCGAGTTCATAAATTTTTGGTTATATCTATGACCTGCTATTGCGCAAGTTACTTAATAACCATATCGCAGACCAAGCGCGCATACCACTGCGCCATCTAGCTCTTAGATATTATATAGTTTTTTTTTGTACCGAGGTGAACTGACCTTAACATGCTATCGACCTTGATGAGAGGCCGACTGAACCCGGCCTCTCATGCTGCGGAGGTTAAAGAACCCCTACCGTGCAAAACCCCCCGTATTACCCTCACAAGGGTCTATGACCTGGTATCTGGCAAGGAAAACCCAGGTTACCCAGACCATATAAATATATATCTAGGATGCATGGAAAGATTATATTATTGTTCTATTAATGTCTTTAAATCTTGTATTAAGAGTCATAGAATATCGATAATACTGATGTTTATTCAAACCGTATTTAAACTACATACTATCAAGGAAAAGACGATACGTCATTTAAAATTTATCGGTCAAAATAATACCTTAGTATCAGAAGTTCATACTCTATTATTGTTAATAACTTAGTATAATGCACGTGATGTCTACTCATACTTATTTATGAGAATGTTTTTTTTTTTACAGAAATACACCAACTGCGTTGTTAATGATGACTAGTGATTTAAATTACGTACTCTGTTTGTTATGCGGTATAATTGATAGTAAGTACTGGAATGATTACATGTTCCACTTGAAGAGACATAATTGTAAAAGATAATTAGTAAGATGTTTAGGTTTATTTTGCTCACCGACTTACGGTTCTATCAACTGATCTTATTCTTAAGATTTCAAAAGTACTCTTTTAAAGGTACCTTTTTCTGAGAAGAACTGGGCTTTTATTACACTGAGAAAAAGATTTCTATGTGTAAGAAAGGCCGGTTCCTTTCAGTACAAGGTTTCCCGCAGTACATTTGCGAACTGAGGGCATGGTTTTCGACTTTAACAAAAAGTCTAAACTGAATAACCGTATTGAATTAGAATTATCTTTTATTGTTAATTATATTGCTTTTTTGGGCCTTATTCATTTAGCCCTAATTTTGAAGCAAATTTCTTTTTGCCATGGTATTTTTTAATTAGTGTTAAACGCCGAGACCCACCTTTCTCCATTTTGGTCGATTCTGACATACCTCTCTCGCTTTATCTACTCTTCATACTTTAAGTACAGTGACGCCAGCACTTAGAATTTATCGCATATATATTTCACGCGTAGCTTTCTCGGGTGCGTTCGTGTAATATCTCATTCTCGACCGGAGAAAGTGACATTTGGGTGAGGATAAAGCTTTTCTTGAGTTTGTCATGTTTGTTTGTTTCTGTTCACTGCAGCAGCATGTAGAAGCATTTTGAAGTTGACGTAGGTCCTTCTTCAAGCGCGTTGCACAAAACTTTAGTTGGAATCAAGTGGACCAATTTTTATGTGCCCTAGTATTAAAGTAACATAAAACGCTGGCGGTTGCATGCTCAAATTATATCTTTAATCGTTTTTCAGTTTCTAACAGCCAATATATGTCAATGAAAAATACAAATAACCCGCCACTCGCCTGTGATGACACTAGCGGGGCCAAATTAGTGGAGCATTTCTTCAACGTGATCTTCAATGAATTTAGTAATAATCAGCCGGTCTGTGTATGCGTTCAGATGTGTGCCGATCAACCGACTTATTGCTATCCAAACGGATGCCTGAAAAAAACAGACAGTAAAAAGAAAATCAATTCTTCATCGGTCACTCATATCCATAACGATGATTCCAAAACTATGTTTTTGGTCGACGAGAAAAACAACTTTGCTCAAATGGTAAATGCTCGTGCTGATGAAATTAGTAATGGTAAGGTTCTTCCTATTGAAAATATTTTATGTTGGAATTTTTTATTTGCTAGCTTTTGCGCCAGGCTTTATTTTGCGGAAATCCATTGCTATAACTGTGAAACTATGATATCTTATAACTTACACACCCAGTCAGTATTACACAAGACTTGCTGTGTACCGCTCGCACACAAATTCACATATACAAACAGTAACAAATATTGCAAGTCACCACTGCACACTGGTGGTTGGCACTGTGTAATTGCTTCTGAGGTTGCTCCGTTGAGGGACGAAACACGTTTAGAGTGGTGACTTTGGCGGACAAAGCAGGTCTTGGGGATATTGAATAGGTGTGGTAGTTGCTAGATATTGCAGTTCCACGGTTGAAGAATTTTACTATCAACAGAGAAAACCACATATAATAATAATAATAATGATTTAGCTCTTGCCACTCTCGTCTGATGAATTAATTTTTTCACAAAAATACATTCTTAATGAGAATAATGTTAGTGGATCTTCATTGCTTTACTTTTCTTATTTAACTTTTTTCTAAATTATATTTCGATTTCCTTATGAGTGCACCACTAAAGGAATATCTGGTGTACTTTCGGGGGTCTGCTGTTCTGCGTCGCCGCCGTGGACGCTACGAACTATGAAGGAGGTTGTATTACGTACGCAACCTCACCGCTGGCCGCATAGACGCCACGACGGCATAAAAAGAAGAAAACTTCTTCTGTCATTCGCCTTTTGTCTTTTCACAACAACGCTTAAATAATATCTACCAGCCGCATAAATAATATAAATATTTCATCATAATAAGTATACCCAGACTGAACACCAGAAGGATTGTGGACGGAGCGGTATTGGAGTTCGTGTCCAAGTGGCGTACATCAGTTCAGTAAGTACTCTCGATTTTATATCAGGGTTCCATCGGGTGCGCTCTAAGGATAATCTCTTTCTTTATTTCTTTTCTTTCGCTTTTTTTTCTCTGTAACAATTATTTACCGCATACGATTAAGATCCCGCGTGAGGTCTCGGCTATTTACACGCCGCCTTCTATACTTCATTGTAAAAAGGAGTCTTTATTTGCACGTTTTAATCGTTTATATAAGTTGTCACAAAATATTTCTACTTTTGATTCAAGATCAAACGATGATTTCGTTACTGAGACGGAAACATTAGACAGTTTATTCTCAAAATATGAGAGCATTATAGATGATATTAATGAGCTTACTTTATCTATAAATGCTGATGCGAAGCCGGATTATTCGGCGCTTGATTCGTGTCAGGATTTATACATACGTATTAAAAGTGCTCGTAACAAAATATGTTCTGAGTCTTTATCTTTGCGATCTGATTGTGTAAAATATAATAAAACTTCAATTAAATTACCTCCGATAGAGTTGCCTAGCTTTGACGGAAAAATTGAAAATTGGTCGATATTCTATGAGACTTTTAAGTCGAATGTTCATAATAACGAACAACTTACCGATTCACAACGTGTACAGTATTTAGTTGGTAAACTTACGCATTCCGCTCTTAAGCTCACTGCGGGTATTGTACCTACAGGGGAGACGTATAGTATTATTTGGGATAGTTTGGTGAAAAAGTACCAAGATACGCGTACTTTAGGAACTCATTATCTTAACAACATATTTGAATTAAAAAAATGCTCTAATTCAGAACTTAGCTTAAATTCTTTCATAGAAACTTATTCTGCTTCTATTTGCGCTTTAAAACAATTAAATATTCCGGATATTACAGATTTTATATTACTACACGGTGCCTTAAGAAAAATGGACAATCAGATTTTACAAACTTTTGAGTTTTCAGTTCGTCATAAAGAAATTCCATCATATAAAGATTTAATCTCTTTTATACAAGATCAAGTAAAAGTTTTAGAGCGATCTAATAATAATAATAATAAGACTTTTCAATTTGGTGCTCGCTCTGTAAGTGTAAAGAATAATTATTCAGCGTCATCTTTGCCACGAAATACAAAATCATTTGTTTCTCGTAACGAAGCATCGGCGCCTGGAATAAAATGTAATTTATGTGATAGTTTGGACCACACACAATTTTATTACTGTCCGAAATTTAAGAATACTCTCTCTACTAAAGAACGATTTGAAATTATCAAATCTAAGCACGGTTGTGTAAATTGCTTGAGCCTGTCACATACATTGTCTAATTGTAGATCTAATTCTTGTTGTAAAATATGTAACAAACGACATCATACTTTATTGCACTTTGACAATAAGTTACCAAATATCACTAATACGCATATAGAGATTGGAAGCTCAACGTTACTAGAGAACAATCTTCTTTCTTCAAATACCTCATCACATCTGCCTACTAAGAAGGTTACAGAGAAACTGCCTGCTGTATCATCTTCAAACTCAAAGTCTTCATATAATAATGAACATGATTCTAATATAGCACTGCCTAACATGAATTCATCGCTTTCTTTTAGTGTTCAAAATCATTCTACAGTTCTTTTGTCCACCGCTCAGGTTTTCGCTAAATCTTATGATAGTAGCAATAAAAAGTTAATTCGTTGTTTAATTGATAGCGGCTCGCAGAATAACTTAATTACAATTGATTGTTGTAAATTACTCAATTTATGTATAAATCCACTAAAAAATTCATATGTAAAAGGTATAGGTTCGGGTTCGCAACCTTTACATGGTTTTGTGAAATTTGAAATCGAGTCTCGTTTTGATGCAAATAAAAAATATGATATTTACGCTCTTGTAGTGGATTGCATCACTGAACAGTTGCCATCTCATTATATTGATAGGCAGGATTTACATTTTTTGAACGGATTGCCACTTGCGGACCTTACTTGGAATATACCCGGTGAGATAAATTTAATTCTAGGTGCACAACTTTTCCCGTATATTTATTTAGGTAATCGATTAAATTCAGATTCTAGTGCTCCTTCCGCGATTTTGACTTCATTTGGCTATGTATTGATAGGCGACTGTCAAAATAACATTTCTAATAATTTACCAAAGTCACATATTACGTTCACCGGTTTATCTTATAATGAATTGGAGTTAAATATGCAACAATTTTGGGATTTGGAGGAGTTACCTCGTAAGCAGTTTTTGAGCCTTCAAGACACTAAATGTGAAAATTTATTAACCAGTTCAGTAATGCGTGATGATAGTGGACGCTATTCCGTTTCGTTACCATTTTGTGACGACCCAGTGCAATTAGGGAATTCTCGTACTACCGCTTTACGTCGCTTATATGCTTTAGAACGTCGTTTTAAACAACAACCTATACTCAAAGACAATTATAATACAGTAATTTCTGATTACATAGAAGAAAATGGTTACTTGATAGAAGTCTCTGATAATGATGATAATGACAGGGGTTATTACATTCCTCATCATGTAGTTGTACGTTCGGATAAACTTATGCCTAAAATTATATTAGATGCTTATTCTAAAACTCATACAGTATTATCTTTGAATGACGTGCTACATACGGGACCTTCATGGTTGCACAATCCAGTCTCGAAATGGCCTGTAAGACCGTTCTCTCCCATCGATAATAGAGAGTTACCAGAATTCCGTACAAAAACACTAGTTACTACCGCTGAGTGTAATCAACCTGTTCTCTATGAACTTGCTTTACGTTTATCCTCTTGGGATAAACTGTTACGAATTGTAATATATATTCTTAGATTTATAAGAAAACATGATTCTGTTAATACTGTGAATAATTTATTTATTGCAGAACGAATGGTAATTCTTTCAGTACAACAAGTACATTTTACTAATGAGATTGATTTAATAAAAAAAGGAAAATTAACTTCTAAAAAATTAAGAAATTTAAACCCCTTTCTCGATAAAGAAGGAATCCTCCGCGTAGGTGGTCGGCTGACACATTCTGATTTACCGTATGATGCTAAGCACCCTGCTATTCTACCGAAACACGATCATATGGTTAATCTTATTATTCAGCATTTTCATGTAATAAATTGTCACACAGGAGCCGGTCTACTTATATCAATTTTACGACAGCGATATTGGATTTTAGATGCCCGATCTGTAACTAGAAAGGTTGTGAGGAAATGTAATTCCTGTTTCCGAACAAATCCTAGACATCCTTCTCTAATGATGGCTGATCTACCTTCCTGTCGTGTAACTGAAACTAAGGCTTTTGTTCATACTGGCGTTGATTACGCAGGTCCTATACGCATTACTCTAGCCCGCAGAAGGGGACAACAGTCTCAAAAGGCATACATATGTCTTTTTGTATGCTTGTCAACTAAAGCCGTTCATATTGAATTGGTTTCCGATTTGACTTCTAACACATTTTTATCCGCCTTTAAAAGATTTATATCCCGACGAGGTCCAGTTTCATGTCTTTATTCCGATAACGGAACGAATTTCGTTGGTGCAAAAGCTAAACTTGATGAATTATATCAGTTTTTACTCAATTCTGATTTTAATGCAACTTTAAAAACTGAACTCGATAGTCATCGAATTGAATGGAAGATGATTCCACCCAGAGCACCGCATTTTGGTAGTTTATGGGAATCTAACATTAAAAGTTTAAAGACACATTTGTATAGAGTAATTGGAAATCAACTGCTAACATTCGAAGAATTACAAACTGTACTTGTACAGATTGAATGTATAATGAATTCTCGCCCTTTAACTTATATTTCTTCAGAACACTTTCCTGAAATTATAACGCCAGCTCATTTCTTAATGTCAACTCCTTTAAAATATTTACCCGCGACTGATTTAACTAATGAGAACGGTAGACTTAGCAATCGTAAACTACTATTAGATAATATGGTCAATTCATACTGGAAGAAATGGCATAAAGAGTATTTACACACGTTGCAAATTAGGCAGAAATGGATAACTACAGATCGCAATGTTCAAATTGGAACAGTAGTATTGGTGGGTGAGGAAAATAGTCCTCCCTTAACGTGGCCTTTAGGTATAATCACGGATGTCTTTCCAGGACATGATGGTATAATACGAGTCGCTATGGTTAAGACTCAGAACGGTAGTTTCAAACGTCCTATTGTGAAATTATATCCTTTACCGAATCAATAACTATAACTCATTATATCTTATTAATTTAGATCATTCACATTTTTACTTTATTATATTATGTATTTTAAGAATTCACTATCACGCTTTGAAAGTTCCATGAACTTCCAAGGGGGGGAGAATGTTGACGCCGCTTCATTGCTTTACTTTTCTTATTTAACTTTTTTCTAAATTATATTTCGATTTCCTTATGAGTGCACCACTTAAGGAATATCTGGTGTACTTTCGGGGGTCTGCTGTTCTGCGTCGCCGCCGTGAACGCTACGAACTATGAAGGAGGTTGTATTACGTACGCAACCTCACCGCTGGCCGCATAGACGCCACGACGGCATAAAAAGAAGAAAACTTCTTCTGTCATTCGCCTTTTGTCTTTTCACAACAACGCTTAAATAATATCTACCAGCCGCATAAATAATATAAATATTTCATCATAATAAGTATACCCAGACTGAACACCAGAAGGATTGTGGACGGAGCGGTATTGGAGTTCGTGTCCAAGTGGCGTACATCAGTTCAGTAAGTACTCTCGATTTTATATCAGGGTTCCATCGGGTGCGCTCTAAGGATAATCTCTTTCTATATTTCTTTTCTTTCGCTTTTTTTTCTCTGTAACAATTATTTACCGCATACGATTAAGATCCCGCGTGAGGTCTCGGCGATAGAGAGTAGATAACTGTGTGGCTTATAAGCATATGCCGCAAATACTAGATGATTTCATAAATGGCAAGAAGCTCTTAGTCATAAGGCGAATACTTTGGTTGAAATGGACTAAACATTGTAGAAAAGAACGCTAGTGGTTGCTATTTACCTTCATGCCACTATTGAAACACTGCTCCAATGGCTAAGACCGACGCGTTTGTCACCAACGCTAACTTCGCTCGACAATCTGGATTAGCGAGCATTGTAGGTTGAGATAAGCTTACCTTGGCCTCTTGAAAAGCGTCACTTGTGAAATTGATTGGAGAGTTACCTTTAACTACCCCAGTAAGTAGCACATGAAGAGGGGCTTAGATAAGAGCGGCGTTGAGCAAAAATCGCATATAAAAGTTTGCTATGCCCAAAAATCTTCTTAAGTAATCGACAGTTTTGGGTAGTGGGAAGTCACGAATAGCTTGAATCTTCGTATTCTAGGGCGTGGTACCGCTCTTTGAGATACGATAACCTAGAAAATTACCTCAGAAGCTGCAAATATACACTTGGATACACATATAAGCATGACATATTCCCTTAATTGGCTAAATAATTGGCGTAGAAAGTCGTCAAGGTAACAGTACACGAAATCTAGTCCATTCTTCAGTTCATCGATCAACCTTTGAAACGTTTGGCCAGAATTACGCAGATAAAACGTCATAAAAGAAAGTTCATTTAAACCAAATGGTTTTGTAATGGCCGTGTTGGATGTCTTCCGGATTGACAGGTATCTTAAGCTTGACGTTTTATCTGCATAATTCTGGCCAATCACGTTGGATCACGTCTTCCTGCGTCCTGCCAGCCTGCATACACAGATCTGAATAAAGTTTTAGCACGGGAAGATAATTTGTAATTATTTGCGATACATTTACATTCTACTCTGTTCAAACGAAATAAAAATGATTACAATCTATTCCAAAACATAATAATAAGACTATAATTGGTGGTATTGGATATTATATATAACCTATCGAGAGTGATTTAATTATAAAGAGGTCATCCAGAAGATTTGTATAAACTGAATCCTCAATTTATTATTAGGAATTTCATTTTTATATCTGTTGTATGTAGTTTAATTCCTTATACCGATTGACATAAGAATTTGACCTGATGTAAATATTTATTTTTCCAGTGCAAAAAACAACAACTTCCAGTTATTTACTTTCGGATCCTTTGAAAGATATGTACAAAACTATATTCAAATACAAAAAGATGCCCAAAGTGGAACTTCGTTACAATCTACGAGAACAAGTCAAAAATATGAAGTCAGATATTCTAAGACTAGACGCTGATGACATATCAAAGACCAGATGGCCAAAGTTACACCACAGAATATTTCATGATCAGAAAGTTTACTCTAATGATAAATTCCATCAAAGAAAGAACTTTAACATGCGAACAGCTAATTATTTTCTTTCTAGCCCAGAAAAAAGTCATAATAATTATCCGTCAAAATATTTTAAACGAGAATTGAGAAGAAACGATAATGCTAATTTTGACGGTCACATTGAGAAACAAGATGAAGTAGAAAAAGATTTTTCAATAGAAACTCTAATAGAAAACTTGATAGGAAATACTTTTGAAATAACAAATACTGTTAAACCCATTCGGAGGGATGATTTAGACGGAAGTTTGACAAACAGAACATTTAATGTTCCGGAAATGAGTGCAAATGACACAAATATTGTTGGTAACGAAACGTTTTGTATTATTTCAATGAACGACACAAATGAAATCAAGGAAGAAAATAAGTATACAGATCAAAATGTTGTCGAAGAAGTATTCAGGAAATGGCGTAATTATACATTCGGTGAAATGATCGCTGAATTATCTAAGCGAATAGAAGAACATAATAACACTAGTTTAGAGATGATGAAACATGTAGGTGACGAGCAGAGTTTGGGAACAAATAAGTCGTTGATAAGCTCTACCGGTATAGTCAACTTAGAAATTGTTGACAGGAAAGCATTCGAAGTAAATGACAATAATAATACTGATATCTCAAGAAATAATACCTATTTTGTGCCCATCGAATCTTCTAGTACGAATGAGTTGAAAACTAATCGAGAAAATAATTAATATGAATATTTTGAGTTGGACTGTTGTTTTACTATTTTGAACTCTTTGCAATTTAGGCTGATAAACACGAGCGGTTCTCCCGCGGTGGGAAAGTTGTATTATTTAATTCACGGTAACAGAGCAAGGTCAAATTGCACTCTGATGATGATCAGAGCATTAATCGACAGTAAATTTATTAGTCTTAGGTGTCCGAAATGAGATTTTAACCCCTTCTATTATAATCCTGGCGTTTTTTACAATCTGCTCTAACCATTGCTATTTGAGAATTTTGCGAGACTGACGAGTTTTTCAAGGACGTGCTACTTTAGCTAATAGTTAGAGATGCAGTCAATTTACCTGAATAGTCAAAAGAACTGAGGTGGCTAATAAAGCCAATCTCAATTAAGACCGCCTGCGAGCAAAGAGTAGGTTTTTAGTTGGTTAAACTGCATCAAGATATACTTGACGTTTTTAGGAACTCCTGTATAATGATAATATGATCAGATTCACAAGGTAAGTAGAGATTCACGTACTTCGGTGGTGAAGTGGATAAGTGCTGTGGACCGCGATCGTTGTTACTAAATAACTTTAGCAATGGTTAGTCACGGGATGGATGAAAAAAAGTATTATCTCGAGCTACTCCGTGCTTCGGAAGGTTTGGATCTCGGCTGCTTTTGCAGTCGCTAATTCCCTACAATTCACATCAGAACATTGTCGAGGGTCATGGTCCATCATCCTTAACCATCCTGGGCACCTGCTTAACCATCCTGGGACTTAAAAGAGCTGATAATGAAGCATCAGATTATAGCATTTTATTATGTGACGTATTTATTAAACGGGATGTTTCTGAGGTCAAACATTATTGTTTGTTTCGAATTTAAAAGTCACAGGTTATCTTTTCTTATTTACAGAGTAAGGTACTAAGTGTAAAAGATAATAGAATATTATTCATGCATTCTTGTGTGTGATTAACACCAGAATTTGAACCTTATTACGTTTATAAAAGCGCTATATGCTCTATTTCTAATTTTGATAGTTTTCCTATTTTTTTTTCTTGTCATGAAAATCTTCCTTGGATTTGAATAAATATAAAAAACAAAACATTACTGGTTTATACTTAGCAACTTAATAAATTTAAACAGTTATAAATTTTTATTTACGAAGAATTTTGAATCTTTGTTAAAATATCAGATACAATCTCAAAGAAGTAAGTATATTGTTTTACGCAATCGTTTATATGGGCTAATGATATCTTTTATACTTTAAATAATGCCTAGGTAAACTGATATAAATAATTGCGCGTGCAAGATCAAATAAACAGATTAACTGTGAGTACAATATATTCTTCTTATACCAAACACTCCACTGTCCTTATTAGGTATCGCGTTCCCCACTCTCGACAAATGGGGACAAATGGGCGCCATTTTTACAAATGGCTGCTGGGAAACATTCGCTTTGTGTGGGAATTGGCAATACGCTGCCGAAATTATGTTGGGACGTTTGTATAAGTGTAAAGCGGAAAGAATAACATAGCGTCTTACTATCGGATGGGAATTAGAACATTAAACGGAATTGAATGAATGAATGAATGACATATTTTTTGGACACACAAATTACTTATTCTATGATACAGAATGGCATCAAGGAAAATTAATCATATAATAATTTCAGATATTATATCAGCGAATGTATGTAACAATGATTTAAAATACACTTTATATTTGTTAGAAATAAGCCTACAATTTGAATTAAAAAGTATGGGCGTAAAGCTTAAAGAGAAAATGAGGCAAAAACACCAGGTTTTGTTAAACATTTGCATATTTATACGTAAACATTTGATATATATAAAAAAGTTTTCCAAGGATTATAATTACGCAGACTTCTTAGTTAATTCAAAGTTGAAATTCTCTTGCATAATTTATTTATAACACCATAAAGGTTTTAAATAATTCCAGAGTACTTTCAGCTTACAACACTGTAGGGATATCAGAACAGACCGACGGTGACTCTGTGTTATTAACTAGACCGAATGAGATCCTACAGGGGTGAACTTGGAGGGATTTTTCAAGTTAATGATACAGCATCCATCTCATATCATGTTGAAGATAAAACTACGTTTTGGGTTACAAAGTTACGTCAACGTTATGACGTATTCATTATTCATGTAAGTGTTTGGGTAAAGATTCTGTGTAATTGCCGATATCTATAGTGGTTCCAATGTTCGTTCTAGGTTTATAGCACTATTTGGCGATATACAAATAAGAAAATGGTGCACTGTCTAATAATATTATTCGATTTTTGAGGTTAAATAGATTTTTCCGAGCCTAGGCATTGAATGAGTCGCAATTTGTGCCTCAAGACACAAAGCACACACAGAATATAATTTGGGGAATGAGGTTAGATATCCTCCTTTCAAATCCCAAAATCATTTCCTCAACCTTTAGTATCGAATTCACGGTGAAAATACAATGAATGTTTATTCTTTAGAAAATTTCCAAAGATACAACTATAATTAGGAAATAAAAGCAAAAGCTAACAAATTTCTAAGGCAACAAAATCTCTACCAGCGAATAGGTTAAGTTAAAAGAAGAATGAAAAACTTTTATAAACTAAAATACATACTACCACATAGTAAACTAAAAAATAAAAAAGCCGAAAAGCGAGTTGGATTCGCGCGCAATGGGGTTCCTTACCATTATCTATGAAACACGCATGAAAAATCACGTTTGTTTTATGGAAGATATATTTATTTTACTCTATTTTATAAGTGGCAACAGAAATACATTATCCATGTTTCAACTGTATAGCTATTACTAGTCTACGGTATAGAGATACAGTCTGGTGACAGACGGACAGACCGCCAGATGGACAGAGAGCCGGATAAACAGCAGATTCGTAGTAATAGAGCTTTATTTTACACTTTGGGTACGCTAAAAACAAATAAGAATCAATTGAGTATTGAGAAATGAGCAGTTTTACAATAATCTAATGGTTTTGTTTCGTGTAATACGTTAACATATGTTTCTATTTGTCCTTGTCTAGTCAATGGACTGGTCTGTTGAATCCGTCTCCTTTTCTCTTTGCCTAGTCTTAGTCCGGCTCTGGCAATGCGCTCTGTACGAGCTGCGAATTCAATTGAGGTTTCAGTGTTATGAGTATTCTGACCGGTGTGGTTATGTTACGGCTGCGTGCTTAAATGTCCATTCTGCACTTCGAGATTAAGGCTATGTGTACACTGCCGGATAAATGCGTGTGGATATTATACAACATTTACACATATGTATTACACATACAATAATATTTAATTTTGAATGAGCAATTAGTTTAAGACGGAATGTTTTTCTAATTTTATTAATTTGGATGATGATATGTGGGGTATTAAAACAAAATTACTTGTGGCGTTTGAGTCGCTTTTTCGCTGTGACATTTTTTTTACTTGAGGCGGTAGGTTTTGTAGCTCTAGCAAGTGGTTTGAGTTACACAATAGCATAGGGTTATGGAAAAAGACAACAAAACATAATATATTAGACAACATACATTGCCTAGATTCTAAGATGAGTAGCTTAAATGGAGCATCTAAGACAACAATGGTACTACAACACCCAGACCCGAGACAATATGGATAAGTTAATTTCTTTCATTGACCCGAGAGATGGCGTGACCATGAAACCGGCGTGCGAACCACTGTAAATGTAAATGTCTGTAGTGTGTATCGGTGACGTGTATGTACAAAATAATTACTTCTTATGTGCACGTACGTGCAAAAACGTAGCTCGGTGGCGTAGTGGATAAGCGCTGCGGCCCGCGATCGTAGTCGTTAAGCAACTTTCGCAAGGGTCGGTCACGGGATGGGTGACCAAAAAAATTATTATCTCGAGCTACTCCGTGCTTCGGAAGGCACGTTAAGCCGTTGGTCCCGGCTGCATTTGCAGTCGTTAATACCCTCCAATCCGCATTGGGCCAGCGTAGAGGGTCATGGCCCATCCTCCTTAACCATCCTGAGGATAAGGAAGGCCTGAGCCCCTGCAGTGGGGACGTAAAAGAGCTGGTGATGATGTGATAACGTCCTAAAACATGGTACGGCACTTTGGTCTCGGCTGTATCTGCCGTCGCTACTACTCGTCAATATGGACTAAGCTCGCGTGGTGGATTTCGGTTCGTTCATAGGTTCGTAGGGATACTATGTTTTCGTCGTCCACAGCAGCGGGGACGTTAATATGCCGATGTTGATGCAAATGTTAGATGTGACAATAAAATGTGATGTGATAAGAGAATAAACGGAAATATTCTCTTTTATGAGGAGTTGGGTAGCGTACTGGTTAACGTGCTCGGTCTGCGATACGGCAGCTAAGCAACTTTGGTCAAGGATGGGAGACCAAAAATTAATCACGTCGAGCTCCTTGCATTGCAAGGCGCGTTGAACCGTTAGTCCCAGCTGTAATTGCACTCGTTAACACCCACCAATCCGCAAAGGGCCCGCGTGGGTCATTGCCCATTCTACTTATTCGATTCGATTCCATGGGGAGGGCCTGAGTCCGAGCAGTGGCGATATTTGTAGGCTGGTGATGATCCATATTATAACTTGAGAGATATTCATGATTGAATATATATTAATAATAATATTCCTAATTCTTTATGCTACAACATAATTCATATTCCTTGTCGAATAATTTTACGTCTTACCTCTCAACAAACGAAACAAGAGGAAAATCCCAAGATTTTCTCAGTTCATTATTTTACGAAAGACTTTCAAATTGTTATTTAGTTTGTGTAATAGCGTTATAACAGTTAATTTTAACAAGGATAGTCGACGCTGTTTAAACAGTCCGTAACGAAATTCAAACAGAAAAAAAAGAAACTCGGGAACTTCGCAGTCGCCAAAGAGAATTTATAATATTTATTCAAACTATCTAGATAATTTAGATATCTTCCAAAACTTAAGGTTGTTCGAATAAAAGAATTCAATTTACGTATTATAGATATTTTTAGTGAAAAAAGAAATATAATTTGTTACATTTTCTGATTTCCAAAAACAACCATCGATTCTTAATCTAATTAGGAGATTAGGAGTCGATAGTTGTTTTTTTTTGTAAACCAGTAAATCTAACAAGTTCTACTATTACTAAAAAAAACTACCGATTCCTAATCTCCCAATTTTAATATGAGGCTCTCTTGGAAGTAATTAAGCCATTTCAAATAAAAAAGTATCGATAAAAATAGATTCAGTATGCGCATATACGAGGATTTAGGGACATGCATATCTACAAAAAAAAAATAGGTAGGTAAGCTTTACAGTAGGGAAAAAGTAACAAGTGATTGAAAAATTCGTCCTGTTAGGTCCTATGTGGTTAGAGCAGTAGCCCGGATTGATGGGTTCGAGTCCCATCTCCGTGTGCCAGGGACAAAGTGGATTTTTTAAGCATTTTTCATTAAGAATATTTTTTAAGTATAGTATTTTGAAAAATTGATCAAATAACATCCTCTTTTTTTGAATCAGTTAAATAGTGATCATCGCGTGTTTGGGTTCAGATTGTGGTAAGGTATGGAATTAATTAAATTGAACCATTCGATTGAATATATATTCTTTATCAGTTGGTATGGGTATTTACAATAATAAAATAATTGGATTACCCAGTGTGGTGTCTTCAAAAGGCTTTGAAAACACCTCACATATGACCATGGATGATGTGTGCAGTTTAAAACTAGACTTGGCAGCATTTATTAATGTGAAAAAGGTCAGATTGCTTTAAAAAAATTGCCTCGTCAATAGTAAACCGATTTTAGTAGTCAAAGTTTTGTTTAAATAAAGCCAATAGTTTTTACTAGCCACATAGGGATGGGGACAGATTTTTGTTTTGTATGCCTATCAGGTATATTATTGAAAAATAATAAATAAGCATTAAGCATTTTAGGCGTTACATTGAGTTAAAATGTCACATGACGTCACGCTTTGGTATATTTTCTACAAAACTGATGTAACGAGCGCTCTTTAAATTGAAGTAAAAGGAAATAAGTATCTACTATTTCCCTTTTATCTGTCCGACGGACTAAATAAAATTTGTAACATCTGTAGTATACCAGCTAGCGTCACACTGGCCAAGAGTGACATGTTCATCCTTCTTTATTTTTTACCCGACTGCGCGACTCAAAGAAGGGTAATGTGTCTATCAGTCTATGTATGTATGTGTGTTTCTATGTGGCGTTCTAGCGACCAAATGCGTGGGCCGATTTTGATGATTCTAACGGCAATCGATTCGACTTAACCTTGCGAGTGTCACTATAGACAAGACAGTGATCAAAATTCACCACAGCGACAACCAGACGCCATATTGTCAAAATGAAAAAAAAATATCGATGAACTATGTCAAGTGGAGTATCGTTGAATAGGAATTTTAAAATCATCTTTAGGTTCCTTTTATCATTTTTCATTTCAAATAATAGTTTAGGATATATAACGATTTAAAGTTGTTTAACAAAACAATCATTCTCGCTAATCTTCATACTTATTAATTTAAGTTTTTATTTAAAGTACTAGCTGTGCCCGCGACTTCGTCTGCGTGGGAAGTATTTTGGTAGAATTCTTTTTTTCCTATGAATGCAGACGAATTGAATAAGATCAATGAGCCATAACCCACTACACGGGCTTAATGCGTATCGGTGGGTGTTAACGTTGCTGATGCAGCCAGGACTAACGCCTTAACGTGCATTATGCCAGTGTTATGCCCATTGCTCAAGATAATAATGTTTTGGTCACCCATCCTGTAAACGGTCCTGACGAATGTTATTTTTCTTTTTTTTTTCTCGTTTCTCGCGCTCTGGTTGTTGCTTGTGTCTGAGCATTTTATTCGTACCTTTAAACGGTCCTTCTTTTGTTTCGATCTTTTTAAATTATTATTATTTGTCTAGTTGTATGCACAATCGGTTATTTATTGTTCTATTTTTCATGTAATGCTAGTTCGCCTGGAATAAATCGCCGGCTAGCGATGAGTTTGTCGTTTGTACTTATTTATGTAAAATAAGTATTCATGTATGTCCTTGTTGTGCAGTATTTACTTACTTATTTAACTGCAATTTAAACCGAATGCGCTAACCCACTACGCCATCGGACCTCTTATACCTAAGCCCAAAAACTATTGGACCGATAGTTTCAGAGCGATTCTATCTACGGGACGTTACATTACGGATGTCATAGGCTATAATTTTGCGGTAAAATCGTGGGAAGACAGCTAGTTCATTATACCTTGTGAAAACTTATTTGCGATACGCCTGTGGAGTATGAAGGCAACACGGGTTGGCGATAATCGAAATTACTTTCTCGATCTCTATTGTGCAAACTGCGAGCTCTTTCCGAGACCAAGCGCATTTCTCTATGAAAGGAAGTTTCATACTCATACCATACTGCATGTATATTACGATCAGCAGTTAGACGCGCTATGCGATCTTCAGAAGTTTCCTGAGATCAAACGCTAGTTGTATGAGTTCTCCGAGAGCTCAAGAGATTGTCCCTGACGGTAAATGCTTCAGATTCAACTTTATAGTGCATGAGCCTGGCGTATGAACGTATGAAATACGTTTCGTGTTTTTCAGGTGTCTCCCGAGACCGAGCGCTTTCCGTCCGATCTCTTTCTTTGTCAATAAAAGTCGGTTGGTACATATCTGAAGGAAGATACGTGGAGTTTTATTAATTGATATAAAAAAATATATACGTATTTTAATTTCGACTTTCCACACTCGAAGGAAATCGTCTCCTAAAACATACTTCCGAGAGGTGCTTAACTGAGCTTCCGTCAGATTTGAACGGCCCTCATCATCATCATCAGCTCTGTTACGTCACCAACTGCAGGAGTCTTATGGATTAAGGAGGATGGGCTACGACCCTCCATGTTGGCCCAATGCGAATTGGAGGATATTAACTACTGCAAATTCAACCGGGACCAATCACTTTACGTGCCTTCCAAAGCTTGGAGTTGCTTGAGATAATGTTTTTTGGTCACCCATCCTATGAACGACCTTTGCGAAAGTTGCTTAACAACTACAATCGCGAGCCTTGGCGTTTATTCACTACGCCACCAAGCTACTCTGAACCGATCCTCAGACTCGCGTAATATTGTATGTGTTGTGACCAATGAATAAACCATTGTTTCCAGCGATGACTGAAAATACCAATTTTGAAGTACGTATCTTCAGCAATTTGTATGTAAAAAAAAGAGTACCTATTAACATAAAAAAATAGTAATAAGAGAAAAAAAATATATAACTCGAGTTGTGTTTACGTTCTTAACTTCAGTTGACGTGAATCTAAGTTTTTTAACGTCGTGGAAAACCTTCTGACATTGTCTCTGTTACCTGGCAAGCAACAGGGATGAGTAGGATTCTTCTCCGTGAACCCGACAGTGAGCTGCCCGGTGGGTCCCCGGAGGCCTACCACCAAAACCCGTACTCTACACCTTCTCATGGGAAATGAAAACCGGCAAGCTATGGCCGAGTCACCAGGACACTCAAGTATTGGACCATTGGCAGATGGAAAATTGGAGAGACTCGGCTAAATCGAGTGCCTCTCACAGACAGACGAAATCGTGCAATGCGGGAGCGGCTGCCAACCACCTCCACTGGCCCCGACGACGACGTGAACCTAATCTGATAAAAATATGCGTTCACTGTAAACTACTCGAGGCTTAATTGCATCATCGGAAGGCTCTTTCCGCTTGTTCTCCTACTCGCGTGATCGTATACCACTTGTCCATTATAAGCTGAACTCTATTTAATTTGATTGGCCATATATAAATGAGGTCAACTTACTTCGGAGTGTTAAAATTTTGGAATCTTATTTTTTTATTTGTCATCATACAAATTATAATTTCATAGACATTATTAATTCATAGCTCGGTGGCGCTACGGATATGCGCCGCTGCGCACGATCGCTATTGCTAAGCAATTTTCGCAAAAGTTGTTCACGGGATGGGTGACCAAAAATTATTAAACAAAGGCCTGAGGCCCTGTAGTTTGGCTGTGAAAGAGTTAATGATGATGATCAACATATCAAAGACGAAAATTTTATAAAACATTAAATATTTCATAGCAATTTTGGCGACCACGTCACTTCAAATTGACATAACTTTTTTATTTGTGAACCGATTGTAATAAATCTTACACTAAATGTTAACGGAAGAATGCCGCAACATAATAGTGAAAACTGCATTTAAATAGGTTCAGCCGTTTCTGAGATTATCGTGCACAAACGCACAGACAAACAGACAAACCGACAAAAAAAATAAAAATCATTGTTTTGTATTCTATTACGCTTATAAATGTCCCTTATAACAGTTTTTTTTATATATCTTCAATGTACAGACATTGATCGGTTACGTTTTTATTATAGTATAGATAGATAGATAAACGATATACTAACAAAAAAAAAACAGTGAAAAAGCATGAAGAACAAATATTTTTGGTAAAAAATAAAGCATATGTAGCTTTGGGCCGAGTTAGGTCTCTAGAGGGACTAATCATCAGTAGTTTATACCACCGCAAGTTACTTGATAATCCCCACGATATTAACTCCCTCAATGAAATAACTTGATTGCGAAATTTACTATCTTATAATGAAGTCAACGAATCGTAACTAAAAAGTATAGAAAAAAATAATCAATTTAAAGACAAACAAAAAGCCCGACTGCGGCAAAACTATTTTTAAAAAATACATGAAAAAATTAAATAAAATCTAAAAAAAAAAGAAACAAGCCCAGTAGTTTAGAATTCTGTTAAGTAATACAGAACAGAACGACTCATAGTCGGGACCCCTTGGGAAGATTTGATTGGAAAAATTTGAATGGGTGACTATGAGTCGTTCTGTTCTGTATTACTTAACAAAATTATAAACAACTTCATGCGTTGGATGAAGACATGCGATGTGTTGATAGATTGCCGTAAGAATTGAGATAAACCTTTTATAACAGTGGACATCTTCTGGCTAATAACATGATAATGATGGTGTTGATATCTGCCCGGCTCATAACATGATTTTGATGATATCTGCTATTATTTAATTACTAACAGAGAGTTTCATTACTAATCTATACTCAATAATATTATAAAGAAGTCAGCTTTTGTTTGTTAATTTTCATTGAATAGGCTCCGAAATTACACGACTGAATTTTAAAATTCTTTCATCTACAGGAAACTATATCATATGCTGGTGACATGGCTGTTAGTCACGCGGGCGGATTCGCGGGGTAACAGCTGGTAGTAGGAATAAGAAAAGTTTATGTGGAATGCTTTTAGAATGTATTTAACAAGGTAGTTATAATGTAAATTTGAAATAAATATTAACTATATACTTTTAATGCGGGAAAATTTAGAAAGGCCGATTTAAATTCGAGTGATAAAGTCGTACTGGGTTCGTGACTGGAATGGATAAAGTCTAAATCGGTTTTCTTGTTCCCCTAACTGGCTAAATAAATTGTTATTCCAGTTGTAATTGAGTATTTTTTATCTTTGTTCTGAGGTTTATGAGATTGTTTTTTTATCTTATCCTTTAATTTTAAAATTATAATAAGTATTTAATCAATTTTACATTCATAATGCTATATTGGTAAATATCCTTAATGAAAAATGCTATTTAAAATTGTATTTCACGTCAATTAAATGGTTTTTTTAAGACCATTAAATTTTAATATCCCGATTTCAAATGAAGTTGCATTGATTAGCTTTTGTAGTTAGTAAATAGGTATAAAATTTTTGGGCGCTTTAGATTTTATTTTGTGATAAACGAGTTATGAACTTTATCCAGTCCTCATGAAAATTATAAGGGACCCTCTTGAGAATAAACCTTTTCAAACAAAGATCACAAAAGTCCAGTATTGGTGAAGGTACGTGGGACAAACACAAAAACCCGAAAGAGTCTAATTGATGACCCCCTCTTTTGAATTCGGTTAATAAACGCGTTATAAGGATTCGTTGCCAACAGTAACGAGTGCAACTTGTAGCTAAGACACTTATAAGCTTCTTGGTTGTAGCTATGTGCGTTTTTCGACTCGGGGAGGGGAAATGTTGCGAGAAGTGGTGGGGAACCAGAGATCATGGTTCGTAAGCGGCAAGGGATGCGGTTTATTTTCTCGATCCATAGCTATCATTAACAATTATAATTGTAAGTATTAACAGCCATTTATTATTGAGTAGCTCGTTGGCGTAGAGAATAAGCGATGCGGCCCACGATCGTTGTTGTTAAGCAACTCAAAATCAAAAATCTGTCCTTGTGCCGAGTACAACTATTCTTTTTGTCACATTAGCAGAATAGGGTAAAAAAAAAGAAATTTATATATACTCCGTCAGTCAGATAATATAAAAATTTTAGATACATTGTTTTTTGCTACAATTTAACAAGCAATTAAGTTGAGGAGTGGGGGCTCGCTGTATTACAACTATGTTGAAAATTTACAAAAGCGTGGCGACATGCGACATTTCAACTCAAAATATCGCCATAAAATATGGGTTACGTAAACAATAAAAAATACTTATTTAATTTTCTTCGATTTCAGACTATCAGTTAGACGAGACGGACAGACAAAAAAGTCATCTTCCGTATTGAGCCTCTGCAATGTTGTTTATCATCGACGCTTGTTCTTATTCCTGGGTTTTGCATACCTTCTACCTTTAAAAAAGTTTCTAGTGGACCTATACAAAGTGAGCCGTATAATTAAAAAAAAAATACATAGTTTACGATAAATTTGCTATAAGTGAATTGGTTATTGCTTCTCTTATGAACGATCTTTGCATAGCATTTCGAGCTCGTAGTAAGACCTCAATGTTTAATTATAGCAGATATGATATTTACAGCATTATTATAGCCCAGTCATGTTATATAGTAGCTACGAGATTGCTAGTTTCAAATGTCCCGCAGATACTAGGGTATACAATGTTTATCTCATAAATCTATGCATTTACAACTTAATTAACTAGTTTCATATGCAATTATGGTCGCAATATAGTTTTGTAGTAAGCTTGTTAAATATCTACTAATGAACGACGAACGAGTTATGAGATAGTTTAATCGTTCATTTACATCACACTCACATTAATATCACAGTAAAATAAAAAAGAAGTGGAAATAATTTATGTTATATTTCCCGCAAACTGCTAATGCGCTTGGCCGCCATTTTGATGTAATTGCGTTCAAAAATCGGTACGGTTATCAAATAAACACTGGTCGACGGATATACTTATTGAGTTGGCTTGTGTTGAGATCACACATCACTTTTGTTATGTTTTTGTCGGTTTCGATTGTTATTGTTAAGTTTTGTTTTTGCTTGTTTTTTATTAAAATAGCAATTGCTATTACGAGTTTCACAATAAGTTAACATAATATCACTAAAAATAAATATATCTACTGAGACATTATTTCATTTCATTATCTTTTTTGGTTATGATTAAAAAAATGTTTGTTATCGCGTTATTACAAAGTAAAGGTTTTTTTTTATATATTTTATTTTACATGTACCTCAATATTTATTAAATTAATACTTTTCCAAAAATAAACTAAAAGTTTTTATAACAATATTTTAGGGATTATTCATACATATCATTAAAAAACAATTTATCTCTTGCCTTTAACACGTCTATATTTTCTATTTTCATATGACGTCATTCGGGTGTTATTGGACAAGGTTCCAATGCATTAGCAATTAACGGGATTCATACAGCGACATTGCATACTCATAACGTAGGAATATTAACATTATTGGTTACATATAACATGCATTGACCGAAAAAATCTTGCAGAAGTCTTGTAATGAAAAAAGGGTAACGTATCTATGATCTAAGATTTAAAGCAGTTAAAAAAACAGAAAACAACAACAAATTACCAAGAAATTGCGCAAAAAAAGTTAAACCTACTTTTAATTCACCGTTCATGTTGGTAAAAGTTGCCAACCGAACGCCGCAAGAATTCCAATATAATGCTGAAGGAGGAAAACTATTTGAATAAAATCCTTTTGTTGCAGCGCAACTGTCGCGTTCGTTCGCCATTATTCGGGGTGTGAGTTCACGATGAAAATCTGGGGAATAGCTTTTATAACCAGCTGTCGTGAGTACAATTAAAAGTGCTATCTAGAAATGGGTTTGAGAGTGCTATCACCATATACGTGTCTTTTCAAAAGTTTCAAAACTGTTTTCCTCGTTTTCTTTATTCAAATTAATTCTAATAGTGCTCCTACAAAATTTGTAAGGTGCCTGGTTTTGTAAGCAGGAAGTTTAGTTTCTATGAAGAAGTAATTTGCGAAAAGTATGTACTTTTGATTATTTTATAAAAACAGTTTTTGAGTATTTACTTCAATTTAACTTTAATTCAATTTAATATGAACAAAATTGGTTAAGAGCAAGTCAACTCGTGCGCAGTGTGCTTCGCACAATTATTTAAATTTAAAAACCACAGACTTCTTTTTGGTTATCAATATATACATATATATTATTTTATAGTTAGCCCCGTAAAGAGACTTAACAAAAAAAAAATATTGTTCAGTTCGCAGATTTGATTTTAATTAAAATCTTGTGAATCATTAATTTTTGTACATATTTGTGTATTTTATTTTCATTCTTACATTTTAGTTTAATTCACCCTTAGCTATTCTATTTTATATTTAATATAAATGCAAAGATCTTAATATAAAATCTAAATCTAATTTTAATATAAATATCTACTTAGAGTACATATGTACAACAACATGACGGGTTACTGCATAAGGTCAAGTTTCTGTAATCAGTTTTGTACTTAATTATCACCAGATTTAAGTTTACAATGGATCGAGATGGTCTTTTGCAATATCAAAATATATTGACTTTCTATCAACTGTACATTTTAAATTAGGTACTTTGCTTAAGACAAATCAAAAGTAAATAAAAATGCAAGGTTGTCGGACAATTTCAAGTGAATCTTTGGGCTACTTTTAAAATCTATATTTTTAACACAGATTTCTAAATTAGGTAGTTAAAGACCAACCGCTTGAATGAATCCTCGCCCATGGGGTACGTGGGTACAACGATAAAGGTGAGAATGTGAGATAGAAGAGGCGCGCACAATATTGTCATATTACTCATTATCAATTCGCATTGCGATTAAAGAACATTCGAGTAAGCAGTTGTGTACGATTTATGGTAGTAAAACTTGCAAAATGTAAAAACGTCGTAAGTGAGTAGTCAACAAAGCGGTAGATCTTTAATTTGTAATACAACTTAATTTCACATCATTTAACGTTTATTTTTCTAGGAATATACTCTATATTAACATTTTCTATTCGCAACTGTATCCGTTCTTTACCAAATTTCATTCCACCTTCACCAATAACAGTTTTCAACTCAAAATTATGGATTATATGAGCCAAGCTGCACTTCACTTGAAGTTTTGCGTATCGCATGCCGATGCACGTTCTGGTTCCAAAGCCGAAAGGCTGATAGAGAACACCATTATTTTGTTTGACTCCAGAAAATCTATCAGGATCAAACATGTATGGATTATCAAAGAATTTAGGATTATAGTGAAAATCATATATAGGGAGCCATAGAGTAGTACCCTTATCAATTTTAATATTACCAACAGGTAATACCGTGTCCTCCATACATCGTCTTGTAGAAAAACTTATCGGAGGATACATTCTCAAAGCTTCATTTATAACATTGTCCAAATACTCAAGTTCGGTTAAAGCATCAAATGGCAATAGTCCGTTGTACTTATCAAATATTAAATCAATTTCTCCCTGAAGTCTTTCTTTTATTTCAGAATGTCTGCTTATTTCAATCATGGTACATAAAATAGTAGTCGCTATTGGTTCTACACCTGCAATAAAGAAAAAGAACCCTTGAGCAGCCAACAGCTCGTCCGTCGGTTCCATCTCTAGACTACCGTCTTCATTCTTCATAACATCATTCTTCTGGATGCTCAAGCAAATGTCAACAAAGTCATGCTTCTTTACATTTTCTTGCTCTCGTTGTCTAAAAACCTGTTTCATCGCACCAATGAAAAATGGTTCAAACTTTTTAAATAATCGTAATTTTAATGCCGTGAATAGTTTTGGAGCTACGCTTGCGAGAGCAAATTTTATATTATTCTGAAATGTAGATCTCATCGCATTTCTAGCCATTTCCAGGAATGGAGAGTCAAATATGGATTTTGTGCTGACTCCAAAAACAGCAGCTCCAACAGCTGCACTGCAGAACATATTTAACGTATTGAATGTGTCCTTAGCCTCTCGCTTGTCAGGATTATTATTTAAGTAGTCAATAAAGTCCAGAGCGCTCTTATCCATGATATAATACATGTTCTTTAACTTTGAAGACGTAAATAGCGGAGTCATCTTTTGTCTCATGAGCTTCCATCTAGCGCCACTCATAAAGAGTATGTTATCTGCCAAGTAATCGTCTTCAAGGTAATTAACTCCTCTATCGATGAACATGGGTCCCTGCAATACATACCGGACATTCGTCACATCTGTGACGTATAGGGCAGGTGAAGTTATAGATCCAAAGCCAACGGCGGGTTCATCAGAATACTTCGCATACAAATCTGCTAAGATTTCAAACATAGATTGTTCACCAATAAGGAAATCCCACAAAGGTCCCATCACTTTATTCCTGTTGTCAAATTTTACTCCTCGCTTTTTCCAGTAGTTCTCATTGTAGAGTCCTTTAAAATATATGAATGTCAATACACAAATCACTACAGATAATAATATAAGCACGATCATTGTTCCTGTAGGTAATCCACAGCTATACTAACGAAACAGTATTAATTTCATTATTATATAAATAGCTTTTCTAATAACAGGTAACGTGTTTGAGTTGAGTCACGGTCATTAAATAATATTTTAAATAGTTTTCATAATCAATTCGTAGATATTATGTTAAAGTAATTAGGTCACATTACACAATACTCCACAACTAATGTTCCAAATCACAGATGTAGTAATAGTTAATAGTAGCTTGATATTATATGGGACATCAAATAACTACAAGTTCTTTCGACATACCTTATAATAACTCGAAAATGGAAAGTTATGATGCTCCTCCATTTACATGGTACTTACCAACCTTCTATTCAAGTTCGTTATTCGTTGATATGTTGTATGTTTAGAAATGAAAAAAGTGCAAAAATTAGGAAGACCGAATAAAAATAAACAAAATTAGTGTAGAAATGTGCTAGGAGATCTGAAATTAATATACTTAAATACATATGGCAATTCAGTAGAGTTGATGCTGCCACCATAGCAGTAATATTGATAACTAAACTTGATTGAAGATTTATTATTGATAATTTATATTGAAAATTACATTCAAACATAGTCAAAGAAGAAATCTAACCGAAACGTTATCAATGTAGTGGAAGCCACAATCACGATCGGCGAGTCGTAAACTGGAAAAAATAGTTGTTCGAATTTAGCGTGGTAATTAAAAGAGTTTCACTTGACATAAAAATCAAACAAGTTTTTTAAAAATAAAATTAATTTGAAATCGAATTTAAAGGTTATTTCCATAAAAACTTATACAGGTTAATGTGGAAGATGGATATCGATTGATCTCCGACCAATATTGATACTTAGTTTTACAAGAAAAACATTAAATAATTACGCTCCGTGATGTCATGACTCGGTAGAATATCAGTATAGCGGGCCCTGCCTGACCGTTTGTCCCCCTTTTTATGTATTTTAATTATATTACCGTCGTGATGTGTTATGTGGTTTTCAAATAATAAATCTTTCTTTATTGTAATATCAACCTTCAAATCTGGTCATCATACGCATCAACACAGGAACCGATCCAATGGAAATATTCTTCTGGAAAACTCGTGACATATGAAATCAGGAGAAATGCTTTGGCTTGGATAGAGAGTTATGTTAAGGATAGACAACAATGCGTTGAAATATCCCATTTCACTGCACAATTTAAAAACATAAATTGATCTAGCTATCGTTTCAACAGGTATGGTGTGCCACAGGGTAGTGTCATGGGGCCATTGTTGTTCTTAGAGTATATAACTGACCTTCCTGATGTCTGTGATTTCATTTGGTATACAGACGATACAACACTCATTTTAGAAGAAACGAGTAAGATGATATTAGAAAACATATTCATGACTAGGTAAATCAATAAGCGGTTGAAATTGAATAGATACAACCCTGAAAATTAATACCAGTAAGAATTAATTTATCTACTTCAAAACAATAAATGGTGGTATTAAAATAAAAGCATTAAAATGACATTGGAATTGTAAAAATAACGTCTTTTTTTGTCGTGTATGCTCTAAACCAACTCAAATTCACTAAAACATTTTCATTTCATTTCATTATTTTCCTTATAATTTCTTCTCCTAGTATGAAATCATTTTTTTTCAACACTCACAAACACACCTTCCAGCTAGCACACAAGTCAGATAAAAGCAAAACGATTATTCTTAATACAAAATTCTTAAAAAATCCACTTGGTCCCTGGCACCCTGAGATGGGAATTGAACCCACGACCTTTCGCAATCCGGTCGACTACTCTAACCACTGAGCTACCCAGGACCTAACAGGACTGATGAATCTTTCAAGCACTTGTTATTTTTCGCTACTAGAGAACGTATTCTCATCAATGTTCAGGCATTTACCCAAACAGCCGAAAGAAATATTGTTACAAATATTGAAACTATTGAAGATAATTAGAAAAAAAATCTCATCTTTAAGCTGTATAGTAATCATAAGTGGGACAATAAAGCATACTATATTCAAATAAATACAACTCAGATAGCTGAATAGTAGCTGAAAATCCAGAATTAATCAGTATAAGTTTGACAAACGGATTCTAACCAGTTTCCTTCAGAATTATCATGGACATACTTGCTTTAAGCTTGCGTTCAAACATACTTGCGTTCAAAAAACCATAATAAAAAGCAGAATATTTTTTTTACAGCTTTTATGCAGCTAACACGTGCATAGAAGAAAATAAGTGATGTTTTTAACTGAACTTATACAGCGAGTATACCTTATTAATTAGATTTAAGCAAATAACTGTCTTTATATTCAGTTTAAAGCAATACGATTTAGAAATTTAACATTGTAATGCAGAAGTAATTGCATATGAGAAAATTCTGAGGTCGTATCCATACAATATCTGAATAATGAATCATGGATTGACAGTTAGGCAGAAATATGTCGGATAATCACTCCATGAATGGACTATATTAAAAATATTTTAAAGTAAATGCACTCTCACGGTTACGTTTCGTGAAAAAAAAAATTCATTTAAAATAAAAAATAATATTTGTACAGCACCAGAAACGAGTTTAACACGTACAAATAATATTAATACAAAAAGTATGAGTTTTTGTATACTCGATGAAGGTTTTTTACATCACAGGTCATATTTGGGGATAAAGTTTAAAATTCAAGTGATCTTGAAGAAGATGAGACAGAATAAAAAAAAAAAACATGAATTTCGCAATAATCTTAGAAAATGGGCAGTGAGTATAAATACAGGAAACTGTAAAAGACTTACAAGCCGTATTAATCAAAGATTTCCAGGAATTTTACCTACACATCATTCCAAAATCTTTGTTGTAAACTTCCAGAAAAATAACAGTGAAAGAAATAAAAGGTAGAGAATATTGGCATAACGGTTTTGTCAAACCATTCAACAACATTTTGAATATTTGGCTAGATGTCCCAAACACTATACATTTGAATATTAATATCAAGAATTTAAATATCAAGAAAGCACCGTAGCGACATCTAGTTTGATTTTGAGAACTACCTTTTTTTAATACTTCCTCATTGGGTTTGTGTATACTATCGATTGGGGAGTTGTACTAATTATTCACAAAATATGTAAATAAAAATAAGCGCTTCTTTTAACATAAAAAGTAATTGAATGTTTGTTTCTACACAGTTGATAATTAAATAATATTAAGTCGAAAGAATTGGATTTTGTAAAAATACTAGTCACATTACTTACGGCGCTCAAATCTGTAAAAACACTTTAAAAATTGCGTGGACCTATTTATCAACACATATTTATTTGCGTAATGCGTCATCTTGAAAATGATAATTATATCAGTACATCAATAATCAAAACTGTGCTATCATTATGAAAATTTAAAGTACTATATATTGCCGCCACATTAAATTATTTCTAATACACAAATCATTTAATAATACTTTTCATTTGTGGTAGACTTTTTCTGCGGCATTGGCTAAATAATAAAATCAATTTTGGTCTTGCTTCCGATGAAAGTTGTTTATTCTCTAATACCTTCACCGCCTTCATAGTATCCTCAGCACATATACAATATTACAAAAAATCCAGTGCACCATTTTTTTGAGAGAACTGCGGGATCAGTTCATCTCTATAGGTTCTCATTCGGTCTTGTTAATAGAGTCACTGTTGGTCGGTTTTGATATCTCGGCAGTGTTATGAGCTGAAAGTACTTTGGAATCTAAAGGCTACAAACAATTTATGCACTATTTATTTGAAGACAGCCTATTTTTTTCATAAAATTGTGTTTTGAGAGTAAAAGCGTAACGGACTGACAGGCAAAGTTATGGTTGCATTTATATTATTAGTAGGGATCAAATAATAAACAGTTGCTGACATCATAAATCAGTTTGAAAATTTTATTTTCAATTTCATACAATTTCTGTTCAATCATACATTCACCCATAAGTTTAGATATATAGTTGACTGTAACTAAAGAGGTATGACGTCTGTAACTTATGAAGGCCTATTCTATTTCATCACCAACATCACCAGCTAGTTAATGTCCACCGCTGAAGCTCAGGCCTCCCCTATGGATGGAATCGAATAGAGAGAACGGTCTATGACCTACCACGCGGGCCCTATAAACGAATGCAACGTGCATAATGTGCCTTTCGAACCACAGAAATGCCTGAGATAATAATTTTAGGTCACCCATCCTATGACAGGCAATTACAAAAGCTACTTAACAATCGTATTGTAGATCAAGATCCGTATAAAGCGCGCTAACCACTGATTTTTTAAATGCTAATAGGACATGACAAAGAAAGGCGGTTTTGGATAATTCATGATGCAACGTAGGTAGGACTTGACTTTGCCTCTGATACACAGACAATTTTCATGTACATGATTTAAATAAAGTAATAAGAACGTGTTCAAGGACAAATAGAATAGGCCCACAGGTGTCAATTCGTACGAGTTATAGATATAATTCTATACTAGTAGAAAAAAAATGTTATTATGTACTGTTTACCAACTGATCTCATTATCACAAGGCGAGAGAAGTGCCGCCTAGACAGCTTACAGAAGAAATTGAAAATCTTTTCTTTGAAACATAAAATGTCAATACTTTGTCACCATACAAACTTTATACTATTTTTTTAACGAACTTTACAGTCTTTTGACGTAAAAAATTATAATCGAAAACCCAAAATATAGATACTCTATAATATCGTGTTATAATTTGCGGTTCTTTTAAAAATAGATTTCATTATAAAAGCATATAAAAAATACTTCTGTAACAACATTTTGATTTTTATTCTTAGCTTTCATCTTGTTTACGTTATCATAAAACGTTGCGTTACTGACAACATTTATGATGTTGGTTCTAATTTCCGGCGGATCAAATATTTTGTTTGTGTCATCTAAATTCTATCCCGATTGGGCTTAACAGTATTCGTCAGTTCAAATGTATTTCTTATCAAATATTCTATTGTTTCTATAGACAAATCTTATTCTATATTACTTGGTTTCTCAATCACGTCGTCTAAATTATCATTACCGGTCTCTAATGAAATATTTCGACGGATGTTATTACTTATTTCTTGGTAGAAAGGTAATTATTTGCATTTCGATTGAAGATTCTTCTTTGATTTAATTTATTGATGTCATATTTTAGATTTTCGATACAATCGTCAGTTTCAATCCCGAGTATGTCTGACTCTGACTTCATATTTTTAACTTGTTACCTTAGATCGCATCGGAATTCGGCTTTGGGGATCCTTTTGTATTTAAATAAACTATTGTACATATTTTTCAAAGGAGCAATAAGGAAGTTATTGGCAATTGCCTAATTGGAAAAACAACATTTCAGTGAGAACATGCTCACTTATTTTAACAAGAGGGAGTATAAATCTATACTACAGTAATAGTATTAATAGCTGGATGGAACCGTGGTTAGGAACTGACTCTGCGATATGGTTGCTATGCAACTTTCGTAAGGCCCGGTCATAGGATGGGTGACCGAAAATTTATAAATTTCTTAATTTCGATAAAAATAAGGTACAAGGTAACAGTGACCATGACCATGAAGGTTTAAAATAACATAAGTTCGAGTCGAACATGCAAATCATACACACTAACTGCCTATTAAATTATAAATAAACAGTACGTGAATAAAACCACTAGTCATTATTGCATGTTAATGATGACTTGTGGTTACATATCTTTAAAGAACAAAACATTTAAGTAAATAAGTGTTATATAAACAAGAAGTTGATAACGATATCGAACTATTGTCTTATGACATTACAGTTTCATTTTGATTGAGCAATATTACTCACCTATCATCCTTGATAATAACTTTTTACATAAATATTTGTCGATATTTGATTCATATAATATGTCGTGAGCCAATCGTTGGGTTGGTCCGATCGAGATCTGCCCAAGTAAAACATGATATGCCACAATTTCTTGATTTGGCCATCTATCATCCGCCATATCGTTCAATGCTTAACGTTTGACCATTTGCCCGACTATAGTCAGGCCAATATTCTGTTGGGTGTCCAAAGTACTGTGTAAGCAGAGGTGGGCAACAAACCGGATTTTTCCTACCGCCCATCTCTGTATGTGAGCAAATAAGATGAAGTTCAAATAATAATTATTTGGTTGGTATATAAAAAAGGCTGTTATAATTGATTGTTACTATGTTTACAAAAAAACTAAACGTTTCAAAATTAACTCAAATTTAAATACAATCAAGTTACAATCTGAAGTACATAGAACCACATATTTCTTAATTATAATATTTTAAAAGCTCAGTGTTAGTGTTACCCTTATGTTATTGTCGATCTGCCAAACTTTTAACCGGGCCGATCGTGATTTTCCTGACCAAATCAAGAAATGGCGGCATATCGTGATATGCCCGGGAAGATCTCGATCTGCCCAATCCAACGATTGGCCTACCACATATACTTAAAATTAAATAAGTAATTAGCGTTATATCTCAGTTGGTAGACTTTTTTCGATGTCAACGACATCATCAACATACCTATACCTATAAAGTATTATTAAATTTTAACAGATTTCAAACGTGAAGAGGTTATCAATGGCACAAATTAAATGTTTTTATTTTCGTACGTGTATTGTATGATTTCTTCTTCAATCTGTACCGATTTTATGGAGTCTTTTATTTGAAAGGGTTTATTCCCAAGGGAGTTGTTTAAAATTTGTATTAATAGTGTATTTGTACACCTGAAAAATTAGTAAAATTAAATAAAAAACTGAAACCGAATTGATTAAAATTAACCAAAACTTAGCTCTAGAGGTCTTAGCTCTAATTAACTACAGAGGAGTTTAACAAATTCAAGTGACATCATTAAGATCTGAGTTATATGCACTCGGGAATATACTTTAGTAAGGAATTCCAATCTTTTCATGGTTAATAGTATGAAACATGACGAAACATTTGTGCGGTGTTTTTTGGTTTCTTTGAATGTTTAGATGTTAGGATGTTTGTCTGTCAATCACGCCGAAACTACTGAACGGATTTTGATGAAATTTGGTATACAGATAGGGTGTTAGCTGACTTAGATAATAGGATACTTTTTCTCCCACTAAACATTTCCCTAGGGACCACGCGGGCGAAGCCGCTGGTGAAAGCTAGTATTGAAATATTGCGAACTATTCATGGACGCAGATAATTCATATTAAGAAGTCAAATAAATTATGGTGTAGCTCAGTGGTGTAGTGGATAAGCGCCGCGGCCTACGGTCGTTGTTGTTAAGCAACTTTCTAAATGATCGGTCACGGGATGGGTGACCAAAAAAGATCATCTCGAGCTACTCTGAAATAGCGTTAGCGCGGTCGGCATGGAGAAATGACACTAACTTCCAGGTTGTAGATCTCTATTCAACTCACCAAATAATCAACTTATATGCTACTTATCATATCAAAGTGAAGATATAGTTTGAGATCGTGCTAGCACTCTGGGTAAAGGCTGAAAATCAGCGCTTTGCTCCTTGAGCAAAGGAATCGTTGAGCTTTTACCCTTTTGCATTGTTGTGGCGCATACGTTAAAGCGAATTTTTTTTATTGTATATTTTTTTTATTGTAATAGAATTTTATAATGCATGTGTGCTATTTTAATAATGCAAATAAATATATTATCTATCTATCTATCTACTTAAACTAAAAGGGATATTAAGAGTACGTGATACATATTACCGATAAGGAGGCAATTGTTGATCACGTATAAAACGTGATAATATTTGCATACTGCAACTCCGTTCTTCGGAAGCATTTGCAGTCGTCAACATCATCCAATCCGCAATGGCAGCACGCTTGTAGCCCCTCTGGTGTTGCAGGTGTCCATGGGCGACGGTAATCACTTACCATCAGGTGATCCGTCTGTTCGTCTGCCCCTATCTCATAAAAAAAATGGGCCAACGTGGAGGGTCATGGCCCATCTTCCTTAACCATCTATAAGGAAGCCCCTGCAGTAGGGATGTAAAAGGGTTGATGATGAAGAAGTCAATTATACAATCTTATGCTTCAATTCCCAAATAGTGGTAATAGCCCTCAAAAAGTCTGTAGTTTTGGTATGCAGTTCTTTTTTAGGAAAATATTTTCTACTTAAGAACGAATTGTCGCTTACTCGAGTCCAGCTTCCAGGCATATCCCAAAAAAAAGCCACCTTAGACTAGAAGGTGGCTTTTTTATTTTTTTTGGGATATATTGATAGTCAGGCTGAGAACGTAAAGAGAATAAGAAAAAATAATCAACGCGCGACTATTCACTAAAAATAAACATTCAATCTATTTCTATTTGCTATTTGTTAATCAAACATAGAAAGACAATCACAAGTATAAGTGAAATTTAACTAAAAGTTGTTAAAAGCAGTCCCAACAACTTGGTTAGATTAAAAAAATGAAATGAAAATGCAAAATTTTTCATAAATCACATATTTTTGTTGAAATCAAGTTTTACGGTCAGTGTTGTGGTATAAATACTATAAATATCGTAATTTTACCGTGGTATGTTAAATTTGGTGGAAAAGGAAAAAATTATAACAATTATTTTGGACATAGAACAAAGGATATTTTTTTACTTCACATTATTTCTTTATAAATTAAACAATAAAGCAAAGTATCAAAAGATTCAGTATATTGTATTGATTGCTGAGATGTCTTTCTTTGCCTATCATCACATTATTGACACTTAATTTTTCTAGGACTGTACTCAATGTCAACATTTTTTATCCGCACCTGTACCTGTTCCTTACTATATTTTATTCCACCTTCACCAATAATAGTTTTCAACTCGAAATTGTGGATTATATGAGCTAAACTACACTTCACTTGAAGTTTTGCGTATCGCATGCCGATGCATGTCCTGGTTCCAAAACCAAAAGGTTGGTAGATGACGCTATAATTTTGTTTATCATTAGAAAACCGATCAGGATTAAACACATGTGGATTTTCAAAGACTTTATGATCATGATGGTATTCATATATAGGAAGGAATAAAGCTGTACCCTTATCAATTTTTATATTACCAACAGGTAATACCGTGTCCTCCAGACATCGTCGTGTCGAAAAACCAATCGGAGGATATATTCTCAGAGCTTCGTTTATCACATTGTCTAAATACTCTAGTTCGGTTAAAGCATCAAGTGGTAATTGTCCATCGTACTTATCAAATGTTAAATCAACTTCCTCCTGAAGCCTTTTTTGAATTTCGGGATGTCTACCTATTTCAACCATGGTGCCAAATACAGAAGTCGCTACTGGTTCAACCCCAGCAATAAAGAAAAAGAACCCTTGAGCAGCCAACAGCTCGTCCGTCGGTTCCATCTCTAGGCTACCGTCTTCATTCTTCATAACACCATTCTTCTGGATGCTCAAGCAGATGTCAACAAAGTCATGCTTCTTCACATTTTCTTGTTCACGTTGTCTAAAAACCTGTTTCATCGCACCGAAAAAAAATGGCTCAAACTTCTTGAATAACTTCAATTTCAATGCTTTAAAGATTTTTGGAGATATGTTTGCTACAGCAAACTTTAAATTATTCCCCAAGTCTGACTTAAGTGCTTTTCTTGACATTTCCAGAAACGGTGAATTGAATATAGATTCACTGTTGACTCCAAACACAGCAGCGCCGACAGCGGCACAGCAAAACGTAGTTAAGGTATCGAATGTATTCCGAGCTTGTTGTTTTTCAGGGTTTTTATTTATGTAATCAATAAAGTCCAAAGCGCTTTTATCCATGATATAATACATGTTCTTTAATTTCGCTGACGTAAAAAGTGGAGTCATCTTCTGTCTCATGAGCTTCCAACGAGCGCCATTCATAAAGAGTATATTGTCTGCTAAGTAATCATCTTCAACGTAGTCGAATCCTCTATCGATAAACATGGGTCCCTGCAACACGTATTGGACATTTCTCACATCTTTGACGTATAGTGCAGGTGACGTTACAGTGCCAAAACCAATAGCAGGTTCCTCAGGATACTTCACGTAAATATCAGTCAAGATTTGAAACATCGCTCGGTCACCAACAAGGAAGTCCCAAAAAGGGCCCAACACTTTATTTCTGTTCTCGAATTTGACTCCCCGCTTTTTCCAATAGTTCTCATTATACAATCCTTTGAAATATGCTAATATTAATACACAAATCATTAGCAATATTAATATAATTAAATACATTTTTACTGTTCGCAATCAACGAAGGAATTAACGAAAATATTGACGCTCTTCTTTATATAAAGCTTCTTCTGTTCATAGATAACGTTATTGCTAATTCATTTTGATATGTTCTTAAATATTTTTTTTATTGATAAAGCAGAAAAAATATCGGCGTAGTATTTTTACTTATAAATGTTTATTAGTTTGCAAGATCAAGTTTCTTTTTCTATTAAATATTTAGTTAGCTTTGGTTATAAGATCATATAATACCATGTCATGTAACCTCTTTGCGATGGTAATGGAAATCAATTTCATAATCAAAGCGTTTTTTTGTTCTGTTAATTTGAGTACAAATAACACTATCGATGAAATGAGCATTAGTTAGATCTAAACGTTGTGTTCTTGCTATAGCCGTTTGTTAGTTTATTTTAAATGCACCTTTAGACCATTTAATGCCGCGTCCGCACACTGTTCCCAACCTTAGTAAGTGTCAAATTTGTAGGTAAACTATTGGGTAAATACTGGAATCGAATAAAATACGCACATCAAACCGTGTCAGAGTCTCTTGATAGACTCCTTTTATTTACATATTTAATTACAAAAAGTATAATTATATTCTAAATATTAGAATATATATAGGATAGAGCGCTCGTTCAGCGATACGATTTTATATGAAACTTTTGCGATGGCTGGTCACAAGATAGATCACCAAAAAGTTTACTATCTCGAGCTCGTTAATCCCGGCTTCATCTGCAGTAGTTAATACCTACCAGTCTACACTGAATTCGCGTGGTGGTACCTTATTCGATTCCATCTATAGGGAAAGCCTGAGCCTCAGCAGTGGGGATATTAATAGGCGATGATATAGTTTTCAGTAGCTCGGTGGCGTAGTGGATAAGCGCCGCGGCCCGCGATAGTAGTCGTTAAGCAAACTTTCGCAAGGGTCGGTCACGGGTGACTAAAAACTTATTATCTCGAGCTACTCCGTGCTTCGGAAGGCAAAGTTAAGCCGTTGGTCCCGCTGCATTTGCAGTCGTTAATACCCTCCAATCCGCATTGGACCAGCGTGTAGGGTCATGGCCCATCCTCTTTAACCATCCATAAGGAAGGCCTGAGCCCCTGCAGTGGGGATGTAAAAGGACTGGTGATGATGATGATATAGTTTTCAGATTTGCTCTTCAAATTGTACTATAGAATAATATTACTTGTAAAAAATTGTAGTTTTATGTCATATGTGAGAATATCGATAAGCGTTTCGCGACAAACGGAAGGAGGTATCTTTTTTTACGTTTATTTAGAAGTTTTAGTTTTTAAAAGCTTTAAGGCTCTATATATCTATGTATAGTTTTATATCAACTCGATATCTCCACGCGTTCCCTTAATTAATAGTCTCGATAGACAGACAGACAACAAAGTGATTACATAAGAGTTCAATTTTTTCCTTTGTATATAAGGGTGCCTATTTTTTATTTATTTAACATTGGCACTTTATTATAATACACATATTGCTCGTTCGCTAAGTGATAAGTATCTATAATCACTCGTTATATAACAAGGAATAAGAAATGGACAGAAATCATGTCAAATATAAATGAGCGTTCGTCGTGAGATGAATAATTCAATAGAAAACTCCAGGAAAAATTAGACTTCGGCACAGTAACGTCTGATTCTACTAAGTAGCTTTTGTTATAAACAATAATTATCACGCGTGCTTTAAGTTGGATAGGGTTATTGAAAATAACATTAAATGTAGACACCGTACTTGCTATTAATAATATTCACATGCAATCTCCGCCTGAACCGGAGGAATTTCAGAGCTAACACTAAGTCATCACACGTAGGGTTGCCAATGTCACTTAATATATTAGACTCACCTGAACATTGGTTTTCGATTAATGAAAGTCTGATAATAGTATAATTTATATTACACTAACCGTTTTCGTTGACATCGCCCGCGTAAATTATAGGCTATGTCATTCGCGTATGATGTAAGCTACATCATCATCACCCGGAGGTGAAAGAATTTAAAAAGTCGATAATATTTTCGGAACCTCATCGGAATCACCTTTCATCGGAAAGTCGAAGCGAACGATCAAACCATTTCTCTTTATAAAGTTTAGGTACGGAATTAGAGACTCATAATAAGTATTGCATCATTTTAAAAATAAAAGAGCAAAAAAGAGGTAGTCAAATAAAAAAAAATATATATATAATATTTATAACAGAATTAAAAAACTTTTTTTTTTACTAAAAACCTTTCATACTAACCTCGACTTCGTCCAACCTCTCGGGCCAGGGATAGTAGATAGTGATATTGAGTTAAAAAAGGTGTTAATTAAAACAAAAAAAAAGTTGCTTACCAAATTCCAAGAACTTTTTAATATTAGCAGATAACAGTGGTCATTGAGTATACTCAATGACGATTTCGTAAGTTAATATATTTGAGGTCCTTTCAAGGGTTGAAAACTACTACGATCAGTTTAAAAAAGGTTGACAGCCCTCGGCCACATTCCAGTCGGAGGACGCCCCTAATTTCGCAAGTGACGCGCGAACATTTTTTAATCAACCCCCCCGTACACACGCCCAGTCTAATCGACCGAAAACAAAATGGCGACTCACGGCCGTTCGCAATTCAAAATGGAATGCGCAGAGGACGCTGAGCGATGGGTCCGTGAGTTTGAAGACTGCAATGATATTTAAAGAACGTTCGGGATTTATTGGAAGTGTTGATTTCCTTTTTTATACATATTTTGTTTCTTTTTGTACTGTTATATATAAATGCAATAAATGGTGTGTTCTTTTATGAAGCGCTAAAATATACTAAATATATTGCCCGTTGCACAAACGTACATTAAAATTTTCATTAGTTTATTTCCACAACGCCAATATCAATTTTCAAATTTAGAACATTCATTAGAATTTAAAGTCGTCATTCAACCATAATGGACGTTTATGCAACTGATCGACAGTTCTGAAGATTGGATTAAGTCATTTCAATTTAATAACGGCAATTATTAATTGTCAAAGATATGTTAATTAAAAAAAATTGATCAGTAACAATACCACGTTGGGCGCTAGTAAACACTAATTTAATAAGTATCAAAGATAAATATCTTTTACATAAATAATATGTACCCATTAATCTGTGTACGGGAGCTGACTTAAACGGTCTTGCTGGCCCTAAAGTACGTATATTTTTGCCACAAAACAAAACTTCAAACTTATTACTACATTTTTTTTCGGAAAAAACATTTAAAAATTAGAAGTCAAAAACACAAATAGATTAAAGTACTACAAATATTGCACAGTGATACCAGGAGAGGCTATAATCGCACAACACAGACCACTAATAGTAGTAATGGATTTGCCGAAACCAATAAAAGCGTATATAGACCGAACCGAGCGCATAAAATGGAAAGAACTTCACAGCTATAAGGGGTCCCAATGAAATGAAAATATCTTTATTCAAGTAAGCTTGTTACAAGCACTTTTGAATCGTCCAAAATCTTTTTTTCCTCTACAACTTGTTCAGGACGTCTTTTAACTGACAAGAAGAACAAGCAAATGAAACTTACCAGCTCTTTATCATAAGTAATGACATTTACACAAATCATGTCACCAGAATGCAATTACTGGAAAATACCAAAAACGTACATCTCTCTGATAAAAAATATGTACGCAGATGTTAGCTCCTGCCGGTGTTTCTGAGCCATTCAGAGTGAAAGATGGTGTCCACCAGGGTTCGGTGCTGAGCCCTGTACTTTTTAATTTCAAGGTGATTACATCACTAGAGACATCACAGATCCCGTGGTGCATATTGTACGCAGACGATATTGTACTAGTCGCAAAAACAGCATCGCAGTTACAACTAACTTTTATCACGTGGTTCCGTATACTTGAGGAGCACGGCCTACGAATCAGTCGTACTAATATTGAGTAGGGGAAGTTTGGCACCATTCGTACACGGGGAACCTTCATACAGTGATTACTACATCTTGTAGAAAAGTCTATTTATTACGACTTTGTGTCAGTGGATAGGCGCCGGCGACTGCCAGTTGTCCACGTAGTTAGCCACACATGCAGCCACTGCGAGCAAAACTAGAGAACTTAAAGTGTTTTGGCATGCTCATAGTAAATATTTTGTTAATGTTTTTGGATCTTCCGTGCTTTAATTACACGTCAAATTTTACTGGATTATTGCTTAATCGTAAGTGAATACGATTAAGATAATAATAATATATCTATTATGTGTATTTTTCTACGTGGGTTTTGTGTTAGAAATAATAATTTTACTCTTGATCTTCGGGGCTCGTTCGTACATTTCCAGCAAGGGCACATTCGTACGCGTATGTATGTACCCCCTAACCCCCTGTGTGCTAACAATTTTTATTATTATATCAGAAAATTTAGTAAAAATGATCGAAATTTTAAGAAGAAAAGGCAGACACGTTCCCAATATTCATTAAATGAGTTTTTTTGCGTCTGTTAAAGGTGTTTTCATATAGTAAAAAACAAATAGTTTTACTGAAAAGACTAATCAATTGAAAAAGTTCAAAAACACATTTCGGAATCACGATATTGGAAGTCACAACACTATCAAATGATTCTGATAAAGTTTTGAAATATACATATTTAACAAAATTATTATGAAACTGGCTTTGCTGATATAGAATGGATGCACGGTTTTCGTAAAAAAGATAGTTAGACTCTAAACGACATATAGGCATATGTTGTTCAGTTTATTACATCGTTGATTATTTTGAGATCAATGAAAACGATGCTTTTTAATTAATTTGTTATTTTACTTAATATATATGAAGTTACCACACTGTCTGAATGTTCCCCGGCCCATGTACGATTGTACCCCGTAATAGGGGTAGATTCGGACATTCATAAGCTTTTAGTAAAATTCAATCCTTTGATATATTATACAAGATATCGGCTTTGAACTTTTTAAATAAGGAGTAGAAAGTATGCTTTATGTTTTAATAAGTAATTGAGTAATTTATCTTTGATTATCAATATTTTAAAAATCATTGACTAAAAAGTGTACGAATGGTGCCAATCTTCCCCTACATGGAATGCGATTTTGGCAGAACTAATGAGTTAAACTGCAGCATCTAAATCGAAGACTCAACGCTACCCAAAGCTGAACACTTTAAATACCTTGGGTCTATTCTAACAACTGAAGTGGATGAAGACGCGAACCACCGAGTTAACACAGCATGAATGAGTAGCGATCCCTGTCAGGTATACCGTGTGACACACAAATGTCAGTAAAAGAAGCACGAACAACAGCTACATACAGCAGAAATGAAGAGGCCGGGATTGGCGGGTCGTGTAACGTGCTTAGACAGGGTTTCGCAACGAGCAAATCAGGTGTTCATTTAAAGTAACCCGAAAAGCTCCATGAAAGTAGACTTCATTGGTCATATAATAAACTACACCGAAAAGATTACTACTCTGTGAAGACTGTGCTTAATATTAACACACAGATAAAAGAAACAGGCAGACTGCTTGCTACATGATGGTCAAATATTGAGAGGGATTTTAAAGCGCAGAATCTTTCACCTTTGACAATCCGGGAAAGAATTTCTTTCGCACCGATGCACAATGAGGCCCGACCCTGATAAACTGAGAGAGAGAGGTAGGGAGAAGAGGGATATGTAACCATTACATTTTCCTCTTCTCCTTGTAAATAGGAATTTTTTTATTAAATTCAAAATCAAAATCTACAGCAATTTCTTATCTCAATAATAGGGGTACAATTTTACAATTAAAAACGTTATAAAATGAAAAATAATTATATTCTATTTATTTTATTTGCGTATTTTGGTCGGGTCCGCGATATCATTTTTGTTGAGTTTCAGAACGCGACATTAAATCCTTAAACGATGTATTCTGTACTCCAACGCACACACGCACACTGTTATGATAGATATGATTGAATTTGAACTTTTTACAGCGATAATAAAGTGCAAATTGACTCTTTGACTTTAGGAACTCGCCTACATTGCTTAGAAAGTTCAAATTGACTCTACGTTTCAGCTAGAAAACGTTTGTATGGGAAAATGAAAAAGGCTGTTTTTAAGGTTTTCCCGGCAATTATTTGAATTTATCTCGTCGTAAAAATCATTCTTGAACTTCAACAAACATTCAAAAAAAGAATTGGCCAAATTGGCCATCTTGACAAATACGGCTTTGAAGTACAAGCTCAGCTAGAAAAAGAAGGTAGGCTCTTGTGGTATCATTAGTAATGTAGATTATTAGATATGCTGTGTGTTACTAATTAATTCTATATAGATGTTTAAATATCGATATAGGTATCTATAAGAATATTATATAACACTAGGACAGATATTATCTAGCTATATTCCAGCCCCTATAATGAGACACGAACTTTTCTTTTGTATAGGGTACACAAAATCATGTACTTTACGTCTTACTCCCCGCCCGGCCGGCATAAAACCTTTTTAATTGAAAAACTTCGGTCAGGCAAAGAGGCTTACGCTTACAGCGGTGTTGTCAAGGGGAACTATACAAAACTGCATTAAAATATGTTTTAGCCTCATTTTATTTGGTACCAGTTTATTTTGTGGGAGGCATATATAATTCTGTATTGATATTTATCTTCGTTAATTATATTTTTAGCGGTTTGATATGATTTATAAATTCCAAGGGTTGTATAAATTCCAAAAAATCAAAAGAGTTCTTTTTTAAAAATTTCATAATATATTTAAAACTTTAAAAAATAAATTAATGTAATTTTGATTAATTCACTTTTTTAATATGTTTCGTTTTAATGATCAATAAAAAAAATGATTAGTTTTATTTTTTTTTATTAAATAAAAAAGGTCATTTAAAAAAAATCAAAGATGACATTTTTAGAAGAGCTAGAGATAATCATTTTTTTGTGACCCATCTGCGACATGGAATTCTGAGAAAAAAATAGTATATATTTATAACTGAGATACAAAAAACAAAAAAAAAAGAAAACTACCACAGACACTATATGGTTTTAATCCACTTGTTTTTGCGATACCAACCTTCTTTCAAATATTATTATTATAAGTAAACTATAGAGATAAAATCACGAGTGCGGGTTCCATATACAATAAGGAATACAATGTTAAACAAGAACCCTAGTTATTGCGAACAAAACCAAGCAAATTCATTCCGCAATTCTCAAGGAAATTCTGTGGAGACATTCCATACGACATTCACAAAGGGCACCGCTAATTGCGTCATTGTATATTTAAGTGAGTGTTGTGTTTGTGTCGGTGTAATTTGCATACAACTTACGCAAGTTTCGGGTCCCATTATGCACATTGAAACATCAAGACAAACTGATATGGTGGATTGTGTATCATATTATGTTTGCAATATGTATTCTTAATGTTTCAATGTTACGACTTATACATAGACTTATACATAGACATATATACATATACAGGCTGCAATATTGGAGCGGTCAGTAATACAAAACTACAAGACATATGGTGATCTGTTCTTAGGAATCATGGATTTTAGTGATAACAAAACTACTAAATAAAAAAAAAATGCTCTTAGTTGGGGCATCGAACTTTGAAAATTTTAGTATATATATATATATTAATAGATGATAAAGTGTTGATATTACTATGAAACATGAACAAATATTTCTAAAACCTTAGGGAACTGTTTATTTGGATATCGATGCATATTTTGACCCGGATATAATAACAATTACAAACTAGTGTTGTAAAAGAACTGAGTCTTTTAGTCCTAATATTGAGACTCGAGTCTTTTTTTGAAGACTCAAGTCAAAAAAGAGTAAGTTAAAGCTCAAGCCTCTCTGAGTTTTTAATCTTCTTAAAATAGACTCCAGTCTTGCTAAAGAGAACTTGAGACTGAGTCTTTTAAAAGAGCTCATTCTTTACAAAAAGAACTCCAGACTAAGCCCTTTAAATAAAAACTTAGCTTTCCTAAAAAGAACTAGCGACTGAGTAGTTTTAAAAAGAGCTCAGTCTTACGAAAACCTACCTACACTTATAACGCGACAGGCCAGCTACATTGTGCGCCTCGTGATCGTGTTTCTAAGATCAAATTTGGATTCGCTACCCACATTCGAGCACGTCACAAAGACCAGGTTATCTTGTAAGGTACGCCATCACCGGACACGAGCCTTTTTTATTGGACTGCAGTCCTGCTGTATAATTCACACGACTCATAAGCCTTCATAGAACTTAAAGGACTCAAAGAACACAAAGGACTGAAAAAAAACGAAAGGACTTAGAATAAATCGAACGACTCAAGAAGTTTTAGGACTGAAAGAACTGAAAAGACTCAAAAGAACTCAAGACTCAGGACTCAGAAGATTAATTAGTCGTGAGTTCTGCAAAAAGAACTTATAGTCGCAAACTTAGGACTAAAAGACCAGTTCTTTTACAACACTATGACAAACTGTAAACAATGTACGTAGTACACTTACGCACACACATACGCGCTCACACACACACTCGCACATATTCAATTTACCCACTTAGCTTAAATAGTTTTATTTTGTATTTTCTCATTACATAATAATCTATTGAAAATTAATTTTAGACCTAATTTCCTAAATCTATGTAATTCCCTATATAAACTTCTACTCCCGTTTTCATCTATTTATTTGCTATTAGAGATAAAGTTCATATATACAGCCTATGTTCACCGCATATGATATAGCTTCTTATAGGTAGAAGAAATTTTAGTAGTTTCCGAGCCTATTCGTTGCATGAAAATAAACGAACAAATCTTTCCCTTTCAAAATATGAGAAGTACAGATATATTTATTCCTGATAAATGCAGTAACTAACTAATTTACCTAAGGGTAAATTGATTCATAAGAACGGTATACGCTAAGATTTGTGTAAAATAGCTAATAATTATTTTACTTACTATAATAATCTTTAAAAAAAAAATTGACTGAAAGCTATGGGCATTGCATTATTGCGAAGGCGGACCGAATTGTATACAGTCACTGACAGGTCCGTTATCGGATGTTTTGGCATAAAATGGGCGTTAAGCTTTAATATAATAAACGTATACTTTGCTCTTTTACTCCGTATAAACTAACCCAAAGACAAATGTCTAATGATTTCATAATCACAAAAAGTAAAATAAAAATAAATAATAAATTCGAAAATTAAAACCAAAATATCATTATTCATAATAGTGTAGTCTTATTTTATTACGATAGTTTATTAAAAATGGGTCAGTTTTAGCTAAAGGGTTTAGCCGGATACGTATGACGAGTCGGCCCCCAAATGGGAATCGATATCGAAACTTATGTTTTAATATCGACTTGATGTTCAAACACGATTTATGTACTTTTCGCGACCGACTTCCGCTTTGACCTTGAGATAGAGAGCAAAATATCCGTATGCTTGACTTTTACTGAATATGATATATCTCTGAAGCTAATTAAGATAAAGAAGTGAAACAAACGCGAGGTGTTAGATTACATTACAGAGTATATCACATATATTTTTTTATAATTTTTAGAATAAAAAAATACATTAAAAAAAATAAAAAATAAAAAATTATGTTTTTTTTTCTGAGTTCTCTGAGACTTACAATCACGAAATTAATATATGTTATGCTCCTTTGTGTGCTCTATTACCCATAAAAAATGCGTGAAAAAAAAGTTGGTGCAACACAACGAAAAAAAATTATATGTGATTCGCGCCTTGTAGTGTGAGTGTATAAACAAACAAGTTCGAACTTGATATCGCGCTGTTTACTGCATCGTTTGTAAAGTTAAAGTCACAGTCATTTGTATTGCACAAGAAGGCAGTTTGTGACTCAAATTCTGTCATAGGTATTTTGTATCAGCATTTTGAAATTATTAACTATCGAACCAAATCATTATTAAGTAATAATGTCGAGAAAGTGTAAAAATTGTAACAAGTACCTGTGTAAGATTCCTGGTTATAAAAAAATTATAAAGAATGAAGAAGAAGCTAAAGTGTTTAGTGACTGTTTGAATAAAATTGTAATAGTTAATGATATTTTTTGTAAGAAGTGTCGACTTATCCCATATGTTAACAAAAAAGCTTCTACTTCTAAATGTGCAGCATTTAACAAGGTATCTTTAAGTATAAAAGAACCTGGTGAAGAATTAGCGACTAGAGAAGTGCCGGAAGAAACTTACGTTTATTCTGAAGATTCTGATAACAGTAGTGACAGTGATTTTACATATAAATACCATCTGAGTGATGATTATATTGAAGTTCCATTTCAAAGTGTTGCATCTACTCACAAGTATTGCATTATATGTCAAAAAACAACTGATCTTAAGACAATATGTTTGGAGACACGAATACAATTGTTTATTAAAAAACAGATTTTTATACCAAAAGGTGATCGTTGCTGTTCGATGCACTTAATTGGAAAATATTTTTATGAAGATGATTTATTACGTCTCCGCATAGTCTCTAATACTAGTAACATAGAAAAAAATGAATTGACACTATTTTTCAACACGCTGTCAAATAAATCACAGTCATCAATATTCGATAGAATGAACGAATTAGATATGTCTGAAGATCAAGTAAAGACTTTAACTGGATTATCTTGGGAAAATATATTAAATCTTAGATCATTACTTACATCTATGCGAGATACAAGCACACGGTCTGTTACTCAAGCTTTAATTATATTTCTGTTTAAACTAAAGACCGGCAATTCAAATGAAATAATCTCAAATATTTTTGGTTTACCTTACGGCCAACAAGTTTCAGAATATTTCACGCAAATAATGACAAGTTTTGAAAAAGACATTTTACCGTACTCCTTTGGATATAACGCTGTTTCTCGACAACAACTTATAGCGAACACCAGTGATACTGCAAAGAAATTATTAAATATCAATGAAAATCAGCTTATACTAATTGTAGATGGTACGTATGTACGACACCAAAAAAGTGAAAATAATTATTATCAAAGAAGATCGTACTCAGGACAAAAGAAAACACACTTATGTAAGCCATTTACAATATGTACGACGAATGGTTTTGTCGTTGATTTTGCTGGACCTTTTTACGGAACTCTAAATGATGCGTCAATTATGAAAGTTATTTTAGAGAATCCTTCAGGCCTAAAAAAACTTTTGTTACCTAATGATACATTTATTGTAGATCGCGGATTTAGAGATGTCGTAGAGTTTTTGAATGACAAGGGTTTGAACGTTCTTATGCCGGCTTTTAAAGGTAATAAACTCCAACTCAGTACAGAAGAAGCTAATATATCGAGAAAAATTACGAAAATCAGGTGGGTAGTAGAAGCTGTTCACGGTAATATTGCCCAAAAGTATAAACTTTTACATCATTCTCTCGATAATAAGATGTTGCCAAAGTTGGAACTGCTATGTAAAATTATTGGTTTTCTGCACAACACTTATGAGAAAAGACTTAATTCGGATGGTAGTTTAAGTGACATTATAGTACAATATATGAAAAGTAGAATGGAAATAGAAAATACTTTAAGTCAAGAAGTACAAAGTCAGCGTTGGAACCGAAAAAAAACTACACTGAAATGTTTAACGGCATCTGAACTACTTGATTTTCCACGTTTGACTGAAGATCAGCTCAAGATTTTATTCACAGGCTCATATCAATTTTCACAAGCTATATCTTACTTGGCCGAAATAATGGACGATCAAATTAATCTCTCAGTACAATATGTGAAATCAGCACCTAATATCATCAAAGCAGAAGTAAAATCAAGACATATAAATAGAAAAGTCTATCGAATTTACATTCACTATATTTCCGAAGGTAATGACTACAATAGTATTCTTCGTTATTGCTGTGATTGCCCCAATGGCGAACGTACAGTGGGATGCTGTTCTCATGTAGCAGCTATTATTTATTATCTATCATATGCACGATATTTGTCCAAAATCGTACGTCCTGCTGAGGTCCTAACTAAGTTATTTGCGACTCAAAGTGTTCCGATTGTAATTAATTACAACAGTGACGATGATTAATATTTTGTTTCTTGTATTTTGATTGACACGAAAAAGTAATAATAATAAGTATTGAACACTGGCTGTTTTTTTTTCATTTCTTTTTAACTATTATCCCATCTCTTAAGACTATTTACTTATATTTTAAAACAAGTTGATGTGAAATTTCGAAAAAAAAAACCAATGATGTAATTTGCACCTTATAATACAGGGGTATACCATAAGGCAGAAATCACATATAATTTTTTTTCGTTGTGTTGCACCAACTTTTTTTTCACGCAATTTTTATGGGTAATAGAGCACACAAAGGAGCATAACATATATTAATTTCGTGATTGTAAGTCACAGAGAACTCAGAAAAAAAAACATTTATTTTTTATTTTTTATTATTTTAATGTAATTTTTTATTCTAAAAATTATAAAAAAATATATGTGATATACTCTGTAATGTAACCTAACACCTCGCGTTTGTTTCACTTCTTTATCTTAATTAGCTTCAGAGATATATCACATTCAGTAAAAGTCAAGCATACGGATATTTTGCTCTCTATCTCAAGGTCAAAGCGGAAGTCGGTCGCGAAAAGTACATAAATCGTGTTTGAACATCAAGTCGATATTAAAACATAAGTTTCGATATCGATTCCCATTTGGGGGCCGACTCGTCATACGTATCCGGCTAAACCCTTTACTATATAACAATGAAGTCAATATAAAATTGGACGTCAATTAACAGTGAGCTGGTGCCCTTTGAATATAGTTTACTTAAAGTCTCCAAGTTTTAATTGGCAACCGATCAATTAAGAGAGAAGTTAACGAAATGTTCCCTTAATGTTGCCATTGTTTCGTCTCTGCGGTACTCCAGTTTCAGCGGGTTTGTTTTTAATGAAAAAATCCACGAAATCAAGTTAATTATAGAATGAAAGGGGAAAAGTTACTTCTATATATATGTTATAATCATGATTTTAAGTGATAAGAATGTCGGATGAAATAATGTCGTCATTATAGTTGTGATGTAAAAAGGACACTGAAAGATAGTGGATGGGTATGTTTGCGTATGATATAGTTGTATCCGAAAGATTTCTACATTTGTTTTATTGTGTCTATACTAATATTTTGGACGATTCAAAAGTGCTTGAAACAAGATTACTTGAATAAAGACATTTTCATTTTATTTCAATGAAATTCCTTAAAACGTCGTGTAAAAAGGCCTCGAGTGTCCTTTTTACGTGACAGGAGCTTTACACAACGTGAAAGTAGAAGCATATATGACTTTTACAATAAAATTGATCGCGTGTCGGAAGGTGATGTCTGAAGCCATACACCGGCGAGCATGTATGAAAATTGTTATACTCGGAATATGTCGAGCCCTGTAGGTCTCAGTCATTTCTGCCTCCTCATAAGGAATCTGATGCAAATATAAAAAAAGACAGATAATGTTTTCTTTTATTCTAAAAATTTGCGTGTATTTCTGAACTATAATATCTTAGGACTCTGGACCAGATAGAGACAAAAAAGTTTGCCGCCCATTACACTAATTGACCGGTGTCCTTGCTCTCCTTTGACTTGCTGTTGGCTGTACCTACTAGTGTTTAACGTAGCGTCATAGTTTGCTATCACGGAACAACTATCTGTCTCTCATTAGGCCGTGGTCACGTTTGCACGCAGATTGTCCTAATGCCTCCATCTGATTATTGCTAGTGCTGCGACACCGTTCCGGGTAGATCACGTAACGAAAATGATTATTATACTATTACAGTTTTGTAAGTCAATAGGTTATATAGATACACTATACAATAAAGCTTTTATAGAACCAAAATATCTGGATGGCAAATTTCTGATAAGTTATAGGCATTTGTTTTAAATACTAGATGTTCTGTTGAGTAGCTCGGTGGCGTAGTGGATAAGCGCCGCGGCCCGCGATCGTAGTCGTTAAGCAACTTTCGCAAGGGTCGGTCACGGGATGGGTGACCTAAAAATTTTTATCTCGAGCTACTCCGTGCTTCGGAAGGCACGTTAAGCCGTTGGTCCCGGCTGCATTTGCAGTCGTTAATACCATGGAGGGTCATGGCCCATTTTCCTTAACCATCCATAAGGAAGGCCTGAGCCCCTGCAGTGGGGACGTAAAAGGGCTGGTGGTGGTGGTGACTAGCTGTTTTCCCGGGACTTCGCCCACGTTATTTGTAGTTTATTTCACCCGCTTATGATGTAGTTTCTTGTAGATAAAATAATTTTTAAATTTCATGCAGTGCGATAAGCATTATTTTTGTAACGGTATCTATATTCGGCATTCAATTTATCATTCAATCTTGTGTAGCATTTTAAGTAAGTAGGTATTTACAAACATAAATTACCCTATATTAATTCAGTACAAATACCGAAGTCACCATTTGTAGATACCAAATGTTGAATAAACATATTAATAGCGTGCTCTCGTTGAGTAACCTAACTACTCTGCCCTCCTGTGGGATAAGGGCTTGTTTATATATATCTAACAACCGCTATAACAACAGTAATTGGTTATGTTCATTATGTAAACACATTCCGCTCCGAGCATATAAGCCGCGAGTCAATATCGGTCTATATATATTACTAATAATACAAAGGTAAGTTACAGTGGCTTTCACTATCTGAGACGGTGGAGATGTTCTGTTTTGAGGGTATCGTAATTTAAAAGGAAAACTTGGAACCCTTATATCACAGGTGTCTGTTATTGCATATCAAATCCTGTTCTCAAGATACAAATATCGTGGGAGAGCCACGCTTCGGCATAAATGGGCCGGCTCGACCGGAGTGATACCACGGCCTCACAGAAAACCGACGTGAAGCAACGCTTGCGTTGTATTTCGTCGTGTGAGTGAGGGTACCGGAGGCCCAACCCTTCCCTCCCTATGACCATATTCGTCCCTCAAAGGCCGGCAGCGCGCTTGTAGCCCCTCTGGTGATGCAGGTGTCCATGGGCGACCGTAATCACTTACCATCAGGTGATACGTCTGCTCATCTGCCGCCTACCTCATAAAAAAAAAATCTGCTCCCGTCTTATATATTACGAGAAAACATATTACAATTAAGGCGTATTAACACTGGTCGATGGCGTCAGCGTACGGCGTGCGGTCGATAATTGTTCCTCGCTTTCATTGTTACCGCAAAAAAAAAAATTACCGATTTTTTTTTTACTAATGAGTACTGAGATTGCCCCCGCTCCGCGTGCTGACCTGCGGGCTTATTCTTGAACACAATCTCAATGTCAATTTCAATAATATTTTAAATTTTCATCAACAGCTCTTACTCTTGAAAAATAGCCTCAATATTCATTCAATGGCAATTAGTTTTTTCAATAAGGCATTAGTCATGAGTATGAAACGTCACTAATGCAAAGCACGTTGACCAGAATATGAAGCATATTTGAGTAATGTCAAAAGATATTGACAAATTTCATATTTTATAAAATGACGAAGGTTTGGTGTTGACGGGCTCTTAGGCTATAAGCAATGCGGACTCTTACCCACATCACTCACTTTACTGCATGATTCTATTGCAGACTAAGCAGACTTTTCTCTAAATTAATAGAGGTTAATATTTTCGACCATAAGTATATATCACGTGATCACAGTGACGTCACATTGTTGCAATCACTATCCGTACGATTATCCGGTTGTATTCATATCCATGGAATGGTACGACCTTTGTTTGCTTAGCGGATGTCTGAATTTTCAGCGTTTTCAGTTTGCTTTTAGCTAATCGCTAAATCCAATTTGTGTTGGTTGAATTGAGACGATATAACGGAACTAATCAATCAATAGGAAGCTTTATGTTGAAAGAAGTGACTTACGCAAGGATATACATAGGATGGGTGACCAAAAATAGCTTCTAAATCTTCCGTGCTTCGGAAGACACTTTACGGCATTTGCCCCATCGTTGGCATCCACCAATTTGCTCTAGATCCGTCTGCCTTATTGTTTTAAAGTGCATAATTTTCTCAATTTTAATTACAATAAAAAATTAAAGGCCTACGTTACGGGTGGAATTGAATCGAATAGGGAGAATGGGTATGATCCACCATGTGGGCCTAGGATGTAACGACCACAGATGCAGTACAGAGAATTTACCGATAAAAAAATATGGACATGCATCCTATGACCTAAAATTTACTTAATTACTGTTTTATCAAGTATATCAATTACATCTGGACAATAAATTTAGCTCGGTGACGTAGTGGATAAGCGCCGCAGCCCGCGATCGTAGTCGTTAAGCAACTTTCGCAAGGGTCGGTCACGGGATGGGTGACCAAAAAAATTATTATCTCGAGCTACTCCGTGCTTCGGAAGGCACGTTAAGCCGTTGGTCCCGGCTGCATTTGCAGTCGTTAATACCCTCCAATCCGCATTGGGCCAGCGTGGAGGGTCATGGCCCATCCTCCTTAACCATCCATAAGGAAGGCATGAGCCCCTGCAGTGGGGACGTAAAAGGGCTGGTGATGATGATGAATAAATTTAGTTTGTGCGTACAATCTTAGACGTAAAGATAGAAGCAAAGCTTATACTTATAATTTCTCAAATGTAGACTCTTGAATGTCATAACATTTCTGGCTCATTAGGAGGCGGGCGTCGAGCGGCACCAGCTTGCTTTAATGTTACCGGCTTGCAACTATCTTATAGGAATTTATCGTTCGCCCGCTGGGACTTACCTACGGCGTGCAAACTTGCAATTTATGTGCGTGCGAACTTTGGACCAATATGGATGTTTTAACATGTCGTGTGATGTTGTCTCTCTTTCTGATAGTGTTAAAGTAGCTAGGTTCTCATAATATGATTATTTAAACATCCTTAGCATCATATCTCTCTATTTTTATTTTACTAAGTGACTTCTGATTCCTCTTTCAATTGTTTTATTTAGTAAATATATATTATGAACAAGGTATATATGAACTTGTTCTCGTAAAAGCGGTTAATCACAGTGCTGCGCTTTGCGAGAGTTTGCAAGTTTTTTGCATATCAGTTTATTTTTATTCGGACTTTCTAATAAATTTAAGTCTCTGAATTATGAATAAAAGAATTTTCTGTCCGTGAGCGTTGTAGTTTCAAAATTTTATTTCAATAATATTCTATTTTTTATAATGTTAAGTTTTAATTTGCCTAACTAATTCCACGGAGGCTTATTTTCATTGGGCGACAAGTTTTTATAATGTTTTTATTTCTAACTAGCTACATCTGCGTGGAACTGTATTATACATATAGAAACTTTTTATGGAATCAAAATCTGTTGTTTAGTTTAAAAGTTCTCAAAGATTCGGCAGCGGGAAGCGACTTAGTTTTGTAAATGTATGGATGATTATTTTTTGTTACGCGTAACACCTATAACATAAATACTTATTATAGTTAGGACAAGGTATATATATAAGAAAATTTACAAAAAAAATCCTCAGTAGCGACTGGAGAAATAAAATATGGCATAACGAAGTTCGCCGGCTCAGCTAGCTTTGGCATAATCGTTAGGAAAGCCATGAAACTTGGAACTAACAAGTCTCATGCCTTCCTATATTATGCATTTATTTTTACATAATCAAATTATTACCGATTGTTGTCACGTAAAATAAGGTTGGCCGATATTACGAATCAACCGGACTCGTACACTTTTCGGTCCATTTCCCGGTTTTAGTTATGCAAATAAGTGACGACGGATCGAGCAGCTGAAATTACAGCGTTTGTTCAACAGACAAGGCGTCCATGGAGTTAAACGCTGATGTAATATTTTTATATTTTTCAAAATGAATTTAAACTATATTAAGAAAAATATATTAAAACACTAAGAAAAATATAACATCCATGCACGTTTGTGCGGCGTTACCTATGTATACTAGTGATTTCCAGCATTTATCTATTAAAATTGGATTGTAAGACATATGATTAAAGACTATTTATATAATTAGGTTCGGAAATATTTTGTATATCGAAAACATTCAACCAGCAAAGTTTTTTTTGAACGACAGTTTGATACTTAATCCGTGTATTTATATAACAAAACCAACTATATGATTTCTAATAATCTATCTTATGCTACTATTTAAACGTAAAGAACTTATGACTAATTTGTCGAAACAACTGTAGCGTGTAACAGCTTGATATCATTAGATTAAATCGTTGTTAATCAATCCGGAAGTTCGAAATAATTCCCAAAACCTGTATCAGTACAAGTAAATTTCGGCATATGCATTGTATATAAGATTTCACAAAATAAACAATTGTTTGGTAAATGCATTATTTTTTTAACAACATGTTATGAGCAATTAGGCATATAAACGGTTTTATAAGCCACTAACTGATTTTTGCATATTGAACAAAAAAGCTGTACTAAATATTCCCATTAAGGTATTAAACTAAATGCTACTCTACAGAAACTGCTGTTCTCAAAGAAAAAGGAAAAACGCGTTTGTGAACTCTAACGACTAATGCCGTGAATATTTATATAAAATAAAAATTATAAGGGCAAAAGTTTTTAGATAAATGATTGAGCATTGTGTCTATTAAAAGATGACCTTAACAGTCGTCAGTATCTGCTAGATCCCGCGGCTCCCGCGGCTCTGCTCTACTGAAACCCTGATTGATCTGTCCGACTAACAGATCAACTTTCAAGAGATCAATCGAAATTGCACATTAAGAGTGATCTTTTTCTTTTAATTAAATTTTCGATCATATACTCAATGTTCATAAAATAATTTTTATTTTGCAAAAGGTTTTAAAAACGGCAATTTCGTAAAATCTCGCCTTAAACGATGACTTGACAGTACAATAATCCATAGGGAATCGTTTAGTAGAAGAAAAAGTTAATACAGAAATTAAAAGATATTCGGATAATTCTATGTATTATCTGTATTTCTTTTATCGAAATCCATTCAGTAGTTTTTAGGGATACGGCATGAAGATATAGATTGGTAGTTTTTACGTGTTACAAGGGGTTACAAACACACATGTTATGTCGTACGGTATCCTATTGTGGGGAAATGCTGCCGACATACAAACAATTTTGTGCTTCAGAAAAGAGCAATTCGATCAATTTATAATCTTAGGATTAGGGACTCTTTAAGGGTGAAATTTATGGAAAAAGTCATTATGTTGTTTCTCAATACATATACGAGAACTTAATGTACGTTCGTAAAAATATTAGTTTGTTTTCTATAAAAAGTGATGTACACAATTTTAATACAAGAAATAAAAATAAATTAACGGTGCCTGTCACTAGACTGCAAAAAGTTAATAACTCATTCAAGGGTCTTTGTGTGCGTTTCTACAATAAGGTCCCAAGCAAAATACAACAATTAGATATCATGCAGTTTAAATCTACTATTAAAAAAATACTTATTAAAAAAGCTTATTATAAGGTATCCGATTATATAACAGATAAGAACGCTTGGACTTGAGATGGTCCAGCAACTGGATAGGTGATTACTTCTAAACTCATTATCTTGTTTCCATTATTATTAAATGATTATGTTATTATTATAAGACCATAGTTTTTTTTTTTATTTTTTAATCTCTGTTTATAATGTATTGATCTGGTAATGACATGGTTTTTGTAAATGTCATTACTCATATTAGAGCTGGTGAGTTTTTTGCTCGTTCTTCTTATCAGCCAAAAGACGTCCTGAACGAGTGGTAGGGAAAAAATGTTGGACGATTCAAAAGTACTTTTAAGAAGTCTATTTGAATAAAGATTATTTTGACCTTGACTTTGACTTTGACATCCATACCTACCACATTAATTCTTACAAAAATTTTCGCATTTATAATATAGCATTGTACTCTGTTCCTGTTCCTGGATATGTGTAGGTATGTGATGTGAATAAAGGATAATCTCTCTACATATACAACGTGTCCCAAAATTCAACGATAAGCGGGCGCCAAGAGGTACCTTTGCTCATGTGTACTTATGGAAAAATAAGAAAAAAATTATATCTTATCTTTTTTATTATAAAATTAAATTCGAAAATCTTCGAAAATTTACACCTTTTATGATATTTTCAACTACCACGACCACAACTTCTCAATTATGTTCAATCTTTTTTTGGTATCGGATACCTAAGTAGCACTACTATTCGCTACAACTCTTTCGAAAATTTTCGAATTTTATTTTATAATAAAAAAGATTAATAAGATATAATTTTTTTCTTATTTTTCCATAAGTACACATGAGCAGGTCTACCTCTTGGCGCCCGCTTATCGTTGAATTTTGGGACACGTTGTATAGTTACCTTAGCACCACCGTGGAGTACATGTGGGTACATTACTTTGTAAGCGCTGCCTTATTATACGTTTCAGCTCACTCGTCTTCAAAGATAACAACCTATTCTAATGTCGTCGAGCCCAATTTGATTCGCTGGCGAAATTGGAATAACCCCCCCGACCTGCTGAGACGCAGACGGCAATAGAGAATTTTAAAATTGCATGCATCGGTGCCTGTGTTCCTTCGAACAGAGCGAGTGACTTGAAAATAATTTATAATCATAAAATTATAGTGATTTTGTATGTGTGTCTTCCAATTTGTAGTTTTTAAACGATTGTCCAAAAACATAACCAACACAATTTAGGGTAAGAGACTCATCAAGATCTTTGATTTGATACCAATTTTCGTATATTATGTTTATTCTTTTTTTGGCAATCGTTTATGAAACTGCAAATTGACACACATACAAACACCTGTTAGATTATAAATGGCCACTTCCACTAAACGGCCCCTCGGCTGCAATGACAGTTTTATTTAGCCAAACTATAATGCAACTTGCTTCTTTTACATTTAGTTTGGTTTTCGCAGTCTCTTCAATTTTTAAATTCATTCATTTATAATATCTTAAAAAAATCATTTCAAGCTTAAACTCCGGTAATAATATTATTTGAACTTATCAACTATTCTACCATCATATAACGTACAGAATCAATAGAGGTGTAGACTTCGTTTATATTTTTATTTTATACATATACATGACTTTTGTACGTTTTATGTAACGATTTATGTTAGTCTATGTAATTTTAATATGGTTTGTGCAATAAAGAGTATTTATTTATATCTAAAAAAGTGTCATTCATTTAGGTAACACGTTAAGATCTAAAAATAAATTTAATTTTCAAAGTCTCCCGCGAAACGCTACTCCTGTCATGGCGTCGCGCGTTGGTATGACGTTGCGGCCCACGGAAACGAATATAGTTCTATCTATGCATAAGGTTTAATTCTAAAGAGGAGCGAGACGTCACGCGCTTTTTGTGGTCACGTGGCATTAAGTATAAAATATTAACTTAAGCAATATCTATACTTATAATAAATCTGTAGAGAGGTCAATTCTGTACATGAAATATATTTCCAAAATAACTATCAGGGGGTGATTAGGGATCGGTACTGATGCCAAAAATGCAATCAGTAAAATTTTTGTCTGTCTGTCTGTATAACCGTTATAGAAACAAAAACTACTCGACGGATTTTAACAAAACTTGGTACAATTATTTTTCAAACTCCTGAGCTGGTTATAGTATACTTTTCATCACGCTGCAATCAATAGGAGCAGAGCAGTGAAGGGAAATGTTGGGAAAACGGGAGACGAGCGGTTGGCGCACCTAACGAGGCTGCAACTCTTTAGCCAAAAGAGCCGTTAAGACTGGTACATTCGCACACTACGGTTTATCTATACTAATATTATAAAACTGAAGAGTTTGTTTCTTTGTTTGTTTGAACGCGCTAATCTCAGGAACTACTGGTTCGAATTGTAAAATTCTTTTTGTGTTGAATAGACCATTTATCGAGGAAGGCTTTAGGCTATATAATATCACGCTGCAACTATTAGGAGCGAAGAAATAATGGAAAATGCGGACGAAGTCGCTGGCGGCCACTAGTTATAGATATAATAAGCATAAAAGTGTGATTATCGATAATAGTATATTAAAACACTACCTGAAAAAAAAGTATTTATTTTCGTTTACTGTCTATACCCGTATTCTAAACAAATATGTACCCTTAATTTAAATTACTTACGAATATTTCAATTTTATTAAAAAGAAATACTACATTTGAAAGTTTATTTTAAACGAGCCACGAGCAGGAAGACCTCGCGGGAAATGCAGCTCCCGGCGTACTACACAAATAAACTAGGTTTTAAGAAACTGCCGCGTACCGCACCGCGCACCTTGGGATAACTCTCAGAGTTTACAGAGTTTCCGGTGAAGAATTTTGTAGTTTAAACTGTTACGACTGCGAAACTCGTACAATTGGGTTCGCTGGATGCAAAGTTTTGCGTAACGATGTGATTTATACCAATTATGAAATAAAAAGGTGGATAAATTAACTCAAATGCAAGCAAATATATCTTTCGGATCCTTAGATAGATATTTTGGTGATCAATGATGATGATAGTAGGAAAATTGTCAAAGATTAGTTCATAGAAATCGTCAGAGTGGACAAAGCAGATAATTTATACATACGTGCCTGTTATTTTTTGTCACACACTCTTTAAGTTTTAATGTGTTGTCATTACTGTATTTCAAATCTGTCACGAATATTCACAACATCACAACACATAGATATTTACTTAAAAATAATAAGTTAATCCAAAACGCGAGAACGGCTGGACTAATTCAGCTATTAAAAGTTGAAGTCGAAGTATTTAAAGAAAAGTTGAAGTTCTTAAAGAGTGAAAATTGAAATAAAAACTGTTATACAACTTTTCACATATAAAAATACATGTGATTAATGGGCGGCCCCTTAGTATTATAAGTTACATAACTTACACAGTATCATTCCCATTGATATAAGATTCTAAAGAGCTTCAAAAGGTGGAATTAAGGATACGAAACACGCCATTAAGTTTGCTGTTTCCGAAATCATGTTTAAATATGAAATTAACGATATTCATATGATATCAAATGTTCCACTTAAGAGATGGCCGCTGAACTCAAATAGCTTCAGAAATTGAGTTTCATTAAATACAATTCTCACTTAAAGCCTCCTCTGATTGTCGGAATATCCTCGCGAGTACATAATAACCTTCTCGCTCACCTATCGGAAATTACCAGATTTCCCTTAAGCCTGCCGACGGAGTTTTAATTTGGTAAATGTGGGAAAATCCTCGATCATTTCTCGAGATTTTCGCTTGGGCTAAGCGAAAATGGATTGTTATAATTTCTCACGCTAATGGTTTCTGTTTGGTTTTTAATAACAAACCATTAGTTAAAGGTTAAAATAGCTTGATTATAAACATAAGCGATTCTATTGGATGAATTGAATTTGCTTATTTTGGATATACTTTTGACTGTAGAATTGAACTCGGAGAACTTACAGGCTCAATTATTGTATTGTTATCATCCCAAAACCTTATCGTAATATCGAATAACTGAAACAATCGGTTTGATATAATCGACTTTCGATACATATACGAGAACTTAATGAACGTTAGTAAAAATATTAGTGCGTTTTCTATAAAATGTGACGTACATATTTTTCTATTTATCCTATTATTCTTAGTAACTTTTAGTATTTGTATTATGGAATTCCGAAATAGCGAAGATAGCAAACCGTTTCGTTTTCGTTTCGGAATTCACCTTTACCTAAAACAACATGGAACAGCTACAGCTACATTGACCTGATCGGGAATCGACTCCGGGAAGAAAGACCCGGAAACTGGCGTGTGAACCACTCAGCTACGAAGATCGTAAAATAAATAATGGATCACATTATATTGCAATAAAAGATTAATTTTAACATTATATTCTTAATCTTACGGTAATAACAAATATCTAGATTTCAATTTCAGTGTAAAATAGTTTGCCCTCTGTAAGTTTTTACGCTGTCACCATAGGGTTGTGTGCAACCACAGAAAAATAATTTGTATGTGGGATATGGTTTCAGTCATTTTAGCCCGCATAAGTTTATTAGAATTGTCATAATTTGGGATGAATAGATCATTTTAAATGAATAATATTGAACACGAGATTGAATAATAAAGTAGATGGTTCTATAAAGTATAATATAATATTTGGGCGGCATAAACATATTGTAAATAACTATATAATATGATTTCTTTAGTTTCATTAATATCTGTATTTAAAATCCACATTTAAACAGGTTACATAAGACTCTTAAATATTAATTCCATTTTAAATCTTATTCCGTTCAGAATAGAGTTGAAAATCAATTTCACTGACATATTGGGGTAGCTTGAGGTGTTGTGTGTATCATACTTTTTACATTAATAAGCTCGAGATATCAATGATTACAAAATACTTAAACAGAGTGGGTAATTCAAATTCGTTTCTCTATACGAATGAACATAAAATGATGTCAAATTAATAAAATATTATGGTTTTTCATATATAATGGTGCAGTTAAAATTTAATTCATTTTAGGACATACATTAATGAAGTACTATGTATGAAGACGATTGCTTGAGGTGGAAAATAATTCCTCCATTATATCCATCTTCACGGAATATACCAGCATAACTTACGCAATGCTTTCCTTTTAATAAAATATTTGGACCGATTCAAACGTACGGGGGATGGTTATACGTTGGCAATATGTTCTTTATTTGTCTAATTTATTGGAAGGGTATCCCATTAATAGGCGGAAGTGGCAGCCAACTGACTAAAGATTCTGGATGTGTTATCTGTGTAATTTGTTAATGTTAGGCTGGTTTTCCTTTTGAGATATGTTGAGGATGTAGTGTATTTCTACAAATGAGGTTTATTTCTATGTGAGCAAAATTTTTGCGGGTATATCTGAATATTTAATTCGTTTTATAATACGTTTGGCGCTATGTGGAAAGGATTGTGTAGATAGTCATCATTCTGAGATTTGTATCTGACACATACACCCGGTTTCTGAATTGAGAATTTGAAGTTGAGCACGTCTCGAACCGTACTTAAAGCATTTAAAACGTCAATTTAACAGGTTTTCCTTACTGATTTATAACTTTTAATTATCAGTTTATAGCAATCTCATAAAACTAGCATTTTTTGCTATATAAAACGTAAAAATAAAGTAGAGATTTGGTGCTTTTCTCAATTCAGAAACCGGCCGATAAACTATCTGAGAGTAAACACCGATTTGCTTACTCGCAGAAATTAGGTACCTATATTTCGCAATAGCTTTACTCGCGACTTGATAGTAGGATCCCGAAAGTGAAAGACTTGACGATTGGATCATTATTTCTAAATAGTCAATCATATTGTTTCAAGTTTGTGCAAAAGCAGTGGTATAGCAATAGTTTCAAAGGATTTCACGGCTCTTATTGCCAATGACAATCGAGATTCCACACTTGAATCTTACCACGCGAAACCATGTCACTATAAGGAATCTGCTAAGTCATTCTATTCTTCCGTATTCTTTATACGTGCCTAGACAGTTTCTTGTTTCACCATTTATTTATTTTTTTGTACTGTACGGTATCTACCAATGGGCGGCGTTGTTTCGAACGCTAGTACGGGACGGAACGATTTCAGATATGGAATTTTTGACAGTTCATATCGTGCAAAAGTCGAGCGTTTTCCACGAAGTTCTCATTTAATACAATATTTAAGTGGTTTGGAGTAAGGAATCTATAAGTGGTCATAGCGAATAAGGACCCTGTAGGTCAAGGAATATAATTAAACTCTTATTGCCCTGGTCTAGGTTCTGTGCTGTTGATTTCACGGAACGAAATCTAAATTGAGCGTCAGACACTAATTTGGAACTTAATAATACTTTAAGTAATTCACTAATTTGTTACTTGAAATTTTCATTAAAACCTTAGATATAGCGGGTGAAATTGATAAGTATCCACCTATATCGAAGAAAAATATCAAACTAATTATATTAAAACAATAGTTTGTTTAATATATGAATAATACTAATAGTTTCGTATTCTTTCATTTTTGATTCGGTTAATTTTACATATTGAATTATTACAACTATAAAGAGAGCGCAAATTAAGAAACCGAGTGTAACCGACATCCAGTAAGAAGCACTTTATCAAACTTAACCGAGTTCGTGAAATCGCGAATAAAAGGTGTTAAATTATCCGAAGATTTTATCTGTTCCATCTATGGGAAACGCTCTAGTTATGCCCCAGAAGTGGGAACGGTAATAAGCTGGTGATATGTATTGAAAAAAAAAACCATTTATATAAGTGTACCTACTTAAAATCAGCTATTATTTAATAGCATATCTAGATGTTTTTATTATGTTAGCTACCCAATATTATATATGCAAAGGATTAAAAAAACGACAATGCAATTATGATTGGAACATATTTTGTCCCAGTGCAAATATGAATCGCAATTTTCAATAAAAAACAGCATTGCCATGTTTTGAATACGCAACATTAAAAATTTATGAATAATGAAGCTGAAATATTAAATTATAAAGATGTTCAAAAGTAAAACAATATCCTAAAGATTTCATTTCATTTAATTTTCTTTAGATGTCTAAATAATATATATATATATATATATATTTCAAATAAAACTCTAACAAGATCAATTAATTGGATATATTTAAGGTAGTCTCTGAAATTACTGGACAGATTCTAAAAATTCTTTCTGCGGAAAGTTATATCATACACGGATGACATAGGCTACAAATTATTGAGCGAAGTTGCGGGAAAGCAGCTAGTAGGTATTAAAATCAACTGCATTATAATATTTGTAAAGCCTGTTTGTTTGTTTATCTGATGATAGACTAATTTTTATTACTCATTTAATCATAGCTATCATATAATTTGGTCAATAGGGACGCGGGTGATTTCTGTGGATTATTTTCATTGGTTGTTCATTATAAATCTGTCCGATAATATCAATGAGCTATTATGAATGAATTAAGTCAGACAGCTAAAGGCGAGAATACTGCGACGCATTTTTTATATTTTCTATTTGACTTTAGGAAAAAAAATCCTTAGTAGACTCAGCTACCTAAATTTCTTTTCATTTTCAACAATCAATTAATAAAGCTTTCAGACTATTTTAGTAAAATGCTAAAGATAACATTTCTACTTACTAAATTCATAAATGCTTTCGAAAAAACTAAATATGAAACCTATGTAGGTTTTTGATTTTCACTTCTGTGAGTGAGTTCGAGGATTTTCTAGACATCAAAGGGGGAAAATAAGCTTTGTTTATTTTAACGTCTAGCTATTTGGTTAGTGTTTAAGTCTGCAATATTTATTTATTATTATAACTATTTTTTTGTATGCAATTGTTATGGAAATTCTAATGTATATTATAAACGGAAAAGTAACTCTGTCTGTGTATGTGTGTTTGCCTGCTACTTTATTTGGTTCAGACCAATTCTAGTGAAATTTAGTTCATTATTAAAATCAGTATCAATATATATATATTTTGTTCATTGGAAATAAGACAATACCTAGTTGATATCGCGAAAAATTTTCCATTCGGGTTAAGCTGCAGCAGGAAAGCTAGTGGGAATTAAAGGAAAAGTTTATTGCTTATATTCGTTGAAACTGGAGGTTGAAACCTAAATAGGGCAAAAGATCCGGTTTTAGCTACTACCCTCTTTTTGGCCATTTGGCATCTCAGAGCATTCTAACTGATCTCTGACGTACAATTACCTTATCGTGAACGGTTTGTAAAATGTTGCATTATAGCAAAACTAATACTTTTGACAGATGTGATGTGACAAAGTAGACTTCCTCGTGACACCTAAAATGGCCAAACCGGAGAAGCTGCCTTAACAGTACAATTAACCTTCCGTGACTTTACGACCCTTTTAAAATGTTAACAAAAAAAAATAAGATACATAGACATGAATACTAACCTCAAAATACTTTGGTTTCTTGCTAGATTTTTCAGGTCCAACAAAATTCACCACCTAATTTATAAAACTCTCTATGTAAACACTTTGAAACGGAATAAGAACATTCAAATTGTCAATAATAAGCACACTTGGTTAAATACACTCCGATGTCTCAATACAAGCGAGTTATTTTTAAAATAAAATGTCTGGTACAGTTTGAGGACTCGCCGTAAAAATAGTGCATCGTGTGAAAAGGACAGAAGAATTGTTGTCATTGTAGGCACTTTAATCTATCCTATACAGTCATAGAATTCGTATTAGTAATGTTTCTTGTTTTTTATTGTATTGTTTGTTTATTTATTTATTTATCTCTGTTGTTGTCCCTAGTGTAACAAGGCTTTCTCGGCCTTTTCGGCTTTGGATGTTATGTTATGTTTTTTGTCTCAGATATTTCATAATACGGAGGTTTAGCTACCCATCTTAGGCTCTAAGCGATGTACCTTTGTGATATATAAATCTTGCATATTCTTTACAAACAACACAATTTATAGCTTTTCGCCAACTAATTCGCCCACGTGTTCTGTATTAAACATATATATCCGGGAAGCGACTTTGTTTTGTACTATTTAAAGATGAAATGACATTACTTGAGTAGTGTGTATGGATCGTCAAACTTCGCAATGAGGTATTAACCATGAATGGTGAACTGAGCTGCTTGTAGCAGAAATAGGATGGGCCATTAAGTTAAATCAGAAAAAAGCATGTTTGTATAAAGTGGTAAGAACAGAATACTGAATAAGTAAAGAATAACAAGAGGCCTTCTAATGATAACTAATACAAAAAACACTTGGTGATTGTCGGTAAGAGTCCTATAAAAATATTGAACCCTTTTCATGTAAATAGTCCTATAAAAATATTTTTATTTAGGGTAGTTCGGGTACAATTATACGTTATGAAATAACCTTACGAAAATTTTACGTATGTATTTTAAATTAAATACTTATCAGTCCTTCGTACGCAAGACAAAATCGCTACGTATTTTCCCATTCTAGCCCGTCTTGGGAGTTAAGATCGGAGCAAAGTGTGAACACGTCTCAAGGTATCCACATAGTCATATCTAAAGTTAAATTACCACTGTAACATCCGGGATCCAAAGGAACCGCCGCAATAATTCTGCTTAATTATACAGCAATGAGAAACTATATTTATTGCCGACAATTTTGCAGTTGCAACCAAGAAACTGGAACGAAGTCAAACTAATGTAAATTGCTAGATTGCTTGAGCGTTTTGACTCAAGTACCTACTTTTGGTACCACTGTGATAATTTTAATGAGACTAATAATAATAACTAAATGGCTGAAAGCAAAGGCATTGTAATATGTTTGGAGCGGTCTTATGATAATCTGATAATGATACTACTCTGAAAGCCTAATGTGACGTTGCTGATCTGACCCCATGAAATTTTTTGGGACAACTGTTAAAATAATTCGCGAATTTTTCTAAAGCTGCAGTTATAGTTTTGTCGCGCCGCGTGGGCTTTACTATCAACAAATCTGTTCTGTACATGACTCAAAGTATTGTGAGCGTTGAAAGGTAACGATAAGTTTCGATACCCATAGAAATCTGTATCGTTTCCGCGGAGTTCCACCTATTGTTATACTGGGTAGAGTTGGCGACCTATATCGTTCCGCCTGTATAACAAAACGCACTACTTCGTGTTAACGATGTAGTTCTATGGACAGGTAAATTGTTTACTTTTAGATAATATTTTGGAACATTGTCCGCTTTTTCGTATACCTTATACTTTAGGAACCTACAATAGTTTTTATTATACAATAGCTCGGTGGCGTAGTGGATAAGCGCCGCGGCCCGCGATCGTAGTCGTTAAGCACTTTCGTAAGGGTCGGTCACGGGATGGGTGACCAAAAAATTATTATCTCGAGCTACTCCGTGCTTCGGAAGGCACGTTAAGCCGTTGGTCCCGGCTGCATTTGCAGTCATTAATACCCTCCAATCCGCATTGGGCCAGCGTGGAGGGTCATGGTCCATCCTCCTTAACCACCCATAAGGAAGGCCTGAGCCCCTGCAGTGGGGACGTAAAAGGGCTGGTGATACAATAGCTTTCCGCCAGCGGCTTCGCTCGCGTGGTCTTGTATTATACATTCGCTCGCGTGGTCTTGTATTATACATAAAACCTTCCTTTTGAATCACCCTATCTATGAAACGAAACCACATCAAAATCCGTTGCGTAGTTTTAAAGATTTAAACATACATAGGAATATAGGGACAGAGAATGCGACTTTGTTTTATACTATGTAATGATTTACTACAATAAACACACAAGGCGGAGCTAATCACAATGATACAAACCCATTCCAAGGTAAATAGATATTTGAAATAGATGTCAACATAACCGGTGCTTTAGTTTTTATGAATAACCTACATAAACATATTTTTCAGCAAAAGATAGAAAACGCCCATAACGCAATCAAGGTAAATACAAAGCGAGAACATTGTACGCCTGCGAAAATGATGTAGGCAAATTACCATAAATTAAACATTGCTCGTCAAAAACGGGCTCCAAACATTATAAGGTATATCATGTCCCACGACGGAGTATACACCCATTTATCTGGGCTGCTCAGCATTCGTCTTGCGAGGGTGCGCGTTTAATCATACGAGGCAATTTGGCCCCTCGGTGGGTAGTGACGTCACCTTAGGCGATTAATTTGAAGCGAGGGAAAAAGGCTTACTTGGTCTGGGTGCGTGAAACGCGATTGCGTGTGACTGACGATTCTGTGTAGTTCATTTAGAATGTTGGGAAGCGGTGATTTTATATATAAATTTAGGTGTCGTATCGCCTTATTAGTGGGACACTGTACACCTGAAAGTATTATATTATTAAAAGTATTAATTTATATAATCATTCAGATTTTTCGGACCAAAAAGTTTTCGACAAAACTTTGGTTAAAGCTTTGATTTCTTCATACAACGTCCAATTTTTGGACCTATTATGTTAATGACATAGTGTTAGTATACATACCTGGTATATTTATAACTAAGTTGAATTCTAATGATTATAACCACTACTTCCCTTGTCAGCAAAACTCTTCCCCTAAGATCAGTGTATCCTTAAAAAATCACAAACACGTAAGTGTTGTTTTATTTGTTCAAATTAACCTATTTAAAAAAAGCACAAATAAAAAATATGCAGGCCTATTCGAGTGTCATATCATAAAAATAATAACATCAAATTCAAACAACGAGCCCTTCTATTGTTGATTAAATCCATAAATACAAAACATATATCACTCACAAATTGAGCCTTCACATTAAAATATCAGGATTACAAACCCATTCAATTAAATAAGAAGAAATTGTAAAAGCTTATGAGATAAGAAGTCCCATTCACGTCAACGCTTCAAAATTCCACCGAATTGGAAAGCATTCGAGGCGCGCCATTCACTCCCATCTTCTGGAGCTGGAGCCGAGGCGCATTCAAAAGATTCAACTTCAACTACGGAAAATTAACGCAAAGAAGCTTTTTGTGTTGACGGTATTTTCGGGAAGGAACTTATTGTAATGCGTAATCTTACTTTGCTGGCACAGTCTGAGGTTTAAGTTTCTATTGTACTTACGAAAAACAATATTAGTTAATGTTGATTTTAGTTTTGAGTGCTGTTGTTTATATTTTAATTATTATGTGTAGGTACTTGATGTGATTCTCTCGCGGTATTATACATGGATATCCGTTCAGAAAAGTCTAGAAATTTATATTTCAATTGCCTGTTCCTTTTAAATTTTATTTGTATTACCAAAAACCTTTATTACGCGTTCATTCAAATTTTAAACGGTTCCCATTGTCATTAATTGTTGTGTCTGCCTATGTTTATTAACGTTATATGTATTTTTGCTTTGCCTTTTTAGATGAAACCATTGCCAAGGAATTGTTTAACGTTTGCAGTGAACACCCATCGGTGAAGTTTAACAACGAAATATTGAGAAGTATTTTTTTTTAAATTTCATAATACCATATCATTTCGTTAGAACAGTATCCTTTGAAATTAAAGTGTAATTTGAATGAAACAGAATTTCCTGACCGTTGCAACAATGTCCATTAAAATTGTCATTAGTTTTAAAGTGACATTACCAAACAAACTTCTTAAATTTAGAACATTTATAAGAGCTTGAAGTCGTCGTTAAATCTTCATTAAAGTTTTTGCAATTGGGTATTAGTATTGTTACGGGTTAGGATTTAGGATAAAAATCTAATGACAGTTAAATTTACAATCCGACTCTTTATTTACTTAACATAACAATAACAAAACACTTAAAACTTCACTACTCTTACTTCACAATACTATTGGATCGATAATGAAACATTGAAGATCGTCGGTAATAGTTCACTTAACTAGTTATCGCTTATATTCACTCACGTATTCAGTTCGCTAGTCATTGAAAGAATACCAAGACGGGTAGTCCATCGCGTATTTCTAGAATGTTCTAGGTTAGAATCTACAAAATTCTAGGCTAGCCTCAGCCCTACCGGTGTTTTTGATTCAAGGCATTACTAAAAAGTTCTTGAACTGTCCGTTTCTTCCCAGTGACCATCTTCTCTCGCCGCTTCTTTTTTTTCGGCTTTCAACTTTAGATGTTCGGAATCACCTTCCCAACGAAATATTAACATTTTTTTTTTAATGAGCTGTGTTTACTGTTGGCCTCAGATGGCTTTTACAGTGTAACCCGACTATGTGACGGTGAGATCATTGAGACCTCAAGCCGAGAAGACGATCGTCCTGGAGGTTATCTACTAGGAGGGTATCATTTCACAAGGAGGTGTCTCCGCTGCGTTGTAGAGTCGCCCTGGACTCTCGTATCTGACGCTGGGGGTCGGGATGACTAGAGGGCGCCTCTAGAGGCTCGAACCTCAGCTCTTGTTATACCGTGTCGTGGAGGGCGGAGAGAAACGCCCAGGTACACGTGAACCTGGTGAATCGCGTGCTGTGTAGACCGGGTCATCGCACTCGTGACCGGTGAATGCGAAGTCGCGGGCCCGTCGTAGTGTGTGTTTCGTGTACTTGTCTGAGGGAGTTAGCCTGAGTGACGGATTCGTTGAGATCGTCAAGGACATGTTTATGTCTACGGTAATGCCGCGCTTTCAAGCGGATATCTCGGTGAAGGTCTACGTTACGCACGAACCGATAAACGACAGTTTACTGTCTAATATCACCCCAAAATTTTTGACCTGTTCAACCCAAGAGATGAGCTGCGGTCTTGCCTATTCGATGTATACCTCTATATGACACCCGTAGTGTGTTAGCGTGGTTATTTGGCACATTACACTATCTAGTAATGTGTATACGAACCGCGCCGCTGCTCTCCGTAACAGTATATATTAATAAATTATCAATAATAATTATTTGGATATAACTCTATTATAGCACTAACTCTATATGACACCCGTAGTGTGTATGATATGAAGGATTATTTTGAAAGAGATTAAAAGCGCAAATTAATGTGAAATTGTGACTAAAAAATTGATTTCGTAACAAGAGACTGAAGCCAAAGTTTCCTGTAATTCCAAAGCAAACTTCCTGAGAGCGGAGTTTAAAACTATTTCTTCGTGATATCGCAAAGTTTCAGTGCAAGAATACTTTTTAAAGTACTTATAAAATATGAAATATTTGCGTTAAAGATTTTATAGGTAAATTCAAAGGTTTTACATGGTATACCTGTGATAAAACATCTAGGTCAAAATCATTAGTATAGTATTTCAAATTTATTCAGAACTCAATATTAAGATTCCAATAATCGATTATACAAAAAAAACAGGTTATAAGGGCAAGAAGCTCAATCAAGTCCTGTTGCTTTTAAATTTCACATGAACATTTTTGTTTCTTTGATAAATCTTATCTTTGGAATTTAGCCAAATTTTTTGTGGATTTTAGTGAGTAAGCGAAGCTGTAAGATAGTGTCAATAGATTCAACCTCATATTGTTGAAAAACCTTTGCTTCCATTGCTGACGAAAGCGATCAAAAATTAAACTTTCTCCAAGCTAGAAGAAGTATGAGGTCGATCCTTATGAGGTTTATGAGGTCTTTCATTAAATTGAATACAATGACAAATAATCATGCAAAGAATGAAGTCAAAGTCATAGAATATACTATAATCAGTATCTCAATTTGCAGTTGTGTGAAAACTCTAAGAAAAAAAGATGAAATTTAAACTTAAAGATGCCATGTCGATCCAGAAGATCCATTTTTGTATATTTCGTAATACAAAGAGGTTACCGCTTCAAGTTCCAAAAACGTTGTTACGTAGTTAGTAGTTTAATTGTTAAAGTGTATCCGATAGGACTTTATGAGTGTCCGTAACTGCGTATTAAATGCCACAGACTGTTCCCGATGTATATTTCTCGTTGCTTATATTGCTTGCATTAGGGAGTTGTGATTTCTGACAAAGTTTTATAGGTTTGCTACCAGATACTCCACTTATGTCTGACGAAAAATTTTACGCTTAATAAGTCCACATTTACTATATAGTGTTTATTTTTTTCTATAAAATTAGTATTGAATCCCACTGTGATTGATTACCCAGTATTTTGACTTTTAAAATTACATTATTGAAAACTAAGAAAACTTATGTTCAAAACATATACCTAACAAAGTATGTGATTACAATTAATAAGATTATATCAGTTGCTTGTAACACAACATAGCCAGATTCGTAAAAGATAAATATGGAAGGATTTTTTGTGCCCTCCGCTTCCTGTCCATTTAATGTTGCCTTGTGCACCATCTTGGGTGATCATGGTCTATTCGCGCCTTGTAACTTTATCATGACCAATTTGTCGAATGTACTACTGATAAAAAATACACAATATAACGTGGGTTGTGATAGTAACGATCCCTTACGTTTAAGCGACTATTTCCATAATTTCCAAATCAATTTCACGCTTCATTACGCTATAGGATTAAGGCTATACCTGTCACGGCGGATACACACATCCCAAGTACTCGGGATCAAGTACCAATTATTGTGCTCCACTTGTTCTTTTGACGGTCTATCTCTATTATAGTTACTATTTTATTTATATATTTACATTTGCTATTATCGATAGACGAAATCGGAAAAAAGCTTGCTCTAAATACGATATTAACTGGTGTTATATTCATTCATTACTTTTTATTTGATTTTAAAATTATTTAACTACTAAACATATATATTAACTATGATGATTATGTTAAAGAAAATATGGGATGTTTGTTGGAGTTGGAGTATATTGAATATAGAATAGAAGACAACTTTATTGCACACTTACAGGTAGACAAGCCATAAAATATATGTTTGTTTTAAAGGTCATGTAAAATATACAAGAGGTCTTTCGCCAATTGATCATTTCATTTCGTGCTTCATTTTGTCGATAGCTAGATTTAAATGTAACTTTATCTGCTGCTATGTGTTTATAAAATATTTCACACCAATTAACATGATAAATATAAAACAGTTTTTGTATAAAACAGCCTAACAACACGTCGCCAATCGGGAATAGCAATAAATAACACAATCAGTCATAATCCATATTATCGTTGGGCCTTAAAATCGTTTAACAGGCTTGCGTAATTCGTATCCAGGGCCAGATCTAGCTGTAAAATATTACTATTAGATTAGTCTTAAATCTGATACTATTGGAATCAGAATTACTTATGACTTAAATCCTATTAATATTATAAATGTGTAAGTTTCTTTATTTAGATGTTTGTTCATTAATCACGCCAAAACTATAGAACGAAGTTTGATGAAATTTGGAATACAGATAGGGTATTAGCTGACTTAGATAATAGGATACTTTAAGTCCCACTAAACATTTCCCTAGGGACCACACGGGCCAAGCCGCTGGCGAAAGCTAGTACGATATATAATATAAAATTATATAAATTTTGCTATTGTACATTAGATGAAATTTGAAAGAGAAAAATTGAGAAGCAACAGATTATAGTGGTATGGACGACATGAGTTGTATATAATAAAAAAGTTTATCAGCATGGATGTGGAAGGAACTTTAGGGAGAGGAATCCCGAATAAAAGATGGATTGACGGTGTGAAAAATTAAATGCATAAGAAAGGAGTGCATATTGTGATGATGACTTAACGAGACGTATGGAAGAATTATATTGCACCGACCCTAAGTAAATAATTTGGAAAAAGGCAAGCAAATGATGATTGTATGTCAAATGCTTCCGAACATGTATTTAAATTGACATTTATTCAAATAAATGTTCGAATGAAGCATGATTCTTTTATACTTGAAAAAGATTATGACTGTAGCTCAATTCCCCGCCATCCTCAATGTCACCTAAAATTTTTGTCGTTCTGGTTGCTATTACTCGTATATTCTGTTCTTCTGTTGTGCTCCCCCTTGCTGTCCCTTAGATTGGTCCTGTTCGTACCTACAGTTCATCAACATTCAATGGCATAAAACCAACATTTGCATGTCAAAGGAATAATCAAACATTATTTTGGGAGCGTCCTGCTTTCCGGGGAACAAACAATTTTTCGCTTCAATAAAGTATTTTGAAACTAAAACGGAATAATACATTTGTGGTGCTTACTTTTTTCTTCTTCAAGCCTTAAAATTTCGAAAGACTAATGACATTTTGTGGGAACAAACTAGAGTAAATTTAGTATTATGCCTTATAATAACTTTATCTTGGAAAACCAAACAATAAGCCAATTATAGGTTTCCACATATAATTGAATTAGTCAGGAAACTGATTAGTCAGTTATTTCACGCACAAACTACACTAACTAATAAATAATCGTACCTGCGCTATTAATGAACGAGACAGTTATCTATAACACAGACAGTATTCTATAAGTTTCCGCTTAAATGAATTAATGTTGCAATCAAAGATGCTAACATGATACCCACACTCATTAAGCATCATATTTAAGCTTACGCTGGCCCTAACAATAAAGCTGTTCTGTCTATAATTTGTAGATGACTAGAGAACCGCTATAGGTCGGTAATATCTTTGCGACTATGTCGGGACTGAAAATTTAATGATCTCTAACAATTCTGGACAATCAACTTGACAATTTATAATCTTAAATAGATATTTAATATCAACTACTGTTCTACGGAGCATTAATAACAGCAAATCTTGGTCTTTGCATACTTGGAGGTATTCAGATGAATCATATGGCCTATTCACCTTATAGCACAGAAACTTGATAAATTTCTTTTTAATACCTTCAATTCTGTCAGTATAAGTTGCAAGGATTCCAAATTTGGGACGCATATTCCAGTTGACTACGAACATAAGCACAGTATAAGATTTTGAAAGTTTTAATTCGATATAATCATCAATATAATCCTACTAAATTATACAGAGATTCTTCGCTGTGTCTTGCTGAAATTGTTAAATTGAATCATTTTACTATCTTTATCAAAATGGGTATCTAGAGTTTGTCATGCTCTCTTTATAGCCTTTGCGGTGGTGGTGTCGTGTGGCTCGAGTCGTTACATTTCCTAAATTTTGGTTGAGCGAAGCGATGGCCCATGGCCCTACTTATTCTTGTCCATTCTATATTATTTTGCTAATGTTATTAAATTAACTCGACTCCCCACTGTCTTATAGTTTCAGACTTTCCCATCCTGATCGTAATAAAATGCTTCTAAAACAGTGCAGACTTCAACATGTGAAGCTGATGAAAATAAAAAATAAAATAAAATGCACACCGAACAGAGTGCGTACATTTTATTTCATTTGCTCAACGCAAATGAATCGGCCATTAAAAACTCTTCCAAACATGTTTCATTCAATTGAAACTTTAATCCTTTCGACAACATTTCCAATGAAATATTCATTCATATCCGACTGACGAATGAAATATAATATCAATACCTTTGACACTTAACGAATGCATTCGATGAATATTCTATCAAATCGTGAAATGAATTTTTATAATTTTGTATCTATACATAGTATAAAAAAAGAAGCTTTCCGCTGTCTGTACGCTGATATCTTTTAAACTACACAACGGATTTTAATACGGTTTTCATTAATATACAGAGTGATATGAAAAAGTTTAGTTATAGTTACGGTTAAAGATCGAAACTGCTCATTGAGCGAAAAAATAGCTCACAACGCGTTGTGGTTACAGTAAAACAGCCATTACGCGAAATTTGTGTCACAGAATGACCAAACAGCTAAATTTGTGTCGTAGTTGGCTAATTTGTCTTTTTATTTATTCATGTCCATTATACACGGGTATCATAAACTCTAAAAATAAGTTAATTTGATTTATGACAGGGGAGACAAAGGAGACAGGGGAGACAAAGGAGACAGGGAAGAGTTATTTGATAAAGCACTAATTTCTAAAAACCAAATAAGAGTTTTGAGCCATTGGTGAAAAGGCAAATTTGTATCTACTACTTCAGTAAAAGTTGATGTTATAAATATTGAAGAGCAGCTCGAAGGCGACAGTAACTACAATAGTGCAAACTGTCGCAAATGCATACTTGCACTCCAAGCCATTATTGTAATAGAATAGACTATGAGACATCGTAATATTTCGCTGTCAGTTCTGATTTTAGCTGCATATTTTTGCGAACAGTAGTCTCAAAATAAGTTCGCGATATGTCGAAAATAGTTTTAGGAGTCATTGAATGTATGACCAAAAATTTACTATCTTGAACTCTCATTCAACCGTAATTTCAAGTTAGATCTGCAGTAGTTGGCACCAATTAATCTGTGTTAGGCCTGCGAAGTGGGTTCAAATTCCGCGGAAATACAGAAAACGCCTGTATCTACATTTATATGTTTATGACCATGGTGATAAGCGATACCTGGTACACTATCAAAATTACTATATACCTATAGTGAAAAATAAAATGTATCATTTGAACGGGTATCAAATACGAAACAATCTATAAAATACATTTGTAGTAAAAAATACAGATGAAATATGGTATTGTTTTCTTTTCCAGTTATGGCATGCATAAACATTTTGTTCTTGAGTATTCATTCCGAGCGACCCGACATCGATTACTATATGTATGCAAATATATTCATTGAGACGTATCACATAAAGGCTACAACAGCAAACGGACACAAGGACCAATGTTCAGGAAGAATGTATGTCTTAGTAAAAAATATCCGCAATATTTTTTAACTTAAAAGTAAATCTATAATATTTCTAAGAACTTATGTATCCATCCTGAAGGAGCTACATATCAAACAAAGACTTGCGTCGATTGTGCAAATGCAAATTCTTAAAATGTTTGGACGTATTACTCGTGATGAAAGCTCATTGGAACGTTTTATGATCCTTCCTAGGATGATAGGTGAAGGGTAAACGTTCGCGCGGCCGATCACCTACAATATACAAGATGGACGGATTTACTTAAATCATATATGAATTTTTCCCTTTCAAATTTCGAAAATAACCGATGTACAAAATTATTGAAGTGTTTCTTATTGATAGGCTGGGTGAAAAGTCTCTTCACATTTAATATAATTCAAAACATTTTTTAATAAAGTTTATTTACATTTAACTAAAATATGTAAGTACCATTTTGTTTGATAACTTTTTGCTATCTTCTATGTAGGGACGTGATACCATTGCTATAGAAATTTTGGGGTTACTGAAAAAAAAAATTAATCTGATACTGTCTAAAGAATTCTGAAGAGACCGAAACAGGTGTAAATCTGAAGGTGCAGGGTCATGATTATACGACAGATAGATTAACGCCTCCCAGCCAAAATCTCTTAATTTTTGTTGAGTGGCAGAAAATGCGTGAGGTCGTTATCATGATGAAAAGCCACACCTCTTTTATTGATTAGTTCTGGGTGCTTTCTTGTTTTAATCTCATCAGTTGTTCACAGTAGAGTTCAGGATCGATGGTCCTGCGGGGCAATAACAGCTCACAATGAATGCCCTTCCAATCCCACTATGTGTGTATATACCATCACCTTGTTGCGAGTTAATCTGGGTTTCGGCACAGTCACTGCCTGACTGACTTTTGACCAAGACCTTTCCGCACGTTCTTGTTCATCACCAGTTATCAGCTTCTTCAAAAATGGTCGGTTTCAAAATAACGTAATAAAGAATCACAAATGAGTCTACAGTTCATTAGATTACTTTCAGTGAGCTCGTTAGGTACCTGAACATCTAACTTTTTTGTGTACTTAGCTTTTAACAAATGCACAAAAACTGTTTTGTAGTCAATCTCCAGTTCTTCAGCTACGTCGTAACTACTGATATGCCGATCATGCTCCACTTTTTCAATAATGGCATCCATTTTCTTTATTACAGGATGATCGGAGCGGTATGCATCTTTGACATCAAAATTTCCAGACTGAAAAACTTTAACCAAATTTGTGCTACTCTCACAGAAACTGCACTAGTTCCATAAGCGTCACAATTTTTTATCGCGGCTTGCATTGTCTTTTTATCTGTTATTGTAATAAAATTTTAAAATGTATCAAAGTTCTTCTTTAGATTCACGCATTTAACAGTAAGGAAAATAAATTAAAATCACACATTTCCTAATTTGAATTCTAAGTTATCTTCTTTAAAATGTAAACTTTTTAATGATACCGAAACCAGCCAGATACAAGTGGTATAGCCAGAAAGATTTCATTACAAGTTTATGCATACTTTATGCGAAAAGACTTTTTCCCCAACCCTATTATATTTAATAGTTCAATTTGTGTATATCCTCAAACCAGTTCCCTTGTGGGGTAGGCAGAGAGTACCGATCACCACAAAATACAAGGTACCCTACATAAGTATGTGTTTCGCCTCCTCAATGTTTATGACTTTTTTCACTCGTGGATTTTTATGGTTTCTAACATCAGATAAATTTGATCGGGTTCCACGTACCCCGAGTTCCACGTTGTACATATGAGTAGGTATCAGTTAATATAAATAATATATAAATAAATACTAGTTTTCTGCCAGCGGCTTCACTCACATGGTTCCTAGGGAACTGATTCATATCATGACACATACGGATAAAATGACAATGATAAATTGAATGGTAAACAAGGGTTTTTATGTAAATTTAATCTGTAAACTTTTACCCCGAGACCTATATTCAAGGCCTTAATTCTAAAGTTAACGTAAATTTTGCATTTGGTGTCACCAATAAAAAAATATATACCTTTGGCGACTTTCGGCGCGTTCCATTAGGATTGATTTACATTTACATTTAATCATTAATTAATATAACAATTTCCTTCAAATGTCCAGTAAGCAGAATATTACGTTTATTTAACATAATAATGTAGAGGTTCTTATCGAAGTGTCAACACATTCGTCAGCAGATCTGATACACAATCGCTTCGATTTGGTCCATTGTTTATTCAAAAACTTTTATAGTCTCAGAGAATTGAATTTGCTGGGATGCGGGACGCGTCGTGGTATTCGTGACACACGATTCGCTCAAACGCTGAACAAAGGTAGAGAGTCTACTCTTAAAGACAATAAGTTTACGGCGTGACACAACAATCTTCTGCACGATAAAAGAATTATGTACCTAGACGACGCCGACGTTTAATTGATAAGAGAACTTATTTTACAAATTTACAGCATAAAAATGTACAAACAATTCAATCTTATTTAGGTAAATAATAATAATAAATATTATTAAAGTTTCGATTAAGTTACTTCTTCGCGTAAAAACTAAAGAACTGATTTTGATGAAATTTGGTGTACATATAAATCTAAGCCTGCATTAATGTACAGGCTACTATTTATTCCAATAAACTGTCCTTTACGAAGCACACGGGTGAAGCCCCTAGCGGAAAGCTAGTAATAAAAATCAATAAGAAACTACTAGTATTTATATAATTTGAATGTTAACTATCTAAATATTTATTGAGAGACACCATATGTCACCCGCGTATGATGTAGTTTCCCGTATGTGAAAGAATATCCGAAGTTAACTCCTTACAAACAAATAAACAAAGTAAGTGATTTTCCTTTTTTATAGATTAACTATTTTTCTTTCTAACTGTGTGTCACCCACGTGTTACCAGCGTTAGAGTAACTTGTTTATCGGTACGCATTTGTCAATCCAATCGCCAGGGTGCGTGGTAGTCAATAAAAAAATATTATTCCAGCTGACACTGTTATTTTAGGAAATGCGGAAAATCTTAGGAAATGTGGGTAAGGGCCCTCCATTCAATTGTCATCAACATGTGTATTTATTATTATAGTTAATACATAATACTAATCTGTAGAAGCGAATGGATCTTCAAGAAGGTGTCAAAGACAGTAAAATAAAACCTGCAAAAGTTATCGAAACGCAATCAGTTCAGCAGTTTCGGGCAAATCAGCTGTAACAATCGCACCTCTGGACAGACAGACAATCAAGTTATCGTATAAGATTTCCTTTTTCTTTAAAGGTACAGATCCCTAAAAATTTTAATTTACTAGAAAGAGTATGTTTGAGATGATACCAAAAAATTTTGGGTCATATGATATGTGTTACCGGCAATCTGTATGATTCGGGTATTCTATACAATATCTAGGGAATATATAGAATACCGGCAGCATTCAGGGAATGTATGAAATATTAGGAATACTTTTCCTATGTATTTTATACATTCTTAGTGATTGTATAAAATAAGTTCACCTATGTATTTTGTGTGTGAAGTAGAAAAGAGTATTCTCTGCAAGGCGAAAGAGCAAAAGAGTAAATTAAAAAAGTGAAAAATAATACTTATCTCAAAAGCGACTTATTCAAGAAAATGCTATTGAAGTCAGGCGCCTATCATTTAATTAATAACCTACAGAAAACCTGCGCCCAACTTTCTTGAATAATTAATATTTTTTAGTTTTAAGTCGGTTATATTTTTTTTAAAGTTTTAATCGATAATTTATAATGCAGCGGAGCTAGGACCAGACATTGCCTCTGATGCACAAATAAATACACGGATATGCTTTTAAGAAAATAACGATTTGAATGTTTCGGAATTTTCATTCGAGGACAAATAGAATAGGCCCTCATGTCTAATGTGATGAATTCATATGAGATACAATTAGAATTTATATGAATATAAGACCAAGAGACTTACTATTTGGTTCTAGATTTAAATTAAAAAAAAAATGCATTTTAATCTATGATGAAATGATATAAATACAAATTGAGCACAAATGAAGTTCTCTGGATTTTCTCAAAAACAATGTGTACGCTCTATATGTATATTATTTGTAGAAATAAGTTGTAAACCATATTTTCAGACCTTAGGATTGTTAACATTGCCATGTATTCATATCTATAAAGTATATTACTTTGTAAGAGTTAACAAAAAACTTTTTAAACGAAACTGTGACGTGAATAATGAGTACAGGGGACGATATCCTGAACGACTAGTGTTACCCAATATACTTACAACAATGCAAAGTAGTAGCTGTTATCCGATGGCTGTTAGAATTTATAATAAATTACCAATCTATGTGAAAGATGCTTCACTCAACCTATTTAAAAAGAACCTGGTAAAACTGGTAAAACAGTCCATGAATATTTGGCTGACAAAACACAATAATAATAACTGTTCCATAACATTGTTTTTTTTTCTGTATTACTAATTGAATTTGTTAAAATGATAATGACATAGTTTTAATTTTCTGTCATTTTTTATTAATTAATGGTTATAATAATGATGTAGTCCTAAATAATAATAATTTTAATTACCTGTATTTAAATTTAATAATTAAATTAATATGATATTTGTATGCTACTGTAATAGCTTAGTGAGCTGAACTATAATTGTTTTTCCATCTTTTACTGTACCACATTTAATAGCAAATAAATGATTACTATTACTATCTATTTCATAGTAATCTTAGACGTTGGTGGCGATGCTCTTACTCGTATATCCATACAATCATTGGTTATATGTGTTCGATGCGAATTCGATTAGTAGTCGATTAATTTTCACGATAAGGACCCTGAAATGGAACATGAACAATAGATAGCCATCGTTCCCTTTCTCATTTACATTAAATACGAATCAATCAATTTTTAATTACAGCTTTAGAATGAACCTTTGATTTTGGAAGACCTTCTGATACAGTTGACGTAGTATCCAGAAACCTACATTTATCAATAACTTTTTACAATTATTTATATTTCAAGTGTAATCTTGTACGTTATTTTCTAATTGTATGTCTGATATTACTATGATATATATGTATGTCGCAGCCAAATGGTAAATTTCATGCCATTGGAATCCATCCATCCATTTATTGCCAATGCAAAATTGATAAAATATGATAGCATTAATTATATATCTAAATAATTCATTGAGCCATCATACAATAAGGCAGAATTTTTAATTGGCATCGACAAAATTTATCTTCTTTACAGTATTCTATTTTATCTTTATTTATCAGCTTGTCTTAAGGAACGTTTTAAATTCATTCATTATACACACCCTAGAGTTTTGAGGTCACCAGAGAATTTGAAATTGCCAATACCGTTGCATGCCAGTAAATTCATTGATAAATCGTTTACAGTCCAAGCTGCACGTCTTTGGACCGCATTGTCAGTAAATATCAGGCATGCTCAAAGCATACACTTTTTTAAAAGGACTAGTCGAAGAGCACTATCTGTCACTCACTTTAAATCCCGCCGGATTCTTATCTATCATCTAAACTCTTATATGTACATATATTATATTAATATTATAAGTGAAAGTTTCTTTGTTTGGATGTTTGTACATCAATCACGCCGAACTAATAAACGGATTTTAATGAAATTTGGTATACAGATAGGGTATTACCTGACTTAGATAATAGAATACTTTTTATTCCACTAAAAGGTTCCCTAGGGAGAGAAGTACCTCTAACGGCGCCTATTTTTGTGAACGCTGCCTAAACGGTATGAGATATACGAATGCTTTCAAAAGAAAGATGGAAAGCCTTAAATTATCAACACATAAATAAAGCAAAAGATTCACGAGCTTCAAATATATTTAATTTTAGCTCACCAGCAAACCGCCTCACGAAATATATCACGTGATTTAGAGAAGACTCCTAAAAAATATACTGTTCACAATTCGACTGTGGCCGTGGTTCCACTTTGTAAAAGGCTGTTTTTCAATTTCGCAACCAATTTACGTTGGATTCCATCGGGGCCGATGTGATTACAGACCATTCAAATCAAAGTTTAATTTACGAATAGATGATTTGTTTCTTTTATACACTACGAATTAATTGACTTCAGATTTCAAGCGATTGGGTACTTAGAAGCCAAAGGTTTTGAATTTCAATAATAATAATAATAATAATAAAATGTATTTCTCATCACACAGAATAATGTCTTACGTGCTAGTAAGTTACAAACACAGTTGTTCTTGAGGTTCTGGTGTGAATCTGTATTAAAGGTCATCAGGCCTCCACTCCGGACAAAAGAAATGACATAATAATATTATAACTTACTACTTAAGGGTACAGTGGTGGATTATATACAAATGTATACATTTAATCAAAGTAATGTAATTTGTCAATAAACCAAATTAAGTACTTAAATGTCATATTAGCAAGTAATAATCAATTAGTAGACTTTCGCAATACTATTTTAGACTAACGTAATTCTTTATGTATTTTGCAATAAATAACGGGCTAAAGATAGGTGAGAAATAAAGTATCGGTTGCCAGATTAGAATCTACCAAACTATCGGTGAGTTGCACAAACGTCCATTAAGGCTTAATGACGGCTTTAAGCTCTAATGAATGTCAAATTTGTATAGGTAATGTCACTTTAAACTAAAGACAATTTTAATGCAGGTTTGTGCAACTGGCTGTATAATTGTCATTATCATTGACAGTTTAAACTCTGGAACTTAGATTAAAGTATATAAACTTGTGACGTGTTCGATGCTTAGGCAAATTAATAAAAGGCTCACTAAACTTTAGAACTTGATTTATTAAAGGGTAACAAAAAAAAAAACTGTAACAAACAAAAATTAATATAAAAACAGTTCGTATGATTACCTAAATAATATAAATAAAATAGTTAAATAGAGCAATTACATACCTCGTTTCTAGGTTTTCCGTAAAAGGTAGAATTTAGTAGGTATTTCATGAAGATATACATTTAGTAGCTCGGTGGCGTAGTGGATAAGCGCCGCGGCCCGCGATCGTAGTCGTTAAGCAACTTTCGCAAGGGTCGGTCACGGGATGGGTGACCAAAAATTATTATCTCGAGCTACTCCGTGCTTCGGAAGGCACGTTAAGCCGTTGGTCCCGGCTGCATTTGCAGTCGTTAATACCCTCCAATCCGCATTGGGCCAGCGTGGAGGGTCATGGCCCATCCTCCTTAACCATCCATAAGGAAGGCCTGAGCCCCTGCAGTGGGGACGTAAAAAGGGCTGGTGATGTGATACATTTAGATATATTTTAATTATGATAACAATTTATATTGGATTTATAAGATTAAATAAGATAATATGATTAAATAATCATGTTCTCGCCGGACGATTTTTTTACGAATTGACATTCATAAAGAACATATTGAATTGCTCAAATTTTCAAATTACGAAAGGTGAATAATAAAAATTAAATGATGCTGAAGATCAAAGACAAATAGTTTGCATGCGGAAACCTCGGATGAAATAAAAGTACGGCACATCGTTACAAACTAACAATCGCCGTTTTCCACTTTTGATAATATGTATTTATTTTATTGTTAAATTTATTATTTATTTATATAATATTATTAATTATCGTTCTAAAAAGAAAAAAATCATTGGGAGAAATCGTAAAGTTACAAATTGTTTCTAGAACCTTCGCCTATTTTATGGTTTGATATACATAATATTCTTGACAAACACTCCATATAAGTTGGGACATCTATTTGACTAAAAGATCGCATGTTATATTTCCTTATTTTTAACATTTTAAAGCAAAAAAAAAGAATAGAATCTAAAATTCTAAGTTTTAAAATTGTTACAGTCTGCCGGCCGGACGAGCATTTACTTCCGATACGGTGATGTCACATCCGGCGCACGTCCCGGATACTCGGCTATTGTTTGAAAATAATAGTGTGTCTGAACACTATCATGTCAACACTTGGAACAACAGTATCAGTATCTATGGGAGATTTTCTGTGAGGAAGTGGAATTAAACTATGTTATGACTGGGTTATGCGAAACAGAAACAGAAAGCGAGATGATAACAAAGTGTCCGTGATAAAGATTCACAGAGCTACACTGCTTGTTGTGTAAAAGCTTTATTTAATTAATTACCTGCAAATTGGAGAACATGGTTGCGCATCAATTAAATCATCGTGTCTGCGATGATGAAGTTTAGCAACTTTCGAAAGGGCCTGTCATAGGATGGATGCCCAAGAAATTATTATCTCGAGCTCCTCCGTGCTTCACGAGACACGTTACTCAGTCAGTGTAAGACTGAGAAGACCCAGAAAATAACTCAGTAAAGCCGGCTTTTATCTTCCTGTTTTATTTTATACAGAAATGTCAAATTTAAAAATGACTTCATTAGACTATGAAGTCACTTTTTAATGAGCATTTAATTTTTTATTTTCTAGCAACTTTGAGTAGGGTCAAGAGCGTTCTATGGCGGGGGGTATAAAAAGAGCGAGTCGTGTCTTGCACGCTAGTAATACTTCGAATATCGTTGCATTAACTTCAACGAAAAATGAATGATATTAAAATCCATGTCTGACATTGTTTATTATATGAGTACCAATCTGGCCATTCCGCTGCAGAAGCTGCACGTAACATATGCCAATGGGTAGCTCATGACGCAGTCTTTGAGGCAACAGCAAAGGGATGTTCCAACGATTCCGTAGTAAAACCTTTTCCTTGAAAGAGGTTGCAGAGCTTGGTTGCTCTCGTGGTACGTTTGAAAATCATTTGCATGCATTTGGGTACCCCATCAGCTGATCAAGGATCAAGTCGCATACCGTGAAGAAATATGTGTACATTTACCATCTTTTCATCGTACATTTTACTGGTTATCCCATCTCTTCACTGGAAAAGAAAAGTGGGTTATGTATGTTAACCATACATGCAAGCACCAGTGGCTAGGCCGCAACGAACCAGGCAACAAAAGATCTTCATCCTTACAAGGTGATATCTCGGTAGGGTGGGATGTACATGGAGTAATATATTGGAAAATTCTTCCTACCAATACCACGATCACAGCGAACGTGTACTGTAATCAACTCGATAATCTGAAGCTTGAACTTCATTTTAAGCGTCCACAACATGACAAAATATTTTCTTCCATGATAATGCCCGAACACATATTGCTAAGAGTACCCAACATAAACTATTGGAGCTGAACTGGGTTCCACATCCCCCGTATTTACCGGACTTAGCGTCAATAGATTGAGCTTGGGCTGAGATGACGCATGGGCCAGCTATCGCTTTTCTCAAACATATTTTTGAGAACGTCACAACTCAATCCATATGACACCACTGCAGAGATATTTAAGAGAATATGACATACTTTTACCTTCTTAAACATACTCTACGTAGTATATTCATATTTACTTTGAGAGGGATATGATTGATTGGTTTTCAATCAGTATTATTATATTATAAATTTATATTAAATAAAGAAAAAAACACAGACTAATTTTCAATGTACTTATCACAAGAAACCGAGCATTAACGATTCAGATGAGCAAATCTTATTAAGCCCCAAAAGTACCTGAAATAATTACAAGGGAAGTTGATAATGTTGTCCCGGAGAAAAGTTAAGGGAGTTTCGTCCCATCCGTCTGGAACAATCACAACTTTATCTGACTGTCGAAGGGGGATTAACGGCTCTTAACAATTCAAAACAAGAAGTCGGACAAAAATTAGGAGCAAATCAATTCGCTGCCTACCGTATGCTTCTGGTTTTGTAGTAATTTCTTTAAGACGTAACTTGGTGGTTAATACATAAAATATATTTCATTTAATTTGAAATATTGCAGAATAACGTCATTATTTAATGAATGTCTTTACTGCTGAGGCACTAGCTTCCCATGTGATAGAATCACCTGAGAATGGATCACATCATACCATTCAGATTGGTAGAGGTTATATAGATGCAGGTGCATCTGGGACCAGCGGCAAAATGTGTAAATGCAGATCGAAATCACTGCCCCATCTAGCATATTTTACGATAAATACAGTTCAATATAATTCCAGTAATTTTGAGGGTATACTACCAAAATTCACGATGCTCTAGAAACATCATGAACATTATCCATATTTACCGAAATCGGCGGCTGCTTTAATCAAGGATGCCTTAAGCGATTTCAAATTAGGACGAGGCTTTGCGCAAGCCTTCCCCTCTGAGTATTGCCATATTTATAATCCGGGGATTTAAGTTAGGACGGCTCGACTTCGTACCCGATGGAGTAAATTTATTTATTACTTTCACATCAATTGGAGATTATATTTCAAATACAATAATAAAACTTAATATTTATCCTTCAATTGGTAAGTTTCCATTAAAATCTATATTTCATAACTTTTCATCTATATTTTCGATTATAACTAATTAATTTGGGGTTGTTTCTCGTTGTATAAGTAGGCGTAATATGCTGCTCTTTCAAATCACTGATATTTTGCACTAATGCGGATTTATCTAGACTCAGACTATTTTATGCGCTTTTTAACTATGGCTTGTTATTATACAGTTTAATTATTTAAAAAAAATTGCATTCGCAAAGTCGTATTGATATTTCCTAGATACTTAAATATTAACCAACAACCTGGTTCGACATTTAGCAAATCGGTCGCCCGCTCTAATCATTGAGCTACCTGAGATCTTAACGAGACAGGTGGTTTTCTCGAGTGTGGCTTTCTTAATTTGTTACTTATGCTATCGTTGCTTTCAATGTACTTATTTTTAACAAAGTTCAGGCATTTTTGATTTTTCGCAATGAACTTGAACTTTTTAGTTTTCATGTGAAACAAGAAAGAAAGACTCAAGAGTAATGCAATTAAAAATGAGAAAAACACATCATTTATTTCATGTGAAAGTGCTATTTGCAGAATAAAGTAATCGTAAAAAATCTAAAAAAACTAAGGCAACAATGTTTTTAAACATGTCTCACTCATTTTAAATAAAAATTGTTTATGTTCTTACACCAGTGTCGATTAAGCCCGACATCACCTCGGCTTGTATTAACCCGGCAATGAAAAAGTTGTGGCCGGGTCGTTTTGACCTGTGGCAACGTTAACCTGTAACCCGGGAGTTTTATGTCATGTGGAAAAAGTGTGCGATGTCATTCACGTTAAACACGATTCGAGCGTACTGGCCACGAGCGCCACAAAGTAGTTTTATTTGTAAAACAAAGTGGTAGTAAATAAGGTAGCAATTCTATATGATAGAATCACATATATATCACATTTAAATTGTGTTAAAATAAAAGGAAACTTATCGTAATATCATTAACCTAATTCGCGACGTCATAATGGTTTATGTTGCGTTCTGAGTGGCAAGTATAAGTTTTACTTTAACGCGTTCACTAGTGAAAATTTGTAGTGTTACCACTAGGGGCACTGTACTGGGATCTGTGCTATAAAATCTTAATGCAGTCACGATTGAGCGTGAACATAAACGTAAAAAAACATACTAAGCGTTCTGGTACGTCGACAGTGTAAGAAGAAGTCGTTTTGTACACTTTTTTGGAGGTGTATGTGCAGTCAAATGTACTTGATTTTGAACCTTTATAATTTGTGTGCAGAGTTTAAAATCAACTGGAGAGATTTGACAGATTGTAGTAACCTGACCTACAGCCGTATGCAGCTACATTACGTTAGTAATTACCTTAAATGGATGGTTATATACTATCACTCTGGAATTAACAAGTCCAAGTGTAACCTTGGATTAGTCTAAGAACACGTCATTGTATTTATTTATTCATTCAAAGAGGTTGAATTCAAGCAATTGTTCATCATATTGTTCATCATATAATGTAAAACTAGGAACGTAGAGACGTTACTTTAAACGAGCAATCTATATTCAATTGTCATCCAATTTAAATTATTATCAATGAATTATGGGACCTTAACTCTTATTACAATGGCAAAAGTGATGTGCCAGTGTTCCAATTAAATTATAATTCGGCAAAATACCTAATGCAGCAGGATTTGATATTCGATTTGACGACTTTTCAAATTTGGTTTTAACAAGGTTTTAATCGTGAAATTTCGCTAATAGGGCCAATTTTGTGTTTTGAAATTAATAATTTTGTAGTGATTTAATTTTAGAAAATACATTTTTATGACTTTCATGATGAGATGGTTTGCAAATTGATATAGTGAAAAATTTAAATAGCTGATTTAATGCGATAATAAACGGAGAATATGTAACTATAGTTTCACTTGATCTAACTTTTTAGCTAATTCTATGGTAACAATAGGGAACACAAAAAAAGAAAAAACAGACCCCTTAGTTAATCACTCGGTTTTCTGTCTGTCCATCTGTCGCAAGTGGTTTTCTCCGAAATTACTGGATCGTTTAAGTTAAATATGAATGAATGAATGAAATTCGAAATTCGATGACCCGAATCCCGAGGACATAATAGGCTGTTGATATATCACTACTCTGAATCAGCTGAGCCATTATCTTCTATCAGCAAACTCTTTACTTTTAAACTTATGTTTATGTTTGAATCTTTCTAAGGTAATAAATATCATTTATTGGTTTTTAATTACAATAAAACAGAGATCCTTGATTTATTCCACTTCTAATTATATTAGAAGTTACTAAAGAAACTTTAATTAATTCTAAAGCTACAAAATGTATGTTATAGACAGTCTCTGAAGCAGTTCTTTTGAACTCTCGCTTTAGTTAAGTTTCCCGAAAGTTCGAAAACTTTGTGGAAAAATGAAAGGAATTTTCTGGAGCAGTTATTGAAATTTGGAGAAGACAAGGTCTACCTACCTAGTTATTGCGGATCTTCCTGGATCTTGAACAGATTTACACGTAGCTAGCCGATGCTTGGACTGTATAATTGAAACTTCCTTCGATGGTTTTCACTTCTTCTTTATTCTTAAATCTTGAGGGCCGGAGAGCTTACAAATTTCGCTCAAATCGACCCGTCTTACATTTGTTGGGGTGGCTCGCACTTAGCTCCGTATATTATCAGTTGGTTAGCCTATTACACATCTAACCCCTACTTTGCGAAGCCATCCCCCACCCTTAACATCTATGTATCACATTATTGTTAATTACTACGTTTTACTGTTTCTACATTTACATCATAAATCACGTTAAAACATCATCATATTATTGTTACATAACTCGTATCGTGTCGGGCAAGACCGCGCCGTCGAAGCTCATAATCATTCTAAGGCGCGCCGCGCTCTTGCCCGATGTATTTATGTGGTCAGAGCGAGACGGAAGATCCCGCGTAAACCAGCGCCGTCTCGCTCCGATACATTTTTATCGTTAACATGAAGGTAGTCGAACATTTTACATTTTAAACACCCCTGTATCGAGGCAATACCGTATAGAAACCCACATAAACTCCCTTGACTCGGGCAATACCATATAGAAAACCCACATAAGCCTCCTTGAGTGAAGCAATACCATACAGAGAGCTACCTAAGCCTCCTTAGCGAGGCAATACCTTATAGAAAACCATATCAAATAAAATCCAACCCCTCACAATAATTTAATTTGCTATAACTTAAATTATCTTAATACTAGGGGAATAAATACACCCATAGGTTGTATCATTTAATTCTAAGCTTTAACCACATTCATTTAACTAAACTTACTTATTATATATAATTTACTTAAGATCATCTAATATATACAACTCGACGAGACGTGCGTCCGTAACAGAGCTCCCCCCGGCGCAGCATCCGCGTAGCCCCATCACTCCATCGTCAGGACCGCCAGTCTCGTCGCCGGTCGCCGGAACGTGCCGCCCTTCGTCTTCACCTCCACATTGCGTATCTCGTTGTCTGGTCCAGGATATACTTTGGTGACGACGCCCCTTGGCCATACGTTGCGGGGTAGTGTATGATCCACAACTATAACCAAGTCACCCTCTTGTATCGCACGACGTCCCAGCGTCGCGGGCACCTCCACGTGGTATGAGCATGGGAAGGTACTCTCGTAGCCATCGACGCCAATATTCATCGGCCAGCGCTTGTGCTGCCCTCCAGGTTCGCTTGTCGGCGCGCTCGCACGGCCCGGTAAAGGGCAGGCCGTTCGAACTACCCAATAAAAAGTGATTGGGTGTGAGTGCTTCTGGATCTTCAATATTGACTGGTACGTGTGTCAGAGGTCGAGCGTTTAAAGTGTATTCGACCTCGGTCAGTAGTGTGACTAAGACTTCCTCTCGCGGCGATTTTTCATGTAGCGTCACTCGTAATGCATTCTTGACACTTCTAACGAGACGTTCCCATGCGCCTCCTTGGTGTGGCGCGCCTGGTGATATGTAACGCCAGTCGACTCGTTGTGTAAGCGCATAGTCTCGTAGTGCCGGCTCCCATTCATTGTATGCGTCCCGTAGCTCACGGTCGGCACCTCTAAAATTCGTCGCATTGTCACTATACATTGTCTTAGGCCACCCCCTCCTCGCCGCCATTCGTCGTAGTGCCATAATCGCGGAGTCGGTAGACAGGCTCCCCACCACTTCGATGTGCACGGCGCGGGTTGAAAGGCATGTGAATAGCGCCCCCCACCTTTTCTCATGTCGTCTTCCTATTGTCACCGTCATAGGGCCAAAATAATCGACGCCACAATTACTGAATGGTCTGATAAAGGCTTCCAATCTTACTTGAGGTAGATCACCGTGTACTGGTTTCGTAGGTATCGCTTTTCTCACGCGACAGAAAGCACATTTATAAGCCACTGCACGCACCGCTGGTCTTAATCGTAATATCCAATATCGTTGTCTAACATCATTCACGACGCGTTCATTGTTCGCGTGATGGGCGCGACGGTGTTCGCGTTGAAGCAACAGCCGCGCATACGGGTGGCTGCCGTCCATTATTACTGGCGTAGTAGCGGGGGCAGACACACCCGCTGCCCTTATTCTCCCGCTCGCTCGTAATACGCCGTTCTCGTCTATGAATGGATCCAGTTTTCGTAATCGACTGCTGTTAGACAACTTTTGGCCAGCTATAAGACGGTTAATATCATTTGTGAAGCTTTCTTTCTGTGCGTTTTTCAAGAGTAACTCCTCTGCTTTGTTTATGTGTTCCGCGGTTAAATCAGTACCACGGTGGCGACATCTATCGACGAACATTAAAACTCTTGCCATCGTTCTCACGTATCGTTCGTAAGAGGAAAAGCGATTCACATCGGGAATGCTATAGTTTTCCTGCGGCAGTTGTGCTATCGCGTAACATTCATTTTCATCCGTATTGTTCGTGACGTCACAGGTAGGCCACTCTAATTCGCTAGCGTATAAAAAGGTCGGTCCAGTGAACCACCTATCCGTATTCGATTTTACGTAAGCTTCGCCTCGCGTTGCGTCATCTGCGACGTTATGTGCAGTAGGCACCCATCTCCACTGTGACGCCGTCGTGGTTTCAGTTATTTCGGTTACACGATGAGCCACATACGGTGTAAAACGCGCTGTATCATTGTTTATCCACTGCAGGACGGTTTTTGAATCGGTCCAATACACGACGCGCTCTGCATGCCATCTTTGTTCTCTCGCTACGGTATTCGCCAACCGCGTAGCGATTAACGCTGCCTGCAATTCCATTCTAGGAATACTTTGTCTTTTTATCGGTGCCACTCTGGCCTTTGCGGCGGCCAGCGTCACTTGCACCGCCCCGTCATTCTCGATTCTCCAATAGACTGCGACGCTATAAGCGACCTCGCTCGCGTCACAAAACACATGTAGCTGCTTTCCCGTCACTCCCCCCGTATAGAGACGCCGGGGTAGACGCAGCCTACTAATGGTACTCATTCCATTAAGCCATTCGTGAAATTCGCCGGCTTCCTCATCAGGTAAGGCCTCGTCCCAGTCTATTTTCAATCGCCATATGTTTTGTAATATAATCTTCGCCCGTATCGTGTAATAACTTAATAATCCGAGCGGATCAAATATAGACATTACTGCGCTTAATGCCTCCCTTTTTGTAGGGGCTCGTTTCATTTCTTTTATGTCCGTATTCACGCGCACCATATCCGTGTTAAATGCCAGTTCGTCCGTAGACGCATCCCACAGCAATCCTAGTGTCCTACCCCATCGGTCCTCGCTTATGGCGAGTTGCGTAGGCGATGTGGCACGGCTCTCTACTGGCAGCTCTCGCAACACTTCCGGTCCGTTTGAGTTATAACCGGTTAGCGTGAATCCCGCCTGCGCGTGCACAGTGGCTACTTCCTTTAGCGCATCCATCGCCTCTTGTTCTGTGTCGTAGCAGTCGACATAGTCATCCATGTAGTGACTCTTAGTGATTGCTTCATATGCGCGTGGATACTCTGTAGCATGCGCGTAGGCATTCGCGTTCCGTACACTGTGAGCCAGGAAAGGAGAACTCTTAGCTCCGAATATCATAGACGTCATCTTGTATCTTTTCGGCGGCGTGGTTCGCTCGTCGCCTCTCCACAGGAACAACTGCGCCGGCTGATCCTCCTTGTGAATCTTTATCTGAAGAAACATCTCCTTGATATCGGCCGTGACGGCGAACGCTCGTTCTCTAAACCGTAAAAGGAGGCCCGCTAGATCTATAAGCAAGTCGGGACCCTCCAATAGTTCGTCATTGAGACATACTCCATTCGTTACGGCAGCCGCATCAAACACTACTCGTAACTTTCCTGGCTTATTCGGGTTCGACACCGCGAAGTGGGGCAGATACCATAATCGTTGGCTCTGTAGTTCCTCCCCATTGCATTCCTCCGCGTACTTTTTATCGATCAGATTCTTTATCTGCGCTTTATATGTGTCTCTGAAAGAGCTTGACTTATCCATCTTCTTTTCAATGGTTTTCAATCTCTTCACGGCGGACTCGTAACTCGGTGGCATCTTCACATCATTGCGTTTCCACGGCAGTCGCACCTCATATCGTCCGTTAATTTGTTTTGTCGTTGTATTAAACAATTCCATTGCGCGAGCGTCGTTCGGACTGACTCGCTCCTTTCTATTTATTCCTATGGAATCGATTTCGAAGTGCTCCTTTACTTTTTCGTGAAGCGCATCATCCCGGTCGAGAGGGCGCGAGACCGTCGCGCATCGCGGTGTGTCTACGTATAACACCGAGTCGCTCTCTTTCAGCATCCCCGATCGCGGCGCTGACCCATGGATGACCCATCCAAGCATCGTGAGGGAAGCGATCGGTTCGTCACGCTTACCCTCGAGCAGTCTTCGAGTTACTATAAGATGCCAGTTGTCCGCTCCGATCAGTATGCGCGGTTCGGCATACCCATAACATAGATCTTTGCTACGTAAGTGGCGCATATGCTTATAGTTTAACGTTTCTTTATTTATCTTTTGTCGGTTCAACGTAAGATTTTTCATAGTTTTAGCTTTAATATTGAATCGCTTCTTATTCCCCGCGATCAATTGAAGATTTACTTGTTTCGTTTCGTATACATTCTGCGTGTTAATGCTTCGTATGCTTAAGTTATTTGTCGGCCCGTCGGCACCCACGTAATTGGCGAGATCTTCATCTATCACTGTTATAGTTGACCCTTCGTCGAGTAAGGCGTAAGTGTTGACCGAGCCTTTCGGTCCTTTTATGGTGACGGGACACACTTTCAACAATACTTTGGATCTTTCTGTTGAGTGAGTAGCTGATGCAACCATCTCGGCTTCCTTTGTGGGTCTCGCTTCGCTCGTTTGGGCACGGTTCTCGTGTAACATCGCATGATGTGGGTGGCGGCAGCCATCTACACCACATAACGGGCTGTCACAGTGTATCCGACGATGTTTTCTGTTTACACATCGAAAACAAATTTGGGATTTCTTAACCCATTTCCATCTTTCAGGTATCTTCATAGCTTTAAACCGTTCACATTGTGGTACTTCATGACGTCCCCCGCAACATAGACATACTTTGGAGGTGACGTCATCGTTGGTCGCGTACACCGCAGTGCTTCTCTTTCTATCGTATCGCGGTTTCATTTGTCCCTTTGTCTCGGCGATATTCTTTTTCATAGCAGCGGTGTTGTTGTTAGTCACATATGCGAATTGCAGTGATCTATTTGCTTCGCGCATCAAAAAACGAGACAATGTTACGATCTCTGGCTCTGCGTAGCTTCCGGATTCATATGCATAGTCGCACCAACGCGATCGGAGGTGGGGGCTAAGCTTTTCCACCACTTCTCTCACTAGTAATGGATTTCTCAAATACCCTCGGTCGTCGACATTATCCAATATGCATACTATATTTTGAAGCTTAATTGCGAACGTGTTGAGTTCGCTTGCCGTCGTACCCGGTCGCGGTAAATTCTTTATGTCTTCTAGCGCTCGATAAATAATCACTTCGGGTCGACCGAAACATTGTTCCAAAGACTTCATGATTATCTCCGGATCGGCGACGGTATACAAAAGCGCTGATACCGCTTCTTTCGCTTCGCCTTTCAAACAACTCCTTAATCTGGCTATATTTTCAGATTTAGTGAAGTGCCACTGTTCTGTGGTGTCGCGCATTGCTGCTTTAAACGGCAGCCATTCGGCCGGTGCGCCGCTAAAAATTGGTAATTCTTGAGCCTGACGCGGCACCGGACGCCTATTCATCATTCTTTCTAACGTATGAGCGAGCTTATCCATCCCCGAGTCTTCCTTAATCGTTTGCTGATCTCGGTTTGCTGTCTCATCGATTAGTTTATCATCACTCTGTTCCTTGAAGGGAGAGTCCGTAATGTGGCGGTGTTTATCTACCTCTACGGCTCGCGCATCCTTCCTTTTCTGTTGCGCGGCCGTATCGCCGTCCCTTTCCGACATGGGCTCTAACACGTTCTGACGCCGTAGATTCTGGAACCAGTCGTCCACTCGTTGGACATTATCGACGGCGGGTAAGCTCTCCGGATCGGTTTCCTCTTGTATAGTAGCTATTTCGTATGCTAATCTCTTTTTTACTAGCTCCGATTCAATATGCAACTCGCGGCGTCGTATTTCCGCGAGTCGCTCTTCCGCTGCGAGTTGCGCCTGCTTAACGCGCGCAGCAACGCTCGAATTCGAACATACCGTTGGTGGCCTCGATCTAGGCATATCGTCGCGATGTTCAATTCTCTGTGCGGCGGTACCTTCTACGGTTTCTTGTGGCGCTTCCGACGGCATCACGGATGAGGCAAGGCACGAGGGTGACGCAGGTGGCCTGTCGAACACTTTTCCTTTAGCGCTGTCCATTTTGCTTTGTTCGGCTTGGCTTTGACGTCTCGTCGTTGGCATGTCCTCTTCTTACTTGCAGCCCCTACTCCTATCAATCTCAAACGGGTACGCTAACTGGGGAGCCCGCTTGAGGATGGATATCGTGCAGGATAGGAAGGTAGGAACTACCCAGCAGAGAGTCGGTCGCGGACAACGGGGCGCTCGCGTATCGGCTGGAATGTCCGATAGCATTGGCAGTGCCTACAGAAAGGACCCCCGCTCCACGCCAAACCTTACTGGCGTAGTAAGACGTAGTTCGGAAACGAACTATCAATCTAATCCGTATGTTTACAGCCCCGCGAAATACGACGTGTAGTTCGGAAACGAACTGACCACTTCGTCCGTATGGTTACAATGCCTTGCGTAGTACGACGTGTAGTTCGGAAACGAACTGACCACCTCGTCCGCCTTGAACGGCGTTAACTCACTACGCACACCGTTTGGCACCGTTAGGTGGTGTACGCAATGAGCCCGCGGTCCACCCGCGTATACTCGTGACAGAACACGAGTGTTTTCTTCGGCTATGTCCGTAGGTCTGGAACGTTTTTCAGTCTTCTGACTTCATATATCCGGCGAGCGATGGACCAAACTTCTATTGCGGATCTTCCTGGATCTTGAACAGATTTACACGTAGCTAGCCGATGCTTGGACTGTATAATTGAAACTTCCTTCGATGGTTTTCACTTCTTCTTTATTCTTAAATCTTGAGGGCCGGAGAGCTTACAAATTTCGCTCAAATCGACCCGTCTTACATTTGTTGGGGTGGCTCGCACTTAGCTCCGTATATTATCAGTTGGTTAGCCTATTACACATCTAACCCCTACTTTGCGAAGCCATCCCCCACCCTTAACATCTATGTATCACATTATTGTTAATTACTACGTTTTACTGTTTCTACATTTACATCATAAATCACGTTAAAACATCATCATATTATTGTTACATAACTCGTATCGTGTCGGGCAAGACCGCGCCGTCGAAGCTCATAATCATTCTAAGGCGCGCCGCGCTCTTGCCCGATGTATTTATGTGGTCAGAGCGAGACGGAAGATCCCGCGTAAACCAGCGCCGTCTCGCTCCGATACATTTTTATTGTTAACATGAAGGTAGTCGAACATTTTACATTTTAAACACCCCTGTATCGAGGCAATACCGTATAGAAACCCACATAAGCTCCCTTGACTCGGGCAATACCATATAGAAAACCCACATAAGCCTCCTTGAGTGAAGCAATACCATACAGAGAGCTACCTAAGCCTCCTTAGCGAGGCAATACCTTATAGAAAACCATATCAAATAAAATCCAACCCCTCACAATAATTTAATTTGCTATAACTTAAATTATCTTAATACTAGGGGAATAAATACACCCATAGGTTGTATCATTTAATTCTAAGCTTTAACCACATTCATTTAACTAAACTTACTTATTATATATAATTTACTTAAGATCATCTAATATATACAACTCGACGAGACGTGCGTCCGTAACACTAGTCAGCTATGTATTTAAATTTGTAATATGAAGATATTTGACCTGACTTTTGATTCTATGCTTTTAATGTTGTTAAACTATCGTCATGGTTATCAAATATGATACTGATAATAAATCAAAATGTAAGACATATCGCAATGAATTTGGATAGAATTTTTCATAATGGTCGAATATAGTCCAGCTTGATATATTTTTAACTTTTGCACAAAATGTTCTGCCATTTGCACAAAATCTACTCGCAATTGCTAATACATTGAAATGAACAAAAACAGTCGTAATCTCAATCACCAGATCCAAATGCCCCAGTATCCTTTATTTCTTCTGTGGTTCGATCCAATCAGCTGGGTGATTTGCAGACCCTTTTTTGTTGAGGACACACAGCAACATATCACGATAGGTTAAGATTAAATGATAAATTTATGCAACTGATTTTGAATTGAAATTTCTACTCAATAAGGTTTTAAGTCTAAAGATCGAAGTCTTAGTGGTAAACATGGAGGTTATGCAACCTTCCCAAGAGCCGGCCAGTGGATGGGTCAAACATTTACTAATTCGAGCTCGAGCTCAATCAATCGATGACATTGGCTAAGCAGTCCACGAAATATGTACGTATAGAGGAACTTTTATTTTGCTCGCAAAATTTTTTATCCCGACTTTGTCACAAAATCTCTACTTATAGCTTTTGCTCAGACATTTTAGTGAATACATAACGGATAACCCGCCTCTCCAGCGCGGTTTGGCGAGGTTATGTGGAATTCTCCTCTGCCAGTCCCAGATCACTTGCTGTGTCATTCATCTATTTATAATAATAAAGTTATTTGCGTTACAAACAACACATCAAAATGAAGCATTAAGAGTGAAATAAAGTAAAGCATTAAAAGTAAAATAAAAACCAAAGCAATTATAACACAAACAAAAAAGGAGAATGAAAAATAAACATCAATTGTGTTGCAGCAATGCAAAAGGACAAAAGCTCAGCATTAAGATTTACCCAAATCGTAGAATAATCATTGTTATTCTGACGCAACCCCTTTAGGAAAATGAGTTGCCATAGATCCAGAGTTTAATGTTCAATACCTATAATTAAAAATAAACAAATATACTGGATATGAGTGTACGATTCCATTTACAAATTTACCCTAATATAAGTACAATAGCAAAAATAAAATAGGTTTACATATGCTAAAATAATAATAATAATATTACTTATATAAATACTCGGAACTTAACAAATAAATAAATATATTCATCACCTTCGCAAATTAAATGGCACAATCCGTCACCAAGTACCCAGTGGTTTTGAAAGTCATAGAGCGAGATCGGCAGAGTTGCCAGCTAATATCGGTATATTTGTACCAAAAATCGGTATTTGAAAAAAAAAAAACAATATTCAACCAGTCGTTTATTTATTGAAAAAAACTTATAGACTAATTTATAACAATCACACCCTTAAGTATAATTATTTATTATACTAATATTCTTTGGCCATAACCGCTGTCATCTTCGAATTAATTTCAAAATCATAACAATTAGCTGTATTAAAGAGTCGTTTTGAATGTAATAGACCAGTGATTCTAGATAGAAAGTATTTTATGTACTTTTAAGTCGCAAAATATTTCAAAGTTTTTAAACTCTGCCACTCTTTTTGGGCTAGAAGAATAGTAGTTGAAAATGTCTCTTACAAGATCTTCTATAAAGCGTGGCTATTTTGGTACAAGCATATGGCGCGCAAATATGAAACGAATGGCAGGCGCCATTAAGTATAAAAATGTTGGGAATTTCATTTTGCAACAATGTTACAACAGAATTATTACGTCCTATCATTACGTTTGCCCCATCAGATGCAAAACCTATTAGATGATTTTTATATGGAATATCATTACTTCTAAAAAAGTTTACAATGTGTTCAAATAAGCTTGCTACATTTGCTTCTTCTAATGGAATAAGAGTTAAAAAACAATCTTTAATACGATTCATTTTTGCATATGTTACGACTAAGCACAAGTGTTTGGTTGTACGAAGATCAGTGGACTCGACAATAATAAGCGAAAACTTAGTTTGCCTTAGATCTTCACATAAATTATTGAAACTTTCTTTACCTATATGATCAATTATGTCATGAGTTTTGGTCGAAGAGCATTTCTTTTCTTTTGCTATTTTTGAATAAAGTCAAACAGCTTGCATCATCTTCGGTAGGTGCTCCATAACAGTGAATGGTAAATTGTGTTCAGCAACAAACTAGGCTAATCTCATTTCACCTGAAATTAAAATTACGTAGATATATCTAGTAGCGATTAGGGTCTAATTATATCCACTGCTTCTATAAATCAATAAGTAGAAAACAAAATAATAACAATAAAAGTCGTAACATAAATAATTAAAAAAAAAAATACCTTGCTTAACCAGTGTGTCAGATTTTTGAGTTTTGGTCACAGTAAATGATGATATCTTCGGTTGTCATTTTATATTCTTTTATGATACTGAGTGTGCTTGTGAAGAATTATGTTTCTTTAGCGACTTTTCCTGATGTGATGTTGATAAGTTTATTACAACTCTTACAATAGGCATAGCTTTCGCCTTTACGACTATCTTGCCTGCCAGCCTGGTAATTCTTCTTCCCATTTTTCTATAATATTGTAGATACACTTGCACTTACACACACTTGCACTTATGCTTGACTCCTCGTCAGACGACATTGTAACTTAATGATCTGATTTTGTAGGCACTCTTTAGGTTAGGTGGCCTGTCTACAAAGTTAAGATAATTAATAAAAAAAATAAAACTGAATTCCTGTTTGTATAGACTAGAAAGGTATATGCCCGAGCGGGAAGTCCCTTATAACATCGAATTGTAGGACACAAGGGTATTCCCCAAAATATATGGAACATTCTGCACTAGGTCCACTATTGAGGGTTTCCCCGTAATATTAAACATAAATGAAAAGGGTTGGCAACTTAAAAGTGTAAAATCGGTAAAAAAATCAGGAGGTTTTCCATGTATGCTCTGATATCGTACAAAAATCGTTATATTTCGGTATATCGGTAGAACAGAGTACATATCGGTAGAAATACCGAAAATCAGTAGGTTCGAGACCATTACAAGTAACCCTTAGGTACATATACATGCTGCTTTTTCTAGAAGAAATTGTTTGAAACATTTTTTTAGTGTCATTTTTGGTGTAGATATATTCAGACGTGGTAGTAAATTATTCCAGAATTTGGTAGCTACGTAACGGATAGTCATAGCCCTTTTGGTCATAGCTATGCCCAAATCTTGCATCATCGTCTTGCACTTGCTCATTAATGCAAGATACTATATTTTAGTTAATAATTATTTGAGATACTTTAGACCTTAAACCAAGTGTCATTTTTGTTTTATTAGAATTGAGTAGCAAACTATTTTCATCTGCTCAGATTGCATCAGGATTAAGAATCTTTTTAATTTTTTAAGTTGCTTTAAGAAATTCAGGTGACATCATCCGTACGTAAATTTTCGCTACGCTTCAATAACTTTACTTAAATCTGCCGTATATATTATAAATAGTAAAGAACCAAGTATCGCCGCATAAAGCCTAAAGGATCGCCGCGGTCTATTAGTTTGGATTTAGAAAGTAAAAAAGTATCATCCTCCCTTCCAAGCCTGACTGATAGGTAACGTCCATCGAGGTAAGACTTAAAGTTGTTATTTCTAGTATTGTTACACACTGTTTGTTTTCTTCGTGCTGTGTTCTATCCCGGTTTGCAGCAAACGTGCAGCCTCGAAGTGGAAGCGCAGCAAGTCTATTTAAGTTTTGTTTATTAGTCAATTTTTTTTTCAGTCGTTATATCGCCGCCATGAAATCATTATGTGGATATTAATTCAATAGCATTGTGAGAATATCGCTGCGCTCATGAGCTTATTTGAACATTGACCCTCTTTGATGTGCGTTTTAGAACAGACATGGAACGGCAAAGCACACTTGTGTGTCCAATTATGTGACAATAACATCAAATATCATAAGTAGCTCGGTGGCGTAATAGATAAGCGCTGCGGCCCGCGATCGTTGTCGTTAAGCAGCTTTCTCAAGGGTCGGTTACGGAATGGGTAATCAAAAAATTATTATATCGAGCTACTTCGTGCTTTGGAAGGCACGTTAAGGCGTTGGTCCCGGCTGCATTTGCAGTCGTTCCGCCAATCCGCATTGGGCCAGCGTGGAGGATCATGGCCCATCCTCCTTAACTAAATTAATAAGGTAGACCTGAGCCCCTGCAGTGGGGACGTAAAAGGGCTAATGATGATGATGATGATGATCAAATATTCGTACTACATAACATGTAAACACTTATTTGAGATCTGGTGTGCGCATTAGGGATTTCATCAAGCGTCTGTTTATAACAATTCTTCTGAAACTTACTTATAATTAATATCTAGTTGTTCGATTTAAAAGTGCTACACAGTAGCCTTTATGTGAAAGCAATCTGTCGTCTCTATTTTGTATCTGTGGAATAACCAAAGACAGTGCGAATAAATAAGTTGAAAGAACCGGTCGCGTTTGTATTAAAAATAACCTACAAACCAAAGTGAACCTTATCTCGAAGAAAACATGGTCCATCGAACCTAGATGAATGACAGTGACAAATAAAAAAAAAGGTTCATTTGGAAAAAATCTATGTAATTGGAGTGAAATAATGTTTAATGCATAGTGGAATGTGGACGATTCATTGAACAATAATACAATACAAATGAATCACAGCGAAATAACTATAAGGATTGAGAAATTCAGTGTATTATAGTGAATTTTCAAAAACATTTATGCGTAGTTCATCATGGCGGCCATTGAACAGTAAGAAACAGCATTTTTTATCAAGGACAATCGTGTTGTTTGATAATTGGCAGTGTTCATAATGTAAACAAGTGGACAATTTCGAGCATTACGAGTACGTTGCGCTTAAGTATATCGTGCGAGTTACGACAAGTAAAAAGTGAACAAAGGAACTGATTTCTAGTAGTCTATCTATACACGTAGTGTTTTTCGACGTAATTCAAGATATTATTTGTTAACAAGTATAATGGAGGGAGTCGAAAAACGTATGGTAATTCAAGCAGACGCGTTAGAAAAGTTAAACAAAGCGTATGCTAACTACAAAAAGTCGCCGAAAGAAAGACTTAGCGTAGGTTATGTAAAAGGCAGATTGGAGACTCTAGAATCGTATTGGAAAGAATTTAACATTGTTCACGAGAAATTATTATGCTCTGTCCCTAAAGAAGAACGTTCTACGTTGAATTATTTCGCCGACGACGTGTTCAATGATTTTGAAGAAATGTATTACACATATAAAGGTGATATGAAATGCAGGTTGGATGTATTAATTCCTGATAAATGTGAAATACAAGAGGTATGTAAATCAAGCAAAATTAGTGACGTTAAATTGCCACATATTTCACTGCCTTCTTTCAATGGGAACTATACTGAATGGCAATCCTTTCATGATTTATTTGTGGCGCTAGTACATAAAAATGATTCACTAGAGAATGTTCAAAAACTTCACTACTTGAAGGGAAGTTTAGTGGGAGATGCTGAAGTATTACTACGCCAATTTCCCATCACTGCTGAAAATTACAATGAGGCATGGTCAGTACTAAAAAAACGTTACGCTAACAAGAGGTATATAGCAAATTGTATATTCAAGAAGTTTTTTACACAAAAGGCATTAACACATGAATCTGCTACAGGTATAAGACAACTATTGGATACTTCAGTAGAATGTATGAGTGCTTTAAAACAACTAGGCTTACCAACTACTCAGTGGGATGCAATTGTGAATTTCATCGTGGTATCGAGACTAGATGCTGCCACTCATAAACAATGGTAAGAAGTGATTAGTAGTGATGAGTCAGATGACCTACCTAGCTTTGACAGACTGAAGTTATTCTTAGAAACAAGGTTTCGCACATTGGAGATGGTGGAGCCTGCAAGTAAAGGTTACAAACCTGTTAAGCCTAAGACATTTCATGTTGCTAGTCGAGAATTGAAATGCGCCCTCTGCTATGAAAATCATTACCTATACCAGTGCAAGCAGTTCTCAAAGCAATCAGTAGATGACCGTTACAGTTTTGTGCAGAAAAATAAACTATGTTTCAACTGCCTCATACCAAATCATTCAGTATTCAAGTGTAGACAAAAAACCACATGCCAGATCTGCAAAAGAAAACATCACTCATTATTACATCGAGAAAAACAAGCAGATGATCAAACGCATACATCTGAAGATACAAACAACAACAATGACAATAAAGAAGTAGCACAGACAATGATGTCTGCACACACTTTGGGTGTGTCACAACCTGGTGGAGATGGAGACATCCTGCTGGCGACGGCGCTGGTGCCGGTGGTGGCCGCGTCGAGGCAGGTGCTGGTGCTGCGCGCGCTTCTGGATCAGGGTTCAGAGGCTTCCTTCGTCACTGCGCGAGCGGTGGAGTTGCTTGGTTTGAAGAAAACCACTGTCAGCGGAGTAGTCTCTGGTGTTGGTGAAGACAACCAGACAGCCATCAAACATATGGTAGGATTATGCGTTAAATCCAGGTACGAAACAAATTTTATTATGAATGTAAATGCTTTCATATTAAAGTCATTAACGCGTAAGCTGCCAGCTAGAGTAGTCAAAGGTTTTGAATGGCCTCAACTTGAGGATATGAAGTTAGCCGACCCAACATTTAATGTTCCAAGTAGGATAGATATTCTTTTTGGTGCTGATGTGTTTGGAGAAATTATAGACGTAGGTTTATTGAAGGGACCAGGCAACGTAGTTGCACAAAAGACACACCTGGGTTGGATTTTATCAGGCGACACTAATCCTTCATTTAACGTTCCACAGCATATCACAAGTCTGCATATCACTAGACAAGTTCAAGAAGACAACAATCTGCTCAAGAAATTTTGGGAAGTAGAAACAGAACTATACAGCAAACAGAAAATGTGGACTAAAGAAGAGGAAAGATGCGAAGAAATATATCAAGAAACAACAAGAAGAGATGAAGACGGGCGGTATGTAGTTCAATTGCCTCTTAAGACAAGCTTTGAAGACACAGTGAAGCTATGTGGAAATACTAAGCTGCAAGCTGTTATTAGATTACAGCAATTGGAAAGAAGATTTGCTAAAGATAGCAACCTCAAAGCAGAATACAAGAAAGTTATACATGAATACAAGCAATTAGGTCATATGAAGAAAGCTGAAAAAGAGGAAGAAGGTAATTCAGTCTACCTAGCACATCATGCTGTAATCAGAGAGGACAAGGAGACATCCAAGGTACGAGTTGTGTTTGACGCATCTGCTAAAGGGTCAAACGGATGCTCCTTAAACAGCAGTATGATGACAGGACCCACTATACAACCAGATCTACGCAGCCTTATATTTAGATGGAGAATGCATAAAATCTGTGTTGTGGGCGATATCATTAAAATGTATCGTCAAGTAAAAATGGACGACAAACACACAGATTTACAGAGAATAGTTTGGAGAGATAATGAACAAGACAAAATAGAAAGTTATAAATTACTTACAGTGACATTTGGAACAACAGCTGCGCCTTACCTGGCTGTAAGAACCCTTCAGCGCTTGGCTGATGACGAAGAAGAGAAGTATCCTCGAGGAGCAGCTGTAGTAAGAAATTCATTTTACATGGATGACCTTATGACGGGTCATGAAGATGTTCACGAACTGAAGCAAGTCTGTCAGGAAATTAATGATCTGATAAACGCAGGAGGCTTCCAAATGCAAAAATGGTCGAGCAACTCTGAAGAACTCCTGATGGCTTTGGAGGGCATCTCGAAGATTCCGGGACCTGTAAAAGAAAAGAAAGAGATTAAACTAGATAAAATAGTAAAAATACTCGGACTTACCTGGGACAGGAAATCTGACACCTTCCAAATTTCGGTAAACTTGCCTGACAGCCGGTACCCTGTAACAAAAAGAGTGATATTATCAGATGTGGCTAGTCTTTTCGATCCTTTTGGATGGCTCTCACCTGTTATAGTAACTGCAAAAATTATGATCCAGAAGCTGTGGCTGTGCAGCCTTGAGTGGGATGATGAATTGCCCTGCGAACTGATAGACGAGTGGATTAATTATAGAGATGAACTACATGAATTGCAAAATGTAGAAATGCCACGATGGACGAAAATGACATCACGCTGCAAAGATGTACAACTTCACGGATTTTCAGATGCATCCACTCTGGCGTTTGCAGCTGTAGTATATGTAAGAGTTGTAGATGAAGAAGACCATATTCACGTCACAATGCTGGCAAGTAAAACCAAAGTGGCCCCATTAAAGCAGCTTACCGTACCAAAATTGGAGCTTTGTTCAGCAGCCTTGTTAGCGAAATTACTGCACGAGATCTCTGGATTGTTGACTCTGCCAATGGACAGAATTTATGCCTGGTCAGATTCGATGGTTGTTCTCTCATGGTTACAATCTCAGCCCAGTCGATGGCAAATATTCGTTGGAAACCGTGTATCAGAGATTATCCAGCAAGTAGATAGTGACAGATGGAGACACGTACGCTCGGCGGATAATCCAGCTGATCTTGCATCTAGAGGCATTCGAGCAAGCGAACTAGCAAACAACGAGCTTTGGTGGAATGGACCTGCTTGGTTAAAAGATGACAACACAGAGATGCTTAAACCAATTCCTATTCCAGGAACGGAATTAGAGAGCAAGAAGTCGTATCACACTGTTATTGAAGTTGAAGATGCACCTGTCTGGGAGAGATTTTCGTCGATGACTAAAATGAAAAGAGTGCTGTCATATTGCAAACGATTTCTAGATTATAAAAACGAAAAAGACCGAGAAGATATAATAAGTGTTGAAGAGTTAAACTATATTGAAACTGCATGTGTAAAATACTACCAGAATTTAGTATACCGCCAAGAGATTGAAGACCTTAAACAGAAAGGAAAAGTTAGAAACAAAAGTTCATTAATTAAACTTACACCATATCTTGATGAGAACAATTTAATAAGAGTGGGTGGACGTTTAAATGAAGCAGACTTACCTGAAAACTCGAAGCACCCGATTATTATTCCTCGCAAGCAGCACTTGACAAAACTGATAGTAACAGAAGCCCATACTAAAACCTTTCATGGAACTATTTCTCAAACAATACTTTACATTCGAAGTAAATATTGGGTAGTGGGTCTTAATGCAGCAGTAAGAGATTATATTCGAAAGTGTGTAGTGTGCATAAGGAATAATGCAATTACTAAGCAACAGCTGATGGGTCAACTTCCTATGGCGAGAGTCACACAACACAGAGCCTTTTATCAAAGCGGAATTGATTATGCTGGTCCCGTTTATTTGAGAGCATCTAAAGGTCGGGGTCAAACATCAACTAAAGGCTATATTTGTCTATTTGTCTGTATGTGCACACGAGCAATTCATCTCGAAGCAGTGACTGATCTCACAGCTCAAGCTTTTATAGCCGCGTTTCGCAGATTTGTGGCGCGAAGAGGTCACTGTGCACACATATGGAGCGATAATGGCACTAATTTTGTTGGTGCCGATAAGGAGTTGAAGGAGATGTTCACGAATGGTACAAAAAATATATCTTACGAAATAGCCCAACTTCTGGCAAACGACGGTACCACGTGGCACTTCATCCCTCCAAAAATGCCAAATCACGGTGGACTATGGGAAAGTGGAGTCCGGTCAGCGAAGCGCCATCTGTTGAGAGTAAATGGCACTTCGAGATTGACTTACGAAGAAATGGCTACTTTGCTGGCACAAGTCGAGGCTTGTTTAAATTCACGTCCTTTGTGTCAGATGAAAGATACTATAGACACACTTAATCCTCTTACACCAGGACATTTTCTGGTTGGTGAGCCAGTGATTAACATTCCAGATACGAATTATGATCCTAAAAAGGTACATTTATTGACCCGCTGGCAGATGATACAAGTTCAAATGCAAGATTTCTGGAGAAAATGGCAGTCTGAATATCTGCATACACTGCAGCAGAAGCAAAAATGGCACAAGATTGTCCCATCACCTTCTGTAGGTGATGTCGTCATTATCAAAGAAGAGGAATTGCCGCCAGCTAAGTGGTTGCTGGGGAGGATCACGGGTCTGCACCCGGGAGCGGACAACTTGGTCCGCGTAGTTTCGCTAAAATGTAAAGGCGATCACATCATGAAAAGACCATTATCAAAATTGATATTACTGCCAAAATCTGTTGATGATTAAGTATAGGTAATATTCTCCATGGTGGGCGGTTAACATCATGTGTCCTATAATTTCATACTTCTTTTAGTTATTAGTATCTAGCTGGCTGCTTATCTCTTTTATCTACATACATCTAAATATTAAAGATCTGCATCAGTTGCAAAATGTAAAGTTATTCATATTTTATAAATAAATAAATATGTTATGTTATAAAGTAGTTGGATATATAAAAAAGAGGCATATTTGGTGGTAATTATTGTTTACTATTTTATTTACAGTTGATATATACTAAATTTAATAATACTTACTTTGTTATTACATTTAAGGTAAATAGTTCAGTTATGTACATGTCAATTGTTTACATTTAATATTGTCATGAAGAAAGTGTTAGGTTAAATGTTTAATGTCATCCATACAAACAAGGCATTTATTTATACAGTCCATTACTTTACACCATGTTTTAATTATTTTAGAAACTTGTTTCGATGGTTGACATACTTTAGTTATTTGTTAGATTTGTTGGAATACTCTAAAGAGAGATGTGTCTTTGTTCCTTATATTAATACAATGTTTACATTGATCTAAGAAAGTGTCATGTGCCATAACGATAATATTAAGAATTAATGTAAGGTTTTCTTTAATTAATTAAAAAAAAAAAACTGTTAGTTTTGGTGGGCGGTATGTCGTCTTTATTTTGTATCTGTGGAATAACCAAAGACAGTGCGAATAAATAAGTTGAAAGAACCGGTCGCGTTTGTATTAAAAATAACCTACAAACCAAAGTGAACCTTATCTCGAAGAAAACACAATCTTAGATGTAGAATATATTGTACATTACTTTAAAAACACTGGATTGTTTTGTACTTCTTATCTCGGTAAAATATTTTAGGTAAAATTTTAACAAGAAAAAAAATAGTGACGTTTCTTTATTTACTTTTATTTAAAATTTTATTATATGTTTAGATATTACAGTTGTAATTAATTAGATACAAGGTAATTTGTTTAATGAGATGTAATTTTGTACACATATATCATCATCTGCTTCTAATCTGATTTTTGTAAATCAACATAATCATGGAATATTTTTATCCCGCTAATAATTTCCCTAAGGATTTAACATTCGAAGCTTAAATTTAAACATCATTGTCCGTATTATGTTTTTTCCCGTTATTGGCAGCTTTTCTTTAATTCATTCGTCATAATTAATTCCAAAGAAAAATACTTTTTTTCACGTTATTATAAAGTCATCACAAAAGAAAGGAATCGGACGGTCTTTAAGTCAAGCACCTGTGCCGATCAGATCACGCCCTTATTAATTCCGCAGAATAGAAATTGGATTCCTTTATTGAAGCAACGATTATTCCGGTTTTCATTTCTCATTCATTGTTAGGGCTGTGTGTGTTGACGATTCAAATGTTACAATAAAAAAAGAAAGCTCTTACAAAATATTGTTACAACTATAATTTGGCGTTCTTATTTTGAATGTTACCTGCTCTTTTACATTGACCGCGGTTTGCATTATACCATCCTTATTATTGGTAGTAACACAATAACTTGGATCAGCTGGGGTGGTTATATTTAATAATCAATGTTATGACGTCATTCAACCATTACCAAATGGTGCTACCCATTCTTTGCTTAACTGGTACTTTAAGATGTTTGTTAAATACGTTGATGAAACTAATTCTAAGATAGTCGATGGTCGATCAATCAGAATGGTTAAAGTATCACGACAACGAGTGATCCAACAATATCATTGTATTTTCCATCTTCTGGTTACAGAAACAAGACTCACTATCAATTTTAATTCTCAGCACTCTTAGCATCGACTATCGTCCGACTGGACGATGGTCGAAGGTAAGAGTGCTCTGACACTGTGTCACATTAGTTGAAGTTTATGTACATCTGTGTAATTTACAAACATCGTTCTACAATGATTGCATTTTGCATTTTTGGCAGCCCTAATAAATTTTCTTAATTTATTCGCGATATAATTGAAGTGACGAGAGGAATCAGGGGTGAGAGTGTATTCGCGAGTGAATTTTCAGTGAATTGTTTGCGACCATTTTGCATTTCGATTGTCAATTTCGATCCTTCAAATGAGTCGATCTGAAAGTCCTTTTGTTGACGTGAACCAGTGAAGAAATATTCTTTATTTTAAAGATGGAACGTCAAACTTATTTTTACCCTTCAATGGATGGCGGAGATGTTATAATTTAATGTTTTTTGTTGTTGTAATTTTTTAAAGAAAATATTCTTATTTCCTTATTTATATATAGCTCCTAAGGATGCTCCAAGGAGGGGCAAATACGTACAGAGTTAAGAGTTGCGAGATTTGATGTTTGTGTATTTATTCACTGTGGGGCACAGTCAGGTATCTCTCATTTAATGTGTACAATATGGCAATTTTATAGTTATGATGGCTTTCAACAAGGTAACGCTTTAGTAATCGCTTATAACTTTGATATTCCGTCTGACTTCCGTGGGCGTGTGCCACGCGGGTTCGATTTTCGGTCGGCTCATTAAAAATGTCATGTTCTACATTGTCTAAAGTCCAGAGTGTTGTACTAACTTCGTTGTGTCAGATTGTTATTATGAGCTACTCAATTTGGGATGTGAGCATTATACGTGATGTTTTTTAATATTTATTTATTTATGAGTTTAGTTTACATTAGTGAAAAGAGTTTAAACCTTCGAATAGGGAAGATAAAAATTATGATTGCCTGTGTAAAAAACTAATTCTATTATCATCATTAATGACGCTAAAAGTATAAACACCTTGATATTTGTCTAGCTCAGTTTGTACTCGTGTTTAGTGCGGAACTTCTCCATAATTTCACACCAATTGTAGGAGCGCGAACTTTTATTTTGTTATTGTTCCTGATCATAGAGAAAAGGCGGTTAGAAATCTTCACACCAAGATAATGAAAAGAAACAACCTCTATACAAATTATAATAATTACTTATTTAGAGTTATCTTTGCGATTTGTGAGTGCTATATTCCCAGTATCACAATCGCATATAAAGACATCACTCCACTACGTCAGAGTTACTATTTCACGATTAACATTAAATAATTATAAAAAAGTGATTCTAAGTATAATATTATTTTGTAGCTATATCTAAAAGAAAGGGGAAAGATCATTAAAACATCACAGAATAGTCCAAAAGTTGGCAACACAATTTTGATCTCATATATTCAAATCAAAATCAAAAGAAAATGTGAAATGAGATGTTATATTACGTTTAAATATTATGTGTCATTATCGACTTCTTTGACAAAAAGTTATGACACACATGGACGCATATAATAAATACAGAATAAGTCGTATAAAGACAGAACTGTAATTTTTTTTTCATTTCTATGGGCAGGACGGTCAAAAACAAACTATTATTGTAATTATAATAAGTATACATCATTTAAGCTCTATTAGGCAGTTAAAGTTCGCTTCTGTCTTAAAATTTTTTAATTCGTAGAGTCTTTAAACTGTTAAAAAGTCTCGCAGTAATGTAAGTAAGTAAAGTCTCGCCATGTTAAACTGTTAAATTGAGCATTCAAAGTCCAAACTCAAAATAAGTGTACATTGTACATACATATTATCCAGATCTCTTATTAATATATCTATAGCTCTGTTGCCACTGGTATTTCACCTTAACGTTTATCACGTTTCATTTGATTTCACGACGAGTCCTAACACTGATCTACTGCTGATCTTATCTGCGAAACACCTTTCAGGGTTCATTGCAGGATACAATATAATGTTAGTGCGTGACAGTTTTTTTCTATTTTCCCTAGGTAAATTGAATTTAAAAATATCTTTCCCTGAGAGTAAAGTTGTGGAGAATGGCAATGAATATAGATAAATATATATTATCTTTTAGTTAAATTAATTCTTTAAACCCCAAATAAATATATCACTTATGCTATTTCAAAATGAAACGATAAAGGTGTTATAATCACCAGTGTCCGAATTACTAGAAACTTAATTTAATATCGTTTTCTTTTCAGTAACAAAACCGAAGTAAATAAAACATCAACTCAATGATTATCTATCCTTAACTGGTAATGTGCGCCAGAGAGAGATATTAAGTCGAGAAGAGGATGATGAATTAAAATAAATACGAAATAATAATATGCGATGAAAAAAAATAGGGAAGACTAAACTCAGCTATGCTATTCTGTAATAATAAAAATGCTATTTTGCAATAAAATAATAAACTTACTTCAAGAGGTAATGGAGGTTCTATTTATTTCACTATGTACTACAACATAGGGACACTGAAATCTGCATGTGAACCACTTTGCTACTTTATATCGTCAATATGTAACTTGAATGTATAATTATAAATTGAATCTACTCTACTGAGTGATGAACCTGCCGAGATAAAACGGAATTTAGTTTGATTTCAGTCTTCCAATAAAACCATTTTGTGGGTCGTGACAATCTGTCTTTCATATCGACGTTAATTGATTACGCAGCGTTTGCTCGGAAATATTCAGCAGTCGAATTGCTGGATATTTGTAACGTTAAAATGTATTCACATTAATATTATAAAGAGAAAATACTAGTACGTTAGGGCTGTAACCATTAATCATATTTTATATTGTACTAAGTCATCAATATATTTCGATAATAGGTATTTTAGATAGTAGATAATAATTACTAGTACATAACCCAATTCGATGAACTTTTTTTTCCGGCGAATCCGTTCGCCGGATTCCGACGAATCCGGCGAACTATAGATAATATGTTGTGTTGAAACATTAACAGTGTTTTTAAGTGTCGTAGTAAATTTATATCAATATTGCATATTTCGTAGTCAAAGTCAAAATAATTTTTATTCAAATAGACTTCTTAAAAGTACTTTTGAATCGTCCAACATTTTTTTCCCTACCGCTCGTTCAGGACGTCTTTTGGCTGATAAGAAGAACGAGCAAGAAACTCACCAATCTAATAGGAGTAATGACATTTACAAAAACCATGCCATTACCAGATCAATACAATAGTATTAATCAAAATACAGAGTAGCTCGGTGGCGTAGTGGATTAGCGCCGCGGCCCATGATCGTAGTCGTTAAGCAACTTTCGCAAGGGTCGGTCACGGGATGGGTGACCAAAAAAAATATTATCTCGAGCTACTCCGTACTTCGGTAGGCAAGTTAAGCCGTTAGTCCCGGCTGCATTTGCAGTCGTTAATACCATCCAATCCGTATTGGGCCAGCGTGGAGCATCATGGCCCATCCTTCTTAACCATCCATAAGGAAGGCTTGAGCCCTTGCAGTGGGGACCTAAAAGGGCTGATGATGATGATGAATCAAAATACATATCATTAAACGAAGACTTCTAGGAATTAATATGACTCTTGTATTTGCATAAAATTTACTTAGTCCGCCATTTAATAATGTGAATTTTGACTAAAACTAAGTGAAATCTTAGCATAAATTTACTCTGACACTAAACCTTGTTTATAAATAACACTGTTTATATATAAAACCTAATTATATATAACGATAGGGCTCTGGTATATACCAACACCTATTTTATCGTTTTCATCAGTAAATGAAACCATTTAATAATAAGATGGTTTAATTAGATTATAATCTACTGATAAGACTTTTTATGACGACATCTCACTAACATTGCCACAATAGTCGACGGCAAGAAACGACGGAAGCTTCTAGTTACCCAGAAAAATTATGAGATGGCGCCACGATACTTGTATAACTTCCTGCCTATAACGGTAGGATTACGGTTACCAAGCTACCAATACCCAGCTCGGTGGGTGTCCTATTCCTTTCAGTGCTCCCTTAGTAGTTGCTATCTCAAAGTAGGTCTATAACTATCATCCAGTTCAACAGATTCTTGTATAATTTAGAAACAAACATTATCACAGGGTTATCCCTACGGATTGCCCAGACGTTCTAAAGTAGGTAAACTGATAACTATGTAAGACAATTACCAAAATTTATTAATGCGATGTTTTTATCATAAAATTTCCTAATTAGTACTTTTTTGCAGCGTAGGTATTTATCATAGTGCTGATTTTGGATATAAACATTGAGTCACAAAGGGAAATATTCTTTTTATCTCCTTTGAAAAATAATAAACTACAAGTAAAAAAAAAAAAACAAAAATTGAAGACTTCATTTGTCATTCAGATGGTCAGTAAACATTCAAGATATTGGTATAATGCTGGTGTATTATAAAATTGTATGTCTGTAGTGTAGTGTTTGAATTCGCCCACTAAAACTCAGCAATCATTCTCGGATTTACGCGACTTGTTTGATATTCGATACTCAGTCCAGCCAGCAGGGCTTTCTACATAATGGCGCTACAATAATATTCGTATTATAGGTAGAGTCAAAGATAACCTCATTTTCATTACAATTTTAAACCATTCGATCTCATACTGAATTTAATTTTTAGAGCGTTTAAATAAAACCTTTTTTAAGTTTTTTTATTTTTTTTATTTGGTATATCCCGGGAAAAGGTATTATGCTCAAAGAGTCTCAAAATCACCACACTTATTAACACTAAATTATGATTCTATTGACATACATTCATCATTATTGGAGTGGTACACTCTTGTTGGACTTGAGATGCTTGATGATGGAGTAATTAACACGTTTTGGTAACTGCGATTAAAGAAATTGTTATCTCAAACTTCTTTTTGCCTCAGAACAGATGTTAATCCACTGGTCGCAGCTGCTTCTACAGTTGTATTCAAGCATTGATTACCAGTTCCACGTTGGCAATTGACTACAATTCACCGTGAAAATCTGATAATACAATTGCTTGGTGGATCCATAACTGTTGTATGAAGTATCTCAACATCCTCCCTCTCCTGTTTTCCATAGTTTCTAGTATAGTTCTCTGCCTCATTTCGTAGACTATTTTCTGTGCATTTCATTTCATTTCTGTAAAGCTGTCCTTTTGAAAATTTCGAGTCGCAACTTATATTTTATAAAGATGCGGCCTGGTGACATATAAATACGAATAGACAAAAAAAGAGTGTGAAAATCTAGGTTTGATCTAGATCTAGATACTATCTAGTCAACGCAAACAAATCGTAGCTTTAGGCAACATATTTTTTCCTATAGTTACATAAAAGGTGTTGCTCTCATAAATAAATCACGCGATGATAATAGAGAAACAATATTTTTTGCTATAAATATAACATCTGTTGGGGCAAAATATTACATATATAGCCAGATTAATGGCAGTAAGATGAAGACGGAGCGCTTGTAGTCCAGGGGCCTGGGTGACCAATATATATAGGTATTTATAACATATCCTATTATTGTGTATAAAAAAAATTGTTTTTTTCTTGGTCGAGTTATTGGTTTTATGGTTCCGTTTTCTCAAACAAAATCTTGATACTCGTGCGTCTGTCTGTATATCTGCCCGAACATCCGTCTGTCACAGTAAATTTACACCGACACTACTAAGTTGATTGAGTTTGGAACACTGTAGGTATATAATACTCAAAATGAAACGTGTAAAGTATACAAATGAATTTCAAACATCATGGTTTTTGAGGGTAATTAAAATGGATAAAAAGTTTTGAAAGCAGAAAGAGATTGCTATTATGTGACCTAGAAGTTATGGTGAGGTTGTGTCACTTCTTTTTGAATTAGTTTTTATTGAGAAAGTTAATTAAAAATTCTCTGTTAAAACTTGTAACACTAAAAGGAAAAAAAATATTAATATTAGAAATAAATCTTATAATTTTCTTTGAGTAGATTCCACAAAGTAATAGTGTTAAGATAAAATAGGTGAACATTGAAATTCCTTGTACACGGCTCAATTAATTAGCGTAATGTTTCAGAGCGGAGGATTTAATGAATCGTTGTGGTCCGCCTACAGTAACTAAAATTAATGGTTAAGGTTGCCTTTGAAATAACACTGATACGTATTTTAAAGGGAATATTTAAATATAAGCCTAGGCAATATTGATTGAATAGAACATTGGTCAGACCACATGTATTATTTTATGGTAAGATCAATGCGGTATTATAAAGTTAATGTGTATTTATATTGATTTAAAAAAGATACAGTTACAATCACTGAGAAATTATATGGTCAATTTCCACATATTATGAGATACTTACAATATACTTGTACTTCAATTACTTCATCTAATAAATGGATATCTAAGAACTAAAAGCAACTCAACTCGCAACCGCTACCTATACTGTAATGTGGGCGATACATAAATGTATAAGTAGTACTACCTGTGGGTGGAAGTTAAATTAAGAAGCTAGGTAATGTTATTTCAAAGCTATTGCTTTGATTTTTTTATATTAAATAATTCGTCAAATCACAATATAGGTACAAAGAATACCTCTTATGTAGTCATGCGCCATTAAATTCTCCCTTCTTTGGTCAGACACTGCCCAAGAAGCTTAATTTATAAGACTTTACTGAAACAGTCGAACCTTTTTTCTTAAGTTTAGGGACAATAAATCAGAGTGGGCGTCACCACACAGATCCACGCATATATTGAATATCACATACTTAACTATGTATTGGCTCAAACTGAATCAAATGTCTAAATCAAAACAGGTATTTGGGTAATTTAATTAACTCGATGTTTTAGTAACTACTTACTCGTCAGATTGACGTCTACCAAATCAGCACTATTGATTGGTACGTGTAACGTGGGTGTGTCAACAATTAATAATCCCAACAGACAATAGCAAGCCGGTGAAAGCCCGTAGTTTAATTAATAGTAGCAATTCAGTGGGTTATTTTCCAATAAACTTTGGGACATTAAAAACGTTCTTGTAATTAGTAACCTGATTCTGTCCTTCGTCAAACTTTGGGGCTAGTGATTATAGTGGACAGTTGGATCGGAGAAGGGCGTGGTCCATTTGTGACCACAAATTGGTAAGGAAAACTTACCAAAGGAGAATTTTGTAACGATAGACTGAGTTGTCGAATTTTTTCAAGCATTTGTTATGGTAGTGACTCGTCTTGGGCATCGTCGATTAATTTCAATTTAATATTAAATTTTATATATAATATTTGATCAATATTTATAATAATAAAGATTATTCTTCAGATAATATAATCAATATGAATCTACGAGTGGTAAACATGTTAGGAGTTTTTCAAATCCAAAAATAATGGTCAAATTTGTTAATGGCTTTTCTGATGTTAGTTAAGATTGACTTTATTTATTATTCGCCCGAATTTACTGAGGCGCAATTTCTTTTCTATAATGTGCTGTTTCTTAATTAATTTGAATGAAACAAAAATACTGAATAAATTAAATAAAAATAGATTCTGGTATTTTCAGAAGCTAAAATTCGAATTGAAAATATAAAACTTATGTTTTTTTTTAATCTAAAATGTTTCTAACCTATATTTTGTTATTTGTGTAAACTGGTATTAGGTTTTATAGTTTAGTGTTTAGTTAAATATAAAGTTAGATTATGAAGATGAAAATTTTTGCATGTTCCACTTAGTGCCTAGTTATTTGGATAAAGTTGTGGGAAAGATCCTTAGCCCCTGGTCTCATATTTATGCAGTCGTGACACGCTCGTGGTATACCACCGATTTAAGAGAGGGGAGTGATGAAAATTATTATGAAGTATTATTTTTTTATCCTCAGTGATGGACGCAGTGAAACGCGAACGAAGATTTGGTCCGAGGTTATGGTTAAAGGACATTCGGTAGATTCGCTTGTTTCGTACAACTCTTCACAGTAGTAAGATATCAAAATAAAAGCTTGATCCGCAATAGCTAAACGCTATGTTTAAGCTCCATAGTAAAAATAATATTTTAATATACTACGACATCTTCTTCTTAGTAGAACCTACTTTTGGATTCATAAACAATAGGTCATAATAATAAAAATTTAATATAATAGATGGCGTTATGTAAAATTTGAATCACGCTAACATTTGTTTTTATAAAAAATATATACATCGAATAAGTTCATGTTAAAGTTATTGCTACGAGTAATATAGTACTCTTTAGATTAGATCAGCTGGTGTGTTATATTTAAATCACTAGCCGATTCATTATAACCTATTCCAAAATTATACACACTATATCCAGCATTTGTTTCCATTCCAAGAGCTGTTAAAGAGAATGGTTAGCTAAGTTATATTATTTCAAATCAAATATGGCGGATGGCCCAAGATGGTGGCTTAGTTATTTTTTGTGTATTGCCATAATAGTTGTCAAATGAAAGGGTTCGCTAAGAAAAATACCAAAATAATACATCGGTTTCGGACCATTCTCTTTTTAGCGCATATGAAAGCTTTTTTTAGTTTACCTTTTAATAGTTGTCATCAATTGTTCTCAAGATATCTTGAAAAAGCTATCATACTGCATGCATTAGTATACTATTCATGTGATGTCGCTCACTATATTTCACTTTCAGTGTCACTTATGACGCGACACTGTACTATTACGACTAGTATATCAATGGCAGTGTATGTGCTTTGATCTTTTTGTAACAAGTTTTTGATATCTGATCCTTTTATACGCTCGTTACAATTCAAATAAGTTTCCAGAACTATCTGATATTGTAGTTGGTTCATTTTTAAAATGTCATTGGGTAACGAGATACAAAATTAGGTGGTTTTACAAATGTACCCAAATCGTTACTTTTTTAGAGCAGTTTAAAAAAAACAATTGTAAAGTTATTTCACAGAACGGATTTGGTTTTGATACCAGTAAATTAGTACTTGGATAATGGTAACTAAAGAAATATAACGTGTCTTTAAGACAAATAGTTCGATGATGTTTTAGGTCAAGCTTTGCTTGCACACGTAGTTGCGTAGTTTGGCAGAAGTTTAAAAACTAAACGGACACATATCATACTGATTTTTATATTTTTACCTTTACAGATTCCGTGTTCACTTAAGACTAAGGTGTCGATTGTCTTCTTTAATTAAAAGTTATAGCTACCTTCAAAACACTAGTATTGCACACAATAACGATAAAAAAATGGAAACGTTTACATTTATTAAATTTAATTATTTTGACTTATTAAATTTCATTTATTTACCACGGCTACCATAAACTTCCAGCAGTTCCAAATTTGGGAGTCTTTTTTGAAGTTTGATTCGCCAGAAGAACTGGCGAATCAAACTTCGATAAGAAAAGTGATTTGCTCCCTTTGATCTAGGGCCATGGTAGTGGTCCGTCAAGACGAACAGAACAAAAAAAGCATAAGGGTATTATTTACAGAATATTCTTACTATATATTTTGGTTTTGCGGTTTGTGAACTGAATTGAGATCAAAACAAATCAAAAGAGTGAGAGACGACACTAATTATTTAATACTATATAGATGAATATTTCTAAAACGAAAAGTTATGTAATAGGAATGTAATGAGTAAGTAAGCAAAGTAATCTTACTAATATTATAAAGGCGAAAATTTGTAGTTTTGGATGTTTGTTACTTTTTCATGCAAAAACTACTGAACGGATTTTGATGAAATTTGATATATAGGCAATTCTTAGTCTGGATTAAGATATAGGCTTCTTTTATCCCACTAAAGGGTTCTTTAGGGATAGAAGTACTTCCAAGGGTGACTATTTTTGTTAACGCTGCCTAAACGGTAAGAGATATACAATGCTTGCTTTCTAAAGAAAAGTTAGAGAGATTTAAAATTCTATAAAAAACTCCGCGATGTCATATATGTATGTGTTAAGATTTTGCCACAAAAATTTATAAATAGTCGTATACTTCGTTATCTATCCTTACTAATAAAACAAAAGCAAAAGTAACTCGGTCTGAAACCATTTAGATGAAATTTTGTATTAAAAGTATGCGACCCTAATAAGATATAGAATAGATTTCATACCGGAATCCTACGAAGGAATGAAAAGTGCGGGGAGGAGTTTGTATGAGTAATCATTAATTTACTTACATTCTTATAAATGCTTCTAATTTACTTATAAATTAGTCAATTAAAAAAGAATATACATTTGATGAAAACTTGGAGCAAAAATTACTTTAAAAAATAATCATATAATATTAATATTAATTCAATATGTTAAATTTAAATAGGGACGAAGTAATGATGGCTCTCTTTATGTTTGAATTTGTAAAAATAAAATTTGCGGGTAGTTCTTCCGGTGTTTTATTACTGATTTGATTCCGTCAAAGTTTTATTGGGATTATTTCAAGAATATATTTTTTCAAACAAAAAACACGCAACTACAGTCAAATTGAAAATTTATCCCTTTTTTGAAATTGGTTATAAATAAACTACTGTAATATACTAATACCATGCCAACGAAGTGGCGGTCAAAAGTAAGCATAATATAAATATAGTATTTTAAATGATGTCCTATATGGGATTCAAACCCATAATTGCAATCTGGGTGATTGCCCATCCACTCACCAGAATAGGTCTATTTAAATAGCAGGGGCATACCCATTAAATCCTAGCGATGTCCCAGTCCATGGAGGCGAAGCATGGAGACATACCGAAGATCATTTCCAGCGACTAACAAGACTGACAAATTTTCTTATGCGCTTGTTACTTTCGCTACTAACAAGTGTAATAATTCATCAATGTCCAGGCAATTTATCTGAAATCTGAAAAAATATTGTTACAAATATATATTTTTATTATTTTAGACGGCAATGATGTAGATGAAAATATGTTCAAGTTAATATATATTATCAATTTGAAACTCAAAATGCTATATGTGTATTTATCTTAAAGAAAAATAATATAGCAGTTTGAAAAGTTATGGATTCGAATTCTATCTCGGGTGTTTAGAATTTGTGAATTTTTGCATTTCATTTGCATAATGTAAAGAGTTATACGAAACGTATATTGTGACGCGTTTTATACTTACGAAAATTCTCGTTATCATTTTTGACCTCAAACTCTTAAAGCCTTGAAAACATTTAAAGGCTGGCTTTAAAAACTGTTTGGTTATATTATTTTGTTGCTTTCAAAAACACGCACGACCCAAGTTTTACAATTAAGTCTGCGTACCTCGTTCAAGTTCGGGCAGAATTTTATAAAATATTTTTCTTGTTAATTATTTTTGGATACCAAACTTTGGAAGTAAACAATTATGCGTTTTAATTAGTTCTCGGCCCCCAGTCTTTGTTCTTGTTTCGAGTATAATCGATATTAAAATCTAAACAAGCTGTTTAGGTGTGCTTGTTTTATCAGTAAAGATAACAACATTTTTTAATTAATGTAACAAGAGTTTGTTGTCAGATTTCGGAACAAGACTCTGGAAAATAAGGTCAGCTTTTCTGTGTGACACATAACTTATTTTTGCTGTATGAAAAGACAAGTAAGATTTCAATCTCGTAGTCTATTTAAAATCTCGGTATTTGCGGGACTGAATATTTTCAATTCCACAGAATCTCGATATTCACATAGCTCGTACTGATTAACATGACACCTGAGGCCCTATTCTATTTGTTATCGAACGAAAACTTCTTATCATTTTAATTGTTTTTTAATTTTGTTAAAATCATACATTGAAGATTATCGGTGCATCTGAGAGAATGATTGTATGCCGGAAAAAGTCTACCAACCTACCACGATCAGGCACAAGTGACATATGACAACTTTTACTAGTGATTTTTACTATTTGAGACTAAGTGACATAAGTATCGATGTATAACTTCATAGGTAACGTACATTATTACTTTGAAATCCAATATAATATATTTTAAATAAAATAAATGACTCTCGAATATTACCTTTATTAAAAATAAAATATAAAAGAAGCAGTAATTGCTTAATGTTGCTTATTTTCACTTTAGAAAGCTTTCAGCGCTTTGTTATTGTACATTGAAAATGGATTTTCTCCTCGTGTGAAAGAAAAATATTTGTTTGGCAAACAACTACTGTTTTATGTATCTCACAAGGTCATGGATCCATTAGGGCGAGTGTATATTAAGGCGTAAATATTAGGCATAATATTATAGAATATTATGAGCTTTTTAGACTAGACTTGATTTTAGGCTTTTTAGATTTGGATTTGATGGCATTAATGACTTTAGAAGTAGGACAGACTGGCGATTTGATGTATGTAGCTTCCGAAGCTCGAGGTAACGACATTTTAGGTCACCCATTTTATGACCGACACTTGCGAAAGTTGCTCATCTTCCGCAAGGCAGACTGAACCGCTAATCTAGCCAAATTCCTCCTACAAATAACATAATAAGGTACGAGTACATAATATGTAATCTTAATCCCAGTGCATGAAAGTGGTTGCAGTAAGTTCTTCGTGTTTCTACTAAGAACCTTTTTTTTTATTATTTAAAGATCTACTTTTAAATAATGTTAAACGTTAAGTCAATGAAACTTGGTGCCTTAGGCAAATCACTGGATGGCAATGCCTACAAAAAATAAATAAAACAAAAGACTTATTTACTTACACCGATTAATTTTTTTTATTATTTTGCTGGTTTGAAAATTTTGTACTTTTAAATACCGCGCGCTCATGGACAAAGAACAAAAGTATTCTTCATCAAATAATTGAGCAAACATATATAAACTATTTAGTAGCCCTAGGCAGTTGCCTAGTTTGCCTATATTGAGGGGTCGGACTTGCGTAAAAGAACAAACATTATACTCTACTAGCTTTTGCCCGCGACTTCGCCCGCATGGTCTTGTTTTTAGTCCAGAAATGAGAAAATTCCATATAAACTTTCATCACCTAATTTACCTCCCTTAGGGGTCGAATTTCGTAAAATCCCGTTTTAGAGAACATCTACGACCTAAAAAAATCCACCTTGCAAAATTTTCAAATCCCCAGTAAGTGTATTAAAGAAGTTTAATACAAACTTTCATCCCCTAATTTAGCCTCTTCGAGGTGGAATTTTCATAAATTCTCTCTTAGTGCTCCTCTACACTCCCAAGGTAATCCTCATTCCAAATTTCAACTTATTAGGCTCAGTAGTTTTGGCTGTACGTTGTCTGTCAGTTAGTCACTCTTTAACGCAAGAATTTTATATATTTTTATAAAATTGATTGTCTATAATCAAATTTGATGTCTCCATGCATCATCTGCACGTGGGGTTGTCAGTACCACCTAGATTAAATAGGTGTCTGTTAATGTTGCCATCACCAGTATCAGTAGAGTTTAACTTCACTGCAACAATGTTTATAACCAGTTGGAGAAAGTAGACAGTTTCGGTTACTTTACGAGTAGGGCAGAAGACCCGGTTTTGATCACTACCACGATTTGGTCATTTTGAACTTTAAGGCGTTCCAACCAATGCATATACAAATATATTACACTTACGTGAACGGTTTTTGAATTTTTAAAATTGCCAACATCGAACCCTATGTATATTACAAAATGCAATTTTGCGATACATTTATTATATAGGGCAAATTATTCGTTCTTTCATATATATCGTTGATTCAAAATTATATTCCATTGGTACATCTCTTTGAGAGACTTTTGTTGAAAGTAACGTATCCCTTTTTCATTATTTTCAAACCAAACGGACCGTTGCTAATTTGTAAGGAAGCAAAATGGTCTTGTCTTTTTAAGAGGGAAACGGACGATGCCCATAGACGTTTTCATTAAAACAAAGTAGACATAATTCGGACTTCCTGAGTGTTCTTACCTTATTATCGAAGTTCTAGCAAAGAAGCAAATGGGTTTTATACATAATTGTGAATTCTATGTTTCACAGAATAAGGTCAATAATGTTATCGATATTCGTTTGAAATTTTTTTCGTATATATCTGGGAGCAGTAGAGATACTATGCTATTTACTAGCTCTAGTTTTTATCGGTTTTTTCATAAAACGAAGACTAACTTTAGTGTCAGGTTTAAACTATTATTCAATCAAAATAAGTTTATTATTGTACAAAAATAATGAATATTATTTATTAATTTAGGAAAAACTTTATTTAATATATATATATATATATATGTATAATAATATCGTCATAAAATTAGTTTAGATTTAATTCGAGATCAAAAGAATAAAAACCTCTTATAATAAAAGCATTAAAAAAAAATCAATTCGTCTCAATTTGATGGTTTTTTTTTCTGTCATTGTAAGTTTTGTATATTTATCTGTCAAGTACATTATTGAAGAATGTGAAACACGTATTTTTATTGTAAACCGTCAATTACGACCATACATCGTGTTGAAATGTCGTAAAACTCTTTCTCAACTTTAATAATTATCTATTCCATGTTAAATTGATTTTTTTTATGGGATAGAGGCAGACGAGCAGACGGTTCACCTGATGGTAAGTGATTACCATCGCCCATGGACACCAGCAACACCAGAGGGACTACAAGCGACGACAAACTGTTCCAGAGTTTGACTGTGCGAGGCAGGAAACTTCTAGAAAAATGCACAGCTAAGGACTTCCAACCATCCAAATGATGGGCGTGGATTTCTTGTCGCGTGGAACGATGGCGGAAGGTAGCGGCAGGTATGAGTCCGAACAATTCCTCGGAGCATTCCCTGTAATAGATGCGATAGAAGATGCAAAATGAAGCAACATCTCTACGCAGGGCCAGTGGATCAAGCCGACTTGAAGTGTCCCGGCAATCGACGATTCGAGTCGCTCTCCGCTGAATGCGGTCTAGAGGAAGAAGCTGGTATTGGGGTGCCCCTGCCCAAAGATGAGAACAGTACTCCATATGGGGCCGAACTTGGGCCTTATAAAGCTGCAGGCGATGTGCTGGAGTAAAATACTGCCTCGATCTTTTGAGCACACCAAGCTTCTTAGATGCTAATTTAGCCTTACCCTCTAGGTGACCACGGAATTGAACTTCGCTCGATATGTCGATACCAAGAATCTCAAAATTGGCTGAGGCACTTAGGAGAATGTTTTGAAAGCGAGGTGATACGACAAATGGGGTTTTTTTTGGTGGTGAACGCGCAAACCTGTGTCTTAGTAGGGTTGAAATGGACCAAATTAAGTCGATCCCAGTTAGAGACTTCCTCTAACGAAGAATCAATAACAGACACAAGTTGATTCCGGCTCTCAATGACGCTTACCTGAGAAATACTTGCACGATCATTATAGAAGGAGTCCATCGTGCTGTCATCCGCATAACAATGAATACCGCTAATTTGAAGCATGTCATTAATATACAGAAGAAAAAGTGTAGGCGATAGCACACATCCTTGGGGAACACCAGCATTAATAGACAGTAGGTCTGGGCATTCACCGTCAATTAAAACCTTAATGCTTCAGTCTGCCAAAAAACTAGTGAACCATGCACATAATTTCTTGGGAAGCCCATACGAGGGAAGTTTTGATAGAAGAGCTTTGTGCCACACTCGATCGAAGGCTTTCGCTATGTCCAAACGTACTGCTAGGGCCTCCCCCTTTGTTTCAATTGCCGTAGCCCAGTTATGTGTCAAGTAAACTGGAAGATCGCCAGCAGAACGACCACTACGAAATCCGTATTGTTGGTCACTAAGCAACTGGCGATCCTCTAGGTACCGAAGGCACTAATAGGGGCAACCGAGGATGGAATGAAAGTTTCCATACCCTGAAGCACCACATCAGCAACAGACTCGGCGGCGTTGTTGGGATCATCCGGCGCAAAGCAGATACGTTTCCAAGGGTAGGACGCAAAAAAGGACTGCAATCCATCCCAGTTGTTGCAAGCACGTGAGTGAGTATATATAAAATATATACAAAAAATACGTATCTAATTTTTTTCTATTATCTCTCTCTCTCTGATTTTATTTTTTAACCAGAAATTATCTTATGATTCATGGGTAAAAAAAAATTGAGAGAGATATTAATATGAGTTCTTACGCAAAATAGAATAATTTTGACATCGAGTTGCGGTGACACCCGTTGAAAGAAGAACTTAAGTTCTCTTTTTATAATAAAGCTGTAATAAAATGTTTTAATAAAACTACGTATAAAGCGAAATTGGAGTTAAAATTATTTTAATAACCGACTTGTAAAAAAATGATTTCAAAAATAAGTTTAAAACTATGGACAATTCCAAATTCCAGGAATTTGTTGGTGCAGTGATTAGCGCGTTAGGTCTGTGATGCGTGTGTTAAGCAACTTTCGTAAGAGTCAATAACAGGATGGCTGGCCAAACAATTACTATCTCAATTTCCTTATTTATTTATTTTATACTTTATTGTACACTTAAGTTTAACAAACATTTTGAGATCTTTTATACAAAAGACGAGCTTTGCTCAATCATGAGTTTTCCTCCTATAAGGGTAAAGTCTAGTCTTAAAGCAAAAAGGAGAAAAAATAAAGATGAAAAACAAAACAATATCAAAAGAATCACGCGTGTGATAAAAAAATATGATTAAATAAAAAGACTTAATATAAACACACAACTAAGTACTCATAGACACACTTGGGGGGAAAATAGTCCTCTACACTTTTTTTTTTATATGCCAACAGAAGACTAGCCTGCAGCGGATTGGGCAGTGAATTCCATAAGTGGAATGCAAACCATGAAAGAAGCGCTATAGGAGATTGAATAAGAGAGTTGTATTTCGTCTATCAATCCGAACTGGGCACGTGTGTTGGTTGATATTATAATCTTCTTATTTGGTTCCATCCTCACGACAGGCTTGCTATATTCTGTGATACTACAACCGACGTTTAGTTGGTAATCCAATAGATACTTTTTTAATTAAAATTCAGGCTTACTTAATTCTAAATAGAGTTTTCAAATTTAATAAAATGTTTTCGTTTATTTTTAATTGGAACTGCCGAAAAAGTTTATTGGAAAGTTGATTAAATTGAGAGGATTAACTAAGTTTCATCCTTTTAGCAATTTTGTTGTTACTAACCTCTTTAATAAAGTAACGTTATTCCTATATTATTGAGCCTACCGAAAAAATAAAGTATGTCTTGTGGTTTACTTATGTAGACATTATAGATAGACCAGGGAATCGAGGTTTGCTCTTGGTACTAGAACCGTTGGGCATGATTGTGCCTAAAGCCTGATTTACGATAGTAATGCCGATAAAATATGAATAGGTTTTATGAAAGTAATTTCGGCATATGTGAAAGTACTTTCGTAATATGTGAAAGTATTTCGTAAAAAAGATGCTCGAAACGAGCATGCTCTCTCACTGTACCCAAATGCTTATTATGAGCATGCTAACAAACTTGTGTTCCATAGAGACTCATATCTTCTATAATAAGTTACAAAAAACCATTGATAATAAGCATGCTCGTAAGCAAAGCTTCCACCCTTCCACCGTAGCATGCTTTCGTGCTACTAATGATCACATCTGTCAGTATTTTTACTATGCGCAGACTCTGTCGATATTAGTTTTGCCAAGTAAATCGAGGTGAAATTAGGTGCATGGAACAACTTTTATCAAAAATATACGCATCGTATGAAACGTAAAAGTAATGCATTTTGAAAGTGGAAGTTACACGTGCCAGTGCTAGCGAAATTAATTCATTGATATTAGTTTCATGCATCTTCTTTCGTGATGTAAATCCACTTTTAATGTTACTTAAACCAAGTACATGACCGAGTGGCTACGTACTGTTCGGATAAAATAAAGTTATTTAAGGCGACCTCGTGTGTATATCCCGTTGATCCTAATACCGAGGCGTCTAAGGAGGATTTATTACAGTACACATTTCTTTTGAACCGCATCGCAATAAATGGTCTAATGTAATGTGTGCGTAAATTCTTGTCCACCAAACCCAACCAGCCGACTAACTTATTGGTTGCTCTCATACACTTTACGGGTTTTTTAACTGCTTCTATAATAGCGTTCTTATTTAGAGTTTTATTTTTTGACATGTCGTTTTTACAAGGATGATCTTATTTAGTTTGTTAAAAAATCTTTTCAATTAAATTCAAGGGATTTAAAGTTTAAGGCATTCAGCATTTCTTCATTTGGTATTGTAACAACGAATTTGAAATTTGGGGTTATTGTTATAATAATAAAGTATTAACCTAACTTTGTCATCATTATCATTCATAGGCACCTACTGCTTTGATCTCCACAATTGGCCCTAAGTTGCCCTCATTCTGCAGCTTTCCATTGGTTTTAAGCCCTACTAAGTTCTAGAATAGTGGTCGATGTTCTAGAACTTCTTACTCAAATGGCCAATGTTTCTACTCGCTTTGTGTCTCACCTACTGCCATTTCAGCTGCAGTTAACCAAATTCAATCCGCATCCTACATACACGCGTCAGAAGGAATCGACGAAGGTTACGTAGTTATATATCATAAGTCTTTTTCACACCGACAAGCCATGTCTTTACACGGTAAAAAGCAAAGACATAGAAAGAACAATGTGCTGATAGAATGTGATTCCGTGCGGACACGTAGGATGAGTACGGAAAAACGACGAGCCGAATAAGAAGCTAACTTTTAGAAATCATGTGAAAGACCTGTAAGGTCCATCGATTCCATTGCGTAGTAAGAGCTCTTACCTTATTCATTGTTGTGCTAAGGGGTCGCCATTCTGCTCCATTTACAAATATATTTTATACATTATTATATTTGATCAATTTGGATTGACAATGCTATACTAAAAAATATGATTAATGAAAAATGCTTAAAAATCCACTTTGTCCCTGGCACTTCCTACCACTCTATCAGAAGACTTTTAGCTGCAAGGAAGCAAACGAGCGAGCTTACCAGCTCTAATGGGAGCAATGAGATTCACAAAAACCTTGTCATTACCAGATAAATACATTATAAATAGATAGAAAAAAAACTATGGTCTTATAGTGATAACATGATAATTTAATAATAATGGCAACAAGATAACTTTTGAGATATAATGAGATTAGAATAAATCACCTATCCAGTTGCTGGACAATGTTAAGTCCAAGCATTCTTATCTGTTATATAATGGGAGTCCTTGTAATAAGCTTTTTCAAAAAGTATTTTTAATGGTAGATTTAAAATGCATGATATTTAATTGTTGTGTTTTGCTTAGGACCTTATTGTAGAAGCGCACACAAAGATCCCTGAATGAGTTATTAACTTTTTGCAGTCTAGTGACGGGCACCGTTTATACAATTTATTTCTTGTATTCAAATTATGTACATCACTTTTTATAGAAAACATATGATACTTTCACATGTACTACACGTAATATTTTTACGAACGTACATTAAGTTCTCGTATATGTATTGAGAACCAACAGTCATTATGTCTATTTCCTTAAATTTTTCTCTTAAACTTTTTAGGGTTGTTACTCCAGTTGTATTAATTTTCCTCCACCATTTTACTGTCCATCTGTTTGTCTATCTATCTTTTTGTCTGTTGTTGTTGTAGTGACTTCTAAACGTAGATTTTTGTAAAGAATACGTGTTTATCTTACTCAAATCTCTCGAGTTTTTCATGCGTGGAAGGAGACTATATCATTTTTTACAATATTTTCTTATAAGAAAATCATTTTATTGTGGTTAGTTCATAGTATTTTTATTAGTAATAAATGAAAGTTATTAGAATACTGCAGTTTCACTACATACTAAACAAACATTATTGTTTAGAAAAGCGACAATAGCGCTAAACTTCGCGGCGGACATCTCATTAAAACTTTTTCAAGGGAATTAAATAACGCGCCGGGACAAATCCGTACAGTACGTGTCGATTTCGCCGCTCGCAAACAGTGTAAGTTTGGAAACTTATAAAGTGGTCTTGTGGAGGTCACTTTTATATAAGTTAGATTTACGCTTATGACGTCATCGAGTGGGCTCGTTTGGGACAATAACTTTCTAGCCATATGGGTATAATAACTATACAAACTCGAAAGAGCTACGTTTAGTGCTTTTGGCCTGCGATTGCGGAGAATAAACCACTGGATAAAAATAGATAAACTGGATAAACTGGATAAAAACTGGATTATGACGAGTGACTAAAAATTTTCAAGAACAGTGTGTGGTACACCATTTTTAAACGTTACGAGCTTTAATCCTGCACGCCTTGCGCTATGTCTAATATGCAATTAAGGTTAACAACTAATCATTAAAAAATACCTTTTATCCATAGCATTATTTTATCCAAGTTTTCATCAATCTATGTTTTTTATGGCAATAAGAAAAAGTTAATTAGTGTGTTTAACGTGAAAACATATCATTGATTAGTCGTATCCATCGAAGAGAAAGTAAGTGAAATATAAGCGTTCAAGCTTAACAGACAGAATTACTTACGCTTATGATTTTAATAAGAATTAGTCGCAACCGTAAAAAGAACTAGAAAATGAAGCTGTGAACATTTTGACATTTATCGTGTTACGTGTTTGAGTTTGAATCGAGAACGAACAATTCAATGACGTAAAGTATCAGAATACGAATGATTTGAATTTATATGAAAATTGATATCACGGATCAATTTTCATAATCTAACTCGGCACGATATTACCTATTTGAATAGATTCTTTTCCATCTATATTGAACGCCTGTACTATTAGTAAGCTGATCTTGATGATTATGGCATTTATTAGGACCTTCTTCTACAAATTTCTAAACTTCTTACAGTCGATATATAATTCTGCAACTTTTGTCCATTCCTAATCTATTATTGGTAAATCTCATCGAGATGGTAACCAGCTCATTGCTTGATGTTTGATTGCTATTGTATAATCGTTTTTAATTTTCATCCTTCATAAGATTTCTTTTACAAAAGTTCTGAACGACGACCTCTATCCATTCTGGCGTCAACACGATTCGTCTTCAAAGTTTCCAAAGAACAATATCGCGAGACAGATTGTTGGAAACATTACAAGATTATTATATTTCGGGACTTATCGTGTCATAAGACGAGGACACTTTCCAAATAATTTGTTGGTGGAGAAACTTGTGTTTTTCGGTATTAGTAAAATTTAATGCACGAAAAGCAAGAGATTTTTTATTTACAACCAGTTGTCACGACAGGCTTCGTTCTGTCAAAAGTAATTAGACCTATATCTAACGCGCCTTTTTTGTTTTAACTGATATCGAATATTTGATAGCTTGGCATAGGTGTTTTGTCTATCCCAGAGTTAATATTTACATTTTACTCGCATACTTTCACATTTCTCCTGGACAGGTGTTTAAGTATTACGCGGTTTGTGTTAATATCTTTCTCGCAATTGTTTCACAGTTGCTATGCTTATATAGTTCTGTTGTGTCTAATTAAAAATATGAAGAAAAAAAACAATAAAATGTAATTAATTGCAGATAAAGTGCACGCAATAGAACTCTGATTTGCAATCAAGAGTTCTCACCGACCTGGACTCTTACCACTTTCAGCTAATAAAATAAGTAATAAGATTAGTTGACTCATCAGTATGTGGAAACTTCCCATGTACTACACAGTTCTCTTCGTTCGTTACACGAAGTTAGAGTTCACTCCAAAATAAATTTTCTCTTAAAAAACTACGTTGAGCTAGGCTTATGAAGCTTATATTTCGAGGCTATTGACAGTCTTACAAATGTCGATGATATTTGTAAGACTCCCTAGCGTCATCTTAATTTATTATTATGAAAAATTTAAAGAATAGCTCGGTGGCGTAGTGGCTAAGCGTCGGGGTTGTTGCTAAGCAAGGTTCGGTCATGGGATGGGTAAGTAAAAAATATTATCTCGAGCTACTCCGTGCTTGGAAAGCACATTAAGTCATTGGTCGTGGTTGAATTAGCAGTAATAATATTCCTCCAGTCTATAATGGGCCAGCCATTGTAGACTGGAGGAATATTAGTGATGACGTGATGGTTACTACCCATCCTCGTGAACCATCCATAAGGAAAGCCTGAGTCCTTGCAGTAAGGGCGTAGAAGGGCTGATAATGCCGATGAGGAAATTGAATCAAGCATATTTTACTATGCATATTTAAGTGGACATCATATTTTATATAGCTTATTCATGATTTAACTTACAATATCATCTCTTATTCGAGTTAAGTCATATCAATAATATTATTATAATTCTCTTTTTTTTTTATCCGATATGGGCTCACTCTTGACCTCAGGAGTAATAATATTAAGCGTAAGGCCTAAGATGGGACGAGTTTGCCCAGAAGATACCTATTCACTCGTGCTTTAAATATTCCCGGGTTATGGATACTATTAGGTAGGCTATTTCACTCCTTGGCTGTGCGCATAATAAATGATGATCCAAAGCGCTTTGTTCAGATACGTGGAATGTGAACCAGGTGGGCGTTTTGCTGTACGCCTGAATTCCCGGTGGTAAAAAGGTGCTGGCGGAATGAGCCGATGCAGCTCAGAAGCACACTCTCCGAAGTGCAATCTGTAGAATACCGACAGTGAAGCAACTTTTCGGCGATAAGACAGACTGTGGAGCTTGGAGTTATCAAGTTCACAATGTTATCTTTATCGGTATTTTGCTGAGCCATCCCAAAGGTGTGAGCAATACTCCATACACGGACGGATTTGCACTTTATACAAAGTAAGAAGCTGTTTCGGTGTAAAGTATCATTTAATTCTATTTAGGATGCCCAATTTTTTGGCTGCAGTTTGAGCTTTCGTTTCGATGCTATCACCGAAGTTGAGGTCTGAAGACAACCCCATGCAAGAAGATCAAGATCACCAGAGATTTCCACAGTTGTACTACAGATAGAAAGAGCCAAGGTGAAAGGGCTCTTTTTGCCGGAGAATAAACACGCCTGTGTTTTGGTGGCGTTAAAACTGACCAAATTATTGACTCCCCGTTGGGAAACAAAATTTAAGGCCGAGTTAGTCCGCTCGACCATGGCCTTTCTCTGGATACGAGTGTCCTTACTGCTGGCTTTTGCATTAGATATGTATCTTTCTGCAATCGTGCTGTCGTCTGCGTACCCAACAATACCGGGCATAAGCAGGTCGTTAATATGCAGCAGGGAAAGGGTTGCTGAAAGAACAGACTCTTGAGGAACACCAGCGTTGATTTCCTTGAGGTCCGAAGAACATCCATCTACGACCACACTAATCGACCGCTCGCTCATGAAGTCAGATATCCAGTCGCAAAAGTCAGCGGTAATACCATATGCTGGAAGTTTGCTCAGCAGACCGGTGTGCCAGTGAGCGGTCGATACTGCAACCGCTTCGCCGTGTTTCGCCTCAGAGGTGCGTGACGTACACAAGAAGATCTCTAGTAGATCGGCTCTGGCCAAAACCATATTGCTGATTACTGAGTAGGTCATGTTTTTCAAGGTACGAAAGCAGCGTAATGTTAAGAATTATTTCCATAACTTTGCAAATTATGAAGGTGATAGATATTGGGCGGTAGTTGGAGGGGTCGGCACGGTCCCCTTTTTTGGGTACAGGTTGCACATTGGCTAACTTCCACATTTTGGGAACTTTTTTCAGTTCGAGATAGAGAGAGGGAACATTCGTGTTAAAATAGGAGACAGTTCAGGCGCACAAACCTTAAGGACTTTTGCTGGCATTATTCACATTCAAATTCTGCAAAGCTCTTCTAACCTCCTTACAGTGTATGGTGACATGTGGCATAAACGTGCCACAGTGAGGAAGAGAAGGTGGACTTGTACTGCCTGCATTCAAATGAGAATTGCTCGCGACGAAGGAAGCAAATAAATTCGGTTTCTCAGCCGCGGAGTGAGCCAGCGATCCGTCAGGTCTCAGCTTAGGAGGTAAACTGGGACGGTAGATTTTGGATTCAACCGATTTAGACAGGGACCAAAATTGTTAACTACCAGCAGGGTAAGATGATAGCTTGGACCCAATGCGACTTACGTTGTCGAAATGTGCCTTACGGGACATTCTCTTACATGCCTTGGCTACGAAGTTGAAGGCCTTCTTCCTCGCACGAACCCTCTGAGCTCCGAGTTTACGGTCGCAAGCTTGAACCTATTCATGGTAAGCATTCTCTTTTTGCATTTCAGCACTAGCACAATCCGCATTAAACCAAGGTCGGGTTCTGGATCAAGCGAGATATCGGAGAACGAAATAAAATATTTCGTTCCCTGCCGAATCACGTCTACAACTGCATTACAGGAGCTAGAGGGGTCATCCGATGAAAAACAGACGTGTCGCTAAGGATAAAACGCAAAAAAATGACAGATTTCATCCCATTCTGCTGACTTGTATCGCCAAACTCGCCTCGTGCCCCTAGGACTGAAATCTGGAGGCGAGGAGATCGACACAGATTTGACCACACAGTGATCTGATGAACCCAGTGGAGCTGAGACCGAAACAGAGTGCCTGTGGGGGTTTGTTGTCAGCAGAAGGTCTAGGCAGTTGGAGGTATGGCCATCGATGTCCGGTACTCGCGTTGCTTCATTTAATAGCTGAGGGAGATCTAACGACAATGCAAACTTGCGTGTTTCACGTCCAGCATGGTCTGTTTTTTCAAATGGGTATAACCACTCGCGGTGGTGGGCGTTAAAATCCCCAAGAAACAGAAGCTCAGATGCGTTGTACCGAATAGCATGATACTGAATAGCCGCATCTGCTGTCTCAGTAAGATATTTAATGAGCCTAGTTTTCTCCTGGTCACCGCTGTGCGATCGATATAAACCGATGTAGAGCTGTTTCTCTACACCAGTATCAACCAACAGCCAAAGGGCGGATATACCAGGCTTTTTAAAGCCACGGAGGCGCTTATAGCAGACATCATCGCTCACGTACACACAGACCGCAGCCCCCTTTCGGAATTTATGTTAGGAAGAAAAGGTTTGTATTTTCGGTTTCAAGGTGGTGTTGGACCGAATCGAGATTTGAGTGCAGCCCTCGGATGTTAAAGAGATGCACTTTTACTGGGAGGAAGTGCAGATGTTGTTTGAACCTTTTTCCCTTTAGACTTTTCATGTATTTGAGTGTGATTGGAGTGATGGTTTAACAGCCGAGGTGAAGTCCATTGAACAACTGGAGCACCACAGTACAGACAACATATGGGAAAATCAACACGGAGACTGCGGGGACGCCCGAACCCACCCGAAGATGTCCACCGGGTCCTGGCACGGAAATCGCCAGCTGGCACGGTGGCGCATTACGGGATTTTTCGTAAGTTGGCGGAGCAGCCTCTTGCACGTGACTAGCGCACTTCTTGGGCCTCCTATTAACTGCGGTCGGTCAACGGCAAGACCGTGCTTCGGATCCCGCTAGTCTCTAAACCGAACTGACCAAGTACGACTCCACCATAGGCTCAGTACCGTTCTTGATCAATGCTTCTGACCGCTTGGCATTAGCCATTGGCACTGGTTCTCCTGTATTCCGACAGAACGCATCAGGATGCTTGGCGTTGGTTTCCAACATGAGGGTGGTAGCAGACCAGACGGCTTCATAGGAAGCCTACCACCGCATTGAGAGATCTCTCTGCCGACCACATAGAGTGTTGTTTCCCAGGGTGGACCACTAGGAAGTGGATCACCACCTACCTACGAATGGGATGGGGGGCAAATATTTATAACTTCAGGCCGTAAATCTCGTTTGGAGGTGTAAAGCTCGTTTGCCTTGACGACATTACTATACATAAGATGGAAAAGATGGACATCGTCGTTGTATAACTGATATATTTATCAAACATGTTATAGAATCTTTGAAAGTGGTAAACTGGATTATAATAGATTTAAGATGAATATCTACTTTATGCGCACATAACGGATTTTCGTGAATAAAAATACATAAGTTATTTCAAGTAATAACTTGCATCTTGGGTATTATCATATCCGTATGAGCGTTGATCCAACTTAATCCAAATTTAAAAAATACATATTTTCTCTTTGATTTTCCTTTATTAAGAACAAATAGAACCTCATATTTCGTCCCGAGTTTTACGAAAAGCTTTACTCAAACTTAATGATTGCAGATAAAACAATTCACTATCGAGTCCTATTTGTGCAAAATCTTAGAACAGAAATCTTCTCGTTAGTATAAAGCGGACGTTTTTAACTGTCCCCATTCGAATTTCGAGAGCGACTTTAGTTTGAATCTAAAACAAGTGGAACGAGAAATGAGGATAAGCACACTACAGTACCGTACGAAGACAATGGCCGTGCAGCAGTTTAGCGAACGTAAAAAAGCTAAGAAGTACAGGTGAAGCGACCGAAGCGATAGACGAAAGTCCTTTATAAAGAGTTAGTGTGTGCTTTATTTTGTAAAAATGATATACAAAATTGACTCGCTGATAAATATAATAAATTCTCATATCCCCAAGATATACGATCTGTAGGGAAAACAAAATGAACGTTGGTTTTTGGATAAATGACAATTATTAAGCTTTTTTTAATAATAAACTGAATTGTTATTGTATTTTATTTTAGGTTTCGTATCTGTATGTAAAAATAAATAAAAAAAATCTTGGACCGGCTTACAAAATCTTTTACCAATATAAAGCCACAATATCAGCAGCATATAAATCTATACATACTAATATTATAAAGAGGAATGATTTGAAACTATTTCGACAGATTTTAATAATTGTTTCACCCACGGGAAGCTATATCATATGTCATGGCACAAAGTTCATGGGTTCATTTAGTAATACAGATAAAATCAAATTATCATCATCATCATTATATCAACCGAGAGACGCCCACTGCTGGGCATAGGCTTCCCCCAATGATCTCAAACGATATAATATATATAGAATGATTACATTTCAGTATTATTATATTTCTCATACAACGTATAATTTTATCCGTTACCTAATGTAAACAGTGAATACGTTGTCGTATGTTGTACGGTAGATATAATACCGTCTTATATATAGTAAATAATATTCTGTAGTTTTTGGTCATCCATCTTATAAGTATCCTATGCGAAAGTTGCCTGATTAGCTAACAGTGCTAGACTAACAGAGCCATGGAGTATCTCACAAAAAAGTACAAAATAGGCAAGCAACACTACCGTTATCAAAATAAATAGATCTCGTTGCTGATGTAATTAGGTTTGGTGGATAAATTGGCGCCTCGGGTGTTATATTCTCCACTAACGAACGTATAGTATAGCTAATGCTGCTTGGGAGACACGTGGACCAAACATTAATTTGTGGACATACATAGTGGTGGGTTGAACGAGGATAATATAGAAACATCTAAAGTCAAAGATTGTTTGGTTCAAGTAAATTAATATAATGAAAAACATGTTAGTACTCCTAATGAAAAATGCTTATAATACACCAGTCCCAGGTACTCTGAGATGAATAAGCTTTGAAAATACTTTTCAGTATAGCATTGTGAATGAAAAATTGATATTAGTGTAAAAAAGTATCTCCAACAGAATTTAAATCTGCTTGTCTTTCTTAATCACACTGAGTCAGTGTCTGAAATAAAGAAAATACTCTTGAAAAATAATTAATTATTTTTTTACTCCTAAACATATTAGGTACCTAATATGAAAGTCTATATATTTGACTATATTTTTTATATATTTCAATGTGTGCCTATATATTTTAATGTATAAACGTATATAACCACATATAATAAATATCATGTATAGTTAAGGTTACCTTGTGGGCCTTGATATCAGCAAGAAGCTAATCAATTATTAACATTTGGATATGAAACCCTACTTATGCTAATATGTTGTAAATTGAGACTCAAAGTCGACTTCCAATAACAACCAAGAGCTTCAATGAAATACCTATGAAACATAGATTTTATTTGGTCGAATCTTTATGCTGTGATAGCGCTGTGCTTAACGTTGAGTTCAAGGTTAAATTTATAACATAATATCACTGCTGTATTCTACAAATCGACGACGAAATATCGACAGTCGATATATGAATCCCGTGACCGACTCTTGTGAAAGTTGCTTAACGACAATCCACTACGCCAGCGAGCTACTAACAAAAAATTATTATCTCGAGCTACTCCGTGCTTCGGAAGGCACGTTAAGCCGTTGGTCCCGGCTGCATTTGTAGTCGTTAATACCCGCCAATCTGTATTGGGCCAGCGTGGAGGGTCATGGCCCATCCTCCTTAACCATCCATAAGGAAGGCCTGAGCCCCTGCAGTGGGGACGAAATAAAGAGCTGATGGTGAAGATATATGAATAATTGATATCGATATTACGTCGACGGTCCTGTTGTTACTTATGTACGTATACGTTTTTTTTTTAAACTTTTTATTAAATGTAGAACCGATTTCAAACTTTAAAAATGTAACAAATAATACTTATTTTAAAGCGATTTATTCAAGAAAATGCTATTGAAGTAGGGCATTGGTTTTCTGTAGGTTATTAATTTAATCATAAAACATATTAAATATTTACTCAAATAAAAACATTTTGTTTATTTATTCCAGATATTTTTTTCCACTTGTCTATATTCATATTTTAAGTTACAGCGACTTCGCCTGTGTAAATTATAGCCTATGTCCGCCGCGTATTATGTAGTTTTCCGTTGATAAAAGTAAGGCTTATAAATCGGTCCAAACTTTCATAAATATACATCAAAGAGTAGAGTATATCGCTCACTGAATAGTACAGTGGCACAACTCAAAAACTATTTTTTCGAGAAATCCCCACAACATTGTGGTGGCATCCCATAGATAATTAAAAGAAACAATTAAAAACTTTAATAATACAATACAAACGATTTAACTGTTATGCTAAAAAAATTGATTTTCATAATTATAAATATATTAAATTTTCAGAACTTCGGAGAGCGTTTCTCGAAACATGGTTTTTGAGTTGTGCCACTGTATTATTCAGTGAGCGATATATACTCTTTGAAAAAAGAAAGTCTTCCTTTCAGATTTTGAATGAATTCAAAATACCCAATCTTTTATTTTTTAGCTGAAATGGGTCACGTCATACACATATCATTTTAATGTTTAAGGTGATATCTGTTGGAAAGCATATTTTGTTTTCTTATAAAAGGAAAACCACTTATTCGATTAAAATTTTAATGGGACTACCTTAATCAATTAAGTTATCTTATAAAAAAAGTATTTTGAAAATCAGACAACAATTGACGACAATATCAGTGAACATAGAGAAAAAAAAACTAACCTCCTCCTTTCAATTTTGAAGTCGGTTAATAAAACGAAGATTAACTTTGGTACGAAGTTTAAACCTGATCTGATCAAAAATAGGTCAATACGCTTCAACTTGTAGTTTTTTCTTCTTATTGTCAATTGGCTTAGTTCACGATTTATAACAAACGAGTGTTTGTCGTGTTTTTGTCGAAGAGTAGAATGAAGTTGACGATTAGAAAATTGGTTCAATACTACAAATACCAGGTTTAGTGATATAGATAGAACAAATACTATGTTTATTCCAAATACTGTTGCTCAGAAAGTTCATTTAAACTACCTGTTAGTATGTGGCGGTTTATTTTTATTTTTAATAAAGGGTAGTTTTTCACTTGCAAGCACCTTTAAAACTATGCATCTCCAATCCTTGTCACACATGCGTATAATAACTATAGCCGTCTTACCTCAATGACGTGCTACACTTTTTTTCCTGTAGTGACCTCCGCGCCGGACGTTGAGTTTCTTCAATATTTTTTAATTTTTTTGCGATCGCTTAATAATTCTAACCTCTATCTACAAAGTATGCTTGAGCCCCTGCTGATAAAGGACAAGGAAGCCGAGGAACCAAGGTACGTACGCACGTTCCTATCACTTTCCCTATTCTTCGGCCTTTACTTATTATCCAAATTATAAGGTGTTTGCAAGGCACATTTTAAAAATAATATTCTTATATTAATATTACATATTAAATTTTCTCTTTTCTAATAATCCTAAAACATGCAGTCCATTTTTTATAACCCACTCCTAGGGTTCCATTCATTTCAATAAGTTTCTGGAATAGATTTCTATTTATTCCATTATCGGTAGGCGCCAGCACTACCCAATCGACATTGAAGAAAGCCGCTCATTAATTCTAGGTTCAAAATCAAGTTAGTAAAATACTGTTGCTCTAGTTTTGATCATGTCTATGAAACAAACCATTCATTTATCTAATTCAGTTTCAATTTCGATGCGCTGCAATGAAAAGTTCAATATGTAGATATATTGTTCGGATCACTAATTAAAGAGCTAAATCACTTGTGTCATGGTAATTCGAAAGAACAGGAAGCAAAACACCCAGACCTATAATATAGTTAAGTTTATTTTCTACATTCCCCAATCAGGAATTGCAGACATCAGGGACAGCGACACTTTGAAACAGGTGCGCGAGCATTCGACCACGCAGTTCATTAAACTGTATAAATATAATGAAACTTGATATTCCGATGAGCATTTCCATTACACATAATTTTTATTCGAATTTTAATACAACATTAAAATAATATTCCATCGCAAAGTAATTTAATTTAAGAGTCAAAAGTGAACTGTCAGGTTTGAGCGCAGTTCATTTTTCCGCGGGCCGCGACCTCGCCTCGTGAGTTAAGATAATTTGCATCAGAATCGGTCTGTTGTTCAAAATGCCATATAAATCATTTAACAGCCGCGCGGATAAAGCGAGCCGAAATATATTCGTTTTATACTTAAGAGGTTCTTCAACAATAGCTTTTTAATTGAAACTCTTGTTGATGCAAGCCAAGTTCTTAAATTTGCTTACTCTTGTAAATAAGATGAGATTTTTTTTTATTTAGTTAGAGACACAAACAGTGCATTACGCATTCTATATCTATTCTCATTTATAAAGTATTAGTTCAGTACGTACACTAATAATATGTATTCACAGCTTTCGCCATTATACATTTTTGCTTAAAAGCTACATGCAAAAATAAAACAAGATACAACATCTACTCATTTTCATTAATAAAAAAAAAAATAGGTGAGATCAAAGAAAAACAAAATGATTTATGTGCAATTATGAATTTCACGTGTAATTTTAGTATCAATCTGGTGCTGAAATTTAAGTTTCCTTGACATAAAAGATAAAGGATATCTCAGTTAATAATGCATTAAAGAGACGTATTATCCTAGTACCAATTTTATTCTAATTTTTATATCTTTAAATTAATTACATTAAAAATAATACATAAGAAAAATATGTTGAATTCATAAAATAATAGTATACGTAAAAATTCCACATAAAGATGCCAAAAATTCTTTGGATTACCAATGATAATCAGAGTCATAGTACAAAGAAAAGTTTCAGAACACAGCTTTTAGTAACATTGCTTAGTTGTAGAAAGTTTGTCAGAAGTTTGGGCGATAACATAAAAACTTATCGTAGTCGGTGCTTTAGTACCTAAAAGCTTTACAATATAATGAGAAATGAAGAACGGTACCGTTCCTGAATGGTTAAGGGAGATATTAAATTTTGGCCATTAGAGAGTGATGGGCCCTGAGAACTTAATGCGGCAATAAATTTGATTTAATCAACAATTAATTGGAAAAAAATTGAATAATTTAAAATATATCTATCCAAGTTTAGATAGATTATTTAAATAAATATTCATTATTCAGATAATAGAAGTAGATATGGAAATACTAATGGAAATTCACTAGCAGATAAGACTAACCAGGATTTTAGAAATTCAACAGTAGTTTCCGGTAGCTCTGTTGAAAAGCACTCGATTGGTGTTAATATTGTTGGTTTGAATCCAGTTCGGTAGCTTGAACATGCTTTAATAATACGCCTAGATAGCATTGTCAATGTAAAATTCATGAAAAATAATAATCATCATCACCAGCCCTTTTACATCCCCACTGCAGGGGCTCAGGCCTTCCTTATGGATGGTTAAGGAGGATGGGCCATGATCCTCCACGTTGGTCCAATGCGGATTGGAGGGTACTAACGACTGCAAAATGCAGCCGGGACCAACGGCTTAACGTGCCTTCCGAAGCACGGAGTAGGTCGAGATAATAATTTTTTTTAGTAGCTCGGTGGCGTAGTAGTCATTAAGCAACTTTCGCAAGGGTCGGTCACATCGGGATACATTTTAACAATTTTTTTTTGGTTTTGACCAAAAAAAAATTAAAAAATAATAATATTGAAATTTAATTAAACAGTACATTAAGCTTAGTTATCATTTCAGTTCATATTTCAACAATACGCTGTTGTCATATGAAGTTCAAACGTAAGCACTAATATAACCTTATTAGAGTTACAACCTACAGCGGTGTATTATCAGCAAAAATAACTGGGGCTCTTCTTAACATAGTTTCTAACAAGTTTTCACCGTTGTCCAACCTATTTGGGTCTTTGGTTTTCTTGGAAATCAGGTAGTTATTTTTGGGAACGTTCAGTATTTGAACACCTCGATTCCTTGTCTGAGAGCGACATAAATTTTGTCTGTAAGTGCGATCCGGGTTTGAGGTCGAGGTAACGTTGGACTACACTTCAGAGATATGAAATTGAGGTGAAACGATAAAAATGTAAGAGCACAACGTTGAATATTAACTAAGTAATAAAATAACACTGACATTCTGACTTGAACTGAATTATGATTTCAGTACGTACCTATGTAATGTAATGATAAATATAATCTATACCTACTAATATTATACAGAAGTAAACTTTGTGTATTTGTTTGTAGCGGGTAATCTTCGGGAACACTCATTTGATCACGAAAATTCTTTCACCTGCGGGAAGTTACATTACACTCCCTCCACCCGTGTGTTAGTTCAAGATTTGCGAAGATGAAGTCACGGGGAGCTAGTATAATATATATTTTAGATAGAACGTACTTTTTTTAAAGCACGGATGTATATACATATAAATAGAGGGGTGATGACCACAATTATGAGAGTAAAATAAATAAAAACTCTTCACAAAATAAGCACTTCAATAATAATAATAATATAATATTTTATAATAATAATAATATTTATTTATTTAAACACAGCCAAAATACAAGAAAGTAAATTAAAAATTAATACTTCAAATTAAACATCTTAATTCAATGGCTAACAAATTTTATAAATAAATTAGCGGCTGTAGCCGAGCTAGTTTATTACTGTATTTCGGCTAACAGCGCCCTCCCAGCATTGTCTATATCATCACTATTAAAAGATTAGGGTAATTAAATTAATTGGAAATTTGATAAAACAATTAGATAATACATAAAAAAAAACAATATAAAAGAATAAATAAAATGAAATCAAATCAAATTAAATTAAATAACCTTAAAATAAATGACTTTGAGTAAAATGTTAATGAATGTGTGAGTGTAGGAGGGTGAGTTACAGTAGCTATAAGATTTGATTCATGAGTGTACAATTATAATTGAAAAAAATATGAAAAATAAATATTAATTTAAATATATCAAGTTGATGTAAAACGAATATATATAGTCAACATAGATAAAAAAAAAATATCCAAAATATAAATAGTTGTTATTTATATGAATACCTCATTAGACTTTTATGAATATCTAATAAACTTCTAAATTCAGTGTCACATTTGTACCTTTACCATAGCTTCAGTCTCCTCATAGTTGAGTTTTTGCAAATATTCACTTACAGTTTTTTTACACTGTACTTTATTTAGTGGATATATGTTCAATACACCATTCAGTCTATTATATATGTAGGGACCCAAAAAATACATATACTTAGTTACAAAAGATGTTTTGGCAATTACTGGATATTTCATGACATTTCGTCGTCTGTGCCTTTTTGAAAACTAAGCCGGATCAAATGCTGTTTGTTTGTGTTGCAGTAGTGCACATTTCAATATATATAACTGCCGAACAGTCAAAACCTCACAAAATCTATATAGTGATTCTGTCGGTAACAAAATCGACTTATATGTAGCAACTTTAAGAATTGCACGTTGGGCTATCTCTAGGCTTTTGATGGTTGTTTTTGGAGCCCCACCCCATGTTGATATGCAATATGTGATAAGAGATTGACATAGTGCATAATAAATTTGATTCATTAGTTTAGGTTCCGCAACATGCCTAAGATTTTTAAAAATATATATTAATTTTCTTACCCTTCCACAAACAATCCTTATGTGTTCCTTAAAATTCAATCTATCGTCCATAGTCACTCCAAGGTATTTCATTAAATAAACTCTCTCTATTTGCTGACAGTAACATCCACATTTTAGATGACAGAAATGAGATATCATGGTGTACTCCATTTCCATTTTTATTTCACCGCGCATATTAAATAACATATATTTAGTTTTGTCAACATTCAGTGTAAGTAGATTGTCACGCAACCATTCATTTACCGCATTAAAGCCTTCCTGTGCCAAAGCAAAGACCTGTTTCCACGATTTACCATTGAAGACTAGAGCGTTATCGTCTGCATAAGAGATTATTTGACCTCTAGGCAATTCAAGATTTGTAAGATCATTCATGTAGACGAGAAATAGAGTTGGTCCAAGGATACTACCTTGCGGAACGCCATAACATACAGGAAGGGAGTTACTAGAATATTCACCAATGCGTACACATTGATATCTGTTTGTAAGATAGCTCTCAAATAGTTGTGTACCACGAATACCAATTGCTTCAAGTTTCTTTTACAACTTCAATATAGAAATTGTATCGAACGCTTTAGCTAGGTCGATGAATATAGCAAGAGCTTTATCCTTTTTGTCTAAGGCATGACATCAAATGTCCATGAAGGTATTTACCGCTTCCTCTGTGGATTTTCCTTGTCGAAAGGCGAATTGATTAAAGGATAGCAAGTTGTTATGTTCCAGGTACTTCATGAGTCTAGAATTAATGATTTTTTCCAGAATTTTTGATATTGATGGCAATATAGATATGGGTCGGTAATTTCCTAGGCACCGCCTGTCTCCATTCTTAAAAATAGGACGAACTTCCGATTTTTTTAAGAATGATGGTAAAAATTCCTGTCCTTAGACACAAATTGAATATGTATGTCAAAGGAGGTGTCAAAAAGTCTTTGAATGATTTCAGTATTTTGTTACTAATTTTATCCCAACCTACAGAGCAATCGTTTTTCAATCCGATAATAATTCTCTCCATCTCAGCGTCACTGGTATCTTCTAATACAAAAGAACGGAGACATGAACGGTTACTTGTAGAGCATTTAATTGACATATCGTCAGGCTCGTTTCTTTTTAATAAATCTTCAGCCAGTGATTTGTCAACACTGATAAAATAATCATTTACTTTGTCCAAATATTTTTCCGGAGTATCACACAGAGTAAGTAGTTCTGTAGGATATTTTTCTGTTTTGTTTATATGTGCAATATCTTTTATAGATAGCTTTTATATATGAGATAGCTCTCCATAGCTTTTTGTTATCATTTTCTGCATCCCTTAATTTATTTTGTTCATACGTTCTTTTTATTTTTTTCAGCAATGTGTTATAAAAATTTCTATAACACTTGTATGTTGTTTTGAGTATCAGATTGTCCGGAGATAACTTCGATTTCCTAAGAATCAAGATAATTATATATAATAATAAAAAATTTGAAACAAAACCTATCTGTTGTAAGTTATTTATAATATCAATGAGAATATGACCAGTACAAAGAGTCGAGCTCAAGAGAGAGACCACAGATTATCATACACTAGTGTTATTGGCCTCATATCCAAGATATATAATTTCTATGAAATCTTTACGCTTTTTATTTTTTATATATATTTTATTTTTAGGCATGACATGCATACCCTAGTTTATGAAAAAAAAAGTTTATTAAACGGCACAACTACAGATATAAAATATCAAAATCTCTCGCACCTTTTTAGCTCGTCAGCTAAAACACGCCCGGAATGAATGGTAGGTAAAATATTTGGACAACGTCAAAATGTTTTCGATATTATAATATTAGTAGAATAAAGATTATTTTCTTTCATTTATTCATGTCTAAATATGGAATAAATGTAAATCATTACGATCATATATATGCTTTATAAGTATTAATATGATATTTTTAACGGTTACGTTTAATTTATCTTCTTTATACAATACGCAAGCATCTTAGAGTAGTAAAATAAGTGGTACCAAGGAAAAAAACAAAATTTCGTTTCTTAATTACTATGTTTTACAGTCGGAGTCCTTGGCATGAGACCAAAAGCGCTGTCCAAAGTAGTGCACGAAATAAATTTAAGTAAAGCTGCAAAAATAATAAACATCTACTTAAACAACAGTTAAATAAGTTAAGAAACAAGCTCTAATAACTAAAATAATAATAATAATAACTAAATTATAATATATCATTTACTTTGCGTACCGTTGCAAGATGATTTTTGGCAGGCGTTTAGTTAGACCAGATTTTCGCATATATTATTTAGGTGCCCACTGCAGGGGTCAGGCCTTCTTTATGAATGGTAAAGGACGATGGGCCACAACCCTCCACGATGTTCCAATGCGAAATGGAGACTATGACTAATAGGACTTACTTATAAATAAAAGTTTATGTTCTGTTAATTACCCTTAACAGACATTTTCCAATACGTGTTTTCTCGTCTCAGAATCTATGTGATGATAATTTTCTATCATCACATAGATTTCCATGAATACTATATTTCGAATATTAAAATGTGTGGTTTTCTGCACGTAAGATTAGTTTTTTTTAATGTTAAAATGTAGCCCGATTTTTATTATTTTATACTTAAAGCTTCCTTTTTTTTCCTTTTGCATCGTTTCGGCACTCATGCAGACTTGTGTATCTCTTTTAATTTTATGTTATTTTTCAATATTGAATCTTTTCGTTTTTATTCAACTTTTAAAAATGCTGGCATGTGGTGTTTGTGATATATGCAAATAAAAATTTCATTTATTCAACATCACGAAGAAAAATCTTTATGATTACTCGATTGCTTTGCTAGAGACAAATCTGTGGCCGAGACAAATGATACAGACAGACCCCGAGGATTTTAAGAAAGTTACACTGGTGAATGTTCCTAGGTATTTATTATACACTTCCAGCCCTTGTCTAAACATTGTGCTAAGCTAGCGTCGACAGACGACAGGTGCACGGACAGTAATGAGACCACGACCCTCTTCATCGCGGACACATATTACTGCGCCGCGTAACTCCCCAGACACAACGTACCATACATATAATAGGGGGCTTATTGCCTAATTTTAAAATATATCGCGATCCCTTTCAAATTGATATTTTAAAGATATTTACGATACAACTATTTGACATGTGATAAGAATAAGAATAAGAACCATTTATTGATCTCAAAATAAGAACAAATAACAAGAAAACAAAAACGTACATTAAAGGAACACATAATACATAAGATATACAGAGGACGAAAAATAACAAAAACTTTTTAGAGATCAATCAGGACTCTGCCTCAGCTGATGTTGGCATGACACACAGGAGTGCCACACCAACGCTGGTATTCTGGCAGAACCTGTGTGTACGCGGAACAAACGGCACATTAATTATACAATTAGTTAATATGGAAAAATATATACAGAAAAAATAACATATAAACAATTATTTTAATGACATAATATACAAACAAAGAGAAGGAAAAGTTTAAAATTAAAAGAAAAATACAAAACGTCATGATTATACAAAGACTAAAATAATATGAAAAGTTAAAAAAGCGATCGCCAATTCATTTTTATTTGTGTACTCTTACTCTTGCGGCTCGAAAATGCCACGTACGACAGTCGACAGCAGAATTTAATTGTTCAATTTAATGTTCATCAGAAATGTCTAAGGCAAGCGTAAGATTTAATTATCTTTAAAATTATTGAGAAATGTCAAACGAATTGCGCGGTTTGGACAAGTTTTAAATCATCGTTCGTTCCAAAAGGGATCGCAACTAAAACTCTGAATAAATTGGTAAATCGCAATATATTTGAAAGGATCGCGATAGTTTTTAAAATTAGACAATTGGCCTCACAGATAGTACAGGGATTCTGTCGCCGTCTGCTCCGTTAGTTATTTTTGATTTATCAGGCTCTTTATTTGGTCATACTTTTGGTTAGTTGAAGTTTGTAACTGTTATTCTTTCATTAGTCCTTATTTGCCTACTGGGTACTATTTTTACTTTCTCTATTCATTTTGCGATGTTTCTTATAAAATCAGGAATTTCAGAATTTAATTGGAACATTCATGGTAAAAATAATAACGTGTATTCTTAAGACGAATATAAAGTGTATTATATACTGTTAGGTTTTATTTATACAGCAATAGTTTTTTGTATGAAAACTCCTTAGATTCTTATCAGAATTTTAATTTAAAAACTTATATGGGAAAACGAAATCAGTTTTAAAGTCATTTACAGATTTACCTTTCCTAAAGTTTTATAACTTAGCATGAAAAGTAGTTTGTATATGCCGTTGTTAACACCCATCAATCCGCACTACGTTGTGGTAATGGTTCTTTCTCACTATTTGATTTGATTCCATCTATAGAGAAGACCTCTCTTAATAGTAAGGATATTAATAGGATGTTGATGATGGAAAAGTAGAAAAATGTAAAAATAATTAACAATCTGTTATAACAATTAAAAGAACCGTTGACATTACTATATTACCCATTAGTAGTTACCGTAATCTATTTCACTGTAACGTTTTCAATAATCTAATTTATAATTTCAATATAACTTCTATTAAGCCATTACCTTTGAATACAAACAATTAAGCTTATCGCACGACTAGCACTCACAATATATGATTTTCTTCAATAGGTACAAAGACAAAACCCAGAATGGTATTTCTGTACTTCTATTACGGATCGCCTAATTTTATAATTTAGAAAACACTTAAGAATAATACTTTATTGTTTTATGTATACTGTTCTGATTTCAATTAACATTGTAACGAAACCTTTGAATATGCAATTAACACGCTTTCAGAAAAGAAATTATTTGGTGAATTGAAATTTTGATACCCTGATTATTATATGCAAATTAATGTGTCGTGTGTCTTTTTGATGTTTGTACATGACAATATAAGTGAAATTTCCCTCCATAATGTGTTCGATATTTAAAGTATAGTTACGTATAAAATTATGGACAAGAACATAATAAATAATTTTATTGACAAAAAGCTGAAACTCGTTTGTTTGGTGACGAAAAGGATAAGGAAGAGATTTTTAAATTAGTTTTACATATTTAAGATCCATTTTTGCTAAAAATGTTTTGATTTTCTGCTTAAACTCCTTTCTCGTTTCTTTTTTAACTGTATAAAGACAAGTTGTTATATTAAAATTGAAATAAACTATTTTTGTATGGTTTTTATAACGGGATACGTAACAAATTTATTCGAAAATTGTAATAATCGTAAAGCCCACAGATTATCAATTTACTAAAACGTTTTTAACATCATTAAATATTTCAAGTCTCTTCTATATCGATAACAAGAAAACTTTTCTATTAGCGTTGATACGGGAGTTATTCAGGAAAGGTATATTGAGACGCTAACAGACTAGACTGACAGATCATTCTTGTCAAAAGCAATAAAACAGAGAGATATTACTATATCTTTCCCCAAAAGATTTCCACGAGTCACTGTCAGTCGTGCGATAGGCTTAAATGATAAAGTTCTTAAGCTGACTCAGATTATGCCAAAGTTAACGAAACTAAAAATGTTGGAACTTTTGCTTGGAACGATGCCAAAGTAAGTCGTCCAAAGCGAAAACTTTTACACTGAACTGAAAATACGTTTCCGAATTTTGTTGCCGACAAAGATTGCGGAGATCTTGTTACTTGGACACTTCCTGGTGATAATTTTGTAATGGTCCATCTCAAAGGAATGGGAGTGTTCTAATTAATTAATTATATCTGCATAGAAACAAGAATTTGGAAAAGTTTCCCGTTAAAGCACAATTTATAATGAAATCTTTATAGGAAAGGAAAAAATATTATGATGAGCACGATAAATTATTCGGTATTAAGAGTGCGCAAAGAGAAACGAGATAGAACTCGAGGCCAAACAGTGGGATGATTAAAGACGGATGGTGGAATATTGCGCTAAATCGAGCGTTAAAATTATTTTAATTAGTAGCTCTCAAACCATTACAATTTTTTTAACTCCTTTTTCAAATATTTCTTTCCCTATAGAAAAAAAACTTTATTGTATTTTATCAATTTTGCATTCACAATGCTATTCTGAAATAAAAAATATTCTTAATGAAAAGAGATTAAAAAAGTAGTAGTGAAAAAGTAACAAGTGCTTGAAAAAATTCGTCAGTCCTATTAGGTCCTGGGTAGGGTTGCCACCTTTTTTTTCCCCAATTAAAGTACATTAGTTATTATAGGTACAAAAACAAAGTAAATTGAATCAAAATAAAGTATTATTTATTTTTCTTTATTACTAAACTTAAAAATACATTTTCTTTTTATTTATCAAATCAGCATGAATCGATAAATTTTGTTCAACGAAAAAATACTTACGACTAAGCTTCAAAATCACAAACAAATCAAATCATACGACATAAAGTATTTTCGTGTACTTTATTTTTCTTATAGAGTATAGAGTACAATTGTCTGAAATAACGTACAATACTTTATTATAAAGTACGGGTGGTAACCCTAGTCCTGGGTGAGCGTTTAGAGCAGTCGATCGGATTGCGAAAGGTCATGGATTCGAGTCCCATCTCAGAGTGCCAGAGGGCTTTTCATTTAGAACTTTAAAATTATTTTACTCGTACGTTTGATCATACATTCATATGATACAGCTTTCTTATCTGTATCATCATCATCATCCTGTTAATATCCCCACTGCTAGGGCTCAGGGCTTCTCTTTGAATGGAATTGACCTAAATCGAATAGGGGTAAAGGGCCATCACGTACCCCGAGGGCCCAGTGTAGCTTGCTTGGCATTAACGATTGCAGATACAGCCGTTACCAACGACTTAACATGCATTCTAAAGTAGTGGAAGTAGTGGAGGAGCGTGAAATAGTAAAATTTTGGTCACCAATCCTATAAACGGCCCTTGTTTGCTTAACAATTGTATCGCAGATCGAGCGTATCAATCACTGTGCCAACGAGCTCGCATTCTTATATGCAATTACAGCTTATCCGAACGATGACCTCCATGGCTAAGTGGCTCGTTCGCCGGGTTTATGGTGTCACCAACTCACGAGCTCCAGGGTTCAATTCCAGGTCGGATCAATATAAAAAATGAATTTTTCTATACTGTCTCGGGTCTGGGTGTCAGATGTACTTGATACAAGCTTTAGCTTCTTAATTAGGGATCTGCGCAATGTATGTGATGTTGGTTAATAATTATTATAAATTCCTTTATACAGACTCAAATGGACCCATTATTTATATATTCGTTATTGCTATATTGAGTTTTATATAGTAGTTTAATTTTTTCGAGAACATGCTTGACTAAAAAATAATAACTAATTAAATATTTTCTTTTTTTTTGCCTTTAAGTTTATGCCTTTAAGTATATTTCATTTGAAAGACTTCCTGTTGGTGTATTTTTATGTGCGAAATTATAGGTCGAGGTTATATTTCCTAATATGAAGATGGAATGCTCGTATAATAAATCACAAATGATCGATTCATAATTTACATAATAGTCGTGAAACATTCATCTCACGTCGGTGCGTAAGTATAAAAACTCCTTATCTCAAAATTTGATGGATTGCAATTTCGTCTTTTATAGACGGGTCAAAATGTTACGCTACTTATTTTATTACATAAAGTTTTAGTCTTAGTATTTTAACTTTGATGGTTATACTCTACCTTCTGTATTTGATTAATAGTAAAACTAAAAGGAATATAAAATTCAATGTGTATTTTGATTTATTTTATTAGGTTGGGGAAAAATGCTTTTCGCATATACCCAAACATTGTAACGGTGTGCCGTACCACCGTTTATTTCGTCCTAGGTTTGCAAACTTTTTGTATTTGGTATTTAACAAGATTTCTTTTTATTATTCACCTTTCGCAGTTTGAAATTTTGAGTAATCCAATATGCTCTTTATGAATTATTTTACCCATCCATACATAACATAAGATTTTATTTAAAAATATTTATATGATGATATTATAAAGTTTCAATGTCATCATCATCATCATCATCATCAGCCCTTTTACGTCCCCACTGCAGGGGCTCAGGCCTTCCTTATGGATGGTTAAGGAGGATGGGCCATGACCCTCCACGCGCTGGCCCAATGCGGAATGGAGGGCAAGTTTCAATGTGTTAAATAAATAATATATTTAAAAGGAAACCTAAAAATGGGTATGTATTTGTTCTATTTAACAATTGTAATTATTATTTAGGTAATCATACAAACTGTGTATATTATTTTTTTTTTCTTTATTATAGTTTTCTTTTTTCTTTTATTACCGTAAATAAATGTTCTCAAGCTTAGTTCGTCTTTCATTCATTTGCCTTAGCATCGAACCCGTCACAACTTGTAATAAAATCTTTCTGGCTATGCCATTTTGACCTGGCTATTTTCATTATCATTAAAAAGTTTAAATTTTAAAGAAGATAACTCTGAATCCAAATTAGGAAAATGTGTAATTTTCATTCGTTTTTCTTACTATCAGAACGAATGAATCTAATGAAGAAATTTATACATTTAATTTTTTTTACAAAAAAATGTAAAAACGCAACGCAAACCGCGATTAAAAAATTTTGATGTTTATGGACTTACTGCAGTTTCTGTGAGAGTAGGACAAATTTGGTTTAAACTTTTTCAGCCCGGAAATTTTGATGTCAAAGATGCACGTCGTTTCGGTCACCTGTAACGGATAAAGTGGTTGCCATTTTTGAAAAGTGGAGCGGGATCGGCCTATCAGTAGTTACGACGTAGCTGAAGAACTGAGGACTGACCACAAAACAGAAAAAAGCTGGGTACACAAAAAAGTTGCATATTTGGTACTACGAGCTCACTGAAAGAAAGCTAATGAACCGCGTACTCATTTGTGATTCTTAATGACGGCGTAATAAAACCGAACCATTTTTGAAGAACTGTAAACGTACGACAAGAACGTGCCAAAAAGGTAGTGGTTGTGGAAATTGATGCAAATAGAATCGAATATACTGCAACTTAACTATATATATGTCGCTAAATATTTCTATCGTCTTTACGGAGATGGTTTGATTTAGTTTTTTTTATTTATTAGTTATTCGATTACTTAATTACTCGATTGTACACATGGCATGATCGTCGATACTTTTTATTTTTTTAGAATGGTAACACTGACAGTTCGTTAATGAAAAGCAAGTTGCCGCTATTTTGGTACGCATTATGTTTCCGATCGCCGAGAAGTAAGGACATCCGACGACATCACGCTCATCTCGTTATATTCTCGTAAGAAGAATGATAAAATGGAACAAATCCACATTGGTATAACTAATTTCGTAAAGGGCTTCGTAATAGCCCCTTCTGATTATCCGCCGTTATATAAGTGTTCATATAGTCGTTCAAATTCAAATAAAAATTAAAATAATATTACTTACAAAGGGAAATAGTGACGGTAACTTTTGTACCAGGGGCGGTAGTCTCGACACAGTTTGCGAACGCAATGTCACCGAATTCGGTCGCTAACTCATAGCGATCGTAATTAAACGAATATTGCAAGTCTCTACATTTAAAGTTATCGATTTTTGTCGGTAGCGTAGCGAGTTCAACTGTCAAATTAACGAATTTCGCTAGCTCCTTAGCGACCAAATTTGACAGCTCGATAAGTAACTTTTGCGATCGCTAATAATATTTTTTTCGATATTTTACGGAATTTCGAGGTATTTATATCGGAAATTTAGTTATAAAGATATTTAAAACGTTATAGCTGAAGCATATTTAGCATTAGATTTAACAGTGCTTGAACATCGACACCTAATGGTGAGGCGACGACAAATAGCCAGAAACAGGCGATGTCACCAAAATCCTTTAGATGAGACGGAATTTCTTATGCTATATAGAATTAGCAGAAGATTGATCGAACGTTTTTATACCTAAGATTATTTTTTATTTCAATATATTTTATGTAGGTAGATGTACAAATTAAAAACGACCATATAAGTTGTAAATTCACTTTTATTTATTTTACTCATTGCCTGTGCATGAATCAGTGAAGCTTCGGCCTGCTTCATTGCAGCCTATTTTGATGCAGCAGCCAGCATCTATAACAAATAAACTATATAAATGTGGGACTCTTTACCCATATATAGGTATTAGTCTCATATTCAATCTTGTTGAATTTGATATAATCATAATGTGTTTGGGTATTTTTTGTTTATCTATTATTAATTAATTCATTTCAAATACATAACAAAATCACATTTAATAAAGATTGTGTAAACATACCTTCATTGATTCCGCATTTGACTCTCCAATGGCGAGAAATTGAGTTTGGCCGAATCGTGTTGCTCTGCAACACTTTGGCGAGAATTGAGATCTAAAAAACAGTATAAAAATATTTATTATTATAAATATTTATAATATTCATCGTAGTATGAACAATAAACATGAAGATTGTACTTACTTCTCTTCCTTCTTGACTGCACCTCATTTTGAGTATTGCCAATGCATACTAAAATAATAAATAGCATTACGTTAGTAATATATTCTAAGAGAAGAGAAGTAAAAATCATATCAAAAAAGTGCATACTTAGCAATATTTGGAGCATGCGGAGCCTGCTGCACGTGTGACTCCGCATCTGAATCTCCCACCATGACTCACAATACAAATTATTTCAATAAATTATGTGAAGTTTTTCACGAAACAGCGTAACCGTAATAAACAATAATGTTTTGACATATCGATGACATCAAGATGTTGCAAGGAAACAAATTTTAATTTCCAATAATAATCAAATTGATTTAACACATTTAATAATTAATTATACTTATAAAATAAATAAAAAGCAATCATTTTCTAGTACGCATTTTTTTATTATTTTGATTTGCTAAATTGAACATGAAATTATTACTTATAAACAATATACGTTGTTTTGATTTCCTTTGATTTAAAATACTTCTGTCAGAGGCAACATTTTCTCCTTTAGGAAACTGCACTATGAATACAGATTTTCGATATGTTATCGTCTGAATAGTTTACGATTTTGCTCGCTAACTCGGTAATAGAGACTTGCGTTTGAAGTAACGATCGTTACCGCAAACAATTATTTTCGTTAATATTTGACATTCGATACTTTGCGATCGTATCGCTATTAATGTCGAGACTGCAGCCCCAGGCCCAATATTTGTTAATGTTACTTCAATTAAAACATTTTCAAATAAAGAAATCTTCCAGTACATGATCTCGAGGACGAACATTGCGACAGATATTATTAACCAACATTCAATTTAAATATCCTATGACTGTTTTATTTCAATTATATAATCCTCTAAACTATTTCATTATTTAGTTTCCAAGAAAGGCAAAGTCATTAAAATACTCAGTAGGCCCTGCCGTCAAATTGGAACACGATCAAAGGACTATTCCAAACATCTCAAGTCCATCTGGGGTCAGAAATTACGATATCACTTTCTTTATAGTCATAGTTGACTTTGAAAGTGTATATTACTTAGTCTTCAGTATTCAGTATCTGTAACGTATGCTATAGCAGCCGTATTCAATGAGTTATTTTAATTTATCGATATGAATCGCATACTTGAAAACTATTAGTATGTATGAGGAATACTCGGAGGTTGTTGTTGTGACTACACTATTTGCTGTTGATTTTCATTTGTCATTCGCTCAAATGACTGACGATGACCCAAATGAAAGCGCAAGGAAGATTCTACCATCTTCGGGGTATCCCCGCATGCGGTAACTTGACCAGTTGGTCCAATCCAATAAAAATGAGCCATGAGTGTAATTGACATTAAGCATAAAGTTCTCCATTAATTTATGTCGTTTAAACTTCAACTTTGCTGGTGTTAGGTTTTAGTTTATTATTTAAATTTAATGGTCATCGGGGTCGCATAAACAACACTATGTTCCACATTATGTTCAAAGGGACTAGAATTTATGATTTAATGGAGCCCGGTTGTCCTAACAGTCCCTTATATCATAGTAATTTTTCAATATATGCTGTGTGCTACTAATAATATGTTAATGGGAGCAAAACAGACGACGATACACCCATGATAAATCAAATGTTGATTCATTTATTAACGATTAACATGTAAGTATATAATTGAAAGGTAATCATTATAAATGAAATCTTAATAATTACTAACACATTACAAATAACATATTTAAGTTACACGTCAATTTCAATTAATTTTTTCTCAATTAATTTAAATAAGTTAAAAAGAGATGAAGAGCGTATATCACCCATCCACTGTAGTGTGAAATCAAACAGTACAACAACTGTCTAAATCAGGGGTTCCCAAACTTATGTCGACTACTGCCCACTTTAAGAATAAAAAAAATTAAGCGCTTCCATTTTGTCCTATAGATTTTGTCACCTGGAGCTATATTATGGTTAATTAATAATTCATTCTAAACAAGACTTAAACGGAGCGACCGTTTTACATGAAATTTATTTTATTTATTTAATACAACAGTACAGATACACACAGAGAAATATAGAACTGAATTATTATGAGCAATCTCTTAATTAATATTATTAGTTAATGTTCACAACTTCTAGTCGATAGTTGAAAGCTCCGTCAGTGTCGAAGAGTCCTCGTAGATGACATTACAAATCGCCCCCTTTAGGCCTGGAGCGCCCACAAGTGGATGTTATTGCCCACTTTGGGAAGGGCTGGTCTAAATTCATGAAAGTATAAATTCGAAAAGTAGAATATAAAAATATAAAGTCTCAATAGATTAGCGTTTTATATTTTTTAAGTTTTATAGCGTTGATTTTGTTACATTAACACAAAGACAAAGCATTTTGCACAAAGTTTTCAAGATAAATAAGTTATTTAACTTGACAGGTGACGCGATAGTAAAACTATCAACATACTCGTATTATGGAGGCATGGCTCTTAAATTCTGAATGATTATTTTGTCTATGTTATTCATAGATAACGATATTTATGTAAATGGTTTTATTTACTATAATGGAAGCAAAAAGGGCATTATAATTTTTCACATTTAAACCTTTGGAAATTCAGTAATGGAAAACGAATTCTGAAAATTCCGTTATGCCTTCTATCCAAAGCGTGATTTGATGTAATCTTTTACCCTGAGGCTCTTGTTTTGTTGACTTTGTGTTTTATTGGGGAATTAATTTTTATTTTTATTAATACGTTTTAACTTGATTAACTAGTAAAATATTAGATAACATCATTCACAGTAGTTACGCGTGCAAAATTTTGATGTTCACTTTTTCGAAATTTTACTTTTTGGATACTACTTTTACTATTCGTATATCTCATGTTTTTAGAATTACATATATAATATTATTTTTTTTATATTTCGGAGCCAATCAAGCAGCCATTAAATCTAAAACTTCTGTACATATTTTTGATAACATTATTTTACTTATGGCTGCGGAATATCGAAAGAAATATTATATCTTATAAATTCCATGATTGATTTTTTTGCAACAAGGGTGATATTGTGTTTACGTCTCACTTAACTTAGTCCAAGGTCAGTTTATTAATAATTATTATTAATGACTTTTTTATAAAGAACTATGGATACGACACAAGTAGGTATCGATTCATATGATATTTGGCATTCATTTGAGAGGTGTTGCTCAAGAATTCGTTATTTGTTTCTTTTCATGGTTTATTAATTCTAATTTTTTAACTCCAAATAAGTAAATTACAATATTCCAATTTAACGAAAGTTATTAGCATTAGTTGGCGTTACACTCCGCTCATACCCTATGATATTGAGTTAGATTCTTCACATCATCATCTAATTATTCTTCACTATCCCCAGCACATTAATGTCCCCAGTGCTGGGACACACGCCTTACCTATTGATAGAATCGAATCGTATAGGAACCGGGACCAACGTTTTAACATATCTACCGAATCACGGAGGGAATTTTCGGTCAACGATCGTTGCGAAAGTTGCTTGTCTTACACATCGCAAACCGAACACGCTAACCACTGCACTATTGAATTCCTCATTATAGTGTATATATGACTATGGGAAACCGTTTAGTGAGAAAAAAATTGTAAGAGTAGCAATCAGAATTTTGTATGGACATTTTGTGTTCACAAATCACTCTAGAGGTCCTCCAATAGCTCAACGTCACGGCTTGAGGCGCGCGGTTATTTTGTCCGTATAAGGCAATTTATTTTGGCGGCATGTGCCTGACGCAGATATGGGTGAATCGTTTGCTATTATGTTCTTCGTCTTTGATATCTAAAATGTAAGTTTTTTATAATAGATATGGGGAAATGAGACTTTTTGCATAATATAAAAATTTCATTATTACTTCTAGCTAAAAATTTTGTGAAATCACCTGTTTTTCTTTCTTTCTTATAAATTAGGAACTCAAGTATTAACTTCGGTACATTTTAAAATGGATAAAGAAAAATGCAAGGCTTCCTTTTTCGAGTAAAATTTATAACGTTTGTAGATTCAATTTTGTGTAAGTAAGAGTAGATAGATAGATAGATAAATAGTTTATTCATACAACAACACACAACTACATCACAACTTGTACAATACAAATAACATTTGAGAACAGAACACGTAATGATATAAGTGATATACCTATGTGCAGCAGTAAGATAAGGGTCAAGGCTCGGTGCACGTAAATCACCCAAGAATGGGTGAAGCACCGATTTTCAGCCGTCACCCAGTCCAGAGTGAGCGGGGCAGATTATTGTCAATGTCATATTAATAAGAAGAATTCAAAAATGTCCAAAATAAAAGATAGAAATATTATTAATGTAATGTAAGATAAATAATGATAAATTAGATAACACAGAGGTCATAGCGATAAGTTGGTCTATTTTTTTAATCGAATTCAAAAATTAAAGGAGGTTATAAATTCGACTGTATTTTTTTTTGTTTGTCACCTCATACCTTTTTACTGGGTGGACCGATTTTGATGATTCTTTCTTTATTTGTAAGGGAGTACTCCGTGTAGTCCCATTTTAATTTGGTCCAGATCTGGCAATGGCATCTATGAGAAAACCATATAAGTCTTAATTATTGCATGAAGTATGCGTGATGTTTGTGACTCCAAAACTCAAAATATTACTGTATATAATGCATGAAATAAAAACTTTTCACTAAATAAAATGGAACCAACTTCAAATTTAAAAAAAGTGAAAAATATGACTTATCTTAAAAGCGGTTAAATTGTTTAAGAATAACTGAAGTCTAACTGAAGTCGGGCTGAGGCGGTTAATAGTTAATTAAATATTAACCGCCCGAAATTTTTTTTTAAATTACCTTCTCCATTGGCCTCTATAATTCATTAATGTCTACGTCACTTGACAGATCTAATTGTGACAGAAAGAGACAGACAGACATACGAGTGATCCTATGGGTTCCATTTGGTGCCTTACGAGGTATTTCATACTAGTATGCCGCATTATATTATTTTAAAACAATGTGTTGTTGTCTAAACTCTTCATTGTGAAAACGTGTGAAGAATATTATACTACAAAGAGTCGTATATATTTACAGTTATCAACTAATTTATAAATGAAGTTATAAGAAAAGCATTGTCCTGTATAGAGCTCGGTATTTTTAAATATTCCTGTGCAATGGCGTTATGTCTATCAAGGCTTAGCAAGCTGACAGGATTCCCGGATCGTGGGATTAGCATTGCAAAAACGAACAAGCTTAACGATACCGAAAATTTCCTGACTGGATCGCTACGAATAATCAAGGAATAAAAGAACAGTTTGCTCACTTATTTTAAGTGCTTAGAATAATAATTTTCAAATTACATTTCATCAATCTTGCATTCACAATGCTATGCCGGAAAATAGTCTTGAGAAGATGCTTTAAATTGACCAAATATAAATAGCTTTTTTTTATCTTAATCGAAAGTTTCAAAAAATTTTCTTTCGGCTGTTTGGGTGGATTACCTGAACATTGATGAAAACACTACTTTACACGGTTTTTATACCCTAGCGTAATTTGTTGATTTAGGTAAGGCTTATTCAGAAAAAAATTATAAAAAAGGATTTCACGTCTGGTTTTCGAAATATTTATTTATTTAAAATTTTAAATAAAAATAGGCTTACTAAATCGCTTTATGCCCTTAGTATTAGGAGCGTTTTTACAATCGAGAACATCACTAATTAAAAAATGGCCATACACTGTCCGTATCCATCTCATTGCCGGTCACAATGAAACGAACAGAAATAACCTTTTGTCTTTACGATGTTAAGGTGTTAAGTAATTCTGATAGGGTATTAACTGTTTATTTGATTAAAATTTCTTCATTAGTAAAACTTATCAAATAATTAACACATTTCTCACATTAAAATACAGAGTCTTAATCTTCGTCCTTTTATCCTGCGTAAGCGCAATGAGCTCTTAAACAGCAATTAAGATATTGCACCCAACCTCGACATGATTCTGAGAACAGTACACACACTGCTTCATCATCACCAGACGAATTGTCACTTATCTTCGCATTTTTTCATTTTATATCACTTTCCTTCCTATCTTTTCTCTTTCAACTCAGTATGTTTTGCGTAAGTCTGCTTTGCCTTTTACGTATAAACAACAACTACTTGAAATTTTAAGGTTTGCATACAGATAACACTAGAACACATTATCACACCACACCAAATCAAATTTTAGGCTAATTGAAATTCATTAATTTTACTTCATAACGTAAAAAGCTTAAAACTGTGTGCGTACGTAGTTGCCGGTTGTTAAGCTTACTGACTGAGAGTGGGAACATAGTGCCCTACATTTTAACGCAATGCGATCATTGATGGCGTTAAAAGTTTCCAAACGATAAACATGGTCCAATTTGTCTACAGGGTCCATTTTTTCCATCCTCTCCCCTACTTTTTTTTCTGCAAAAAAAAGTAGTATTATTACATATGTCAATTCTTGCACTAACAATAGAAAGACCTCGAAGATGTAACGATTAGTGCATTCGATTTACTTCACTATTGGTGGTCATCAGTTAGGTGACCTAAAAATCTCGAGACCCTGTACGCTGCAGCTGCAGCACTGAGTAGGTATGGCTGATCGTTTTGGTATGGCCGATCGTTTTGGTTTGGTCTCCCTATTTGACTCCGTCGACAATTAGACCTTGTCAATGGAGACAGTCTATGCCTTAGAAGTGGACCCTTTAATATCCTGATATCTACGGCCTAGAATTCCTCCCTAATTGTATCGTCTAAAGTTGATTTAAATTCCTGGTGGTAGCCAGAAGTGAAACTAAATATGAGGAAGTAAAAAGTAATATTACCATGGTAACTGTTTTCATGAAACCGCCTTCGCCATGGGAGGCAGTGATTTGGGTAAGCCTTGTCTATTGGGGATTACACGCGATGGATTTTCGGATCACCAAGATTAGCACGTTAAATGTTTAAATGCGTATTTTTCTGACAAACTTTTTTTTTTATAATTTGTAATATCGTAATGAATATTAAAGATGAAGCAAAATTATGAGACATGTTTGAAACTGTCATGATAACTAACATTAGAACGATTATTTAAAACGGGTACCATGTACCTTATATTTCTCATACATTGATACAGTGAGTGCTGTGTGTCGAGAACAGGTGCGACTCATACATTGATACAGTGAGTGCTGTGTGTCGAGAACAGGTGCGACTCATACATTGGTACAGTGAGTGCTGTGTGTCGAGAACAGGTGCGACTCATACATTGATACAGTGAGTGCTGTGTGTCGAGAACAGGTGCGACTCATACATTGATACAGTGAGTGCTGTGTGTCGAGAACAGGTGCGACTCATACATTGATACAGTGAGTGCTGTGTGTCGAGAACAGGTGCGACTCATACATTGATACAGCGAGGTGAACGTAGTGAACAGTGGTACTAGTATTGAATGTTAAAAGACTAGAAAGAAAGTAGATCGACATCGATGAAGTTCTTGTGGGTGGGTGTTATCTGCCAATAAAACCCACCCACAAAAACTTCAGTGACTTCCAAATCAAAGCGCTTGCAGTAGCGCCAAAATATCGGGCACTCGAGAAATAATATTTAAGATACGTGGTGGAAATCCCGTACCAAACAATCGTTCTAAAATTATGAGATGGCGATGGCAATTTTAATCTTATAATGTGGTGAAATGGCACGACCAGAAATATTAGCACTTAAATAATGTCACTATATATAGTAACACTAAACTCATATTTTTAGGTTAGTGCCCACGGCTTCATTTGCGTGAACTAGGATCTCGAGCTTCTTCGTGATTGAGAAGGCACGTTAAGGTTTAAGTAATTTGGTTCCAGATGTATCTGCAGTTGTTAGCACTTACCAATCTACACTGGACCCGCGTGGTGGGTCACAGCCTATTCTATATACTATTTTATTCGATTCCATCCTTAGGGAAATCCGTGTCTCAGTAGAGAGACATTAATATGCTGCTGATGAAACTGGACCATACAAACTTCGCTATCTTTAATTCAGAATCCTACAATACATCTTATATATACCACCAAGAAGATAAATATCGATTCAAATCAGACGGAGTAATATCATTTAACCCCTCTAAGATGCGAATTTCCAAAAATCCTTTTAAAGTGCTTACCTACAGTATAAAAAGCAAAACGGTGCAAAATTTCTAGATTAAATCCTTGAAGTTTGCGCTTCGCGTCAGTTTTTATTTTCTATATATTTCTGTATATAACTAAATTTAGAAATTTCCATATCTATTCAAAAGTACTCGTAAATGTTATAATTTTTTTGCCGCTTATGTCTGAGTGTATATGCAGGTGCTTTATAGACATATCTTTTTATTTAAAAACATTGTACTTTTACAACGCAACGGAATTTTGCAAGGTAACATCTGATTCTATTGAAGAAAAGAAATATCTCTGATATTTATTGTCAACGGAATTTCGCAACCTCCGTAAGATAACCCTACACAAAACAAGTTCGAAAAACATTTTATAACACTCACCACAAAACAAACCGGAAAAGTACGTAATTAAAACAAATACGACTACGGGGAATTAATTAACAACTGTTTTGGTGTCGATTAATGAACAATTATTCGGTAATTTAACATATTTCTGAAGTATGCAAACCTCATTACCGAACTAACGACAACCATCGAATGGATATTGACAAATAAATTGAACGCCAATGTTATTCACTAGAATTGTGCAATGCAGTAAGCTATATCTATATTAATTATTCAGAAAAATACACAAGTTCGTCTTTATTTGTAATGAATATAACCGAATAATACTTTCGGCAAAATAAAACTATATTTGCAGCGAGTAGTAGTCTAGTTACTACTAAGTAAGTAACTGCTAGTAAGAAAGCCTGTACTGTACTTTGTATGGATTGTAATAACTAAATTAGGGTCAAAGTAAAGTAATAGACTTACATGATTTTTTTACATTTAGACAAAATATTCAAGTTATTTTTTTTTGTGTTTTGATGAATGTACTCAAATAATACTTTCGGTAATATAAAACTACATTTGCAGCGAGTAGTAGTAACTAGTAAGTAAGTAAGTTCTAGTAAGAAAGCCTGTACTGTACTTTGCATGGATTGTAAATACTAAATTACGATCGAAGTAAAAATGATACATGAATTTTTACATTCAGAGATAATGTTCAAGTTATTTTTTTTTGTGTTTTTAATAATACTTTCGGCAATACAAAACTATTTTTACAGCGAGTAAGTAAGCAGACTGTATTTTGCATAGCCTGTAATTACAAAATTATAATCAAAGTAAAGTAAAAACGTTACAAGAATTCAATATTATTTTCTGCCCTGGAATATCTACGCATCTTTAATTTGCAATCCGACAGAAAAAAAGCCAAATGGATAAAAAAAGGACGCATACCCTAATTGCCTACAAGCGTGTTATTTTATTTATTTAAACACCCGAAGCAACCCTTTCTCAATATTGATGGGCCTCGGTCTCCGAATTGCAAACTGTTATATACATTCCATTGCCTGCTTATCGCGTTCTAATAAAGCTTACTATTCATCGTTTTAAATGCACGAATTAACATTGTAAACGTCCCTCGCTATAGATTTATATTCAATTTAACTTTTCGTTGTTCGGTTTTCATTCGTTATAATACACAACAAGCGACGGCAGACGTCATCCAAGGTGTGGTTTAGTTTTGGATTCGTTGATTTATATGAAAACTGGATTAAACGTCGTTTGGGTTTAGCTAAATTTAGCTTGGAGACATTTATATGCTGTATTAAGAGCTACAAATCCTCATTGACGCATTGCCTTCGTGAAATTCCTTGTTGAACTGAGCGAATGAAATGTAAATGTCTTTATTCAAGTAAGCTTGTTTCAAGCACTTTTGAATCGTCCAAAATTTTTTTTTTTCCTGCCACTTGTTCAGGACGTCTTTTAGCTGACAAACAAGTGAAAGAAACTTCATCATAAGTAATGACATTTCACAAATCATGTCATTACCATAATAGTACGTATTATAACAATAATAAATACAATTTTCAAAGTCTGTAGGACACAGGTTGGTTCATATAATTAGTCGTTATAGAACAAAGCGAATTCCATCCATTGCGGTCCTTAAAATAATCATCAACTTTATAATAGCCTTTTCTCATAAGTAAAGGACATTTACATGAATTTCTAATTTATTTATGGGTAGGTCAATTACATTTGATGAATGACTACTCATACCATGTCTACCTGAGGGATATACTTTGTATTCATGATTATAGCTGAAGTTGAAGCTCACAAAAGTCGAGATGAGCTTCTAGGGAAAAATAGATAGATCGATAACTATATTGTTAACAATACAGTATTTATAATAACAAACATATAGTAAACTAAATAAATTTGCCTCACAATTGGCGGCCTAATAGCTTAAAGCGATTATTACAGGCAACCTCTGGATGGAGAATGAGATAGATCTTATAGAAAGCATAAGGTCATTCAGTTGGCATAAGAGAGCAGTGCTTGATATTGCTTTACTTTTTCATCATCAGCCTTTATACGTCCCCTTTACAGGGGCTCAGGCCTTCAGGCTGGCAAAATGAGGATTGGAGGTTATCAACGACTGCAAATGCACCCGGGGTCAACGGCTTACGTACCTTGCGAAGCACGGAATACTCGAGACAATAATTTTTTGGTTACCTATCCCGTGACTGACCCACAAGTTACTTAACAATAACGATCGCGGGCCGCGCCGCTAATCCATTACGCCACCGAGTTACTCGACTTACATAATTTAATTAGAAATGAGAAATTCTATCGGAGAAATGAAGAATATTTTAAGGCAACCCTTATCAGGGGGGAGACCGACCAAGGAGACAGAACTGAAGTATTTGTTGTTTATTTACGGAACATATAGCGAGAGGAAAATAATGCAGTTGGCCCTTAAAAAGGTTTCAGTAGTATCCACGCGCTCTGTGACTGGACTGGTGTGGGTATCAAGATAAAGGAATCGTTCGAATGCTGCCATCGTAGGGGCGATCATCGTGGAAATTTCTTTATCGCTTTCACCGCTGTCCGCCAGCGGTATCGCCCGCGTAATTCCTAATTAACTGTTTATTTGGATATCGACTCATTTATATTATATCATGGCACAGATATAATTACTATAGCAACGTTTTAATCCCATATAAAAACTTCCACTGCCATTTTCATCCCTTCATTTGCCGTTTTTTCGGGATAAAATATAACTATCCACCGTATATGATGTATCATCCTATAGGTGAATGAATTTTTTCATCGGAGCCTATTCATTGCAAACAAACAAACAAATCTTTCCTCTTTATAATAGTAGTATAGATAACGAATACAAACCTAAGTTTAAGATATAAAATAATCGTTAATATAAGTTTAACAATTTTATACCATTGTATCAGTGTCAGGAACCCAATCTAAAGTTCTAACCGTCTATTTAAATTGCCATAGCACACACGTCTATTAAAATTGCATTAGTTTAGAATTTTCATTAGAAATGAAAATTGCCATAATACCATAATGAGCAAATGGGCGGTAATGATCTAGCGGTCAGTTGCACAAACATCCATTAAGGTTTAATGAATGTCAAATTTGTATGGTTAATGTTGCTTTAAACTAATGAAAATACGTTTGCTAAATATAGTCACTGAATTTATTTCGTAGGCCGCTATAAGACTTTGTTAATTCGACTGCTAGCTAGCTCAATAACATTGAAATGTTTAACTTTTTTTAAATGTTATCCAAAGATTCATCTGTATTTCAAGATATAAAAATTACTGAAGGTGCGATGTCACATTTTAGCCTTTTGCAATATCACCAGGTCTCTCCGACCCCGCACCCGTCCTAAAAAGGACAGGCTTAAGCGAGGCCGGAATTGGTAAAACCAACAACGGGTACGCTACGAGGGGAAAGAACCCGGGATCCTGAAAGAGCCTGCCGGGTAGATCATATTTGGGTCTTGCAAAGCAAAATAAAAGTTCAGTTCCTAGTATTAAAGTTGATTGGAAACAAATACGTTTAACTTGATTGATGGCTAACGCAATCCAAATAAAGTTTATGATCTTATTGTCGGTGTACAATATTACAATATATGAGGGTTGATAACGAAAAAGGTGCGTCGAAGCACCTACCAATGAAGATTCCACACACAGAAGTCCATCGGTGTAATTGCATTACATTAGTCATTACCTTAGTCTTGATGAGACGGACATTCACGAGCAAAAGTTCAGTTGATCTTAAGCGCATGTTATTAATATTCAAACTTTTTATAAGTAGAATCATCGGGGGAACAAACCGTTGCCGTCATCCAAAGGATAAAAGGCTCCACCTTTTGGAGCGCAATTGGAATTAGAATCGGAACGAAAGCCAGCTTCTGCTATCAATTCGATTAACTATAGGATAATAAATTCACTGTCTGTATACAACGACACAGGCAATACCTAGGTTAAATTGGTCAATTTGGTTAGTACCAAAATTGCAGATTATAGCGGCAGAATGCTTCTGATTGCTTGCTATCCGTCGGTTATTGGTCGATGATTAGATTACAAACGAAAGCTAATATAATGTATATTATCATACTATATCTTATTTAACTAATATATTTTTTGCAGTAAAAGTTGTTATTGCAGCTGGGACACATGTATTTAGAAAGAAACAAATAGTACGTCATCATCATCAGCCCTTTTACGTCCCCACTGCAGGGGCTCAGGCCTTCTTTATGGATGGTTAAGGAGGATGGGCTATGAACCTCCATGCTCGCCCAATGCGAATTGGAGGGTATTAATGACTGCAAATGCAGCCGGGACCAACGGCTTAACGTGCCTTTCGAAGGACGGAGTAGCTCGAGATAATTTTTTGGTCACCCATCCCGTGATCGACCCTTGAGAAAGTTTCTTAACAACAACGATCACGGGCCACTTAAGCACTTAGCCACTACGCCACCGAGCTACTCAGTACATTTTATATATTACATTTGATTTTTTTTTTTGTTTTCGAAGCATGGAAGAGCTATGATAATTAATATTTGCTCACCCATCCTATGACCGATCCTTGCGAAAGTTGCTTAACAACCGTCACACAGACCGAGCGCGCTAACCACTGCGCCATCGAGCATATCTTACTTAAATCAATAATTAAATTAAATAAGAATACTAAATAAAGTTCCACATGCCAAATTATTTAAACATATCAATTGGCTTATGTCAAGAAGCTTATAGTTAGACAATCATGTCGTCATTAAGTATTCATCGATTGAATTAAAAAAAGATTTTATACCAAGAAATAATGCCCGTTAAGTTGTAATTTAAAATGAAAAAAAAAGTTTGAGTTTTATAACAGTTAAAATGGCCATTTAATAACTAAGTCGATAGAAAAATTCACAAACAAATTTTATTCCAATATCAATAAATTTAACACAGAGATATTTTGAAAAGCATAATAGCTACCTTATTTGTTATATCGACAAATGAAGATCGACGACTTGTCTCATTCTGCAACACAAACGTAATGTCAGGACAATTAGACGATAACTTAACTTCCCCACACGCTCAGCTTCTATCAACAGATCGTCGGTTGCAGAAACTCGCGAACATGACCCTTAATGCATCGTATTAAAATCGTTACAGTTGTATTTGCGGAGTTCAAGTCAAACAAATGTCCTTCTGATTAATCTCTCAAGTTAATTGGATACTGTTTGTGACCCCCCACTTAATTCATTACCGTTCAGGCTCGGATACTTGTTTTGCCCTTTCTTTGGGTACTTTATAATACCGAGTTATTGTTTTGTTACATCTGCGTTAGATTTTCTGAAGTCAAAGACGTATCATATTAGTTTGTGACTAATTACGGGTTTAAGAAATGTACTAACAGTACTAATTAAAAGCAAGGTTTAGCGCCAGAGTAAATTTACGGTAGAATAGCAATTTTAGTATTACTTTAAATTCATATTATACACAGAATAAACAAATCTACTACTAGGAGTAAATGATACTCCTGTAAAACCTCGTACTAGTTTAACCTTTGCTAATCTCTCTTTAATAATATGAATTTTATTAATACTAATGCAGTCTCAGCGTTAATTTACTCCAACGCTAAACCTTGCTTATTATTAACTCTTTAAAGAATAAGATTTGTATACATATAGTGCTTATTTGTTTAGTCATTCGTAAGTGTTATTACTCGTTATCATCTATCATACATCAGATTTTATTATTTCAACCAAAGACTTCTTGACGAAGAGATTTTGATTCGCGCTTGTTAATTTATCTTTATTTCACACTATTAAGCTTTCTATCAGTGGTTTTGCCTATGTGGTTTTGTATTATACATATAAACCTTCTTCTTGAATCACTCTATAGATTAAAATCACATTAAACTACTTTGTGAAGTTTAAAATACCCAGCGTACAGGCAACGGCTTTGTTTTTAACTACGTATAGATAATTATAACCTTAATGAACTAATGAATTTAGATGCACAAATTACTGAATAAAACACAGGTATTCCAGCATGGTGTCTCCAAAACCCACTGCTCGATATTATTAAATCTTTATTGAGGTCATTGTGAGAAAGCCTGATACAACATTATAAACTTACAAATGTTCCTAACAATTACATTAAATATAATCTAAGGCTAAAATAAGTTAAAATTCTGTATTATTTTGGAGGCTTTTAAAATATTATACAGTTAGATTGTGTATCGTTTAAGCTTCCGACATAAAAGGGACCGCTCCTATTTTCTATTTCGTTATTGGCTCAAATTGTATTATATTTTACCGAAGCTCTCAGCAGAAATGTTCTTATACTGAAGCTGATACTATAAAAAAGTTAATGTTCCAGTTAAGGTTCGTTCGTGGATTTTGGGGCGATATTACTGCTTTATGATAAGTGATTCCTTTCTGGTCGATTTAGATATTTATCTTCATTGTGTTAAGGTAACTTTTACTATTATGATACATGTTTGAAGCATCCGATTCAATGATTTTATTGGCATTGGAACCTTTTAGAATTCACAGTTCAGAAAATGTGAACAGAGTGGAAGAAATATTTTTTGTATATTATATTTTGCGTATCCACCCACAGAAATCATTAATCTCTTGAATTTTTTGGTGAGGGTAGATGTATTCTAATAAAATTCTATTTTTATGTAAGACGTCAATATCTTTGAATAACCTTTAGTAATGATAAGATCTAAAAGCAGAAATTTCTCGACACATAAAATCTTGAAACCTACTGATTGGCTTGTACTGGTTTTGAACTAATGTTCATAAGAGTACAAGAGAACGTAGTGAAATTTTCCTCATATAATTTCAAGGTTCATAACGTACAATCGCTTGGAGTACTGTTCCAGAATACAAAGACACTAGAACGCTATTTCATACAATATACATTACACGGTGTAGAAACAGTTGAAATCCTATAGCGAAAATAAAGTGAATATCAGCTTCACGAGAAACACTAATTATTTTCATCCTAGTAACTAATACAATAAATTTATTGAAACTGTACTTAATATACTTATCGATGTGGAAATTTATATGAATAATGAGGTACTTGACGAATATTGGAAATATATTAAAATAGATAAGAACTCAGGAGAATCTTATTTTATACGGGTTTTTTATTGAGCGATGTAATAAGACCGAACATTACATTAAGAGATTGTAGTAATATGGTAGCAATTGTTTTGAATGTTATTAACGTAAAATAATATAGCATTTATGTGTTTAAAAATATTGTCAGAAATAATATAATTTATATGTCTGCATACCACTGAAAGAGGAATCCAAAAATTATTGCACACAATTTAAGTTCTATATTGAAAGTGTATTTCTAGTAGAGATTACAGTATTTTCTTACAAATAGTCTGTCAACTTAACAAGGAAGCGAGTAACCGCACTCGCAGGAACCCAACTAGCGGAACGAATAAAACGACGTACTTCCTGACTGAACGAAAACACACAGATTCTATTTAACACTGATGCGAGTCTCGCGATAAAATTATCGAGATAATTAACATTTTTAAATTAATAAACACACATCGAAGTACAATTGTATATATATCTAAACCATATTATACAGAGGGAAAGTTTCTTTCCACCTTTGTGTATTTGTAGTTTTGTAGGTGTTATCAGAAATCTTCGTTCATCTACGCTACATCTTATGCGGTGATAAAGATTATAATTTACGCGGGTGATGTTGTGCGAAAACAGCTAGTTTGTAAATTTGTTAGTTGAAAAATAAACTATTATCATAGACAATTTAAGATATTAATATTATGGTTATACTTCTGCCAGAATCATCTCAATTTCTAGTCCTATACTGAAATAATGTTATTTGTTGTAACTTTATTATAATGAATAGCTTCTTCTCCATTATTAACATCGCACAGGAAGAACAACATAGCGTAAAATCAGTAAATTAATTTAAGATCAAAGACATAGCATTCAAATAAGCTGTCAATAAAAATGAGCTGTCATTAAAAGTCTACATATTATTTTTAAGATCCTGTCATAGCGATTGTATATAAAATATGCACAAAGTTATTGAAAATATATATTTATACCGATTTTATAGGGGAATTGTCAATCATCACGAGTCAGCCAATAGCCGAGTTTCGTATGAATATTAGATTGTATGAAACGGGTATTAACGTGATAGATTGATAGAAAGGTGAAAACCCTATAATGCAACGCGAAAGTTTAAAAGTTTATATGGCATGAATAGTTAGCGAGTAAATGATTAAAAGTTGTTGTGGTCCCGACAAGAAATAGACAGCGACAGTTAATTGGCTTTACGTTTCCTCTTAACTTACATTTAAAAAGGAGCCGCGCACAATAATTTGTCGTGTGTTATCATACACGGCAGCGATCAGTCAAGCCGCTGCCATACTGAGATCCACAGATGGGTTTATGAGCTGACGCGAGAAATACGGGTACATTCATATAACATAGAAATACATTAGAAGTACCTTGTGGATAGTATAGACCATACACTAAATTGATGTAACTTATGTTCTTACTATTCTAAGCAATGCAAAATCGACGTCGAGCGCACCGTTGTACACAGCGCTTCAATGAAATAAAATGTTTTTAAGTAGATTTTATTTGATTGAACCTTTACGCTCTGACAGTGTTTTTAATAAATAAGGTTTACCGTTGGAGTAAATTTACGCTGAGGCTGCACTTAGTATTAGTCATAATTCATACTATCAAACAGAGACTTAGCAAAGGTTAGGTTAACATTTGCTAAGTCTCTGTTTAACAGTATAAATATTAGGTTAACCTATGCTAAGTCTAAATACGAGGTTCTACGGGAGTAATATTTACTCCTAAAATGTAATAGGTTTGCTTATTCTCTGTATAATATTAATTTGGATTAATATTGAAATTACAATTTTTGCGTAAATTTACTCTGGCGCTAAATCTTGTTTATTAATTGCACTGTGAAAATTTTGTGTACGCCATTGAATCAAGGGCTGTTTTATAACAGAACGTCACTGCTTTTTATGACAATGCATTCAACAAAAATGTATGTTCTTCAAATCACGCTACATAGTTATGTCGTTACCTACATTGAAGTATTTCTAGTGTTCAATCTAATTATCTGTTACCAGCTGATTTCCCGCGTCTTCGCAATAATTATAACCAATGTCATCTGCCTATGACGTAGCTTCTCATAGATAAAATATTTTTTTATGTTCTGATCAGTTTTTCCGAAGATTAACCCCCACAAACAAATAAACGATGTTTGAAATTTTCAGTATCATCATCATCAGCCCTCTTACGGGACTGGAGGGGCACAGGCATTCCTTATGATCGGTAAAGGAGGATGGGCCATGACTCTCCAGTCTCCACGCTGGCCCAACGCGGATTGGAGGGTATTAACAACTGCAAATGAATCCGGGACTAAAGGTTTAACTTGCCTTCCGAAGCACGGAGTAGCTCGAAATATATATTTTTTGGTCACCCATTCCGTGACCGATATTTGCGAAAGTTGCTCAACAATAATGATTACGATTACTGTCTTTACTTTCAAGAAATGCTATTCGCAAGAAAATATTAATAACTTAAAGAAGCATTCAAGTTGTTTATCTTTTACTGACGTATTTAAGCAAAATGATACTCGTATAAATATTGCTTTTAATGATTTCCACGAAATCTTGGTTCTGCTATATAACTTGTGCTTCCCAGAAATAAAAATTAGGAACAAATTTTCCACAAAGTTAATGGTTTTCCAAAGGTTTTAAAATAAGTAGTTTAACAAAGAGAATGATTCGTTTTAAATATTACTATAATAAAACAAATAAAAATAGATCAAAGTATTTAAAATATAATAGAACTTTAAGAAAATGTATAAATTGTTCAAAACGGCTTGCAAATCAAAGATATATCTCTTAAAAGCAATAATATCTGTAAGGCAACTTGAACTGCCATACAAAATTAGACTGTTGGTGGACCTTTTGAAAATAATTATATTATTAGATTAGTGTATAATGACGAACAGGTTATAGACCCAATTGTGATTGCTTCTACATTTAATGATTACTTTATTGATGACATAAAAATTAGTTCTAATTCTAACAGAACAAACGTGATACATTCAACAATATCAAACAGTATTTTTTTACTACCAGTAGATGAAAATATAATATGCAAAACTATAATGTCTCTGAAAAACTCACAATCTGAAGGTTATGACTCTCTTTGGACTAAGGTACTAAAATATTGTAAAGGTGAAATTTGTCCTTTTGGCCTTTTTGGTGATTCTATCATTTCAAACTGGACAGTTTTCTAATAATTGAATATTAACTATTATTAAAACGTTGCATAAAAAAAGGGGACAAATCTGATGTTCGTAATTACCGGCCAATAGCAATATTACCAGCTCTCTCAAAAGTTTTTGAGAAAGTCATGCATAATCACCTTTCAACGTTTCTTGACAAATACCAAGTCATTACAAAGAACCAATATGGGTACAAAAGCATAAATCGACGACGCATGCTACTTTTGATCTTGTTAATGAGGTACTTCAAAATGAGAACGAAAAAATTCACAACAGTGTTATTTATAGATATGTCGAAAGCGTTCGACCGTGTTCCACATGACAGACTATTAGCTAAACTAGAGCGCAGTGAAATTAGGGGTCGAGCTCTTTGCTGGATAAAGACTTATCTAACTGATAGATTTCAATATGTCGAAATTAATCAAATAAGCTTAAAAAAGATTGTCAAATACCGATCTAAAGTTAGGCATAATAATCTTGATGTTCCACAGGGGAGTGTCCTGGGCCCATTATTATTTATTTTATTTGTAAACGATCTACCAGACATAATAAAAAATTAAACGATACTATTTGCTGATGACGTTTCTATAATAATAACAACTAACAAAAACTCTTTTTTGCACCAACATAGAAATGTCATAATTTGTACCTTAAAATTAATAAACGAACGGACACATAATAATAACTTAGAAATCAATCTATCAAAAACTAATTTAATGAATTTCAATAATTTTAAAAAACAATCGATTGACATTTTTAGAACTAATAGTTACGCTAACATTGACCTGGAAATAACAAATAGATATGATTTGCAATAAGGTAAATGGGTTTGCTTATACATTGTACAAATTAACCGAAATTGCAAGCTTAAATACTGCCATTACAGCCAACTTCGCGTACGTAGAATCAGTTTTAAGGTACGGCTTAATCAGTTGGGGTAATGGTACTGATATAACAAGATTACTGATTGCTCAGAAACACTGTTAGAGCTATATGCAATTTGACATCAGACATATCAGGTAGACCTTATTTTATTTATCTAAAAATATTAACACTGCCCTGTTTTGTATAAGTTTGTGTAGTAAAATGAAAAATTGTTCGTACAATCGAGACATATTACTGAAAGAAGTTTGAGAAACCCGAACAAACTAGTACCTAAAGCGGTACCATAAACAAAAAAAAAAATATTTAAAAAATAGTCACTTTATGTGTAAAACTATTTAAATAAAATACCTAATAATATTAAAGATTTGCCGGCTACTCGTTTTATAATATTATTGCGTGAATGGCTGATTGAAAAAGCTTTCTATTCTATTGGTGAATTTCTTAACAATGAAAAAGGAATGCTATTCGCAAGAAAATACACACGATAGATTATCAGTAATTAAAGCATGAAAGTCGATAAAAAGTTTTATAAATAATTTTACATATCTGCAACTAACATAATTATATTTCCTAAACTATATTCCTTGACATGTTCAATAAATTTAACATTTCCATTCGATATCTATATACATTTTAATTTAATTTCTTGTACAATTTGATAAAATTGACGACTAATGAAATTGCAAATATTGATATAACTATAATATAGCATGCAAATTAAAATGCACATATTGATGTTATTGAATTGATCAAAAAGATAAAAGTCTATGTACTGTAATTATTCTAATTTTTATTTGACGTTTATTTTTTCAATTATTTACTTTAATTAATTCGATCGACTGACTTGTACTGTAATAATTTACTGAAGTTTTGACACAATTGTAATATTTTGATTAAATGCTGTAACATGTACTACTATAATTAATATTGTTAAATTTGACACAATTTTATGTTTTTATGAATAATTAGAAATATTTTTTATGAAATCATTGTAATACCTACATCTTTTTTTGCACGCTATTCAAGATGGCTAAATAGGTCAAAGCTCTCAAACTCAAACCTAAATATCGTCTCTGTATATATAACCCTATTTATTGCAAATAAAGACATTATTATTATTATACATTCTAATTTCTTTCTGTTATATAAAACAAGTTATGGTTTGTTTCTAACTTCTGCCTTTTACTATTCTAATTTTATTCTATGTTCTATGGGGACAACGGTACGCCCCGGTGCGACAGACAATTGTGGCAAAGAAATTACGTGACGGATGGGTTTTAAACTCTTTTTATGTTATACCTCGTACAAAAGATTTAATCATTTTTTTTCCTCCAACCTTTTTGTGATATTTCTTTGTTGCACAACAGTACCTTATTATTAAAGTTACAGTTATCGTTGTTCACCCAATATTAGAAGTAGAGTTGTTGAAATAGCCATATTATCGTTATTTTATTTGATAAATTTCTGATTCACAATGCTATACTGGAAAATTGTCTTAATAAAAATGCTTGAAAAATCACTTTACCCGGGTTACTCTGAGGTGGGATCGATCCCATGACCTTTCGCAATCCGGGCGACTGCTCTCACCACTGAGCTACTCAGGACCTAACAAGACTGAGGAATTTTTCACACATCAACAGTTTTTTTTTCTAACATTAAAAAACCAAAATCCTATTTTAAAAATACAGTAGCGTCAATCATTAAAAAGTTAACCGGTTTTAAAATAAGTAAAATATGTAATTGTTTATACTACTTATCATCAAAATTTTATAAAGGACATCGCCGAAAATGGCCCCAATACCATTAAATATTAATACTTCAATAATAATTACTAATTTATTTATTAAATTGTAATCAAATATTTATTTCACACGGACAAGCTGCGATCCAAAATAATTATTTAAAAGTACTTTAACAGTAACATTTTTATTCGCAAATATTCACATTTAATATACTTAAATTCTATTGAGTCAGATGTATGTAATTTACACATCAGATCAAGAAGATCATTTATTTTTTATTAGATAACCTTTAAATCATCGAACACAAAAACATTTAATTAAATTGACCGAAAATAAACCTAAATTTACTAAAAGCGCCATCTCTTGGTGATTTTCCAACTAAAACAAAAGGACAAAAACTGAATATTATACAAACTAAATTCATTAACTGTTGATAATTCACTCTTGTTTATTCAGAAAGATTGATATTCATTCCACATATCCTAAAAACTACTTTGTTTCTATTACATTACCTTTATATTTCTCGTAAACATATTAACATTATGGCATTTATGTATTTAAGGCGCCATCTTTTGATGTAAACCATCAAAAGCTATAGGTTTTTTAATTTTAAGCTTATCAATAGGTATATTATTTAACTATTTGAATGATTTATTTGTCTATTGATTGACTTAGAAACTTTTACAAATCAAAACGAAAAACCGACTTTCTTAAAGTTGAGTTTATTTTGCTTCGACAATATAGACATCAATATCATATCATGTGCTATCTCTTGGTGGTTTTCCAAACAAATTATAACCTCAAAATGAATTATATTTTGCGTGATAATAAGTTCTAAAACTCGGTCGCTAATAATAAATACATAATGATAATTAGTTAGTGACACACAATAAAATAAGTATTTTCCCTGTATTTTTTTGGCTCTGGGGCCACCAATGTATGGACGTTGAGCAATGTCCTTTATATGATCTGTTTATATTCATTTTTATATGTTATTACAATTTTTTTATTTAGATTATAAATATATTTACTCATCAAGCCTAGTCAGGCATTTCATTTTCCAACCAACTACAAGCACCGAACCCGTCACAAGAATACAAAATGTATCAAGATATTAAAAAAAAGATGTGTCAAATGTATAGCAAAAGCGACAAAAGGATTTTTTCTATATGTACGAGTATTTATTTTAAGTTCGAAGGATTTAGGCATTAATAACTAAGCTAACAACGAATTTTGAAATGAAATACAATAATCATAACATACCGCTGAATACTTGATTACATATCAAATAAATAAAATAATTGAACTATTCTACGAGTATATAAAAGACGGAGAAGGCCAAGAATCAGTTTTAATAATCAAATAGATCGCGTGTTATCGGACGTTGATATTAAGAGTCATAAAATCGAAATGTATGAGAAAAGTTATTAAAGCAAAAGACGTCTTAAAATGCCCGCGTTATATTATAGCGGTCGTATTTCTTTGCCCGACCCTATAATATTGCGTGAAGATAATTATAGGACACCTTATTTTTTAATTGAAAGCGATTTGGCTCTCTCGCATGGGTAATTAATTATCTTTCTTCAAGAGATATTCAGTCGAACAATGAAAATCGCGTCGAAATTCGTTCGCGTCATTATTTAGAAAGTATGGCACAAAACAGGTAGACACGGAGAGCAGATTTCATTTTGATAATGTGGAGAGAACTCGGTGGTGTAGCGGATAAGCGACGCGGCCCATGAACCTTGTTGTTCGGCAACTTACTGCAGCGGGGACGTGAAGGGTTGATAATGATGATCTAGAGAGAAAGAAATAGTTTTTTGTTAACTTCCAAACATTTGAACACTAGCCTTCCGCCAACGGCGTGATCTAGTTTTAAGTTTAGAAATGAGTTTTCGTGATCCGCGTGATTTTAAGTTCAGAAATGAGAAAATTTCACAAAAACTTTCATCTCCTAATTTACCCCCTTAGGGGTCGAATTTCGTAAAATCCCGTCTCAGTGAGCACCCACGCCCTAAAACGAACTCGCATGCAAAATTTGAAACGCCACCACTCATAGTTTGTGAGATTTCACGATAAGCGAGTGAGTAACCTTTCGCTTTTATTTAGGTATATAGATTTAGAAATTACGTAAAAAAGTTTTTTATTTCCGAAGTTTAAATTGAATCGAAACTAATGATAATATTATGTTTAGCAGTTAGATCACCGCGTACATTTATAAAGCAAGTGCATTGTGGTATGCATTATTATGGAATAGCTGTTCGAAGTATAGGGCTGCCTGTAAAACAAATGGATATTAATATTTACAATATTTCATAAAACATAGCAATATATAAAATTATAACATTATGAGATTATAACTGCTAAATGCTTTCAGTTTAAAAATGTAGTAATTTTATTTTCTATTTGTTTTTAATGTTGCTTTGGTGCTGTTTATTTTTATTTAAATCTCATAGGTTAGTTTGTGATTTATCAAGATTTTCTTATGTTGAGAGCTCTAATTTTAAAACTTAACTTTCTAAAGCTCTAATCTCATTTCTATTATTTTATGGTTCTGTGGGTTTGTCAATTTATTTTTCTTTATTGATTAAGATACACCTTACACTATACAATGTTCAATAATTACTCCAGCGTATTAGCAATAAAATATTTTTATTTCAATAAATAACAAAAAAATATATAATTTAATAATTGTGAAAGTAGGTCGCAATTAAAAAAATAACTGTTTTACAACAATTATTAATTCAAATGTATATTGTTTTCTATCATATTTATTTTAACAATTTGCCACGTAATATGCTATTGATAAGTTATTTGTTTAAATATATATTAATATTATTGCCATTTTGTGTTACTTTGTGAAAAATTCATTTGCATTTCTCTATTTAATAATATATACATAGTCCGAAGGGGCTATTGCGAAGCCCAAATAGATTGTCCATATCGGAGGACTATCTTTAAAATAACACTGCAGGCGTGGTATACCAACGTGGATTTGTTCCATTTTATCACTTTTCATACGAAAATATAACGAGATGAGCGTGATGTCATCTGATGTCTTTACTCCTCGGCGTTTGGAAACAGAATGTCTGCCAAAATGGCGGCAACTTGGTTTTTATAAACGAACTGTCAAAGTCAGTGTCACCATTCTAATAAAATTAAAAGTATCGATGATCACGCTCTCTTTACAATCGAGTAATTAAGTAATCGAGTAACTAGCAATTAAAATAAAAGAAACTAAATCAAACGATCTTCGTAATGATGATGCGACACGGCCATTCTGGGAGACGGTGCGTGCTCTGCGCCAGTCCCGTTTCTGTAACAAAATAGAAGAGCTTTTCTGAGCTAGGTATCTGTAAACCTAGTCATTTGGGAATTTTGATTTGAACTAGATTTCGACCATCATTTTTTAAACATCAAATTTATTACCAACGGGTATTTTATCACAATTGTTATAAAAACGGTAGTTAAGTTGTTTAGGAAAGGTTAGGAAAATTTAGGAAATTGTTTAGGAAAATGAGCTGTTTTATCAAGTATATTTGGCAATGCAAATGCTCCACGCATACTTGCATTGATTATTGTACTCGTAGCAAGTGTGATGCTGTGGTCATGAGCGGTCCTGTACGCCATGATCCACAGTAGCTCAAAAGGAGATGGGGAAAGGTCGATGCTGGGGTCTGGGTCTTACACGAGACCGTGGTCCCCAGAGGCTCTAAAGGAAACAGGCAGGACGAAGCTGGGGTCTGGGCCTTATTTATGACCGTGGTCCCCAGAGGCTCTGTGAAACGACTTAAAAATTGGGAAGTTCATTGGATGGGATTTATACAGTCTTTTCATAAGAAATAATTGATTATTGAATTGAACTTTCATGAAAATATTTTAACTAGGCATCTAATTGATGTGCAGCGCGGTAGATTCTTTTCTCGGTCAGTCCTGACTTCAACAAAAGCAAGATTTTGAAACCAATCGAATCTTTAATAATTAGAGAGAGTTTTTACTTTAAGTTTCTTTAGTTATAAGAATTTAAGAGTTGATAAATCCTATCATCAAATCTTATTTACAATGAAAGTATGCATAAACAACAAACTGGTTTGAGAACCTCTATTGCCCCACTTAACCAGTAATGCAATCACACTTTTTCAATTTTATTTTCACTTAACTAGTGATTTTAAGAGTGTTAATAATTCTATTGACATGAATTCTTCACGATATTAATTACTTTATAAGGGAGCACTCGATTCCAGTATCATAACAAAATGAAAACGACTCACCAAAATACTAGCAAGGGTAGCAATGATGCAGACGTCTACACGTCGCTCACTAGCAATGCCAGCAGACGAGCTATCAGTTTGGCCACCGTTGCATCTTCTTCGGCTACAGGTATCTGTTCCGCAACTGTTCTTCATATCAGGAACGCTTGGTTCTTCCCACGAAGGCTTCAAGTGTTTCTTCTTGTATCGACAGACAGAAATATTGTCAGGATCGAGTTCGGGCAGATGCACATGTGACTCGACGACGGTACATATGACTAACGTGGTTGAGGGCGAAAAAGTTTTGATTTTGTTACCGCAACAAGATTTTCCATATCCATGACATCTGTGTGTCCACTTGGTCGGTTACATCCCACTTCTGATAACGGCGGGTAGTCCGAAGGGGCTATTGCGAAGCCCAAATAGATAATCCATATCGGAGGACTATCTTTAAAATAACACTGCAGGCGTGGTATACCAACGTGGATTTGTTCCATTTTATCACTTTTCTTACGAAAATATAACGAGATGAGCGTGATGTCATCTGATGTCTTTACTCCTCAGCGTTTGGAAACAGAATGTCTGCCAAAATGGCGGCAACTTGGTTTTTATAAACGAACTGTCAAAGTCAATGTCACCATTCTAATAAAATCAAAAGTATCGATGATCACGCTCTCTTTACAATCGAGTAATTAAGTAATCGAGTAACTAGCAATTAAAATAAAAGAAACTAAATCAAACGATCTTCGTAATGATGATGCGACATATAAAATAAATAATGTTGCCGTTGTCATTAAAAGGCCGCTATCGCAGAATAATTCGTTTCATCGACTTTATATAGTAATAATTTATTTTACCAACCACATTGATGACTGATTTTTACTTGTTTGTCCGTCAGATAGATAATTGAAGAAGGTTTTTTTTAGTAATCTAAAAATCATGGAGATACATTGAGTTGAAATCTCACATGACCTTTGTGACATTTTCTGTATAGTTGCGACGTAGCAATCCGCCACTCTTCAATTTATCTACGCCATTTCTTGTTAAATAGAAGCGAAAAAAAATTCGTGTGCAATATTTTTTTATTATTCTGACTGAAGGAATAAATACATTTTTTTTAACTGGTTTTATTATTCATATTATTAGCGACATATACATATTTTAATTTAAAATAGTAATAAAAATGTGCCACCCCTGTTGTTCACCAATAAGGAGTTCGATTGAGGGTCGCTATAACAGTTTATTTCATTTGTTCTGCTTCTAGGTAGTTTTGTGCAGATAGGATAATAGTCACACGCTTCTATAGTCAGTGTTATTGAAAGAGAATACGCTTCGTATAATTTTAAATAGCACACTGGGAAAATAAAATTAGTTTTAACGGGTAAATGAATATTTAGTTGTTATTGTGGATCTATTAAACATAAACGTGGGTTTTTCAAATGAAAGAAATGGAAATTCGATGACGTCATTTGAAATAGAACTTTCTTAAAATGTTTTACATTTTATACTATGCCTAAGCAAAGGGATTTGCGCCAATATGTATGTTCATTTATTGCCTTTTAATTTTTTCTATGTCTATACTAATATTGTAAAGAGGAAAGCTTTAATTGTTTGTTTGTTTGAATCGAATAAGCTCCAAAACTCGACGTATAGCGCTGTCTGTAGAACGAATGGATAATAATATTTACGAGGATCCATAAAACATAGCAATATATAAAATTATATAGGCTCCAAAACTACAGGATCTTTAAATTTCTACACCTACGGGGTTGACATAGGTTATAATTTACGAGTGCGATGTCGCAGGAGAACAGCTAGTTCCTTATAACTTGACAGTTGAAGAAATGATAAAAATAATTTAATCGTCCTCTAATTATATAATAAGATTATCTAACGTCAAATAATGCGTACTCAATAGAACACAAAGTCACAATTATCACTTTATACTAATTCTCAATCATTTCAATAATGCATTTGTTGTCTTTATCTCATAATTTTTAGCCTAATTACCTTCTACAACTGAACTCGACTATAAAAAAATCAAGCAACAAGATTATCTACGAGTGAGTCCTATTAGTCATAAGAGTTTATGTGCATAGATGCTTTCCTTTTAACTTTGCAAACGTATTTACGTTTGCAAAGCAGAACAACTCGACTATAATGTAAGCCGGTTCATTAAGCTCTCATAAAAAGAAATAAAGTCGCGCAGAAAATCTTTTTCGTAATTTTTCATTCAAGCTCACTTCTGCAGCCATAAATATTTCAGTGTATCGCTCTGGAAAATGCAGCATTAGTGCATTTTCTTAACACCTCCGCTGATGTCGCTGGCAATCTAATTATATGAACCAAGTCGCCGCTTGTGGTTGCAATCTTCTTACAATGGAGTCATAAATTGTTTTAAACTGAATGTGGCATCGCGTTTGCTAAAAGTGGTTTTTACGAGCAGAGTTCGATTGGTTGGTAGTTGGCTGGTTCTGTCTGCAATTGTTGAATTTAAGAACTTTATTAATGGCGTATTTACATTGGTCAATGAAATCCCCGCGTGGGTGCGGGCGATTTCTGTTCGTCGCTTTCATTAGTTGGTATTTTATTAAAGAACGCGCAGAGGGCGGCCGTGGAGTGATCATTGACCAGTGTAAATGAGCCATAAGGGCCGGTCTTAAGGGCTCGTTGATTAATTTTGAGCTTAGTAATATCGGAATAATATATTGTAATATTAAAAAAAAAGAGATTTTTATTTTATCCGTGTTAATGGTGACAATTAGAAAATAATTACTGTGAAAATTGTGATATTAAAAATAATTCTATCTTTGTGAGTCTAATAATTAGATATTAAAGTTGAATGTAAGTTTGCAAAGAAATTTGCCAAGAGGTAGGTCACTAACAAATTAAATAATTATAAAAAACTGGAAACCTGGACAACAAAGCCGGAGGAATTTTAATCGCAAGGGGGGCTTGTAAATAACGAACAACAATTTTACTTTCGGTTTGCCATTTATTTGAATGAAATTTTCTAGTATTCTAAAATTAAAGTTAAGTTTATAATCTCCAAAGTCTAGAGGTCATTAGAATTTTGGAACTATTAATAAAAAGGTTTTACATCACCAAATGAGCTACTCCTTAATGCATCGTGCTTACATAGCTGCTTCTTAACTATATCGTGCTAAGCTGGCGTGCCCAAGATTGTGATGTATCAAGTGAGTGTGGCGTGGCTCATGCGGTAAAGGTTATGATCAGTACATCAAAATTGAAGTACAAGAAAAGTTGTATATAAAAAAAAATAAAAAAAAAAAACGCCAACGGCTGAAAAGAAAATCACACCGTTGTTTAAAATTTGGAAAACAAAACAAAGGAAAGTATGTCGATTCTGTCGAAAACTTACCGTTTTAAAACAAAAAACTAAAGTGACATGGGGCAAGGTGGACCCCTATCTAGGTTTATGTTTCCACCTGCGAAGATAAAAAATTTGAAAATACTATGAAATAATTATAATTCCATGAAGAACAATGTTTACCATTACTAAATATAAATACCGTTGATGCAACAAGATTAAAATATAAGAAAAGATTCACATCTTTTCGCTATTTAATAAGGTCGTGAAGTGATAAATGTCAAAACTGACAGTGAAGTTTATATTTTTTTTTACGAAACTCTCTAAATTGACCTCGGGATTAGGCCCATTCAGCCGAGTTGTAAGAAAAATTCATGTGACGTAAATTTTACGTTACAATATTTTTTAAATGAATTGATATAAATTGACTTGAAATAAATCTATAAAGAACTAGGTAGTTAATAATTATAATTTACAATATATTACATATACCAGATCCGATATTGTTTATTCTTATTCCACGTCTCGCTTCGCAATTGCAATGGGAATAAAAACTCTTTCGTTTTTTTTTCATCGTTGCCGGTTGTTGGTTCAATTTTCAAATTCAATTTAGATTGACTGCACTCCTGAAGCGTATCCTCCAGCTATTTGTTACACAACAAGTACATGACCGACCGTGTGCATTTGTAAGTACCTAACTAGCCAATCCACTAATGATTCGATCCTTCGATTTGGTTAATATGGGATAATCCAACATGCACTCAACTACTTTATTATTAAACTAGCTTATGCCCATGACTTCGCATGGTCTAGATTCATGGTCTAGAAATTAGAAAAATTCCATAAAAACTTTCATCCCTAATTTAACCTCTTAGCGATCGAATTTGGTAAAATCTCGTCTCAGTTAGCGCCTACCTAAAACGAACGCGCATGTAAATTTTGAAACTCCTAATACTTGTAGTAACGAAGTTTCATACAAACTTTCATCCCCTAATTTAGCCCCCTGCAGGATGGAATTTTCAAAAATCCTTTTTAGTGCTCCTCTGCACTCCCCAAGGAATCCTTATTCCAAATTTCAAACCTGCAGAATCTAAGCGATGATATGATTGCTATAAAGTTTTAACGTATGCTTTTCTAACGTTTATTATTTTCCATACGAAAACACTTCTGCAGTAACATTCATTCAGTAGTAATTGATTTATTTGTATCGCTTTCCTGAATAATTCGATCGTAATCTATTTGAGTGGTTCCGATGCTGAATCTCAGATTTACCGCCACTCGAAAAAAGGAACAATTCCTTCATTTAGTGGAGTTCTCTATTGGTGATATTTATCCGTGGGCTTACATTGCCGAAAGATAATTCGGAGGATGCTGAAGATATACGACGTTGTGAAGAGACCTCTCAAATAATTACATTGTTGCAAATTAAATCCTTATTCCTTACCAATATAATATTATGAAGTGAAAGCAACTATGTCACTCTGGTAATACTTCATGCTTTTTAAGCACTGAACACTGAACTAATTTACATGAAGTTTTTCGAATATTTCAAGGAAAGAATGATTAGAATAATTTTTATATTAGATTGTATAAGATAGGTATTAACGTGATATATTTCGATAGTTAGGTTTTTCACCTACTTATATTTCTAGACATTTCGACCAGGTTACACCAGCTGTAGTCACGGGCTGACTCTTTCTGCAATGTTACGTCTCATCTTCTGAAGTGGAATCCATTTCCACCGTTCAGTTTTTTTTCCGTCTTATACATCTTATACTCCCGTCTTATATAATCTAATATATTGCAATGCCAAAGTTAAAAGTTTATAATATTTTTTATATCCACACAAAGCCCCACAAAAATATGAAGAAGAATAGTTTTTGTGAAGTGTATTAGAATAATAATACACTTTATTGCACTTAACACATATTACAGGAAAATTACATTAAGAAATAGAACACAAATGGCGGCTTCATTGCTATGCAGCCATCTTTTCCAGGCAACCAATGGTGAGAAAAAAAAATGAAATGCATAATGCGGGGGATGGTGGGTGCCATTATAAGGAATGCCATACTGTTCTTAGGCCCAGCTAAGACTGGGAACGTATGAACAGATTTTTTAGAAAAAAAATAAAAGATAATATGTTACACAACGTCATAAAATTAATTTTACATAAAATATATAAACTTATATTGAAATTCTCTTATTTAAAATCAAATTGAAATATCTTTAGGAAATGTTACTTATTTATCTTGAATGTATGTACTCTTACTCTACACCTCCGTTTTTCATAACTGCTATTCATTCTTCTCCATCCAAAGGTTGTCTGGTAGAAATCGCTGTTAGCGATAAGACCGCCAATTGCTACACTATTGTGTTGTATTTAATTTGCAAATTTCATGTTTAAAACTTTAACTGTAAAATGGTGTGACAATAAAGTGTTATTATTATTATTATTGAAAATGCTTAGTGTAAACATATAGTCGTGGAAAACCATTTCTACTGCTCTCTTAAAATGTAAAAAGTTAGGTACTATGGTAAGCGCTCGCACACGCAACTGGAAGAAGTACTATTAAAAAAGTCTCGTTGCTGATCTTTAATCTTAATAATTTATAGGTACCAAATGGAACACCCTTACTTGATACGGATGAAGGTAACTCGTTGAAGATGGGCAACACAGGAACAGTCTTACGAATAGAGGATAAATTTCAAATGAACACTATGTGTGTATCTTAATGCCTAATAATATGTATCTAATAATATTTATGTGTAATTATGTTTGTCTCACTCCGACCCCCAAACCCATCATGAAAAGGCTTAAGCGAGGCCGTAGGTAAAACCCGCTGCGAGTACCGGGGCGTGCAAGTGCGGGGAAGGACCCGGGATCCGGCAAGGAGCCCGCCGGGTCCATATGTAGGTAACTATAGGTACATCTGATTAATTTACCTATTGACTTCCATTCTCTTACATTAATCAGTACATTATAATAATTTATTTAGGACGTAGACTGATAAAAGCTCTAGAAGAAATGAAATTGTCTCTAAACACTAATTTTACGCAAAAGAAAAGCTAGTAGTACAATAAATGATACAAATCAAGAACTTGATCTCTTGTTAGAGCAGGTCATACCCAATTCTCCCAACTATGATTCCTTTGATAGTAAAATTATTGTTGTATGTGAGTAGAAACAGAACCAAGAGAAATTGAGACTACTTTATGTATGTATGTAAATATAAAGCAAATGCTTATAAAACTTACGTTCCACATAATTATAATCTTTATTTTGCGAAAAAAAAATCACATTAAGAACTCATTTGTTCCGCCAGAGTACTATCTATTAAATGAGCTGCATTCATGTTAACAGTAACAAGTGGAAGGTACGAGTTATGTGACGTCACGTCCCACCTCTCAGTTAGATTGTTAGGGAGGTGCTCAACGTACGACAACGAATTAGTAGAACGAGTGTATCTATATGTCTCGGAAATTATGTTGTTGCTAGTTTTTACTCGAGATTTCGTAGGCGGGTATTTTGCGAAGTCTTTTGACTTAACTATAAATGGATTTATTATATATACTTAACAGTAAAACTTCTTAATCATAATATTTATTTATAGGATTTTTTTTATCGTATACCAAATTTTTATAATGCAAGATCAGTCAAGAGGACTCCAAAGTGGGTAGATCGATACATCTGTCTATAATATCCACCCGCAAGATATTAGTTATTTCATGATCATGACTCTTGCAATAGCGCCGAAATATCGGGGATTCGATAAAAGTAAAAAAGGTATACGGTAGAACTCCCGTGAATAACTATTATTAACGAATTTCGAATATTGTTCAAAATGTTTGAGGCTACTGAAACTAAATAGGGCTTGAAAACGATGAATGTTACAATGGTCCCAAACAATAGTCCGCCTGACCTGGAATACTGCTTTTCAAATCAAATGGAGTGTATAAATGTCGTTCGGAATTCAACGATGACCTGTTACCACTTGAATATTAAACATTCAGAAAATGAGATATGGATCTGAAATATGGAATCGACAATCGCTTACTCTGGAGACGATAATTCTTGTCTTCCTTTAAGTAAGATAAAAATATTGAGATAGGTAACTGAAGAAAAATATATTTTGGAAATTCGACTGATCGTCGATAGCAAACTTTTATTATTTAATTATACAATCGCTTATTACTTAAACTATGGAAGTTATGAAATCACCTTAGCATAGGAGAATGCTCAGTGTTCAGACCCTCAAACAGATGTACCGACAAGCCAACGACGATCAGGAAAATCTATTAGATGTGGCAGCACAAAATCGATGGTCATCAAGACCTGTAATGAGCAACAGTGATTCTTTTTATTTTTTTTATTCAGAAACTCCGCAGCTTATTTATAAATACATACTATAATAATGTGATGCGATAGTAACTTAAGCCAATTACAGAGTTACACAACTGATAAAAATAGCTAACTTTTACGACTAATTACAAAAATGAAATCCAGAAGATAATAAATACAAAAAACACACCCGCACAAGGAGACAGATTCACTCATTTAATACTTCATTATATAAAATTTGAGGCAACATCAAGCACACGGTAATTTCTTATATGTTCTTATTTATGTTTATAGGTTTATAAATATATAGATATCACATACCGACAACTGACAAATACATGAACATACAACACATCACATCAGTGATGTCGAAAAGCTCTAATAATGTGTACTGAACCATCGAAATTGCCATCATCTCGATTACATCGGATAAATAATCTATCATTTATCAAACGACGAGGATTCGAGTAAATTCTTTGTCTGAATTATTTCGATTTCGAAACGTCCAGCCCAACTTTAAAACTAACGTAACAAATTAAATTATTCCTTTATTCGGCGTCAGGAAGCGTTTTTCTGAAAGTTTAGCCGAAAATCAGATTTACCGGCCCGGCCGTGCGCATTTATGCAACGTTCATTTTGAGGTCGTTACGTTAGCACGGCTGTTGTCACAATTTCGTTTTTATTATATGAATTTTTCCACATAGACAAGCATGCAGTTGTTGCACAACTGGCTTTTAAATTGTGCAGATTTCATATGGTGTAATTAAAGTCATATTTGTAACCCATTTTGTTATTGCATTTTTTGTTTTGGAACTTGAGTTACTTGTGGGGAACATACAACATTACATATTTATTTATTTAAATATATTCACTACTAGCATAAACTTAGACATTTCACATTTACGTAAAGAGTTCATCATCATAGATTTTTAAAACTCTCTGGCAATTATAAAAAGAGTAATAAAAAAAGAATATAGATAAATTGATATATACTCTTTATTAGAATAATGTTCTGAATTTTTTTCTATATTATATTTTTAAGAATTGGAAAATGCATATAAATAATTTTATTGAATTGTGTTTGTAAGATAGTGAATATATTTAGTTATTTTTAAATCGTGTACATTATTGGGAGATTTTTATTTTCGTCATCGCTACTGCCATATACTCTTACATTTTTAGAATTGAGATCATATTAACGTAACCTTGGAATTCTCAATTTCATTTTTTGAATCATGTTCTATAAAGTAATGGTAGATGTCTACATATATCGATGGGAGAGAGAATTTCTAACTCACGCCTTTTCGATTCTTCAATTAGTAGTCTACGATGAAGTTCGTGATAACAAATTTTTCTTTGTCCTAGAGGCAGCTCATGTCCAACTACGTATCGTTACTAAATAACATTGTCGGACACAAACAGGGAGCTTTTATTAAATTAATTGTAGCAATCAGTCTTCGATGTCGGCCCATCGGCTGGACCGAACTGGTATTAATACGCCGATGTTCTTCACCGTTCATTTGCCCAGTTAATTGGTCAAACGAGACACGAACTTCGTCGATGCTGACAATTTCTGGATGAGTTAATCGAGGGAAAGAAATATTATGTTAGGTAATGAGAAGTTGATTCACCTAGTGTCTTCTTTTATATTGTATATATGTTAAATGCAAACCTTAAACGAGTAGTATTACTAAAGTGTCTCTCCATGTTTTTAGTGATTCGGTTTTTCTCTGTAAATTTACGAAAACGGTGATCATAAAAACCATTTTACTAAATTTTAAATCTGAAAATGTGCACTTATGGCATTAAAGAGCTGAATGTTCATTACGCTGTAAGACAATCTCTTTACTTAGATGCATTTCTATTAGTGCTTTGGGGCTTGGTACAAGTTAAAAGCAGAATGAGTAACTTCACTTATCTATACTTCTATATCTATTAACTGTGTAAATTACTAGGTACTCGATGTTATTTCTCTCACATCTAAAATTGACTTCAGTACTACATAATAAATAATATTATCTTCAATTTGAGAGTTGGTTGAAGCTTCGTTAATACACATCAATCCACTCTAGGTACCTTTCGATCATTGGCCTATTCTTCCTATGCCATTATATTCATATGGAAGCTCTGTATCCCAATAAGCTAATGATGAGTTTGTTTAAAAGTAACATCAGCCAGAATTTGACGAAGATATCTCAGTATATACATAGACATGCTTGATTGATCTACGTACTGTGTGCCAGCATTTTGAATTCCTATTCGATTCACAGTTTTATTGAAACTGGGATCTATCGTGGAGGTAAAATTAAACAGTAGAATTAAAAGACGAAGTCGCTTTATCTTGAAATGTGGACCAAGGTCCATGTGAGACATAGGAAGTGAGTGCTAAACGGAAGCTACACTGTCTTTCTACTTAATCGTCATAGATACGTGATAAACTTAAGGGTATCAATATATAGTTTACTATAATAATATTATTGGGCTCAGTTATTTTTTTTACATGTTTCGATGTTGTTATTCGAATATGATATGGTTTAACGTCAATCGCGTTGGTCACGAGCCGACTTATCAATATGTTATGATAGGGATCATAAATATGTCTTGACAGAAAAATAAATAACAAAACAGACGTTTAAGTCGTTTCCTGTACCAAAAACAGAGCCGTGTAAAACACAATTTAGAGCTGGTTATGTTGGTGAGTGACTCGGTGACTATGTCTTTAAGAGATGGTACACCACAGTTTTTCTTTGTTCATTGAAACAGGAGAAATATGATGTATGGGCCATTCCTTCTCCCACCATTGTGGTGATTTGTTGCCCCTTCTGGACAAGTAACATCAGATGTAACCAATGTCCAAGATGGTATTTAGTTAGTACTTGTGAGTGTACATTCAACGGAGCTCAGGCTATACTTGATTGGCTAGGTTTTGCCGCGCCCCGAAATTTAGTCTTCTGCGCAGATAAGTTTTACTTTACTGTAATTATATGAAAATTGTCAAATAAAATGTTCAAATCAAATCAAAACACCTCAGCTAGAGAGAACGTGATCACAACACAGTCTGTGTTTAATAATCATAACCACAGGTAGGGCAGTGTATAACGAGCTGAGTTCGGTGTGGCGTAAAATTGCGAGATGATTAAAATGATCCGCCCCAATATAATTAGTTTAGGGCTGTCGTTATTTATGCTACGAGATATATGTACATCACCGGTACACGTAACAAATTGTAATTGCAGGGAGAGTCCGAACAAAGTGTAAATAGATCTCCATATTATAGGTATCACCGATAACCTTTCTGGGCAAAGCGTAGGTACATGTGAACTATCATTCACGCAATTCTAGAAAGCGAAAGTCTGTGAAGACCTGTGAAGAATGGGCTTGCAACGGCCATCAAGTGTGGAAAATTAATCCATACTACTATTGAAGAATTTTAAACGTATTTTTTATTTTTTATTTAATCTATAAATTACTAAGATGAGTTGAAACGTCACATGATGTCATACCACCGCTTTTTGAAATTGGTGCAAAAATACGTATTTAATATAACGAATTAAATAATAGTATACTTTTATTACCCAGTCATCATAAGGTGTGGTGATTGTCAACGAGTTACTTTTACTTTCGTCTGTTTTCTTGCTTAAGAATTACGCCCAGTGAAGTTACAATGAACGGTGAATTCAAATGATATCAAAAATCAATTTAGTTTTTGTATACTTTTTCTGTGCGTGAGTATTCAATTTTATGTATCTTTTATTTCTTTTTTTAGAGCTTTTGTAATCTTATGGGTAAAGTTCTATAGTGGGACACGGATTTCGATAGGTACGGTATATTAATGGTAATGAGCGCCGTGAATCTCAAATCTGATTCAAGTACAAAACCGTGATTTCCCCGAAACTAACACGTTTTTTTTTATGAAAAATTCCTTATTCATTGATAATATAAATTCTTTTTGAAATTTCGATAATAAGTCTAGGCTCTAAAGGCATATTTTTGAATGACGAAAAACTAAGCATGCAATTGTTTAATAGGTCTTTGCTAATACTTTATGCAACTAAAAATAATTTATACAGAAGTCATGCACTGTAAAAAATTTCTGGAGAAGCTAAATTAGAACTGTATTTGTCTCCATTCAATTTAATAAATTTGCAAGATTTTGCTATTTATTATTAAAAAATTAAAGTTATATTTATTTTACATTCACTCAAAATAATAAAAATCGTGGTGAATAAAACATAGTTTGAAATTTGTGTGTCAAACTATGTTTTATTTTATTAATAAACAAAGAACAAAAAAATATAAACCTAGCTTTGGTACGATTGTTTCGGCTTCTAAAAATACGAGCTTTCATCTAATGGCCGGCCCGTGTATTGTAGGATTGTACGGAGTTAGAGCGGCTGCGTGTGTAAAAAATGTCTATCAGGAATTGAAAAAATACAACTAGTCGAATAATGTAAATAAATCTAATTCATATTTGAAATCCACAAAATCCGGTCTAATTTTTGCATTATGTTATTCCGTCGTCTTTTTGTCTGTTTTTTTATTTAAGAGTAAAAAAATATTAATCGCTGATTACATATATCCCTTGGTATCAAAAGGTAATGTCAGAAGCTAAAGAAACTGGCAAACATGCATGAAATACGTGTGTAGGGGTTGTGGTTTGTGGGTTTCGGCTCTCTCTGTAAATTTAGATAGATTATTACTGATTGTAAGCGAAGTTTAAGTGCTGCAATTTAAAAGGCTGTGATTTTGCGTACTATAAGATATTATATGCCTCGTGGGTATTGATTACTTAACTGGCGTAGTTTTGTCAATGTATCTACAGTTTGTACACTTCTATTGATATTTTTTTTATTTAGGTAAAAATTATATTATTTTAATTATTAAAATTATATAATTTTAAAACATTCTTTTGCGTATGTAGTACAGATGTAGCCAGCTTCATTCACACCATTAAAAGTCTTTGATTCAAAATTCCCGTTGCCACCTTTCACGTTTTCAACTGGCCGTGAAGAAGGTAAAACACCGAAAAGGGTGGTTTTGTCTTCCAAACAGAGCACAGATAATATATCATGGGAGTCATAAACGGGGCATTATCGCATACTATTGTCCCGACCACACGCACCGCTTACTTGTTATAAATACATACACAGTCAGAATACTCGCGAAAGGACAGAATACATACGCTATATTATAATGGTCGTGGCTGCTGCGTCTATTAATATTTTAAATAGAGAATCACAGGCAAAAAGTATTGTGACAAAAAGACAACGGATTACTTAAGACGTTATGCGCCTGATTGAGAAGTGCCAAAAATTTACAGGCACGAAGGATCACTAGCATTAGCAGAAATTAATTATATGTCAATTATAATTCCAGCTGCCTGGACCACTGGATCGAGTTACATACACCTCATGTCCTTTCCACTGAACGACATTACTATCCAAGGATTGTTCGTGAAGCGGTTGAAATGAAAAAACACAACAATTTCAACTGGGAAAGTGGATATAAACTCTCACCAACGTGGAATCCGGTTATAAAAATGTATAAGTGTCGCGATCGAAAACAACCACGAACAATATTCTCGGATACCGTAAGTGCAGTGTGTCGCCACCTTTACGTAAAATAAAATCAAGTGGAGGGTACATCTGAAAATCAGTTAAAACATTATTACCGGATTACCCTCAACTAAAATCAGAAGACGACACCCGCCAGTTCTCCAGTCTCCTCGTGACCACGGCTGCTGTAACGTAGTCGAAACGTCGAGGTAAATTAATTGTTTTAAAAAATGCACGAACAAGACCCGATTGCATATAATTATAATGTATACAAATCGTGTGAGTTTAAAAATATTATTAGCAAACCGATCTGGGAAAATATGTATTGAATTGGAAGAGGATTTTGATAAGTATCAAACTGAAGATCACGCTGTAAAATTATGGTACAATACAAACTAAGTCGTGATCTTTTGAAGGTTTAACATCTGGATTACATAACCTACATAATATTAATATTGTAGTGGATAATGCTCAGATTACAACTATATGGTTTTCCTTGAAAAAACTATTTTATTGGCACCGGGATTAGCAAGGGGCTAGAGTGTGGTTTCGCCTACGCTTCTCAAACAATGTTTCTTATGTAAGCCTAGACCGTATTCGGTTTATGAAAACATACGTGGGAAAGCAAAAGATTGTTTATGAAGGGGTAATAGTGGTATTTCATCTTTACAAACACGTAACTAAAGGTTTGCTGTTGACGACATATTGGTGCTAAAAATGCGTAACTTGCAATTTTATTCAAAATGTTTTATTTATTTGTAAGGTAAAAATATCAGTTTAACACTATTTGAATTCAAAAGTTTTAATTAAAAAAATATATTTTTATTAAAGAAATTAATAAAAATAAATTTAAACTTATATATCATAATGAAATAATTAACTGTACATATGTTCATTCCTGGTAATTAAAGCTACAGGCTACTATTATGTTGGCCATGAATGAAAATTCGGTAGATTCCGCTCAATTTTGTTAAAATCATATAAGTAGAGATTATTCGTAGATCCAAGGTGGTGTTAGGTCACACCTCTTATGCTTTATATAAGACACATTAGAGCTTCGAATATAAACTATATTCCGTTTTCGGTGGAACAGACTAGACCAACCGGTAGAAAGTTTGTACAGATGCTCGTGCGAATAGAGTTCGTGTGTTTCCTACCTATATTTGCATACAAAGTACGGACGCGGAAAGGATCCCGCATTTTTCAGACGCGAATAATGGACGTTAAATATTTTAACGGGCCCCGTTCCTTGAGGCATAGTGTCGATATTTATTATTTATTCTTCGTTTTTTTTTTGTTGACTACCGACAGCGGTTTATTTAAATTATTCCCGATATTCCGGTATTTCGAAGGTTTATTTAACATATTTACTGAATACAGTATGATTTTAGAGGGGTTAAATTATAAACTAAATCCAAACTGTTGCCAGCCTTACCATGTTTTTGAAATATTATTACTGGCCTCTTTAAGGAGGCTTTTATACTTGTTTTTAATTTATATTTTTTGATTTTGTCAATGTATTCTCAATATATCTTGCCTTTGTACGTTGATCAATAAATGTTTCTCTGTGTTAAAAGTCATATTATTAAATGATCTACAGTCCTCTGTTCTTGCTGTCGATTACACAAACTGGTAGAATAATAAATTAATCGATTATTATACTTACCGTGCAATTAGTGGCTTACAAATCTGGAATAAAAAAGTGAACCAAATGTAGGTAGTACCTTCTTTATGACAAAATTCGTCTGCGCAAAACGGAGTGAGATTAACTCGAAGGAATACAAATAACAACAACCATGAAATAAAAACTTTAAGATATATGTATCTTCTAATAAAGAAAAATATTGTACTTTTTGTGTTTTTTCCTCTCAAAGACATAGTTAAGGTTATTTATATACAAAATTATATCGCAGTTTTAACAAATGTTTGTTAATAGTCTACACTTGCTTGAGTTTTCTATATTTTAATGAAAGCGATGGTCGAGAAACACAATTTTCTGATCGAAAACCTAAATTATAGGTTATAATAAAAGTTTGATCCGCAACGCAATCGCAACATCGAAGATAAAACACAAGACGCTATACATCGACAACGAGTACCTGATTTTTTTTTCAAACACCAGTACGTAAACTAAAATTTAATTCCCATAAAACTTCACAGAGTTTCACAAATTTCTTCTGTATAAAAATATGATCGGATCTTGGATATTGAATAGAAAACCGAATTCATTTTTCCGTACACACAATAGAATTTTACGCAACGTATGTCAGTTCGAATGTTGTCGAGAATATTCACGTGTGCGACGACCCCGCGGAATATTTTTGTTTTTATGTTTGGAGAAAAAAATATTTGAATCCATCCATTCCATATAGATCAAACGACAAAGCGAGGCGAGGTTCCGAGTTTTGTTCAAAAGGTGTTTGTTGGCAATTTTCGGAAACCGAACTGAGGGAGCTTAGTTTTTGTCGATCATACAATTATTACAAAGAATATTTTCGTATTTACAAACATTTTGAAATCTTTAATTATTCTTACTGTTATAGTAAAACCCCGGATATTGGAATCTAAAACTACTACTGGTAATAATATAAGCTTCGGATCTGCCAACAAGAGAAGGAGAGAAATTTCGACGTTTAAAATTTAAACAAGTTAGGTTCAATGAGTGTATTGATAATAAAACTATTGCAAATATTATAAATAAATAAGCAAATATTAGTATATATTTAATTAGGACAACTTACAAAACATACACAAGGTAACAGTTAGTACTAGAGATAGTGGCTCAAGCAAGCGTGTTGTTTTAATTACAAGCTGCCACGACATGCGTTTAATAAATTAGGAAATAAACTTATGTGCAAATTACAAGCTATTTTACAAGAACTAAAAATGAAAAATAAATTAAATTAGCTTATAGTAGTTACAAATGACCTAGGTATCACAATAATTATTACATTACAACAACTTCAACAACTCACTTTTTAATTTAGGAAGGTTGAGTTTATAAAGGTCAAAATCACCTTTTTTTTTTTGACAAACTGTTGTAGGCATAAGGAATTCTTACAAATGGTGAGTTCAGGCCCAAATTGCTTCGAGAAGCCTTAAGAGAAAAAAGGGAGTATTTAGTTATACGCGGGAGTTTTATAGGTATATTAAAAGACAAATTCCCCAGTAGGTCAGGACAGTCACTGTATTGATAATAAAACTACGAGTATTTCTTAATCTTAAAAAATAATCGAATTGTATTACTCAAATAATTATTAAAGTTCAAAATGGATGTTGTTTCTCTTTATTAAATTTTATGGAGTTTTATGCACCCGTTATTTTTTACAGATAAGAACATGGTTGAAAAAATGGGGCTAAACTAAAAGTTGTCCAGTTGCTCGGGGAGCGAGACGTTCGAGATGTTAATGCTATGAATTTGAATAAAGATTATTTTTTACTAGATTTTCTTGGGTCTTAATACCTTGGGTACTTGCGTGACTTATTTGTAGTTATCGAATACCTTATGTGGTCTCTGCGAGATGCTGATAGTCTGTAAGGAAGGTGGGGATACATATTGTAGCGTCTCCATTTCGTATGTATAAACTTGTCTTACAGCATTCACTGTGTAATTGATTCTTACCGTGTGTATAATGACAAAAAAACTACAATGACCATTGAATGGTTTGGACATATTTCCGTATATCCATTTTGTATATTTGTACTTGTACTTCAATATCGTGTCCCTGAGGTGAAACCTAAGCTTTATCAAGTGTATCATGGTAAAAATTCGAAGCGAACAAAGATCACAGAAAAGTTAGGATTTTTCACAATTAAAATTAGTAAATGTTATATTTTAGTAAAGATTTACCGTACTACAGACTTGTACAAAATTTTTTTAAAGTATAAGCACGACTCAATAAGGCAAATTAGAATGGAAATTCACAAAAAACTTGCGAAGTAGTTTAAATGTATTCCTGTTAAGTGAATGCCCCTGAAGTCAGTCCGAGTGGAAAAATCCGCTGTGCACAGCAAGTAGTTAAATAAATAAGCTTGCACCATGCAGGTTTAACCGACTGCTGGGGGCCATGTATCAGGGAGCCAGCGGGCCGTGACGTCGACCGTGGCTTGGTGAGCGGGAGAAAATCGACCAAATCCAAACTTAACCTTGTACTGAATACAAATTCAATATATTGTATTTATTGTGTGATTCGTGAGTTTGATATTTATATATATATATATATACATAATACTCACATTAGAATGAAAAATTTTATGTATTTCAAAATATTATTTTAGTAATATCTGTGCTCGCGACATCGTCCGCGTGGAAAGTAGCCTTAATTACCCCATTGTATTTTTAATCTATACAAAAGCATCAAACAAAGTTACTTCCCGCTTTCTGTACGTTATTACGTTAAAGTTAATATTTTTACCAAATTACATTACTAAAATAGTAAAAAAATGGAAAAATAATTTATCTTATGGAAAAGTTCTTAAAAAAATTACCTGTCCCAGGTGGGATTCGGTCCCTCAACTTTTGGTAATTTTATTTATTACCAAATTAATATATTACTTAAAAAAAATAGAAAAACAATTTATCTTGTAGAATAGTTCCTAACAGATTTAACTGTCCCAGGTTGAATTCAAGCCGTCGACCTTTAGTAACACGAGGGACTGCTCTATCCGTTAAGTTACGTGACATTCAACAGAGTTGACGGATTTTTCAAGCATTTGTTACTTTCGCTACAGCGTTCTTTAATGGCCAGAATGAGAATTAACGCCATCTATTGACGTTTATGCGAGTATCTATAGAATAGCACAAGGTGTTAAGTGTTGCTTGTACACTTGCAACCAACATGAGTAAGACAAAATAGTCCACAGAACAGGTCGAGTTAGGACAGGCTCATTTTGTTGTATGAGATGAGGCATCTGTATGGATTATGTAATAGGTACTTGTAGAATATAAATTCTCAAATCTATTTATAACAAACGTAACGAGTACTTAAGCTAGCATATACACTTCTGCCATTGAGTAAAGAAATTTTAATGTAAACAAAAGCTAGCTATCCAAAACTCAGCGGTAGTTTTTTAAATTAGTGTTGACGTTTGTGTAAAGCGAAAAAACAAACACTGAACTATGTTGCAGAGTGGACAAGCTATGTATTAACAAGTTGGCTTCAACGAGCCATGAAGCGAGGTCAACCGCGTATAAACTAGTGATGCGTAATAATCAGCATGTTAGGTGATCGATAGATTTGTGTTACAAGTAGAAAATAGAAAAGAATATTTATTAGCTTTCCACTAGCGAATTCACCCGTATATATTACATGATTTTTAGCCCCTGTTTAACCCCTTGAGATAATGAATATTTCAAAATTCTTTCTTAGCGAAACTTTTTTATATAACAGCTCCATCTATCCAGTAGTTTGAACTTTACTATTAGCCAGTCAGTTACCTTTTTATATCAAGTGTTATTAAATCTATACATGATGTCGTCTGGGTGAAGCGACAATAGTGCATGGAGGGGGTAAGGTATATAAAAGCCTGCGTTCGAGTGTTATCAGGTCTCTTTCGCCTCGAACACCGGATAGAACATATATTTACATATTAGATTATATTTATTTCTCATCATCATCACCATTCCACAAATATCCCCACTTCTCGGGCTTAGCCCTGCCTTATTGGTTATGACCATGACCCACTGCAGCTGCAGCCGAGACCAACGGCTTAACGTGCCTTCCAAAACACGGAGGAGCTCGATATAATTACTGTTTTGAACTGAGTGGAAGGTTTTAACAACCGTGTTTCAGACCGAGTACACTAATCACTGCGCCATCAGGCTCCTAGTTAGTAATTCGACATTAGTATTATTATATCTAGTTCTATTTTTTTTCAAATATAATTAATATTATTTTTTGTTATATAAAGCTAAATATTTATTAATTAAAGCTGAATATCAAATAAAGTTATATCTGATATTTGTTACAGATTAAGTAACAGAATTAATAAAAAAGTGTTTCTTAAAATTTGTGACTTAAATGACTTTAAGCTTTTAAAGTTCACGAAAAATATGCACATTTTTTAAACTATAATATTGTACCAAAAAAGCAATATGTTCAATTATGGAACTTCCTTCAGCAGTAATATCGATATTAGTACTATGTTTATAACTATCTGCAGTCAACACTATCACATCGAATATTGGAAAACGAACTGTACTACGTCTGTTTAAGTTGCATAGAAAAGAGAATGTAGATAGATCCAATGTAAGCTTTGGATATGAATAGATGTGTGGTTTCAATAAGTACTCGACATATGTCCGATAAAAAAAGTACATAAACTAAAACCCGACTAAAGCTAAATCACGCTGTAAAAGGTATGAAACAAGATATTCATTCTAAAGCGATGACCAAAGGACGGCGTAGTGTGACTTACTGTTGTGGCATACGACTATGTTACCCTTTGGTCATCGCTATTATAATATAGCTAGCGCTATAAAATAAATGTCTTGTTTCAAACTTTCTAGAGCCTGATTTAGCTGTAGTTTTTTTTTATTTAATTAATTTTCGGATGTATTTTAGCATGCAAGCAAAAGTTATCAATACATAGCACGCAGACAAATAAGAGGCTTCTAATATTGCCTCATTTGTCCAGTTACGATGACTAGTTTTAAAGTTAGAAGTTAGAACCCAAAAATGACAATGAATATTTTCCTATGAAATTGCATCATAAAAAGAAATCCCAAAAATAGCTAATGTCCAAATTTACTATGAAATCATGTAGGTTATATTAACAACGTTAAAAACCAAGTAAACACAACGCAGTTATACATTTGTTCTTTTAACCATTGGTCATTTACTTAACCTAGCTTCCAGTGATGGTTAAATTTTTTGACAAATGGTTGTAATTCTCACAATTGGTTAGGTTAACTATTAATCAAAAAAAATATTTTTCTGATATTTAGCTATGTTTCAAAGATTTTAACAAATGGTTGAGTTAACCACGGATCAAAAAACTGCCTTAGAAAGGATATGGAAAAATTGAATATTTTTATTGAATCAAATTAGGAATACACTTCTTTAAATAACAAACCCATTTAAATGGTTAACGTACAAAAAAAAAACACATGCTGTCAAAATTCAGAAAGATAAGGGTCCAATTATATTTCAAATGTTAGAAATATATAAAGGCATTGTCTGAAATACAAACCTTTGTATAGTTTGAAGAATATTCAGTACGTATACAGTTATACCGGAGCGTCTGTCGAAGCACGCTATTGTATTCGTCATCTAATTCATATGAAAATAAATGCACTTTCAATATGTCTGTAAAAACATTCCTACATTATTTGTTTATTTAACAAACTTTATTGTCCATTGAATTGGTACAAAAGCCGGACTTAAAACTATTATCGTTCTCTACCAGAGAAACTTCTCTACTACACTGCAGAAGAATTTATATACAATTACATAAACATAAATAAATATTATCATCATCATCATCATCATCATCATCATCAGCCCTTTTACGTCCCCACTGCAGGGGCTCAAGCCTTCCTTATGGATGGTGTAGGAGGATGGGCCATGACCCTCCACGCTGGCCCAATGCGTATTGGAGGGTATTAACGACTGCAAATGCAGCCGAGACCAACGGCTTACCGTGCCTTCCGAAGCACGGAGTAGCCCGAGATAATAATTTTTTGGTCACCCATCCCGTGACCGACCCTTGCGAAAGTTGCTTAACGACTACGATCGCGGGCCGCGGCGCTTATCCACTACGCCACCGAGCTACCTAATAGGCTACAGCTAATAAATATTATACCTTTACAAAAACATAAATACATATTTGAATTATGACACATATATACATATATGATGATGATCTTCATAATCGTTCCAAGAGAAAAGTGTGAGCTATCCGTTTAAAGATGAATTTGTTAGGAGATCTTCTGATGGTGTCGGGGAAGCCATTCCACAGTCGTACGGCTTGAAGGGTGAAAGAGTTGGCCATAAAGCCAGAATGGAAAAGCGGAGTAGATAATGCAAGTGTATTAGCAGAACGCAGTTGTCTGTCATGAGAATCACAAAGGTATTGAAATTAACTTTTTAGGTAAAAAGAGCATACAGAACCGTCGTAGCTGTCTGCGCTGCCGAATAGGAAGCCATTTTAGTTGAGACCGATAAGACGAAACATGACGTCGATCTAACGAGGCTTTGAAGTTTCCGATATTCACGGTTGCTATCACCACGTGAGCCAACCAAACCAATTATGCATCCGTTCCGCGGAAAAAATGTGTGTGTTTGCTCGTCTCTGATTTCATTAGCGCGATTAGCGATTTTATTTTTAATTTTCAGTTTTGCCTAATTCTATTCATTTTTGACATAACACCATGCAACATGTATTGTTCTCATAAAGACGGATCTTAAGAGCTCAAACACGATGCAACTGCGTTATTTTATTGCTGAGTTCCTATGATCACTTCCACTCCATCATCACCGGAACTTGGTCTGGTAAGCGTCCAGTACCAAAGTCCTCATAAAGACAGATCTAACGAGTCCAAATACGAAGCAATTGCGTCATTTCACTTCCGATTTCGTCATCATGTCTACTTACTGACTCATAATATTGCATTGTCATCTGCCTTAGATGATGTCTATGCAAAATTTCAAATCTATTGTATATTGGGAAGTGGGTCAAATTTTAGTTCCAAAATTTGCGCACTAATTAATATACTAACAAGGCAAGTTGGATAAAAGTTTGTAAAAAAGACCAAGATAAAGTTATAGAGGTAATGCATGTAAAGTGAGAAGCTTGGTTCTACATACGATCTGAAAAGTTTTTGAGACAGCTTTCAATTTGTGTATAATATATCAATTGTCTAAAATTTGAGTAAATAAATAAATAGACATGCTTACCTACCATCAATTGTCTTAATGAGTGCATTAAGAACATCTTCTCTATGTTCTGTGTCTTTAACTGATGAGATGAATTTATTAGCTTTTGATTCCTCCATTCAAAACTCAAAGTAAATATCATGTATTCCTGCGAGTTGTCTTTGCTTTCCAAAATTCGATGTAGAAAACAATATTTTGGTCCGCTCAAATAAAATTGTCTCAAAATCCTTTGTTGTGGCATAAAAAAACTACCAACTCCCATGAAGTTTTTATTAAATTCCCTTGGGAATATACCTTTTTAACAAAAAAAAGAATATTCATATGAAATCAATAAAATTGATAGCATCCTTTTTGAAGTCAGTTATCAAACAAACAGAATAATATTCGCATTTTATTATATTAGTTTGAATTTCCCTTGATACTGAATTCGTATAAAGTCCGCAATATAACAGGGAACAGGCAATAAATTTAAGTATTGTGAGCTTCGTTTCAAAATGTGTATTTTATTATATTGTTGTGGAATTTATTACGTGTGGTCGTACATCTTTGTGGCGTTTAATTGGGCCCGATATATTTGTTTGAAAATGAACAATTTGATGGCGACATTTTCAATGAATCGTCTTTTGATAATGTCTTATCGCAGTTTAATAATTGATGGTTAATGGAAATGGGAAATATAAAATAAACTAACTGATAATGACAATAAACAAAGAGCAACGAAAAATAAAATAGAAATTGGGTCAGTAGAATATTAAAAGACATAGATAACATTATTCGCCCGCCTTTTAGTGTATTTTTTGAACATAATTAAGTTTTTAAGCTGTATTGCGGCATTATATAGTAGTTAATTTTTTTTTAAATTTACATAACAGTCCCGCTTACTTTAACAATAGACACAGTTAAAATCCGTATGGTGAATTCAGATTTTGAAGTTAAACAAGTCTCAAACTGTTTCTGATTTTCGTTTTTTGATAACAGTTTGATTAAACTAGGACCGTTTGCCTTATGTGATGGAAAAAACTTAAGTTATTGAGAATAATTAGTTGAGATTTTGTATTTTTCTTATTTAAAAAACCGGTCGTTAGTCTTTAAGCAGCAAAAATAAGGTTGTTATAGTCTAAAGTTAAAGTTATGACGTAATCTGTTAATTGCCAGATGATAACTCATTATTATTTGTATAACCGGAACTCTTACAAGTTGGTGCAACTAACCCAATTGCACCAACTTTAACAAAAACAAACTATCAAAGTGCCGGTTAAGCATAATCAGTCGCACCATTTCGCAATGGATAGAAGAAGTTATTACTTTAAATAGAACCGCACAATTTTCGCTGGTTAAAGTTATTTTTTTCTATGTCAAGAAAAGAGAATAGTGCAACGCATTCCGCAGTTAATATTAAAGTCAGCGTAACAGTTTTCAAATTTAACTTTAACTGTAATCCAGCCTTAGAGTATACATTGAGAATTCCTTATAGTTATAGTTAACAGTTAAAGTTATGATATCATCAAGTTATCACTTATTATGCATATTGTCTATGGTTAAAGAAACCTGGTGTAATCAACCCTTGGAGGTTTGTTTTTTTTATTTACTATAGTTTCTTTGTAGAAGTTACTTATGTGCCGAGTACTGTAAGTAGAATATATAGTCGAGTGCCACCTAACTCTTAACAAAGGTTCTACCCTCGGCTAGCCGTTGTCTAGCACATTTATCAAGATCACACGTTTTCTCGTGATCAAACTTAATTTCTAACTTAAAGCCGCAATGATTTACTTTAAGTTATAAATTTTCCAGCTAAGCTCTGTAGACATTAAGCCGGAGTAGTATTTATTTACCGCTTATATTCATTGTAGAATGCTTGAAGACGAGTAATGCGCGCTCTATATGCAATTGTTGAAGTTAAACAACTTTCGGAAAGGTTTTTTGTAGGATGGATGACCATGAACGAATCATGGTTTGAAATGTTATATGGTTTTATTGTATAACATTAATACCCACAGAGTAATGATTTACGATATCTTAAATGGGATAAAAAGTATCTTATACGTTAATCGAGGCTTAGATTAGCTGTATCCCAAATTTTATCAGAATACGTTCAGTAGTTTTGGGGGTAAGAGAAACAAATATTCATACTCCTCAAAAATGTTCAATCTTTAATATTAATTAATAGGGTGACAAAGATTTTATAATTAGTGAATTTTAATAGAATCTAGGTTTAATAGAATTTCATTTAAAATACTTTTACATTTAATGAAATATTCATCTAATTTTATATCCTGCCTCTTATCTGTATTTTTAAGTGCCTCGTGGAGGGATGTGATCTACAAACATTGTTATCTAAGAGCAAACCTCACGTTTGCTTTAAACTGGATATATTTCTAGAAAGTCGGCAACATATTTTCCTGGCGTGTTTGAACTTCGTACGTGCAACAAACGGAAAGTTTTTAATTAATTCTAGAAAACTTTATATCTCGACAAAGTTACCGATTTTATTATATTACGATTTAGCGGAAAAGTAGACAATATCTGCTATATATGTAACTGTTCTCGGATATAGAGTGAGATAATAGAATGAATAGAGTGAGTTTAAAGAATTTATTTTTAAAGAAGCCTTACACTCAAAACAAATCAAAATTTATTTTTCATTTTCACAAATAACACGAACAATAAAAAATACATATATTTTTATTTTATATATTTTTTAAATGATCGATGCACACTTAAAATAAGCATGGTAACAGGCGTAAAAAACGTTTCTAAAGACTTTCATGTTTTTTCATGCTACATTGACCTGACTGGGAATCGAACCCGGGAGCTCAGAGATGGCGACGCCTTGGAACCGGCATGCGAACCACTCATGTATAGAGATACAAACAATGTAACTTTCTTCTTCATTATCATCAAGGCATCAATAGAATATATAAGTGGTATTAATTAATGAGTGTCAGAAAAAATATAACGTTTGTCTATCCTTTTAAAAACAAAGAAAACATATATTAATAGAAAATGAGGTAAAGTCTCTATGTTTATTTGTACGACACAATAAGTTATTAAATTTGAAGTGGATACCTTCACGCGTTTCTTACAGAAAGATGGCGACAGTGACCTCTAAATATTCTTCTTTTCATTTGGAAGTCTTGATACTGCAAATATTTAAAAAAGACTCAAATGATTTATAATTTATATTACCTATATAAAATATAAAGAATATTTGATCCTACTATATCAATTTCACACCGCGAATGTTTGTATTAAGTGAATACCCTAACGAAACGTCTTTGATATTTGAGATGAAGAAAGTTGGCTTTTACAACATATCTGTTGCCTATGAGGATAATATCTCGAATAATATTTTAATAGGAGGAAAGAGAAAATATCGTATACGTTTTAAACATATTTTTAGGTTTATAATTTTTTATACAATAAAAGAATTAAACAGCATTAATGTAATAAAATCAATGAAGTACTCATGCAGTTTTTTCCAGCGGAATTTATGAGGAAGTTCACAAATACAGTGTAATTAATTGAAGATTAATATTATTAAATATTTTTACGGGACAACATTGGGCTTATCATTCAATTCAGTTAACTTAAATCTCTCAAAAAATGTAGTACTTTTTGGAGTCAATAAATAAATTTGATATTGCAGTAAGTATTATTTCATATACAGCGTATCATTAACAGTACTATAAGCTTAGCGATATTATCTTGTCGAATATAGCTACCCCTGGTCTACAGACTTTAAATATAAAGCGAATTATACCGATTGTATACATTAACTGTAAATTTTCAAAACTTTCATTAAAAATGAAATTAGTGTATATACTTTCAAATATACATCATTGGTGCAACTTAAACATTGATACACCTTAAACATAATCTATGCTATTATTATAAAGAGGTAAGTTTCTCTGTAGGGGGTTATTTTCAGAAATACGAATCCTATCATGAAAATTCTTTCTCCTACTGAAAGCTAGCGAGTGATAGTGTTTATAATTTACGCAGGTGACTGATTGATCAACTAATGCACAACTTAAACTACTGGATAGAGTGACAATGAGATGCTATGAAAGGATTTTGAAAAGTTTAATCTGTAAATAGGTTAAGGAGGCTTTTTAATATCTACTTAAATATTACACTGTGCTTGTAATTAGCTATCTGTTATCCAAGTCCGGTCTGTATAACAGCTTATAAATGAATGTAATAAAACACAAGTTTCGCTGTCGTCACCGTATTTTGTGTTGTTTACTCCAAATGAAACTTCGTTTTCAATAACTTGAACAATATTTTGTTTGACTCCCCAATTTCTTGCGAGATACGATCCGTGTATGATACCGACGACGACCTCTCGTGTCTTGTCTTTGTCCTGTGCAAACATTGGGTGCGGGTTTCCATTTTATGACGTCAATAAAATAATTTTGTATATACATATTTAACTAGTGGTGTGTTATCTGATTTATTTGGATAAAATTAAATAATAGATCATGAAATGTGTATCTGATCTACACATGATACATAATATCTTCGTCTTCTATAATGCACCAAATGACGAAAAAGTACAGTGGTCCACTCATGATTAGGGACACTCACCGTTTATCAATTTGTTTTGTAGGAGCGAAAGACGGTAGAACGGTAGTTAGACTTATAAGCAGATGGAAGGGGGAATGGATTACGTATGAGCATGTTCTGGGCTGCCGCTAAGCGGGCGGTGCATTTTCCGGGCAACTTACTCTGGTTTTTTTCCCACCCCCAAAAAGGGGGAACCCCAATGGGATCCCGAAGTGGGATTGGGTACGAAGCCTTCCTTGCAGGATCTCGGATCGTTCGCCTAATTTGTGAGGGTACTTTGCAGCGGGTTTTATCAGGTAAACCAGCCATCTCGTAACTGTGCAAAGCAAACTATGGTCTTCGTCTAACCGAGTAGCAAATTCAGGGGAGAAGCAGCTCCCGGAAAGATTAGCACGTAGAGAAGATATAAGAAAAGAAGTAAATGACTTAAACGTAAGAAAGGAAAGATAGTATATAGTTTGCATATGACCAGCGCACTTTGTTTACTTGTGCTCTTGTTGAGTGGTGAAGAGATTGCGAATATCAGGCCTTTTGTAGGCGTTATCTGAACGTTACGTTCAAGACATTATAGCTGGTATCCCAGTTTGTCGAAAGTGTCTGTGAAACACAATTTAACCCGCTGTAGGGCATATTGTGCCGATGTCGGTTTGTTCTTCCTTTCACAAAGTTAGACATTTTAGACGTTACTTGGGTAAAATTATCGAAAGCATTATAAATTATTAATAACTTTTACTCATGATATTAAATTAAATCGTAATTCAATATATACTTCCACTATGTATTTCTTTACCATTAAATTCATTGATGGCTTCCGATGGCTACAATAAATCATAATAATATTTTTACGGAGTGCAGCGGCCTCGAGTACATCAGTAGGGCCGAAGCCTACCCAGAATGTTCTAGGCCTTACTTATTCAAATTTTATCGTGAGTAAATTTTATCCACTGGTAGTGGTAACATGTAAAATATTTAATAATTACACAAGGAAGTTGTGTTGTTTGCGAAATTGAATAGTAGCTAATGGAAACTTGAACCAGGAAATTGGCTTCGTCGGTATCTAGAGGCGTGCGAGTGGAAATATTCGTAGACTTATAACTATGTTATGTTGAGGGACTCTTGGTGGCACTTTAACTTTGTAAACAAACCTTTAGAAAGATAGAGATAACTCACTGTGTCGGTGATACAAATGGGATATGATTGAATGAACAATACATACATTCAATCTGGCATAACATTAGTGAAGACAAATACTTCTATTATACAAAAGCTGATAAGACTAGACAAATTGTGTGGAATGAATTGAAACTGTGTGTGTGTGAGTGTAACTGAATGTAATCAAATGAAACAATGATTTTAACTGAAAGTGGATATAATTTAATATAGTTAAACTAAACAAGATGGAATGATTACAATATTTTCATTATAAAAAATCTTGTAGCACTGCTCCAATATGACACAATAGGGACGACAACTAATTTTTATTTGTTTGTTTGTTCGTCAGATATTTTATGCGTAATAAATATATTACGACGATGCATTGAGTTGAAATGCCGCATAACGTCACGCTTTTGCACATTTTCTACAAAGCTGTGAGGTAGCGAGCCCCACTCCTCAACTTTAATACCTATAATCTATTCCTTTTTTTGTGAAATTTAAGTAAAAAAAATACGTATGTATTATTTTTCTATTATTTTACTGACGGGATAAATATATAATAATTTATTATGATAACCCAGTCATCATCTTTCTTATAGTTCTGAACTATTATCCAGTTTTAATAGATATAATTCTTGGCTTATATTATCATTATAACATAATAAGTATGTGAAAAAACTTGGCACCTCTTTAAAGGAATATTGCGCAGACAAATTAGTATGAAATTTGATACAGTGTAACAGTTTACTAAATAAACTGAGATTAAGAGTCTCATGCTTTACCAACTGAGCTAGCTGGGACGGCACAGAGATCACCGAGATTAAAAGAACTGAAGCGTAGATTTGTAGATGGGAGGTGGGAAGCACCCTCCAGGCTTCAGGTAAAAGGAACAAAACAAAATAACGTTTTATCAATCTTTATTTCATTTTTCAGGAAGAAAGTACAGATTCGCTCGTATGGTTCTTGTATCTTCAATTAAGACGAATATATAATTATAATTATAAAAATAAAATAATAAGGTAATAACTTGTAAGCAAGCAATAAAAACAAAATTAATTAGAACACTCACCCGATTTCGGGGCTGACTTAAAAATGAAATATTGCTGCTCAAGAGATTTTTATACTATTTCACCATTATGAGCCACGCTGCGCTCCCATGTCTGGCTACCTCCATACTATAATTGTTACCAGTGTAGGTACCTACAATTATTTTATTTGATTATTTTTCTTTTTGATAATTTTAAGTTATTATGATAATTGCAGAAAGATTTTTCATAATGCTTAAAAGTACACTTAATAAAAAAAAAAAACTACAACACGACCACGAAAAATATAACACCCACCATCATGCGTTTGATGCTTTTGTTTACAATTATAAAATTCAAATTTAGTAATTGTAATACAGAATTTTTGTAGAGAGGAGTATCTTCTTTTAGTATATTAAAATTTTAAATAATTTAGACTAATTTTTCAATAATGCTTACGTTTATTAAACAAACACGATTATATTTTATATAAAAATATGTGTCATAGATTAATAAGGTTTTATAGTTCATAAAGAAAAACTGTTTGATAGTTCTCTGTTTGACACATATAAAGAAAATCCAGAGATCCAAATACATTACCAAAGATACAATATCGTTTTATTATAAACATTACTAAATACCTGCAAATAAACTTAAAGAGAACGTGGGACAAGTTCCCCATAGTATGATCATAGCATCCTAGTTTCATAATATGAGTGTTTCAAATAGAAGAACGTCAAAGTGTGTTACACAAAATGTACGAATATAACATGCTTTTCTGGCTGTCGATAACCCATAAACATCCAAGACTCCATTTGTGAATTTTCCATGTGAACGCATACGATAATGGTAGCTTCATGAAGCCTTCGATCGATAGACCTTGATGACTGCAATGAAACGAAATATATTTTGTTTAAACATCAATAGATAATGCGTTCTTTTTTGTCAATTGTTTGAATTATTTAATTTCCATTAGGTATTTATAAATGATTTAATTGCGACTAACGATCACAGAGAAGTTCGTTTCATAAATCAGACATGTTGATATAATTGTCGTTTCACCATTAAAGTGGGTGAAATGTTAGGGTTGACATTAATATCTTAAAACTCTCCTTTTACAGTTCTTATGGCTTAGTATAGTTTTGTGTATCATTGTTTACATAAGATTTTAAATGTTTATAGATATAAATGTTTATAGAAATGTTTATAGATAAAAAAAAAATAATAAAAAAAATATCTCTATTATTTTTTATAGATGGTTAGAAAAGACAAAGCTGACTCCCTGACAAAGAAAGGGAACGTAAATATGAATACAAAAAAACGTAAAAATATCACTGGCTTTTTACCCCATTACCCTATGTTACACTATCAGTGCTATTAAATAGACAAGGTTTACCGTTGGAGTAAATTTACGCTGAGACTGCCGTAAGTATTAGTCAAAATTCATATTATTAAACAGAGACTTAGCAAAGGTTAACCTAGTACGAGGTTCTATGGGAGTAATATTTACTCCTAGAAGGTAAAATATTTGCTTATTCTCTATATAAAATGAATTTGGAATAATACCAAAAATTGCAATTTTTATGTAAATTTACAAAATTGTCTAAGGAGTTATCTATTTAAAATACTATTTGACTTTATTTTGTATAGCACTACAGTTTGCATTAAAAAAAGGTTGGATAAGATTATGAATGAAGAACTCATTCGAATATTTTAAAATTTAATACTTGTACTACACGTATCCACTTCTGTCTGCAACAGTGTCTGGTACCAATCTGTCGTCATAAATAGTTGTGCTATTAATTATTTAGTTGACGAAATCTCTTCACAACTCCCGAGGCGACTGTTCGCGGTTTAACGACCTAAATATTTCAGGGAAAATTTTTGTACCTTTTGTACCTTAAACGAAATAAATTTGAATTAAACATGTTATATATACGACGTGTTTGACATAAAAGCATTTTGAGAATTAATTACCTTATTTTTGTACTCCGACAGAAAGCGTCTAATTCAATAAGAATGTTAATTCCAATTCAATTGAAAAGCGAAGATTTTTTCATTTTTTTCCTTTATTAAGGAAGAAGAAAGTAGAAATATTTTTCTACTTTCCTGGTCATGTTTTTTCCGCAAATATATAATAATATAAACGTGCCTTGAACGGTAAGTTCCAAAATCATTTAATTTAATTTCGACTAATTAAAAATGGTTTCCAATTGTCTAGTTTTAGTTTTTATATAAAACATTTTCATGAAATAAAAAAATAATAATAACCTATTTCTGAACTTTGAATCTACTGAATATGCATCAAGCCGTTTCGGAAGAGATTAAAACTGTAACACCAGAATTTTATATATCTACATATATATAATTATATATATGTCGATGGCTGGCTCTAAGACAATAATATAGGGGTTTTTTTGTTTTCCTATTTTAGTAATTCTTTGTGGGCAAATGGAAACGCAAGCGAATGCTAATAACGTTTATCAGTTATAATTAAACGCTAATTAAATATTGAAATGTTCTAATGTATATGTTTAATAATTGATAAGTTCTAATAAGGGAACAAATCACGAATTCTTGGGCCACGCTCAGTACACACTACGTCTCTACAACGAATGCCAAGCTTTAGGTGGATATGCAACACAGGTACCCATAATGCTTTATAAAAAATATCTTGTAGTGCTATATAATAAATAATTATTGTTAATGAAATTACTAAATTATTAGTTGTAGTAAAGGTTTTTTAAAGATTTTTTTGGACAGAAAGCAAACAAGAGAGTAAGATGACAGTCTTAATATTTTTTTTTAAATAATATTTTATATTAATAGACAGAGTGTTCCTGTTACAAAACCATGTAGGTTTAACAGAAATAACCGAAAACGACCATGAGAGAGATGTATTACAACATCACCCTTGTTCCCAGAATGTCAATCGTTTAAATGGGTGCTTAAACTTATTATTTATTACATCCATTCAACATTCCGCAGTCATTTGTAAAATATTATATTATCAAAAATACATATATTTTTTAAACTATTGGTACATTTAAAGTCATGCTCTGAATTGGCGAGAAAAGCGCAAGAAGAACAAAATACAAAAGAAGATCGATGATGCCCAGAAAACATAAATTCTAGGTGGCCATGTCTGACCACCTAACCATTAAGGAGGTTCGTGCTTGAACATATATGTCGCAGCCAAGTGGTATAATCTACCGACCAATTGAGCGGCTAGCCCTTCAATGATATTGAATGGCGCCATTCAGTTAAATGCCTAGTCGCCCAATTGGTCGGCTGATTGTACCACTTAGCTGTGACATATATATATCTTTTGATTTTCAGGGATTGTAATTTGTTAATTTAAGTAGAATCAAAATCATTTGGTCCGATAAAATTAACGTATATGAGATATTATTATTGGAGCATCAATTATTAATTTGTTGCGGTTATCAGCCCATCGGTGCCTGACCGCGCTCTCGAATCGTCGTTTGAGTTGAAAAGTTTTAATATAATATGGCATTAATTACAATTTGACTTTAATATTATAGGTATATGACATTTTAATCAGAAACTAAATAGTTAACCTTATGAAATATTATACAACATGACATATTGCTCAGATTCCAAGATAAGCTGAAGACCCTTGTTTTTGCATTTTCTGTCTTTACTGATGCAAAATTTACAATATTTGATAGATTTTTAAGAATATAAGCAACAGTCAGTATCAACTGAAATAATTTAACCAACATTTTCAAGTCAAATTAGTTAAATTCAACTTTAATTAATGGTCGCTAGTGATAGTTTACCGTTAATTATGTTAGTTATTGGTAAACGTATATTGCTTTAAAAAACTGTGGCTGAACTAAATGTGAAAATATAATAATATATAACTAGAAATTTCCGTAATGAAATTATGATAAAATTTGCATTTACAATACCTATATTATTATAAAGATTGTTATACAAAATCGAAAAATCAAAATTTTTTATTCGAACTAGGCTGTTACATAGCACATGTGAGAGTCGAAAACTACGCAAGCTAACGGTTCACAAAACTGCGGCGGAAGACTGTACTGAGAAGAAACCCAGCAATGGCTGCTTTTTTCTCGCTGTTATATTTTACAGTGTTCATTTGTTTTTCGTGAATTTTGCACGTGAAATAATATTTGCTGGCATGATCATATAAAAAAAGTACGCGTCGTTACCTATAGTAACAAACTGTTTAATTTTATTATCAGATTTAAGCGTATTTTACGGTTACGTTTGAATCTTTGTCAATTTGATAGTATACTTTTTAAATGTCGATGTAAAAAGGTAAGTTTCCAAAACTGTGATTTGACTACCGAAGGATTACGACCACTTTAAACCTTATAAACATAAATCTTTATATATTATAGATATGTCCTTTAATATGACATAATTACGATGGGTTATCGAACTTATTTTTTATTAAAACTATTTTGCGGTTTGCAATTTATGTTCAAGCCCATAAAACATATACTGATAAAATTAAAAGTTATAAAATTCCTTTTTACTACGCTGTGGAAGCGTTTGTGTAATTCAAACTTTATCCTATTAATCCTATTAATATTATAAATGTGAAAGTTTCTTTGTTTGGATGTTTAGATGTTTGGATGTTTGGATGTTTGGATGTTTGTACGTCAATCACGCTGAAACTAATGAACGGATTTTGATGAAATTGGGTATACAGATAGAGTATTACCTGACTTAGATAATAGGATACTTTTTATCCCAGCAAAAGGTTCCCTAGGGATAAAAGTACCTCCAACGGCGCCTATTTTTGTGAACGCTGCCTAAACGGTATGAGATATACTAATGCTTTCTAAAGAAAAGTTGGAGAGCCTTAAATTATCTATAAAAAAGTCCGCGATGTCATATATCTATATGCAAGGGTTTTGCCACAAAAATAAAAAGAACTTCATACAAGTCTATTTAAATTTTTCGTCCGTCTTTAAACGTTTATTTGAGTAGGTGATATTAAATCCTTATCGAAATAAATATGTTTATCGTCGAAGAAATTTAATATACATGAAAATTGTCTTTTACACCATGTAGATTGGATAAGTAGTTTAGATTTTAATACGATGTTTTTGAGAAAATAAAACAACGTATATTGCCGATTTTCTAAATACTATTTTATGTACATGTATGTATTAAGATAAAACAGCATTTTTAATGTAATCGGTAATATTAAGCCCAACAGATGGCATTGCCTGTATTCTACATTGCGATGTTGAATTACCGCAACTACTTGGATATAGATGACTGTGACTCTGCGGTGCGATTCAATAATCTCTTCGTTGTAAGTGATTTCTGCGTTGTCAATTGGTTCTATTTGTCAATTTGGCTATTCTAACGGACTTGATTTGACATTTTGTGTGATTTTATCTCAAATAATTTCTATATTTTCTATCTATTTAGCAATTCTCTAACTTTACATATTTATATTAAGATCTGTATCTAGCTTTCTAAATCTACTTCTCAATTAACTCTTTGTCTATTTCCATGGGTCTACCTCTGAATCTTGCAAGTCAAGAAAACCCAACGTGCAACATTAGCAAAAGCAGCAACCGCGGTGCCCTTTTGCAACAATGTAAATTAATCGTGTAGGACGAGTGCATAATGTCGCACAAGCGCGTGGTTGAGGGTTTGAACCGGAGCCTGCAGGACATCCGCAGCAATGAGACGCTGATGGGAGGTGCTGTTGTTGTACTCACTGGAGATTTTCGGCAAACTCTTCCAGTTATCGAAAAGGGTACACCGGCAGATGAAATGAACGCGTGTCTCAAGGCTTCGTCACTTTGGTCCAACGTAGAAAAACTCCTCCTTACTCGGAATATGCGTGCACAACCTTACAATGATACAGAGTCAGGTGCGTTTGCGAGTAAGCTGCTCGAGATCGGATATGGTAGGCTGAAAACCGATCCGGACGGCAAAATCATTTTCACCAATAAATTTTGTGCTACCGAGGAAGAACTACTCGCCGATGTATTTCCCGATTTAAAAAGCAAATTAAATAATGAGGAGTGGTTGTGTGAGAAAGCAGTACTGTCGCCAAAAAATGAATTAGTGAATAAAATAAACAACAAGGTATTAGATGTAGTAGATGGCTCATCGAGGGTGTACACGTCCATAGACACGGTGATGGCAAGCGATGACAGCACTGCGTATCCCGTGGAATTTCTCAACTCATTAGAATTGACGTGCGTACCGCCCCACAAGCTGGAGCTGAAGGTTGGCGTCCCAGTTGATGCGTAATCTTGACGCTCCGCGATTGTGCAACGGCACAAGATTACAAATCAGCGAACTGGGAAGAAACATTGTGCGAGCAACAATACTTACGGGAGCAGCTAAAGGCGAGAGCGTGTTGATTCCCCGCATACCCATTATACCCCACAATTTGCCATTCCAGTTCAAAAGGCTGCAGTTCCCATTGAAATTGGCATTTGCCATGACCATCAACAAGTCCCAGGGACAAACCCTAAAAGTGGCCGGCATACATTTGGGCATTCCCTGCTTTTCCCATGGCCAGCTCTATGTGGCATGTTCTCGAGTGTCAAGTGCAAGGAACCTGTACGTACTTGCTGCAAATAATAGATCATACAACATCGTATATAGATCAATATTATAAGATAATCATAATCGATGGTGTATGATTTATTATTATCAAAATCTGTTCAGTGGTTGCAGCGTGATTGACTAGCAAACATGAAATTGTTAATGAAAAAAAAATAGAAGTTAGTTAGGTCAGATTTACTTTACTCTGGATATACCTACAGAATGATTAAAATTATTTTTAACCTCACGAAACATTTCCTTAGGAACCACGCGGGCGAAGCCGCTGGCTCTTACATTGATAATAGAAACATCACCATCTTATTACAATCTCTAAAATTTATAGCGCATGATACTACGATTGAAAAATTGAAACGTTAAAATATCATAAACAACATTGTAAACGTCCATTTTAGAATTGAATCTGCAAATAATCTTTTATTACGACTTGCAGCGAACGACCACGTTGTTGTTTCTGGCTACTCTGTTTGATTAAGATCATTATTAGTACGAGTATCATCGTTCTGAGCTTTTAAGTTTTCCTCGGTGAATTTAAATGTTATTTTGTTTATGTTTTATGTGATGGCAACGATATTTGATTCTCTTATTTATTTGTGTTCTCGAATCCCATTAAACCTATTTGGAATGTTGCTATGATGTATCCGGTATATAGGTAATATAAGATACAATTTTATACTAATGACAGTTACTTTTGGGATTTCCGAAACCCACACATCGCTAATACTCGGAAGTTGTCTATATATATATATTTTTATTATTCACTTCAAAGAGATTTCATTTTTGTACCGTTACAAATTTATTTTGAAAATACTTCATTTCGTAATCGCAATTTTTATATCAACAAAATATAAGTTATCAATTCAGATACTAAAAGATTTCCCAATGTCAATATAATCTTTAAACAAATAACTTAAATATTGTAGTTTTGAAACCTTTTTTGTCTGATGACAAAAAGAATTAACATCTTATTGTGTAAATTAAATTCGTGAATTTTCCAATTCAAAAAAGCATTATTCTATATTAACAAAACTCTAAATGTACTTTAAAATCTAGTAAACTTTTATTTTGTCGTGTAAATATAAAAAAATAACAATCCATTTTACACTTTATGGGTTCTAAAGCTGTCTCAATTTCTCGTTTTACATCCAAAGAGGTCTGTATCTATGGAGCGCTCTAATGAAAATCTTCAAGGGTAAGATTTTTAATAAAGATAAGTAAGGATTTTGGTATGCGGCCCAGATTAGAAGCAACGGTTGGAAATTTAAATTTGTGAACATTTTCGGCTCGTTTGCTGTTTTTGCCAGTCTCCGAGCCTAATTTAGAAGCATTTTCTTACCTGGATGATATTGTTGCCAGTATTATTTCAAAATATGACCTCTTTAGACTTTGTTACGTAGATGTGGATGTATTCATACTCATTGTATGATACCTTTTGTCTAAGGAACAACGTGTAAGTAATGGACTCTCCGTTGTCCCGAGACTTCCTCTTCACTAAGAGCACTTAAGAATAGCGTTAAATTAAATTAGCCTACACTAACTTAGATTATTGTTACAAAATTATTATAATGTTACGATGTGTCACATAAGTTGAATTTTAACTATCCTCTGTCTTATTTAACTGAAATCTAGTAATTAGAAATTAAATAAAATGTTCGTATTATTAATGGTATTAAATTTTAAATTTAGTACTGGATTTTGCATCCCGAATAAGAGAGTGAGGTCAAAAAATTTACCTCTAAACGAGGCTGGCTCTGTTGCATCCATTTCTGCAGGCTGAATTCCCTTTCTACGTGGTGACAATGTTAATAAAGTAAGTAAGGTCAAATTTATCGTCCTCATTAAAACGTATGGGAGTGCAATCTCCAGGAAAATATATAAACTTCTTTGTTTCGACTGCAGCTGCCGTCTTGCAGTTGCACTAACCAATTAACAATAGAAGCGCGCGATATACGATGACATATTTGATTACATCCTTAAGGAAGCCATGTGTTCCAGCAATAGGACTCAGACAGCATTAATTGGTTAATGATGATTTTTTACTAAATCGTAGGTGAAAATTTGCGCACAGATTAAACTTTCTCTTGAAAGATAAACTTTGAAACAATTTTAATTAAAATCATACATGCCATGTTCAACTAGCCTTCCCATATTTCCAAGCTTGTGCCATGTTATTGCTCATAAATATTGAACGCAAGCTACATGCATTAAGGCTTAACATTTTTGTGTAAATCTCGCCAATTTACCATCTATATTATGTATTCGCGTTACGAATTCGTTGCTGCGCGTTAGACACACGTTAAGTGCTGGAATGGCTCTTACGAGCGCCGCTGTGTTAGGGTTGTTAGTTGTTCGGATATTATTCATTTATTTATTTTGGAATACGTACCATCAACAAATAACAAGTGATGTAAAATAATTTCTGTAGCTTCATATACAAGTAATTAATTTTAAATTATTTGATATATCAGCTAATCTAATCCTCATAAACTATCTTGATTAGTTTAAAAGCTACATCTCAGTAGAATGTTATGTCTGACTTCAGTAGTATCGTCAAGTATCTAGAACACAGGCGATGCCCTCATGAAATTATATGAGTATGAATCAATTTTACTTTATTCCGCTGCCAGCTGCGATGCCTATATGCTAGTTAGTTTAAGCATTCAATGAAAATAACAACTCTCATCTGTGAATCGTTTTCTTGTTAAATGAAAGAAGGTCAGTTAAAGCTTTGTCATTATAGAGAATGAACTTGCCGTTGCAAGTATGGTGTCAGCCATTTCCGATTTCGAACGTAAACAGCAATCGTCAACTTCAAATAATGGAACAAGTACGGTCTAGGAGAGGAGCTAGAAGTAAGGTCTAGGATTAAACAAAAAAAAAGTAATTATCAATTTCAATTATGTTTCTTAGTATTAGAAGACATAAATGATAATGAGTATATTTTACGATTCAAGCGATTACCTTAACCACTTTATTAATGGAACAAATTAATTTTATTTGAAATACATATGTAATTTATGTATTTTTTATTACGCGAATCAAAGTGTACAATATTTTTAGAAGTTACTATTTGAAAAACTCTTATAAAACGTAAACATAAGGATGAAACGTGATGCAACATAAATAAGAAACGAAATATTTTTGGTTGCTTCGAGTTTTCGGGAGCACTCGAGTGGCAACCCTACGTGCAGTTGCATACGCTGTGGCGATATTAAGGGCCCTCCAAACCCCTCGGGGTCTGGTAATTTGGGTCAGCGAGGGCAAAAGTCCTATCTTGCAAATTTTTAATTTGATTTGATCTCATGTTCTTTATATTAGGGACATTTTTAGTGACATAAGGACTCTTTTAAATTGATTGGGAATCATTTCAAATGCGTCGATAAAATAAGAATGTTGATTATCTTCCTGAAATGTGATACTAAATTAATATTGTTCTATAAATATTAATCAAGCCATTGATTATTACAAAAATCATATCGGGTAAAACGATTAAGTCAAGCATTATCCAATATTCTGTTTTTTTTTTTTTCTCTTGTATTACTACATTTCTTCTGTCGTCGATAATTTCTGGAAGGATGATATATATAATTTGAACGTTTCAAAATGATTTCAATTAAGTTTATTTGCATTTAAAAAAATTGCACTCCTCTGGCTTTAAATGGTTCGTCGTGACAACCAATGCGAGCCTGAAATAGCAATTCTTGTTGCAGGGTGTTTTTATTTTTATTTCGTGCCTGTAAACAACGAGCCTACATAAGTAATATATTGCTACAGAAGTCTATATTTACATACATCTTAAGTAAACATCCAGTTTGAATATCTAATATTGTTTAGACAGCATAGGCAAAAGCTCAGAATTTAACTTATGGAAAAAATAATACAAAAAAAAAGTACAATTATATGAAACAAAAATTTTGATTGCGTGAAAAAAGGAAAGAAGTGAAATGAATATGTAATTACTTTCACTAAAAATTAAAAAGAAAAAACAAGCCCAGTAGTTTGGAATGTTATTAAGTACTACTGACCAATTCCTTTTTGACCAATCAACGGAGCCCCGTATAATTTGAAATTTCCTCTTTGGCACTTGTTGGAAGTAGACGCATACACGTCGCGTACGCAGCCGTATATACGAAGTGATCCTTATGTGTACGAAGTGAAGTAAAAAGAAAGGAAATAATTATACATGCAAATTACTTAATATCGTGATCCCGGGCGAGTGCTACCTACTCTCAAGTAACCATACCAGTTTCTCATTGCTCGCGTGGCTACCTGTTTACGCAAAATGAACGCAAAGGAGTCGTCGATATTAATAAGCGGCAGCGAGACTGCTAACGGGTCTGCGCCTAATCTGTCTGTCTACGGCCTAAAATATATAAATTTAAGAGACTGAAAACGGAAAGAGCGTACTGAAGAACACGAATACTGAAAATAAATTGCTAGTTTTAAAAGTTTTAGTTGCTAAAATATTTGACTATTTGTTCCTCCCATACCAAATACCAATTTCATATGTAAGGACCTTATATTAACAAAAAATCCATTACGAAGCGCTTAATTATGATACTAACACAACACACTCGCAATACCTAAATGTTGATAATGATTATTATTTACTAGAAAAATACATACAGGAACAAACCAAAGCTAATCCAGAGGATAATGTTTTAGAAAGTAAATTTCGCACCGAACAGGCCAAAGTTAAAATCATGATAAAACACAAAAAAAAACATTATTATTATAAATTATTTTCAGATTTATGACAACCCTAAAAAATGTGGGAAGTAATAAGAACTCAAAATAAAGCAATAATTAATGTAGTACCTCCAAAATAAGAATCCAATATGGGGATCATTACAGAAGGAAATTGTTTAGATGTTTGGATGTTTGGATGTTTGGATGTTTGTACGTCAATCACGCCGAAACTAATGAACGGATTTTGATGAAATTGGGTATACAGATAGAGTATTACCTGACTTAGATAATAGGATACTTTTTATCCCACCAAAAGGTTCCCTAGGGATAAAAGTACCTCCAACGGCGCCTATTTTTGTGAACGCTGCCTAAACGGTATGAGATATACTAATGCTTTCTAAAGAAAAGTTGGAGAGCCTTAAATTATCTATAAAAAAGTCCGCGATGTCATATATCTATATGCAAGGGTTTTGCCACAAAAATAAAAAGAACTTTATATAAGTCTATTTAAATTTTTCGTCCGTCTTTAAACGTTTATTTGAGTAGGTGATATTAAATCCTTATCGAAATAAATATGTTTATCGTCGAAGAAATTTAATATACATGAAAATTGTCTTTTACACCATGTAGATTGGATAAGTAGTTTAGATTTTAATACGATGTTTTTGAGAAAATAAAACAACGTATATTGCCGATTTTCTAAACACTATTTTATGTACATGTATGTATTAAGATAAAACAGCATTTTTAATGTAATCGATAATATTAAGCCCAACAGATGGCATTGCCTGTATTCTACATTGCGATGTTGAATTACCGCAACTACTTGGATATAGATGACTGTGACTCTGCGGTGCGATTCAATAATCTCTTCGTTGTAAGTGATTTCTGCGTTGTCAATTGGTTCTATTTGTCGATTGGGCTATTCTAACGGACTTGACTTGACATTTTGTGTGATTTTATCTCAAATAACTTCTATATTTTCTATCTATTTAGCAATTCTCTAACTTTACATATTTATATTAAGATCTGTATCTAGCTTTCTAAATCTACTTCTCAATTAACTCTTTGTTTATTTCTTGGGTCTACCTCTGAATCTTGCAAGTCAAGAAAACCCAACGTGCAACATTAGCAAAAACAGCGACCGCGGTGCCCTTTTGCAACAATGTAAATTAATCGTGTAGGACGAGTGCACAATGTCGCACAAGCGCGTGGTTGAGGCTTTGAACCGGAGCCTGCAGGACATCCGCAGCAATGAGACGCTGATGGGAGGTGCGGTTGTTGTACTCACTGGAGATTTTCGGCAAACTCTTCCAGTTATCGAAAAGGGTACACCGGCAGATGAAATGAACGCGTGTCTCAAGGCTTCGTCACTTTGGTCCAACGTAGAAAAACTCCACCTTACTCGGAATATACGTGCACAACCTTACAATGATACAGAGTCAGGTGCGTTTGCGAGTAAGCTGCTCGAGATCGGAGATGGTAGGCTGAAAACCGATCCGGACGGCAAAATCATTTTCACCAATGAATTTTGTGCTACCGAGGAAGAACTACTCGCCGATGTATTTCCCGATTTAAAAAACAAATTAAATAATGAGGAGTGGTTGTGTGAGAAAGCAGTACTGTCGCCAAAAAGTAAATTAGTGAATAAAATAAACAACAAGGTATTAGATGTAGTAGATGGCGCATCGAGGGTGTACACGTCCATAGACACGGTGATGGCAAGCGATGACAGCACTGCGTATCCCGTGGAATTTCTCAACTCATTAGAATTGACCTGCGTACCGCCCCACAAGCTGGAGCTGAAGGTTGGCGTCCCAGTTGATGCGTAATCTTGACGCTCCGCGATTGTGCAACGGCACAAGATTACAAATCAGCGAATTGGGAAAAAACATTCTGCAAGCAACAATACTTACGGGAGCAGCTAAAGGCGAGAGCGTGTTGATTCCCCGCGTACCCATTATACCCCACAATTTATCCATTCCAGTTCAAAAGGCTGCAGTTCCCATTGAAATTGGCATTTGCTATGACCATCAATAAGTCCCAGGGACAAACCCTAAAAGTGGCCGGCATACATTTGGGCATTCCCTGCTTTACCCATGGCCAGCTCTATGTGGCATGTTCTCGAGTGTCAAGTGCAAGGAACCTGTATGTACTTGCTGCAAATAATAGATCATACAACATCGTATATAGATCAATATTATAAGATAGTCATAATCGATGTTGTATGATTTATTATTATCAAAATCTGTTCAGTGGTTGCAGCGTGATTGACTAGCAAACATGAAATTGTTAATGAAAAAAAAATAGAAGTTAGTTAGGTCAGATTTACTTTACTCTGGATATACCTACAGAATTATTTAAATTATTTTTAACCTCACGAAACATTTCCTTAGGAACCACGCGGGCGAAGCCGCTGGCGAAAGCTAGTATTTCTATATTTTTAATAAGTTATATTAAAAATAACTAACTTTCCACCAGTGGCTTCGCCCTCGTGATCCCTAAGGAACTGTTTATTTGGATTTCGATTCATATCATGACACGTATATAATTACAATAAACAAATAGATTAGTAAACAATAGTTATATACAATAACAACGTTTTAATTCCGCATACAAACTACCTCTCCCATTTTAATCCCTTTATTTGGTGTTTTCGTGATAAAATACAGCCTATGTTCACCGCATGTGATGAGGCTTCCCGTAGGTGAAGGCATTTTTAAAATTCGTTACAAACAAACAATCAAATGTTTCTTCTTTACAACATTAGTATAGAAATATTAATGTAACAATGTATATAAACACACTCTTTGCAGCAACATCAAAAGGGAAGATTGGACCATTCTTCCGCGGGGACACGATGGGGACTTTAATAAATGTCATCCTTATGACAGCATCCGGGACCAGAAAGGCTTAACGTGTTTCCGGGAATCACAGGGAACTTTTCGCCATAAATAGGATATTTATTTATATTATGTCCATTTCGTTTTTGTTTTATTCTCTTCTCTGTCAGTTACGTGTATTGACGTGTGATGTGACCTTAACTAAGAATATAGGATAATAATATCGGTTATAGTTCATAAGAATTGTTAAGTCAAATCGAGAAGTTATGTTTACGAAATGAGAATCAAGTTAGTTGGTGTTGATTTGATACTTTAGGGCTTCATTTTTAATATCTTCAATTTATCGAAAATCATGCAAGTTTTAATGTTTTCGACGCGCGTAAAAAGATTAAAGTATAGAGGTTAAATAAATCTTTATGTATCTCTAGGTTATACTCCTTACAGGGAAGGAGGTTTGAGTCACTACAGGCCACCGCTACAGCTTTTTGCACGTCTTTCTTGAGTTTTTTCATATTTAATTATACTTTTCATATATTCTCTGCACTATGTTATCTGGTTTTGTGACTGACATCGCTCTCCAATAATATTTGACTAACATGGAAGAGTTTTGTTAAATTAGTCTAGGTATTTTAAACGCGAGGTTAAGAATTAATAAACTATCGTTTTATCTGCTTGCTGAACAATAACTTTTTTTGTTAATTCCACGCGGATGAAGTCGCGGGCACAGCTAGTATTGTATATAATTTTAGCTTTGTTAACATGTAGGTATGTATATAAAACTATGTATTCGTAAGTTCATTTGCTTAAAATATTCTCTTATAAAAATGCTTTAAAAATCCACATTGTACCTGGCACTCTGAGATGGGACTCGAACCCATGTCCCCAATTATTGGTTACCCAAAAAATACGTGTTTTATATTCTTCAATAATAAACCTGACGGACTAACAATCTATATTATTCATCATCTGTATTCTATTTCAAGTTCAAACGCTGAAATGAGACAACGGAGTCTTTTTTTTAATAAGCTTCTTTAAGCAAGCTTCGGTATTTATACAGTCAGCTTCTTATCTTCTGGCAATTAATTCTGTTGCCCTGAATTATTCCCACTTTAACTCGACTTTATCAAGGTTGGAGTTCAACGAAATTTGCCTCTCCACCTAAATTGTTTCCTCGATGTCTGACTTTATTTACTGCTGCTGCAGGTGTTCAGTAATTGCTGTTCATTTTTGGTGAAATATAATTTAAAGAGATTAACGTTCGCTTCCGAATATTAAAGAGGGCGTCTATTTTGTAAATAGAGGGAAATAGAATGCGTAGCATGGCAAACTCGAGAAACGCTTTGTCTACAGCAAATGCTACTTTTCTCCGGTCAAGAGTGAGTTCTCGTTTGGGTGCACCGGGTAAAAGTGTCATTTGAATGTAGACGAAACGTTCTCGACTTTGTCAAAGTATGCGTGCAGATATTTTTCGACATAAAGTAGATGTCGAAATATATATGCACTAACAGTAATAAGCTATAAGCAATAAGCAGAACAGTTGCTTTCACGCATTAAACCTGATTTCTACGTTTATTGAATCATCACCACCAGCCCTTTTACGTCCCCACTGCAGGGGCTCAGGCCTTCCTTATGGATGGTTAAGGAGGATGGGCCATGACCCTCCACACTGGCCCAATGCAAATTGGAGGGTAACTTTATTGAATACCCATTAGCTATTAAAAAGCAGCCAACTGCGAGTTTGATTCGTGCACAGATAATTTGTTAACTATTTGTTAATATATTATCTATAAAAAAAACGCGAATATATCACCTTAATAATAATAATGTTTATTCAGCTTACAAGTTTTAACAATTTATGTGTTGGCTTTCTCTATTAAGTGCAATAAGTACCTGTGTTACAGGAAACCACCCTTCCATATCTTAATTATATATTATCTGTTTGTTGTATGGAAGCCCCCCTTAAATACTCATTTTGATTTTAGTATTTTTGTTGTCATGGTTTCAATCCAAACTTTATCAATTTTCATAAGAACACTTACAAGTTTTCCTGAATTTTCCAATATTCCAGATATCATTTTTCTTTTCCCAATACTCAATTTTATGAAAGTTATTTAGATAGCTTTGGTATTTTAAGTGTAATTTTTTTTTAACTGTCATGAAAATATACCTATCCTTTTAAACAAAAGGAGACTATACTTATTATTGTTTATTCGGAAGCTCCTATCTTCTAAAATAATACCTGATAATTATTTTTCATAAATAATCCTTATAAAAATGCTTGAAATATCAACTTTTCCCCCGAGGTACTCTATATATGCTGATTAGGACAAATTTAATCGAAAGTTTAAAATATTTGCAATACCATTTCTTTCGGTTGTTTGGGTGGATTTCTTGAACATTTATCAAAATACGCCCTGTAATAGCGAAAAAGTAACAAATACTTGAAAAATTCGTCAGTCCTGTTAGATCCTTGGTAACAGTGGTTAGAGCAGTCGCCCGGATTGCGAAACGTCGTGGGTTCAAGTCCCATCTCAGAGTATCTCAGGACAAAGTGGATTTAAAAATAAATATATTAATAATATTTTCCTATATAGCATAGTTTAAATATAATATAATTTTTAATAAATATCACAATTTATCTATCTTATGTGAACATGGCTATAATCCTCGAAACCTCTAAAATCTTAACGACCAGCCTCCGTAAGCCCGTTATTAATGTCTGATATTAACGATCATGATTTAGATAATTGTGATAAGGGCAAACTATAACCCCTATGTCGTGCGGCCATGGACTAAGACTTAATATATGACGGGGATATTTAATAATACATACTGATATTAAAATAAGGAATGATTTCATTATTTGTTTGGTACATACTAAGTTACCTCTTATTACATAAGCTATCAACCAGTGAAAGTCCTGTCAAAATTGGTCCAGCCGTTTGAGAGATTAGCCGTAACAAACAGACAGACAAAAAATGATAATGTTGTGTATACATACATATGTATTTCGTGAAAAGCGGTTATTTAAAAATAAAAAAAGACACAACTATTTTATTTATATGTATTAATGTAGGTACCGATTTCTTTGTGAATTGTAAACCAATATTAGATAAATTACGATTGCGGGCCGTGGCACTTATCCACTACGCTACCGAGCTACTTCTACGTTAAGCAACTTTCGCAAGGGTCGGTCACGGGATGGGTGATCTAATTTATTATCTCGAGCTACTTCATGCTTCGGAAGGCACGTTAAGCCGTTGGTCCCGGCTGCATTTGCAGTTGTTAATACACTCCAATCCGCATTGGGCCAGCGTGGAGGGTCATGGCTCATTCTCCTTAATCATCCATAAGGAAGGCCTGAGCCCCTGCAGTGGGGACGTTAAAGGGCTGATGATGGTGATGGATTAGATAAATTTATGATTATTATATTTGATCAACTTCGTTTTCACAATGCTATACTGAAAAATATTTTTAATGATAAAGTATTTGCCCGCAATGCGAAAGGTCATTTGTTCGAATCCCATCTCAGGGTGCCAGAGACCAAGTGAATTATTTAAGCATTTTTCATTAATATCAATTTTTAATGTCAATAATTGACAGAATTGTATCGTGAATATTAACACCACCTAGCGACATTTACATTTTTTTAAATAATTCCTCGTTTCTTAAAAGCCGATAGGTTTCATAATTAAATTTTTCTCTGTCCGCTTAAAGGAGCAACTCAATTTCTAAATACTCGTACAAACGTGAGAAGAATTTGTGACCCGACAGTTCGATGTTAAAGTAAATTACTGGACAACAAATTGATTCAATAAAAAATATATTTTACCAGCTGTTTTCGCGTGACTTTACACGCGTATTGTGTAGGTTTCTATATGTGAAAGAATTCTTTAAATCGGTCCAGAAATTTCAGAGCAAATTCTATGTACACAAGCAATCAAGTCTATGTTATTTATAATATTATCTTTACTAATATTATAAAGGGGAATGTTTTGTTTGTTTGTTTGTTTACATTGAGTAGGTGCCGAAACAACTCAAATTATTTTGAAAATTCTTTCACTCATGGGACGCTACGCCGTATACGCAGGTGATGTAGGTTATTATTAATGTCCTCAGCAAAGGATATTATACTGTTAGTGAATATTTAAACGACAAAACTACTTGGAGTTAAATATGGCTCATTTTTCATGTATATTAAATTGATTATTGGTGAGCTTCTTTGGCTACAAATGTGATTGGATTGACGAAAATACTTGTTTACTCTTATACTATGTAATATTGTAATGGAAAGTGACTTCATATTTTAATGAAGTCATTTTTCAATCTTGACGCTCTGTATGAAATAAAACAGGGAGAAAAAAGCAGACCTTGTCGAGTTTCTTGCCGGTTCTTCTCGGTACAAAGTCTCCCACCGTAGATTTACGAACCGATGGCATAGCTCTCGACTTTCAGCCTAGACTGAATAAATAATTTTGATTTTGATATTGATTTTTTCAATGCGGGTGAAGGCACTAAACAAACTTCTGAAATGACATTTTCAGTTTATAATGCACTATCTTTGGTTCGTTACAAATTGTTGATCTTTACTTGTTACTGTGAAAACAATACGGTTGCATCGAATCCTAAATTCAATAATCTTACAGAAGGTTTCAAGGAAGCAGCCTTGAAGTTCCAGCAAGAAGCAGGTTTGCAGGAGCCAGCTCTGTGTAGTTCATTAGATGAGCGCATTATGATCCGTGAAGCAGTACAAAGTGGACGCATTCCTGAAGCTATTGCTTTGGTTAATGCACTACATCCAGAGCTTTTAGACAACGATAGATATCTTTATTTCCATCTCCAGGTAAATATAAAATAAATAGATTTATTTTATTAGAATCTGTTTTTTTTACTCTTAATTTTTGATCACAATAAAATTATTATATCAAAGAAAAGAGGTATTCTAATAATTGTTTTCTAACACAGCAACTGCAACTTTTGGAGTTAATTCGTGCTGGCAGGGCTGAAGAATACCTACTATATCTTAATAACAGTAGGTAATTGATATCACAAATAACCAAAGGTCACATTAAAAATGGAATTTGTTAGCTAATGTTAACGTTATGGATACTGATATCCCGATATTTTCACAGTCCCAGGGCACGGGGAAATCCCCATCCGATCATAAGAAATGTCTTTGTAAAAATCTGAATCGAAGTATAGGTCAATATTTAATCAGCAAAGATAATATTATATAGGGACCGATGGGTTACCGTTATTTCAGAACGGAGGGAGTTATAATAATATTTTTTGGATAATATAACATATGATTGGTTTCTGTTAAACTGTAGCTTTTCCAATTGATGTCTAACGTAAATAGATAGATAAATGATTCATTTCTTGCCAAAATACACACACATTACATTTCATGCAACAGAAGCACAAATAATTAATTCTTAATACAAAATGCGTAAAAAATCCACTTGGTCCCTGGCGCAGTCTTAGAGCAGTCGCCCGGATTACGAAAGGTCGTGGGTTCGATTCCCATCTCAGGGTGCCAGGGACCAAGTGGATTTCTAAAGCATTTTCTATTAAGAATAATTAATTTCAAAATATAATAAATAACTAAGTATGTCGATGAGACAAATGAACATTAGAAAAAAATGTGTGTGTCACAGCAGTACACAGTGGTCCTAGCTCAGCGTTAAGTATTTACGCGTCAGCAATGCGAGCAATTCGCTGATTTTCAGCTGCGACCAAGAGTGAACGCAAAAGTATAACGCACTAACGTAACGTAATGCTACTACTACTATGAGCCATTTGGCTTTTATATCATTAATAACTGATTATTTTAAATATTCAATCGAATTCAATAAAATCAGTTATTTATGTATATTACCAATTTATATTGCATATTTAGTGGTGTTGTTTACAAATACGACCTTACAATTCACGATTCAAATATTTTATTACGTATCCATTAACTGTGTTGAGTTTAACAAATTGAATCATAAATTTCATGAAAAATATCATAGTCAGCCATCAACATGTTTGAATAATAAATATAAAAAAATAAGTATTTCATCCATTCTAATATTATAAAGACGAAATATTTGTTTGTTTGTTTGCGTCGAATACGCTCCGAAAGTACTGGACTTAGTTTAATTTTTTTTCACGGAAAGTTACATTATACGTGATAGTTTACGTGGGTGAAGTCAAAACAGCTAGTTTATAATAAAGAGTTTATCACGTTATGGAAGTCAAGATTATTAAAATCCTTAAAAAAGGAATAATTCGTAAGTCGGGTAAAACAAAATTGATATGACTCGCCGATTTACCTGCGTAGAAAGCCAAAATAGGGATGATGACTGGGTAAAAAAATGCAATTCTATTTAGTCCGTCAGTCAGATAATAGAAAAATATTAGATACTTATTTCTTTTTACTTCAATTTGACAAGAAATAGCTTAGATAACAGGCATTAAAGTTGAAGACTGGGGGCTCGCTACGTCACAGTTCAGTAGAAAACGTACCCTAACGTGACGTCATGCGAAATTTCAACTCCATGTAACGCCGTAATTTTATAATTACGAAAAGAGTCAAAAAATACGTGTTTAATATTTTTTAACTCTCTCCATGATGGACAAACAAACAAAAATTGGTCATCATCCCTATTCGACCCGCGGCACGTATCAGCCAATCGCAATCGGGCAAGTCCAAGCGTCTGAGCCCCACCGAGTGTGAGTGAGTCAGGACCTCTAATGCACAACCCACAATTAGGTGTCCGACTCACTCACACTCGTCATTTTACGCCTTACGGTTATAATATTTCATAACTATATTGATTTACATTTTAATAGCACGTTCGGTAAATGTCAAAATCTGGAGATCAGGTCTTTAGAAATGCGATCCCAACAGAAAAATGAATTGCCACCAGAAACGAGCCTATACCAGAATAGTGATAGTAGGTAAGAACTGCTACTTCAACAGACATTATCTATCTGTATTTAGAATGCAAAAGCAAATATTAATATAAAAGGCCAACCTGAGTGAAGACTGACTGTCCTGAAACCACTGTACTGTGAACCAAACTTGTAATTTCAGGGTTTCCTCTCAGGATGTAAGTGAGCATTAAGAAAGGATTTCTAGAATTCTAACCTCTAAAGGGTGCAGTTTATATGGACCACGTGGGCGAAGCCACTCGCGGAAAGCTAGTTATCTTACAGGTATTATATTAAAAAATATGTATGTTTAGATACTGTCGTTCAATAGGATATTTTTCTTGGTAATAAGTATTATATTAACCATATGAGTATTATTAATATTTTATTACCATTCAACTCAATAATACGCAATATTATCGTACTTCTCTAATAATATTCAATAATAAATTCTTAGACAAAACTCAATACGACTTTACCTAATACATGTTATATTCCCGGGACACGTGAAAGCAAACACCGATCTAAGTCCTGGGATTTTAAGGCTCCAATGCGTCTCAAATTCAATACGTAGTAAATATTCACACGTCTAATATGGTATTAGAAGTCTGTGATACTATCATGTTCTATTTTCATTTTCAGATGGACATACAAGGTAATCTTGTTATTTTCTGTTCACAGTTATAGAAGATGAGATAAGGATAAACTCTCATCGACGGCCACGACATTCACTTCGGTGTCAAAGACACTTAGATCTGTAGATAAAATACATAATAACGTCACTGGAATCATCATCGATGTCGCTGACACTCGTGACAACCTCACTGAGGCTCTTTACGATCACTCCCACACTCACAATGACGTCAACGACACGCACTTCGTAGTCACTGACATTCATAATGACATTACTACTATTAAAGTCGAGTGGGATACTTTTGCAGTTTTCTTGACCTACAATGCGATTCCGTAAAAATCCGAACCCGAATTCGAATTCGCTCAGGTGTATAAATTCACTTCGAAAGCCACGACATTCACTTCGGTGTCAAAGACACTTAGATCTATAGATAAAATACATGACGACGTCACTGGAATCGTCATCGATGTCGCTGTCACTCGTGACAACCTCACTGAGGCTCTCTACGATCTCTCCCACACTCACAATGACGACACGCACTTCGTAGTCACCGACATTAATAATGACACCAGTACTACTAAAATCGGGTTGGATACTTTTGCAGTTTTCTTGACCTACAATGCGATTCCGTAAAAAGCCGAACCCGAATTCGAATTCGCTAAGGTGTATAAATTCACTTCGAAAACGACATTACCTTAACCTTGAAAGTTTCGAAATGACAGAGATAGAATATCGGAGACACGTTCTATCGGACAAATATTGAATTAATCAATCTTGTTTTGTATTGTTCAACAAAAATTGAATCAAAGGAATTTCTACACAAATACACTCGTAAGTTAAGCGGCATCGCTTTCGAAATGTATTCGGTTACCTGAGTGAGATCGATTTCAGATACGGATTTTTACGGAGTCGCTATGCGGACATGCTGGTTTGTTTGAATCCCTTTCGTAAGTTTTCAGTATGTATTCAAGAATAGCCATTGTAACAAAAATTACATTTATTCTAACAATACTAGCTTGATATAAAATTTCAGCACATCTTCTGCCGTCTCATTATTAAACAACTATTTTTTTTCTAGTTAATCTGAAGCCTCCAATATTGTCAACATAAGCTCCAGGCACTAATTAAATAGACGTATTTAGCTGTGCTCACAGATATTGCACTAATTATGATACTTGTAATTACTAAGTCGGAGTTATCTATAGCTTGCAGCTCTCGGTCGAGACGAACCTTAATTAGCTTAGTAGTTCATGTATGTCGGATAAATATATATAGCTCGTTAGTGACTTGAACACTAATTCACTAGGTTCCATATTATATACTAAATAATACATTAGTATAATACTACCGTTTATATTAGTAGCAGCAACGATTAAAAAAAGATATACAGAATTGTTTTTTTTGTATACTAGCTGAATACGAGATCTTGGTGTCGTCTTTTCTCAATAAGCCAATTATGATATATGTATGGTATTATATGTGTATGTATCTACACACAAACATCGTCACATGTTTCCGCATTAAAGATTTACAATCAAGCGGAGAAATTGGATATATTAATATAACCTGCAGTGCCGTTGACTGTACTATAATGTTATCAATACAAAAATCCGAGGATTTGATTTAAAAAGTCTGTTCGCATCGAGAAGGCTCCGAAACTACGAGGTCGATTTAAAAAGTTGTCATAATAATTAAGTCGCGGGACAATAAGTAGCCATTTATAAAAGTGAATAGTTTTGTTTCTTTACTGGTCAATAAAGTTTAATGAACTAATTCCCTAATCCGTTTAATTGCTATTCGCCGGTGCTAAGACTTACATACTCTTACGTTACTATATTCTATCCTATTCCTACCTATGTCTGCTCCTTACATAAAAGATGCTTTTGTTTTCGTGCCTCTTCTCCACAGTGCTCTCTACGCTCTTCTTCAAACTTAACCCTTGATATTCCCCGTCATACTACTGAATGTCTTTCCTACTCATTCCCTCTTACACGCTGTGCGCCTGTGGAATTCCTGTACCTGAAGCCATTAGGAAAGCTCGCAGTTTGCATTGTTTAATGGTCAAGCGAACACTCACTTTCTGTCTCTGCCTTGGTAACACCTAACTATACTATAATAAAAACGTAACCGATCGATGTCTGTACATTGAAGATATATGAAAAAAACTGTTATGAGGGACATTTATAAGCGTAATAGAATACAAAACAATGATTTTTAATTTTTTTGTCTGTTTGTCGGTTTGTCTGTTTGTCTGTGCGTTTGTGCACGATAATCTCAGAAACGGCTGAACCTATTTAAATGCAGTTTTCACTATTATGTTGCGGCATTCTTCCGTTAACATTTAGTGTAAGATTTATTACAATCGGTTAACAAATAAAAAAATTATGTCAATTTGAAGTGACGTGGTCGCCAAAATTGCTATGAAATATTTACTGTTTTATAAAATTTTCGTCTTTGATATATTGATCATCATCATCAACTCTTTCACAGCCAAACTACAGGGCCTCAGGCCTTTGTTTAATAATTTTTGGTCACCCATCCCGTGAACAACTCTTGCGAAAATTGCTTAGCAATAGCGATTGTCTGTAGCGGCGCATATCCGTAGCGCCACTGAGCTATGAATTAATATTGTCTATGAAATGATAATTTGTATGATGACAAATAAAAAAATAAGATTCCAAAATTTTTAACTCCGAAGTAAGTTGACCTCATTTATATATGGCTAATCATATTAAATAGGGTTCAGCTTATAATGGACATGTGGTATACGATCACGCGAGTAGGAGAACAAGCGGAAAGAGCCTTCCGATGAGGCAATTAAGCTTCATTTCCCATGAGAGGGTGTAGAGTACGGGTTTTGGTGGGTAGGCCTCCGAGGACCCACCGGGCAGCTTACTGTCGGGTTCACGGAGAAGAATCCTTCTCATCCCTGTTGCTTGCCAGGTAACAGAGACAATATCAGAAGTTTTTCCAAAAACTTAGACGTTAAAAAACTTAGACTCACGTTAACTGACGTTAAGAACGTAAAGACAACTCGAGTTATATATTTTTTTTCTCTTATATATTTTTTTTCTTTTATTTGAATACTCTTATTCTTTATTTGAATACTCTTTTTTTTTACATACAAATTGCTGAAGATACGTTCTTCAAAGTTGGTATTTTCAGTCTTCGCTGGAAACAATGGTTTATTCATTGGTCACAACACATATAATATTACGCGAGTCTGAGGATCGGTTCAGAGTAGCTTGGTGGCGTAGTGAATAAACGCCAAGTCTCGCGATTGTAGTTGTTAAGCAACTTTCGCAAAGGTCGTTCACAGGATGGGTGACCAAAAAAATATTATCTCAAGCAACTCCAAGCTTTGGAAGGCACGTAAAGTCCCGGTTGAATTTGCAGTCGTTAATATCCTCCAATTCGCTTTGGGCCAACATGAAGGGTCGTGGCCCATCCTCCTTAATCCATAAAGCTCCTGCAGTTGGTGACGTAACAGAGCTGATGATGATGATAAGGGCCGTTCAAATCTGACGGAAGCTCAGTTAAGCACCTCTTGGATGTATGTGTTAATAGACGATTTCCTTCGAGTGTGGAAAGTCGAAATTAAAATATGTATATATATTTTTTATATCAATAAATAAAACTTCCTTCAGATATGTACCCACCGACTTTTATTGACAAAGAAAGAGATCGGACGGTCTCGGGAGACACCTGAAAAACGCGAAACGTATTTCATACGTTCATACGCCAGGCTCATGCACTATAAAGTTGAATCTGAAGCATTTACCGTCAGGGGCAATCTCTTGAACTCTCGGAGAACTCATACAACAAGCGTTTGATCTCAGGAAACTTCTGATGATCGCATAGCGCGTCTAACTGCTGCCTTGCGATTCTGTAAAACTTCAAACCCGATTTCGAATCCACTCGGGTGTCCGAAGTCACTTCAAAAAGCGGCATCTGCTCAAACTGGAATTGGTAATAATGTTTCGTGAAATAAGTGAAGTGAGTTTCGAAATGATATAGGATTAAAATATCTAAAACACGTTTAATCAATCAATTTTGTTTAGTATTTTTATACAAAAAATGGAAACAATATGATTTATATACTAAATGACGAGAATTCGGAAACATGAGTGAATTTGAATTCGGGTCTGGATTGTTACAGAATCGCAGGGCTGATCATAACATACATGCAGTATGGTATGAGTATGAAACTTCCTTTTATAGAAAAATGCGCTTGGTCTCGGAAAGAGCTCGCAGTTTGCACAATAGAGATCGAGAAAGTAGTATCGATTATCGCCAACCCGTGTTGCCTTCATACTCCACAGGCGTAGGTACCAAAGATAAGTTTTCACAAGGTATAATGAACTAGCTGTCTTCCCACGATTTTGCCGCAAAATTATAGCCTATGACATCCGTAATGTTACTTCCCGTAGATAGAATCGCTCTGAAACTATCGGTCCAGTAGTTTTTGGGCAAATTCGATGCAAACAAACAAAATCTTTCCTCTTTTTATAAAAAGGAAAGATTTGGTTGTTTGTTATTATTAGTATATCTTAGGTATAAAAGGTCCGATGGCGTAGTGGGTTGATTTAAATTGCAGTGAAGTAAATGAGTAAAATACTGCACAACAAGGATATACATAAATACTTATTTTACGTAACTAAGTACAAACGACAAACTCATCGCAAGCAAGCGATTTCTTCCAGGCAACCTAGCATTACATGGAAAAAAGAACAATAAATAGCCGAATGTGCATACAACTAGACAAATAATAAAAAGATCAAAAACAAAAGAAGGACAGTTTCACGGTACGAATAAAATTCTCAGACACAAGCGACAACCAGAGCGCGAGAAATAAGAAAAAAGATAGAAAATTACATTCGTAAGGACAGGATGGGTGACCAAAACATTATTATCCTGAGCACTGTGCACAACACTGGCACAATGTACGTTAAGCGGTTAGTCCTGGCTGCATCAGCAACGTTAACACCCACCGATCCATATTAAGTTATGGCCCATTGATCTTATTTGATTCGACTCCATCCATAGGAATAAAAGAATTCTACCAAAATACTTCCCACGCAGACGAAGTTGTACTATAATATCTATTTTCTGTCTTTATTGGATTTCCGATATTTCTATTGCTTATTCAGATATATCTGTTTGCTCCTTTACCTTGCAACCGCCCTCTTCTATTCATTTTTGAAGAAATATAGAAAAAGATTGAGATAAGTCCGCCTTTAGTCTATTCTCTTTTTTTGGCTTCTTGTAAAAGAATGTTATTATTATTAAATAAATAAATAGTTAAAGATTCTGTAACGGACTGTTTATATCTCTAAATAAATAAAAACAACCTGAAAATTATATCAGACAAGGTATGTGATATTTTTTAAGTTAAATTATCTATTATTTATATAAATTTCGTATTTGATGAAAAATAAAGAATGTACCAAAAACAGGACAACAGAAATGAGTCCATGGAGGATACTTCCTATATTATCTGAATCAGATATCTTAATCGGCAATATTTCTTGACGGAGAATAGAGTCAAGAGAATAATTTTCCAAGATAGTCTTGCGGTTCTACAAGCTACGAAGGAGCCAACTTAGGATATTTAGCCTAAACATTTGAATCCCACCAGTTCTGTTCTAAGTAAAACGGCAAAGTTTTTAAAAATAAATATTTTACGTCGTAATTATAATCTTGGAAGCAATTCATATCTGCATCTATAAGATAATTTTATTTAAATATCGCATTATTTAAAAAACAAATCCCTATATGAATATGCAAAAAAAAGAACTTAAATATTTTGTCAAAAAAAAATAATAATGAAATCTCTCAATACCTTTTTAAATTTTAGGTGAGCGTTTTAACTATGCCATGAATTATTTTAAATCAGGAAGAAGCAAAAAATTTCTCAGAGACAAAGGATATTTTCCTGAATATCTTCAAACTGTGTTTTTGTTTATAAATAACAGCTGAGGGACTAAGTGACAGAGGAATACAGTGAAATGACTGCTGACAACGCTATGCTTTTTCGTGTAAAGCCTATTGTACATAAGTAATTATTAAATACTTCCACGTGTCCTATTTATATAAACATTTTTAACGGATTAGTTCTATACTCATGAATATAATTTGTCTGTCTAAAAATCTCCACGATCGCCAACATTCATTCGCAAACGGTCCTCAAGCAATGCTGAGATATTAATAATAAACACTGTGTAACATCCCATACTGTTTTAACCATGAACATTTAAACATTTCTAACAACCTATCACAAACGTTTTTCAGATCATAAATTAAGTATTAGTACAACGAAAGTACCACAATACTCAGAACAAGAAAGAAAAGTCGATTATATTAAATCAACTGGGAATCAAACACGACATCTCAGAGATGGCGACACCAAGAATCCGACGCACTAGCCACTCATATATCTACTAACAATACATAGAAAAATCTAAGAATATAGTTATTTTTACTGGTATTTTTTGTCCAATTATCTGTTCTAGCCCTTAAATCCAACGGTTCCGTACGCAAGCCACGTATGCGTACCGCTCCGATCCGGTTTGAACTGGACTAAATTAGAGTTGCCAACTAGCAGTTTTCCGTGAAAAGAATTATGGATCGCATTAGTCGTTCGAGAAACGTTAAATACGATTGGGGATTTCAACGAAGCAATGGGTAATCTGTTTTTAGTGTAGCTTCGGCGTTTTTAACGCTAACTGGTGTAATCAAATATGCAGTTGTTGAATAGTCAATAAAAATATTATTATAAAAACCCATGGGAGTTTGGTTTATGTTAGTTATATTAACAGCCCGACTAGAGACTAGAGAGATCCATATCTAAATGATAACCAATATTTTTGAAGGCGATTAATATAAGCTTTGAATGAAATATGATTATATTGTTACTTACATCAGTAACATATCCTTTTATAATAAAGGTGTCAGGTTTCCATTGGGCGATAAGTCTGTATTTATCTACGTCATATAATAAAGTGTCATATAGACTCGGCAGGTCCTTTGTTATAATTAACTCTGCAAATTGGCTTTGCCGCCCTTAATACATTGTTACCGGCATTTGGGACTATACTTGAACTTGATCCCTTACGTTGTATAATATTCTATGCGTATAACGAGGGCATCTATGTTTTTTATAGCCTTAGTAGTTCTTGCCCTTGACTTTACTTGCTAGATTCCAAGATTAATTTCATCATAATAATTGATGCTAGTACGACCTCCGTAGTTTAGTTTACTGATTTTAATGTGGCTTATCTCTGAGGTTTAATTTAAATTTCTAGTCAGTTAAATCTAAAAAATATATTTTCTAATATAAGGTCTGGGTGTTGCGAAGAATTTGTTGTTTCAAATACTCCAAAATATGAGGGTTTTAACTACTTATTAGGATGGGGAAAAAATCTTTGCTCATGTAGTATGCATAAACTTGGAATATAATCTGACTATACCATTTTCATCTGGTTGGTTTCGGTATTTGTTTTTCTTACTGTCAAAATGAGTGAATCTAATTAAGAAATTTCATACATTTTAAATTTTTATTACAAAAAAGGTAAAATTTAACGCAAGCCGCGATAAAAAATTGTAACGTTTATGGACCTTGTGCAGTTTCTGTGAGAGTAGCACAAATTTGGTTTAAGCATTTTCAGTCCAGAAATTTTGATGTCAAAGATACAAGTCGCTCCGGTCGCCCTGTTACGGATAATATGGATGCCATTTTTGAAAACGTGGAGCAAGATCGGCCTGTCAGTAGTTACGACGTAGCTAGGGACTGGGGAGACTGGGGATTGATCATAAAACAGTTTTATTGCATTTGAAAAAGGTTGTGTACACAAAAATTATATTCATTACGAGCTGTTACCACCAGGCAGGATGATATTAACCTTGCACCTTTAGATTTCCAACTGTTTCGGCCTCTTCAGAATTCTATAGGCAGTGTCAGGTTAATATCACGCGAGTACAGCCAAAACCTCTCATCGCGGTTTCTTGATCAGAAGCCTCAAAATTTCTATAGACCTGGAATCATGTCCCTACCTACAAGATGGTCAATGGTCAAAAAAATGGTACCTATATGCTTTAGTTAAATGCAAAAATCTTTATAAAATTTTTTTTTTGAATTTTCATATAAATGCGAAGAAACTTTTTGCCCTAATTTAATAAAAATAAATTAACGGTGCCTGTCACTAGACTGCAAAAAGTTAATAACTCATTCAAGGGTCTTTGTGTGCGCTTCTACAATAAGGTCCCAAGCAAAATACAACAATTAGATATCATGCAGTTTAAATCTACTATTCAAAAAATACTTATTAAAAAAGCTTATTATAAGTAGGCTTACCATACGTCCCGGTTTGACCGGGATTGTCCCGGTTTGAGATCCCTGTCCGGGCGTCCCGGCCGGTCTGTATTAGCGTCCCGGTCAAACTTGAACAACACCGATACCCCGGCCGATCGTTCCCTCGCGCCATTCACCCATTTTCACAAGCAGCATATTGAGAGGCCAAATTTAAAAAAAATTGTCTAATTTGCTATGTGTCTACCCGGTTCTTCAGAGCCAGTGGAAAGATTTTTTTCATAGATGAAAAAAATGTGGTCTGACGATCGGGGGAGGATGGAAGAATGCGTTGTGGAAGCCTTGCTTACGTGCAAACTTAACTTGAACATGTCATGCAGTGAATTTTATGACAAAATTAAGCAGGACAGAACGATTCTGAAGAAAGTGCACTCTAGTGAAAAATATAAAGCAAGCGTGGGTGAATAATAAAACCGGGCAAATTTTCAGTGTTATTTGTATTAATTGTACTTTGTCTCTTTATCTTTTTTAATAAAAAATATATTCACATTTATTAATATGTTTTCAATTCATAATAATTTTGATTGTATTTCAAATATGAAAAACACAAATTAAGCGAAAAGCAAAATGAAAATGAGCCTCTTTCTCTTCTGCGTCCCGGTTTGGCTCTTCGTAATTATGGTAAGCCTAATTATAAGGTAGCTTATTACGACCGCGTAACGGGAGACGCAGTGTTAGTAGGCTCCCCACAAGGTGGACCGACGATCTAGTGAAGTCGTGGGAAGCTGCTGGATGCGGGAGGCGCAGGACCGATCACGTTGGAGATCATTGGGGGAGGCCTATGCCCAGCAGTGGGCGTCTCTCGGTTGATATAATGATGATAACGTATCCGATTATATAACAGACAAGAATGCTTGGACTTGAGATGATCCAGCAACTGGATGGGTGATTACTTTTTTAACTCATTTTGTTTCTATTATTATTAAATGATTATGTTATCATTATAAGACCATAGTTTTTTTTCTCTTTCTATTTATAATGTACTAGCTTTCGCCAGCGGCTTCGCCCGCGTGGACCCTAGGGAAATGTTTAGTGGGATAAAAGTATCCTATTATCCAAGTCAGCTTATATCCTATCTGTATACCAAATTTCATCAACAAACATCCAACATCCAACATTTAAACATCCAAACAAAGAAACTTTATTATTTATAATATTAATAGGATTGATCTGATGAGCTAGAGCTGGTGAGTTTCTTGCTCGTTCTTCTTATCAGCCAAAAGACGTCCTGAACGAGCGGTAGGAAACAAAATGTCGGACGATTCAAAAGTACTTATTTGAATAAAGATTATTTTGACTTTGACTTTGCTCGACATATTTCGCGAAAAGTATAGCATCCAGAACGAAAAACCCAACGCAGAAATAAAAAAATAAAAAAACAAAACACTTGATTAACAATTTATCTTCATGGTGTATGCTTAATATTTTTTAAAACAAATTTACTGACCTGCTATTCAGCGCGATAAATGCAAGGTTAAATTTATTCGTGCATAATTCACATGTCGTTTGTTCAAATTTTTAAAATGAAATTTTACGTTCCGTTTGAATCCTGTATTTGAGTATGCGCAGTTTAAATCACAACAGATTTCAGAACTGACCGGCAAGTTGCCTGCAATTCATTGAATAGGCCAATGTGTCTGAGCGCATCTGATATATGGACAAAGGACTTAATATTGACCCTTGGTACATACGACAAGCTTATATCTTGTCACAACAGAATATAATACTTATTTGATTAATATTGAAAATCATCACCAGTCTATTTTCAAGATGGAACTCGAACCCAAAACTTTTTGCAATTTGGGCTATTGGTCTAACCATTAAGCTACCCGAGAGCTAACAGAGCTAACGAATTTCTCATCAATGTTCAGACAATACACCCAAACAGCCTATCTTCGAAGCGCATTTCGCATAGTACAAATTGTGGCTGTGTTATTCTTCTCACCGCTGGCGTGTACTCAAATATAAATATTATTTTGTTCAGTTCGCAACGGTGCACAAAGAAACTAATAACCTTTTAGTGACAAGATCGCTGATAATACAATTTAGTTCATTCAGTACACTGTTAATAAAAAAATACAAGTTAGTTCATACTGGGGTTCACAGTCAGCCTGCACACATTCTTTTTTATTTATACTCTTGACCTCAATCTAGCTCAAGGATATAAATGAGATCAACAGTGGGACGAGCTTGCCCAGAAGGAACCTATTCACTCTTTCCTTAAATAAGTCTTGGTTGTATGAACTTGCGAATATATACGAAGGCAAGAGTTTCACTCCCTAGCAGTACGCAGCAGAAAAGATGAAGTATAGCGCTTTGTGCAGCATTTCTGAATATCTACCTAATGAAGATGGTATCCCGCCGTGCGTCTAGATTGCCGATGGTAAAAGGTGAAGGCGTAATAATCACTGGTTAGTTGAAAATTTGGAATATTTTATATAGCGGTTTTTGCATACGCAATAGCTTATCGCATGGACCATGGATTGTGACGTGATTTGTAGTTGAGCGGATGTGATCGCTTGATTCGCTGTGCATGTTAAATTATTAAAAGCAATTTCCGCTGTGATAATCCACGATGCAGTATTGTCTTATATTGCAGTGTTTATAATTTAAAGTAGATTACATAAATATAAATACAAAGTAGGTATAGTAATAAACCACTACATAGTATAAAACAAAGTCACTTTCTCTGTCCCTATATCCCTATCTAGTAGCTCGGTGGCGTATTGGATAAGCGCCGCGGCCCGCGATCGTTGTCGTTAAGCAACTTTCGCAAGGGTCGGTCACGGGATGGGTGACCAAAAATTATCTCGAGCTACTCCGTGCTTCGGAAGGCACGTTAAGCCGTTGGTCCCGGCTGCATTTGCAGTTGTCAATACCCTCCAATCCGCATTGGGCTAGCGTGGAGGGTCATGGCCCATCCTCGTTAATCATCCATAAGGAAGGCCTGAGCCCCTGCAGTGGGGACGTAAAAGGGCTGGTGATGATATCCCTGTGTATGCTTAAATCTTTAAAACTACGCAACGGATTTTGATGCGGTTTTTTTTTCATATATAGGGTGATTCATAAGGAAGGTTTTTATTTATAATACAAGACTACGCGGGCGAAGTCGCTGGCGGAAAGCTAGTAATAAATAATTCAAACAAGCAGATAAAAAAAAATATGCTCAATGCGCTATTAATATTTTAATAAATTTCTTAGAAAAAATGCTTCAGTTTTACTCATTTAGTTTATGTCTGTTTATTAACAAATATTTGCAAAGTATTTCATGAAATCTGCCCATAAAAAACTTATTTTAATTTTCACCATTGAATTGGATCAGTGGGTCAGGTGTTCAGATATATTATTTTATACTATATGTTCCTTACATCGAAAATAGGTTTAACCTTATTGGTTCAGGTGTTCAGACATATAATATTATACTATATTTTCCTTACATCGAAAATAAGTTTAACCTATTTAATTGAGAGCAAACGTTCATATATCAATGACTCCTTGATATTCAAATTTATAGAAACAGGAATGCGAGGTGCAATTCAAATTGTCCAGATATATTTCAGTGGCTGAAGACATAAAATGTGTTGAACAGCGAATTCGTTCTCTTTAGAATGTAGATTAGTTCAGTGGAAGAGAAATGCTGGTACTTCCGAACGTCCGGGGTAACTATTACGGATCGGCACGAATGTCACAGAGTAATGTCGAATATTGCTTCAACATTAAGATCTTAACATTATGAAGTAGCTCGGTGATGTAGTGGATAAGCGCCGCGGCCCGCGATCGTTGTCGTTAAGCAACTTTCGCAAGGGTCGGTCACGGGATGGGTGACCAAAAATTATTATCTCGAGCTACTCCGTGCTTCGGAAGGCACGTTAAGCCGTTGGTCCCGGATGCATTTGCAGTCGTTAATACCCTCCAATCCGCATTGGGCCAGCGTGGAGGGTCATGGCACATCCTCCTTAACCATATAAAGGAAGGCCCCTGCAGTGGGGACGTAAAAGGGCTGATGATGATGATGATGAAGATCTTGTAATTATGGATTTCCTCAGATATAATATTATTAGTATGCATATTAATTCAGTGTGAAAATAATATTGCTATCCTGTAGAAATCATAAAAATAATACAGGCAAAAGTTTGTATGCTCTTTAGGTAGCAAACTATGTGGTTAATAATATTTAAAGTACGACTCTAACAGTGCCACTTATAAACAAGGTGCTTAACCTTGTCAGAATAAATTTACGCTAAAATTTCAATTTAGTATTAGTCCATATACATATTACACAGAGAATAAGCACATCTACAACCTTCTAGGAGCAAATATTACTCCCGTAGAATCTCGTACTTGGATAACCTTTGTTAAGTCTCTGTTTAATAATATGAATTTTGACTAATACTAAGTACAGTCTTAGCGTAAATTTACTCCAACGCTAAACCTCAAGTGTTTATCTCAAAAATATTTGAAAAATAATCATCTCAAGTGTAGCCTGTGATTTTTCTACATAAATAGAGCTTTGATTTAGCTGCCAAAATAAAGCATTGAATGATATGCTGACATATCTATCAAGGCTTTGGCATGAATCGACCGGAGTGATACCACGGCCTCACAGGAAACCGACGTGAAGCAACGCTTGCGTTGTGTTTCGTCGTGTGAGTGAGGCTCCCTATTCCCTTCCCTCTACCCCTCAACCCTTCCCTCCAAGGCCGGCAGCGCGCTTGTAGCCCCTCTGGTGTTGCAGGTGTCCATGGGCGACGGTAATCACTTACCATCTGGTGATCCGTCTGCTCGTCTGCCCCCTATACATAAAAAAAAAACATTAAAGTCGCTGGTGCATGTTTTTTATTTCAAGTATTTTTGAAATACAAACTCGTTTGTTTTATAATGAATCCATCAGTATTTTGCCAAAGCCATTTAAATATTTTGACATTTATGTGTAAATTTTCTATCGATGCGCGAATAAGTTTCTATCGGCTATAAAATATTTCTTCATGAAAATAGTAGTTTGAATACTTTATAACGTTTACATTTGTGAATGAGGATCTTGAATATGATATTTTCAATTCAAATGGTGATTTTGTATAAAGATTCAGAAGATTGGAATATTCTATTTCAGATGTCAATTTAACTACCGACATTTTTTTCTTAAATATTCCGCTTAGTTTGGAGAGATTGGTATTCTCTTAGTATAAAGAGTTCGAGTTCGATAGTGCCATTAGCGCATTCGTTCAGCGATTACTATTTGATTGTAGTTAAGCAACTGTCTAATACGTTTGTCATAGGATGGATGAACAAAAATTTACTATCCAAGCTTTATCTGTAGTTAGGCACCTACCAAACTACACTGGGCCTGAATGATGAGTAAGGCTGTGATGATACCTTCTAACACATATTTTAATGAAATAAACTTATTGAATATAACAGATTTGAAATTTAATTTCGCAGGAAATATGTTTTTTATTTTATTTTATCTGAAATAGCTATATCTACAAGAAAATGTTTACGTAATAAGATAGTCAGTAATATTATACTTATTATAAAATAGAATAGAATATGCTGATGGCGACTAATTTTGGGTAATATTTTCCACAGGCCAATATCATACGATACAGAAAGCTGGTAAACCAATCAAGTTCTATTACTCATTATTCCAAATCCTAGGACACTTTATTGTTAATACATACTCTTCAAGTATCTTCAAATTATTTCTGAAAAATAAAATCCATCAGTTGCATCCGTTCGTGAGTGTAGTTGATTAGAAACTATGACTTCATAGTATAGAGTGCTCTCTCAATAGAATTGCAGCGTTTATAAGTGCTCTTCACAACGTTTGGTGGACTTTAAGTGATATTAAGTTGGTAGATAATGGGAATCTTTGTACTGTGAAATGTTTATCAATGTTATAGTGGAAACGTAAGTTATTTTTTTACTAGTTCAAATTCATCATCATCATCATCACTTCAGCCGAGAGACGCCCACTGCTGGGCATATGCCTCCCCCAAAGATTTCCAAAGCGATCGGTCCTGCGCCTCCCGCATCCAGCGGCTTCCCGCGACCTTTACCAGATCGTCGGTCCACCTTGTGGGGGGCCTACCAAATTAGTATTTCTTAATTATAACTTTGTAGCCGAGAAGCTTGCACACCAGTTACTCGCACGTTAATGTAGATAGTTAACTTTACTGTATTGGGCAAGTTTGTGCTTTGTGGTTCTAGATGTTTGTTGATCCTATCTACCCTCCAATCCGCACTGGGTCAGTGTGGAGAGTTATCCTCCTCCTCCTTAATCATTCATAAGGATGGCAGGGGGTACGTAAAAGGGATGATGATGATGTGATTAAAAAGTATTTAAGAAAAAAAAATTAACCCATTTTTTTCTTATTTGTTATCTCATAACTTTTTACTGGTCCCATTTTAATTTGGTCCAGATCTGGTAATGGATTCTATGAGAAAACCATACAAGTCTTAAATTTGTTTTAAGTATTCGTGATGTTTGTTAGCCCCAAAACTAAAAATATCACTAAAATGACTGAAATAAAAACTTACAAAAATAATGAAACCGACTTCATATTTAAAAAAGTGAAAAATAATTCATATCTTAAAAGCGATTAAATGTTTTAAGAAACTGAGGCTGAGGTTTCCTGTTTTGTTAATTAAATATTAACCCTATTATAAGCCCTACTTCAATGATTCATAAAACATTTAATCTATTTAAGATAAGTGTTATTTTTCACTTTTCAAATTTTAAGTCGGTTCCATTTTTTTAAAGTTTTTTCATCATCAAGTCGTTTCTGAACTTTAATGGTTTTTAACGTCAGTGTAATAATAACTTACAGGATTGCTACCATGTACCTTTTTTACCGAGGCCTCGATAGTTCGGCGCTGGTGTAAACACCATCTTTTTTTTATTTTTTTTTTTATGGAATAGGGGCAGTCGAGCAGCCGGATCACCTGATGGTGAGTGATTACCGCCGCCCATGCACACCTGCAACACCAGAGGACTTACAAGCGCGCTGCCGGCCTTTGAAGGACGAATAAGCTCTATGCTTGAAAGTTGAACAGGCCGAAATATCGCGGATTCGATTAGAAGGTACATGGTGAAAATAACCTAGTACTTAGTAGAAAACTTTGTTTTGAAAAAATATTTACATATAGAATAAAATGAAACCTCTAAGACATGTACGGAAAAAAAATAAAGGTACATTTACTTAAGTTAATATCTTATTCTATTAATAAAATCGTCATTCACTTTATCGAACTATTTTAAAGCGATTTCACAACACGAAGTGTCGATTGCTACATAAAAGTGCGACTGTTACGAGACGATTCTCAATAATCGTTTCAGGTAGACCCTTTACGTCACATATGGGGAGGGAATCACAGTAAAATATATTGGTCCCAAATGTTATAGGTGGTAAAGCTTATCTCGATTCATCGTTCACATTTATTAAGAACCTAATATAATTTGTCCGGATACGATTTTCCTATTTAGCTGCTACTGGGACATACTCATAATATTGACTTTCGATATCATATTCGATTTTTATATTCACAATGATATATCAATTTTTCTTTTATAAAAATATTATTAAAATTTGACTATATTTAGGGATTAAAGTGGGATTCTATACATCCTATCGCTTCTTTATTCTATTCTTTTAAATCACTTCCCCAAACACCACAATATCTTAAAGATCGCTTTGTTTTTCACTCTTCTAATTCTCTTCGAGATTTGAGGTCTTCCCATAACCTTTCCTTAATGTTCCCTCCTCATACAACTGATTTTGTAGCTAAGTTTTATATCAGAGCTATCAAACTGTGGAACTCACTGCCGGTAAATATCAGACGCGCACAATCACGAGAGTCCTTTGTTAAATATGTCAAGGAACATTTCCTCAACCTGGATTCATCTTCCTGAAATTGTATTCTGTTTTGTATTATTTTGTATTTATATTTAATTATAGTATTTTAATTATATTAGTATATGTATTTACTTTATGAATTTTCTCATTCATCTTTCTTTAGTACACTAGCCCGCAGTTTCTTTACTCAATCGGTATAGATTATTTTACCCAAGGGTAGCCTGGTAGAGATTGCTACCTTAGCAATAAGCCTAATAATAGCCGCCTTTTGCATCTGTATTTCTTATTATATTTATTTTCATGTTACTGGGCAATAAAGTATATATTCACTCATTCCTTCGAACACACAATATTTCGCTAACCGACTGCCCAGTCAATGAATGTTGGGAGAGGACCAACCAATAGGGAAGTCCTGAATCAACTCGAGAGAACGGGCAATAAACCAAACATGCACAGTGCAGAATTAGCGCATGCCAACAACTGCAGACGCAGCCGGGACTAAGAAGAACTCGAGTTAAATAATATTGTTATCCTTAGCTATTCTATGACTGGCCTTGGTTAAAGTGGCAGACTTAAGAGAACTTACCACTGCGGTCTTAGGCTCGTTGCTATCGTGCCATTCTAACTTACAAACTAATTGGCATGAATTATAGGAAGCATGAAGATCGATTTTGAATTGTTCCTGATCTGTCCCTGTTCTGTAACTAATCGTATTTTATATTTGGTTAATAGATATTTAGTCACATTAAAAAAAATCAGAAGACTCTAACTTAGATGTATGATGGGTTCGATGCTTGGGCGAATTAAAGAAAGGCTGACTAGCTCGAGAATTTATTTATTTTATGGTAATAATTGGTAAAGAAAAGAAACTAACAAACAAAAAAAATGAATATAAAAACAGTTCGTATGTTTACCTAAATATAAAATTAAAATTGTTAAATAAAACAAATACATACCCCTTTTTGGGTTTCTTAATAAAAACTTGGACGCTATTACAGGATATCATTTTATATATTCTATTTATAATTTTTATTTTAAATACATATCTTCATAATTATAATATTTATATTTTTAAATTTATACGATTTACATGTTCATAATAGAAGATTTTTTACGAATGACATTCATAAAGAGCATATTTGATTAGTCAAAATTTCAAATTACGAAAGGTGGATAATATAAAAATATGATGTTGAATATCAAAGACAAAAAGATTGCATAAATGAAACCTAGGACGAAATAAACGGTGGTACAGATGTGATTTTTATTCGTAAATAGTTTAAACATTTACAATGCTATTAATAAACAAGGTTTAGCGTCAGAGTTACGGTAAAATTGCAATTTTAGTATCCGTCCAAATTCATAATATACTGAAAATAAGCAAACCTACCTTCTAGGAGTTAATATTACTCCCATGGAACCTCGTACTAGGTTAACCTTTGCTAAGTCTCTGTTCAATAATATGAATTTTGACTAATACTAAGTGCAGTCTCAGCATAAACTTACTCCAACGGTAAACCTTGTTTATTAATAACACTGTTACTGTTTAGTGTAACAAAACTTTTTACTGGTATTTTTATCGAGTCAATTGCAAAAATACACGTTCTTTATTTACAAAATTCTTGATGAAATTTTCAATTCCATTATTCTTGGAGAGAAAATTAAGTAAGACACCGATTTAAATTAAAGCCGGAGGAATTAAATTAAAATAATTCACAAAATCATTGTTTGCGTTGCAGCAAGATAAAGTACCACATTAAGATAATGCTAACAATATACCGGAATAGAGCGGTACCACAATTAAAAATAATGAATGAAAAGCATATTTTTTACATTGTTATTAGAGTGTTTAAAAATAATGAATGAAAAGCATATTTTTTACATTGTTATTAGAGTGTGCATAATTAAGGTAGAGTGTGCAAATTACAGTTTATTATTTCTAATAGAAATAAACTGTAAAATTTTCAAGTTAGCTCATATTATTGTGATATTAATCACACTTGAGGTTACTAACTTCAATTTTTGACCTCTACACTCAATATGTAAAGATTTAAAATCGAGTAGGGAATTGTACGTCAGGTATATTATTGAAGAATATTGAACACCTATTTTTTTTCGTAGTCAATACATTACGGTAATACATTGAGTTGAAATGTTGCATAACGTCACACCTCTGTATGTTTTCTACATAGTTGAGACGTAGCGAGCCCCCACTTCTCAACTTTAATACCAATTATCTAATCCATTTCTTGTTCAATTGAAGAAAAAAAGTAGTCATATCTAATATTTTTTTATTATCTAACAGACGGATTAAATAGAATTTCTTTTATGTTTTCCCAGACATGACCTCTATTCACTAGGCGGGACCAGAGCGGATGGTGTATGTGACTAAGTCATTTTGACTTAAGAATGGGACATAAAACAAATTCAATAGAAAAAAACAAGGTTCGCCGATAAATATCAATGGATATATATAGTAAGTTTAAGTATTGAGTATTCAATCTCAGCTTGAAAATTAATGAACCCCATGTAACGCTAGCAAATTGGCCCGAAGGAGCAATCTTACTTACTAGAAATATCAGGTTTCCCCCATACGTTACTGGAAATCCTCGGTCGCATACTAGTTTCTAATGATTTCATAATAAAAAATACATAATATATACATAATACACTTTTGATTTAGAAGATCAAACATTAAATAAAGTCACTGGCAGCTCTAAAATCACTGATTTTCATATGCATGATATATTATCCGATTTATATCGGATAAATATCAAATCGAACCGTGGAAAAAATACAGCAAAATAGTACTGTAGTAAACACTAGATATATTTTCAAAATCTAGTGGAAGCAGATGCTCACCCTGCCCACCTTCTCTTCCCGGTAAGTCAATTAATAAGACCTATTCCCAGCAGTGCAGATTTGAGTTAAAGATAGATTAGCGAGACCATAATTCAAACAGAATCACAATTAAAACTTCTTCGAGTATCAAGTATGCATATTACTCAATTCATTATACAATACGTAATTCCCCGAAGAAGTTTCGTATGCGGGAGTCAAATCTCGTGTTTCACTTAGTGAGATCATTGGGAAAATCCCCGTATAAAAGTACCCGCCGCCGACATAACCGCGGAGTTCATTAAAACTTGCCGCGCCACCGTCAAAGTCAAACGTTACATTAATCTGTTTGTTAGGTCTATTGTCTATTGAGGTTTGTTACAATGAAGCTATTTGGATAAAGGCTTTGAAGCTTTTTGGAAGTGAAGATAACAATAATTAGATTGTTGATTGGGCATTATGTACGCGATTATGTATCAAAATCATTTATTCAGTCTAAGCTGTTACAAAGCACTTGTGAAAGTCGAAACTCTATGCCATCGATTCGTAAATCTATGGCGGTTGACCTTGTACCAAGCAGAACAGGCAAGAAACTCGGCAGCTGCTTTTTTCTCCCTGTTTTATTTCATACCGAGTCTTTAAGATTGAAAAATGACTTCATTAAAATATGATGTAGTTTTCAATCACAATAGTAGAAAATATAAAAAGTATTTATAAATGTCTTTAATCGATTCATATCAAATAAATTAACACCCAACCACTAGATACTTTTGAAAAATAAGCCATATTTAACATCGAGTCGTTTTGTCGTTTAAATATTCATCAACAGTATAATATCCAATTTTAGACAATTTTTAATATCAGTCTTAAATTTAGGGAATGGTGTTTATAAAATTTTCCATCGGAATTTTGTTATAGTACATAGTGTGTATACCTTGCCTCAGAAATGTTGCCAAAACTTTTTTTATCCTGCTCTTACTGCTCTTTTTTATAAAATAAATACAGAATCTATATTTGCAGCCATACTCCTCAGCAGGTACGACATAATGTTATGGAAACACCTAAAATATACTGTCCTGGCAGTATATACATCTGTGAATTGTCTGATTTTTTCGTTTGACATAAACAGCTGAACTAAGTTACTAATATAACAGCTGATTTAAGAAATGTGAGGATGCCATTGCAATTTAGAATCCAGCGTTACCAAGAAGATTGTTAAATCAACCAAGTCGAGCTTTTCATCATTAAGTTTGATTTCTGTTAGTTCTGCTTTTACATTAGGTGCTTTTACATACTCTTTATATATTTCATCTTTATACCATTTAGAATATATACAGTAAACCAGGTTATAATCTGTGAAAGAGCATTGTTTACATCGATCAAAATTAAATATTAAAGAAGTCTCACCTGTAATACTATGTCGCATAAATTCTCGACAAAGGATAGCAAATCATTTATGTATGTTAGAAATAAAAAGGGACCTAGAATAAATCCCTGGAAACCCCCATTTACATTTTATATTATCTTGAATTTTGGAACTGAGGTGCGACAGTATTAATTGAAGAGCAGTGCCTTCAAGGCCATAGTAATTTACCTTAATTACCAGTGTTCGATGCTCAGCGCAATCAAATGCCTTGTATAAGGCACAAAATGCTCCAAGAGCATTTGTGCCTTTTGTGAAACCATATTGTTTAGTATGTAATACTATATCTAAGTTACAGTATGACAATAACTGTTCAAGAGTTATTTTTTCGAAGACTATACTCAACGTCGGTAATATTGATATGGGTCTATAATTACTAGGGTCTTTCCTATTACCGGATTGGAAAAGAGGTATAACTTTGCTAAGCTTCATAAAATTTTTAAAAGTTCCTTCATCTATATAATGGTTTAATATGTCAGTCAAGTAAGGGGCTATAACATGAATTATAATTTTAATAATATAAAAGATATGGCCCATAAATTGCATGTAATTTTTTATTTTGAGACATTTGAAAGTTTTTATAGTACCTATGAAATTAATATATTTAAATTAAAACTGGTTATCTCCCTTAGGCATGTATTTATCTAAAAGAGCTTCTCTTGGTGAAGAATTTAAACCAGATGTTGTTAGAATTGGTACTTATGTTTATAAAATTTTTATCAATTATATTAGCAATTTTATCATGAGATTATCAAATCGTATTATTATAATTATGTGTCAGAATATCTTTATATATTGCTCCTTACCGCTTTCATATTTCAAACTGAGTTGGTAATTTTTGGTAAACTATTGTCTGTGGTCCTACTAAACAAATACTATTTTAGTAATATTATCTATGTAGTTTTGTTTCTTTTATAAATTTTTCATTCGATGTGTTCTTCTTCTTCTTCTTCTTACAACGGGCGTCTCCGCAACTCGACGACTAAATAACATTCGATGTGTTATCTGAATATTTAAAGCACTATTTTACATTTTTGTTTCATTTGTTTATTTATTTACGATACGAAAATATCGCTTTATCGTTGTATCAACAATGTTCATTACAATATGATATAGACTGTGTTCTTAAAATTATCTTTTTAAAACACTCCCTTAATTGCGTCTTTCCCATGGGAATGATGAAAAGTATATAAATATTTAATAACTGCTTGAAAACGTTTTAAATTACGTATCAAACATAAATAAATTATACGAAACGAGATATAAAAGACTCGAAGCTTTTTGATTGCTGTACGAAGTCAAAACTTTTTATTGCAAAGCCTAATTAGGTAGATATAAACTTTCTCAATTAAACATTAAAATTAATTGCCGAAACCTTAATTGGCTATTTAAATAGCTTGAAACATTAAAATAATCATTGTTTTATTTCTAAACAGCAGATATTTTCATTCTGATTTATATAAAAAGTAACCGTTTTCTCGCGATTTTGGTCGCGTAAATTATAGCCAACGGTTATTTAATATTTTTTTAAAGTTAACCCGGTAGTTTCAGAGTCAATTAAATGCAAACAAATAAATAATCGTGTTACTTATCTAAAATTAGACGCAAGAGGCTCTGTGTCTCGTGGATGCCACGGGTAGCCACAAAAGCTTTGATGACATTACTGCATAGGCGAGAAGGTCTATAGGTTCAAAATAACGTATTAAGTTTAAAGGTATATTTACTCATAGTTTGAATCAATGACATATAGCGTCTTCAGACAACTAGCGAAGTTCGTCGACCAAATACTCGAGAAGTTAACCGAAATGCGAAGTATGTGGTCACACACGTGTGCAATTGCGCGCGGAATACTTTGAGTCGAGTCCTTTGACTCGGGGCAAAAACCGACAATGATTAGAAGTTGAACGAAGCGAGAGGCGAGACTAAAGTGAGATTTCCCGAAGTGAAGTACGCTGCCACAGATTATTACACTAATGTCTTAGTTTAACTTTGGTCAACTTCGCTAGTAGTGGAGGTTATATAACAATACACGATCGCGTTGTCGAATGTTACGCAATCAAATATGCACGGAGCGCAATGGCTCGCACAATTGAACTCGCTCATGTGTGCGTAAGCTCATATCTATTAATGTGCAACAGTGGTGGAGATCGAAAGTGGAAACAAGCTGGTGACATCGATTCATGTACAGTAGATAATCGCAATTCTCATAACTTTCTGTGTGCTCCGGGAGGTGGCATATGGGGTTGGTTTCAATTCAGATTCAATTTAGATCCGTACGCCGGTATACGTACGCGGCGCGTTTTGAACTGTCCCGATAGTATTTTGTTGCTGAATTTTAAGCCGGGAAAAAGGAATGAGAGAATTCGGCTGTTGATAAACGATAAAGTGACGTAGCGTTTGCATTGTAGCTTTTAAAATGTTTTTTACTTTTGCAATTTTTTGGTTTTCAATTTTCAAGTTCAGATTTTTTTTTTAATATTCGCTTTATTAGTTATAATACTTGAAAGATGTATCAGAAAAAATTCAAGTCAGTATTTTAATATATTTTAGTACTGATCGTTTCACTAGTAACAGTTTCGTCAACCTCTTACGAGTTTTTTTTTTTTATAAATGCGACTATTACATGATAATATTTTTAGATAATCACCAATATCAGCCTATTAATCTCCAATCGGAAGCACAACCCTATGAATACAATAAATAAAAAACAAAGAGAACGTATCTTATCACAGAGGCCCAATGAAATTGTATTATGGAAATCTTGTAACGAAGGAACCACAAAGCCCAGATCCGAGAAAATATTAAAGTCCATTTTATATATTAACCCTACTGGAAATCAAACCCGGACCCTAGAGATGCCGACACTTTGAAACCAGCGTGCGTACCACTCGATCACGGAAGATATACGCTTCTAAAATGGCGAAATTCTACAATATGTTCGCAACAATTATGTGTATACATAATTTTCTTCAAGAGTGGATGTAACATTAATGTCGAGTAATTAATTGCATTATCATTGAGCCGTATTAATTGGAGAGATTAATCAAATTCCATTCCACTCTAAATGTATACAAAAATGAATAAATCAGGATCGGTTTTGATGTTGGACATCAAAGGCTGCGGTAAATCCAATAATCTGGAAAAACGTTTAACATGTTTTCTGTAGATAGAATGAAAATAAGGTACTGTCGTCTATTATAGTCCACCGTTTTTGACCACTAGAATAATAAAATGCCAACTAGACTGCACCTCGATTATAGCCCCTCACTGACTAATGAATAATAAGAATAATGTTTCAAAAATCTATTTCAGTAGGGTTTTAGCATTCCAACTCTCTACGCTATGTCAAAAACAATGGAGTACAGCAAAAGTATCTCATACATATCGATAAGGCCATGTGTGATAAATGATTCCGACGAGTTAATGGATATTACGATAATATAAGTAAGGATATTTTCCAGTAGTCTGGTGGAAGTCATGGGAAATTAAATCGAAAATCTTTATATTACCAACTCGATTCATTTTAAAACTTGCTGATGCCATTTTTAATAGCAGCATTTCATTAATGTGCCATCATTTGTACAATAATGCAGCATATATTGAATTTATGCAATATCAAAGATAACGTATTTAGATTTCGAAGTCAATATCAAGTGGTTCCTGTCTTCTAGCGCAGATGTTCACTCCTAATTGAATATATTAATTTACAGTAGCCAATATTTCGAAGGATATCAAGGAACTCCGTTGGTAGATCATAATAAAACTGATTGATTTCTTATATTTTCGCGCTCACTATCTATTAATTACATATCTCTTTACAGGTTCACATAAAACTTATGTCTTATGTGTACACGTGTGACGGGTTCGATGCTTGGGCGAATTAATGAAAGACTGACTACGCTCTGAGCTGATTTATTTTATGGTAATTTTTTTTTATGGGATAGGGGGCAGACGAGCAGACGGATCACCTGATGGTAAGTGATTATCGTCGCCCATGGACACCTGCAACACAGAGGGGCTACAAGCGCGCTGCCGGCCTTAGAGGGACGAATCTGATCTGAGGGAAGGGTTGAGGGGTAGAGGGAAGGGAATAGGGAGGGGTTGGGCCTCCGGTACCCTCACTCACATGATGAAACACAACGCAAGCGTTGCTTCACGTCGGTTTTCTGTGAGGCCGTGGTATAAAAATAGTTCGTATGTTAACCTTAATATTAAATTAAAATTGCTAAATAAAACAGATACGAGGGTCAAACTGAAAGTTCTTAGAAAATCAAAAACTGATTACATTAGCCAGTTATTAGTTTTATTATATCTTTTCAAAATATTGTCCATTCACGTCAATACACCGCTGCATGCGATGGAACCACTGGGAAAAGCACTTTGCCCACTCGTCCTTAGGGGTCTCTTCAATGGCATCGCGATACGCAGCCACCGCTTCTTCAGCATTCATAAACCGCTTTCCTTTAAGTTTTTCTTTAATTTTTGGAAATAAATAAAAATCACAAGGCGCGAGGTCGGGGCTATACGGCGGGTGACCCAGTAATTCAACGTTTGATGTCGCCAAATAGTCGATCGTTCGCTTGGCGGTGTGCGACGAGGCGTTGTCGTGGTGAAGGAGGATCCTACTGCGAGGTCGTTTCTCTCGAACTTTTTCCAAGACAAGTGGCAAACAATTGGTAGTGTACCATTCTGCAGAAACTGTTTTTTGATCCTCTAACACAATTGTTGCAAAATGACCTATCCTTCCAAAGAACGAGGCCACCATTTTTTTTCCCGCACTTCGATCTCTCTTCACTTTAGTTGGCAACTCCTCGAAAGGAAACACCCACTGAGCAGATTGTCTTTTGGTTTTAGGATCATAACAGTAAATCCAGCTTTCGTCACCTGTTAGTATGTCGAACACAGCATTTGAGTCACCTCCGTTAAATCTTTCAATCATTTTACGACACCAATCCACACGATGGAGTTTTTGAGCCTCAGTCAAATTATGAGGTATCCACCGGGCGCAAAGCTTCCTGACCGCTAAATGTTCGTGGAGGATTTTGTGCACTTGACTCATACCGATGCCTAAGCTTGTCCGAATCTGTTGATAGGTCACTCTTTTGTCAGTCTCTATCATACGCCGCACAACACAGATGTTATCTTCAGTCGTCGCCGTAGAAGGCCGTCCCTCACGTAAATCATCAGTGAGATTAGTGCGACCACGTTTAAACTCATTAAACCAGTTGTAAACAGTCGCACGAGATGGGGCTTCATCGTGAAAGGCCAATCGTAGTCTATCATAACTTTCTTGTTGACTTAAATGACATCGAAAGTCATAAAAAATCATTGCACGAAAATTTTCTCGTGTTAAATTCATGATGACGTGACACAGACAATTTTCAATTTGCCGCCAAATCGTAAAACAAATGACAAATGAATGAAATATATACTCAGTAATATTGGCAAAGAGTTATATTTTCAAATTTTAGAATTATTTTTTTATTATATTGTTTATAAGTGGCCAGTTCTAAGAACTTTCAGTTTGACCCTCGTACATACCTCTTTTTGGGTTTCTTAGTAAAAACTTGGACGCTATTACAGGATATAATTTTATATATGTAATTTATAATTTCTATTTTAATCAGATATCTTCATTATTATAATATTTATATTTAAAAATAATATGTTTACCAACTGACATTCATAAAGAGCATTTTTGATTAGTCAAAATTTCAAATAACGAAAAGTGAATAAAAAAAGAAATGAATTTGAATATCAAAGACAAAAAGTTTGCACGCTGAAATCTAGGACGAAATAAACGGTGGTACAGCACACCGTTACACATGGAAGCTGTAAAGGGTCCGAAACGTCAATAAAACTAAATACAAACGCTATGAAACTGTTTAAAAGTTGTTTCATTTATTAATAATAAAACTAATTTGTTACAAACATTCAAAGGCAATTCCTCCATTTATGAGGTTTATTTTTAGAATAAATTTAGGAGTGAATTTTTTTTCAACTTCATAAACATTTTATTATACATTCTCCAAACAAGCAAGATTATTTTAAAGAGGCAACTTTTTAAGTTGTTAAAAAAATAACTAAACCAAATTAGGTATACTAATTATTATATTTAATTAATTTAGCATTCAAAATGCTATTTTGAAAAATATTCTTAATAATCAACTAATTTATTTTAATTATATTCAAATGTAATTTATATTCAAATATTATTTCTTCATATAAATATTATACGTTTAGGAAAATTAAATTAAAAAATATACTAACATCGCGAGCATCAATATTGTATAAAAATATCAAAGTTATATCGACTGTTTTAACCGTTCTTATACTTGTATAAAACACGTTCGTTTCATTTTTCCGCGCATTGTAAACCAATTTTCAAAATTAAAAATTGTTCGAAAGCTTATAGCTCTTAGGTGGCCCTATAAAAAAACAGAAAACGGATGATATTAATATGAACAACTGATAAAAATCCCCTCCAGAATTCAATAGAATTTGCATAAACATATGACTCGCCTATATGATGAGTATTATTATATATTTTTTATTATTATGAAACTATTCCCGATTGCACTATAAGGAATTTCTGGTGTGCCGACGGCGACGCAGTGGGCGTTAAACTCTTAAAAAGAGGTTGCATATACGCAATATCTAACCCATAATGCCACGACGCATTTATGAAGAAATACAATGATTGTCATCTGTCTTTCTCTGCTATGTTTGTACGGGAAGAAGTCCATAAGAAATGTGAAAAGTTTCAGCTGGCACAGGTCCGAGACTCGGTGGTGTGTATAAGTCGGTGAGTTTTCTCGATTGTATTTCAGTCTATATTTTCTTATTATTTTAATTATGCTCTTAATCAAATATTAATTCACCGCATCACGTGAGTTCAGTTATTATCAGATTTATTCCAAAAATTGTATAATTTTTATACTCAAAATTAAAGGTTTATTACAGTTAAACCATACAAATGTTATGGTGAAACCAAACAAAATATATACTCACTAAAACTTTCATATTATTATATAATAATTATATTGTTTTAAGGGTTGGTACACGTACTTTAATTTGATTAAAACTGCGTTTTAATATTCCAATAATTTATAATTGACGACAGTATTTTTATCTGTTTAAAAATAAGGATTTAAACAGAGCAAATAAGTCATTATTATTTAAGTGATTACTAGATATGAAATGACACATTGTACAAAATATTCAACTATTTTTCTATATTAGTTTTTCTTTTTCCTATTTTCACAAAATAAATTAGATTAAATTTAAAAATAATTTGATTTAGAAAACATTACATATTAATTTAGTTGAACATTCAACGGAGATATTACGTAAAAAGTTCTGTTCGTCGTAGCTTGTGACTGATGAATAAACTTTTAAATCATTAAGTTGTCTTTACTATAGAGTAAAAATAATTAACACGCAAATACATTTTCATTTATATGTAAGCATTATATCTTCACAACAAAATTCCAATTGACGCTATGAATATAAGTTCAGCCGACAATACTCTGTAATAAGATGAATTAACTGACATTTAGTGGGTTGCCACTTTATCGCGAATAAAAAATATATGAGTGATAGAATTGATCTATGAATTAGATTCGTTTACAATTCAAACATTACTTTCTCGTTTACCTCATTGTTAAAAAAATATAGAGATTAACTTAAAACATTAGAACTTTCTTATGATCAGAAAAACGCAAAATAAAGTTTGTGCATTTTTTAGTAAAATGCTAATTTAGGCAGAATTGCAAGTATTAATATTAGAAAGATAAAAAACATCCCAATGAGACAATAACAATCACTTTCAGAGGTTTGATATATAAAAACCGTAATAAGTCATATCATAATACAGTTGAATCACTTTTAAAGGTTTGAATACACAATGAGTTATGTCATAGAACAGAAAAATAAATAGGAATAACGTAGATGAATCCTTTAATAGAGCAATTATATAACACTAAAACGAAAGCTATCACCATTAAAAGAAAAAAAGGTGAATTGATCAGTCAGTTTAATTCATATAATCAAAAATTAGGGTTTAAAATTCTACATCGGTCAACCTCGTTTGTAGAAATATGTTGCAAATATTATAACAAAATAACACAATCGCATATGAAAATCTTTAAAATATATACCTACTAGCTTTCGCCAGTGGCTTCGCCCGCGTGGACCCTAGGGAAATGTTTAGTGGGATAAAAAGTCTCCTATTATCTAAGTCAGCTAATACCCTATCTGTATACCAAATTTCATCAGAATCCGTTCAGTAGTTTCGGCGTGTTTGACCGACAAACATCTAAACAAAGAAACTTTCTCATTTATAATATAAATAGGAAAAATAGGATTATGAATATACATTTTTTTCAATTTCGATTAAACATAAACAAAAAAGGTAGTATGAAACAAACTGTGGCAGCCCTTATAGATCGCATTTTCATTGCAAGATTCCTTTAGTAGTTCACAAAGATATTTGTTTCAATAGCTTAAGTCGGAGAATAGAAACAAAGTAGACCATTAATCATCGGAGGGTAACGACGAAGATATTATGTTGTTCATTATTACCCAATAGAGCTTTATTATATAAGCCGTAAGTATCATTTCTGTTATATAAAAAATGTTCTTATATCGTTTTGTCGGAAAAAGATATTACAAATGTAAAAGCTTTCGTATGATTTTTAGGGTTCTATACCTGAATGTTTTTATGATCTTATAAAATTACAACAAAGTCAAAATAATCTTTATTCAAATAGACTTCTTAAAAGTCTTTTGACTTGTCCAACATATTTTTCCCTACCGCTCGTTCAGGAAGTCGTTTGGCTGATAAGAAGAACGAGCAAGAAACTCACCAGCTCTAATAGGAGTAACATTCACAAAAACCACGTCATTACCATATTAAAAATAGAGAGAAAAAAAAGCTATGGTCTTATTATGATAACATAATAATGTCATAATAATGGAAGCAAGATAATTTTTGAGATATAATGAGTTTAGAAGAAATCACCTATCCAGTTGCTGGACCATTTTAAGGCCAAGCAGTCTTATCTGTTATATAATCGGATACCTTATAATAAGCTTTTTTAGTAAGTACTTTTTTTAATAGTAGATTTAAACTGCATTATATCAAATTGTTGTATTATAGAAGCGCACACAAAGACCCCTGAATGAGTTATTAACTTTTTGTATTCTAGTGACAGGCACCGTTAATTTATTTTTATTTCTTGTATTAATATCTTGTACATCACTACATAGAAAACAAACTAATATTTTTACGAACGTACATTTAGTTTTCGTATATGTATTGAGAAGCAAGAGTATTATGTCTATTTCCTTAAATTGATCCCTTACAGAGTCCCTAATCCTAAGATTATATATGTTGGCAACATTTCCCCACAATTGAATTACAAAATATCCTTGCCTCTTTATTAGCTTAGAATAAATGGTGTGGTTTTAAGTGTATAAGGTACTGATTTAACTGTTTGTAATTGTCTTAATTCATTTGGTGTCGATTGTATAGCAAAATGTCCATTTCAACTCGCAAAGTAAGAAATTATGACAAATGCCAATGTCGCGTGCCACGCGCCTTCCCGCCAGGGTTGTCACAAAATAAATAAAACTAAAACAAAAATTGACATTCTAAAATGTAAATAGCATATGTGGTCTTTTTGATGACTTAAAATATATCTCTTTGAATAAAAAATGAATCAAAATCACGGAGTTAATTTAAATTCCTGAAAACAATATGAAACTACAAAAAAAGAACCGGTAATTATTACACTCTACAGAAATATAATAGCTAATATTATTTTAACTGTGCCTTTGTGTAAATAAATATAAGGGTATCCTGCTTTGTCGTCGAAAATAATTTATTTTTAAGTATCGTAAAACAAGAATACTAAGAAATCAGTTTCTATTTATTTATTACTGTTAACAGACAGCCCTGGAGTAATTATGTATGAAAGAAATACGTTCTTCCGGTGTAGCAATAATTACTAAGCAATTTCACTTGGAATTACACCTGTCACAAGTAGGATATTAATTAGCAGAACAATACTTAATAACAAGAATAAAATTTCAAATATTCCAAAGAATAAGTGAGAGATACAACAGTATTTTAAATTGTAGTGAGAAATAATAAATAACGCTTATTACTTATAGCCCTAGCTTAGTAATAATTATATTCAAAGTAAATGTATTATAATTATAATGGGGAGCACGATGGTCCTGCGTTAGTCAATCTGCGGACACGGTTGTTAAGCAACTTTCTCAAGGTTCAGACACTGGATGAGTGATCCAAATTTATTAACTCGAGGTACTCCGTGCTTCGGAAGGCACGTTCAGTGCATTTTCAGATGTTAATACCCTCCAATATGCATTGGTCCAGTGTGGAGGGTAATAGCTGAGCCCCTGCAGTGGCACGTAAAAAGGGCCCGGGCCGATGATGACGATGATGACACTTAAAAAAAAACATTTGCTTTTAATACCACTGTGCCTAAAATTAATTTTCCATAACATATGCATTTTAGATAACCACTAATGATCAATTTATAAACTTTATAAAATCTAAATTAACCCAAAATTGATATCAATGTCTCTATACTGGCGGTCTACCACCAAACTTCCTTTACAATAAGAATGCCCCATTCGACTCTTTAAAACACGAACACTTTATTCCCACATTTTTATATCCCATATGCATTGTGGAAACGGTACAGTCACTCCCGTATCCCAGTCACGTCTCTCAAAATGAAGTGTCCGCGCAAATATTGCGCGCCCGCGAAATAAACTCGCCTCTCGTTCATATAGATGCGATTTTTACAACGTTGCATTGCACTCAACGTTCTGAAAAGGTTTCACATTATATTCACTCTCGAATAGGATTTATCTAATGAAAAACTTATTTATTAGCGAAGTCTTTTGTTTTCTTTTAACGTTACAAGGACCAGTGGTAACGTAACATGATTTAATGGATTTGAAGGAGACGAATGAAAGAAAAATAAATGTAGCAGAGTGGAATGAGGAGAATGTAGAGAGTAATGTATGTAAGAGAGAGTTCAATTGTGGCACCAATAACAGAAAAACTGAAAGGAAAGCTGTCTGTCCGGGTACGTTAAAGAGCCGCGTGTTACTGATGATATATGGAGATGCGTCGGCTGACACGCTACCTGTCGTCGGCTTCAGGCGTATGGGTGTGGAAGTCGCAAGAAGTCGCCATTGTGAATGCTATGGTCAAATGTGTATTAGATATTGTGTAATTTTCAAAATAATATAAATTATTAAATTAAAAATTAACAATATAATTAATAAAGCAGAAATAAAATAATATTTACTTGGAATATAAGGAAAATATGAAATGAGAACAAAATATATACAAGATTTATTAATTTTTCAGAAAAAGGATTGACAATGTTAACTCAATGTGTTGTTCTGAAAGTAAAGATATATTTGTTAGATACAAACACAAATTTTATTAAACTTATTACATTTAATAAAATCCCTTACTGAAAATGAAGAAACGACATTTAAAAATTAACTTTAAATCCAACCCACTTCAAAATATTTATTTTAAATATTATTTTTAAATTATTTATTTCAAAAATAATATTTTAACACTTTTTAATTCGTAAGCTTTATAAGAAAATTACTTTTATAAATTAGCGGTATTAAACCACCAAACAGTTTTTATGCACTACATAGTACTTACCTACATTTAAACACTAAAGAAATACTATTTCTTTACGTATATATTAATAAGCGTTGTTGTAATTACCACAGTATACATTTAAAATAGGTTAAGTGGTTGAAATGCCTTAGTTGGCACAGTCAATGTCTTTCTTATGCTTTTCAGCAAAAAGGTTTCTATCGTTAACTGTGATAGTATGGCGCTACTTACGGTACCACTTCAGAATGCGAAACTTTATGCGCACTAAGTAAAAATTATTATTACAGGATTTTTTCTATAAAAAGCATCTGGTATAAAAGTTACAACAAGAATTATTATTAGTTTTTTTTTTAATTCATATCAAAACCGTAACCGTAAACCGTATCAAATAAAAAGTAACAAAGTTTGTTCAACAAAAATGTCCTATTTTAAACTCCATGCTAAATTTTACCCTCGTACCAAATCTCATCGTTATCCAGTAAAATGTGATTATGATATAAAATATTATGTACATATCGAATTACAGTTTCTTCTTCTTGATATATTTATTTAAACTAATATTTTAACTGACATCAAAACATTATAACTTCACGTAGCACTCCAAGCATTCGTAGTCACAAACGGTGTTCGTAACCAGCGCTACACAATTGCTACGAAATATCGTAGTCCCCAAGAGGTCAGCCATTACGTCAGAGAGTAATATCGCAACTCATAGATTTTATCGCACTGTTGTGTTACGTTTTGAAATTTCTTTTAGACTGAAACAACTTTTAAACGGTTTCATCGGGTTTATATTTAGTTTTATTGGCGTTTCGGACCCTTTACTGGTTCCGTTCACTTAAGACTAAAGTTCTTATTATCTTTTAAATTAAGAGTGTAGCTATCTTCAAAACAATACTATAGGACATAGTCACACTACATTTTTTTTATATTTGGAAACGTTTTCATTTATTAAATAAAATTATTTTAAAATTACATTTTACTTATTTATTTATCCCTAAAACCAGTTCCAAATTTGGGAGTTTTGTCTGAGAAGAACTAGCGAATCAAACTCCGACAAGAAAAGTGAATTGCTCCCTTTGATTTAATATTTACGGAATTAATAAACTGTATCTTTTGGTTACGCAATGTGTGATCTGGATTGAGGTTTTATTTGACTAATTACTGGATCTTGCGAATGAACTAAGTTAATTCATAGCAAGATACACGAGGCTATTGAAATTTAAAAAAGGTCCGAATTTTAATAGAGATGGAGGTAAGAATATACCACCGGCTTGGGATCCAGTAAAGCGTGAAAAAATAAGAAATACAATATTTCTTTTAGGATTAATTATTTGTTTCATTAATATAGAGATTAATTTAACCTTTTATAAATATTGTTGTTTATTATTATTTTGAGCTCCATGTTGGAGTTCCATTCTGTGGGTATAACTGCAGATGCAGCCGGCACCAACGGCTTAAAGTGCTTTTCGAAGCACGGAGGAGCTCGAGATAATAAATTTTTGGTCACCCATCATATAACCGGCCCGTGCGTAATAACCCGAGCGCGTTAACCATTCCTCTATCAAGCTCCTCGACATGAAAGATAATAAAAACAACCAAATAGAATATAGGCTCGAAATTACATAACGTCACATACATGTTTCGAAAATCTTTCTGGAAGCAGTTACAATGAAACGAGGTAAAATTTCAAATTTTAAACGTAACTACGCGTTTTACCTATTTGGTTGTTCTGAATTGCTAATGGAAAAACTAAATACTCGTGTAGATACTAAAAAAAATTGGCAAACTGACTCTAATAAAGTTAGTTGGAAACGGAAATACCTCTGACCGCAAATACAGCCTTTTTTTTAACAGGAATTGAGCTTTTCGAAACTTTGAAATAGCTCTCCACATGGAAATATTTGAACAGACTTTTAAGCTGAATGTATTTATTATTTACCAAGTAAAGGTAAAATGAATCCATATTTTTTCATGATATTGATCACATTTTATCTCAACTTTTTTATTACAATTTAATGAAGATAAAATATATTTTTTTTCGCTTTTTATTTATTTGACACTTTATTGCATTACGTATAGAAAAAATACAAAGAAATATAACAATACAATAGATGTTGTACACCTTTTTATGAAAAAAGAAAATTTACACTTAATTCTTTTTACAATATTTTATAGTCATTATCACAGATAACTCTAATAAAAGTGCTGAAAAATGATTAATAAATTAAGCTAAACCTATATGAACATTTCGACTTGTTCGTTATAGCATAACCAGTTTAAAATTCAGTTGCTTTTTTTGAAGAACACATATAAATGCATTATAAGTCCAATAAAAAGCTTGTAAAAGGCCATTTGGAGATAAAGACTAACATTTAAACTTAGATCCTGTGTATACTGCTTTATTTAAATGCGCCATCGTCATACGTTTGTTGCGATAAACACTAGAAACGTCCTCGAGTCAAATACAGCTTGTACGAGCTGGAATACAGTCGGTCTATATCGTTACATACTCGCGTCGACTGCGTGTTTGAAGAAGCGGTGTGCAGTTTCTTAGAAATTTATAAGCAACAGAGCTATGCCAGTTAAATATAAGTCTATATACGAAGTAGACAAAGAAGAACAAGTGCCACAATGCACGGTCTTTCCATACACCTTTTTCCACCTCCACTTTCATCACTCTTTTCATTAAAACTTACCATACACCTAAGAGCACGCGGTCTTGACCTGACGCGGTTTTTGCATCTTCTTTGAAGTTGTATATAGGTAATAAAGAAAATAATATTAAAGTTATCGTAAATATAAAAAGCGTACGCTTGAGAACGGAACTATCGTTATGTTTCTACCTTTTATTTAAATCATCCCTTGACCAAACCATTCCCACTCAGCTACATGAATAATGCATTATAGGAATATTGAATGTTGTACCCCTAAATGTTCAACATCGGACAGGAATATCTCGTAAAGTACTACTATGTAACTTTCCTTGCACTACGAACAACCAAATCCGATCAAAAGAGTTAATTAAGTCAATAGTGGATCATAAAACTTGTGTCCACATTTGTATGTAACATTTTTTTTTAAAGAAAAATATCGAACCCTACAGTCTCAAGTGCCTTAAACGAGACTCAAATCCATTACGCAATCTGGACGGCTGCTCGAAATAATTACCTTCACATGACTGTAGAATTTGTCAAGCAAACGTTATATTCCCTGCTAGTCTGCGCATTAACATTTTATATACGAATAGAATATTGAAGCCTTCCATCAATGTTCAGGCATCCGGTAGTCGATAATTTTCATAAATTATTTAACTTTCAATTATGAACACGTGTTTCTAAATAATATATTGGTAAATTTTGCCTTCACTTCATTTATATTCTATCTTATAAAAAAAACTAGCTTTCCGCTAGCGGCTTCACCAGTGTGATCCTGTATTATACATATTAACCTTCTCCTTGAATCAATTTGTATATTCATGAAAATCCCATTAAAATCCGCAGTGAAGTTAAAAAGATCTCAGAGAACAGAAAGCGGGAATAGATAATTTTCGGTAAGCGGGATTCTATGTATATTAATAAAGCGAAACACTATCTATATTAACCTTTAATAAGTTATTTACAGGGATAAGGACGTGTTATACAACATTAACTTATTCAGAAGTTGCCTATTAAAACAAGGAGCTTGGCCGCTTTTGTGTTCAACGACAATAGAGGTATCTCTGAGGATCGGGACGTTGCGCCGTAAAACAATTAAGTTTACTTAGGTCTACTTTAGGTGCTGTTGAGATTACTCTGTTCTTGTCACCGTAAAAGAACAGGATTTCGTATAATTATTTGTTTATATTATATACGTTTAGCGTTGGAATGTTTTTACTACATGTGACCTCACCTGGCTCGAAAATTATGAATAGTGAAATAAATTGTGTTGATTGTTCGATTGTTATTATAAATAATAGTACAGAATAAAACCTGAGACTTATTTTTGAAATCCCAAGCGGAAAAATATCAATTTGTATGTGCTTAATTACTGTCCTGCGATCTTCTGCATAGCAAAGTTTATAATTCAAGCGTTTATCATGGTTTTTTTTTTAAATGCCAGTTAGGTTTTAACAAAATAAGAGGGTTTTTTAACGTACTAAGTATCATTTATATGCATATTATGCACTTTTCTGTTATTTCGGAAGACATTTTATATAATACTAGCTGACCCGGTGAACTTCGTATCACTTACCTCTTAATAAAAACCATATAATAGGGTTATAATTATAATTAGGTTTTAAATTAATAATGTTTTCGTGCACTGATAACTATAATGGCGACAGTATGTCTTTTTTTTTCACGTGCTGTCAAGACGAACCATAGATTGAAAAATATTGCGTAAATTGACCATTACATGACCATAAATATTGATCGTCAACTGAACGTTTGACAGCTAAGAACAGTTTGTATGGGAATATCAAATTGTCGTTTTTAGTATTATACTCGCAATTTTGTCATATTTTCTCATCGTTTAAACCTTCCTAGGCGTTCCACGAATATTTTAAGACTAAAATTTGTCAAATCGGTTTAGCTGTTCTCTAGTTATAGCGAGACTAACGAACGGAAATTCATTTTTATTTATATAGATGTTTCCAGCATTATCGTGTTCACTTTCCTTGCTCGATATTTCCTCACGTACTTACCTCTTGTTATTTGCTGACCTATTTTTTTATTGCATACTTCTCAGATTTACTCACAAATTCTATATAGTACATTCGATCATTTACTGTAGTGACATAATATTTCGTTACAATTTTTTTCCACTTCCTGCCCCATTCCTGATATAAAATGTTCATTTCTCTTTACTTTTATCTGCAACACCAAAAAAGTAGTTGGCATATAATATCATCTATTATTATTTTTAAAAGCTAACATAAATATTTCAATTCATTTACTTTTTCATATTTTTTGAAAGACAGTGCTCATTTCGTTATGTAAAAGAGGATTTCGAGTTTCGTCGTCGATGACAGGTTCGGGGTAAATAGGTCTTGGTGGTACTGGTTTGCACAGCACTCATACATTATTGCGCTCTTGACGTGTCCTATGTCCATTCAGAAAGGTTCGGTCAAAGAAACACTCATATTGTCGCCACACTTTTACAGGATAGCTGACTCAAATATTGCTCGGATATTAATTGGGATGTGAAGATGTCACATTGATAGTACTAGTGGTTATGTTAGCTATTATAGTAGCAATGCTTTTCAGTAAGATAAAATTGACAAGAGGTTACTCTGGAATTCGGTTATGCTGTAGTCAGCACACTTGATTTTTGATTGCGGAACTAACAAGCTTGATGGTAACTAAACGTTTATTAAATTCAGTTCCTTTTTTTAATTCAAAAAGCACGTTATTCATGTAATCTGTAATGCAGTTATTAATGTACAGCAATACACACTGAAACCGCTTGTGAGATTATGATTGTATCTACGTACGCGATTCCAAATGGAACGCCTGTGTTCATCAATAGGAATGTTAGGCTGAAGACGTTTACCTAAGGCATCGAGTAAGAATGATTTTTTAATTAACTAGTGCATATGGTGAGTGAAATGATCTTGGTGTATATGGTATCATGGTGCCATGGTCTTAGTGTATATGGTGAGTGAAACACCTCGCAACCAAGACACCCATCTTGGTTGCAAGGTGTATTTCCAACCTGCGTCTATAAAAAGATATCTATGTTATTTGAATAATAGCTGTATGTTTGTCAACACATTGTCGAAACTACTATATACTATATTATATTTAAATATATAAGTTCAATTAAATAATATCTAGTTCCTTTTTTAATACAGGCTTTATTTGATTGAATCTCTAATACTGCGACAGCTATAACAGAATACTAAATCAGGTAGCATTAGATCTTATACAAAATACAAGCAAAGGTCGACCTATTTTGACTATTTTCTGAGTTAAGAGAACTAGAGTTTTGTTATAAATTATCTATTTTCCTCGAATGAACGTCTCCCAAGCGATTGTTGACTGTTCAAACGGAGAGATTCTAAATTTGAATCTTCTAAGAATATGAGATAAACAAAAGAGGTGAGAAAATGAAATTCCTGCCGGTGCCTTCAAACGGCAAAACGGAGCTGGAATTAAATTTATCTTTTTTTAAATTTTCTTCGTCGCAAGATCCCGAAGGAGAACCCTTATCAGTGAAAGAGACGCATTTAAAAGACAGATGGATTTTCGAATGTCTGTTTTTGAGACAGTTACATGATATAAGCGAGTATTTTTGATTGCGAAAACAAGATTGATAAACAAACAGCATAAAGGATATCCTGAAGCTTATTTGTTTCGAATAGGTTTCTTTGTTATTATTAGCTTTGAAAACACTGGGATAAAACTTTGAAAAAAATAATCTCTAACATTAAAAAAGTTTCTAACTTCGTTTATTATGTTGAGCTAAACTTCGTAAATACTGATCCCATTATGAATTTTTTTAACCAGTAAGCTACATTATTCGCAGATGGCATAGACCAACATTTACGCGGACGAAGTCGCGCGAAAATATAATTATTTAATTATGGAACACAGGAATCTGATAAGAAATGGACTTATATAATTAAATATTTGTACAGAACTCCCGATGCGAAAATTTTTCATTCGATTCGATCGATTTGCTTTAACTATTTTTTATATTTAAGTAATTTATAGATAATGTTGTTAGAAAAACAGGGGATATTAATTTATTTTTTCATTAACCAACAATGTAACATTTTCACATTTTCATATAGTTAGCTGATGTCTGCTGTTTACCAAATCACCAGGCTTGCTATCAAATAAATAATCATAAAGTTATGTTTTCCATAAAATATTACTCCAACGAATCAAAATCTGAATTCCTACAATTTTCACAGAAAATCCTATTAATCTTTGGCTGTAATAATATGTTCATAATTCAGGATCGAAAGCGCACTGCACCGGGACTATGGCGGTGCCATTCGCATGGATTTATACAGAATTTATAGACAGCTGTGGTCACCATTCAGAATGAATTGAACTGCTTTTTTGGTCTACTTAATGACCGTGTTTATTGTCTGTGGTACTATCAATTAGCTTTAAATTGGAATATGTTTAAGGGGCGGTGCATATCTGAAGGATGATTCGTCAAACTGGACGCTTAAGTACAGGTTCTTACGTCGAGTGTGCAGGGATACAAAAGTTATAATGCTAAGGTAAAAAAAGATTGTATTCAGTCCATCAGTCAGATAATAGAAACACGTTAGATACGTATTTAAAAAATAGTTTAATAGGCATTAAAGTTGAGGAGTGAGGGCTTGCTACGTCACAATTATGTAGAAAATGTACAAAAGTTTTGAAATCATGCAATATTTCAACTCAATGTTAATGCAGTAATTTATTGATTACGCAAAAAAAAAAATAAAGAAGTATCTGTTAAATGCACTTTAATAATCTACCTGACGGACGAACAAACAAAAATTAGTCAACATTTATGTTATGCGATGCATCTTCTGTCACCGATTCTTAGTAAAATTGTAATAACTTTTCATCAGAAACAGGGATTATTATTAATTATATCTTTTATTCTTGCTTATTAACTTTATCGGGTTTATGTTTAATTAGCTACTTGACAATAATTATAATAATTATTATGAAATTCATTGAAAATGGTCACTATATGTAAATAATAGTATGCAGTATTTTTCTTTTAATACAAATTCTAAATTAGTATAATTTGGTTTTGACAAATTAATTTTCGATTTATTAATCTGTAAATTACCAGAACCGAAACGCAGGCGGCCATATAGAGCATCGTGTGACGTCACTTTTTAATAAATTAAATGGCAACGTCTTCGCTTGCGAGTTTTTATCATGCTTAAATCTTAAGACTGAAAGGATTTTCAAAGTAATTTCAATTTGCGCTTGTATTCATGTCACAAATGGTGCAAAGATTTATAAACGTAATTATTGAAACGTCACAACCAGTAATAATATCTATTGAAATGTGACGTCACTGTTCAAATTGTCAGGTGACCGGTTAATTTCGTGGACACTTCAAATAAATACATAAAAAATTGTTTTTCCTTAATTTATTAACACTTTTTTGAGAAAAAAAAGAAATCTGATAGCGGTTTAATATGATCATATGAAAATTTCAAAATACTTCTATCAGATTATTAGCCAAACTATTAAAACGTCAAAAGATCAAATCAATTAAAGTCGTCGCTGTTTCTTGCTATTATTATATTATCATGCATTTCTCTCTGTTTTTCGATAATTCAAATAACGCTGTAATGATAAATTTATTATGAATTAATTTCTATTCGCTACAAAATTCCTACAACCTTTGCATCAAACTGTATAAACAAAATACTAAAACAAAGGGAAAATCGCGTGGCATTTACGACCGTTGTTTCGTCTTCCAGGCCCGAATAATAAAACTCACTTCATAAACCAATCTCTTTTATTGCAACCTTCACTCGCGAAATACCCCTAAGAAAATCTCGCGACCCATAAATGATGGGTACACCGCTGCAAACGTAGCACATGTACAAAAGTCGCAAGATACAGGATTACTTATTTGTGAAGCGTCTGTCATCGTATAAAGATGAGGAAAATGTCTCCTTTACGCACACATGTGACATCAAATCATTTTTTATTAAACCTGTCTTTAACTTTGAACATGTATACTGTAATATATATACAACGTGTCCCAAAATTCAACGATAAGCGGGCGCCAAGAGGTACCCTTGCTCATGTGTACTTATGGAAAAATAAGAAAAAAATTATATCTTATCTTTTTTATTATAAAATTAAATTCGAAAATCTTCGAAAATTTACACGTTTTATGATATTTTCAACTACCACGACCACAACTTCTCAATTATGTTCAATCTTTTTTTGGTATCGGATACCTAAGTAGTACTACTATTCGCTACAACTCTTTCGAAAATTTTCGAAGTTTATTTTATAATAAAAAAGATTATTAAGATATAATTTTTTTCTTATTCTTCCATAAGTACACATGAGCAGGTCTACCTCTTGGCGCCCGCTTATCGTTGAATTTTGGGACACGTTATATATTTATTATCACTGGATTATAACGGCACGGAAGAGTTTCTTGGAATTGTTATTTAGCCCACCTGTATATACAATTTCCTTCATCAAATTCTCAATAGTAATCGATTTTGTTATACCTGAAGTTATTTAGCTAGTTCAACACCACAGAATTGTTTTAACCAACTTCAAAATTGAAAAGGAGGTGGTTACCTATATTATATTCGACGGCGATGTATGTTTGTTTATATATTTTCAGCGATTTTTCCGCCATCGATTTTTAGTTCGACAGCTTAATGGACAGAGGTGGTCCCGTTACAAAGTTATCGAAAAAAAAATCAGTAGTTTTCTCTTTATAACAGGACAAAGTATGCTTTTCTTCAGGTATCTCCTAAATATACTTATTGATGTTTATAATAACAGACCAAAAATAAAATATTGCTTATTTTGTATTCTCTCAAAATCCAAAACGAGAACTTTCTATTTTTAACGGGTATATATTTTATTTATGTAATATCAAAACCACTAAGAAGTATGAAATAAAAACTTTTATTAAAAAATAGAACTGACTTAAAAATTTTTAAGAGTGATTAATAATACTTATTAAAATAAGTATTTATTACTTTTGAAAAATTTGGAGTCTGTTCTGTTTTTTGAAATAAGTTTTTGTCATTATATTTGATACATTTTGCATTCACAATGCTATTTTGGAAAATATTATTAATGAAAATGCTTAAAAACTACCGAAGTGGGACTCGAACCCACGATCTTTCGCAATCTGCCCAGGACCTTACAGGACACGAATCTTAACCCTCTACTACCTACCCCCTATTTTTATCACACAACTATCTACCATATGTCTCAGAGATTTTGGAGTGAAATGACTTTCATCTGTGAAATCTAAAGTAGACGTTTTTTGTAAATATAAATCAATTTAAAGACATATATTTAGATATACGATATTTGTTAAAACAAATATGGCACAAGAAAATCAACACCTTTTCTTAAAATAAATATTTTTAACGCAAAACTTCATTTTAACTTAAAAATATTATTGCCGCTCGATACCCTAGCGACATCTAGCGAAGGGTGTGGCAGCCCGGACGACAGATGATTTCACAGCTGTTACGAAATCAAGACGTTGACATTTGCGACCACCAGTTACTACTTTCAAACGGATAAGCAACGAAGCTACACGAAATTATAAATTTAGAAATCGAATTGGAAAGGAGGCCCGAATACCCGTTCCTGTTCAAATATTCTAATTTGAAAAGTGAGATTGTGAGTGAGAGAGATAAAATGGCTTTGAATAGGAACTTGTTCATTTATTTTGCCTAAAACTTAATAATCAGTAAGTAATAAAAAATCAAATGATTCATCTTATAATCAAATCTTCGACAAAATTGTAGTTTTTCGTGACAATCAATGCACATTTATTAGATCATTCAATACATATCGGTTTCTTTTTGGAGTCCGACCGACTATCTCTCTCCCTATTTGCTGCTCCTTAGTAAAGCTGATGGAGTGGTGTCATCGTTGCAGTGAAGGATGCGACGAAGTGCGATTCTGATGTCACGCTGAATCTTCAGATTATTTTCACGACACTTCACTGGTGAGCTTTTCAACTAGCCTCTTCATACATTTGAACTAGCTCTTAATTTTTTGTCCATGAGCTTGGGCAGATAAACTAACGACATAATAATTTGAGGCCGAAATATCGAGCATCCTGTAAAAGACCACGTCCACGTGTTCTACGTCCTTTGATCTAATTGTTCTACGTCCTACGGCCTGATTAGAATACTTTTGGTCGAGTAGATCCACTCCAATTTTAATCTGATTATAGAGAAGTGTTATTTCTATTTTTTGATAGTATCATCCACGTCTGGCTAATGATTAATACTCGACACAGTGACGACTGCTTTATTTAGATTTAGGACGTAAGATGATATAGTAATATCTTTTGCAAAACAAAACCGTTGTATCAACGAGTCTGTGATAAGCTGGTAAAATTCTTGGTGTATTTCTTTTTGGTTCTCAGTGTTCCTACAACAGTCAGCTGCTTATTCTTCAGTGCATCTAAAAGCTCAATAGAAGCATACCAATTATCAATTGTAACATTCTGGTTAGATCCTTCTATTGGAGAAATAAGTCGCAGTAGCTTGAGATAGGTTTTCAATAGTTGATATTCAGTTGGTAAATACAATCCCTCAGAATCTTTCCCTAAGTAAATATTAGCATTCAAAAGATACCCCGTTCTTGCATCTGTCAGGCATTGTATTTTTATGCTATACTTGGCAGATTTCATTGGCATATGGACTTTGAACTTACATCTTCCTCAAAACGCAAGCAACATTTCATTGACACATGCATAGCTGCCAATGGCATTAACAGCTTGGCGCTGTTTGATAAATGAGGCAAAAAACTCGGAAATAGGCGCAGAAGGATTACCTCGGGCAAAGTGGTTTTTTAGCATTTTTCATTAAGAAAAGTTTAAGTTATTAATATTTATGAATATTAATAATTAAAACTGTTTATAATTAGCAATTTGATACGTTTTTTTAAGATATAGATGAGCGGGGGAGCTTACTCAAATGTAGATATGATCCATATACTGTCAACATAATAGACTATTCTGTTATTACAATAAATATTTTATTCTTTTGAAGAAGAAGCGAAAGATCAATATTTATGTTAAAACTAGCTGTGCCCGCGACTTCATCCGCGTGGAATTTAACAAAAAAAGTTATTGTTCAGCAAGCAGATTAAACGATAGTATATTGATTCTAAATCTCGTGTTTAAAATACCTAGACTAATTTAATAAAACTCTTCTCTGTTGGTCAAATATTATTGGAGAGCGATGTCAGTCACAAAACCAGATAACATAGAGCAGAGAATATATGAAAAGTATAATTAAATATGAAGAAACTCAAGTAAGACGTGCAAAAAGCTGTAGCAGTGGCCTGTAGCGGCTCAATCCTCCTCAATACTCTGTAAGGAGTAAAACGTAGAGATGCATAAAGATTGATTTCAACATCTATACTTTAATCTTTTTACGCGCATCGAAAACATTAAAACTTGGATGATTTTCGATAAAATCTAATTATTACCTTAAAAATGAAGCCTAAAGGTATCAAATCAACACCAACTAACTTGATTCTCATTTCGTAAATATAACTTCTCGATTTGACTTAACAATTCTTATGAACTATAACCGATATTATTATCCTATATTCTTAGTTAAGGTCACATCACACGTCAATACACTACAGAGAAGAGAATAACTGACAGAGAAGAGAATAAAACAAAAACGAAATGGACATAATATAAATAAATATCCTATTTATGGCGAAAAGTTCCCTGTGATTCCCGGAAACACGTTAAGCCTTTCTGGTCCCGGATGCTGTCATAAGGATGACATTTATTAAAGTCCCCATCGTGTCCCCGCGGAAGAATGGTCCAATCTTCCCTTTTGATGTTGCTGCAAAGAGTGTGTTTCTATACATTGTTATATTTATATTTCTATACTAATGCTGTAAAGAAGAAAGATTTGATTGTTCGTTTATAACGAATTTTAAAAATGCCTTCACCTACGGGAAGCCTCATCACATGCGGTGAACATAGGCTGTATTTTATCTCGAAAACACCAAATAAAGGGATAAAAATGGGAGAGGTAGTTTGTATGCGGAATTAAAACGTTGTTATTGTATATAACTATTGTTTACTAATCTATTTGTTTATTGTAATTATATACGTGTCATGATATGAATCGAAATCCAAATAAACAGTTCCTTAGGGATCATGAGGGCGAAGCCACTGATGGAAAGTAAGTTATTTTTAATATAACTTATTAAAAATATAGAAATATGTTTGAGTCAAAAACAGTTTTTGTAAAAAACTTAGATTTTCATCAATTGTTACCATTTGTCACGATTAATTAAGGACTAAAATGTGTAAAAAGGCTTGTTGTATATTAAATGTCGTGAGCGATTTAAAATCAATGTTTTATAAAGAAAATATCACATTAGGTTATTCGAAATTATCAATAAGGTTCATTGTCTCGTTAGGGCACCTGGTGTATACAGATTTTGCTATTATTATCATCATCATCATCAGCCCTTTTGTGACTCCACTGCAGGCTTTCAGTCCTTCCTTATGTATATATGATTAAGGAGGATGAGCCCTGACCCTCCACGTTTGCCCAATGTGTTTTGGATGGTATTAATGACTGCAAATATAATGGGGACCAATGACCTAATGTACCTTCCGGCACAGAGTAGCTCGAGGTAATAAGTGTTTGGTCACCCATTTCGTGACCGACCCGTGCGAAAGTTACTTAACAACAATGATCGCGGGCCGCGGGGCTTATACATTACGCCATCGAGCTATTAAACAAAAATGGACGGATTGTGTTGGAAAAAAAAATTAGACAACATCACATATATTGCTCAGATTCCAAGATGAGTAGCTAAAGCCCTCGTATTATGGAGTATGAAACAATAAAGGTGTTACAACACCCAGGACCGAGATCGATTTTCCTCGTCAGAAATGCCGTCAGATTATCATAAAACGTCAACATAATTGTCCAATTTGTATTTATATACTGTGGTGTATCATAGTACCACTAGATGGAGCTGTACAAAAGAGTATATCGCAGTGTGGTTTTACTTTTCGCGTTAAATAACTAATTTTCAGGCTTTGGAATAAACGTAATCTAGTTTCAAGTATCAAAGCAAAATTTACGTTAAAATTACAAATTTAGTATTAGTACAAATTTATTTAATACAGAAAAACCTACATGCTACCTTCTAAGAGTAGATATTAGTGATGTGCCAACTCGGAAAAAACAAAACTCGATTTAACCCGAGTTAAAATCCATATAGCTCGAGTTAACTGGATGGACAAGCAGTGGCGTAACTATACCGTTTGAGGCCCGTGGCAAATTCATCGGATATTCATTTTTATTAATAATTCCGTAATAATAAATGTTAGGAGTAAGGAGTCTCCTCTGACCGGGGGTAATCTGAACTGAATCTGAGCATTGTTAATTAACACGCAACACATCCACTCACTGGCGATTCGAATTTATCCCAAAATAAAGATTTTCTTTTTCTCCCGGCATTTTTTAAAACAGAACATAAAACACCAAAATCTACAAAAATAACCGGCAGTTTAAAATTAACCTCAAATCTACATAATATATTATTATCTGACACTTGTTTGTGATGAATGAATGAATGAACATCATAGTCTTACTCAAATGATCAGCAAACTTCACTCCATGTCGGTTCCATTCGATTTACGAACTCGATTTAGAGAGAATTCAACTCGAGTGGGTTCGAGTTACGCCCAACTCGAGTTAACTCGAGTTAGGCACTCGTTAGAGTTAGTTGATCATCACTAGTAAATATTACTCCCGTAGAACCTCGCATTAAGTTAACCTTTGCTAAGTCTCTGTTTAATAATATGAATTTTGACAGCATTAGCGTAAATTTACTCTAACAATAAACTTTGTTTATAAATAACGCTATAAGACAATTACTACTACGTTTTGTGGTTTAACGGTGCAGACATGACTAGGAACGATATAGTCAATATGTTAAGGTTACGCTCCAGACATATTCCTCTTAATGGATTTGTGTTTCTCATGGGTAAAACAATCTCGCCAGTTTGTTCTGAATGTAAAAAAAGTGAAGATACAAGTCACATTATGATGGAGTGTGTTCGGAATGATAATGAAAGAAAACATTTTTTTAACATTAGAAATATCAATGCTTTTTAAGTAGGTGTATGTAATAGTATGTTAGCCTCTCCACTTTCTGGAGATGCTAAGATGTTACTAAAAATAGTGTCCTTAGGTATCAAACGAAGAAAGTAAAAATAACAAACATAGATAATGAGGGTACCAAGGTCACAAAGTGACAAAACCCTCAAAGAAATAAAGAGATTAAAAAAACTACTACGTTAAAATATATGTAGTATTATCACAAATCATCACAACAACGGAGTTGTTTTATTAATAGTACTCTTTGCTGAGAAAACGTGTCTGATTGCTATATTGTGTCAGCTCTATGTCTTAACCCGGCTTACTATTTTCGATGTTACAAAATAAAGTTTCGTTTAGTTTGCGGGACTTCAGGACGATGCCCGGAGCATCCGTCGTTCGGTAACTTTGCGGATTTTGTTTTCGACGTATACAAACTTTTGTTTACGGTGTTACTTCTTCATGAACTGTACTAGTGTTACAATGATGCCTACTGAAATGTAAATTATTCATAGAAGTCATACGTAATTATCAACAGCGTTGTTTATAAACAAGGTTTAGCGTTAAAGTAAGTTTACGCTGAGACTGTACTTGGTATTAGTCAACATTCATAATATTATATAGACTCTTAACAAAGATTAATCTAGTACGAGGTTCTACGGGAGTACTATTTACTCCTAGAAGCTAGTTGTTTTACTTATTCTCTGTATAATATGGAATTGGATTAATACTTAAAATTGCATTTTAGCGTAAATTTACTCTGACGTTAAACCTTGTTTATTAATAGCATTGTAACAGAATTGGCCTAATGGTAGGGGCTGTATAAGCTGTATATATACAGTTAACATTTAGAACGGCCGGTATGGGAAAGCCTGAAACTATAATACACCTGAAGATCTGTTTTTGGGACCATATTATCGATTTTAGTGACACGATAAACTGCATTAAAAGTAAAATAAAACTTACATTATTTCATTTATTTAAGGAAGTGTCCGAAACGACTATAATTTTTACATAATGTATTATAACTCAAAAATTCAGTAAATCAAAACTCGAAGTATCTGCGCCTAAAACCAGTAAAGTGATTAATTCAAAAATAATTACACTAGGGTAAGTGTTCTTAAGGATGCCCGTGAGATAATAAAAAATACTAATAGTGTTATAGCAATATTTATATACTAATTTTACCACTTCTTTTATAATTTATCGATATAATTATTATATTTTATCAACTTTACATAAAATGCTTAGAAAATCCGCTAGTCCCAGGTACCCCGGTTCCATCCCGGGATGTCTGGGACAAGAGTACAATTTACACGACTTCGTGACGCAGTGACATCAAACTAGTTGGTTAACATCGACATAACTACCAACAACAAGACGAAGAGCATAAGTTGAGTCGCACAACGTGATAGCGCTGAGCTACCTGCATCACGCTTACATAATTCGACGACAACTTACGATACATATAATGTATTTTGTAGTTGTTATTTTCTGGATTGTTACTGTAAGATATCTAAATTCCTTAATTGATCCTCAAAGAATTGATCCTCTTGTCGAATTATTTGATTTTATATCAAGTGGAGATTTGACAGTTTTGCATGACGTGCTGTTCACTGTACCTTATTTTTATTTGAGCCGCGATATTTTGGGACTGTTGCAACCATTATTATCATGAAGCATTAATTAAATTTCATTTGTGTTTGTTTCTTTTAATAGTGTGTTGTTAACAATAAAGAGTTATCTATATTACATTATTAAATATATACAAGTGTAAACACACATTGGTTAGACCGCAGTCCTTGAGCTCACAACATCCAGCACGCAGGAAGACAATTTGCCTTAAGTCTCCTTTACATTTGCCTTCAGTTCAGTAAGACTTTAAACAACTTTAGATATATCTAATCTTGTACAGACTTGTAAAATTTTTTTTAACGCAGGGGAAATGTATCCTAACATTATTGGACACATCTCAAGTAATAATGACTCTATACAACGTCTCCTCGTCCAATATTTGCAAGCGATCACCGATACGATGGACCGACCAAATAATCCATGCTGGGCACACCTCTATATGAGTGTACAAGTATGTTGATTGACAGTGAGAGATGGCAAGATGACATGAGACGAAATACGTCGGTCACTCCAGTGGTTTCTGCGTGCTGGCCACGACCACTCTGCGAAGAGTGTTACTACTGAGAATAAAAATATCCTATAAGTTTCCTTTAGTTAAAAGAACTACGATAAAGGAAACTGAGTAAGGAAACATCTATGTCTATAAAAATGTCCGTTCCAGTATACAGCACAGCGACCTTTACCCTTTTGTTCCATTTTAATATTTCGTGAACATGATGAATGACGTAAGGGTTAAGGCTACAAAGTAAACTTTATTATTTAAATACAAAGGTGGCTGCGATACCTGCTTTGAGATATAAGGTATTATTTAAAACGAAACGCGTTTTATGATATTATTCTACTAGAGAAACGAATGGATTATTTGCCCTCAAATTGTGTAAAAGTGAAGAATTGATAGACCACTAACGCGACGCCATCCAGCAAGCCAGTCAAGTAAAATTTTAAATAGTTTTATTTCATTGGACTGACTTGAGAATTGTCTCTTGAAAGACCTGACTTACTGGACTCTCTCAGTTACTGGCTTCATGCAAATGGTCCATCCAATTCTGATACCATAGGTCATATCTTTACTAATACTTACATGCTCGTAGCTCGATGGCGTAGTGGATAAGCGCCACGGCCCGCGATTGTTGTCGTTAAGCAACTTGCGCAAGGGTCGGTCACGGGATGGGTGACCAAAAATTATTATCTCGAGCTACTCCGTGCTTCGGAAGGCACGTTAAGCCGTTGGTCCCGGCTGCATTTGCAGTCGTTAATACCCTCCAATCCGCATTGGGCCAGCGTGGAGGGTCATGGCCCATCCTCCTTAACCATCCATAAGGAAGGCCTGAGCCCCTGCAGTGGGGACGTAAAAGGGCTGGTGATAATTCGTTAAACACAAACTTATATTAACTTGAAACGTACCTAAAATATTAATTAATCTGTCAACTGTTAACTATAATTTACCATATCTTATGTTCGAGTCATCGCTCATTCTCATCGCACACGTTATATATCAAAAAATAAATATAAAACATATGGTTATATGTGTGCGATGCAAAAATTATGCAACTTTAACAAAGACTGGACATAGCATGGGTGACCAAAATTTTTCCTTTTGGTCACCCATGCTTCGGAATTTTTTGTCCTTCGGAAAGCACGTTAAGCCATTAGTCCCAGCTGGGCTCCCGTAGTGGGTTCTTCCTATTCGATTCAATTCCACAAAGAAGGCCTGAGACCCAGCAATTAGGCTTGATAATTTGATATTCATTTTAATTTTTTTATTACTTGGAAGCGTCTTAAGTGCCTTAATGAAATTAATAATTAATCATACTATATTTCAAAGGTCTAAACTAAGGGCATAGGTATTACATGACATTAATGAAGGACTGTTTTTATCTCATTATTATTCTACGTATCGTCAAAGAGATTTATTACTATTATAGGCTATCTTAATTGTCTTTTTTTTTATGGGATAGGGGGCAGACGAGCTGACGGATCACCTGATGGTAAGTGATTACCGTCGCCCATGGACACCTGCAACACCGGAGGGGCTACAAGCGCGTTGCCGGCCTTAGAGGGAAGGGTTGAGGGGTAGAGGGAAGGGAATAGGGAGGGGTTGGGCCTCCGGTACCCTCACTCACATGACGAAACACAACGCAAGCGTTGCTTCACGTCGGTTTTCTGTGAGGCCGACAATATTTTTATATTTTTTATATTTTTATTTTGAAACAAATTAAATATACATCAATTATTTCATTATTAAAATTAAAATAATATTGGAATGTAAACACTTTAAATTTTGGTTTGCAACGGCTACAATATCCAAAATCAGTGTACCGCAAATTTTTTTTTCTTTAAGTATGAAGTTACTTGTCACGTTCTTATTGATTTCTCCAATGCTTTTAATACTGTTAGTCACGACATCCTTCTTTCCATGCTCTCTCATCTTATGGTCTCTGACGATGTTTTAACATGGTTCTCATCTTATCTTCGGGAGCGACAGCAGATAGTCCAGTCTGGCGAGTCTACTTCGTCTTGGTGCAATCTGAAAACTGGTGTTCCCCAAGGCGGCATTCTTTCACCTCTTCTTTTTTCAATTTTTATTGATTTCGTCACTCACAAACTTCAGTGTTCGTATCATCTGTACGCTGATGACTTACAGTTATACACCGAGGCAAGCATCAATGAATTAGATAATGCCACTCATACCAAAAACCTTCGCTCCTCCTCAAATCTGCGGCTCATGTGCCCATCGCATCACTCCGATACCATCCATTCTTCGTTTTTTGTTAAATCGATTCTGTTGTGGAATGAACTTTCGTTGGACATCTGAATGTCCACCAGCAAAGTTATATTTAAAAACAAGCTGCGTAGCTTTCTATTGGAACAGGCTAATTCGTTACACCGTTAGTTGTCTACATTATATTATATATATATTATATATAATGTATATATAATGTATATATAATGTATATATAATGTATATATATATATATATATATTATATATATATATACATTATATATACATTATATATTATATTGGTATATGTAGTTATGAAAGTATATATGTATTGTTTATGTAAGTTTATGTGTTTTGCTATAGGTCTTATTTCCTCTGTTTATATCTCCTGTACAATGTGCACACTACCACATTTTATCTCCATATCACCCATCTGGTTGACTGGTAGAAAATGCCTAAGGCATTAAGTCCGCCAATGTATTATGTACATGAAGTGTTAAATAAATAAATAAATATTAAGTAGAGTTAATAGTGTTTCCGTTAATAAATTTAACATTGCTGAATTCAATTGTTCTTTTTAAAATAATATTAATTGAGAAATATAAAAAATAATCGGTTTTATATCCAAAAAGGCGACCTCGAAAACAACAACCTCCAGTTAAAACAAACTCAAATTAAATAGAAAAAGACATCTTTGATGAAATGTAGGTCGCCTGGATTGCGAAAGGTTGTGGGTTTCAGTCCCATCTGATGGTACGTGGGCTGGTGAACTTTTTAGGCATTTTTCATTAAATATAGCATTGTGAATATCAAATCGATGAAATATAATAAATAAAGGCATTACAAAAACTAAAATGCATTAAATGGCATAAAAAAAATAAATAAATAAATATTATTATATATTTTTAACCATGGCTGAAGAACTTTTAATCGAGAAGATATACTTACATCATCCATCTTTGTTAATAAATATCTCGTTTCCTAATCACAGATGGCTGAAGCCTAAACGAATGAATATGCTTAACTTCAAAGGTAGTAGTTATAGTAGGTAATATAAACGTTGAACTTTCTTTATTGGATTGGGGTTTTATTATGAAGGATTGCCAGAATATAGACGATATGGTAACGATATTTTATGATTCTATCATGCCAATAGTAAAGGAATATACACCATGTCAAATGTTTCGAAATGCTAAGCACCCTGTTTAATTTAGTTAATCGCTCATAAAAGCGCTTAGAGAAGGCTTTGTACCACTCGAAATATATAAAAATAGTATATACCAATCCTTTAGATGAGTACACTTATACTATTTTATGAAAACATTGCGAAACAATCGTAAAAGAATATTACGCTAAAGTACCCTGTTTAATTTAGTCAATCGCTCATAAAAGCGCTTAGAGAAGGCTTTGTACCACTTCAAATATATAAAAATAGTATATACCAACCCTTTAGATGAGTACACTTATACTATTTTATGAAAACATTGCGAAACAATCATAAAAGAATATTACGCTAAATTTAGAGATCGAGCGAAAGACAATCTCATACATATTCCTAAATATTTTTGGCAATTTATTAAAAATAAGAAATCAGACCACTCTTCAATTCCAAATGCGATGCACTTGGATAATATTGAAGCTACTGGTCGTCTTCAAATTTGTGAACTATTTTCTAAGTGGTTTCAAAACGTTTACGTTTCACATAACATATTAGATGTTACGAATAGGAATATCAATATCAATTACAAAAATCTGTCAATAAGTACAATTTTTATTACCAAGAAGGAGATTTTCGATTCCCTTTCGACACTAGACTGTAGCAAAGGGCCCGGCCCAGACTTGCTACCATCATTATTCTTTAAGCAGTGTGCTAAATATTTATGTAAGCCTTTATTTATTATTTACAATACGTCTCTTGAGTCAGGTGTATTTCCGTCTATTTGGAAAACTGCACATGTAATGCCAATTCATACACTTGGTGATCAAGCGACGCTTGTAATTATTGACATATTTCAATGCTGGCGAGGTAAAGTTCTTGAAGCATTTGTTCAGAAGTACGAGTATATATATAATTATGTCAAAAGTCTATTGAAAGCTTACCAACACGGCTTTCCGCTTCAAAATTCCACAACTTTGCATGTGATCTTGTAAATCGTGACTTATTGATTAGGGGTTGGTATACATGGATCGCTTTTGAGGTGGTACGAATCTTACCTAAGAAATCGTTCCCAACTGGTTGCCTTATATGGACAAAAATCAATTTGTAGGGATGTCCCATCTGGAGTCCCAAAAGGATCTCTTTTGGGACCACTATTTTTTATTATTTTTAGTAACGATATCTCAAATTGTATTGAATAAAAAATTGAAATGTACGTGGATAATTTAAAATTGTATCGTACTATTAGAAGCCAGCGTGATATAGATATTCTACAAGTTGATTTATATAATTTATTTTTATGGTACTGTGCTAATGGAATGGCAATAATATCAGAAAAATGTTTTCATATAAAATTCACTTGGAAGTTACGCTCATTTAACATTGTTTACTGAAGTATCTTGTATTCGCGACCTGGGAGTGATTATGGATAATTTTCTTAGTTTCAAATTTCATATCGATGCCGTAATTAAAAAACATCAATGCTATCTGGTTTTATCACTCGACAAATGAAGATCTTGCATGAGCCAAATATCACAATTATTATTTTTAACTTCATAAATCGCAGTATTCTAGAGCAGCGGTCGGCAACCTTTTGGTAAGCAAGGGCCACAAGGTGGCAAAACAAACTAAAGGCGGGTACACTTGTGAAAATTAACCTTAGAAGCCCAATATAACCTATATAGCCCATGAATTGGTTATATCTCAGACCAAAATGAAAATGCTATTAAAATTGTTAAAACATACGGAATTTAGTTCATACACTGAGTGAAGACTATAAAGTAACTGATTTTATACAAAGAATCATGTCCACTTTTTATACATTGATTGACCTGTCATATGTTTTTTTTAAAAGCTCTACCTACCACTAGTGACAATTTAAATTAGTTTTTGTTTAAAATTGAACAATATATAAGCATTCTATACGAGCGAGCCCCTCCCGCGCACAACCCTCGCGCAGCCCGCACGTCGCTCATTTGTTCGTTCGCGGAAAAGAGAATATAGTATAACCATTTATAATTATTATGTAGGTTATGTTCGCGGGCAGTACGAGGCACTTTCTTAAAACTGAATCCACATTATACGGTCGATCGCGGTTCGTTCATAAATTTAGTTCGATATTTAAAACTTGTGAACGAAACATTCATCGCATGCGGCCCACGAGCCGCGTGTTGCCGACCACTGTTCTAGAGTATTGTTGTCCAGTATGGAATCTGGGTTACCAAGTTCATTCCAATGGATTAGAACTAGTGCATAAACGCTTATTGTATCATTTGGCAATCTCTGACTATAGATGTGGTCAAATTGCAACTTACGAATCCCGTCTATCCTAATATAAAAAGACTACGCTCCACGTCCGCAAGAAAATATTGGATATTATGTTTCTGTTTAAATGATTGAACGGTTTTATTAACTCCCCTGATATTTGAAAAAAAAATTCACAGTTCCGAGAATTGGGAGTCGAATACGAAAAAGAAAAACATTTACACCACAGCTTCGTAAAATTCGTCTCGGTCAGCATTCATCACTTCATCGCATGTGTTCCAGTTATGAATCGATACGATTTAACTTCGACATATTCAATTGGTCGATTGCTTCTGCTAGGCAGAGCTTAAGATCTGCTTTTGGGTCTTGAGAAGACTATGATAACTTTATTAAAACTTCAACCGTAAAATAAATAGAGTAATTGTTATTAAAATTTAATTATTTTATATTTGAGTTTTTGTAATTTCTGAGAAAAATGATTAATTTTAAAAACGCATGTTGTACTTACATTTTGTAGATTATAAACCCATTCCTTTTGTGTGATATTATTGAAAAATTACTACTTTTGATTGTAATCAGAAAGCACGTTAAGCCATTAGTCCCAGCTGGGCTCCCGTAGTGGGTTCTTCCTATTCGATTCAATTCCACAAAGAAGGCCTGAGACCCAGCAATTAGGCTTGATAATTTGATATTCATTTTAATTTTTTTATTACTTGGAAGCGTCTTAAGTGCCTTAATGAAATTAATAATTAATCATACTATATTTCAAAGGTCTAAACTAAGGGCATAGGTATTACATGACATTAATGAAGGACTGTTTTTATCTCATTATTATTCTACGTATCGTCAAAGAGATTTATTACTATTATAGGCTATCTTAATTGTCTTTTTTTTTATGGGATAGGGGGCAGACGAGCTGACGGATCACCTGATGGTAAGTGATTACCGTCGCCCATGGACACCTGCAACACCGGAGGGGCTACAAGCGCGTTGCCGGCCTTAGAGGGAAGGGTTGAGGGGTAGAGGGAAGGGAATAGGGAGGGGTTGGGCCTCCGGTACCCTCACTCACATGACGAAACACAACGCAAGCGTTGCTTCACGTCGGTTTTCTGTGAGGCCGACAATATTTTTATATTTTTTATATTTTTATTTTGAAACAAATTAAATATACATCAATTATTTCATTATTAAAATTAAAATAATATTGGAATGTAAACACTTTAAATTTTGGTTTGCAACGGCTACAATATCCAAAATCAGTGTACCGCAAATTTTTTTTTCTTTAAGTATGAAGTTACTTGTCACGTTCTTATTGATTTCTCCAATGCTTTTAATACTGTTAGTCACGACATCCTTCTTTCCATGCTCTCTCATCTTATGGTCTCTGACGATGTTTTAACATGGTTCTCATCTTATCTTCGGGAGCGACAGCAGATAGTCCAGTCTGGCGAGTCTACTTCGTCTTGGTGCAATCTGAAAACTGGTGTTCCCCAAGGCGGCATTCTTTCACCTCTTCTTTTTTCAATTTTTATTGATTTCGTCACTCACAAACTTCAGTGTTCGTATCATCTGTACGCTGATGACTTACAGTTATACACCGAGGCAAGCATCAATGAATTAGATAATGCCACTCATACCAAAAACCTTCGCTCCTCCTCAAATCTGCGGCTCATGTGCCCATCGCATCACTCCGATACCATCCATTCTTCGTTTTTTGTTAAATCGATTCTGTTGTGGAATGAACTTCCGTTGGACATCTGAATGTCCACCAGCAAAGTTATATTTAAAAACAAGCTGCGTAGCTTTCTATTGGAACAGGCTAATTCGTTACACCGTTAGTTGTCTACATTATATTATATATATATTATATATAATGTATATATAATGTATATATAATGTATATATAATGTATATATATATATATATATATTATATATATATATACATTATATATACATTATATATTATATTGGTATATGTAGTTATGAAAGTATATATGTATTGTTTATGTAAGTTTATGTGTTTTGCTATAGGTCTTATTTCCTCTGTTTATATCTCCTGTACAATGTGCACACTACCACATTTTATCTCCATATCACCCATCTGGTTGACTGGTAGAAAATGCCTAAGGCATTAAGTCCGCCAATGTATTATGTACATGAAGTGTTAAATAAATAAATAAATATTAAGTAGAGTTAATAGTGTTTCCGTTAATAAATTTAACATTGCTGAATTCAATTGTTCTTTTTAAAATAATATTAATTGAGAAATATAAAAAATAATCGGTTTTATATCCAAAAAGGCGACCTCGAAAACAACAACCTCCAGTTAAAACAAACTCAAATTAAATAGAAAAAGACATCTTTGATGAAATGTAGGTCGCCTGGATTGCGAAAGGTTGTGGGTTTCAGTCCCATCTGATGGTACGTGGGCTGGTGAACTTTTTAGGCATTTTTCATTAAATATAGCATTGTGAATATCAAATCGATGAAATATAATAAATAAAGGCATTACAAAAACTAAAATGCATTAAATGGCATAAAAAAAATAAATAAATAAATATTATTATATATTTTTAACCATGGCTGAAGAACTTTTAATCGAGAAGATATACTTACATCATCCATCTTTGTTAATAAATATCTCGTTTCCTAATCACAGATGGCTGAAGCCTAAACGAATGAATATGCTTAACTTCAAAGGTAGTAGTTATAGTAGGTAATATAAACGTTGAACTTTCTTTATTGGATTGGGGTTTTATTATGAAGGATTGCCAGAATATAGACGATATGGTAACGATATTTTATGATTCTATCATGCCAATAGTAAAGGAATATACACCATGTCAAATGTTTCGAAATGCTAAGCACCCTGTTTAATTTAGTTAATCGCTCATAAAAGCGCTTAGAGAAGGCTTTGTACCACTCGAAATATATAAAAATAGTATATACCAATCCTTTAGATGAGTACACTTATACTATTTTATGAAAACATTGCGAAACAATCGTAAAAGAATATTACGCTAAAGTACCCTGTTTAATTTAGTCAATCGCTCATAAAAGCGCTTAGAGAAGGCTTTGTACCACTTCAAATATATAAAAATAGTATATACCAACCCTTTAGATGAGTACACTTATACTATTTTATGAAAACATTGCGAAACAATCATAAAAGAATATTACGCTAAATTTAGAGATCGAGCGAAAGACAATCTCATACATATTCCTAAATATTTTTGGCAATTTATTAAAAATAAGAAATCAGACCACTCTTCAATTCCAAATGCGATGCACTTGGATAATATTGAAGCTACTGGTCGTCTTCAAATTTGTGAACTATTTTCTAAGTGGTTTCAAAACGTTTACGTTTCACATAACATATTAGATGTTACGAATAGGAATATCAATATCAATTACAAAAATCTGTCAATAAGTACAATTTTTATTACCAAGAAGGAGATTTTCGATTCCCTTTCGACACTAGACTGTAGCAAAGGGCCCGGCCCAGACTTGCTACCATCATTATTCTTTAAGCAGTGTGCTAAATATTTATGTAAGCCTTTATTTATTATTTACAATACGTCTCTTGAGTCAGGTGTATTTCCGTCTATTTGGAAAACTGCACATGTAATGCCAATTCATACACTTGGTGATCAAGCGACGCTTGTAATTATTGACATATTTCAATGCTGGCGAGGTAAAGTTCTTGAAGCATTTGTTCAGAAGTACGAGTATATATATAATTATGTCAAAAGTCTATTGAAAGCTTACCAACACGGCTTTCCGCTTCAAAATTCCACAACTTTGCATGTGATCTTGTAAATCGTGACTTATTGATTAGGGGTTGGTATACATGGATCGCTTTTGAGGTGGTACGAATCTTACCTAAGAAATCGTTCCCAACTGGTTGCCTTATATGGACAAAAATCAATTTGTAGGGATGTCCCATCTGGAGTCCCAAAAGGATCTCTTTTGGGACCACTATTTTTTATTATTTTTAGTAACGATATCTCAAATTGTATTGAATAAAAAATTGAAATGTACGTGGATAATTTAAAATTGTATCGTACTATTAGAAGCCAGCGTGATATAGATATTCTACAAGTTGATTTATATAATTTATTTTTATGGTACTGTGCTAATGGAATGGCAATAATATCAGAAAAATGTTTTCATATAAAATTCACTTGGAAGTTACGCTCATTTAACATTGTTTACTGAAGTATCTTGTATTCGCGACCTGGGAGTGATTATGGATAATTTTCTTAGTTTCAAATTTCATATCGATGCCGTAATTAAAAAACATCAATGCTATCTGGTTTTATCACTCGACAAATGAAGATCTTGCATGAGCCAAATATCACAATTATTATTTTTAACTTCATAAATCGCAGTATTCTAGAGCAGCGGTCGGCAACCTTTTGGTAAGCAAGGGCCACAAGGTGGCAAAACAAACTAAAGGCGGGTACACTTGTGAAAATTAACCTTAGAAGCCCAATATAACCTATATAGCCCATGAATTGGTTATATCTCAGACCAAAATGAAAATGCTATTAAAATTGTTAAAACATACGGAATTTAGTTCATACACTGAGTGAAGACTATAAAGTAACTGATTTTATACAAAGAATCATGTCCACTTTTTATACATTGATTGACCTGTCATATGTTTTTTTTAAAAGCTCTACCTACCACTAGTGACAATTTAAATTAGTTTTTGTTTAAAATTGAACAATATATAAGCATTCTATACGAGCGAGCCCCTCCCGCGCACAACCCTCGCGCAGCCCGCACGTCGCTCATTTGTTCGTTCGCGGAAAAGAGAATATAGTATAACCATTTATAATTATTATGTAGGTTATGTTCGCGGGCAGTACGAGGCACTTTCTTAAAACTGAATCCACATTATACGGTCGATCGCGGTTCGTTCATAAATTTAGTTCGATATTTAAAACTTGTGAACGAAACATTCATCGCATGCGGCCCACGAGCCGCGTGTTGCCGACCACTGTTCTAGAGTATTGTTGTCCAGTATGGAATCTGGGTTACCAAGTTCATTCCAATGGATTAGAACTAGTGCATAAACGCTTATTGTATCATTTGGCAATCTCTGACTATAGATGTGGTCAAATTGCAACTTACGAATCCCGTCTATCCTAATATAAAAAGACTACGCTCCACGTCCGCAAGAAAATATTGGATATTATGTTTCTGTTTAAATGATTGAACGGTTTTATTAACTCCCCTGATATTTGAAAAAAAAATTCACAGTTCCGAGAATTGGGAGTCGAATACGAAAAAGAAAAACATTTACACCACAGCTTCGTAAAATTCGTCTCGGTCAGCATTCATCACTTCATCGCATGTGTTCCAGTTATGAATCGATACGATTTAACTTCGACATATTCAATTGGTCGATTGCTTCTGCTAGGCAGAGCTTAAGATCTGCTTTTGGGTCTTGAGAAGACTATGATAACTTTATTAAAACTTCAACCGTAAAATAAATAGAGTAATTGTTATTAAAATTTAATTATTTTATATTTGAGTTTTTGTAATTTCTGAGAAAAATGATTAATTTTAAAAACGCATGTTGTACTTACATTTTGTAGATTATAAACCCATTCCTTTTGTGTGATATTATTGAAAAATTACTACTTTTGATTGTAATCAGTTTTGTAAGTCGAAATAATAAAATATGTGTATATACTAACATGTAAAAGTTATGATGGATTATTTAGATTCCTACTTTACTTAACTGACCTACTTTTAACAATAAAACCATCGGAATTTATAATTTTCTCGGCTATTCTGATCGTACCGCACTTTGTTGAGTGCTCAACTAATTACTTCGGTTTGACCATTCCAACCGAACTAATTGCTGTCAACCCTCTAATTCTGTTTGAGTTAACCAAAATCCCTTCCCAAGACTTCGGTGAGTATGAATCTAAATGTCCTCACAAAAGGCACCGTCGCATTTCCATTTATGGTAACGCAATTGAACTTGATCAATAAAATAGAAAAATAGGTATATATTAATTGTCTGCAGTATTAATTTGTGATACTTTAATATAATCACACGTCTCAAATGAATACTTTTTAGAGACACAACTTAAGATAAGTAACGAGATATTTTACTCATATTTTAAGTAAAACCTTATAACTGATAGATGTATCTTCGTTAGGAAGAAACGTATGGTTTTATACGTATGCCTCTCTCTCTCTCTCCGGTCGGTCCTTTTACTGTAGATCGTGGTCGTGGGATTCGCAGAACAGCACTATATTTTTCCATTTGTTTCGGTTCAAAGATGCCCTGACCTTAGCAGATGACAACTTTCTGAGGTCGGTCTAGCTATCAGCATTTGTAAAACCCCTTATTTTAACTATTGCTTAAGTAAATACATACGGTATATATACCAAAATATAATATATTACATTTTATGTCTGTCTTATGGCTGAACCGATTCTGACGAGACTGTGTCACTGGCAGATAGCTGATGTAACAAGTAATACCTTAGGTTACTTTCCACGCGAACGAAGTCGCGGGCACAGCTAATATTATATATAAGGCCGCTGCTCTGTTTATCTTAGTCCTTGACACGTTTGCATTTTGATTTAACTTTTTCCACAGCTATTTCATATGTAATCGAAAGTATCAATTTTATGAGCGCCGCGTAAACGCGCGCTTTCGTTTTATGGTACGTCAACCGGATAATGGTAGGTGTTAACCACAGCATAGAAAAAACAAACAGTTTACTAAGAAGCACTCAAAAGCATTTAGGGGAGCATCTGACTTTGCTTTTAAAGCCGCTATGAAAACAAAAAATAAGTTTACATTTACAGCCCTAAAATAATAACAACTCAAGGTATTTAAGGGTTTTGTTTTAATCAAATTGGCGAAAATTAATGTAAAAGTCTTGCAGTAAAATGTAGAATTAAAATTTAAATTGCAAATCAGAAACAAAGGTACTTTTGATCGATTTTAAATGCTGGAATTTGTTAAATTTTTACTTTTACACTATTTACAAGCTAACAAGCTTCAAACACTGACGACCTCCGTAGCCGAGTGGGTCGCACGCCGGTTTCAAGATGTCGCTATCTCTGAGGTCCCGGGTTAAATTCCCGGTCGGGTCAATGTAGACTTTTCTATATTACCTCGGGTCTATGTGTTGTGTTACTTTCGTTGTCTCAGATACTCAGCTACTCATCTCGGAATCTGAGCAATGTATATAAATTTATATATAATAAAAATAGCGTTTTGTGTTTGTAAAAATGTGAATATATAAGAATTTAGTTTGCTTAACTGCAAATCCTGATGTAATTTATATCAGCGGATTATCTGCATATGCAAAAAAATATTAATTTCGATGAGGCAAACGCCAACAGTAGCCTTAGAACACTAGTAAGTAGATTTAAGACAATAGTATGTGCACTGATATTTTTGTACACTTTGGTTAGTCTTTTGAAGATATTTGAAAAGGACACGTAGAAACAACAAACCGATTCACTTGAGTACTCCCAGCGTTACTCAACGAAGTATGCAAACATAAAACAAAGAATTCGAAATATAAAATTCAAATTAACAAGATACATTTTCAGTATTATGGACGTATGTTTTAAAATATTTCAATATTATTATATTTGACCTATTTCGCATACATTTCATTGATAGTTTTATTTTTGCATTTACCACGACAGTCTCATAAACACACATACTCACACAAAACACGCCTATACCCGAGATCATACATGCACTCAATCAAAGAGAGACAAAACAATTATAATTTCTAAATTTACACTACATATATAGATAGGCACAGATCTCTATTGCACTGTACACGTATTAGAATAGTTTTTGTCAATATGATTTGGTTCTATATATACATTATAGTTATAATGTAATTTAAACATAAGTTGTTTGAGTCTTGTAAAGAATTTGCATCTTTAGTTTGCACTAGAATATGTGTATTTAAACGTAACCAACGAATTGAGTTTACAATAAGTCCTAATTTATCTTCGTGTATTGTAATCTTGTTAGTGGTTTATATATAAATTTAAAAAAAAACACACTCGTAATGCTATACTTAAAATATTCATAATAGAAAATTCTTAAAAAATCCACTTGGTCCCTGGTACCCTTGTCAGGGTCCCATTTCAGGGTGCCAAAGACCAAGTAGATTTTTTAGGCGTTTTTCATTAAGAATATATTTAATAACTGTGAAAATATGATATCTGCAAGACCACTTTGTCCCACTTTAACCGTGATTAACCTTTCTATGGAGTATTCTCAGGAGTTGTTAGTCACAAGACTCCTGAGGATGCTCCAAAGACTGAATGGATGTGAAAGTTACTAGACATCATAATTTCACAGTTATAGCAAAAGACTTCTCCAAGATAACACCTGATTCTACTAAATAAATATATAATATGTGTAGGTTATCTTTTATGCGTCATTTAGATGTGGTTTCGATGGAATGATTTCCTATTCTGTTAAAATACAGCACTAAACACCAAATACCCTTTCATCACAAGCCCTTTTACGTCCCCACTGCAGGGGCTCAGGCCTTCCTTATGGATGGTTAAGGAGGATGGGCCATGACCCTCCACGCTGGCCCAATGCGGATTGGAGGGTATTAACGACAGCAAATGCAGCCGGGAGCAACGGCTTAACGTGCCTTCCGAAGCATGGAGTAGCTCGAGATAATATTTTTTTGGTCACCCATCCCGTGACCGACCCTTGCGAAAGTTGCTTAACGACAATGATCGCGGGCCGCGGCGCTTATCCACTACGCCACCGAGCTACTACCCTTTACCCTTTACTAAGTTTAAAATAGATTTTATTTGATTGAATCTCTAATGCTGCGACAACGCTGTGTTGTGAGACGTTGTACGTTTAATAAAATAGCACGGCTGATCGTGATGTCATATATCTAAATCTATAAAAATTAATATTGATAATTTAATAAAATTAAATAAATAAATATGATTTGCCTGGAATTCGATACTAGTACCGACATTTTGTGGCACTCAACAACGACCACGTGCAAGAAGAAGCTGACAACCGACTGAATTGTGGCTCCTCATCCGATCTGACTGATCATTCCCCTTTAGGCAGTCAGCTCTATTTTCGCTCAACAGGCCGAAACCCTTCAGGGTAATCGGCTACCATCCAATTAAATTTTCAATAATATTTATGTCTACTTTAATATTAAAAGATTCACAGATCCTTTCGCTTCATAGTTTTATCAAGGTACCGATACAATACTACCAATAAACAATTTTAAAATTGGATTTTAATGATTACTCAGTAGAACCTAAATTGGTTAAACAAAATCCATATCATATCAGGTATTAAATGTAAAGTACCAACTTAAATCATTCCCGTCGTAAAAAAAACAATGTTGACTGTTAATGTTCATCGTGTTCTAGGATACTTTGAATTTAAAATGTTGTAAACTATCGTTTGGCTTGATAAGGCATGTTCGGCGAGACAGGCTGGACTGTAAAATATGAAAAGGTATTCATGCCACAGGAATGACCCAATAAAACGAAGCGCTAGAAGAACAACAAACCCGATAAATTTAATTCGTTTAATACACGGAAATAGGTTTAATGCAATAATGGAAAGAATTTTATGACAGTGGAGGATTCAAGTAAAGAAGGACCGATTACAGTATAAATAAAGGAACTGCCTACCGGAAATAGTATTAAAGAGCAAGCTATATGCATCACAAAATTAGGCCACAAGTTATAAAGTTTAAAGCCGAATTTACATTACGAAATTAGTGTCATGCATCATGAAACAAGTTTCACGAAACTAATTTCAGAATAAAGAAACTAGTGACTCTGAGACACTGACTTCATCAATATCAATGGCTCATTAACGCTGATGGTGTCACGACACTAGTTTGTAAACCGTTGTGAAATTAGCTTCATGACGCTAGTGTCATCAAAAGTTTGTGCATGACACGAAGCTAATTAGTGTTATGAAACAAATGCAGGCATTGAGAACTAGACCTTTACATGTGAAATTGTTAGTGCAAACTAATTACGTAATTTGGCATTACATGCATTGTCCATACAATATTGGCCGTGCTTGCGTACAAAATTGGTCTATTTGGGAGAAAAAGGTATGAATGGTATTTAAAGAATTAACTATTATTGATTTTTTTAAGTCTTTTTTAGTTTTTTAAATTTTATAATATTCTAATGTGTTTTACTACTCAAAAACTGAACTGAAAGGACAATAATCCAAAAGATATCTTTATAGAATTTTAACACGTTTATATATATTAACGTGTAATGATCTGTCAGATAAGCATCCGGTTTTGAATTAAATTAATTACGTTTAACTTGCTGATCATTATTTCTGTCTTATCGCAGGTAGAGAGGCTGGAAAGTCTTTGATGTAGCAAAATTATTCACTTCCTATTTATGTATTGTAACTAATTAAATTTTCCTTTTGAAGGGCTTTAATAATTTTGTTTCTAACAATTTATTACAAGGAACAGAAACAGGAATTAGGTATATTAAAAACACAGCAAAATAATAAAATCTAAATATTTGTAAAGGAAAATTATATTCTGAATATATGAAACATTTCGAATATTGCCCCCTTAAGAAAACAAAAAGGAAAAGGATGGAGGTATGTTTTTATTGTATACTTTCTAAAATATTATCCATGTCTAATAAAAAAAAGACTGGTATTGTTTTATACCTTGTATCTAAAGGAAAAATTGTTAGAACAACAACTTTAGTCAAATAAATTTTAATTTACACTGTTGTTTGCACGTGCTTTTAAATCGCTTCGAAAACACTATGATTAATAGCCACACAATCCCAGCCAAAACATTAGCAAAGTACAGCACAGACTGACAAATGAGCGTGGTCTGAGCGCCATCTAAATAATATGGCTCACTGTTTCTGGAGCCGCACAATAATAAGTGTTATTTGTTAACGCAAATTGATTGTAACTATACAAAGTATTTGTGTGGAAACCAATTTTGTAGAGGGGTTTGCCGCGGCAACGATGATGATGTGGAGGAAAAACACGTGATGTTGTGGTGACATGAGATGATGAATGCTGCCATAAAAACGATTTTTGTGCTTCAGAATAGAACAATTAGATCAATTTATAATTCTAGGATTAGGGACTCTAAGAGAGAATGTGCCGGATAGCGACCACCGGTATTTGGTTTTAGTTGTTCGTAGCTTTAGCTATTGGAATTCTTTGCGTAATTTTGGGAGCGATAAATAAAAGATGTGTGTCGTTGAAAAACCGTTTAAAAAGTGAAAGTATATAATTGTTTCAAAAAAGTTTGAATTGCGTTTTGTTCGTTCATGAACAAGAAATTTAAGGAAATAGACATAATAATTGTTTCTTCTCAGAACATGTACGAGAACTTAATGTACGCTTGTAAAAATATTAGTTTGATTTCTATAAAAAGTAATGTACACAATTTTAATACAAGAAATATAAATGAATTAACGGTACCTGTTACTAGATTGCAAATTTAATAACTCATTTAGGGGTCTATATATAAGGTCCCAAGCAAAATGCAACAATAGGGTATATGCACATTTTTGGAAAATGTTTTTATATGATAATTTACATCGATATATAACTGTAAAAAATACCCGGCACCGAAAAACTAAAATTTTGTAACATTAATCATTGATAAAAATAAGTAATAGCTTCGAGCAGTTTAAACACCGGACTTATTGGCGCGCTCGTCGTGTCGTCAAAGTACACGACTAGAGATATGACACTTTAAATCATTATGGATTTTGAGTGATTGATTATTATTCAATTACCCAAATTGATTAACAACTAATCGATTTTTTAAAGTATAAAAGACTTTTTAATAAATCATATAATTGACCAAATTGGTGAAATAAAAATAAAAGCCTAGAACATCATTTAAATTGTAATCACTTGTTTATTTTGCGACATAAAACATTGATGTTATTGCATCGATATTAACTTTTTGTAACAACGACATCCCTATACGTGTACATTTTCGTCACATCCGCTCTGACAAGTCGCATGGCGTTTAAATATTTTAAAGTTACCGCCTTTATTTTGCACTTTTTATAAAATATTTAGATAGACTTTATTCTAAAGCAATTATGCTTGTAATAAAATATATTTAACCTTTTTTTCAGACGTTCCCTATTGGATATCATGCAGTTTAAACCTACAATTAAAAAAATCTTATAAAAAAGCTTATTATAAGGTAGCTGCTTATTTATCTAACAGATAAGACTGCTTGGACTTGAGATGATTTAGCAACTGGTGATTTCTTTTAAACTCACTATATCTCAAAAATTATCTTGTTGCCATTGTTAATAGGTATATAAGATAATAATATATAATAGTTATCATTATAAGACCATAGTTTTTTTTTCTCTCTATTTATAATGTATTGATCTGGTAATGACATGGTTTTTGTGAGAAGTCTATATGAATAAAATAATTTTGACTGTGACTTTGGAAGAGACCAGCGTAGCCTAAGAGCAGAACATGTAGAATATGGTAAGGTAGGATAATATAATATAACAGTTGGAGAAAATGATATGATACCGCGATGCATAAAATATACAGCGACATCTAGTTTACAGACTTAGAACTATTCGGTATTGATGATAATGATGGATGTGTTTTTAAGTTATTTTTTTATAGAATTAATGAAAATCGTGATTTCTATTCTTGGGTTATTAAAATAAAAAGGCGCAGACAACTTTTCGATCACGCTTGAAATTACAAAGAAAATAGAAGATTGGTTAAATCTATTCACTTACTCTATAATACATATTTATACTCTTCACTCAAATGATAGGATCGGGTTTAAGTATAATTTTTTGAAAAAAAAAACTGATTTTGATGTCTTTTCCGAATATAAACCCGAATCCAAAATATAGTTCAACTATTAATTGTTTCATTTAAATTTTATGAACAAAAGACACTTATTAAGAGTGGATTAGAAAACGTCTTTTTCCATTTATATTGGTAATGATAAATTCGCGTTAAAATAAGCATTAAAAACTATCATCGTAATAGATGAAATTTACATTGACAAATAGGTGCAATTACAATGATTTTCGTTCCGTGTTACAAATGCCTAGCATTAAGCGTAACAAGTACAACTCTCATCAAGTCAAGCAAAATAGTACAGTTACCAAAATAGAACTTGTCACAACGATATACGGTCGATGAAACAGTCACGTGGGTCACTCTTTGAATAATGTGGCTAGCTCGGTTTGTGACCGCATCAAAATCATTGCAATATGTAACATCACCACAGCTTTGTACTTTTAAAGCGGATATTCAATCCAACAATTGATCATTATTAAGCTAGTTTTACATTATTTTAAACTTTATGAAGTCATTTCACTCAATTTTAAATAAATATTAGACTGAAAAATCTACTAGCAATCGACTGATTGTCAATCATTCGTTCGACAAGAACTAGATTAAAGCCGCTTCCTGAAATTCGACACATTGGATATATCATGTTGCTGAATGTGTTATTTAGAATATAGCCCATAGCTATTTCTCCATTTCAATCGGATAAACTCCTTAAGCCCTTTATGAAATCGTAATAGAAAATCGATTTCCTGCAGAACACTGTAGTGAATGTGACTATTTAGCACATAAATTGACACAATTCCTTCAAATTACGCCATCAATGAAATGCTCATTTGAAGTGTAATCCATTAATTAAATTAAACTCATACAATAGCGTAAGTAAAGTAAGTCACTGCATATCATAATAAAATACGATAAGATGCAGTATATCTGGTTTGGTTCTGCAAAAGTTTTGATAATTCCGGTACTTGGAATTCCTTTTAATTTATGGTGACTTCCCCTTTCCACTTATATCTTGGGTTATCCACTAGATAGGACCCAATAAGTTGCACCAAGTTTGGCAATTTGATAATTTCTCATTCTTTCTACATGTCCTAACAAGCGCAAGTGGGTAGATTTTATTTTCCTGATTTTATAAGGGATGGACACTAATCTTTCTACTTCCCTTCTTGAACCAACATTCTCCGTTTCCCAGTTATTCTCTTAATTAGTCTCAGAATATTGCTAAATACTTTCTTCTCCATTCCAAATCAAAAGTTTGTTTTCAAAATAAAGTATGTCTCTGTTTATTTTACATATTCTTGCATCTTTATTGCAATGGCACAGTTGCATTTATTATTTTTTAATTAAATAGCTTGATCTTTGTTCTCTAGTAATATGAACTGCCTTAGTAGTAATATGAAATCCTTCTTTAAATTGCGTTTCTTTAACTGCCATAGATAGCGTACTACCATAAAGTTCATGCATACCAATTTTGAAATTATGACATTAAATTTCAATAAATCTTTTTCCCATGACACAGCGTTAGCAATTGATCTAAAGGGGATCCCAAGCATATTTCTAACTGAATACAACGCGCTTCTAGTTGACTTCTTAATAAATATTAAAACCAGATTATGTTATAAAATACTTCTTTGTTCTATAAGAATTCTCAAGTCACGATAACGACCAGAAAAGTTTCAAGCTAATGTCAACCCTTGCTTGAAATCATTACAAGAGGTTAATTACTTTTGTAATAATGACGTTGATATGGTATAGATAATGGTAACAGTGTGGACTACCTAACAATAGCTTTAAGGGTAAACTCATTATGTGAATGGACATTGAACTGTCGCCTGTTTTGTTCAGCTCTAATAGTATATTATCGTGTTGACTTAATAATAACGGACTATTTGTATTATGAAAAATCATACTGGTTACAACATTATAAAAATAGAAAAAAAAAAACATTTTAACCGTCTAGGTAACATCACTAAATATTTATTTAATACTTATTAACAGTAACACCGCAAAAGTAGCGGTATTATTATAATAGAAAACATTCGCTTGGTGCTTATTGGGATTCAAATTATTATCGAGAATCAAAACTCCTTTAATCTTTGATTTAAGTAATAATATGTCAATAGAAATATTTGAGTTTAAAGACCTTGCATAAAAATACGAGTAGATACCTACTTCGTAAATTTGACTTGACCCATATGGATTTTTTTTGAACAAACACATACTTTTCAAACCTGTTAAAATACTAAATTATATCAGAAATTGGATTAGGTACGTGTTTAAATGGGCACTTGAATATGACGAGTATTTTATCTATTCCCAAGATTTTGTTGCTCTCTTCTGTTATTGCTTCTCTCATGCATAACTAATTCTCCATTATTAAAGATGTTTAATCTTCGCAACATAATTTTCTATTAAACAACTAAGTCTACAGTGAGACATTTTGGAGTTAAGATTTTATCTTTCTACAGATTCTATGCTTTTCTGCTGTTTTCGATCACGAATGTTATTTATTAGTCTATCAGTAAATTTTCCCATTTTATATCATGTTATACGTTCAATTCAACAATGGAAGAAAAACACTTTTTAATTCAGTGATAAGCACATCGAAAAATACTGCTCAAACGAAAATCGAAAAGCGAGTCGAATTTAGCTTACAAGACTTCAACCCTACTACACTATACAGTTCAAGGTTTTTCATAATATTAAACATATATATTTCTTAACATCTAATATTGTAAAAATGTTTCCCAAATAAAGTAATGCATGCATACAAAAAATCTACTATTCGGATTTTCCCTGCAACGGATTCGGCGGATACAGGTAGATAATAGGTGTACCAATTTACCTTTTCCCGCTTAAGATACTACGTAGAAAAATACGAAAACTTCCCCTGGGGCCGGCGAAAAACTTCAGCGAATTTCAACAAAACAAAAATTGAAAGTGGATTTTATGATGGTACAGAACTTTCTTACTTTTATTATGATTATAAAGGTTATAGAGTTGCGTTCTCTGAAGAATAGTTTTAAATAGTATTTAATAGTTGTGCGTGATCTCGAAGATAACAAGAAAATTCGTGCAACGTTATTTCAATTTGATTTAATAAAAGACTGAAATCGTTAATATTTAAAGAAAAAAGATTTAATTGTTTATTTGTTTATATTGAAAAGGTTTCGAAACCACTAGACCGATTTTAAGTTTTCCATCTCCGGGACCCTACATACATTGATGTACCTAAATTATATTATTTAACTACAAAATTTTTACATTATCAACAACTAGCTTTCGCCAGCGGCTTCGCCCGCGTGGACCCTAGGGAAATGTTAAGTGGGATAAAAAGTATCCAATTATCTAAGTCAGCTAATACCTTATCTGTATGCCAAATTTCATCAAAATCCGTTCAGTAGTTTCAGCGTGATTGACCGACAAACATCCAAACATTTAAACATCCAAACAAAGAAACTTTCACATTCATAATATTAATAGGATTAAACAAAGTAAAAAAAATATACTTCTAATTCTCATAGTAAAACATTGGTAAGCTATATCGAATTATTTGGCAACAATACAAAACTCTACGTTAAAAAAATAATCATGATTGGAATGTATTCAACAGTTTGATGCATACTGTGCGGCAATTTAGAATCTCTGCAGTGTAACTTTTGCAAATTCCTTTTTTTAGTGTCACTGTGAAGTGTTTCCTTGAAATTTTGTTATATCGGATGAACGTAACAACGGCATATAATTATCGAAAAAGACTGCTCAAGTGTAAGTAGAACCCTCGTACGATGGGTTTCTTAGAATTTTCTATAAAAAAGTTTTAGTATTTGTTGTTATATAGGGGCAACAGGAAAAGATCAACTGTGACAATTTTAACTGTCTAGATTTCACTCTTTGAAAAATTACTTTTAGTTTTCTATCATAATGACTTACGAGCTAGCTATAGGTAGAAGAAAAAAATACTTATCAAGGCAGAAATATTCTGGAATAACGGCCGGACGTCCCCATCAGGTGGACCGACGATCTTATAAAGTTTGCGGGCAGCCGCTGCATGCGGGCAGTGCAGTAGAGCGATTTAGTAAAAATCCGAACCCTAATTCAAATTCACTCATGTATCCAAATTCTCGTTATTTAGTGAAGAAATTTTATTGCTTCCATTTTTTGAATAAAAATACAAAACAAAATTGGTTAATTATACGTGTCTCAGATATTCTATTCCTACGTTATTTCGAAACTCACTTCACTCATGCCACGAAACGTTATTACCAATTCAAGATTGAGCATTTTGAAGTGAATTCAGATACCTGAGTGAATTCAATTTTGGGTTTGGATTTTACAGAATCGCAGGACAGGACTTATTGTCGTAAAAATCAACGGGGGAAGCCTATGCTCAGCAGTGGGCATCGTACGGATGTTGATGATGACAATGAATTACTTACTCTTAAGAACAAAACATTTGGAACCGAATTCAGTGTTAATTATCTTCATACACATAAAATAAATTACACACTATCTACGTTAGCTGCATAAATATTTCGCCCTAATATATCATAGCTGAACCCTACCTAAACATTACGGATTAACATGCACAATCATGTATCAGGCTAATACAGCTAAAGGTAAGGGTGACACCGGGTACACAAGTAAACGAGAGGCAATCAACGCATCCATCAACGAGACAGAGACAGAAGATGGCGTAAAGACAGTCATAAATGATTGATAAATATGTTGTCACTAATTTTTGGTAAAATTTTTAGTAAGACGTTCTCACAAATTTTTAGGTTTTCCATATATGTATGTAATAAGAGTATGATAATGAAAAAAAAAACATACATTTAAGTCATCGTCGTATAACAGACGATGAAATGTACTCATTATGTAATACTTAAATAAAGATGTAAGGTATGGTAATAAACTCATAAAACTTACTAACTGTAATAAAACTTTTAGATTCAACCACACTTCTACACTGCTCCGGATCTTCACGCCACCACGACTCGAATAATGATGCCCCTAAGACTAGCAGCTACCTTACAACAAGATTAGTCAAACCAGTCTTATTTTATTTAGCCAACACAACACCCGTTACCGGACAAGTTACATTATTTTACTTTTTAGTTCTTAGTGCTGTTTTGTGAATAAATAATTACATTTTACAATATTACAAGTCTCTTCTAATTATTGATGGTTCAATAAAAAAACATGCAGTTCGATTACATTTGGTTTGGTGGTTGGTATATTTGTTGTTTCTGATTTCTATAATACAAGTACTTAGCTACTTTATTTGGGATTTGATCAGTGTGTGATGTCTTTTAAATATGAACTCGCTAATTAATATCAAAATGTGAACAATAAAATAGCATTTTTAAATTGTGATAATTAAAATTATGAAAATGTTTACATATGAATAAACAAACTTCAATTCTTTATTTTTCGTCCGTAAGTACTCTTATATTAGCATAACTAAACATTAATATGCACCGGTGGAGAAGTAACAAGTGCTTGAGAAATCCAACAGTCTCGTTGAAGCTTAATTGAATGAGCAGGCTAGGTTTAAGACCTATCTGGACTACGTTTCTGGGCAATCTGTGTTTTTTTCTTCTAAGGAAAATATTTTTAAAATCGACTTCAAAACCTCTTAATTTAATAGGACCATAATCCAATAATCTTTTATTGAAGTCAGAAGGTTAATACATTTTTTTTATTCTAAGACTGGGTTGACATATAAATAATAATAAGCTACACCAACCCCCGCCTGACTTCAATTGAAGTTTCTTGAATTATTTTTTGATAAGCTCCAATAAAGTCGGTTTATTTGAAAGACATTTTATTTATTTAATCTGAATCGCCTAGTAAAATATGCAAATAGCGGACTTTGATATTAATCAGTAAGTTTGGAACAGATTTATAAATATATTGGGTTGGCACAAAAGTAATGAGACACATTAGAAAAATCTATAACATTTCCTTTTTAAAATCATTTTTTTCGATAATATTCTAGAATGTTGTAGAACATGCTAGGTACTTCTGGTGTAGGGTATATAAAGCCGCGCTCGCGATTTGTTTAGTCAGTTTGAAGAAAAATGTACGAGCGACAAGTTCGAACACTATACTTATACGAGTACTTGTTAGGCCACAGTGCGCGGGCTGCGGCTGACAATATCAACAATGCATTAGGTGCTGGAAGTACAAGCCATGCGACGGTGTCCCGATGGTTTGACCGTTTTAAATCAGGAGACAGGAGCCTTGAAAGTCAGCCACGCTCAGGGCGACCACCCGCAGTGAATGATGACGATTTGCGCCGCGAACTCCAGTTGAATCCGGATGCTACCACTCGTGAATTAGCGGAAGCACTTAAATGCAGTCACCACGCCGTGGAACACCATCTGCATGAGCTTGGTTATCGAAAAGTTTTGGCTCGGTGGGTACCGCACATCCTTACAGACGCCAGTCGTGCAGTCCGTGTCGCTATCTGTCAGTTACTTTTGCTGCGACCCTGACGTAAAGAGTTTTTGTCAGATCTGGTTACTGGAGATGAATCACGGATTTATTACGAGAACGATACACGTCGTGCTTTTTGGCTGCCTCGAGAAGAAACGCCACCAACTCAACCGAAGCCGAGTCAAAAGAACCGCCGAAAAATTCTGCTTTGCTGTTTCTGGGATGCGCAAGGCATACTGTTTTATGAGCTATTACACAATGAAACTATAAACGCTGACAAATATTCAACCCAGCTTACCAAATTATCTGCCGCTATCAAGAAAAAACGACGAAGACGAGTCAATGTAGTTTTACTGCACGATAACGCTCGACCTCACGTCGCATCTGTGGTTCGCCGAGCAGTTGGAGAACTTGGGCTGGGAGACGATACCCCACCCACCTTATTCCCCAGACCTCGCCCCATCAGACTATCATTTGTTTAGAGCCCTGAAACAGCATTTGCGGGGTAAACAATTTAATGATTTCTCTGACGTAGAGGCGGAGTTGAACAACTTTTTCGAAGCACAGCCATCAGAGTTCTGGGCAAAAGGCATCCAAACTTTGCCGGATCGTTATTGACTAAACTTTTTTTATTGTAATAATAATAAAAAAGTAAAAACTTAAACCAAGTGTCTCATTACTTTTGTGCCAACCCGATATATATATATATATATATACATTACATTTTACGTGCAAAAGTTAGCACACGTGCTTAGACTAAATAGATTATCATGCCATTCACTCATTAACATTATTAGTAACGAAAACTTGCCTTCAAAATCGCGCTATATACACCACCGTCCTAAAATTTAAGGTATATTGCGTGCTTGTCTGCTATTATTATGTCATGCTATACTCTGTATGTTTCAACAGCGGTACATACTATAGAATAGAATTTAGTATGTATATTTCTAATAATTAGAGCTTCCAGAAAGTCTAGGTCGTTATTTAACATAACATGTTAGTGTTATATAGAAGATAATATTTTTAGGTTATAATTTGATTAACAACGTTCAATTATAGCATTAATGATAATGCCCCTACTGCTGGAGCTCAGGCCTTCCCTATGGATAGGATCAAATCAAATAGTGAGAATGGACCATGACTAGTAAAAAGAATTTATTAATACTACATACTTTGGTTTCACCTATTAGTCACTAAATTTCAGTGTGAAGTATGGAGCTAAAAAAATGTATTTATTGAAACAAATAGTTTAACAAAAGTATAGTGAACGATAATAGACGTGGTAGTTTAAAAAAAAACTGAAGTGCAATCATTAGCGCCTACCTCCAAGTAGCAAATAATGTTATGTTCCTTATTATACAATATTTGTAGTAATTATTTGAATAATGATTATTTTTTAGTATTGTCAAGTGTCCTGATTTGCGCGGGACGTTCCGATATTCACGGGTCTAGGGACCCGTCCCGATTTGCACCCGGTCGAGACGACAAATGTCCCGAAAAATCAGTGACTTTATTAAATCTACTAAAAACTTTTAAAAAACAAATGAATACTTTAGTCAGTCAATCGATATTCGATTTTCCATTGCACATAAATATTTATTATAACCGCGGTCCTAAAGTAGCGTTGCTAAAATTAAAAATAATATTTCATAATATTCTTAGTGAAAAATTTCAAAAAGCCATACTAGCCCCAAGTGCCCTGAGATGGTACATACTATATATCTTCAAACAAAGACAACCACGTATAATCTATAAACCATGATAAGAAATGGTGTTATTCATTCGACTTTGCAACAGCTAGTCAGACATTAACTCTAAGTACAGATACACATAAACTATAGCTCAAGTTAAAAAATAATGCTCAATAAAGATTGTCCAGGTTTTTTGAAATCGTTTCGGGAGCATTATAACCACTAGGATTAACCTAGTTAGTTCCAACCCAAAAAAAGGGGTGGAGCTTCGTACGCAGTCTCTTTGGGATCAGGTATTCTTTAATGACTAGTGATTTCTTTAAGGCAAACAGGTAAGACAGAGAAAGCGACACTTGGGCGGAATGACAAGAATCTATCTTAAGCGAAATTAACCGGTAAGCAGAACTCTTGTTTTAGTATTCAGTCAGACCCAACATTATTTTGATTCTGAATAACTATAACCCAAATAAAAACGCTTCCACAAAATGTATGAAGTATCTTACAAGCCAGTATTGAGTTAACATTTTCGAGCTCTGGCTTAAGTCGATAGCACACAAGCCAGAAAAGGTTTATACCAGCTGTAGGATTAATAATAATAAGAGAAAAAACACGACTTAGTAAATGTTCGCCATGCTTTGCTGGAGACGCTTGCTGGAGATGCTTTGAAAAATATTGTCTTTAAGTCTATCTATAAGTAACTCTCTAATAGAGCGTCACACCTAAATTGTAATGCGATAATATATATTTTGTAATTCAAATTGTTTTTATAAACATAAACTCTTCATTTTCCTTATTATTGAAAATGAAAGTTACTGTCGTTTTCTTATGATTTAACAAAAAGTATGTATTTAAAAAGAAAGTAGATATTCCGCCACATTATTTTACCAAAAATGCGGTGCGACCGTCGACTTGTGGCTGTAATATTTTTGCTTGAAACGAGCTTCGTACGTAAGTACGTAGTGCTACAAACAGCCATTTGTCCCATTCGTCACTTATTCAGCTGATGTACCTTTCAGTGGAGGGTTTTTTTTTTATTTTGGCTCGAGTGCGTTGAAGAGTCGAATAAGCGATGAAATTTTTAGCCAAAAATCCTTTGTGTTGTTTCATTTTTACTTTAGTAAGAATATTAGGATTGTCACCATTTTCCTCTTTTAGTGCGTACTTTACTTTTTACTTTGGAACCGAATGGAAGCTCCTTTTACTTTAATATTAATAAAAACCAGTCAGTGATAAAGAGTAAATATTTTTTTGTTTGTATTAAAAATTGATATAGACACTATTGGACCGATTTCAAAAACGCTTTCACCTACGGGAAGCTACATTATGCGCGGGTGACATCCTATTATCCTATTTAATATTATAAATGTGAAAGTTTCTTTGTCTGGATGTTTGGATGTTTAGATGTTTGGATGTTTGTGCGTCAATCACGCCGAAACTACTGTACGGATTTTGATGAAATTTGGTATACAGGGTATTAGCTGGCTTAGATAATAGGATACTTTTTATCCCACTAAACATTTCCCTAGGGTGACATCCTATTATCCTATTTAATATTATAAATGTGAAAGTTTCTTTGTCTGGATGTTTGGATGTTTGAATGTTTGTGCGTCAATCACGCCGAAACTACTGTACGGATTTTGATGAAATTTGGTATACAGATAGGGTATTAGCTGGCTTAGATAATAGGATACTTTTTATCCCACTAAACATTTCCCTAGGGTCCACGCGGGCGAAGCCTAGTTGCTGGCGAAAGCTAGTAGGCTATATTAACACCATTATGTCGTCCGGTGCGTGGTCACAATTCCAGACCCGTTCTGTCCCAGCGGTCGCCGGTTTTTATAGCTGTCTCGCCCACTGTAGCATTTCAGTTGTGATATCCTTCAAGCAATGTCGACCTCTTTAGTTCTCTTACTTATACATTTGTCTATACAAAATTTCACCTCAACTGACTTCGCAATTGCGAAGTAAATCAGCTATGACAGACAGACGGATGGACAGACAGATGGATGGTTCCATTTTATGTTTTGAAGTGAGGAATCATAAAAATAAATTCATCAAACATTCACGCACAATATCATCATTATCTTTTGCTGTTTAATTACATCATTTAATATGCTTACAACAGTACATGCTATTACCAAAACTATCCACGTAATTTGCACCCGATCTGCATATGGATGGAACACGCTGGGCCAATAAATTAAAGCTGACCACCACTTAACTGGAAACTCGGCAACTGTAACATAGTTATTTATCAAGTTGTCTAACTTAGCCCAGTCAACTGCATTCACAACTTCAGTAACGTCTTCGGAGTTGCGTTCCTGTACAGACGAGCGGCAAATATACCAAAGAATCGTTTTATTTGCCACTAGCTGTTTCACCGATTTTGCCCGTAATAAGTGATAACTTACATCACCCGCGTACGATCTAGCTTACTTAAAAGTATTTTCAGATCCTATCAGTATTTCCGAAGATAAACAAACAAAAAAGTTAGAAGCTTTACCCTTTCATAAGTATAGGTTAATATGTGTGTTTTGAATTCGCAAAGTAAGCTCCCATATTTTTCCAATACTTTCGACAATCTATTTACATGTTTCAATACATTTATATTTAAATGTGTTCTAAAACATTTCCCATATTACTTCGTTTATATATTGGTTATTCTCCAACAGTTCACTCGATTTGGTTATTCTCCAACAGTTCACTCGATAATTAATGGTTAATTAAATTCAGACTAACTATTAAATATCGATACCTTACTTTCTCAAACTCGTATCTTAAAACAGACTAGTGTTCAGGAAACAATAAAAAACGTTTATTTTGTAAAATATCAGAATATTGGTTAAAAGTTTAATGCAGTAAGTTAGAAATATACCTGTGCTATGTGTGTGGATAGCATAAAGCAATTAAAATTATTTACTCTAAGGTTTTGGCACGATTTTTGAGATACGAGTTTGCTGCACTCACAGTTACCTTTATATTGGTAACTCGACATAAAAGATAAAAGTTTGTTGCATTTATCTGAATTTAAAGTAATAAGTAAAAGTAATTTAAATGATTGAATAAAACAATAATAAGAACATATTATCAAATTTTTATTTATAAAAAAATTATAGGTAGTACGACACTAAACTAATCGTGTGGCAAATTGTCGTAAAAATCATGATAATCAGCTGGGATCATCAGTTTCAGGTCTTGTAGATCGTCATATTTTCTTTTAGTAATAGTTAATCGCTCATTGTAGAGGCTTGGTATTGTTGTCATATCATCATTAGTCTGCAACTGTTGCCGCAATTTACGTTGAGGCAATTTTTGCCACTCTTCGTCAAAACTTAATTTGTACTGTACTTCATTTTCAACTGTGTATTTCAGAGCTCGTATATTCACGACGCATGGGTCGCCTTTTTTAGTGCCTGGCCTTATTGATTTTAAATAATTTATTGATGAAAAATCTTTAAAGAAGCTGTAATTTAAATAATTAACTTGGTACGGTTGTGACAGTCTGGATTGCTTAATTACTGTATTAAAATCAGCTGGCACATACAGCTCTTTTCCTTTCTTTTTGCGTTCGATGGAGGCATGGACGGAATCGCATTCCATTTGTGTGTGTCCTACAACTAGGTACTTTTGTTGTATCTCAGCATGATGGACCTTTGCATAATACAACAATGCATTTGACAGAGTAGTGTTTCTGTTTTGGGCACAGCACCCGTCGCTATAAATGACTATTGGCCGTGATTTGTCCTCTAGTTTTTGCAAATAGTCTATCAAACAAGAAGTAAAGATGTTAGAGTCCATGCCTCCTTCAGCTTCATGCCAGACATAGCATGAAACATTTTTGTCACTTTCATTGTAGATGGTAAATTGGTGTACACACAGTTTGGTTTTAAAATAATTGGAACCCGCTGAAAGCAGAGGGATGGTTTGCACTGCTTGCAAGTCTACAGTGAACATCTGAATATCACCGTTTTTACATCGTTCTTTATCGCTTGCTTTTTCTTTTCGTGCTTGCTCTTTACTTTTTATATGTAGCTGATATTCATCTTCTGGGACGTTTTTGTTTTTGTAAGCAAAACAAACGTCGCATTGATCTTTTTTTGGTCTGTAGATACTTATATTAGTCTTGTGAACTGCATCTAAAAAGCATTTGTACGTCGCCTTTTCGCTATTATCGATATCATGTTCTGTTAAATATTTTTTGAAATCTGTGTATACTTCTGCCCATGTCCTATATTGAACGTCAATATATTGTTTGTTGGTGCTCTGTCGGCAATAATGTGACGGCATTTTTGGTAGGTTGTCGAGAAAAGACTTTACATGATTAACTTTAGCAATATTTTTTTTGTTTTGACGTTTAACTGGGTTATTTTTTTTCACCATCCCTATGTCGCTTGTATGTGGATTTTTAGTTACCCAGTTGGACACGCTCCATTCGCCTAGAGATAATGTATTCAAAAACATTTTTTTACAAACAACTTTGGTATCCCCAGAAATTTTCAAATTATAAGTTAAAGTGTTTGTCCGTCGAGAAATAGTACCAGTTGTTTGTAAAGCAACTGGCTTATGCGATACCATAGCAACAACATACGCTTTTTTTTCGTCCCATGAAAGTGACCAAAATGTTTTAAAAATTTCCTTTCTGTCTTCTTCTGATACTTGGTTGCATTGCTTACCAAATTTTTTCGAGCATGTTTCTGAACAGCAACGAGATTTTAAAGTTCTTTCCTTTCGTCTTTCCATGACACCAGTCACTTCTTTGCTTCTTTTGATCGATGAATATTCTTTACCTTGCATTCTCTTACGTTTTCTTTGATTCCTAGTCCAGTTCAAAGCATTTCCCTGACCTTTTCGTGATTTCTTCTTTGTGATTATTCCAGATGATTCGTCCAATAATAAATATGAAGGTCCACTGTCAGATAAACTTGATTCAGAAGAAAGATCCTCAGATTCACTTGGTGAATAGTCGGATCCTGAGGTAAAGTTTAAGTCATCAAAGCTTGCTGAAACAAATTGACCCGTTCTTTCATCCAAAACGGCGTTTACTGGTATTGTAGTATTGGTTTCTTGATACTGGTCCGTAAAAACAAAACGCCCGGATTTAGGATCCAGGACTACTCGTTTCTCTTCAAGAATTTTTATGGCAGAAGGTTTTTCAGAACTTGTAGTAATGGTCAGATCATTACAAGGCTCAATAGTGAATGGATCACTACTGTTTACTGTCATCTCATCACGATTGACTCCTTCAATACAGTTGTCCATAGGTGTGTCATTCGTGAGGGCTAAATTCAGTAATGTTCTACTACGGGAGCTCGCCATTATTTTCTGCAATGAAAAGAAATGGCTAGAGCATTGGCTAGATATTTCTTTAACTAATTTAGCTGGCCAGCAGGCTTATCACCTAATATACAAAATTAAAAAGGAGTCATGCAAGTAAAGTTGTCGGTCACGGATGCTAATACAACCTTTACTACCAGTTATTCAGTATCCACCAATCCGGACTAGGCCATCGTGGCAATGGGAAGAGACCCTGCCTAGTAGTGAGAGTTCAACATGGTTTGTAGTGTTACCTACTTCAGCAGTGTAGCTCTACAAGCGACTAAAAAACCCACTGTAATAAACGGACAGACAGACAGACGGATGAATTTCCTGGGCTTATTTATATTCCTATTAAAACTGTGATAAGAAGCCTTAAAAGTTATATCGACGGCACATGAAAACATTCAAACATTACTTACCGGCAAAAATCACACTGCTACTCACAATTTCTTACTATAAATAATTATTCTAAGCTCACTACTAGATAATTATGTATGTATTTAAAATAGTGATATGATAAATTAATTCAACAGAAACATATTTTTTCATTACACAAATTTTTAAGTAACTGTAGCACACGATTATAACAACAGCAATGCAAGAAGCGAAATGACCTTCGTAGTTTAGCTATTCCCAAAATGGTTGAAATTATTTCTAGAAAGTTCTTCATAAAACAAAGCCACCCTTCTGTCAATATTGGACCTTAAGAACTGCGTTATCAATAGTATTGTTTCAAAAATCTAATCCTATCTCAAACTTTTCCCGCAATGCTATAAGTGCGGCAACATCGCATCTCAAGAAAGCGGTAAACAAAACTGGAGCTTCCTGCATGACGATTAGCTTCACAACCACGTATTTCAAGATACGAGTTTGACGCAGTTACTGAAATGGGTGTGAGAGAGATACCTATATTTTTGGTATTGCTTATTACACGTTTAGTACAGCGTATTGAGATAAGAGTTTGCTGCAGTTATGAATCAAAACGATAGCTTTAGATAGACAACAAAAAGCCAAAATCATATTTTTTTAAGATACGAGTTTGAGAAAGTAAGGCATCGATATAACTGAGGGTCATCGTTTTTTAATTAATGAGTATGATGTAGTGGTGAGCAAATTAAACTTCGATATTGATGGAGCCATTGTCTCAGAGACACTGTTTTACGCTATTACGAATTACATTATTAGTTTCTTGAAACTTATTTCATCATTCATGTTACTTGTGGAATGAGCCTTACTTTTGACGTCTAGTTGTTACATCGTAGTAATAGGACAAGTAAAATCTTTAATTACAGAATACAGAAAGTCGTTAGATGTAGTTTTTGGATGGCCGAGATTTGCCATAAGTGTTTGAGCACATGTCCTTGTTCGTTTTCGTATCAAGAGGCCGCCTGGACCAAAAATTTTCTATTGATCGTCGAAAAATTATTTAAATCCTAATAAACCAAAATTAGGTAATCGAAAACTGCATTATATTGTTTGGGCAAAATGTCAAAACATTTGCGTGATGGAAAAATTTACACAATTACCTTTGTAATTCACAACGTAGTTCATTTCTTCTCGCAATAAAACTATATTGATAAAATTGAGAGAAATGATAAATATGTGAGTGTTTTTGTAGCCGACGGTTGGAATTGAGAAAATGTACATTTATAATGGTTTGCGAGTAATTAAAAACCGATTATTACGCTCTATTTCTTGAAATATGGCATTTCTTTCCCCACCGCTTTACAGACGGCAGGGGGTGTGTGAGACTCTTCATTCATAAGAACATGAACACGATCGAAAGGCTAGCCCAACCGCGGATAGCATACCCACTTAACCCATGGTCACCCTCTATTTTGGAAGATGGGCCCGAGATTCAGCAGGGCTCTACTTGTTAACGAGACACGTTTCTCGATATATGCTTTATACGTGTCCCAGTTGTCAGGCTTCGCGTGCAAGCGGTGTAACTACAGTGCTATTCACTAATAAGTCATTATTTCGTTGGCGATATATTGGCGGTTCTCACCGAGCCCACTTGGTTCACGTGATGGATGCTTGCCCCATTCCCCTATTCGATACGATTCTATCCATGTAAAAGGCCTGTGCATCAGCAGTTTATTAGTACGCTGGTAATAATATTGAACATTTTTTTAACAAATGAAAATGAGCCTAAGTGTTAGTCCAAAGTGAAACAACGGCATGTCGGTTCACGTAAGAACTGTAAGTGATAATATTGCCATCCTCATTCTAATATAGGCGCTGTAAGTGTCACACTAATTGAGACTGATCAACTCTCAGTGGCTTGACTAACTTATTGAAGTCGGATCCATGGATATAAAGCAGTTAGTCTACTTGACCCACCCAAGTCGGAGTACCATTGGAAGTAGATACAAGTTATAACTAGACCTAGTTTAGGTGTTAATAGCGATACTAGTTTACTTGTTATCAGAGTTTGTTGAATTGAGTCGATCGGATTTTGTAATAAAGAAGAACAAAAAATTAATACATCTATATTTTCAATAATAGTGACTCCACTCACTATTATTAAAAACATAGATATATTCATTTTTTCTTCTTGTCAGTTTTTCAAATAATGTTTACTTACATACTGAGAAATTTTATTAAAGTTCAGTTAAAGTTTTTGTGACCATTCAAATAAATAAAACGAACGTCATAATGGATAAAATACTAAGTTAATAAGATTACTTTTCCGGTATTCTAGTTAGTAATTCTTTCTTTAAGAGTTGTGAGTGCATTCACAGCAAGATTATTTTAAATTAAGTAAATAATAAGAAATATAATAAGAGATATTTCGTAACAACAAGACTGTTCTCGGAGATGGTAGCAAGTAAAAAAAGTGGTAAAATATTACAGTTATTCCAGATCTATGAGATTTAGAATACCAGGAATATTTTTTAATGAAGACTAATTATAACGAGATTGACAAAAGTATGATACTTAGTGCTTACTGAAAATGGAATCTACTAATTTTGATTAAGTTGAAAATACTGATTAAGAGCTTAATATCGGTTTATCTCACTAAACGATTCCATAAATTTTGCAGCAGGTTGATTGTTTTGAATTGGAGAAGCAGACTACATTCTTAACTACCAGACATTTTCCTCGCATGCGCACATACTGTCAACAATACAGCGACTTCTAGATCATCATCACTGGCTTATAAAATCCTCACTTCGGTGGTTTACCTAATGGATGGAATCGGATTGAATTTAATAGGGAGCTTATACAAAACGGACACTATCCTAAATTTATTTTAATTTTCAACGCATTGATTGCTAATTCACTTCAAAATCACTTGCGAAATAGTCAATGTTTTTAGTGCTAATATTTTGTACTGCTGTGTATTTGTATACTGTGAAGGATCACTTCAATTTCAAGTTCTATATATTAAAAAAAAATATATAGTCTTAAAAAGCTAATATTGTGTAGAAAAAAAAATATTGGCTCGTTGCGATACCAAGAGGCGAAATACAGGAAGGCGGAATAATATTTTTTTTAATTTAGTGGGGATACAATGCTTATGTTGAAGATCGACGATCTAATAATGGTATTCCGAAGCCGATCGTTGTGGTGATCTATGATATTGAGGGAGGACTGTGGTCAGCAGTAGACATCATATGGCCGATGATGATGATGAACGATATGAAAACACAAATTTTTCAGGTTTACAAAAATTATTGTCCCAATCGCTATTTTGGGATCCATTAGGAACGATATCAAATCGGTTTACCGACGACAATATTGTGGAACTTACATACAAATATAAATATTCAGTCAAATTTAAAAATCTCCGTTTTCATTACATTTTGTTTTTATATTAAAACTGAATCGAAATACAATTGTAGGGACACAGCATAAATGTATTTAGCTGACTTAACATTTTTAGCTTGCGTCGGAGCACACTTGCTCGCTCGCTAACTCGTAGATAACTGTTTTCAGTACGCACATAGTTTATAGACTATATAATTTTGTAATATATATACACTTCAGTGTTTATGACAATATAACTTTTCAGTGACAAATCTTAGTGTTTTCATTTACAAACTTCTGATGGAGTAATATCCGTTCTAGTAGTGAAAAGTGAATATCAAATATTGGACAGAATAAGAGTACGGACACAATAATATAGCGATTAATCTCCAGCGTTTAGAAGAATGAACATTTGAGTTCGTGAAATTGTTTTCTATTTAAATTGCTTCAACACGACACGTGGCTCACATCTGGTTACAAAGTGCTATGCAGGGAAATTTTAAAACGAAACTCCAGTGCATCGTATAATATACATGGAGACAAAATGCACTTCACTCGTAGTTTTCCTGGGCCCCGACATAGTCCGTTCCGATTTGCTGTCTCGTAGTTTTATAAAGTTTCGTCTCGAGCCCACGATCAGAAAATAGCATACATTTTTGTTTTGTCTTTATCTACATAAATAGAATTTTAACGAAAGGTAATCTGAAATATTGGAAGTAAACTGCAAACTTCAGGGGTATTTGGACTTCATATAAGTCCTTTTTGATTGGTCGATAAAACCTGTATGCGGGTTGCGGGGGAATTTAGTAAGTTATGCTATAGACGAGTGATTTCATCGACCGATACGGAGTTATTTATAAAGCATACAATAGTAAAATCATTATTGCATGTGAGGAATACACATGAGCAGTAGTATGGCTGAGCTACTGACTGGTAATTTTGCTAGCTCCCTCGCCTTTGTGGAATCCCATGGGCTGTATAAAACCTAAATAAGTTTCACTTATAGTATTGTACGTAAACATGTTCAGGGATTTCATACTGGTGATTGAATTTTTAACGAACTGTATACACTAAAAATACAATTTCTTATCAAATAAGAATCTTATTGATGATACAGGTAGATCTTATTGACCGTTGACATGATAATTGGACCATGTACAATTTTTTGATGATTTAGAGTTATAGTAAAAAAAATGTTTATTTACATATCAAATCAGTGTGAACATCTGTTTGTGATAACATTCCTAGTAAGTATCAAATATACCTGTATCAAGATGTTACCGCTCTTCAAGACCGGATTAAACATAGTAGAAGAAATTACATTAAAAAAAGAATAAGAAAGAGAAACACGTGTCCCAGACACATGTGTCTCTTTGTATGTATAAATAATACGATTTGTTAATTCACTACGTTACGTATTTACTTGAAGGTTTTTTGTTACCCATATTTTAAATCCTCTCAGATTTTTTAAATAAAATATCATCAACGACTTCGTGTTTGGTCTAAATAGCTTATTGTCATGAAACCTTCACATATTTAATAAGAATACGCCTCACTGACATATATTGAATTGGTTATTTATTTATTTAGTAGCTAACACAACAGACATTAATCAAAATATATATGTATAATAAGTAACAACTGTGTAGTAGTACTAAACTAATATCCTAAAGGTGTTTATACAATGAGATATGGTAAAGGTTATCATACAAAATGTGATTTATATTAATATAATAATAATAAAAGATATTTTAATAATAATGTTAGTTTATTTGTATAAAGCTGATGAAACACAAAGACTGCCTGTAACCAGGTCAACTAGACATTCTATACGAAGGGACGCACACATATTATATTAATCTCAGCTGCAACAGGCACGGACTGAGAATTTTATCTGTAAAAAAAGTTAATTTAGAATAAAAACTAATAATTGGTATCACTAAAGCTTAATGCAACTAAAAATAATTGCAAATTTCAGTATGCGAAATTATAAACCATATAAAATATAAGTGTAAGGTCAAAATTTTGCAACTGGAGAATTTTTTTAAAATTGGATAAGGTTTTTAGCTACAATTTTGTTGGTAAAAAAGAGTTAAACATTTGTTGCATCAAATGGAATGGCAAAAAAATGTTGTTCTATAATTATAGAATAATGTGCGGCAAGAGTCTGCAATTTCTAATTAAATCCATGGAAATAAGGAACATCAAAAGAAATGTGAATCAGATTGGTACATTGTTTAAGACACTCGGGCGTCTTGTATCTGAATAGATAATGAGGAGTGAAATTACCGCTCCCGCGCTTTACGCTGAGCGTAAATCAAAACAGTCAACGCATCTGTCAGTAAGTTATATAAATTTACTAATATATATCCCTTTCATAAAAGTACAGTAAGAAAAATATTATTAATACGATCCAACGGTTATCGTACAGCGAAACAGAAAAACGATTTAAGAAAGCGTGTTAATCAAAGAATTCTATGAATCCTATTAGGTACTACCTATACTACATACCCTCTCACACGTGTGTATGTGAGAGGGTATGTAGTATATCATTCACAATCTTACTCACAGAGAGGACAACCTACATTACAATATTAAATAAACCTACACTTCATTGATTATATTACATACTAATAACTAGAACAAATTGATTATTTCTGATTGTTCGATCCATTTAGAAAGGCTTTTTTTATTTTAATCACACATTTTCTGAGGACAGAGGCGCTGTATGCTGAAACACATGTATAAACAAGTTCAGCAACAGATGATAAATAGATATTAATAAAAATATATTATAAAAATCACTGGTGTTAAAATTCGTTGTATCGATTATATAGTCATTAAAGATTATTATTATTTTTTATTATTATAGACAGAGTAAGAGAATGATGTATTGCTTGTCAAAAACTATTTTTTAATTAGTCACTCGCAATTCATTATGGTTATTGGAAAGTTCTCCGTAAGGCAGTTGGCGAGAAAGTGACTTGTGTTTATCAATTTTTTTTCCTGTAAAAAGGTTTTAGGTTTTTTCCATGGAGTAAATTTACGAATTCAATTTCTGACTCTGACATAGCCATGGGAATTAAAATATGTATTTTTTTCATTTTCATTTACAGCTTATTTGCAGGTTATTTCGTGGTACTGTATGTTTTGACTAAAAAATAAACATGTTCATTATAAGAGACACTTATTGACGTGATTCTCGTACAGCTTTTGATACAGGATACATATGTCTGGTTCCTGTATCTGAGGGATTAGGGAAGAACGCCCAATTTCCAATTCAAAACATTACATTAGTAATGTTACGTGAAGTTTCCTCTGTTGATTTGAAAGTGAAATACAAACTGGTATTTTGTCAAATATATATTTAAGCTATTACTAAGGTACACAATATAAGTATCTCTGTTTTTTTTTATTATGAAATAAGAGAACATTTTTGTACAGGTTAAATTTCTTTCTACTTAATTCAATTTATCTGGATGGCTGGTACTCATACAGTAGAAACATTAAAAGGCTCATGATGAATTAAAGCTTAATTGGGTGTTATTTATGGTTTCTACTAGTTTCTCACTGATTTTCTCGTATAAATAAAAATAAGCGAGGTTTTCGCAATAAAGAAATAAGGATTTATCACTAGTCTTGGGCGTAATATTTCGCAACAGAAATCGAACAGGTTAGATCGCGGCTCCTAAAAGAACTAGTTCCCTATTTTAGTTTGTTAGTTCGTGTGGTTTCCTAACTCGTCGCTCTTTGCAGTGAAGCAGTTTTAAAACGAGCGAACGATCTGTCTTCTGATGAGTTATTTTAAGGCAGTTCATTCGTTCGCTTTGATATTGCTCCTCCTGCGTCAGGATTATTAAACACTGTTAATAATATTATTATTAACTAATGAATAATTAATCGAGCGATAGATAACGTTCTGTACGACTGTGAGCGAGGCGACATTTATTCGGTTAACCTCCCCCTCATTCATGAGCACGATCAGAGACACAAGCTAACGAACTACACAACGTGAAATGTGGGAATTAATTCGCAAAGTTCTTCCGTGGGAGGTCTCTTTCGAACTAGTTCATCCGTGAACTACACATGACTATATGTCACTACATAGCCTCCATTACTACATGAAAGGAGAACAAACAAACACGTTTTCATATTTATAGTGTTAATTATATTTTTGCGCGATGATTTGCGCAAGATGGCTGGCAGGAGCTGGATGCGAACAGCCGAAAATCGAAATAGATGGCGTGCAATTGGGGAGGCCTATGTCCAGCAGTGGACGAATATGGGCTGATGATGAATTATATTTTAAACGTTTTGGATTATACTTAATACCTACTGTTTTCAATACCTTAGATTTTTTCCATATCGTCCCTAGATTCGTCCTATGTACGGGCAAACAATTCTACATTTCTACATTTGAAGCGGCCCCGAGCGTCGGACAGGTTGCCCGTCTGACAAATTCACGGATAACTTATACCCTTGTTAGATTTAGAGGATGTGCACGTTTGTTTTATATGACTTATGTCGCTTTATGTCCAAGGTGTGGACTAACAAAAATGAACCGAACAGGATGTCTTAAAATTTTCTCTCTTTTCAGTCGGCCTCGACTGCCGGGTGAAGGCCTTATTCAATTACGCTATTTACCGTGATCCATTTTACCAGTACTCGATTAATTACATTCAATTTCTGTAAAATATACGTAGTGTATATATCGGTAAAATATGCATGACGTCTGTCTGACGACAATTACTCTGTCTCAAGCATACTAACTCTTATTTCTTATTAATATTGTCAGTGCTGGATTACAGTTCTTTTATATGCATTGAATGGCAAAGGCAGGAAGAGCTATAATCAACCAAACCAACCAACGGCTGATGAACAGATAATACATATATCTTCCGAAGTGCGGACGACCCATCTAAACTAATAATAATTGTCCAACAAACTAATACTCGTAAATCGGCTTAAAAACCTAAGAAATGTGTTGCTTCTATTTTGTATAGAAAAAGGTTTGTAATATTTTACTCGCAACAATTTCGTCGATACATTTTAATCCCTATACGCGATTGGCTGTTCTAAAATTCGAGAATATAATTATTTATATTTAAAATGATGTCTTAGCTAGATGGTAAAATGAAGGTGTGTTTATACTGCTAAAGTGCAAACGTCCCAATATGCAAATCTGCGGTACAAATGCACACAACAGGGGGCCAATTCTACTAAATAAATTTAGTTTAAATCGAATCGAAAACGGATCGAAACCGAATGAAACTACAGTTTTTAATCTCAGATCTATTTTAGCTGGAATTGTATCGTATGTCACTTTGTAGAATAGGAAAACCATTAAAAACTGTAGTTTCGTTCGGTTTCGATCCGTTTTCGATTCGATTTAAACAAAATTTATTTAGTAGAATTGGCCCCCAGTTGTGTTTGCAACGCTCCCCGAACTGTTGGAGTGCCTTGCGGTTGATAAACTAATTATCAAAATACCTATCAAAATCAACATTATCCTTCATGAAAATAAGTTTATTTATTTATAATATATCCTTATATATCCGACTTCTCACACTACACTATCATATCATTATGATTATGAATTATACTTGACATGCCATTTTATTTTAGTATTGTTTTATTTTTTATTTCCCGATATTTCTTTAACGTACCATTTTTATCTCTATTTATTGTATATTAATTTTTGACATTATGTCTTCATGATTCTATTCATTCAATTCATTTAAAAAATATATTTTGGACCCGCTCATCTCATTTAGGGTGATGGCTTAAAACCGGTGCTTCATCTGCATAAGATGATTTTAGTGCACCGAGCCCAGACCCTTCTCTCAACTGCTGCACACAGGTATATTTCTGCTTCTTGTTCTTCTTTGTTTCTTACTTACATCGTGTCAATGTTAAGTAAGTGATGTAATTGTGTGTTGCTTAGAAATAAACTTTTTATCTATCTATCTTTATTCAAGTAGCTCGGTTGCGTAGTGGATAAGCGCCGTGGCCCGCGATCGTTGTCGTTAAGCAACTTTCACAAGGGTCGGTCACGGGATGGGTGACCAAAAAAATATTATCTCGAGTTACTCCGTGCTACGGAAGACACGTTAAGCAGTTGGTTTGGGCTGTGTTTGCAGTCGTTAATACCCTCCAATCCACATTGGGCCCGTGAGGAGGGTCTTAGCCCATCGTCCTTAAACATCCATGAAAAAGGCCTGAGGCCCTGCAGAAGGGGTGTTACAGGGCTGATGATGATGATGATAAGAAATAAAGTAACATACATATAGTAGAAACAATATTACATTGACGATCTTCTTGTTCAAGTCACTGAAAGCCGATTTTCTGGTGTTTTCATCTGTCAAGTTAATTAATGTAAACTTTTTCATCATCATAATTAAAAAAAATATAATAACATATTGTTATAATTGTATTTCTATCGTTAAATAAGTATTCATATCCTTGATGCTATAAATGAACTCATACCAGCAGATGTTATAATCTCAAACTAAGCTGATTAAGTATTACAGGTTCATAACAAATGTAATTTAACCAACATTACTCGAACATGAAGATTAGCATACATTATTGCGTATTTAATTGTTAATTTTATAGGTTTTGGCGACAAACGCACAATTTCACGGTATAATGGTGATCGCATGTCGATCAGAGCCGAACGAGACGAGCGAATTGAATTACATTTACATTTGCTAATTAATGACAGGTGACATTAGAATTCTGAAGCTTCGAAGAGAAGATTTACAAGATGTACATACAAAGAATTCTAAAATTCCTTACATTAGACTTAAAGCTTAAATAATAGAAATATTAAAATGAAATAATGCACCTTATAAGATAGATTGGAAAGATCAGAATGGAGTCATACATAAGAAAAATCTTCGTCAAAAATATTTCGTTGTATTGTTTACTGGCAAACCTACAAAACTTATAGGTCGTTACAAAAACAAAAATGTTTCAACTGTGTTCTACCTAATAGGTGTCCAATATTTTATGGCTTGTTGTTATAAATATCCAACCAGCAGAATTACCATTATAAAGCAAACATGCTTTTTCCCAACAATCCCACCAATTTTAACGGGGGCCGCATTCCCGTCGTTATTCCTATTTTATTGTTTTCATAAGGAAGGCTGTGCTCTTATCACAGTCATTGATGATACTGATGTTAAGGATAATGAATGTCGTGCACGTCGAGCTTGCCAAAAGAACTCGGCCATCGTCAACCCACGCCGTATGCAAAATAAATGTCAAGATAACGCTTTTAGATTGTACAAAAATCCATATGTCAATAAATATCTTTCCATTAAAACAGACTGTAACATACACGAAGTAAACAAACTATTAGATGCAAATTGTCAAAAGTTGCCAATAAAAATATGATAAAGCAGTATAAAGCCCACGAGACGGTAGCTTGGAGGCATCATTACAAAAACTGTCTGGACCCAAGGAGCGGACGCGGTTGCTTATACAGTTGTCTTTTTTTTAAACCTTCTATTTCCATGCTCATTTCCTGCAATCTCGTGGTCGTCCATCTTCAAAGCTTTAGAAAATGGAATTAAGTTTACTGGCGAAATGTGGTCTGATTATAAATGTTATCATGTACATAATCGGAAAGTAATAAATCATATTTTTCTGCATATAAAACATCAGTAAATAACCCATATATATAAAATAATATAGCAAAATATGCCTTCGTGGGAGCTTACACTCGTTTGACGTTCGACGTTAGGATTACCGTGTTTAAAAACATGACTTTTAAAGACCTATTCTAATTCTCCGAAAGCAAAATTTCGTTTAATTTTAAAATGCAAATATGAGGCCAAATAAACAAAATTTTTCAGTAGTCTATAATACATCAAAATAAAGACTTGATACACAGGTAATCTTCATGAATCCAATATTATATTATGTCTTTACTTCTGATTTCTATAACCTCATTCCTTTTGATTCTTCTTTGTATTTGTTATAGTTTTTTTTGAAGTTAGTGTCAGTGAGGTCATCCTAGATTTACTAGTAGATGGCTTAGCTTTTTGGCAGGCTAGATAAAATAAAATTGTAAATACAATTTTTTTTTTTCATATTTTTCAAGTATTTACGCAAGCTCGAGATTATTTAGTTTAGAGAGATGATGAGAATTTACACACCTCAAAGGTAATTATCGAAAAATAATAAAACAAGGTGGTGGTACCAAATTTTCGTTTCGTAGTCTATTATATGAGCATAAAAAATATCGTCGTTACATTTATATAAAATAAACACGGCAAAGAAGAAGTTGATTAACATAAACGTATTGAAAAGAAATGGAATAGTTGATTCAATTCTTTAGTCTCGGTTACTCTTCACAGTTCGTTTGAAATACTTCGATGTAAAAGAAAATACTTTATCGGGTGACCAATTGCTTATTTGTGTTTTTCTCTACGGAGCATTCCTTTGAGGGCGCTAGGATTCCACTAAATTATTTTCTCGTTTCGTAGTTTTCTTATTTTTGAATTGAATTCAATTGGTTTGTGAACAGTTCAATTTAATTTGCATTTTGCGAGCCTATGGTAGAAATTGTTTTAGTACAGCAACATTCATTTGTTTTTGAAATCAGAATTGATTCCACAAAATTGACTGTCGATTCCATGGATATGACAAACAGAATCAATTGAAACAATCTGAGTTCTTAGTTTAAAAAAAAAAACTTTATTTTGAAGATAATAATGCCAGCGTATGGTAGTTTTTGACCACTTCAAATTGAATATTTTTCTGAGACTTTGTGAAATACTGAAACAAATATTGATAATATATTTTTATAATATAAGATAATTGCTTATTATCCATGGATGAGTCGATGCCTTTCGCTTTAAACACCGATCCTTGTTCCTTGGATGAAAGCAACGGTATATTTGCACTACTACTAGCACAGCATTCATGTATCTAACGGTGCATATTTGTACTTGAATAATCTAGAGTAAAAACTCTATTTTTTGCGGAATACAGATAAATAATTCTGTGAATCTGTCGCACACAGCTCTTTCCTTAGCCTAGCTCTCAGAATATGTGGCAGTAAAAGCATCGCTTACAATAAGTCGTCAACCCCAGCTTTAACAAAAGTTAAAATAGTAATACACGTATGCGAATCCTCTTGTCGATGTCTTCTTGAAATCCATCCCTTTCTTTCATTACTAAATGAGTATGATCATTTCACTCTCACAAAGATACGTGTAACATTAATATTGTTACTGCATGCTTTTTCTAGGTAAGATAGGTATGATCGATATCGATATTCCTTTTTTTATGTTTAACGAGTTATGTGAGACTCTCCCCTGCAGACCCCCTCCCATAATGGCTAGTCAAAGACAGGAGCATACCCAATAAAATCCACCGATGTCCCTCATGACACAGGCCACGCATGATAACAGCCCCAAATGGGGCCATATCCTGTGTGGAAGCCTGCGTTTCTGCCCACCCCTTTTATAGGGAAGGTCTCACCACGGGTTAGGGAAAAGGCTCAGGAACATACGACTCTAATCCCCCAGACAGGATAAGGGGCATGCAGTGCCCAGTGAGCGCGCAAACCCACCAGATTACACCCTGTCAAAATGCAAGAAATGCGCAACTGAGCATTTCCCACCCTAGCACGTCTCATAGAGGGATTATTCATCTGGACTAAAGCCTTATGAATCCCTCACCCCGAAAGTCGGGCCGATCATCGGTTCAACGTTCCTTAGTTACTCCGATTGTGGCCCCGCCCAGGCCCGGTCACCTCACATACCAAACGGTGTTTGCGGCAGCCCGACCCCCACACCCTCTCCTACTAGGACGACTCCCCAGCCTCCCTCACTTCCGATCGTCCGAGTTCCCCAGCCGACATACCTACAGTACCTGTATTAACTACTTCAAAATATTTCAGAACATATGTATTCATCATATTTTAATACTCGTTCATTGTTTAAAAGTCAAAATTTTGCTATTTTTGCATTTTTCGCCAAAATTAACCCCTATTTGAAGATTTGACTTAATATTTTTATATGGGCACATTAATGCAACATTTTCATTTTTATGTATATTTTGTGTCTTAGTGCATTTTATAACAGCTTTATATTAGAAAGTGTATCAGGTAAACCGGTGTTGCAAAAAATTAAAAATGGTGATTTTTTGGGCAATTTTGCATATTTTCTATCGGTGTTATAAATTTACATTTTGGTTGTGTTTGATTATCTAAAATGTGATGTTGTTCTCCAACTTACTTAAACATATATCTTTGTACAAAATCGATTTTTGAAAGTTATACTCATCGACTTATTGAAAGTCAGTGATTTAAGGCGTCCTGCACGGGTAGCATGACAAACTCGAGAAACGCTTTGTCTACACTCACTTGTCAGTTTGTCGGGTCAAGAGTGAGATATCGTATGGGCGCACCCGAGAAAAGTGACATTTGAGTGTAGACAAAACGTTCTCGAGTTCGTCATGCTACGCGTGCTTATATCCTTTTTACTGTACATTTATAGTAAACTAGTGGCCGCCAGCGACTTCTTTCGCGTTTTCCATTATTTCTTCGCTCCTAATAGTTGCAGCGTGATGTTATATAGCCTAAAGCCTTCCTAGATAAATGGTCTATTTAACACAAAAATAATTTTTCAATTCGAACCAGAAGTTCCTGAGATTAGCGCGTTCAAACAAACAAACTCTTCAGCTTTATAATATTAGTATAGATTAATTATATTCAAAACCGGGGCAAGTCACTAGTACCATATCAATTCAGTATAACTGACGTCTAAGTATGTAAATCAATATGCTGAACAGGTATGCGGGCTTTCTATGCATCCGCAAATAACATGTCTCCGATTATGCAAGGCATCGCTTGTTTGTGATTTTCCATTAGAACCATCAAAGCGATTCCAATTCGAAATTGCTTTGATAGCTCTATTCGTGCTAATAATGCTGTTATTAACATTCTATTTAAATAATCACCGTAACGTATTAGAAAATCTGGAAGATTATTTTGTAAATGGAGAATCGTTTGTAAATATAGGAATGGTAGTTTCTATGTTATGTATGACGTAAGTAGGGTAGTATTGAATCTTGCATTTCTTTTCGCCATAAACATAAATTTACTTATAATTATTACTAGAAATCTTGCTGTCAGCACTCTGGGATTTCATTGACCTAAACCAAATTTCCAAAATATGAAAATTGAATGTAGCTATTGAAACTTATTATTCTAAAAAGTTTCTACAGTAATAACGATTTAGAAATCAAAATGAACGAAGATAAGTTAGTAAAAGAAGTTCCATTACCTTAAAAAAACTAAAGCAACTCTAAAATGTTTTCCTAGCATACGATTTCTAGTTGATAAACGAATGAGCACGAATCACGGTTCTTATGTCCATTCCACCAGTTCTATTTGCAAGTCAATTGACGGTGTACATCCATTGAAGCAAATTTACATACTTGAATGTTTCATGGCTGTTTTGATATGCACTGCTCTAGTTTATGCACCTATGAAGTAGATAAATAGTAGATAGAAAGGAATTAATATCATATTCACTCTTAGCTAAGCAAAGATGTTTCTGAAAATGTTAAAAACTAAGGCTAGAAGATCTTTTTATTTTTGAGCAATAAGTGATTGTCTATAATAAGCAGCATTGATTATGTCATCATCATCAGCCCTTTTACGTCCCCACTGCAGGGGCTCAGGCCTTCCTTATGGATGGTTAAGGAGGATGGACCTGACCTGATGGACATGACCCTTCACGCTGGCCTAATGCGGATTGGAGGGTATTAACGACTGCAAATGCAGCCGGGACCAACAGCTTAACGTGTCTTCCGAAGCACGGAGTAGCTCGAGATAATAATTTTTTGGTCACCCATCCCGTGACCGACCCTTGCGAAAGTTGCTTAACGACAACGATCGCGGGCCGCGGCGCTTATCCACTACGCCACCGAGCTACTTGATTGAGCTTATTGAATATTTTGATTATGTAACAGCAGATAAATAATCGGTCATATGGAGTGATTATTTACTGGAGATCTTGCTGCAACATCAATATTCAGCATACATTAAGAGGGCGCGTCCACTGAAAGTGAGTAACTTTAAATTGTTTGTACAAAGAAATAACGTCCAAATAAGCTATAATAAAATATGACAAAACTAAATTATTTATTTATTTATTACAAACAAGTCTTAAAAGCTAACAGATGTTTCCATCCAAAACGCTTGCAAGATTAGATTATTAAAATAAAAAAAATTAAATAGAGAACATGCAATAAGACAATAATAACACTTAAATTATAATGATCAAATATTATTAACAATGTCAAAAAATATAGGTCAAATCAAATTACAATAACAATCTAATAATAGAATTAAATGTCAGCAATACAAAAATATGAAAAATTAAATGTCATTGTCAATCTACAAACTAATAATTGAATTTCTACAGGTACAAATAATCAATATTAACAAAAAAATAAATAATTATGTCAATTTTAATAGTACAAGAATATATATCAGGATTAAGTAAAATTGTCATTTAGGAATTTCCGAAATTGATTATATAAATAATTAAAATTATCGGCAAATATATCCAGTTCATAGTGCTGAGCAAGTATGTCCCCGATAACACGTATTGCACGTTTAGTGGGCGCATGTCGACCGCGCTCAGTGCGCGCGGCCGGCAGCGCCAATAACCGTGGTTGGCGTCTAGGTGCAACTAAACCCGCGGAGTTCCAAGAGATTTTTGTAGGAATTAACAAACAAAACTGTTCTAGAATGTTTGAGTTGTAAATTCTTCGGTGCAGAATCGAAAGATATAGGACTATCAGAAACATAGCCCTTCTCAGCTTCAATGTGTCCATTTCTACCATACCCAATACGAATAGGCTCGGGTAAAGATAGGGGTAGTATCCGTAGCTTTTGTAATAAAGCCATCGAGCAAATTTGCGTTGTATTTTTTCTAACATGAGAATATATTTTTCCTCATATGGATCCCACACAACTGCTCCATATTCAAGCTTGCTACGCACATATGCAGCAAATAAAACTTTACTAACTGCCACGCTATTAAATTGTAATGGGTCTATAACCACCAAAATATGATTTTAGAAAATTTTCTCAATAGAAAAAATCAAACAATTACCCCTAAAATTCACCATTAATTTGTTTTCTTCTCTTTTTTTGTAGTGAAAAAGTCTGAATTGAAGTGTGAATTGATAAATATGTAATTTACTTTGTAACCGTTGCGAATATGAAAATATTTTGTAATAATAGCAGTAGTTCACGAGTAATTTAAAAAAATATGTTTTGGCACTTATCACCTTTTTATTATGCTCAATATATCTATTGTATCTTCCTGTTTGTTTCATAGACAAGCTGCATGATTTAAGTTTAGTTTCAGTTACTTAAATCATGCATGCATGCAGTTACTCTCTATTGAGACGGGTGGTCTGTGACAGTCCGTCGCTTAATTACACTTTCACGAATCCAAATAATATGAAATAAAATTAATTTCTAACTAACGAATTGTTCGTGTCCTTAGTTTGTTCGCGGCTGAGTTATGTGTAATTAACTCATGCAATAGTGTCTTTGCAATAGTTTATTTTCATAATGTAATGTCGTATGACATATTGTTGTAAGGTTCTACTGATAATCCAGTATAGGAAGGAATACTTTTATACTGCAAAAGAGACCTGTCTACGCTATGTAAATCTACGGTCTAGAGATTTTCTAAGAGAAACATTTAGAGAAACTATCATATGCCTATCAATACATATATGTACGAAATTAAACCCTATGATTCGTTTGCAAAAAGTAGTAGTGGTCATAATTTTACAATAAGAAAATTAGCTTGCCATTCCAAGCTTCAGACTCCAAAAGACGAGAGGATCAATTCAGGGTAAATTTTCAATAAATTTCCACAAAATATAATTAACCTGCCTGTAAATAAAGTTCAAAAATATGAAAAGCACATACTTATTTATGAGTAAACTTGATGATCATTTTAAAGACCGCAATGCATGGAATTAATAACCCACACTTTGCTATACACCGACTATAATTAGTGAGTTAATTATTATTATTGTAATATATACGTCCTATTTTAAAAAGAATACAAAAACAATATTATTGGACATTTCTCATCACGTAACGTTACATAAAACTTATGTATAAACTAATTCCGTAATCCTGATTCCATAACAAATCAAGTATATCACTCCTACTAAAGATACAAAGTAGTCGTTTATCTATGTTTTTTGCGTATACTATGAATATCTGTTGTTGTTATACGAACGTGCGATTTCGATTGTGCGGTCATTGCGAGCGAAGGAGCAGGAGTAAAATCTGAATATCAGCGGGCCAAAAATACAGAATAGCCTGAGTGATGAAATGTGACCATGCAGCAAAATTTATTTTAGGAATGTTACCATAAGAATCTTGATAAAAGGCTGTTTGAATTAAGCTAGGTTTTTCGAGTAAAAGATATACATAATTAAGACGAATACAGACTTCCATCTATCATTGGTAGCGTAACTGCAGTTTGATATATCGCTTTTTGATGAAGGAAGGCAGCAGAATAATAAGTAATTGATGGCACATTTATTATGAACCAGTGAAAATTTAGCCCTAGATACCTTAATATACGTCTGCGAAAAGTACAAGAAATATAATATTTGCTCTATTTTTGTAAAGGGAAAAATTATTGCATCGTGTTATTTAACCAACTCAAAACCTAACGAGAGCTTGCTGATAGTGTTAGTATCAATAAAATATGCCGAGATATTTCTGATTGATAATGGAGGTAAATATGCCTAGGAGACGTATGATCAGCCATCAATGTTTTATTAAATTTGGGTGAAAATTGATAAGTAGTCATTAAAAGTCCAATTACTTTTAATATTAAGTCATAATGATTGAATCGAATGAAATAAGTTGCAAGAAATAAAAAATAGTTTCGATTTATTCTGAATAGATGATTTTTTAATTGAAAAATATTTAAAATATAGCTGTACTTGTTATTTTATTGTAATAAATAACTCGATTGCTGTTTAATTTCATAAAACTGAGTTTTATTATAAATTAACAGTTATACTTTAGATATCCTTTAAAATTTAGACATAAGTAGTATATATTTTTCTCTACAGGTTGTAATTTCCTATGTACGCCTCTGAAACGTATGATTAGACTTCGTGTAACTCTTAGATAGATAGGCTTGTAGTGTTAATATTGCCTGAAAAAATTTAGTGAACACACTATTTTTTTATTAAAATCAGTGTATTCTGAAGAAAATAATATTGAGTAGATGTAATTATAAATTATAGACAAAGGAGGAATTGAAGAATATAATATTTCAAAAATAATCACTTACAAAGTAAAACATTACCAAGAAGGGTTAACAGAAACACTAATAAATTGTATTTCAAAAAGAAACTATATTCATAATTTAATTCATCACCAACCTATTTATATCCCCACTGCTGGGGTACAGGCCTTCCCTATAAATGATAAGATTTGACTATGACCCACAACACAGGCCCAGTGTGGAGCGTTAATGACAGCAGATACAACCAAGACCATCGAAATAACGTTAATTGAGATTGAGCTAACAAATTTTTCGTTACCCATCCTAAAGTAAGTCAATTTCCCCATCGCAGATCACACACGTTAACTACAAATGCCATAAAACTAATTTTATTTAATAAAATATTATTATATAAACGACAAATTTTGCATTCACAACGCTGTAATACTCCATATGCTATATTTTCATTATGAATGTTAAGAAAGTTTTTTTTACAACCAAATTTACACCTGTCGTTAGAACGGTAGTTCGATAAGTAATTTCAATCGATTTAGAAGGAATTCAACTATTAATAAAATCTAAACTTATCTAAACTTAAAATAATAACTAAACTAAATTAAAAATGTCTCCCAGATCATTTCCTACAGGTAAGGTACCCAGAAGGCTGCGAGCGTTACCTCTTTGAATAGCTAAACTAATTCTTTGGGCGAGGTACAAACCAGCCTTCTGATCACCTGACCTGTCAAAAAGTTTCTTTTTTAACTCTTGATAAAGACGATGGGCTCCAGGGCCCCACGGACCCATCGTTTCGACCCCAAACGGCTCAAATATGTAGGTATTACTTATACCTGAATATTTTCGCCGTTTGAGGCTTTCTGCAGCAGCGGCGGCTACACCCGCCTCAAGACATGTTCGTGGAAGATGAGTTGGCGCCAAAGTATCAACGCAGGTGGCATCCCATACTAGGGGTCGACCCATCCTCCAAGGTACCAAAGACATCCCATCAGGTCTCTTACCATCGTCGCGAGTCAGCCCGTTCGGTTCTAGAATGGCTGGCACTGACGCCGTAGCAAGAGCTCGACGGATAATATCATTGATACTTGCATGTCGAGAGATACGACCGGCTTTTCTGCTACAAGATAAGCCGTGATGACCTAAAGAGTCCACCGTTTCACCGCAAGGGCAAAGATGGGGGAGATTACAGGTTGCCCCCAGGCGAACACAAACTGAAAGGCGAAAAGTTGTATTATCTAGAAGTGTCCCAACAGTCGATGACGGCAATACTTGTAACCAAAGACCGGATTCCCACTCAGCGACAGCTAAGAGACGAGCATGCTCTGCAGAATTGGCAGACGTGTTTAATAGATTATTCCGTACCAATTTACAGAGCGGCTCGTCCCAATGTTTTTGAGCTGTCATTACTGTTGGAAAATCACTTCCAGATAATATCTCCCAAGCAGTTTTTGCCTCGGCCATATTGGAGATAGCAGCAGCTGAAGATGTTTTAGACAATATTTTTTTTATTCAGGTCATAGGTGCTATGGACCGAAGATAAAAATGCTGGAAGGGCAACACTAGAAATTTTACGTAAACCTAAACCTCCGAAGCGTATAGGAAGAGAAGCCTGGTCCCAAATTTTGTCACTAATATCAATATTAAGTATAGTGGAAACAATTTCTTTTATTGCTTTGTCCATTGAAAGTGTAAGATTTGTGTGTTTCCAAAAAGGTGCTGAACGTAAAACATAGGTAAATTGAGGAACAAACAGACAATAACGCATAATTGTGAAAGCCATTTGATTATTAATTTTTAGTAAACGATCAGCAACTGACTTAAATTTTATTACTTTTTGTTCAGTGAACTGATTGAAATATTCATCACAAATTGGAGACCCTAAAAGTGAAAGTGACTGTTTACATATAATTTTTATGCCCGGAGCTAGAGCATTAAATTTGGAAATTATGGATTCTTTTTCATTGACTGTACTAGGAATATAGAGCTCGCATTTACTAAAATTTAACTCTAGGCCACAATTTTCTAAATTTTCTATTAGATATTTTAGATCTGAAAAAACTGATTCGGCTTCTCCTCCTAACGTACCATCATCCAGATACCACACATTGAATTTAGAATTTAGATTTGAAATAATTGGATGAATAGCTAAACCAAAAAGTGCCGGCCCGAGTGGGTCACCTTGTTGACATCCTACGGAAGAGGACAAAAGGTGGTTTTTATAAATCAATTTCGAAGGTGATCTATAGCATTGCCATAAGAAATTGTATATAGATGGAGTTTTGTCTTTTATTTGTGTCAACAGGGTGGACCTATCTACCGAGTTGAAAACATTTTTTACATCTACCTTCAAGACAAGATATTTTGGTTGAATATCTAAGAATGCTCTAAGAGAATGTATTGCCGCTTCACAACCACATTTTATTCCAAACCCTAGCTGTAAAGGGTCGAAGTAGTTGCTAAGCGTGCTACGAATTGACTTACAACATATTTTAGCAGCAAGACGGCGAAAAGTAGAACCTACCGCGATTGGTCGGATACCACCATCTTTTTTCTTAAGAGCGCAAAGATTCGCACCATAGAGAATATCTACAATCGCGGTATGAACGTTACCTGAGAGCATTAAATTTATAAGTTTAGTTAATTCCTTTAAGAGGCTTTCACCAGCTTCACCATTGTTACCACTTAAGAGATCTTTTAGGTGTTGAGGCGTCAGACCATCTAGTCCACCGGCAGAACCACCTCTAAAGGAATTGACTGCATCCAAAACATCGCGTGATTCTGTCTGTAAAAAAGCATCAGAAGAAATAGGAGGGTCTGGAAATGTAGAATTTGGTCTTGATGGAGGATGTTTGCTTTCAAGGGCTATAAGAGTTTCTGGAATATGTGGTGCGACAATGTCATCGGAAAATAATAGTCGAGATGCGCCTTTGATATCACCTTCACTTATTTTGGTTTCTACGTAATGAAATAACGATTTAGGTTTGTTTCTATTGGGGTAATTTGACGGAAAGTGTATATTTGTCTTCTGACAATTTTCTTTGATAATAGCTGTTAGCGATTTTGGGTTGTTAGTATGATCTGGACAAGCGTGAAGAATTTTCTAAGCAAAAGTGAATAGATGTTCCCAGGCTTCAGGAGTATTTTTCAAATTGACTTTTTTAATTGTTTTTGTCAATTCCTCGGCAACAGCAATACGTGCTCCTCGAGGAATTCTCCTTATGATGGGAATCGAGGACTTCAATTTTGAAATTATTTGCCAAAAAGGTTGTGATAATGTATCAATATCGTATGTTTGCCGGATCGGATTATGTGATGATTGATTGTTTGGCTGTGCTAATTCTTTGTGAGACCGTGATAAATGTATTTTCAGACCTCTGGCCCCTTTGAAGTAGCGAGCTTGAGAACATCGTGGGCATTGAACTAAATTTTCCGATGAAATATCAGATACTAGATTACCTTGGTGACCAAAAACTGTTTAGATAAGTTTAGATAAGTAGTTTTAATTTAATATGTATTATTGAAGGAAATGTGAATAAAATCTACGTGTGAAAAAAGAATATAGAGGTATAAAACAAATTGATTAATTATCATTGGCAAACAAATGATTATTGGGGATTTATCGGATTCATTTATAACAATCAATTAAGTATGTAAATGTGGTTCCACTGTCGTCGATAAATTAATAATGAATTTGTTTCGAACAGACAGTGATAAAATGTAACTCGACTCATTTTGCCTCGAAAATACAATATATTCTAGATTTCATTCAGATTGAGGCCATTTTATATGTTGCTTAGTAGCAAATCTTTGCAAATTGGTTAATTGTTTGATTAAGTGTATACTATGTTATTTTATATTTATCTACAACATTTTAATATAACTAAAACGCCTAAAAAAAAAAATGTGGAGCTTTAGTACTTTAGTTTTGGTATAGCACAAGGATCCTTTCCGGGACCGCTTCTATTTACATTTTGTTTATCATATCAACGAGAACTTTTGAGACATTCAAAGATAAGGTAATTCGAAATATTCGAACTCCGCAGCATAAATACATATATTTAAAACTACAAAGCCGTGTTCAGTAAGTAATACACGTAGGAGCTTAGTTCGGCGTCAAAAATACCCCTTTGATATGTACTCAAACAGGCTCGTTTCGGTTTCTATTTACATACGAGACGTGACGCGGCTTGCACTGAATAAATCATCTCTGAAACTACGGCTTAATGTACACCGGACACACTGGTTGTGCAAGCAACGTTACTTTATTCCATAGTCATAAGTTTCAGATTTGAATACCAGGGCACTTCTTAATGAGTAGTTCGTGAACACCCGAATATTATACGTGGGCCTTTGATAAATAATTTCTTCCATAATTATAATATTGAGTCAAGCCTGATTTATCAGTAAGCGTAGCGTTAAGAATTCTAGCTTTTACAGTAGTATATTCTCATATTATTATTTCATTTCAAATAGTAAATCTGATAGGGTTAGAGTGGGGAGGGTTTCTGTTCTTGTCATTGATGCAACAATTATTTTAACAGTTTCCAATCATGAAATAAATGGTTACCACAAACTATTAGGAAGGCTCGCTCTTTGCGATCCTTCATCGCAGAAGTGAATAGTCACTTTCTCTCCAACTTTTGTCTCTCTCTTTTATATACTTATCTATTTTTCTCTTTAGGTATATTTATTTAATTCCTGTCGCTATTGCACCTACTCCCCTTGATCACCATTATTATTTATCTGTGTTTTCTATATTACCATTGGTTGCCTAGAAGAGATTGCTGCCTTTCTGTATACTGTCTGATATCTTTTTCTTTCTTTGTAATCTGTCATATATTTATGTATTAAAGCATATTATTATTATTAATAAGTGCTACATAAACTGTTTTAATTATAACCTTTAGTTGAATTTTTAAAACATCCTCATTTTGTTTTTCTATTCTAACTATTTTAAAAGCGATTTTGTCACATAGTTGTTATAAGTACTAATGAACAGTAACTTATACCTACTCAACTCATAGTTACGACGAAGATATGATACCCACCAATATTTTTTTGGCGAATGGTAAAATCAAAAAACCTCACACAATCTGAACTACAAAGGAACGATATTGAATCGCAGGAGACTCATTTGCATACGCACCGTTAGTGTACAGGATTTGTAGGACATTCATGAAGATTTGATTCGGAGTTTAGTCGAACTAGATGAACTGCTGCAGGATTTTCATATCTATTAACTCCAAAAGTTTATTTAATATCGATATACCATAGAGACTGTATAGAGGACTACTTTGTTTATTTACTTATTTTTTCCCCATTTTATATTTTTAATACCTATTAATGATTTATTTAAGGCAAATGAGTCTATGCAGTCTTATGGTTTTCATGGTGATACCTCCCCTGTTTTCACTGTTTACAACAACACGTCGGGTCATATTATTATTTTTATTTATTTTTCTTTCTATTCGGGCCATATCGATTCATTCGATTAATGTATTAATTAATTAATGTATTAAAGTCAATATGGTTCAAATGGTCCAATAATCAATTGTAACGTAATGACAGAAAGAAACTTAAGTTGTTAATAAGCATATATAAGTTGTAAATATAAGTAGTACGGCACTCCACGACAGGGGCTCTCAGAATATCAGTGCTTTTGTGATGTTTACTGTCACAAAAGATATCACTGAGAGAGCCTCCTGGTTGGCCACCCAATATATATTTGTGGTGTTTTTTTTTCTTTCTTTCTTTTAATAATGTTGTACGTGTTGTGCTGTTTTATGTATTTAAAGGCCAATAAAAACTTTTTCTTTCTTTCTTCTTTCTTTCTTATTTAACTATACTAATATTACAAACGGTACGTGAAGTTTTGAACTGTGTTTGTTTAAGGGGACAATATTCGGAAATATTGATTCTATCATGAAAATTCTTTCATTTACGGGAACTACATCATACTCAAGTGACATAGGCTGTAATTTACGCTGGCGTAGTCGCGGGAAAGTAAATATTTGCAATAACTGTATACGTCCTATACAAACTCTAGTAATTTCTTTTCAGAAATGAAGTATCACGATCATCAGATGAATTATGGTTACTAAAATACTTTTAATCAGTCATCTAACGTTTTCCCCAACCATCTAGAACGTCTTATAACTGATATGAAACATAAAGGGAGTAAGAAAAACATCAGTAAATCAATCCTTTAATAGTAATAACGATATTTTCTTAAACCTTATTACCATTTCCGCCCCACTGCAGGGTCTCAGGTCTTTCTTATGGATGGTTAAAGAGGATGGGACATAACTCTCAACGCTGACCTAACACACAACTGCGACCAACTATTTAACGTGTCTTTCTAAGCACAAACTACCTAGAGAAAAATTTCTTGATCACCCATCGTAGGTGACGCTATTCACTACACCACCGAGCTACTCAAATCAATATACAATAATAATAATAATAAATTAAGAAAGCCGGATAATAAATTGAATATTCTATTAGAGTTCTCTTCTAGTAGTTCTGGATCTGCAAAACTATCGCTGGTTTCCTGCAATGACTGATACGAGGGCCGTTGAATATCAAATGTGCCATACAGTTTATCGGGAAATCGGTTTGATCAAACAACGTTGCTTCGTAGAGGACGCATTACTTTAGATATAGTGTTCTTATGAAAGAACTTTTTCTGTCTGATTCATTATCACCGAGCATAAACTATTGAGGAGAGACATACACTTTCGTTAGTAGGGTTTTGTGCTTTACCCGTGGACGTTTTTTAGAATTTAAAATAAAATTATAATAGTTTTTGAGATAATAAATATTTAAATAGAGTCTCATTTTGTCCACAGGTTCAAACATTGAATGTAGCTATAGACAAAACTAAATGTAATTTAATGTAAAGGAAATATGAAAGATACATTATACACATTCTTGCTAAAAGCTCGTAGGTCCGTGTTATTAATTTCATTGTTTTAACCCGATTGCGCGACGCAAAGGAGGGTAATGTATTTATCAGTCTATGTATGTATGTTTGTTTCTATGTGGCGTTCTAGAGACCAAATGCGTAGGCCGATTTTGATGATTCTTACGTCAATCGATTCGTCTAAAGACATGACAGTAATCAAAATTCACCACACCGACAACCAGACGCCATATTGTCAAAATGAAAAAAAAAAATAATGAACTATGTCAAGTGGGGTGTCGTTGAATAGGTATTTTAACATCATGTTTAGGTTCCTTTTATCATTTTTCATTTTAAATAATAGTTTAGGATATATAACGATTTAAAGTTGTTTAACAAAACGATCATTCTCGCTAATTTGCTTACTTATTGATTTAAGTTTTTATTTAAAGTATAAATGATACAAACAAAAAAAAACAGTGAAAAAGAATAAAAAACAAATATTTTTGCTAAAAAAATAACTTTTATTCATCGCCAAGTCGCCGAGTAAAAAAAAGTTTACCACCAAGCTCGATAGATAACTAAAAAGTATAAAATAAAAATAAATAATTTAAAGAAAAAAAAGCCCGACTGCGTAAAAACAAATTTTAAAAAATACATGTAAAAATTTACTTAACTAAAAACTAAAAAGAAAGAAACAAGCCCAGTAGTTTAGAATTCTGCACACATTAAACAAATCATAAATTCTAATGCAGAACAGAACGACTCACAGTCGGGGCCCATTAAAATTTTACCAATCAAATCTTCCCAATCTTTATTTAAAAAATAATTTTATGAAATAGAAAGTATAAGTTAATCACGATTAGACTTGGACCATCTCTGTTTACGTAAACATCTTTCTATGTGAGAAGATAAATAGAAATTCAACGAATGCTGTTACTTATTGTTTTCATTGATCGTAAACGTTCAGATAAGCTGAAATGCAAGACTCGCTGACGAACTTAAGATTATTTTAATGGGATATTTTAGATACTTCTAAAATTACTCAAACATTTCTTTTTTCATATTAAAACTGGTGACTCAACGATTTCATCGATATTACGACCTTCAAAGTAAGGGTGCTGAGGAAGGTAGATTTTTTACTCAACAATTTAATTAAAATGGGCAAAGTGAACCGAAAACATTGTTAAGCGTTTGTAAAATAAATGTTGTTCAAAATAGAGAAAAAATTGCTTCGGTAAGTTTATTTTGGTACTTACCTAAAAATTTAGAATAACAACTGAAGAATCTTAATTATCTCCAAAAAACATCAAATTAAAAAAAAATAAAAAATCACAACAGACGATAGCAGATAATATTGATACGATGACCGCCGCAGTGGAGTGTCTCAGACGTCGGTTTCATGGTCTCAAGTTCGAGTCTCTGCTGCTAATTTTACCATATCTTGAGTATTATCGGCTTCTACGTCATCTTTAATACGTCATTGCTGATTAAAATTTTCAGACGACCATCATCAGATAGTTAATTTTTCAGGTCGTAATTTCCAGGATCGAAGCGAGATGTGCCACTTTATGTTGAGGTATTTTGTTGCCTTTAAGGAAGCCCTGCGTGAGAATTTCCTCCGCATCGCAGACCGAACACACTAGGTCGCTCCTCTTGACCGTCCCATGTTCATATAAACCTCAGTTGCCATATTTATTAACGTTTCCAACCTTTGGAACTATTGCTACAATAGGGATGACGACTGTCAGTCAGATAATAGAAAAATATTAGATACGTATTTCTTTTTACTTCAATTTAACAAGAAATATCTTAGATAACAGGCATTAAGTTGAGGAGTGGCGGCTCGCTACGTCACTGTTGAGTAGAAAACGTACCATAACGTGACGTCATGCGAAATTTCAACTCCATGTAACGCCGTAAGTTTATGATTATGAAAAAAATAAAAAAATACGTGTTTAATATTTTTAAAAACTCTACCTGACGGACTAACAGACAAAAATTAGTCATCATCCCTATTGGGTATAAGCCACATTTGACATCAATCAGAAATTGATGGTGAGGTGACCAGCTTAAAATGTTCAATTAATATAACGAATCGATATGGTTTTTTATCAAATGTGAATCGAATGCAGTTCTTGCGCAAATATAATATCAACTATCATTATTACCTATATATTAATTCACAAGATTGACTATTAAATTATGTCTCATTTTGATATTGTAATATGAACAACAGGCCTCGGCCCTCCGGTGTATTTGCGGCATTTCCAAAAACTTCTAGAACGACTACCCGTCCCTTTCTAACCCAGTGACCGTCCCTTTCTCGCTGACGTATAACGCGTAGTTTCTCTGGTGCTAGTGCGAGTCAGATGACACACCACGCTATCTAGTAACGGGTAATCGAACAATCTACGTTGTTAGACGGCAGCACCCGTCGCCGACGCTCCGTAACAATATTAATTACAGCTAATTTGGACGTTATTTCTTTATACAAAATCTTTTTAAAGCGAACTTTGGTATAAGCCTCCTCTTTAATAATACAGAAGGCACAAAGTTTCTGTTTGCACAGCCAGTAATTTCGAACACAAATTCTTAAGATTTTGTTGATGCAATTGGCTCTCTGCACTTCATTCTTTCTAATATTTTTTCTATACTCTCACTTTTGCATTAAGTGCTACATTTTTTAAGGTCTAAATATTTTGTTTTTAATTACGTTCATCCCTTTATAAGTGATTATAAAATCAACTTCAGAGTAGACCATGCGATCGTTTCGGATTTTTTGTTCATCCCTAGTAAGTAAAAAAACAACGGGTCAAGAGACTAACTTTGTAGCGGCGTTTAGTACATGTAAAATAAAGTCGATTTATTTACATTTGGAAAGGTTTAGTTATTAAAAAATAAAACGTTATAATGTCGTAGCTTTAATAATTAAATTATAATATTTATTACAATTTACTTTGAAGTGAAGACTGATAGATGTCAAATACGAGTAATGACCCAACTGTACGTTCTACATCATTGTTTTATTCATTAACTCAACTCTTTCTTTGGAAAACTATTTTAATATAAACACGTAGTACTAAATATTAAGGCATTATTGTATCTAATCTGTTCTGCACTATAGTGTACTTTTTTTATACCTATATTTGCCTTAAATTGTAGCATAATAGCAGAGCAACACCATTACGAATATTTATTTGTATCAATAAATATATATCGTCAAATAATGTTAGCTATTCAATAATAACTAGTTGTAATTTTAATCGATCTTAAGCAGCATTTTTCAATTGTTGTCTCTTTTAATTTAAATAATTAAATAGTTAGCGGTGCTCTTGGGCAGTTGCACAAACGTTCCTTAGGGTTTAATGACGCCGTTAAGCTCTTATTAATGTCAAAGTTGTATGGGTAATGTCGCTTTAAACTTATGACATTATTAATAGACGTTTGTGCAACTGGATATCTGTCTCTCAAACTTATTAAAACATTGTTCAAACAAAACCTTCAATGTTGTGTTGAACTGACTTAAACAATTGTCACCCGTTTGTTTTTTACTAAAACAAAAGACTGCGGAAAGAAACAATACAGCATATCACCGCAAAACATCAAAAGCGAAACTTTTGCGTGCAGTGAAGGGAGACCACGCGAGGCCTATTATACGATCCTCGATCCGACGATACATAACCGTGGTACCAGTGCCGCTGCGTCCGCTGTTATGAAGTTTTAACAAAAGGGGCAAAACGAACTTGTTGGGGGAAACTAAAAGCGTGAATCCTTCCCTCGAGTTGTGCATTATCATAATGTCAGCTGGTGGCGGAATGCGGAGATCTGTTTCGTCAGGTTTCGTGTTCTGTGTGTCTATCGCATAAAATCTATCGCATAATGACTGGTGATAGAAACTTTTTACTTAACAGAACAGCTTCTAAACTTTTAAGTAATAAATAGAAAACTAAAAGATGCACTTGTTTATGCAAATCTCACAATCGCCGGTTGAGTAGCCAATTCGATATCATCCACAGGGAAGGCTGGTACATAGTTGTTACTATATTTTTTTACCGACCCTATTTATTCTTAAATCTATACTACGTTACTACAAATGTTACTACAAAGAAGTTTCTATATTTGTTTATAGGGGCTTCTTTTCGGAAATACAGATCGGACAAAAAAAAAAACTTCCCAATAGCGAGCTACATCTCACACGGGTGACAGGCTATAATTAATGTAGGTGGGTGATAATACGAGTAAAATTATTCAATGATATGATCAAAATGCCTAGCATTATCTTTGGGTTATAGCCGTTTTAAAAAGCGTAGACTAAATCATACAAACACCTCAATATAGGTCATGTTCCATTTTTACAACTTGTGTTTTCCAATTTAGTCTAACACACTCTATACGTAGTGTTAGAAAAGTTCAATTAACCACTTCCCGGCACCGCCAGCAGGGACATAGTTCCGAAACAGGAGTGACCTGCGTTTGGAGATGACTGGATGAAATAATGGGGTGCTTTGTGCCAACGGTATTGTGATGTCATTAATTTTGTATGCCTCAAAACTTTTGATGGCCCGTATGATGCTTATGTAAGCCTTCATTATGTACATGAGTTATTTCATGAATAATATATAAAAACGAGGTGAACTAATATAAATAACTCTTGTTCTTAATTGAGTGTAAAAGTTATCAAAAGCAGACTTTGTTTGTACATGTAAAAATAATTTACACACAAATTACCGTAGCCATGTGTTTCGCGTGTCAGTTTAAAAATGTCGCCATCTTTGAGATAGAAATTTTGATTTCCTATCGAGTCAATGTAGAAAATGAACATTTCTAAAATTTTTTGATTCCGTTGTCTCAGATACATGTACAGATCCAGTAGTTTCGGAGAGTATTCAATGCGAAGAAACAAATAAACAATCAAAATTTTTTTTTAAATAGTGTATTAAAAAACACTGAAAATATTTTCGTAGATTAGTTCATACAAAACCTAACAAAATTAGTCATTTTCATTCTGACCTGGTACAGTATTTAAGTATTCTTTTTTTAAAACAAAACGCATTTTTATTTTTCAATTTTGTTGCAAAATCTATCCATCTTTTAATTTAATGTACAAATATACAAAACCAGCAATCTAGTTAAATTAAGTACTTATTCAAAAATTAGCTCTGATTCTGAGCAATCCCAATTCCGCTGGCTCACCTCCAAGGATTTTCTAGGTCACAATTAGTATGCATTGGATGCGATAGATTTCGATTGTGAATAGTCATATTTTTGTCGATTAAACTATCAACGAAAAAAGGAAGTAGAAAATAAATTTTCTTTTTATGCCCATTTTGGCGCACAAGTTTTTTAGGGTCTTCGCAGGCTGCGCGGGGTGTTGATTGTCTTGTATGTGTCCCCGGTATGATGCCAGTCCAGAGTCTGTGTCTGTGAAAATGTTCACGTTTTTCTGGAATGCTCTGGCATTATTATCATCTGTTGGCATACACACCCTACAGATAAGGCTATCAATGATACTTAAGTGACTAACATTTGTTTAATTTCTTTTGTTGTTTTCTATTTTTCAGTCTCTTACTCTTCCCTACATGACTCTCATAAAAATCAGTTTATTAGCAATTTTTGTTTTATATTATTACTTTAGTACTTATCAATTGACACCTTAACGCATAATTCCAGATTACCCACTTAATTGATGTAAGGTTTAAATAATTTTTCGTTCTCTTCGATATTTGGTTACAATAATAGAATATTGCTGGTCTTCTCTAATCAAGATTTCAATTGTTCATATCTCAGTAAGTCAGGTAACATATCGACAGTGGAAAGCAAACACGTAGTTACCCGCAAAATCAAAATTGTTCTTCAGAGTAGAAAAGCTTTTATTTTTTTCGATAAATAATTCCTATAAACGACCATGGTAACAAATAAGGTGTTCCTTAGTCAATTTACACGCAAAGAAGATTTTTTTTTGGAAAATTTAAAGATTTTCCTGGTTATATGGTTTATATGGTTTGTAGGTTTCCAGCTTTGCTTTCCAGCGTTGATATGTTACTGTTATTATATTTTATCAGTTTTGCATTCACACACGCTACACTGGAAAATATTCTTAATGAAAAATGCTGGTGGATTTTTTAATCATTTTCATTAATTTTTAACGTTAAATGTTTTCATTTACAAAAGTTTCAATATAAGCATGAGGCTAATTCCTTTAATTCACTTAGGTTTATTAAGCAAGTAAACAGTGTTTGTTCTGATACTTTGGTATAGAGATTCTATTTCTAGTATATCCAGATATCATTAATTCTCTAAACTTCGTTGTTCATTTCTATAGTCTAAGTTTCTAAGAGTTTGTAACGTGTTAACTAAAGTGAAGTAAGCAAATAGATTCTAGACACTTAGAAGACGACAAAGAGCTAGATGATAGCGGAGGTACAAATTAAGTAGAACAAAAACGTAGAGTTACTTCATTTTTACAAAAGATTTAAATTTTTACAAAAAGTTTTCTCCCTCGGACAGCCAAACTCTGGAACAGTTTGTCGCCAGCGGTATTTATGGACCGATACGACCTTCAAACTTTCAAGCATAGAGCATATTCGTCCGTCAAAGGCCGGCAGAATGCTTGTAACTCTTCTGGTGTTGCAGGTGCCCATGGGCGGGGGTAATCACTCACCATCAGCTGATCTATGTATCTGCTCGTCTGCCAAATATTCCATAAAAAAACGGAATAATTCAAAATTTTAGGAGTTAATTTGTAATAAATTCCCATGAGCTAATACCCCCTGGAAAAACTTTTAAAAATATAATGTAGTTTTTATGTTAGATCATTTGGACGTTATTTCTTGGTACAAAATAAATCGAATGATGACACTAAGCGTTGTAACTGTAACTAATGCATATCGACGCTGGAAAGCAAACACGTAGTAACCAGCAAAACCAAAATGAATATTTAGAGTGGAAAATCTTCATATTTTCCGAAAAAAAAAAAAAAACTTGTTTCTGTATAAATTGACTAAGGAACACCTTATTTGTTACCATGCACGTTTATAGGAATTATTAATCGAAAAAACTAAAAGTTTTTCCGGTCCGAAGAACAATTTTGGTTTTGCGGGTTACTACGTGTTTGCTTTCCAGCGTCGATATGTTATGTTCGGTTTTTTTATATTTTGAATTAAAACAAAACTAATAATGATGATACCTGTAATGAGTCAAAGTTCAATAGCTCATAACTCTTAAAATGGCTGAAACTGGGTCTTATTCTCAATTTGGCCAAAACCGGGTCATCAGCCTTACGCGCCGGATTTATTTATACTTCTTCCCTGAAATTCCTGCTAGCGTATCACCTTTGCTTTTGTCGAACTCATATCCTATCTACTAAAGCAGTCAACTACCTAAGTTTGCCCTAACTCTAGTTATCCCGATCCCTCAGTACATAAGTGTATAATAATTTAAATTATGCAGTTCAGTGAATTCAACTTAATTTCTTGTTTATATCAAAGAAAAGAAATGTTAAGTTCTTAGATATGAAATTGGCGTTTTGTCGTACTGGCCACTTTAATCACCAATTTCTCCGCCTTGGTTGGAAATCCAAATTCAAATATATACAGCCATTTACTCATGTATTTGTGTTTCGTTAGGCGGCATTCATTTGTTTTTTTTTTCTTCTGTTTGTCCTATTTACGTCACCCAGTATAAAAAACTTGGAATATCGTGTTATTTACGAGTAGGAGTTCCATCCTGGTACCAGTGCTGCGGAAACGGCTCGAAGGGTTAATGATGTGTATGGCGGTTGTGTCGTAAAAGAAAACACAGTGCGTTTTTGGTTCCAACGTTTTTGTTCTGGAAATTTCGACCTGCAGAACAAGCCCCGTGGACGGCCGGAGACCCAAGTTAATAATGAATAATTGAAAGTTATTGTGGCAGCGGATCCATCGCAAACCACGTCCGAGTTAGCTGCAGGGTGCGGTATTAATTATAAAACTGTTTAATCCACTTGAAGCAAATTGGAAAGATTAAAAAGCTTGAAAGGTGGGTACCTCACGAACTGAGTAAAGCAAACTGGCAAACGCGCTTCGACTGCTGCGTTACATTACTTAACCGGCACAATAATGAAGGGTTTTTAAATCGAATCATTACCTGTGCTGAAAAGTGGAATCTCTACGATAATCGGAAGTGCTCATCACAATGGTTGGTCCCTGGCATGTAAGCCAAATCCTGCCCCAAGCGAAAATTGACCCCAAAAAGTTGCTTGTAAGCGTTTGGTGGACTAGTGGCGGTATCGTTCATTACAGTTTTCTCAAATCTGACCAGACGATTACGGCAGACGTCTATTGTCAGTAATTGCAAACCATGCTGGAAAAACTAGTTGTTAAACAACCGAGGCAGGTCAATCGCTCTACGCCACTGCTACTTCATGACAACGTTTAACCACACACTGCACAACAGATGCCTAACAAATTAGAAGAGCTTCAATTAGAAAATCTAAGACAGACAGACAGAATATCAATCCGTCCCTGTTGGAGAATCGGGAAGTGATCTTCAAGCTGTCCCCGTGCATCGTCTTCATGGATAGGGACATCGCTAGGTTTGTTTTAATAGCCCTTGCTTTTTGACTAGCCTTCCTTATGGGAACGGGTCCGCAGGGGAGAGCCCCACATAACCCGCCTACCCCGCCCAGTGTGGAACGTCCTTGTGAAGACAAGTTTCTAAGTACTAACCTCCCAGCGTGAGCTCGCTTCCCTCAGAGAAGGGCGTGGCAGAAGAGAAGAGGAGAGGAATCGCGTACTAACGTGTTCCTCCTCTTTGCTGAAATCAGCGCGGGCGACTGACAACCATCGTGCAATGTACGGCTTCACCTCCACGGAGATGGGGACCAGAAGGGTCTCCCGAGGGCATGCTTAGGGTTTTTAGTGGGTAGGCCTCCGTCTTTAGCGGGGAGAAACCCACACATACTCTGCTGTTCCGTCAGTTGACAGAGATAGTGCGTAACGCACTAAAAAAGGGAAGGATGTAGGTAACTCAAATATACAGTTAGTGGTTATTCTAAATCAACGTAGTTAATTATTCCGTAACTACATTGATTTAGATTTGTTTTAAATCAATTTATTTAATAAAAACCAGTACACATTCTTTTTTTTAAACTAATTCTCATTCTTTTTTTTTTATTAATTGTCTTTTTCGTCAATTATATAGTAGTAATTTAATTACATAAAAATATTACTTAAAAAATCGTAGGTACTCGATATTTATACATACTTTATGTTAACGCTATTTATCAATCATAGGACGATCAGAGCTAGATCATACAAAACCATACAATACCACAAATCTGATATATTATAAGCTAAACGCAGGTATTACCGAGGTAAAATCAAGGCTTTAAGGTTTAAACGTTCGAAATAGGAATTTCCGATCGTAAAAATAGTTACTAATATCTATTTTCTGATAAGTAGAGGTTTGAACTTTTAGAATCTATAATTATGTAGATAGTTTTTGAGGAAATACGTAAAGAAAAAAAATTATTAAACATAAAAATCCGGCCGTATGTATTACCGAGGTATGCTAAAATGTTTGCAGCTAATACCGCGATTCGTGATTCTATTAACGAGGGTCGAAAAATAATAGGCATGTTGGTTCCGTACAAAACCTTTAGTAAAACACGAATTATTAGCTATTCTTAGTTTCAATCAACAATTTTTAACTCTAATAAAGATTTTTATCAAAGTCACTACATTACGGACTTATTACCTACTACTATTATTACAATGGCACGTATGTATGACTTTTCATAGTCTCTTTATTTAAAAATTATTTTAAAAAGAGGTAGAAACGAGAGACATTAAGTAGAAAAACTGATTGTCGTAAAACTTCTAAAGACAATAAAAACATTTAAAGCAGGTCAAAGTCGAAACGATTACGTTTGGAGTTCTTCCTACTGGGGGCCAATTCTACTAAATAAATTTTGTTTAAATCGAATCGAAAATGGATCGAAACCGAATGAAACTAAAGTTTTTAATGGTTCTCCTATTCTACAAAGTGACATACGATACAATTCCAGTTCTATTTTAGCTTTCGATACGATTTAAACAAAATTTATTTAGTAGAATTGGCCCCCTGTTCGGGTTTATAGTGAACGCGAAGTACACATAGCATATCAAGTAACCACAAAAAGGTTTATTGCAATTTAAAATTTTACTTTTCATTTATAAAGACTCAGTAATTAGTAGATAAATCTGATAAATTTGTGTAATTTAATATCCTGTTGATTGTAGGTACTACAGCAGTTACGATTGCAAGGAAACTCAATAAAGATAAAGTTATAAACTTTAACTATTACTATCAAGTTTTAAGTGAGAAAAAAACGAACGTTTTTTTTCATCTTTTATTGTTTATTGTCTTATTTGAAAATCTGTCGCAATCCCTTTCAATTTGACATCTGCTGTCACCAGCTGTGCTCAAAGTAGACTCCGTATGAAAATCAATAAATAAAATCGCAGTTTATGGTTCAATAAAAATACTCGCATTTAAATGGTATATCACAGTACCATAAAACTATATTAGTGTTTTCTAAGTTGTAAAAGCAGTGTAAATAAAAATATCAAAAATATCTGATATATTCTGTTAATGATAGGACTTGTTTTGAATGATTAGAGGAGCAGTGGAAGAGTTGTTATTCATTGCCGTTTAGTATTAACACTAAACGATCATTTTAAAACAAGATATCAACATACACAGTGAAATAAAAGTTGTGAAGGTGTGCAAAAATTGTTTCAAAACAACACTCTTTCCGTCATAGCAATCAAAGAAACAGTGGTATCTACAATGCATCACCGTTAGTTATATAGATATGGATAGCCGAACGTAGAACGGATTCAGAATCGATAAGTTAAATATGTACTACCCGGAGTAGCTCGGTGGCGTAGTGGATAAGCACCGCGGCCCGCGATCGTAGTCGTTAAGCAACTTTCGCAAGGGTCGGTCACGGGATGGGTGACCAAAAAATTATTATCTCGAGCTACTTCGTGCTTCGGAAGGCACGTTAAGCCGTTGGTCCCGGCTGCATTTGCAGTCGTTAATACCCTCCAATCCGCATTGGGCCAGCGTGGAGGGTCATGGCCCATCCTCCTTAACCATCCATAAGGAAGGCCTGAGCCCCTGCAGTGGGGACGTAAAAGGGCTGGTGATGATGTGTACTACCCGGAGGTCAAAACCGGCGAAGCATATACTCTTTTTTATTTTGCATTTTTTTCTGCAGAAGTTCTCATGGTTTACAAATTGGAACGTAAAAGAGCCCGTTCTCTTGGAAGTGTAGGCGAATCAAGTATACTAAATCTGCTTCTAATAGTCTACCAGGAGACATCGATATGAACACATTAATTACGTATACTATGTTAACTGGAAGAATATTATGTCTAGAGTCTGCGTTTGTATAATATAATATAAAATTAGTTTATGGAAAACCGAGATGTAATAGGACTATGGAATTATTTAACAGAAAAGCAGTGAAGGCTTTTTGTCGCCGGTCCTGGGTAAAAAGAGAAAAGAGAATATAAGGGAAACGGATTATGTCGAGACACCAAAGAAAAAATCAACTTATTCACCAAAACTTTTTCAAAATTGCAAGTTGCTTTTTATACACCTAAAGAATTCAAAATATAGTTTCTATTTGCCGTTGAAGGAATCTTCATTTTCTTAGATTTTTGAATTTTTATTGTACTTTAAAATTTTTGGGGCTTTATGTCTTCAAAGCACGACTAGCCCCATCGATACTGTGGGAATAAAACTTACATACTATTTAGTTTCCTAATTTTATCGGAGTAGATTTGTGTAGTCATTGCTCCACCATACTACATAGGCACAGGGTAATATCGGAACTATATGATTACTCGACTATACTCTGAATGAGATCCTATGTCCAGCTTATTAAGCTTTAAATTTGTTATTTATTGAAATTATTTACTTATTGATTTATTGTTCAAAACATTAGATTGAACTGTGGGAATAAAATAATAATAATGTTAAAGGATTAATGTGATATGTAATTTAATGATCTTTACCTAGTGTAACATTCTCTATGACAAGGTCAATCAAGAATTTGATTCGTCCCAAAAGCGGTTGCGACTTTAATAGTTGCACGAGCCCATAATACGCTATTTCAAATTCAATCGCAATTCCTTTCAAAGGTATAGCCACTGTTACACCTTTGAAAGTAATTGCGAGTGAAGTAGAAATCAGACAATAAGCCCACTGTTGTTCTGCTGGTCAAAATAAATTAAAGAATGAAGTTTACGGTAGACTCAATGTTGTAAGCTCTCAAGCATTTATTAAAACATCAGTACAAGCACACATTTGAATGGATGCGCACCAGTGACTTTTGTCACCTTGACTGTTTCCTGTCATCGTGGTCGAGAATCCTACCGGTAGCGTACGCATTTGAACACGTGTCAATTAGGTGATTACTATAGAAATGACAATGGCACGGTCACAGAAACAATAAGTCAATAAGCAGTACACCTTCAGTTATAATAGGGATGATGACTGGGTAAAAAAAAATGCAATTCTATTTAGTCCGTCAGTCAGATAATAGAAAAATATTAGATACATATTTTGTTTACTTCAATTTAACAAGAAATAGCTTACATAACGGGCATTAAATTTGAGGAGTGGGGGCTCGCTACGTCACAGTTGAGTAGAAAACGTATCATAACTTGACGTCATGCGAAATTTCAACTCAATGTAACGCTGTAATTTTATGATTACGAAAAAAAAAACGTGTTTAATATTTTTTAACACTCTACCTGACGGACAAACAAACAAAAATTAATCATCATCCCTATTAGAGCTACCTATTCAATTTTGAGGAGTTTTTGATCTGTGATACGGACGTTAAGCCACTTGTGTGAAAGTGGCTTAGCCTGACATCCTATGGGATAAGTGACAATAAATTTACTAACTTGAACTGCTTCCGGGGTGCGGATAATATTTACTTCGTAAGGCACGTTGAGCTATTTGATCCGTGGGAGAGCTACGCTTCGGCATGAATGGGCCGGCTCGACCGGAGTGATACCACGGCCTCACAGAAAACCGACGTGAAGCAACGCTTGCGTTGTGTTACGTCGTGCGAGTGAGGGTACCGGAGGCCCAACCCATCCCTTTTTCCCTCCCCTTTACCCCTCAACCCTTCCCTCCCTATGATCATATTCGTCCCTCAAAGTCCGGCAGCGCGCTTATAGCCCCTCTGGTGTTGCAGGTGTCCATGGGCGACGGTAATCACTCACCATCAGGTGATCCGTCTGCTCGTCTGCCCCCTCTCCCATAAAAAAATGCTATCCATCCATAGCTGTCCATCCACAGTCGTATACATCCTCTAATTTTTAACTTACACTCAAGTAATATATACGCCAGCACTTGCCTTAAATAATTCCAATTAACGACAAATTAACGATATTTTTCATTCAATATCTTTCAATAAAACTTCACCATCGCAGTCGCTATCATATGTAAATATTTGTAGCGAAAAATTCTTAAATGTCTTCTATATGTCAAATTGAAAGGGATTGCGATAGATTTTAAAAATATATGTCGCATCATCTTTACGAAGATCGTTTTATTTAGTTTCTTTTATTTTAATTGCTAGTTACTCGATTACTTAATTACTCGATTGTAGAGAGAGCGTGATCATCGATACCTTAAATTTTATTAGAATGGTGACACTGACTTTGACAGATCGTTTATAAAAACCAAGTTGCCGCCATTTTGGCACACATTCTGTTTCCGATCGCCGAGGAGTAAAGACACCCGATAACATCACGCTCATCTCGTTATATTTTCGTATGAAAAGTGATAAAATGTAACAAATTAACGTTGGTATACACGCCTGCAGTGTTATTTTAAAGATAGTCCCCTGATATGGACAATCTATTTGGGCTTCGTAATAGCCCCTTCGGACTACCCGCCGTTATCAGAAGTGGGATGTAACCGACCAAGTGGATACACAGATGGATATAGAGAATCTTGTTGCGGAAACAAAATCAAAGCTTTTTCATAACTTAGTCACGTGTGCCGTCGTCGAATCACATGTGCATCTGCCTGAACTCGATCCTGGCAAAGTGAGTGTGGACGTAATATTTCTGCCTGTCGAAACAAGAAGCAACACTTGAAGCCTTCGTAGGGAGAACCAAGCGTTCCTAATATGAAGAACAGTAACCCGAACGATGCTGTCACGTTCTTCAATTGTGGAACAGATGGTCACTACTCTCAAGATGCCTGTAGCCGAAGAAGATGCAACGGTGGCAAACCTGATGGCTCGTCTGCTGGCATTGTTAGTGAGCGACGTGTAGACGTCTGCATCATTGCTACCCTTGCTAGTATTTTGCAGCATTTTGGTGAGTCGTTTTCATTTTGTTATGATACTGGAATCGAGTGCTCTCTTATAAAGTAATTAATATCGTGAAGAATTCATGGCAATCGAATTAGTAACACTCTTAAAATCACTAGTAAAGCGAAAATAAAATTGAAAAAGTGTGATTGCATTGCTGGTGCAATCGAGATTCTCAAACCAGTTTGTTGTTTATGAATAATTTCATTGTAAATAAGATTTGATGATAGTATTTCTCAACTCTTAATTTTTATTACTAAAGAAACTTAAAGTAAAAACTGTCTCTAATTATTAAAGTTTCGATTGGTTTCAAAATCTTGCTTTCGTTAAAGTCAGGACTGACCGAAAAAAAGCATCTACCGCACTGCACATCAATTAGATACCTAGTAGGCAGTCTATATTTGTCGCTGTTTGATAGAAAGATAACATTTTCATGAAAGTTCAATGTAACAATCAAAAATTTCTTATGAAAAGACTATAAATGCCATCCTATGAACTTCCCAATTTTAAGTCGTTTCACAGAGCCTCTGGGGACCACGGTCATAAATAAGGCCCAGACCCCAGCTTCGTCCTTCCCATTTCTTTTAGAGCCTCTGGGGACCACGGTCTCATGTAAGACCCAGACCCCAGCATCGACCTTTCCCCATCTCCTTTTGAGCTACTATGGATCATGGCGTACAGGACCGCTCATGACCACAGCATCACACTTGCTACGAGTACAATAATCAATGCAAGTATGCGTGGAGCATTTGCATTGCCAAATATACTCGATAAAACAGCTCATTTTCCTAAACAATTTCCTAAACCTTTCCTAAACAACTTAACTACCGTTTTTATAACAATTGTGATAAAATACCCGTTGGTAATAAATTTGATGTTTAAGAAATGATGGTCGAAATCTAGTTCAAATCAAAATTCCCAAATGACTAGGTTTACAGATACCTAGCTCAGAAAAGCTCTTGTATTTTGTTACAGAAACGCGACTGGCGCAGAGCACGCACCGTCTCCCAGAATGGCCGTGTCGCATCATCATTACGAAGATCGTTTGATTTAGTTTCTTTTAATTTAATTGCTAGTTACTCGATTACTTAATTACTCGATTGTAAAGATAGTGATATTGTAAAGATGTGATCATCGATGCCCTTAATTTTATTAGAATGGTGACACTGACTTTGACAGTTCGTTAATAAAAAGCAAGTTGCCGCCATTTTGGCACACATTCTGTTTCCGATCGCCGAGAAGTAAAGACATTCGACGAGATCACGCTCATCTCATTATATTTTCGTATGAAAAGTGATAAAATGTAACAAATTAACGTTGGTATACACGCCTGCAGTGTTATTTTAAAGATAGTCCCCTGATATGGACAATCTATTTGGGCTTCGTAATAGCCCCTTTGGACTACCCGCCGTTATATACAATAAGCCCCCTCTTTTAAATTTATTCCTAACGTGCATAAATAGAACGCAATGGGAATAAAATATTCATTATACAAAACTTTTAATGATTATACCATAATATTTTTAATAAACAACATTAGAACGTGCTTGGAATTTCCATGGCGTGAGTACAAGATTGTTTGTGGTGAACGCGAACGCCAAAGTTTTGTTCCCTATTATGAAACAGAATGTTTTGAAACTTCCAATGAAAATATAATAAAGTTAAACGTATACGATATTACAATATCTATAACATTAATAATTTGTTAAATACTTATAATAACGTATATTAGACGCGATTTTTACACTGACCTGCGTTCGTGACCATGGCCAGTGCAACACGGCCGAGACGTCGACGTAGGTCGTTGGAAAAATTGCGTCTAATACCCGTTATTAATTGTAATGGGTCAATGTGAAGTATTTAATAATGCAGCGCGATAATTAAAAAGTGACTTATTATTTAGCTTAACTATTACAAATAATCTTGACAATTTCGTTGGTGTTTTTGAACTGTACGTGACTTCATTTGTTGAAATGTAACAAATGGAAAAAAAAACTCGACAATCACGAGTCGGAGTCGTACTATTGTATAATTTTTTACGTTGTTTTTTACCTTTAAATATAATGTTTTGTTTTCGGTATTTGTTATAGCAGCAAAAGATCTGTGAAACTTTCAGCTGTCTATCATGGTTCATGAAATACAGTCTTGTGACAGACGTATAGAAGGACGGATGGACGGACAGCGAAATTAAGCAGTTAAGTGCCATGATGGACAAAGGTGAATCTCGGAATGTGGGATAATAAGCTGTACAGTAAAAATTTGCTTTACAAGTTTTCACGTTTGAGTCTTGAGTTCATAGCTTGATAAGTTTTTCGTGATTATTTTGGTTCTCGTTGCTCTAACAACGTAATAATCTATTAAGAAATTTATGGCAACTTTAAAGAAATGTCTGTGAGTAATCAGCTTAGTAAAATAGTAAATATAGTTATTATCTAGTAAAATAGTAATTAAAAACTAGTAAAATAGTAATTTGACTATTAAGTCAATGCTTTCAGTTCAAATAGACAGTACTTAATAATGTTCGGGGTCTGATTAAATTTTTAGTAGACGAATGCTTTTAAAGTTTGCCTAAATAAAAATCGAGTAACATAAAATTGTCATCGATACTTTTACTTCAAAGTGGTCGTTACAGTCCATTTGCTTCTACCGAATATCGATTTCGCTTAGCTTAAGCGGAATGCTGTTTTTCTCTAGCTTTTATGATTTCCTTACTTAGCGTAATGGACGAACGACTATGAGCTCGCTGCTAACAGCCAAAATATTGATGTATGTAATAATGAAACTGTAATTACACCATACTCTTTCCTTATCGTATTAAACGCACTTAATAATAAGTATTTACGATTTATTTTCAATTTTTATTGTAATAAAACAATTTTGATTACGGCCTTTTCAAAAGTCAACATTCAACTATATACTCTCGTATTAACGAGTCAGACCTACATTTCCAGTGTCAAAACTTAAACAATAAAACCAAAAAATATATTAAAATAGATACAAAGAAGTATGAAATATTCAACGAACTCCAAAGAGCCATTGAATACATAAATGTAAATACTATGCTAGCCCGAAAACTCGATATATCATCATAGCACAAATTAATTAAACATGAAGCTGTCTGCAACAGCTTCCTTAAGAATATCTTAAAGCATGCTCAGCCTTCTATATGTACAGATTAATTAACGGTATCAGATACGAAAGCTTCATTAATTTAAGTAGAATTTGACGGAAAACCTCATGGGAGTAATTTATGAGGGCGGTAGAAATTAAATTCACCCACTTTCCTATTAAAATTCGTGGACCGCAAACTTTTGTCGAACAAATTTTAGTCTGCAACAGTAGCGTTGTGGACTTAAAAAAAACCGAGTATGATAATGAGGACATTCAAGCCTTTAATTTTTTATGGTGGGAAATTTCAAAGTTTGTTTTGAACTTTCTAGAGAGTTCAAATTAACAAGAGGCCCCGGTAGAACAACATTGAGTAATTTCAACAGCAGATACAAATAAAAATTTGAGCGAATGTAAATCCTTATTATGTTGGTATAACAGTATATATAGTTCTTACTGACGACAGACGTGCAGTTTTAAATAGTGCAATCGTGAGGATCAGGCAGGGAAAATAAACCTAATTTAAATTTTTAGGAAAACTTAAATTAACTGTGATCGCATATATTCGTGTATCTTACATTGATAATAGAAACATCACCATCTTATTACAATCTCTTCAATTTATAGCGCATGATACTACGATTGAAAAATTGAAACGTTAAAATATCATAAACAACATTGTAAACGTCCATTTTAGAATTGAATCTGCAAATAATCTTTTATTACGACTTGCAGCGAACGACCACGTTGTTGTTTCTGGCTACTCTGTTTGATTAAGATCATTATTAGTACGAGTATCATCGTTCTGAGCTTTTAAGTTTTCCTCGGTGAATTTAAATGTTATTTTGTTTATGTTTTATGTGATGGCAACGATATTTGATTCTCTTATTTATTTGTGTTCTCGAATCCCATTAAACCTATTTGGAATGTTGCTATGATGTATCCGGTATATAGGTAATATAAGATACAATTTTATACTAATGACAGTTACTTTTGGGATTTCCGAAACCCACACATCGCTAATACTCGGAAGTTGTCTATATATATATATTTTTATTATTCACTTCAAAGAGATTTCATTTTTGTACCGTTACAAATTTATTTTGAAAATACTTCATTTCGTAATCGCAATTTTTATATCAACAAAATATAAGTTATCAATTCAGATACTAAAAGATTTCCCAATGTCAATATAATCTTTAAACAAATAACTTAAATATTGTAGTTTTGAAACCTTTTTTGTCTGATGACAAAAAGAATTAACATCTTATTGTGTAAATTAAATTCGTGAATTTTCCAATTCAAAAAAGCATTATTCTATATTAACAAAACTCTAAATGTACTTTAAAATCTAGTAAACTTTTATTTTGTCGTGTAAATATAAAAAAATAACAATCCATTTTACACTTTATGGGTTCTAAAGCTGTCTCAATTTCTCGTTTTACATCCAAAGAGGTCTGTATCTATGGAGCGCTCTAATGAAAATCTTCAAGGGTAAGATTTTTAATAAAGATAAGTAAGGATTTTGGTATGCGGCCCAGATTAGAAGCAACGGTTGGAAATTTAAATTTGTGAACATTTTCGGCTCGTTTGCTGTTTTTGCCAGTCTCCGAGCCTAATTTAGAAGCATTTTCTTACCTGGATGATATTGTTGCCAGTATTATTTCAAAATATGACCTCTTTAGACTTTGTTACGTAGATGTGGATGTATTCATACTCATTGTATGATACCTTTTGTCTAAGGAACAACGTGTAAGTAATGGACTCTCCGTTGTCCCGAGACTTCCTCTTCACTAAGAGCACTTAAGAATAGCGTTAAATTAAATTAGCCTACACTAACTTAGATTATTGTTACAAAATTATTATAATGTTACGATGTGTCACATAAGTTGAATTTTAACTATCCTCTGTCTTATTTAACTGAAATCTAGTAATTAGAAATTAAATAAAATGTTCGTATTATTAATGGTATTAAATTTTAAATTTAGTACTGGATTTTGCATCCCGAATAAGAGAGTGAGGTCAAAAAATTTACCTCTAAACGAGGCTGGCTCTGTTGCATCCATTTCTGCAGGCTGAATTCCCTTTCTACGTGGTGACAATGTTAATAAAGTAAGTAAGGTCAAATTTATCGTCCTCATTAAAACGTATGGGAGTGCAATCTCCAGGAAAATATATAAACTTCTTTGTTTCGACTGCAGCTGCCGTCTTGCAGTTGCACTAACCAATTAACAATAGAAGCGCGCGATATACGATGACATATTTGATTACATCCTTAAGGAAGCCATGTGTTCCAGCAATAGGACTCAGACAGCATTAATTGGTTAATGATGATTTTTTACTAAATCGTAGGTGAAAATTTGCGCACAGATTAAACTTTCTCTTGAAAGATAAACTTTGAAACAATTTTAATTAAAATCATACATGCCATGTTCAACTAGCCTTCCCATATTTCCAAGCTTGTGCCATGTTATTGCTCATAAATATTGAACGCAAGCTACATGCATTAAGGCATAACATTTTTGTGTAAATCTCGCCAATTTACCATCTATATTATGTATTCGCGTTACGAATTCGTTGCTGCGCGTTAGACATACGTTAAGTGCTGGAATGGCTCTTACGAGCGCCGCTGTGTTAGGGTTGTTAGTTGTTCGGATATTATTTATTTATTTTGGAATACGTACCATCAATAAATAACAAGTGATGTAAAATCATTTCATATAGGAGTTATTAATTTTAAATTATTTGATATATCGCCTGATCAAAGCAAAGAAAGTTCTAATTGAATCATATGTTAATTGAACTATTTACAGGAAAACTTGTTTGTCAAGAACTATTATAAAATTATTTTGAATTAATACATCTGTGAATCAATACATTTCTTGTTAAATGACAGAAGGTCAGTTTAGGCTTTGTCATTGTACAGAATTAATTTGCCATTGTAATTATGGTATCAGCCATTTCCGATTTCGAACATAAACAGCGATCGTCAACTTCAAATAATGGAACAAGTACACATTTTAAAACCAACCAGACAACTTTGGTAGCTACAAGAAGTAAGGACTAGGATTAAACAAAAAAAAGTAATTATCAATTTCAATTGTTTTTCTTAGTATTAGAAGCCATAAATGATAATGAGTATATCTTACATATTACATATTATATCTTAAATATTACATAAATTATATATTTTTTTATTACGTGAATCAAAGTGTACAATATTTTTGGAAGTTACTATTTTAAACTCTTATTAAACTGCCAGAAATCCATAAGGATGAAACGTGATGCAACATAAATAAGAAACGAAATATTTTGGGTTGCTTCGAGTTTTCGGGAGCACTCGAGTGGCAACCCTACGTGCAGTTGCATACGCTGTGGCGATGGTAAGGGCCCTCCAAACCCCTCGGGGTCTGGTAATTTGGGTCAGCGAGGGCAAAAGTCCTATCTTGCAAATTTTTAATTTGATTTGATCTCATGTTCTTTATATTAGGGACATTTTTAGTGACATAAGGACTCTTTTAAATTGATTGGGAATCATTTCAAATGCGTCGATAAAATAAGAATGTTGACTATCCTGAAATGTGATACTAAATTAATATTGTTCTATAAATATTAATCCAAGCCATCCTCGATTATTAAAAAATCATATCGGGTAAAACGATTAAGTCAAGCATTATCCAATATTCTGTTTTTTTTGTTTTCTCTGTATTACTAAATTTCTTCTGTCGTCGATAATTTCTGGAAGGATGATATATATAATTTGAACGTTTCAAAATGATTTCAATTAAGTTTATTTGCATTTAAAAAAATTGCACTCCTCTGGCTTTAAATGGTTCGTCGTGACAACCAATGCGAGCCTGAAATAGCAATTCTTGTTGCAGGGTGTTTTTATTTTTATTTCGTGCCTGTAAACAACGAGCCTACATAAGTAATATATTGCTACAGAAGTCTATATTTACAGTACATCTTAAGTTAAACATCCAGTTTGAATATCTAATATTGTTTAGACAGCATAGGCAAAAGCTCAGAATTTAACTTATGGAAAAAATAATACAAAAATAAAGTACAATTATATGAAACAAAAATTTCGACTGCGTGAAAAAAGGAAAGAAGTGAAATGAATATGTAATTACTTTCACTAAAAATTAAAAAGAAAAAACAAGCCCAGTAGTTTGGAATGTTATTAAGTACTACTGACCAATTCCTTTTTGACCAATCAACGGTGCTCCCGTCTAATTTGAAATTTCCTACTGTGGCACTTGTTGGAAGTAGACGCATACACGTCGCGTACGCAGCCGTATATACGAAGTGCTCCTTATGTGTACGAAGTGAAGTAAAACGAAAGGCAATAATGTATACATGCAAATTACCTAATATCGTGAACCCGGGCGAGTGCTACCTACTCTCAAGTGACCATACCAGTTTCTCATTGCTCGCGTGGCTACCTGTTTACGTAAAATGAACGCTAATGAGTCGTCGATAGTAATAAGCGGCAGCGAGACTGCTAACGGGTCTGCGCCTAATAGGTCTGTCTACGGCCTAAAATGTATAAATTTAAGAGACTGAAAACGGAAAGAGCGTACTGAAGAACACGAATACTGAAAATAAATTGCTAGTTTTAAAAGTGTTAGTTGCTACAATATGTGACTTTTTGTTCCTCCCATCACCTGAAATACCAGATTTCATATGTAAGGACCTTATATTAACTAAAAATCCATTACGAAGCGCTTAATTATGATACTAACACTACACGCTCGCAATACCTAACTGTCCGATAATGATTATTATTTACTAGAGAAATACATACAGGAACAAACCAAAGCTAATCCAGAGGATAATGTTTTAGAAAGTAAATTTCGCACCGAACAGGCCAAAGTTAAAATCATGATAAAACACAAAAAAATAAAAACATTATTATTATAAATTATTTTCAGATTATCATGACAACCCTAAAAAATGTGGGAAGTAATAATAACTCAAAATAAAGTAATAATTAATACAGTACCTCCAAAATAAGAGTCCAACATGGGGATCATTACAGAAGGAAATGTTATATGTAATAATTTTAACTTATTTTTTGCATCAGTCGGTCAAGAATCGGTTGGTAATATACCTCAATATGGGCAATAATATGGGCAACATCTTAATATATGATAACAGCCACAATCATAGTATGCCTCTTAGTGAATTTGTCCTTTGTAGTGTCGAAATTTTATTAATCATCTCGACTTAAACACAAATACTGGGACAGACGGAGTTACGGCGAAAGCCATTAAATGTTTTAAGAATATAATACCCGATAAATTTACTAAATGCATAAATGCGTGCTTAAGGAAAGAAATGTTTCCAGATACGCTTAAAATCTCTTAAGTCAATCCTATTTATAAATCAGGTGCAATAACTGACCCGAGTAATTATAGACCGACATCAGATATTTTGCCTATTTTGTCAAAGATTTTAAATAGTTATTGAAAACTACTTTTTTTATTAAACAACAATATGGTTTCCGACCGAAATATTCTACCTTAACAGCGACTATAGACTTAGTCATAAAAATAAAAAATCTATACAGGTTTTTTTATTGACATAAAAAAGCTTTCGATACCGTGAGCCTTAAAAATATATCGCAAAAATTACACAAAAAATGTGTAACAGGAAGGGCACTTGATATGTTTCGATCATATTTGCAGAATAGACGGCAGGTTGTTAGAATCGAGAACTTTGCAAATGGTTAACTATGGAATTCCTCAGGGATCAATAGTCGGTCCATTAATTTATCTTAATAACATAAATAATATTGAACTAACGGGACATGTAACACTTTACGCCGACGATACCTGTTTGTTGTACTTCGGTAAATCAATACACCATATAACGTCGGATGCTCAAAAGGATCTCTATATTTTAAACGAATGGATTAAATACAATTTAATAACTATAAATACCTCAAAAACGTCTTTTATGATTTTTGTTACTAAAAGTAAACAAATTCCATTTTTTACCGCCCTCACTATAGATGATAACATTATTCGACAAACGAACAAAGAAAAATATATTGGTTTATGGATGGATGAAAAATTAACATGAAGTTTCCACATTGATCACGTAAAGTCGAAATTGACAACCTTGCTTGCAATATATCGTACAATAGTAAATTATATCCCGACTAAAGTACGTCATATCATATATAATTCACTAGTAAAGTCGTATCTTCAATATCTTATAGAAGTGTGGGGGTCAGCATACGTAAAAAACCTTAAACTACTACAAAGAACACAAAATAAAATAAAAAAAAGGCTTAATTACTGAACGCCTACTAAAGAATTATTTAAAAGAACTAAATTACTAGATCTACGGCAGTTATATTCTACTTGTGTTCTTATAAGAAAAATTACTGATAATTCTGTCCGATCCGATATACAGCTTAATTTAAAGAAGAATACACGTAACTTAAGAAATAAACGTAAACTATATCTATCTAAAACGTGGACAAATTACGGTAAGAAAACAATATTTTTCAGGGTGTTCAACATTACAATAAACTACCTAACAACATAAAAGAATGCATTCATATAAACTCGTAACTCATATAAATAAGAAAGTCATTATATATATATATTTTTTAATTCTTTCTTTTGTTTTTACGTAGTCGTATTTTTTGCTTTTAAAATAAAATTTCTATTTTACACTTTTAGTTAGTTCTCATTGACTTCGTTATTAGAACTTTAAGATAGTAAATTTTGCAACCTTATATCGTGAGGATTATTAAGCAACTTGCGATGGTCTAAACTACTGATTATATTAGTCCCTCTAGAGACCTATTAAAATAAAAAAATAAATATCACTGATGCATTTTCCCGGCGATCAGTGAGCCATGTGAAAGGTTATTACAGACACCAGTCTCTAGAAGACTGTAAATGTATGTAAATCCCACACTACTAGCAGTATATGTATTATGTATGCGCCCTTACTTTTTCAAGAGAGAAATAAACGCATTATTATAACTCACTCGGCTCAAAGCTATATATGCTTGACGTTTAGCAAAAATTCGCGAACTTAAGCTCGGTCCAAAGTAGTTCTTGGCACTTAAAAGCTTAGCAATTTGCGGACGGCTCATTATATCTAACACACTTCTAATATTTTTGAAAGACCTATCCAACAATATTTACATTACACTATAGGGAAATAGATAAAACAAAATAATGACGTATAAATTATCAAAATGGGCCAAGCCGTTTGGTCTCGATAGTGCCATATAGGAACAAGCATACATACATACCTCTGTGTTCTGTGCATAGCAGTCGGGTATAAATAACCGTCTTAGCTACCTTGATAATTTTACTACCCAGATACCTTTCTTTTATTAGGTGAGTAGTCTATTAAGACATTTTTTTAAATTTAAATTCAATATGTAATAAAAACTAACTTAATGAATAATGCAAAAAAAAACCGTTTTGTCCCTAGTACTCTGAGACTCGAACCCGTAGTAGAACACGGACCTGTAGTAGAAGTCTTTAAGTCATAGATAGCTCAGTGGTTAGAGCAGTCGCCCGGGTTGTGAAAGGTTGCGGGTTCGAGATCCATCTGAGAGTATCAGTAACAAAGTGGATGTTAAGCATTTTCATTAAGAATATTTTCAAGTATAGCACTGTGAATGCAAAATTAATCAAATATAGTAAAAGCTAACTTAATTAACGGACTTCAAAGCACCTCAGAATATAAATATATATCTAAATTCAGTATAATTAATTTCTTAACGCAGGGTGCGTTTAGCAGGTAAGTTTGTAAGCTCATTTTTGTGTGTTTCTTTCTTTCCTTGTAATTTCTTTATTAATTCTTACCTTACAAGCCTTCTATGGACTTTAAGATTTTTTTCCATTGTTAATTGATTAACATGTAAATTGGAAGCAGCATATCGACCATATTACGTGGAAAACTAAACTAATAGATAACTAAACGTTTTATATTTGCAATAAAAAAAACTTGAAACAAACAGTCTCTGTTGAAGCTGCTTTAATCGCCTGTGGATATGTGTCGTCTGTTTTGAGCTACGGTCTGTTATTGTGGGGAGCTTCTGTTGATCTTGACAGACTTAGAGTTCAAAAGAAGTGTATTCGTGTGATATGTAATGCTTAGTGCTAATAAATAGTTTGATGATAGTTGTAAACAACTTTTTAAGAAGCTTAATGTTTTGCCTCCCTGTATGTACATAAAACATGTATGTTTATTTGTTCACTCCAACTCCAAATATTGAACTAAGCGTGTAGAAGTTATGCCCCGGCTAACTAGACAAAAATATATAAATATATTTTACCAGCCTCTTTGTCATAAGGACATTTATAAAAATAATGTATACAATATGTGCATAACTTTATACGATAATTTACCAGATGACATGAAATTGTTGGATATTAATGAATTTAAATTAAAAATGCTAATGCTGGAACACAGCTTCTATAGTGTAAAGGAATTTTCATATTTTCGGAAAATTGCATGATTTAATAGAATAATATTACGATTACAATATTTGCAAACCTGTTCTCATGTAGTTTATTTTTTATTTTATTTTAGCCCTTTTATTCGGATCTTATTGTAAATCTCTTTACATAACCAAACTTAGAATTAAAAAATATAACATGAAATTATCTTATTCTTATTAATTTAATATTTCTCGTTTCTTTATTTTCTGTAGATCCGTTTGCCAGTCGGCAAAGGCTTCTTCCAACCTTTTCCATTCTGCTCGTTCCTGAGCTACTCTGTTCCACGTGGTTCCTGCCACTTGTCTGATATCGTCATCCCATGTTTTCTGAGGTCTGCCTCTCGTTCGCTTGCCCTCTCTAGGGTACCACTCAGTCACTCTTTTGCTCCATTTGTCTTGGCCCCTCTGCATGTGCCCTGCCCATCTTCATTTAAGTCTTCTAATTTTTCCAGTAATATCAACGACCTTTGTCTTGTTTCTGATCGCACTGTTTTCCATTCTATCTAATTTCTTCACGTTGAACATACTTCTCTCCATTGAGTATTGGCAGGTTGCCAACTTGCTTGTCAAATCCCGGGTTAGAGTCCATGATTGGCAGCCGTACATTAAAACGGGCAATATACATCTATTAAATAGTTTGCTTTTCATGCTTCTATGTAGTTTTTTGTCTTTCATAACTTCTTTTAGTCCCCAGTATCTCTTCCAGCCATTAGTAATTCGTCTCGTTACTTCCTTTTGCATGGGCTCTTGTTGAGTTACGAGCTGCCCCAAATATACGATATATATTAATCAGTTTAATGTATTTCTTTTTGTTCTAGTTGTATTGTACTTTTATTTCCGTTTGTCATTACTCTTGTTTTTTCTGGATTCAGTTTTAATCCTACTTTATCACTTTCTATCGCAAGTTCTTTTATCATTCGACTTATATCATTTGAAGTTTTGGCAAATAGCACAATGTCATCAGCAAATCTCAAGTGCGTCAGCAATGTCCCGTTAATATTAATACCAAGCTGTTTCTAATTAAGTTTCCTGAAAATATGTTCCAGTACCGCTGAAAATAGTTTTGGTGACATGGGGTCGCCTTGTCTTACGCCTCTTTCTACTGTAAATGCTGTGCTTTTCTTTTCCAACTTAATCTTTGCTGTGCTATGACTATAGACGTTTCTTATTAATCTTATATATTTTTGCTCAATTCCTTGTTCTTTTAGTGCCTCCCATATTTTTGCGTGAATCAAAGTATCAAACGCTTTACTATAGTCGATAAACGCGATATAGTATGTAAGGTTGTATTCGTTATACTTCTCTAGTATTTGACGTACTACGTAAATGTGGTCGATAACTGAGTAGCCTTTACGAAAGCCTGCCTGCTCTATAGATTGGTGTTCCTCTAGAGTACCTTCTATCCGTTTCAATATTATTTTAGAAAATATCTTGTACAGGTTTGACATAAGGCTTATAGGACGATAGTTGCCAATATCGTATTTATCGCCTTTTTTATATAAAAGGATGATGTTAGACTCTAACCACTGGTGCGGAATAATTTACGTGTTTATGATATCGTTAAATATATCCGTTAGAACAGGTATGCACACCTCTTTACTTTTCTTTAAGATTTCGTTATTTATTCCGTCGGGTCCTGGCGCTTTGTCTACGTTCTGGGTTTCAATAGCTTTTTTTACTTCAGATGTGATAATTCTAGGAACATCAGAGGTTTCTTCTAGATCAACTACCTCGTTTATGGTGTTGCTTGCATATAATTTCTTATAATACGTAGTAGCTGTACTGAGTATGTCTGTTCGGCGACGATTCCATTTCTATCTTTCGTTTTTTAATTTTACTATCCAATTTTTATACTGTAATTCTCTATACGCTTTTTAGTTCCACCTGATTTCTCAATACACTTTTCAATAGTTTTCATTCTATGTTGTTTCCGGTCCTTTCTTATGCTATTCTTTATTTCTTTGCTTATTTTTGTTAGCTGTTTTCTTCTACCTGGAGTGTCTCTTGCATTAATCAAATAGTTTCTTTCTTCTAATAGATTAACAGTATTAGTTGATAGATTTTTCTTTGATTCTTTGTTAGTGTTCGTAGTTAACTTAGTTTGCGATTTTATAGTGTCCTCAATCGAGATATATTTTTCTTGAGTTCTTAATTCTTTTGTTGAGCCCTCGAAGTTTGTAAATGCGTCTTGTAAAGCAGTTTTAATTTGTTCTATATCAAGGTTTTTAGGATTTTCGTACTCTGTATATTGTCTTGGTCTGATATTTTTTGGTTGTTTCGCCGTTAATTCTCATGTAGTATACTGTACCCATTTCATTATTTAATTTTGTGACCATTAATAAGGTATCCTAGTAAATAAAGATCTTATCTTATAAATATTTCAATTTTTTTCTAATTTGATTCAATCGATCTCTAGTTTTAGCAAGATTAACAAGCGTCACTTTATTTTTTATATTTACATACTACCTGTTTTCCCACGACTTCGCCTGCGTAAAATATGTTGAAGCTTCCAGTTGGATAGTTTATGTATGTGTCGTGGATGAAAGAATTTTCGAAATCAGTCCAACAGTTTCGTGCTAGTAGTAAACAAATAAACAACCAAGTTTTTCCCATTGATTTTAATTACATATATAATAGAAGTTTTTTATACTAGTGCAAGTGCTCGAGTCTTACTATAGAACTATGTACTATTTACAAATGTACTTTCATATAGACGATAGAGTTAGCATTACTAGCAGTTTAATAAAAATACATTCACCCGGTTTCTGAATTAAGAATTTGAAGTTGAGCACCTCTCAAACCGTGCTTAAACCACATTAAACGTCAATTAAACAGGTTTTCATTGCTGATTTTGATGATCGGTTGATCGCAATTTGATGAAACTAGGACATTTTGTCATATGAAATTAAGAATAATCAGTCGAGATTTTGTGTTAATGTCAATTCAAAAACCGGCAGATAGTTGCCTACTACATTATTATGTCATGCCTCAGTTCATTTTCAAGGTAATTCGACGAAGAAAATTGCAACTACAAAGCTGTTAGTCCTTCTTTTTACACTTTGCTGAAGCAAAAAACGTAATATGGTGCTATGAAAAAGATGCACAAGATAACTTTGTCAAAAGTGTTTCCCTTTATTGGGGGACCCGAGCCTTTGGCGCCTGAGTGCCTTCACAACGACTACCTTTTAAGCTGGAGCCTTTTTATTCCTTTAATGTTTTAGGCGTGAGTGACTTTACTCTGCCATGTTTTTTATTAACAAAAATTGGAGCTGATCCTCGTGCTGACGTTCGTGTGTGTTATAATAAAAAACATTTACAAGTATAGAATAAATGGATATCAATGTATATATATTAAAGTTTCTCAATAAGTGGTTTCTATATAAATCAGTAGTTTTAAGATAAATCAGGTTTGTTTGGCGAATTATGGATTATTGTGGTCCCGTTGTTCCTATTCAATTCCGTTTATAGGGAAGGCACGAGCCCCAGCAGTTAGGAGATTAACAGGCTGATGCAGAACAAAGCCTACAGCCCTAGGTATGTTTATTAATTATATGTAGGTGTTTCAGCTTGCGTTAATATATGTTAACTAATTTAAAAACTGCAAGGAGTTTGATGTCATTATTCCACCAATTTCAGAGTAAAACAGCTTCGGCGAATGGACAAACACAAGTGATCCCTCTTTAGGTACCGAATGGTAAGAAAAGACTAACATATCGATCAGTAAAATTCTTCTGATAATCCACCTTCTCATCTGGAATCAGTTTCCAGTGGAGTTATATGGATCAATTTAAATCACAGTAGTGTTTTTACCGGCTTCAAAATCTAAAAGGAGGAGGTTCTATGTTCGATGGCGATGTATGTTTGTTATGTATGTTCACAGATAATTTTGCAAAGTGTCGACCGTCTTTCAAAATTCTTTTTTATTCGACAGCTTGATGGACTTAGATGGTCCTATTTAAATTTTAACGAAATCGAATAAGTAGTTTTCCTTTTATAACAAAACAAAATACATATTTCACCGTATATCACCTAAATATTTGGACGTGATGTAATGTATTTCAGCTAAAAAACAAAAGTATGTATTTTTAATTCATTAAAAATCCTAAAAGAGAATTTTCTATGTTCAAGGAGTATTTATATTTTTTATAATAGTAGGTATGTCAATCGATTTCATCTGGAAGCTTCGGATCCTATATAATCAAACCTTTCCTTTTTATTATATGAGTAAAGAATTATTGGGCAAAGTTATGTCGAGCAAACAAACAAAATCTTCTTTTTGTTGAACATTTTTATTTATATAGATTTTTATTATTAAGATAAGTATTATTTATCAAAATCAATAATCAAATCAAAATCAAAATTATTTATTTTAGGCTGTTACAAGCACTTGTGAAAGTATCCATTTTTTAAAGTTTGAAGTCGGTTCCATTTATATCAGACTTTTTTTTTGGAATAAAATTACAGCGTTGTCACAGCATAGAGACTTAGTCAAATAAAACATTTTTCGAAAGGTAATAAAGGTTATATTTCATTGAAACTTTGTACTGTATTCGACGTCGAGTTAGAGGGCTTTTTATTACACAAAAGCATAACTGACGAGTTTTTATTGTAAATGCTTACACGTAGAATTTGAGCAAATTTAGATTATTTACCTGAAGTATCCAATGTACTGTTGGTACTGGTCGATTTGGCGCGCATGTGAGTCACCATCACCAGCCCTTTTACGTCCCCACCGCAGGGGCTCAGGCCTTCCTTATGGATGGTTAAGGAGGATGGGTCATGACCCTCCACGCTGGCCCAATGTGGATTGGAGAGTATTAACGACTGCAAATGCAGCCGGGACCAACGGCTTAACGTGCCTTCCGAAGCACGGAGTAGTTCGAGATAATAATTTTTTGGTCACCCATCCCGTGACCGACCCTAGCGAAAGTTGCTTGACGACTACGATCGCGAGCCGCGGCGGTTATCCACTACGCCACCGAGCTACTCCGCATGTGAGTCGTCCCAATGTAATAAGCCCACAGAAATTACTTTGTGGTAGGTGCAGGTGATTACCCCGTGTACAGATACAGGCCCTGTCGAGCCGTTAGATACCCTAGTTAATGATTTAGGTATTTCTATAAATATAAATAAATTCCAAAAGTATTTAATAAACTTTATTAGTAGTCCAAACAGTTAAAGAAAGGCCATCAAATCCAAATAAAGATTATTGATAATTTCAACTTACATTTTGCAGTGTTATCGATTTTTATTACTATTTAGATTTTTTGTCTCTTTAAAATCAATGACATATTTAATAAATAGCATTATTTTCACAACTTTTGTTTGTTTATATGATGGAAAATTACTTACTGCATTTCATTAAAATAATTAAGGTACGACATCAAACCTAGTTTACGAATAAAAAAACATTGAGAATCGGATTACAATTCACTGAGATGTTGAACACAGAATCTCCCCTTTTTTGGCTTTGAAGTGGGTCCAATATATCCCTTAAATATGAATGATGAATTTGAATTTGGAACACTACGCAACACAAAAGGCCGCTGCAATAGACGAAATAGATATGTTGAATTTGAATTTGGAACACTACAAAAAGGTCGCTGCAATAGATTTGAACGCGGATTTGGCTCTAACTTTTTAAATATAATTAAATTGGTGAAGTTTCACAGTTTGTCGGCTTCGTATAATCTGATGTGACCTGTCTGATTGGTGCGATTACTCTTTTAAAGCAAATCTATAAAAACCATGGTTTTTATAATAAAAAAAAAGTATCTATATTAATTATTTCTTTATGACTGATGTCTGTTGTTTGTCTTGCGTGGCACATAAGAATAAAAATAATGTACTGTGCTAATCTCTGTTATATGTCCATGATATGAAGATCTATAAGTAGGTTAAAAATTCGAGTGAAAAAAATAAAACGACTTTTGTGTTTACGAATTTAATTTCATATTTTTTTTAATTTTGATACTGTCATAAGATTTCGTAGTAACGGTTAGATAACGTTTTATCTTATAAAACTTCAACATATAAGTTTTGTAAATATGAAGTTGCAAATATTTTACAGAAAAATATAATTAATAAAGATTTCAAATAACATTTAATTTAAATTAATTAAACATATGTTATAATAAATTTATGAAATTTGTGCAATGAAATCTTATAGAATAATGATAAATACAAGCCCGTCAACAAAATAGACAGAAACAGGTGATATAAAAAATATTCGTTTTTAGAGACTTTATATAGTGATTGACTTTAAAAAACTTCCAGAACATTCGTTACAAAGCTTCTAGGTACTCCTAAGAGTAATGTCCACTTTGTCCATGATAAATTCTAGAAGGTTCTCCTTAGTGGAATCGTATATTTCTCAAACTGCCGAAGAAATTACTACTTTCAGTAGCCAGACCGCAGGATTGGTAGTGCAGTATAAATCTTGTAAGCGTGATGCAGACTGCAGAATACCATTTGAAATAAAGTCAGTAATGCTTTTAGTTTTGCTAAACTTGACTTTTTGGTATTAAGTTCATACAAACAAAACATTTATAGAAAATCAACCAGTGAATGAAAATTCGTTTAAAGTTACCTCTAGAATGTAAGTTTAATTATGTTTTTCACTCAATGCTGCAAATGTGTGATATGTGCTTACAATAATTGTCATGAAATGCCAGTAATTAATCCATACTAATATTTTAAAGAATGTAATCTTTGAAAATACTGATCCTTTTAGGGTAATCTTTGAAAATACTCATCCGTTTATGAATTTATTTTTAAAGACTGCATCGAGCTATTTTCTTATTATTATCTCTTATATTTTTTTTACACAGTCCATTTTTATTACCGAAACCAGAATTCAACATTTCCATTATTGAATGAATCCTATTTAAAAATTAGAAACTTCAATAGAATTCTCGACAGAATAAAAAAATTCACATTACATCATTGTTTTTTTTTTCGAAATTTCACATCAGCTTGTTTTAAAACATAAGTAACTAGTCTTAAGAGATGGGATAATAGTTAAAAAAGAAATGAAAAAAAAAACAGCCAGTGTTCAATACTTATTATTATTACTTTTTCGTGTCTATCAAAATACAAGAAACAAAATATTAATCATCGTCATTGTTGTAATTAATTACAATCGGAACACTTTGAGTCGCAAATAACTTAGTTAGGACCTAAGCAGGACGTACGATTTTGGACAAATATCATCCATATGATAGATAATAAATAATAGCTGCTACATGAGAACAGCATCCCACTGTACGTTTGGCATTGGGGCAATCACAGCAATAACGAAGAATACTATTGTAGTCATTACCTTCGGAAATATAGTGAATGTAAATTCGATAGACTTTTATATTTATATGTCTTGATTTTACTTCTGCTTTGATGATATTAGGTGCTGATTTCACATATTGTACTGAGAGATTATTTTGATCGTCCATTATTTCGGCCAAGTTAAATGCTGCACATTTAGAAGTAGAAGCTTTTTTGTTAATATATGGGATAAGTCGACACTTCTTACAAAAGATATCATTAACTATTACGATTTTATTCAAACAGTCACTAAACACTTTAGCTTCTTCTTCATTCTTTATAATTTTTTTTATAACCAGGAATCTTACACAGGTACTTGTTACAATTTTTACACTTTCTCGACATTATTACTTAATAATGATTTGGTTCGATAGTTAATAATTTCAAAATGCTGATACAAAATACCTATGACAGAATTTGAGTCCCAAACTGCCTTCTTGTGTAATACAAATGACTGCTACTTTAGCTAAACAAACGATGCAGTAAACAGCTCGATAACAAGTTCGAACTTGTTTGTTTACACACTCACACTACAAGGCGCGAATCACATATAATTTTTTTTCGTTGTGTTGCACCAACTTTTTTTTCACGCAATTTTTATGGGTGATAGAGCACTTTGACGAGATTGCCAATGGCTGCCTTAAGCTCAAGGTTTCATAACATACTTTATTATTCAGAACAGTGAGAGCAAAGGTCAATTCACGGAGATTGGAATTAATGTTATAAGTTTCAACATTTTTTTCTGTATATTTTAAAGAAATGTTACTAAGATTTGCGTATCCATTTGTTACTATATTTAAAGTGGGTAGTGTATGTATATATGAAAGTATTGACTTAATTAAAAAGTGATATTGATTGTGTTTTATGAATGAATGTTTAAATGGGAGAGTAACCAAATGGAATGTATGGAGTGTACCTAAAATCTAATACAGAAATTACTAAATTATGTTTCGTAGAAATTTTACACACTTTGAAATAAGCTTAACGAATTTGTTAAATAGAACGCAAATTTACTGGACTTATTGACTATTTACATTTTTAAAATATCAGGAATTTTAAAATTTCATTTTAAGGATTAAGTTACTTTCCTCTACCTTTTCAACATATTTTAATATTATGAAAGTCGGTACTTTTTGTCTATCGTAAATGTGTACTTTGATTAGTTTACATTAATTTTATCATATTTTGGTTTAACAAAACAAATTGCAAATGTATTATTGTGAAAATCGTAATTTTATTTAGTAAATTATTGTATGAATTAATGAAATATTTTTTATTGTACATACACCAAACAGTTAAAAAAATTACAGATTATAATCTAACAATCAGTACAATCGGCGGACTTATCGCTTAGACGCGATCTCTTCCAGGCAACCGTTACAGACAGGACAAAATAAACTATAATTGGGTAGGTTATGGCGTCTAAAAGAATCTTCATTACTTATAATATGATACTTACAAATAAATACTTAAATAAAAATACGTATAATGGATTAAATAAACACATTATTATAATCATGATAACAAAATTAAATATATTATATATAATATTATAAATATATACATATTGTATGTACAATATTAAATAAAAATTGAACCTAATGATATTCCCAGCGGCGTAACTAAAGATGTAATTTAAAAAAGCAAAGGCGAAATCGCTGGTAGGTTACATTTTCTTCGACGATCTCATTCAAAGATTTCATTGCACAACTAACAGGATCCAAAGCATCGTGTGATACAGACGAGATATTATCGGTTGATTGGATAGAACGATTCCCTGATTGAGCGTTTTAGTTGAGTCGATCTAACTAAACATTTGGTCGGACTGGAGCTATTTGGGTCAACCCATTAGGAATGATATCACGCGCCATCACGTTGTAACGCGGTTAGCTTTGTTTTAGTTGTTAATAATAAAAGGCTCTACGTGAACGCTATATGTTTCAACGTTTCAGTTGGTAATGAAAAGCTTTGTTTAGTTAATGGAAAGTAAAGCTTACCTAAACTATTTCTTGTCGTAGATATTACGTACGTTTCATGTCATATTAAATTTCTGCCTTATCATGAGTAATGAAAAGAGGTCTTCGTATTGAGTAAAGATAATTATCTCGTTTGTAGCACACGACTTCGTAAATTATTAAAAATCTTCCATTACATAGTATACAGTCTTTATGATTCTAATATGTACATTAATTAAGTCATTAAATGACTAGACTATAATGAAACAACAGGAATTCGTTCATTTGTTCACCATCAAGTTTAGGACGTCTTATGGACAAATTAAATATTTAACACAAATAACAAGATGAAATTATGAATTTCTCTTTATTCAAACAGAACTAAGTGGTGTCCATTCCAAATGGTAAGTTTAATATGTTTATTTACAAGTTTAACGTAAAATTTACATATCAGAGAATGGCTTTATGAATAACTTTACGCTATTATGTATCTATAAACCTTATAATGTTACCTGTAATTGTATATATTACACAGAGAGAATATTTTATTAAATTTACAATAGTTATTTTTCCTTCTTTTACGATATTTACAACCATGCTTTGTCCAGTAGTTACACTTTTTAGCGTCACTTCACTCATTTATAATGTAACACTTTACACATAATTGTAAATATCCTCCATTTCTCATACATTCATTTCTGACATAGCCGCTTGGGGCACTCTAGACTTTTGGAAATGCTGCGAGGGGGGCGAAGAGGGGGGTGGAAGCACTGAACCATTTCCAGGACCTTGAGACTGCCCAGTTTGAGCTTGGACGTCGGGCAAATTACTCGCGCTACTCATAAATGTTGCATTCTTCGGTAAGGTCATGCAATTGGAGGCGTTGCATATTTGATTCTGCTGTTGGTAACTGAACCCCACCTTTCTCGGTAAAGTTGTACATTGCCCTCTATTCGTAGGTGGACTAGTTTTCTGCGACAAATTCGACATCTGAATTCCCGTGTGGCAAACATTGGGACAGTTCGAACTAGTAAAGTGGGGTACTCTGTTTGTCATTGCTATAATAGCGTTCTTATCTTGGTGATCGATATCTACTATGGTGCTGGAACTTTGTGAATGCCCGACGAAGTAATGGGGATGTTTAGAGGAGACGCTGTCGAACGTCGAATTATGATTCCTCTTCTGTTGTTGCTGCAATGCTTTCACTTGCAACCGGGTTTTATCTCGCTGATAGTATACGCCGGCAAATATTAATACGTTCAGTATTAGCAGTGAACATCCTATAGCGATAGTAACACTTAAAGCGGTGGAATAAGCCGTGTATCCTGCAACTTCTAAATTAGACACGTCTTGGGCACTCGTATTGTTTGCTGCGTGACTTTGAGTGACAGCGGACCCTGGCCTCGCTGACATGACACTAATACAGGTAGTCACGTACGTGTCCATTGTAGTGGACGGTATGTCTAATGTAACATTGTAGATAGGTCGCCGATATAGCTCAAGGGTCGGGTCAAAATAGTTCGCTCGGGTGAGCGGATCGGGTCGCACCAGCCCGTCGTATAGTTCCGGATCGTTGTGGTTTCTAAAAAGGTTGTGTTTCGCGACCACGTCCTTCATCCCGGCCCTGTGGATCTCTGGGATCAGCCGTAGCCACACGGACAGCTGGTGGGCACGATAATGGTTTTTCATACGCGGTTTCATGCCTGCAATAGAATTTGCGAATGTAAAAGGGTCAAGGAATTTTGCGGGCACCAAATTGCTCTGGAAGGGTAAGGTCGAGTAATTAACTTTGAAGTTGATATTGTGCGAGCGTGACCGAACTTTCAGTAGCAATTTTGATATATTTTTTTAATTAACCTTTGAAAATCCTACTATTCAAGTTGTAATAAAAGATACCTAATATTACATAGTTCATTGTACTTTTTTGAAGTAATATAAATTGGTATTTTAGTTATGTAAAAATCGATGTAGAGTATCCTTGTTTCATAAAGACATAATTGTTTGCTCTACACAAAAATAGAACAGCCGGAATTCGTTACATTAATATGAACAACATCCAATTTGTGTAAAGATACGACGAAAACAAATGTATTTTCGCTTACCAATTTCCAAATATTTCTGGTGAAGTGTATCATATTCGTCCCATACGATGCTTTTATATCGGTTCCTCTCTCTTGATATTGGGAGGACACCCTCTTGACGTTGAGCTTCATTTGGATTGCTAGTAAATATAAGTAAATCAATATCAGCCAAGCTCAATGATATTTTTGTTACGTGATATTTATTTTAGTCTAACGTTGTAATATTTTATTCTTTTGTATATAAATAGTTTACATTGATTCAATTTTGACATGATTTATATATTGATATGAAATAGTGAGTATTAAGTGAGCTAAACAACTTTTCTTTATTTTCTGAACTATTCAAATACTATATCATTCTTCCATGAATCAAAAGTAACCATTATAATAAACGATAAAAAAATTACAATATGAAGTTCTGTTAAAGTATTTTAGAGTTAAAATTCAAACATAAAGAACTCCACCCAAAATCATAACTTCGACCCTACCTTAAATCTCGCACTCCCCAAACTCATTAAGTCTAAAACAGATTCTTTTAACCGAAGAACAGTAACAAATGAAACGGCTGGCCCCCCAACAATTTTCCATCCCCAAACAAGGCGAAACAGGAAACCGGCCGTTAGCGGCCTGTAACTGTTATTTTCGTATTCACCGAATCGCGAAAATAATGATACTCTATTATTTTGTGTTATTCACTGCAAAGGTTAAAATGCGAGGCAAATTTTATGCAGCAAACATTATAAACTTATTCCTAAACATTAGCTGCAAAGGGCTGATACAAAAATATTCCACTTTTAAATTCTAATTTAATCTGTTTGTCAATACCATAGATAATATATTTAATTTCATCGACATTTAATTTTATCTAATCTATGGTTTGGTTTCAATTTCGAAAGAGCTACTGACTGAATCAATTTGTTGAGTCAGTAGCTCTTTGGAAATTTCATTGGTAATAAAGAAAAATATTTATTTCTCTAATGAGATGTTAAAAGAATATCAACAAGGTTAATAAGAAACGATTTCCTTCTATGTTTTCATAAAATTATAACCCAAAATTCTATTACGGAAATTAAGTATTTCCGTATTCCCTTCCGACCGCCCACAGCCATCTTCAAAGGGATCTCCAGAAATCAAAGAAAGCATTATCACATTAAACGTCCCCCGCATCAACATCACAGAGCTCATAAGTCGAGGTGATAAATGTCATATTACCTTGTTAGGGAATTCACAAAGGTAGTTTTAGTTGACTTTGATATTCTCTCTGGACACTAACCGGGAGGCCATTACGTGTAACCATCGTTTAATTAACTAACGGTTAATTTTGTTTGACTTTCCACTAGAGTACTGCCGTTTGATGAGAACATAAGCGTTTGATTACCATTTTGAGTGCTTGTTTTAAGGACTGCTTTCATTGCTCCAGTAAGTTTAATTGTAGCAGCTCGCTTTAATGTTGCTCCATCATGTATACTTAGAGCTATCTACTGTTGGTAATTAAATCCATAGGATTTATACATCACAAATGTATTGCTTAAATACAATAGAGGAATAATTCAGAATGTGGACATGAATATAGACACAAAGCTGACAAACCTATTTTATTATGCGATTAAGCCGATTCGATACAATTGATTCCTTGACGAGATAAAGCAATCGACTGTTTCATTTTCCGATATGCCATCGTAGTGTAAGTTTCGATATCGAAATTTCTGTATTTACAACCTTATCGCTATGGCATAAAGTCCTTTTTATATAATGGTGTGACTTATAGGTTTAATTATACTTACCCTGTTCTAATGAAATTTGCCATATACAGAATGAAAGCTTCAGATAGGGCTACTTCAGACTTCGTATAGTTCTTTGGAAAGTGACCTAGTCCATCAACCAGTGGTGCTCCAAATAGATACGGAAGTTCTTCGCCATGTACTGATCCCATTCTCTGAAATATATCATCATTTTAACTTGATCCACTCTTCATCGGCCCTTTTACGTCCCTACTGCAGAGGCTCAGGCCTTTCTTATGGATGGTTAAGGAGGATGAACCATAATCTTAAATGCTGGCCCACTGCGTATTCGAGGATATTAACGACTACAAACACAGCCGCAACCAATGGCTCAACGTGTCTTCCAAAGCACGGAGTAGCTCGAGCTCGAATAGTTTTTGGTTACCCATCCCGTGATCGACCCTTTCGGAAGTTGCTTAACCATAACCACAGTCGCGGGCCGAGCCGCTTATCCACAACACCACTGAACCACTTGACCCATTCGGTCAACATATTTTATATCAAATATTCATCATTGTACATCCCAATGAAATAACATACACACATCAATATTCTAGCATAAGTACGTTCTGAGTACCATATATAATTAATCGTTTGCCCAAGACATTCTTAGAGGAATTCGATTACAGAAAATATAGAAATTACTGCTCGGATGGAGTAAGTAAATGGAATAAGAAAATTAATGATAAATTTCGCAGTAAACACCAGGAAACGATTGTTCTCACGACACAGTTTCCGATAGAGCACGGTTGTAATTAATGGTACAACATTGTACTCTAAATAAATCATTCAATAGAAAATGGAACTGCTTAATTTACTCAAACTTTATTGAATGCGTTTCCGTTAAATAAGAGAAAGTAGTTTTCTATGAATGCTAATCATCTTTAGAAATTCAATGAATCTTTATTTGTGTTGTAATAGCTAGAATGTCATTGATAACTTCTTAGATAGATATTGTTAGGTTAAACAGTAGTCTCTTTAAATTAATAAGTTTATTTAGAATTTTCTTAAATATTTCGTCAATTATAAGTATTCGTATAATAAATTTAATAAAGATAATTTTAGTTTTTAAATATATTATTCTAACATTTCTCTGTATGTTTGTGTCTATCAAGAAACATCACGCTTCATTAATCTGTATTATCGTACTCAGTCTTTATTGTATCTACTAATAAAAAAATCATGGTAAAGTCTTCAAAAACCTATATACTCGTAATAAAGAATATAAGCGGCGTTGAGTACCTGAGGGTAGTCGCCATCTTTGGTCTGGTAATCAAACACGTAGAAGAAAGTATTCGGTCCGGAGTCTGGTGAGCTCTTGGCTACACTGAGGAAGTCCCCAGTCTGGACCAGTGGGGCTACGTACTGGGCGTCTGATATCGCCAACACGGCTGCGTCTCTTGTATTTATTGGATGCTACAAAAGTAGAACATTTTCATATAAAACCAATTCCATCAAACAAAAGAAGTTAGTTTTAGACTATAGTAATTTACAATTGCGTGCTCTTAGAAGATGTCAAAAGCCATAAAAACAGCGAGTATGTACGAAAAGAGTAATGAATGTGTATGAGGCCAAAGATGTATTTAAGGGCCGTATATTGTGACGTACGGAATGGGGCGTGAAGATATAAATATATAGATAGTTTACAAATTTTACATATTGAGCATATATGAAGCTGTAATCTGTACAACTCCAAAAATCTATTGCGACTCGTCATTACAATTAATATATCTTTTTTAGCATTTTCTTCTTCAGAATGAGAGTCTTCACAAGAAAGTCTAGGATATTCTTATCTTCCAGAGATTAACGATAGGTTACTTATTGCGATACAAACATCTTTGTTATATGTGAACCCAATTTCATCCCTGTGTATGGTCATTTTAAAAATGCCGTATGTCTAAAGTTTAAATGATAAAATTAACAGAACATGTTGTACATTTATTGGTGGTGGATCTTCCATTTTTATTCTACTTTCATCATCAGCCCTTTCTCCCCACGGCAGGACCCGGGCCGTCGTAAATGGTTAATTAATAAGGATGGCTCTCCAGCTTGGCCCAATACGGATTGGAGGGTGTTGAGAGCTGCATATGCATCCAGGGCCAACGTTATGAAAATAACTTTTTGGTCACTCATTCTGTGACCGACCTTTGCGAAAGTTGCTTAGCAACAAAGGTCGCGGATCCCGGCGCGTATCCACTATGCCACCGAGCTACTTTCAACTTTTTCGTTTGAAAATTTTAATAAGAAAGAATTTTCAATCTTTCCGAAGAATACGAACTCTTTTTATCTCTCTAGAATTATTAAAAAAGGCAGACAAGTGTTTATGTGATAAATCTGACTTTACATATTTTATTCACGTAAAGTATGTTGAGTAAATTATACGTATAAAAAACTATACACTGCACCCCTCACCCCTCCGAATCGGAATTATGTGGTTATTTCTTGTAGTTTAACGACTTTATTAAAACCTATTTTTTAATATGGCTTTCATTTAACAAAAGTGTTCCTTCTTTAAAAAGGACAAAATGTGCTAACAGTTCATATAGTCGAAAAATTTTCGTCGTTTATTTAGTTACCGTATAGTCTTTTTTAACTTGTTCCCCAGTTAGTAACAGGTAATTTTTTTACTGTTATTATTGTTTGATAATATTCTTCACGCCTTTCTTTTTGCTTTCATCGGTGCCATTTTTTTCAACTTGTCTATTTTCTCTTTTCTTTTTATACATTTAAGGCGTTTATATTATTCTTTGTCTATCTATTTAGTTTTCTTTTTTCTATATTTATTATTTTCCATTGTAGTCTATTTAGAAATTGGGAACATTAACTTATCGTTTTTGTTTTCTTCTCGTTTGCTTACAATACGTATGACGTTGGCGTAGCCCGGGCAACGACACCATCATGGATAGCTGTTAGATACGCGTTCTCGCATACGAGCTGGCAATCAATATAATCCGGATTAGTTTAGTGTGTGGTTTACCCCCAATCTTGCTGATGGACATATAATCTAACACAGGATAGATTTACTATCGATATAGGAAGTTGAAACGTTTTAGGACGTATCAAGTTAATTTTTATTTCTTATATTTGATCAATTTTGCATTCAGAATGCTATACTGGAAAATATTATTAATGAAAATTTTTCTTAATACGGTTTCGATTTCTGTCTGAGAGTACCTGGGGCTTTTTATTTCATTTTGACAAAAGTTATGCCATGATGCTGCCTGTAGACTTTGCCCACCCAATAAAATACGATTCTTTATATGGAGGTAAATCATTATTTGATACTTATTTACTTTGTTTAATTGTACACGTTATTTAAGACAGATAAGACAGGTGTCAACTATTTAAAATAAATTATCAAGCTTAAACTTAGTGATCTCATATAAGGTTTTGAATATTTAAAATTATTTTGTTAATTTTCACAATGCTATACTTAAAAATATTCTTAATGAAAAATACTAAAAAAAATCCACTTGGTCCCCGGCTTTCGATTCGTCAGTCCTGTAAGGTTCTGGGTAACTCAGTGGTTAGAGCAGTCGCCCGGATTGCGAAAGGTAAGATTGCATTGATTTCTTTTTATTTTCAAAATAGTGACTTGTCTATCACAAGTCACTATAGTCAGTAGTTGATTGATAATATTTTTTTTCCTATTTTTAAATATTATGTACGTGATGTGTGTTGTCAAAATAAATGTATTCTATTCTATAATCGCATCTCGATAAAATCTCAATTACTTACATATTGCCATTGAATTATCTATCTGAAGTCCAATATTATAATTGCTATGTCTTCCTCACGAGTCAATGGTGATAGATATACAATAATATTGGAGTTTATTTAGATAGTAGTCGAATAGTAGTCTTTGAGATTCTATTAATATTTGATTATTACGAAAACATTAATGGAATTGGTCTGGTGATTGTTTGACCTGCATCTTTAAAAATCATTGTTACAATAGGGATGGCGACTAATATTTGTTTGTTTGTATGTCAGGTTTTTTTTTTAATTTTATTATAAATAATATTTCATAATTTATAAAATACATTTCCAAGCACATTATAAACCATTAAGATTTTAATAAATGTGCCATAGTTCGCCATATATATACACATATAAGGTTTTACAATATTATTTGGTCGTTGCGATCCAGCATACACAGAAGTAGCGTTCTAATGTTTTTTTTTTTTTTTTAATTTATTGATCAGTAAAATTTACAAAAAATATAACAAACATTAATTTGCCAAACTGCGTAACAGTTTATCGGCGATAAATCCTATACTCTTTACAATTTTTTCTTATTATGAGGTAATATAAGCATAAAATATATATCACTTCACTATTAGACGCAATCATACTAATATGTTTTTCTTTTAAAGTTCTTAATTAATTTGTGCACTTTTCCGAAATTTATACCCAAAATCATTCAATAACTCCATTTCATGAAATCAGTTACATCATATTCAGGAAGGTTTTTTTTAAATATGTTTTAATAGATTGCTTCGACTTAGGCACTTCTGCAGGTAAATTAATTTTATTAAATATTCTAGGTGTTACGTAAGACCTTGTTCTTTGTAAATAATAGTTTCCTGTACTTGGCTCTTTATACATTTTTTTCTTTGACTGTCTTGTATTATAACTATATGTTCTTAATGTTTTATACATATCAATTTCAAACTGCTCTATTGCTAACATGTAATTAACTTTCAAATCAATTGGTATTATTTTACATATTATGAATAGGTCGTTGCTATTGCCGTGTTCTTTCTTTCTCTTTTTTCTATTGATAAGATGTTTCAGAAACTGTAGTTGGAGTTTTTTTATTTTTTCGAGGTAAGTTTTAAATGTGAGACCGTATGATGTAAGTCCATAGCTTATTATCGAATCTGCAAGTGCGTAATAAATAACATATAACATTTTTTTACCCAGTATCCGTCTAAGATGGTGAAATTTACCTAACACTTGCTCCAGTCGTGAGCAAACAGTTTCTACGTGTTTTTTCCAGTTCATATGCTGATCTATATAGAGTCCTAAGTATTTGTAATTTTTGACATATTCTATAATAGGACAGGAGCAACCTATCTTATTTTTATGTAAACATGAATAAGAGTGACCCATTACACCAAGGGATTTTAAGTTTGTATTTTTTGCTTTTTTATTATATGGTGAATATATATGTAAACATTTAGTTTTATCCATGTTAAGTAAAATGCCGTTGTCGTGTGCCCATTTAATAACATTTTCAAAATCTCTTTGAATATGGTCATGTATTATTTTTTATATCTCTTGATGAATACAATAAGCACATGTCATCTGCATACATATATAATTGACTATGTTCGAGAACGTTGGGTACACTGTTTACATGCATTATATACCCGATCGGGCCATACACGGAACCAGTTGGAACTCCTAAAGTTACTTCGGCTGCATCTCCTTCTACTCCCGCAACTCGCGTCAGTATCCGACGATGCGTCAGATACTGACGGAACCACTCACTCACCGGGCCTCTGATACCGCACTCATTCATGGCCTGAATTAGTAAATCGTGCTCCAACGTGTCGAACGCCTTTTTAAAATCTATAAATAAGGCTAAAACTTGATTACCTTTCCCTAAATTATCATTAACATAGTCGGTAAAACCCTGTAATGCAGTGGCCGTACTTCGCCCTTTCCTGAAACCATACTGCGCCTCAGATATTATATTATTACTTTCTAAAAAATAGGTAATTTGTCCTACTACGGCCTTTTCCATTATTTTATTGATGACAGGTAAGATAGCAATTGGTCTATAATTTGTGAATTCATAGTGACTACCTTGTTTATATATCGGTCTTATGATGGCTTTTTTTAGTTCATCAGGATACACACTTTGCATGATACACATATTAATGAAATTTGTTATAATTTGACTCACGCAATTTTTTACATACTTAATGTCTGAAACCCTTATTTGATCTATTCCAGGAGATTTTTCATTTGACAAAGAGTCAATAATTTTTTTTACGTCATTTGAGGTCACCTTTCTATACCTAAATGAAACATTTGCATCTTTTACATATTCATACCTCATCAAGAATTTTCTGTTACAATTATGTTTAATGTTTGCAACATCTTGCGTAAATGCTTTTGAAAAACATGTACTTACACTATAAAGCGTTCTAGTTTTACCTAAATACCTGATTATGACATCGTCTAAATTATTTTTCGTTTTTCCTATCCACGTATTTAACAACATCCAAATTTTACGAAAATCACCATTACATTTCAAAATCTCATTTTGCCTATAGTTATTTTTTGCAGTGTTCACTAATTTATTTACTTTATTTCGATATCGCGTATAATTAAGTCTTTTACACATACATTTTGGATTCACTTTCCATTCCCTAAACAGTTCATCCTTTCGATCCAATTTTAAACATAATTCCTGTGTTACCCATGGCTGTCTATATCTACTTACATATGTTTTCCTTTCCACTTTACACTGACTATACACATTTTTAAAAACATTAAACAATTCAGAATACAGTCTTAAAGGGCAACTAATTTCTACCAAAGCCTCCCATTTAATTAACTCGAGCTACTTCACAGCAAGCTTATCATTTAACACAGTACGAGATTGTTGTACGTTTTTATTATCCTTATTTGTATGTCTAAGAGATATGCTAATACCAACTTCGTAGTGATCGGAGATTGTACAAGTAAACAGATGCGCGCTTGCACTATGTGATCGTCTCGACGCTCTCAGCCACACGTGATCAATGTTTGACACTTCTACCCGCTCGTTTACAATTGCAGTCCGAGTAACCTCAGTACTAGGTATCACACAGTCTAGGCCGTGTCCACACATCATAGTTTTAAAGCTTTCGTTAGTTGTATTTGTTTTTTTTAAGTAATATAAATCTGTGTTATCATCTCCTATTAATATAATATCTTCTCCTGAGTTAACTTTCTTTATCATTATATCTAACTCTTTAATAAATTTTATTTTATTTGTATTTGGTGGCCTGTATATAGCTATGATATTTATGTAATCATTTCCAGTTTTAAGTCTTCCGTGCAAATTTTCCAATGTCAAAGTTGGATAATATTCTGTTTCAAAGTCAAAGCTGTCCTTAATATATATTAATATCCCACCTTCTCGTTTTTTAACTCTGGTGTTGGCGTGTAATTTATATCCCTTAATTTTATACAATGGTATTTCTTCTATTTTTATGTTTATTTCGCTCAATATTATTATATGCATTCCTTCTATGCAATTTTCAACAATTACCTGTAATTTATTAAAGTGCTTTCTCAATGATCTTATATTTAAATGCATAATATTTAATTTATCTTTGGATTTTTGTATATATGCATTCCATTCTGCTACACCCTCAAATTTATTAAACTTTATATCAACGTTTACAATACCAAAATTATCGAATTTTGTTTAATAAAAAAAAACATATAATGTGTTCAAGGCCTTATTTTTTATGTTTTGTTGATCCTTATTAGATCTTCTATATCATTGTCTGTCTTTATCTGATATGCCTTTCTATCCTCATCAGATTTTCTTACCAATACACATGAATTTCTTACCCATACATATTTATAAGTAGGTTTTAGTTGTATTCTCGCAGTCCAAAATAGCTGTTTTATAGCAGAGGAGAGATTTTCATTAATGTAAATGGATCGGCTGCTTCTATTGCTGTATATAAAGTTATTATCAATCTTTTGCTTTATCTGTAACCATTGGTTTCTTGAAGTTTTAGTTCGTAAGGTGACAACAACTGGCTGCGGTCGCTTATCATCCTGCTTCATTCTACCTACCCTTATAACATCTTCAATTTCAGTTGAATCCAAATTGAGCTTTTTTGACATATCAATGATAACTTGTTTTATATCCTCATTTGGTTGCCTCTCCAGTCCAATCACTTCTACCTTTTTTTCACGTTGTTTTTGCTCGACATCAATCATTCTTTCTTCTATTGACTTAATGTATTTTTCAAGGTATATGTTTTTTTGCTCTAAAGATTTAATTTTTTTATCAGCTGTTTCTTTGAATTCCAATATCTTTTGGTACTGTTCTGCATAGAAGTCAACAGTTTCCGTCAATTCTTCAAGCTTTTTTTCCATTTTAAATAATATTTCGAGTTTATTATTGACCTCAGAAAGCACACCTTCTACCGTCATTTTATTTAAATCGACATCTATTGCAATTGACACCTTGTTTTTACACTCTTCACATAATTCGTATTTTTTTGGGGCACACTTTTTATGAAACACAGTTTCACAGCTTCCTTTACACTTAACGATCTCATCTTTAGTAACTGATACAAACAATTTGCATTTTTTGCATTGAACCATTTTTTCTTATATTATTTTACCACTTGACACGTCCGTTCGTACGGCTAGCGTTTTTCGTTGAGCGAGTCTCGAAACTCTTTATCTAACTTATTTATGATTCGGGGTAACTAGTATTTCACAGTGCGAGTGCATTATGTGTTCTGCGCACTTGTTATTACTAGTTTTCCGCAAGTAATCGAACGTCAACTTATCGTGTGCAACTGCTTCTTTTACAGACCCATTAAAATATTATTCGTTGAGAAACTGGTGTAAAAAGAGACATTTGATGGGTAGTACTTTGCAATGTTTAAAACGCTGAACGTAGTTTGAAGCAAACTGTTGCCTGATATTAGGTGAAACTATGTTTTAAAATTCTTATTAGGTACATTATTTACACTTTAAAAATATGTTTTTTTTTTTACATTATCAATAAATTGCGGCCGTACATTGAGTAGGAATGTTGCATGACGTCACGCTTTTGTACATTTATTTATTCATTTATTCATGTATTGCATGTCACAAGTATAAAGATGTTACATTTATATTTACAGTTCATGTGACACCCTGTAAGGGTGTAGCAAATTCTGAGTACTAAAGGCTATACTTTATATAATATAATATAATATTGTCAACTTATTATTTAGAATGCATATCCTACTTAAGGCTATATATATCTAAAAACAATTAATATTTTATTCATTATATATTAATAATTAACATTGGCATCTACAATAAATGGTTTAATTTAAAATAACTTCTTTATATATTTGAGAATGTATATTTATTATATGTATAATTTATTATATTTTACTTAGGTAAGGCTTGAACTTGACTCTTATCTCCTTTTATTCATTTAACGAAACGTACCCATCCTCAAAGAATTCCGCGACACTGTAATAGCCTTTGTTTATAAGAAAGTTTTTTAAGTGATTTTCAAAAGCTTTCGTTTTTTCGAGTTCTTTAATGTAATTGGGTATTTTATTGTAAATTTTTATTAACATTGAATGGGGGGCTACTGAGTACAATTTCATTTTTGTTGAAGGGACCTTTAGTTTATTATGGTATCTATTGTTGCGTCTTAATAATTTTACCGGGGAATATAAATCCATATGCTTTTTGACAAATTTACAGGCTTCAAAAATATATAAGTTTGGCAGAGTAAGAATTTTCAGACTTTTAAAATAAGGTTTACAAGACTCCATTTGGTTTATATTTGTAATTATTCTTATGCATTTTTTTTGCAAGATAAAGATTTCCAGGGTATGTGGACTATTTCCCCAAAGAATTATTCCATAGTTAAGACGTGAATGGACAAAAGAATAATAAGCGGAGAGGGCTGTTTCTTGATTGGAGACACGTTTCAACTGCCTCAGAGCGTATACATATGATGACAGCTTATTAGATAGCATTTGAATATGAGGTTTCCAATTTATATTACCATCTATCTCTATTCCTAGCAAAGTGGCCGAATCCACAGTTTCTATTTTTTTTAATTTATATTGATAATCAATCTCTAAGGATGGTTTTTGGTAGGGCTAGGCATAATAAAAAAGATTAATAAGATATAATTTTTTTCTTATTTTTCCATAAGTACACATGAGCAGGTCTACCTCTTGGCGCCCGCTTATCGTTGAATTTTGGGACACGTTGTATATATATATAAAATCAACAATAAAAACTCTTTTGTATTATTATACCTAAAAACGAGAAATCAATTAATATTAAGTACTATGTAATGGACATACTAGCAAATTGCAATTGCCTGTATGAACACAGTCTGTTCTCATTAATGAAGTAATTGTTCGATACGAAACTGATGTGAAAGGGTTATAAATGGCCTCGTTTACTTCTTCTGACAGCGTATTATGGGCCTTAATTTACGCTACGATAACAATATCCGTGACAACGTAATAAGAGATACGAAAAAAATATCCGAAAGTTCAGTTATTTCTGGTTGTTTACGCCGATTTCTCATTGTTTATATGCTGTTTGTTTTTTTTAGATCTGTAATATTAGTATATTACACTAGTTTTATGTGACTAGGATTAGTAATAGAGTTTTCTTTTTCACAGTGCTTTTATTGAACGCCATTTTTTTAAATAAAGATTAAGTATCTACTTCTATTAATTTTTTGTATTCGCCCCACCCTTTTATGAGGCTTTATTAATTAAAAGTTATAAAAGGGTGTAAACCAAAATAAATACATTTTTTTGGTAGTGTTTATTATACTGTCACCGATAATCACACTTTTATGCTTATTATATTTATAACATTGCTCTAATTCATTATAAAAAAAAAAAACAAATATTTTATCCCAGTTGTCACGTGACCGCAAACAGCGCGTGACGTCACGATCCTCTTATTCATATCCAGAACTTATAGAATTCAACATTATGCATACATATAACGATATTCGTTTCAGCGTGCAGTGATGTCATAGCAGCGCTATGACAGAAGTGGCGCTTTCGCGGGAAATTTTGACAATTAAAATTCCTTTTTAGATTTTTTATAAATATTTGGTTTAGATATATTTCAAATATAGATATAATAAAATATTTAAAAGTTGTCTACACCCCTATTAAATGAATAATTCTCCACACAAACTTGTATTGATATCAACACCCCATCTCCGTATCTACTCCGTACTAAATTTTGTCTAGAATGGTTAGTGGCTAATTTCGCATTATATTAGATAGTAAATTTTTTAAAAGACCATTATTACTTCGGTACTACGTCTACTAATTATATTTTAAACAAATAATGTTTGATTAATTAATATATGTAGTTGTCTGACAAATTATAATTAGTATTATAGTATCTTCCTTAAACCAAAACGAGGACCGGTATAAAAATATATTATAATTTTATAGATATAGAAATGATGCCTTAATTATTACGTATAATATAAATTAATAATTACTAATAAAATTAAGATAATAATAAAAATCGGCTGCATCATAACGTTAGTTTATTTATATTCCTACTGTTGATTACAGGTTGGTACAGGTCTTCCTTATGGATAGAAGCACTCAACTGGCCCAATGCGGACTGGTGGGTATTAACGACTGCAAATGCAGATACCGCTGCATTTGGCTACACATTCGATGAGTAGCTTTTCCACATATTAAAACTTTTGCAATAAAGTAAAATATACCAAAGCTAGAACGTGTATTTATTAATTAAATTGTTTGATTGTTTGTTTTAGTAAGAAGAACGAAATATGGTAGAGTAAAATCATGCACGTTTTCCCCAGAAATTTCATAATACATTTATTATTAAATGTCGAAAGCAATTAAATTTTCCACTTAAAACGTAAAAGAAATCCTCATCGTAAAATGGTATCTCGCTGAAAAAAATATAATCTCAATGTGCACAATGAACGACTCAATACATATTGCCCACTATGAAATTTTGGATGTATCAAATAATTAGATTTTATATTAAGTATTTTGTAATATCTGCTGTGAGAATTCATTTGTGCTGTGAGACGCCAGCTATTTGAAATGTAGAACGAATAGTTCAATTTAATTTTTATTCTTTTGTAGCCTTAGAATTTTTATTTGATATAGTGGGAGAAATCCTACACAGCTACCTAGTAATACACAGCTAATATAAAAACACTTATCTAAAGATGCTCGAAAAGCTGTCGTCAACGATCCTAGAGAAGGCTAATATTCAGTTCAGTTCGGGTTTCAGGAGGTCAACTCAAACGATAATTTAATTTTTGTACTCATCTTCACAGTTTATGTTGACATCGGCTCCATCAGTCTATTCAAGTTCCCACTGCTGGGCAAAGGCTTTCCTTTTGACTATAAGCGAATGGAACAGGAAGAATGTACCACGACTAAAGGTTTAAGTTCTCTGCTTAGCACAGAGGAGGTCGAGACGAGATAATGAATTTTTGGTCACCCATGCTATGATCGGCCGTTGCGAAAGTAATAATGAGAGTTAGCTTATGATATTTGGACAAAACTGGATAAATAACTTTAACCCAAAAATTTGTCTTCGTTAAGAACCGTTGTTCTGTCATAAAACAGGTCAGCAAGTTTAAATATTTAGGTCACATAATAAGAGATGATTTAAGTGATGATGATGATATGGAACGTCTGGATGGAGGCTGGCTCGTAGATTTTCTAAATGCAGTAAAACCGTGAAGGTCACTTTTTTAGTGCCTACTGTCAGGCGTTTTACACCAGCCAGCTGTGAACCAATTTCACGCAACGCGCCTATCATGCGTTGCTTGTGCAATATAATAACGCATTCAGAGCAATGATGAACCTGCCACGGCGGTGTAGCGCGTCCGGCATGTTCTTCGACAATAGGGTTGATGATTTTTTTGCAATTATGAGAAAAAGGGCTGCCGCTTTCAAAGACTGAATCAGAAATACCAATAATGAAATCTTACTATCAATTTATGACTCATGATATTTATGAGCGATCCTATAGGTTGTATTAATTTAATGATTTATTTATGTTGTTTTTAATTTTATTTTAAGTTTTTTTATATGATCTTTAATTAATCTTCGTGACATTTTTAAGATATGACGATGATTGATTGTTTTTTAGATAATTGTTATGAATTTATTTTTTGCTATGATTTTGTTTATTTTGTTTTTAATTTATTTTTGAACATTTATTGCATATGAATTTTCAATTTTTTTTTTTATTTGTATAAACCAAATTTTGATTTGTATGAGTGTTAATGCCTGTAATTAATGGAATTAATAAACATATAAAAAAATAATTATACTATTTCCTAATTAAATCCACATTGTGTTCCAAGTTTTACTATCTTATGTAATTTATATCAAATAATTTCAAAGTATATAATTATCATCATTTAATATTGAACTTTGACGAATAAGTATGTATTTATTTGCGGTCCCACTAATCCAATCTTTCTATGTTAAAGCTGAAATTCAGCAGTTTGCTCTTCTAGCAAACCTATTACTGAACTTTTTACACATATAGACTTGTGTAGGTCTTTTAATTAATTTATTTTTTCGTACATATTTTGTCTCTTTGTATTCACTCAACTTTTATAATAGCGGGCATGTGTGTGTGTGATATACGCAAATAAAATTATTATTCATTAATTCATTAAGGTTTTTGTTCACAGGTACAAACATCCATGTAGGTACTACTTGGGATGTAGTTTTCAAACCACTACTATAATATCTGTATAACTCACAACATTTGTGTTTGCCTAATACCCTCCTATTTCTGTCACCTTTAGATGTAAGTAAACACTAACAACACTTATAAAGATCTGTAATTGCCCGCAACTTCATCCACGTGGATTATTGAACGAGCTATCTGCCAGGGAAGACCCATAAAAATAGGTCCAGCCGTTTCAGAGATTAGCCAAAACAAACAGACTAAAAAATATAAAAATGTTCTTTTGTATATATGCCATTACGTAGTCATTGAAATTTATTGAAAAGCGATCATTTGAATATTACAAACAGACACTCCGATTTTATTTATTTGTATAGATGTGTCGTTACAATGTCAAAATGATAAACCTCGTTAACTTCATGTATTATACGGTTTTATTTTACGCAACCGCACCTTCAAAGAATACTAAGAGGAAATTAATTAAGCAAAATAAGCTCCCTAATGACAGAACATTAAGTTGGCCTAGAGGTGAAAGTGCGTAAGCTTCCTTTTCATCTATTTCTGTCGCAAAAGCGTTTTGCCATTTTAGTTATTTCCATTAGGAAGGTGGGGAACGACCTTTTAATTAAGAAATCAGCTTTTTATATTCGATGCAAATTCTGTTGTTATAATCATTATTGTATATATTACTGCGGCACAAGCTTTCCTGCAGTTCCCTAATGGAGCCAATCAGTGCTGTCAACTAGTCTAAGCAGAAACGCGTTGTTTGCGTTTCAAAACAGCGCTAGAACGCGCTAAACTTACTTTTTAGGAAAAAGCGCTAGGTTTGCGCCAACCTCAAATTACCGTTACAATGAGTACCTAGGTATTTTGATAAAATTTAATATGATAAGTAACATAACAGGCCAGCAGGTAAATATTTTTATGATAAAATAACAAAAGTAATTACTACAATAAACAACGAATCGCATGGCTGCAGGGCGATTCTGTAAATATCGAGACCGGAATTCTGATTCACTCACGTGCCCGAATTCACGTCATTTGATGAAGAAAATCTATTGATTCCATTTTGGTTTAAAAAAACAAAACAAAATTGATTGATTATAATATTAAATCATTTATTTCAAGCATTGACACTCATATACACAATCATTATTAAAATAAAATAAATAAAATTAGATTATACAAATAAATACAATTTAAAAATTAAAATATGCAATAACAAAATACAGTCCAATCATCGTTAAATCATTATATAAAATTACAATTATCATTAAAACATAAAATAATTCGAAAGACGTAAAAATATCCCAACAATTAATTTAATATTAAAACAAAGTAAGTAAAGCATTAAAATAATTTCAATTAATCAATAACAATGTCTGAGAATTCAAAATATAACAATTTAGGTTAAAATAGTAAAAAATAATAATAATATAATACACAGATAATTCAAGACACATACAAAGATTAGATTAATAGCGCCTGACATACGGCACTGTCTGAATACGCCTGTTACAGCAATGCCGCATGTAGGGGCAGTCCAGCCTATTCGCGATCATTGCCAGGATTGCGTTGGAACTGGCCCGCACTCTGCGCACCAAGGATATACTACGCTTGCGCATCGTAGTGTCGAAGCAGGCGGTGCGTGTCTCCGCAAACATGCCAGATTATACATGTCTCAGATATTTTATTCCTGTCATTTCATTAATGCCACGAAACTCAAGATTGAGCGGATGCCACTTTTTGAAGTGATTTCTGACACCTGAGTGAGTTCGAATTTGGATTTCGATTTTTACAGAATCGCAGGGCAGATAAAACAAATAAATGATACGCTGGAAATGCATGAAACATTCGTTGTCATAAATTATGACTCTTTGATAAAACAGAGATAATTTTTAGTTTTTTAATGTTAGTAGTAATAGATGATTTCTTGGTTTTACTTAGTAATTGTAATTTATTTAAGTTTTACGTAAAGTATAATGCGGTTGCATGTAATTAAAAAAAGCGCTGAGTTTAGCGCTAGGCGCTTAAACGCGCTTTGAGACATAAAAAGCGCCAGATCTGGCGCGGAAAGCGCTAAGTTGGCAGCACTGGAGCCAATGGTAAGTGACAACTTATTTGACACTTGTTTCTCATATGACATCTTGTTATCGTATTATACTTTAGATATTAAGGAAAATTGGCATTAAAATATTATTTATATCGGTATTGTATTTTTCTTCGACATCAAATGTTTATAAACCAAATATTAAAAGCTCCTGTTGTACAACATATAATGTATTTCATTTACTTTGCTTTAAACAATAATAGCAATAATTTACGTTCGCGACCAGCTACCGTGACCCTAATTGTTTTTTGGCATGCGCCACGGTGTGGTTTACAAAGCCAAACATGGCTTAACTTATTTAATAGTTAGTTTAGTAAGCTTTTAAAAACGGAATTGAGAATTACTCCCACGAATTTAGGTTGAATAGCAGACCTACTTTTATTATGTGGCCTTTTTTTAAAAGACAGAGTTGACAAAATCTTTATTTCTATTACAGCCTTATGTTTAAATTGATAAGTCAGAATTTTATTTATAATCTAGGTGATAATTTAGCAGACTGGCTGATAACGATGAGAAAGTCAATGGCACAATTGGTAGTAAGTTTCGTCTGCGATGCTGAACTTGAGTAACTTTTGAAAGGGTTGTTTCATCTATCCGTTACTAGGTGGCATTACGTGTCCTTTGAATTGCGCTAACACTAAACTACGTGTGCCATATAGGTTATACGGCGTGCAAAAAGGGCAGTCACTGCGGAAGAAACAGACGCATAGCATTTCTTGAAATTATGGTTATGCCGCGAATACAGCGGTGGGACCGACCTAGAATGTTCCAAACTACGTATCGGCCCCTATAAATACGCGGTGGGCTAGCCGTCCTTTCGTGCTTTCAGTGACTAGTGAACTAATTACGAGAGCGATCGGAAGTAAAAACTAGTAAACTATCGGGACGTTCGAATAGTGTTGTTAAGCGAAAGTAGTGACGTGAATTGCGAAGTCTAAGGATTTAATTATTTTTGTAATTTTATTAAATAAATAGTCTGGTTATGAATTTATTTTTATCCCGAACCATAACTCGTAACAACAGATAGAAGACCAAACATTTATTATATCAAGCTTTTCAGTATTTCGAGTGGTACTTTAAGCTGTTGGTCTAGGCTGCATCTACGGTTGTTAACACTCAACAATCCGTACTTGGTTTTTTTTTAAATAAAATGGACGCGATTTTATCTATAAAAAAAGGCCTGTGGTCCAGCTATGGAGAAATTATTAACAGGTTAAATATGATTCTTATGACGAAACGGGACTTTATAGGCCAATTTACGTTATTATCCAAATTTAAGTAGGTAATAATATCATATATGAAACAAGTATCATATATGAAATAAGTTGCTAACTATTATTGATATGTTATGAATAAATTGAGCTATCACGTGAAAATTTGGGAAGTACACAATAGAAATAATGATAGCAAATAGCCATTGATTTTACATTGATAGCAATAGTAGAGAAAAACTATCATTATAAAAACGACATAATATTCATAATACCATTAGTTGCTTAGAATAAATCGATGCAAAGCTACAAGGCTGCCTTTTGTGTGCTGTATTTCATGTTTCTTTTTGTAAAGTATTCTGCTTAAGTACTTTCATTAAATACATAGTTGCCTGATTAAAAAAAAATACTAATTATATTTGCATCAGAATATTAAAAAATCAAATGAAAGGAGAAAGACGATTTTTAAGAATAACAACTTTTAAAAAGAAATTCGTCTGAGTAAGTATTAGAAAACCATGATATTGGAATGTGTAACACTGGAAAATTTGATGTTGTTTTATTTTAACTTTCACAACATTCTATTAGTATTATCTAGTAATGTTCAAATATATTGTGATTTCTAAACATTGTTTTAAGGATGTCAACTTACCATTTTTTTTCTGATAAAGCCATTAGGGCATCAAAATTGTTTTTATTAATTTCATTTCATTATTCCTTAACCGGTGACAACCTTCCACTCGTATTTACCAATCTATCAACCACCAAGATACAAAATAGAACCATTAGTTTGTCTTAAAATTATAACTTTAACTATTTTCTCATTTGCTTCCATTAGAGATAACCTTATTAATTTTACAAAATAAAATTGAACCTATTGTTTACAAAACACCAAAGCATTTATTTTGACACTTGGTGTACGTTCCGAAAGCCGTAATTAACCTTAGAACTTACCTTTACATATTTATATTTTCTTCCAAATTAAATTTCTTTTCCCAATTTTTAATAACAAATAAGTAGTATATGGTCTCCTTTAATAGAATACAATAAATTCATTAAGAATACAATAAACGGCTATTTAGAAAACTTTGTTATAACAAAATTATTAAATCAGACTTCAGGTTTTAGAACGTTGAATTAAGAAAATAAAGCAATAGTGTGAAGTTGTCACCTAGTTATATTCCTTTGTATGCAGGGTTTTGTCAGTTTTTTCATGCATATTTGCATGTGTCCTATAATTTTATTTTCAATTCAATAAAACATAAATATTTTATTTATGTATTTTTCCTATTAAATTTTTAAAGGTCAAAATTTGTAGTCATTGTGTGTTGTCCGTGAAACGGAGTTGCTTCATTTAACAGCTGTTCAGGTCGCTTGAGTCGAATGGAAATGGAAATCGTATTTAAGTCGGAACCCGGCTTTGTCTTTCCTTTTATTCTGCTGATCATCTAAGAGTGAAGAGAAGTCTCTCAAACCGAGAGGCTGTCTGGTACTGGCTGTATTGTACTGGTTGTCTGGTACTGGCTGTATTGTCCTGACTGTATTGTACTGCCTGCCTGGTGCGAGTTGTCCGATACAGGTTGACGGTACCACCAGTAACCGTATGTAAATGCTATATCGCTCCATGTGGATGGGTATCTGTGGTTTGACCCACCTACATTACTGAGCTGAATAAAAAGGAAGACCTGATTGTTTCGCTGTTGAGGTGGATGAAATTTTATTAAATTTATTTAAACAAAAGACAAGCTGAACATTGAGCTGTGCCCAAATATTATTGTGTTTAGTAGCATTAAGTGTTATAAATATTATTTTATGTCTACGAATTATAACGCTGGACAGTGAGACCGTAGGACAACAGACAGCCCCCGGTTTGTTGTGTTGCCGTACTCCTTCTGAGTACGGCAGCGAAGCCAAGGTCAAAATATACCCTTTTATTTTTTTTACTTTAAGGGGGTAACTGGTAATTTGTAATTTGTAATTGGTAATTTGTAATAGGTTAATTGGTAACTTGTATAAAAATTGTAACTGAATTTTAAAATTGTTATTTCAAAAAACTTCATTTATAAATAAATTGTACACAGTTTATATTTCTTATTTTTTTTTTCTTCTCAAACCAAAATAAAGGAGAAATCCGTTACATAATGTTACTTAACAATTCCCGATACCTATTTCTTACTAATGTTCGATGGAAAGAGATAGAATACTACTGACAATACTAATTATCGATTACACTACGGGCATCCCTATCTGCCAGTTAGCTGTTATTCTTGAAAAACGATTGGAATCGACCACGTGATTTTAAATACATAAATTGAATAATAAAATTTCTTAATACCGGTGCCTATCTGACGAGAGAAGGTAATGAAAATATTTGATGGGTAGGTCAATTTGTCCTTTGACCAGCCGTTTGACTGATCCGACGAAATCAATAGAATTAAAATCGAATCACTGACTTTATAACAACTCTGAATAAATCTTTAACAAATCGATTGATTCATAGATATATAAAAAAAATGAAACAAAATCAGATTTATTTAAGTTCCGAAGCTTTTTGTGTAACACGAATTGCTAATGAAGTGCGCGCAGACTTGCTAATTTAAGCTCCATATTGCTTATTCAAGTCAGGCTTTATCTAAAAAGTCTAGCAGATCAGGCGTTCTTTAGACGTTGATTTTTCATAATCAGAACCAATATTTTTATGAACCTGAGAATCTTTTGTTTCTATATCATAAATATTAATCAAATAAATTATTATCTGTCTAAATATTATTTCCATTAATTGAGGCTTATAACTGTATAAAAATAATAGTGTGTTTTTAGTAATTCTCATTAAAATAGAAGGTGAGTTTATATATTAACCAAGTAGTTCTGCAGGTTTTCACTCCTGAAGATAGAAAGATTTTTTTCCGTAAAAAGAAGCAATAGAGTAGCTTTTCCACCTTCGCAATAGCATTCTAATATTATATTTTCTTTTCTATCTGTCATACCGTGTGTGACTGTGAATGTCATTAATATTTTTCGTATTCTTTTATTAATTATAAATTTAAATAGTCGAAAGGAAGAGAAGCATTTGTATCTCGGCGTATATCTTTTGATTGAGCTTCATAATCCCTTTCTCTGCATATTGAGCAAATCTCGTGCTTATTTAGAATTTTAGTTCACAGAGTTATTTGTTATTTATTTTTGGCTTTGTCTGTTTGATGGAAATGAAGCGACAATTTTATTATATTAACATCGAAAGCTTTTGCTAAGTCAATTGTATATTGAGGTATCACCAAACTTCTCGATAACATCTTCGAAATCATTCAAACGCGAAAGAGCATACAAAGTCTGTGCAAGATTGAATTTTATATCGTATGATTGTCTGTTCTGACAGTCCTTAACCGATGATAAGACGATGATATACCGATACCTATAACCGCACCGACACTGATTCTCACATTTTTTACACTTGTACTTGCATATTTAGTCTGTGTCCTCATTTAACGTATCATCTAAATCACATTTCAATTAATTCCTATGATATTCTCACCTGGACAGTTCTCTCCCAGTCCGTATATTCGTTGACAATTGTGAAGAATATTTCACTTAAGTGATATGTGTAGGCGTTTCTCACGTACGTTCTGAAAGAAAACAATTTGTTGCAATAAAATAATAAAGATAGTTTATAAAATAAATAAATATTCAATATATTTCTCGGAACTAAAAAGCTTAAACTTGAATATGGAAAAACGACGATGGTTCCATATTCCGATCAGAGATAATATAAAGTTCGTTTTCTATATTTAGTTTACCGGGAATCAATTAGTCACCTATAAAATGGCAACGCCTTGAAAACAATACAATCGATTTACAATAATATAACTTCACATTAAATAACAAGCAGCCGATAAATTAAATGTTTATATTTTTATGTTATCTGTTACTCTCGTCCAGTCAATGGTATAGGTAATAGGTCTCAGAGTACGAGTATATCAAGTATATAAGTATAATAAAATAGTGAGGTACGATAAAAAAAGATTGTAATAGAAAATATAAGAACAATCAATATCTGGAAATACTATATTATATTAAAAATTATTGCTAGCGGATTAAGTAGGTCGCGACTGCATATTGCTTTCGAGGCGAATATTATACATTGACACGTACACTCTTTTTAAAAGCTGTAATTAAAATCTCCCAAAGCGAAAATCTCTCGGGTTATAACGTACCAAAATAAAACAAATTCTTTCTACATTCCAGCGTTAGAACATTTAATGATGATTTATTCATACAATAAAAGCTTTTGGAAAAACACGTTGGTAGTCTCGAATGCCATGTGTATCTGTGTCAATCAATTAGAGCTGATTACGCAGTTATGGGATGCGAAGACATTTCTGGAAAAAAGCTTGTTAACACCGACTCGTTGCGTAGTCTTTGTAATACGCCCTGTTTATATAAAGGGACTGAAAAAAAAAACCTTTATCCACGTTCTGATTCAGTGTCGCGTTATGAACATGATCGTATTATTTTTGAAAGCTTTTTTTGTTGCGAAAGTCTATATATATCGTGCCACGTGTACTGAACGTGATACGAGAGGTTTCAGAAATATTTTACCTCCTCCCCAAGAATTGTGACACATTCCCAGAAATAAACTTCGACGTTTAAATGTAAGCCGTCGTTGGTTATATTTGAAATGTAATTGAATTCGACTATGATAGAACAAAACTATATCAAAATTGTTTTACGCGATACATTGTGAAATTGCTGCGCATAATAATACTTGGTTTACCGTAACGGTGAACAGTAATGTTGCTATTACAACGTGGAAACAGCTCTGCACATTAATTAGATTATGCGTTATTCAAACAGGTATTAGTAAGGCTGTACCAACACTTACATAAGTAATTAGATTTCACAATAGCTCACTTTGTCTTTCGCTAAATCATTAATTCAACAATAAGCCCTGTAAGATCGTCAGAGAAACTCTCATTACCACCCATTTCCATAAGAGTCTCCATAACGGAACCCTAAGGTCGAACACCAATTTGCTGAATAAACATTGCCCTCACCTTATTATTCTATCCCTCCTCTCGCCCTCAAATCCGTTTTGTATGTCCTGAGCCGAGAATTTCCAAAGGGCCTCACTAGTAACCACTCCGAATAGCAGATCGTATTTATTTTGACCTCCCCTGATCCCGAATATCCTATCGCCGCTCCTTTTATCCGCTTTGAAATTGTTAACTCCGGATACACTAGTGAAACCTTGAAGGTCGTTCGGTATAAAAAATGTTAGCAGTTCTTTAGCATAGTCTGTTTTGACGACAACACCATCTACGGACGGCCCAAAAGCTGTCAAGTAACTTGGTGTACTAATTTCGGCAGACATGAGTTCTTCGAGTGGTACTTCTCGGAGACAATCCACAATTAGTTCATGGTCTTTCACTATATCCTCTGGCAGAGTGCAGTTAGATTGTTTGGCTAGTTGAAGTGAAAAGCTGACGGGGTCTTCTACTAAGGCCCAAGAGCTCAATGCCGATCCAGATAAAAGTATAGCACGATGAAATAAACCTAAAACAAAAATAACGTGTTTATTTTGAATAAACCAGTGAATATTTAATACTTAAGTAACGTTAATGAAATAAAAATATCAAAAGGAACTTTCTCTCGTCACGAAAAGGTAAAATTTTTCTGGATTCAAATTTGCCCGTTGGCAGTGATAAAAGTTTTACTTTATTACATTTAAATAAGAAAAGACAAGTAGAGTCTTCTATTTTCACTGAATGAATATTTTCTTTTGTCATGCAAAATGAAAATCCTTATCATCGTCGCTACAGCCACTATGACTGTATCATATTTTTATTATTCAATATAATTGAAACTGGTAGTAAGTGTATTTACATCGACCTTTTTTTATCTTAACCTTTTTTTCTGATAGCTTTATTATGAAGTCCCTCCCATGAATTGATGGCTTCCAATATTTATTAACATTTGCCATTCTTTCTCTAATACATTAATATTTGTATTTTGAAATTCAAGTTCAAGCTTCAGAATAGAAGCAATTTATCCAAAGTGTTTATTGACTTACCAGGCATTACGGTTGGAGATATCATGAGGAAATTAATACATGCTGCACCAGAGCCGTGTCCAAGCATCGTAACATTTCCAGCATCTCCGCCAAATAGTGCTATGTTTTGCTGCACCCAATGAAGAGCAGCTATTTGATCCATCAAACCATAGTTGGCTACTCTTGCCTTCAAGTGAGGGATTGGGTTGGCATTGAGGAAGCCTGATAAAGATTAGAAATAATTTACAAAATTGCAAATTGCAAAAATTATGAATAATATTGCTTAACTCTATTTTTTTACAAAAAGGTACCATTTTTACATTGCAAAATTTTTAATTCCTTTTATTTAAAGTTCCCGTTGGGAGCTATCACCATGGAGCATGACTGGGTTTAGCTAGTGTGTATTAATTAGCGCGACTCGTAGAAGAAAAAGCAATTTGCAATTTTTGCACTCGGCATTCAAAAATTGGTATGACTTAATTTCGCTTCATCGAATATGAACTCTAATGCTTTAGGCGACGTCTGAAAATATTTTCAGATGATTATGAAATGTGGAAAACTCGACAAGAAATGTTTAATTAAGCAAAGTGAGACGTGACGAAGTCATAAGACGCCAAACGGCATTTAGTAATTACATCGAAGAAAAATAAAAACTAAACTAACACAGCATTTACTGGAAGTGCTGTGGAAATGGTATAATGGATATTTAATTAATGATTTCATTAAACATAGGGTTGTACATTAAATAAAATACGAAACAATAAGTTTCGTATTTTATACACTAAGTCAATATATTTTTATGGTTCACTTCGGTTTTCGAAATTCCTTTGTTAGTCTACTTTTTTTTTAATTCAGGATATCAATCCATTTTTTTTTTATAATGATAAAAAGATACACGTAAGGGAATATACACCAAGGAAAAACGACACTCTATTTGATTTAAGATTGAAATCTATTTATTAAGAAAAGGGTGAAATCTATTAATTGTGATATCCAAATGTTCAAATGCCATTGCTCAGATTCCAAGATAAGCTAGTCTTAGTATTGCCAGGTATCTGAAACGATGAAAGTACGATAACGTTTAAAACCGGCACAATAGAGAAAAGTAGATACAATTTGATCCGACCCAAAATCGAACACTAGATCTCGGATATCTTGAAAGCCGCTAGCGAGCCACTAGGTTTAGGAGATCAATAAAGTATACTTATAAATTAATTATGATTTATTTGCGAATTCTTTAATGATGTTCAAGTAATCCTATGAGTGTAATTTTTTTTCGGCAGTTTACAAGAATTAGTTTTACCTTTTTAGATCAGTGGTTTCTTACATTTTCAATTTGTTACCTTTATGGTCTAAATCTGATTAACCCGAACTTTAAAAAGTTTTTAATACAGTAGTTATTGATGTTGGGTTTAGTTTCGCTTGAAGCATGTCTTAATTCGTGTAACATATTATGACAGTTTTATTTACCCATACCCCGCTAGTAACCTATAGGTTAGCAACCATTCATCTAGACTTACGCTCAACAGTGAACGTCGGTTAGCTGATGATGATCTAGAGACGTTCACTGTCTTACTCAACTTAAAAGTTGAGTTTAATAACAATGCCAAGTTCTAACTTAAAGTTGCCTGCTGATTTATGACGCTATTTAAGTTTACGTCCCTTAGCGAGAAACGACATGACACGCGCAAGTTATAAATGGACTTGGTAGTAAAAGTGATGCTGGCTTGCCGTATTCATCCACGTAAAATGGATATCACAAAATGGAGGCTTAAGAACTATAAAAATATTCGGTAGATTTTTTAAATTATTTTTTTTTTCAAGATTATGCAATGCATGTTTGCAAGTATGGGCATAATATGAATATATGATTTTTTTTTAATTGTTATGCAATGCATGCTTGTCATGCTTTTCTTATTGCATCTTTTAAACTTGATTCCTCTCGCTTTTGTCGTCAAGCTGATTTTACAACTTTTGTAGTGTATTTTTAATGGTTTAAACATTGTTGTAATAATATTTTAACTGGTTGTGTATATTTATATTGGCCTGTGGCTGTTTTATGTACCAATTAAATAAATATTTAGATTTAAAGTAATACTTATTAAATTAGAGGGTAAATTAATTAAAAATCATTCGTATATGGGAAAAAATGTAATCAGTACATGCAAAAACTTAATAATGTGATAATTACGGTACACAATAATCACCTTTGTTTTCTCTCTTTTCAATGCTACTAAAATCGGAGATGGGTGATTCCGCGGAAACTCAACTTCCTTTTTTACCCAACCCAACGTTCTTACCATTCTTCAAAAACAATTAATATTGCAGTCAATATTCATTGTTTTTGAAGAATGGTAAGAATGGTATAGAATGGAATAAGATATCAGTATATCTTATTAAAATTCGACGACATCAGAGTCTTCTACGATATCAGATTCTATATAGACTTTAAAATAATATAAAAATATATCATAGTCAAGGATCATTACTTTTGAAGAATGGTAATGATAATGCATCAATCCGGAAGTACGGTTTCCATATATCATCATCATCATCAGCCCTTTTACGTCCCCACTGCAGGGGCTCAGTCCTTCTTTATGGATGGTTAAGGAGGATTGTCCATGACCCTCCACGCTGGCCCAATGCGGATTGAAGGGTATTAACGACAGCAAATGCAGCCGGGACCAACGGCTTAACGTGCCTTCTGAAGCACGGAGTAGCACGAGATAATAAATTTTTGGTCACCAATCCCGTGACCGACCCTTGCGAAAGTTGCTTAACGACAACGATCGCGGGCCGCGGCGCTTATCCACAACGTCACCGAGCTACTATAGCTATATCATTATATATTAGCTCCGAACGTAAAGATACTATTGATGGTATATTTAAGTTATACTATCTATAGTCTTAATTTTATAGTTGTTAGCGATAATCGACAGGCTATTCTATTTCACGGGGCAATGTACGACTAAAATATCGATCAGAAAGAAAAACCAGAAGCTACATGAATATTTTTTTACTGTACCAGGCACAATAACAGTTGATCAACGAGTGAAATGTCACTGTTACACGATACATGTGGTGATATAAGACTCTTTGTAACAACTAAAAGGGGTCGACACGAAAGTTGCCTATGAAACTTACAATATTTTTTGTTACACGACGGCTTTAGTATTTTCTCAAACGCTAGAAAAAGCTTTGGTTGATTTAATTTAATAAAAAAATATTTATTTTTGTTACTTTATTTTTTATTTATGCAGCGATTAAAAGTAGGTTTTACTTTTAAATCGATATAGATAGACTATGTACAATTAATTTGATGAACGAAATAATAATTTAACGAAGTATTTTAAGTACATAAATAACACTTATTTAACAATAGGCGGCATTATTGTAAGTTAAAAATTGAACGTACACAATTTACAGGTATTTAAAAGGCAATACGTGTCCTGACTGAGTAAATATCGTCTAATAAAGGAAAATAAATTAATATCACATTGTATAATATTGTTTTTATAAACTTAATTAATTTTATACGTTTATCTATACATGATAAGCAAAACATAATACGGGTGTAGACAGTAAACGAAAATAAATACATTTTTTTTTTGGCAGTGTTAAATATAATATTACCGATAATCACACTTTTATGCTTATTATATTTATAATATTACTTTAATTAATTATGAAAAACAAATATTTTATACTCGTTGTCACGTGACCGCAAACAGAGCGTGACGTCACACCTCTCTTACTCATATCAGAATTTAGAAAATTCAACCTTATGCATACATAGACCGATATTAGTTTCAGAGGGCCGTGACGTCGTAGCGACGCAATGACAGAAGTGGTGTGTCGGAACTTCTGTCGGGAAAATTAGAAAATAAAATTTACGAGCATATTTAGATTTTAACTTATTATATGAATGAGAATTTTTTAAATATTTTTTGGGATGGGTGACCAAAAAAATATTATCTCAAGCTACTCCGTGCTTCGGAAGGCACGTTAAGCCGTTGGTCCCGGCTGCATTTGCAGTCGTTAATACCCTCCAATCCGCATTGGGCCAGCGTGGAGGGTCTTTGCCCATTCTCCTTAATCATCCATAAGGACGGCCTGAGCCCCTGGAGTGGGGACATAAAAAGGGCTGATGATGATGATATTTCATGTATATCTATAAAATAATATTATATAAAAAGTTGTTTACACAACTCTCAAGACTGACATAATAATAGCTCAGCGACTAAGGTCTTTAAATAAAAAATAAACAGGTAAAAAGCGTATCCTATTTCTCTGGAAACAATAGTTGTAGTAAAAAATAATTGGAGATTTAATGTGAAAAGGTAGTACCTATCTAAAAGTATCTCAAGAGTTGGAATATGAGTACAAATTTCTACTTCTCGTTTCACCCATCGGAGGGATGAGTTCCAAGATAAAAACAACTGTACGTCCTTCCCACGGTCTTACATTAAGTTTGTTTTGTTTTGTCAAAATTTGATCTAAATGAAAATGTAAAAACGTATTAATTATATTAGTAAGAACATTCAAAAATTAAGAATTTCGGAATTGTTGTTGATTTTATTTTAATTTTTTAAATGACACTGTAATTATTCAAAACAATAAACAAAGTGAAGTTACATGAATTTCAATTTATTAAACGACAACCGTATTTTTATATTTGCGCAAATTCTAAAAAAACAATTATAAGAAAAATCGTCCGTACGTTGACATCATAAATTCTTGACGGCTCAAAATAAAATTATTTGAACGCCAACTGAAATTACGAGAGCTAGAAAAAATACTTATACCGGAGAAAATTAGGAGGACTTTAATTTCACGAAATGAAATTGAAATTTTTTTTTTTCATAGAAATTCTACTTCGTGAATTCTCAGAAGAATTAAATTAGTGTTTAGGGCTATATTTTAATAGACTAGGGAATAAGAAACCTTTCATTATGAAGCATTCAATGAATTAACAGATGATTGTACATTTTCATTAATCGTGTACCGAAGTCGAAGGAACAAAGGAACCAGATCACGTGGTAGATCATCCATGCGATGGGTTGACCAAACAAAGTCAACAGTTGTGTCGACAAATGCATGGCATGAAGATGGCGACATATCGTGAGAAGTTCTACATCAGCCACCAAAGATGATGCTCCCTCATAATGACCACGATCGCTCAGTCAAAAACAACACGATCGAGATGAATTGTGTATCTTGCAGTCTTGTATTAGTCTTTATTGAAAAGTAAACTAAGGGAAATAGTTTTAAGTGTTTTCTCGATTAACGTTAGATTTTCATAAAGTTGATGAATGAGATAATAAATAAACTTTCTTTACAATAATGGCCCTGAACTAACCAGGGAAACCATTTGTGACTAATATTACCAAACAAAAGATAATGGTATATTTTTGTCATACACTATCTAATAATTCTACGGCCTATCTTAATACTTTTGAAATCAATACCGAAATACTTTTAATAAAAGTTTTCAGACAATTATGTGTTAAATTCGATAGTTCAAAACATATTGAAGTATCCAATGAGCTCATCATTGAACGGTGAAAAAAAAGTGGTATCCTCAACCTCTTAGTGCTTTGGAAGGCACATTAAGCTATTGATTCTCCGCATAGTCGGTTATGTGATTCTATCCACAGGTAATGTCTATACTTTATGACACTATCTGAGAATTTGCGTCAGATTTCAATGTCTTCAAACTTACCAAGTATACCAAGCCTGTAGTTAATGGTGATAACGACGACACCAGCATAGCTCGCCAGAACGGCACCGTCGTACACGTTACCAGAATTCCATTCGAATGATTCACCATGTATGAAGACAACAACAGGATACTTCGCTTGCAAAGTCGGACCGACTGTAACAAAGGAGATTGTTAAAGTACCTATTCTATTGTTTTTTTTTAGATAATATTAATATAGGCGTATGTTCTTCGCAGATTTCCGACTCAGTTAAAAGTTGGCGAAATATCCTTGAAACAACATCGTGGTACAGTATAATTGCTGCAGTAAATAAATCAATCTGTTTAAAAAATATATCCTCACGATAAGCTTAAATGTACTTAAAAGTCCTTTGAACTTAAACTTTAAATGTGATAAAAATATGGTTATAAAGGAAGCCTTCGACATGTAAATGTATAACGTCAAAGCCTCTTTGTCTATTATAGTTAAATTGCACTATGATGCTCATGGTAAGATTCAAGTATATAATAATTGAAAAAAAAAAACAGTTAATATACATTTGTCCATTGGTATTATTACCACAGTAAGTAAATTAGAAAGTAAATACACAAGCTTTATATTTATCTATATTTTCACGCTGAATGCCCTGTGGGATAGGCCGAGAAACCAAGCACTATAAAGGCTTTGTACTTGTATGATATCATTAATTTCAGCTGTTTGCTATAAAGAGTTAACAGTATTTTCATTTCAGAAGTAAATTGTAAATAAAGCGGAAAATAACTATGCTATTAATAAAGCGTATAAACATTCAATTAACCCCTTTCAACAAATCAAACTCATCAATCCAATGACTTCAGTAAATAATATTGAAATTAACATAGAAATTAATTTCGCTTCATCGAAACTATCACAACAATTTTCATAATGAATGGATGGATAACGAATTTCTAATTATTGGTTAATTACTTTCGGTTTGTGATTTTTAATTACTAAAGCTTATGTAAGCTAGAATCTTCTGTGATTGTTTTGTATTAGCAAGAGAATTTTATAGAAATTGAATTAAGAAATGGTACCTACTGACATTACTGTAAATGCCGATTTTTATTGGAAAAGTAATAAGAAATTTTAATTTTTTCGAAACCTTACTTATGATATTACTAGTTTATAAATCGAAGACCTCAAACGAGCAATGAACCTTTTTTGATTTCACAAGAATAATATTCATCATAAACTGCCTGTGCCTACGACTTCGTCTGCGTGGGATATTAGGAGAATTCTTTCTTTCTATGGATGGGATCGGGTCGAGTAGGATCAATGGTCCATAACTCACCCCGTTGGCCCAATGCAAACTAGCCGGGACCAATGGTTTAACTTGCATTTGCAAATTCAACTTGATAGTGCATAATCTCCCCGCGATCGGCAGTTCACGTCCTTCAGGTATCTCTTATGACCGAGCGCTTTCTATCCGAATAAAAGATAAATTATTTCAATAAAAGTCTTGTGGTTGGTGCATGTTTGACAGAAGATACGTGGCGTCTTATTTGTTGCAGAACGTCAGAGATCTAAAAAAATAAGTGTTATTTAATTTGAACTTGCATTCTCCACGGGAATCGTGTATTAACACATACTTCCGTCAGACGCTTGACTGGGCTCCGTCATATTTGCACCGTTGATATTGCATTGACACTCATGAGCGGTGAATAAACCTGTATCTCCAGTGAAGACATTAGTCTTATTTTCAAATATCAACTTTAAAGTGAAGCGATTTGTGTGTAAAAAAAAAACAAAAAGAGTAACATAAGACTATTAAGAGGAAAAAAAATATTGGGTTGGCACAAAAGTAATGAGACACACTAGAAAAATCTATAACATTTCCTTTTTAAAATCAATTTTTTCGATAATATTCTAGAATGTTGTAGAACATTCTAGGTACTTCTGGTGTAGGGTATATAAAGCCGCGCTCGCGATTTGTTTGGTCAGTTTGAAGAAAAATGGACGAGCGACAAGTTCGAACACTATACTTATACGAGTACTTGTTAGGCCACAGTGCGCGGGCTGCGGCTGACAATATCAACAATGCATTAGGCGCTGGAAGTACAAGCCATGCGACGGTGTCCCGATGGTTTGACCGTTTTAAATCAGGAGACAGGAGCCTTGAAAGTCAGCCACGCTCAGGGCGACCACCCGCAGTGAATGATGACGATTTGCGCCGCGAACTGCAGTTGAATCCGGATGCTACCACTCGTGAATTAGCGGAAGCACTTAAATGCAGTCACCACGCCGTGGAACACCATCTGCATGAGCTTGGTTATCGAAAAGTTTTGGCTCGGTGGGTACCGCACATCCTTACAGACGCCAGTCGTGCAGTCCGTGTCGCTATCTGTCAGTCACTTTTGCTGCGACCCCGATGTAAAGAGTTTTTGTCAGATCTGGTTACTGGAGATGAATCATGGATTTATTACGAGAACGATACACGTCGTGCTTTTTGGCTGCCTCGAGAAGAAACGCCACCAACTCAACCGAAGCCGAGTCAAAAGAACCGCCGAAAAATTCTGCTTTGCTGTTTCTGGGATGCGCAAGGCATACTGTTTTATGAGCTATTACACAATGAAACTATAAACGCTGACAAATATTCAACCCAGCTTACCAAATTATCTGCCGCTATCAAGAAAAAACGACGAAGACGAGTCAATGTAGTTTTACTGCACGATAACGCTCGACCTCACGTCGCATCTGTGGTTCGCCGGCAGTTAGAGAACTTGGGCTGAGAGACGATACCCCACCCACCTTATTCCCCAGACCTCGCCCCATCAGACTATCATTTGTTTAGAGCCCTGAAACAGCATTTGCGGGGTAAACAATTTAATGATTTCTCTGACGTAGAGGCGGAGTTGAACAACTTTTTCGAGGCACAGCCATCAGAGTTCTGGGCAAAAGGCATCCAAACTTTGCCGGATCGTTGGCAAGAAGTCTTAGATACTAATGGTAATTACATCATTGACTAAACTTTTTTATTGTAATAATAATAAAAAAGTAAAAACTTAAACCAAGTGTCTCATTGTCTTGTCTTGTTCCAGAACAGTGTAAACCCAGATTAGGTTCACGATGAAATAAAGTTTCTGTAACACGTAACCTGGCCCAAGATTCCCTACGTCTCGCTGTACGGTCTTCTTAAGAATGTCATACTTTTAGCAGTTTTGAATTTAGGTACCTTCCTGTCGAAACTAACTGCTAAGACGTGAACCTAACTTTTTTTAACGTCGAGGAAATGCTTCTGGCACTGTCTCTGTTACCTGGTAAGCAACAGGGAGTGAGTAAGCTGCCCAGTGGGTCCACGCAGGCCTACCCATCAAAACCTCTACGAAACCACCTCTCGTTGGAAATGAGACCCGGGAAGCCGTGGCTGAGCCACCAGGACACTCAAGTATTGGACGATTGGTCCCCTCGCGAATGGCGAGGCTCGGGTACACCGAGAACCTCTCCTAGACAAGTGAGACCCTGTAGTGCAGGGGTGGTTGCAACCACCTTCGTTAGCCTCGAGGACGTGGATCTAACCCTATAAAATTTTACTATCGAAAACCTTACATGTGCGTTCACTGTGAAGTACTCGATGCTAAAATTGCAGCAGCGCAATATTCTTTTCGCTTGATCTCATTCTCGCGTGATTGTAAACTACATATCCATTATCAGCTGAACCCTAGTTCATAAAGTTACATTGGAATATCGAAAATTTTGGAAACTTATTTTTTTATTCATCATTATGCAAATTATCATTTTCCAGACACTATCAATACATAGCTCGGTAGCGCAACGGATAAGCGCTGCTGTCCGCGAATGTTGTTAAGCAATTTTCCAAAAAGTATTAAATAGAGGCCTGAGCACTCTACAGTAGGGATATAAACGATCTGATAATGATAATGAATACATTAAAGACTAAAATTTAATAATACAGTTAATTTCACTGCAATTTTGACTAACATAATACTCCAAATTGACATGACTTTATTTATTTATGAACCGATTGAAATAATTTGAAATTGAACCACACACTAATTGCTACAATGCAATAGTGAAATCTGTATTTAAATCTGTCCAGTCGTTTTTGAGATTATCGTGTACAAACGCATAGACAAACAGACAAATTTAAAAAAAAATAATTGTTTTGTGTTTTTTTACGTTTTGAAATGCCCCTCATATATATATTTTGATAGTATATAAGATATTGGTCGATTAATATGTATAAGCATATGTACAAACATAAAGTTGAACATGTGAATGAACGACACTGACATTACATTTGAAAATTGAAATCGTGTCTGAAAATGAATTCCTATTGCAAGCACAAACCTCGTCGAGGTTTTCTTTGTCATTTCGCCCCGTTAAATTTTAATATTTCATGTCAATAGTGTTCATTCAGAGAATAATGAATCTTTAGGTTTCGCTTCACCAGCTGGGAATTTTCATCACAGTTGACAAAAGCTTTTCGCCGTTTGCTGCCATAATGATCTTTGCTTAAAGCACATGGGACAATATTATCTGCAGTTTTTGTTACTTAATATCTTATAGTTCTTACGTAGGGTATGCTATGGAATGTTTAATAATGTATCTTATATTATTGTTAATGTCCAATAAGCCTCTACATTATTTGCCATTAGTATTTTAATATTTCATTTTCGTGCTAAAATGCTATAATGAAAATTAAGGTCATATTTTAGTTTACTTCATACAAACCAGAGACAAAATAATATTGACTGTTGAGTTGTTTTGCTGCATTTTTTTGATCTGCGAAGCAATAATCTAATTTTTAGTCTGACTCAATATCCCTATAATTGCCTAAAATACTTACAATAAAATTTTAAGTTGCAATAGTTTGTAGATTCCATCATTGTGGTAAGATTATTGATAAAGTCTCTTGACTGATTTCTCTGGTGAAATTTAGTTCACTCATTTACACAATAGACATGTTTGTTTACTTACTAACGAACAGAATCTCGTATGGTGACAAAAGGATGCCCTTTGTCTTTGAATACCTATACAGATCTCCTACAATTGAGTCTTTTGTTATAGGATTAATGAAGTATGATCGATCTTTCGAGTAGACCTTATAAGGATGGTGTAAATTTAAATTCTATGGCCGGTGATTGGAATTTGAAGTTTCAATTTCTGTCTTCAGTAAGCTCGACGTTGATAAAGGATTTACTATGTATAGATGTAACTACATTAAAAATATAAGCGAAAGATTAAAAAGTAATATCCAGGTTAGAATTATGACAAAGATAAATTTTGACAGCTTACTTAAATAAGACTTTACACCTGATACTTTGAGAAACGTCAGAGTATTTCATTGTAATCATTTAGCTACAGAAATGAGGGAGCAATCTATTCATTATAGATCTATATCAAAGTGTAATGAACTACCTAACTAATTCTATCACGATGTTCAGTAGTCCATATTGCTGCAAAATTTTAGTTGAGTTCTTGGATAAGTAATCAATTAGGAATTGATTGATTGACTTTTTGAAACAAATCTACAGCATAATTAATTACGTGTTCCTCATTATCTTAATTTTTTTCCGATCTACGGTTAAATACTTACAATACGTGCATACAGTTCCAAAGGTCTTTTAATTCAGTTCACAAAGAAATATCATACAAAGCGTTCCGTTCGCATGTTGCCTTCACTTTGCTATCTACTTCTCGCATGACAGATTCTCGCTCGTCAGATAGACGTACTTTGGCGAGGCTCCAACGGATATGAATTATGTTTTTCTCATTGGATTCCGATGAAAATGCTTTTATTGTTTAATGGAGGCTTTTGAGGATATTGTGTTGTCGAATAAACACCATTCACATTTGGTACAAAGGTTTAATTATCGTGTATGAAAATAAAAATATTTATTTCTACGAAAATGTTTATAGATATAAAAAATCAGTGATAGCATTTTTAAACATATATTTTTTAAATTATTATCCCTTCACGTCTTTTGAATGACTACAAAAATGGATTCAAAAATGTGTCTGCTCTTAATAATATAAATACAAACCTTTTAGTACTTGCAAAATTAAGATTTTTATTATATTATAATAATTCTACAGGTCAGTTTTCCTACGATTTTATCTATACCGTTATTTAGATATTAAAATTATCCTGAGTCTATACCGAAATTATAAATGTAAAAAATCGAAATCTTTCTTATTGGTTTTTAAAGAAGCTATAACAAAGCCATGATTTTTTTTTTTTTTGTAAAATATAACAAACATATTTTTAATGAGCAATTTTACACTTCGCTACAATTTACTTTTAGGGCAATACTCTCCATTTTTGTCAAGATAAAACGTGACATATATGTTCCGGCGCTGCTGTCATTTGTTTTCCATTTTCAACGTAATGGTTACCTTCAGTACAAATCTGTTTCCGAGCCATACACCTGTATCCCACGGTCGAGTGAACTAGAATGTTGATCCTTTCTCAAATATCGATTTGTTATATCGAATACTCGCTTGGGTTTATTGTTTTCTATCACAGCAAAACGATATTGCTAACACAATAAATATAATGCATTGTTTAAGCTACTGAGAACATAACTAAAGTTTGGTTAGTTTACTCATTAGTTTTATATCGATAGAAGCGGAAAGTATATAGATATGGCGATCTTAAAGCATTAACAACATTGAATTCGTGGAAAGAGCCCGCTCAATGTAAGAAATAAATTATTATGATATCAAAGAGTCCCTGAATTGTTCTAAAATAATAACATTTCAAAATGTAATGTACTTTGTAATTAGTTGGTATAAATAATGTGCTCTAAATGCGCCAATTAATTATAATGTTTGGTGATACACTGTTATTATTGTTGACATTTAGAAAACTTTACTCAAAGCCGTCACACCCTTACAGTTCACATGTATTATGCAAACTCGTCCTACTTTAAGACAACTTGCTAGAAAGTTTGATGTCGATATTTTAAAATGTGCCTGTTTAAGCCGAACATTTAAAGCCTTCTAATGATTTATTTATTAAGTTTACTTAATCATCACCTAAAATTATATAATATGCTTCTATTACTCGACAACAAAGACGCCATGTCGTTTCCAGCTTATTCAAATTTAAGAAATGCACCAAAAGTTAGTTTAAAAGTTAAACCACTTTTCATTTCAGTATCGAAGGGCGGTTATTACACAGTTTTAGAGATATGAAGGCATCTTTGAAAGAATATCGAAAATAAAGTACTAATTAATTAAATTATCTTCGAATTGCTTCCATAGTTTATTTTATTCTGTGTAAAATGGATAAAAATATTGTATTGACTAGCTATTCTACTAGCCCTTCATTTTTATACAAAATAGCTCGACATCAAAACTTATTTCATTCAATGGCTAATGTCAATCAAACGTAAGCAAAAAGAAAGATGCTTAAAAGCGGTTTTAAGCATATTCTTCAAATTAATTTGATATGATATTATTGATTAAATATTCTCAGGAGACAATTTTTATTAAAGAAAAATATTACACATTCTTTGTAAATAAAATATGTCTAAAATAATAAAGACAGGATCGAAAGCTAACATCAAATCAGGAACCTATTGATATTAATAATCTCTGACTTTGTGTGCTTAGCTATATTTATATATGGCTTGACAATACGGATACTAAAACAAGAACTATGTTGTTTAATGTTTTTATCAATACAGGTGACATTTCAACGGTATTCTTTATAGAAACAGTTTGATAGTTATAGTTAAATGTCCACACTACTTTATGGAACTGATTTGGGTCCTATTTTATATACTTTTTATTTCTTTTAGAGGCTCACCTAGTCTTGAAACTGAAGATGTTATCAATGAAAATAATCGGCTTCTTTATTAAAAACGGTGCTTAAGATCTTGTAAAATGTATATTTAATTTTTATTTCAATGTAATTAAATGCAAATAGATTTTTTATTTAATTACTACTGTAATTGAAAACTGATTATCTAATACATACCTTGAACAGGCGTGTAAATATTCATGTACAAGCAGTCCTCGCTTTGATTCTTTAATCGAGGCAGCAATCTCCTGAGATACTCTAATCTTCCTTTTGGCATCTTCTCTAAGACCAAGGTTTCGTTGCTGATGTCTGGCAACTTTTGCGGACACACTGGGCCCATTTGGTCTACTGTTTTTACGTCGTCCCAGGGCGCTGGTGCTCTTGTTGGTGCAAACCTTATGATAAAATATTTTATATTATGAAACTGACATATGTAGATCTACAATACATGAGGTTATATAAAAAATACACTAAGAGTTTAGTATAAGGATTTTGTAAAAATGTTTGCACGCTCGTGAATGACTATCAAACATATGCAAATAGGTGCTATTCTCATATCCAAACCCATTTGCGCTTCTAAGGTTTTTATTGATCAACTTAAAAAATAAATGTATTTTTATTCTGTTCCTGATTGACCAGCATCTTGTGAAGTGGGGATATTATAGGTTTCTTAAAAATAGGAGATTATCAATTGAACCGTATGTTTTCATGTATGTTATACGATATTTTCATCAATGGTTGACTTATTTTGATAGGGATATCTTTTGTAATATTCTGAAAATAATTTCATTGAAATGTCACGTGGATCAGACGATTTGATGAATATTTTTTATGTATTCGTTTGTGATGACGACTTATAGTATTATTTTTTTTAAATACACTAATAAACACAAGAGACGGTTAAAATATAATTAAAAATCTTTAATAGCTTGTTTATACGAACCGGCGCAATTCGAAAGACGTTACTTGATTTTTAAACTGCATTGAAGTCCGTTTTTATTGTTTTGCAAAATTAAAATGTTTTTGTATTGTGTTGATAATAAAGGTGCAAACCTTTTAGATTTACAAAAAAACTGCTGATCCAAAACACTATAAAAGTTTTATGGGACTGCCATGGGGGTATACCCTTTCAAACTAAATAACATTGATCCGTCCCACATTGATGCTGGTGCAAAACATATTATGTAAAGACAAAACGTACAGACGGAATTTGAAATCCCGCCTTTTCTGAAGTTGATTTTCAATCTAATTGATTTATTACTTTTTTATTTTTTTTATCTATCATACTCTTCATCCCATATTCCTTACACGGTAAGTAAACAAGAATTGCTTTTCATTTTTAAAAATAACATCTACCTTTGAGTATTTGTCTACAGTAAATTGGTTTTCTATTATACTCGTACTATTTCTATTACTTTGTACAAAATTGTTCTTTGACTATGTTCCAAGATATCATTCATCAATATTACGTAACTATCAAATCAAATATTATAGGTTAGACCATGAAAAGAAAAAGAAATAAACGATAACCTCCAAGAAACGCCGATTTAGCATTCATAAATTGCTGCCGAAACATTTTCTTCGCCGAAAGCGATTCTATTTGGGTGAACATTCCTGCTACGGCATTGATTTGGACAAAACTATCGAACTTCAGTATTATATATTTCAATTCTCTTGTGTTTATTTTAATTTCAGCAAGAGAGTTTGATTCATTTGCAAAGATTTTGGCTAAAATTTATAAATGACAGCTCACTTAATAAAAAAATGGAAATAATACGAATGTTATAAGATTATGTAATCAAAACATATCAAAAATGTACCTCGAATTCAAAACAAATCTTTTCAAGTATTATAAAATTATTAGTAATTCAATGTAATTTGTAATCAATATGCATAGTACCTGTTAGAACCAGTTGGAGGAGTAGCGTATGGTACACCTAGGTACGCCTCAACTGGCTTCAAATATTTATGTTGATCCATCGGCAGTATAACACCCTGGAGTTTGCCGTATCTCGTGCCAATCACTCTGGTCCTCAGCATCGAATTTCTACCGCCGAAGTTATTTCCGCTCGAGTTTTGCGTCAGCAATAATACTAACAGTAAAACTAATTTGAATCTCTCCTTCACGTCTAAATTCAATTTCTTCTTTAACTTCACTTGCGTATCCCTCTTTATTAAATCTATTGTATGCTTTAAATGAATCACTATATTTACCCAGTACTGTTTTATTGAATTGCAAAGGTGTAGTGGCAGTCTATCGGTAGCCATTTTCTGTAAATATCACCTTTGCAGCCCCATGTCTTTATTCAGTCTGTAACGAATAAGGGGTCGATCTCATCGGTTTCGAAATCACGCCATTTTAATTAAGTTTCCCTTTTCGATTAGGACAGCATTTTACTAAGCACTCCCAATTTTGCACCTGTAACAAGAGAGCAACGTTTCAGAAACTAACAAAATGAGGTAAAATATTTTACTTATCGATTGGTTAGACCATAGCGGCACAATCAAAGTTCAAAGTTCTTGTAAGTCGGTAAATAGCATATATATTGTGAAAATGCAATCGCTTCAAATCATTTGTTGCTGTTATATGTTTTATTATTCAACGTATCTTATAAGGTTGTTGAAGCACAAATCAAAGCTAGTATCAATGGCATAGTGCTTCATAACTATAATCAACTCCGCATAAATCGTTTGACGCTAGCAGTAATTAAACATCACTATTTATTACGAAGAAACAGCAGTTAACGTTATACAATTCGTTATTTATGCTGGCAATTTCTTGTAAATTATTAGAAAAGTTATTGAGTGAATTTGTTGTATGCTTCTTTGTGTGCGTCGCCAACGAGACACTCGCCAATTGACCTAATTAAAGTATAAAGAACTGCAATTCTTATAACACAGCACATTAAAGTTTGTTAAATAAAAGCTTTTCTGAATTAATATACATAGCAGATAGCAATGAACTTGCATCAGTGTCGTGTAGAGTTTTGAGATTCAAGGTCGTTATGTTTATATAAAAAAAATGTGAAGTGAATGTAATATGCTTGTCAAGGTATCAAGTATAAGTACTATCAACATTAATATCTTTAGTAGAATTTATGTCATTTATTAGCTGTGTTCCCGTGGTATCGCCTCTGTTAGCCGCATATGATTCTCGTGGGTATTTGAATTTCTAAAAGCGGAGGTGATTCAATGCAAACAAAAAAAAAAATCAATCAAATCTTATATATCTCCAGTTCCATTTTGTATTTGTGCCAGTATAAATGTATATTTGCACAAATGGTCATCGAAAGACGTTGGTTTTATGAAAGCGATAAATTTATCCATGAAGCGCGAGATAAAACGATAGAGCTCATTTGAGCAAGACGTTACTTCAATTTTAAACTTACTATAAAAATTGAGTTAAATTTTTAATGAATACATAAAACTTAACTTGTGTTATTTTGTTTCATGACTTACCATCTCTGGTCTGACAAGTTAAGGGTTCGGCGATTTATATCAATTAAATGCTCAACTATAAGTAAAAAATATTGATGCGAGAAACAATAACATAGCATTAATTACAACATCAGTTGAACAGCGCTAAAAGAATTATTATGAAAATGTGTATGAATTTTTTCGAGCGCTAAATACCGTTGATCTCAACCGTGAATTTCACCCCAACAATGTAGTAATACCGGATAAGCCCAGCCCTGTTTGCTCGTTAACTTGAATTAATTATAGGGAAAAATTGTGTACCCTTTTTACAGCATATAGATATTCAATCAGATAAAAGCCGAGGCTTGGGATTTTTTGCAGCGCAATCCTTTTGTTGTAAGCGAAATGTTATCCACAAATCCTCTTTGTCTTTTTTCGTATGTGGTCATGTTTCGGTTTGGATATTTAATTCATAAACTGTCTTTAATTAGTCCAGAGGAATATTCCAACAACGAATTTGCAGTTATTAATCAAGAGATATTTTATTTTTCCGTCCTTAGTTTTAATAGTCTTTAAGGATATTTCACAAATGTCAAAGTTGATTCTGTAGAAAATATTAAGCTTATAATGTTTGTTTATGTTACAGAACTTTTTAGCTGTATTTATTATTTCAATAAAGAATAATTTAATAAGTATTTTTATCATCGGAATAAAAAGAAAATGAAAAGTTACAAATATCAATGGATGACAAACTGCTACTTTTTTATTTTTTGTAACAAGCGACACGACGAAGGAGTTGTGAAGTTTTTTGTGCCCATATATCTCCACATTAAAAGTTAGTTCAGAATATCACTGAATTATTCAGAACTTATTTTGAGACTCAAACAAGTTCACTACATAAAATAAAGTAAGTAACATGAACCACTTACGATGGAAAAGATGAAAATATTTAGAAATGATACAAATGCCGTCTTATTATTGGACGAGTATAGCACTAATGGGCGGTTACAATTGCGATGTGGAAAGCAAATGGAAAACTACCACATAACGTTTCCCAAACATACTTCATCATGGTTGAGACATATATAAAAATGGCCCTCAGTGCCCGGCAGGTCTTAAATGATGAAAGGATGCTATATATATCATCAAAGGATGATATATAGTCATTTTACCAAGATAAAGGCTAGAATAAACTTTTGTCACATTGCTTCAGAAAACCCGACCTAAATCTTATGGTGATTAAATAACCATAAGCCTAATGAGCTATCTATTGAAGATCTTTCTGACGATTATACATAAAAGAGTATACCGGAAATACGAAGAAAGACTTAGCGACTGTACCGTCGCATTCTGAAGATCTCGTGGCGTAACAAGGTGACCAACAACGTATTAGTACTCCAGGGGATGGGCAAAGATCTCGAGCTTATTAACACCATTAAGTGCTGCAAACTCTCTTGTATTGGCTACGTTATGAGGAATTAAAAATACGAAGTACTTCATATCATAATTCAGGAAAAAATTACGGGGAAACGCAGTGCTGGAAGAAGGTTACATTCCTGACTTAAGCCTTTAAGGGATTAGTTTGAACGGATCACTACATCCCTGTTCGGAGCAGCAGCCTCAAAAATAAAGATAGCCATGATGCTGTCCGCTAGAAGTGGCATATCAAGAAGAAGACAGCTTCAGTATCAGAGTGAAACTAGAAACAAAGAACAGAAAAACTAGTATTCCGTCAAAACAAGCAGACACATCTTAATTTGACGTTTTCTCTTCTGCCATTGCGAATTCACTTTCATAGGTTAATGGTTTAACTGCAAACTTTACTCCTCTTTTTATAATAAGACAGTAAAATTTTTCAGTTTTATTTAAACCAAGAAATTTTTAAACTGTTGCCATATTGAATTACTATGGTATACAATACACTATTTTAAGCTAGTGAAATAGAAGTACAACAATTTCTATATTTGCATGTGAATAAATAAAAATTTTAAAGACTTTTAATAAATCGATTAAAACAATCCCATAAATTAAAAAATTATATACTAACCAACCTCAAATATAAACGCAAAAACAATAAATTCAGTCATATAAGCCAAATTTGTGACAGTAAATATTACCTACTGATGTTGCAAAAATTGCTCATATGGAACGATTGTGATCCCAATCTGATATTGGGCTACATCGATCTCCACCTAGCACGGCCACTGGATTCCCATGAGACGTTAAAAAAGATGACAAATGGCTCACTCGATATTCGTTGCCGAACGCTTGTGATAAATCAATAAAACTGCCATTATACGTAAGAGGGATACTGATGGGAAGTTGAGATCTAATGAAGTGTATTAAAATGCTTCCTTTTCTACTCGTTTTATGTGATATTTTTCAGATGTTTATTGTAATGGACGTAGACGTCTGTAATTGGTCAAATAATACACCAGATCTGTGAGCGCACGATTATATTTTGAAGATAAAGAAGCTTCAAATTTAGAATGTTAAGCATATTAAGACTTTGCTACTATTTGATGATTAACTTACATTAATGTTACCTTGGGTACTGGCCGAACAGTTAACTAGTAGTTTTGTGAATGGTCAGTGCGCAAGTTTTAGTAGCACGTAATAAGAGTTTGGATCCTTTATAATAATTATATTTATTTCCCAGAATATGTACATTTGGGTGTCAGGTTAACAATATTAAGCATATTCTACCGTCATTGGCGTGTAAACATTAATAAAATAATATTGAATTTCAAATCTGTTACATTTGAAATTCTGTTACTTTCCCTTTTTCACCGACCCAATGTATTTACGACCTTCCTGTGTCGTAAATACAGTGTTAGCCCAATTTATTGGTGCATAATGGCATCTAGTAATGCGTAGACAAACCGCGCCGCTGCGCTCCGTTTCTCCAGTTCAAATTCTTATCAATAAATAAGTTTTAAATGACTACTAAGAAAACACCAAGAAAAGTTTTACATGACTACTCCAAAAAAGATGTGTGTTGTGAGATTTAATGTACCTATTTATGTGACTTTTTCATAACGAGATATAAGTGGGATAACAACTGAAACTAACCTATTGTAATAACAATGATTTATCATACTAATAAATTTTCATTGCCACTTAAGTTCTAAGAAGATTTCTAAAATCCAAGTTACGAAAAGTCACAAAGAAAGCTAAGAGAAGTAATTAAGTTCACGCTTAAGTCACTAAAGACAATAAGTAAAGTCTATTAAGGTTTTCTTTACTTTGGTATTATCTGAAGTAAAGATTAATCTTTAATTTCAAATTAAGACTGCGTAAGGCAAAAAGAGAATGAGGTAAAATCGAAAGGCTAGTTTGTGAGGTAAATAGGGACGGAAGATGGTGGTTTCCGCAAAAGAAGTATCAATCAGTTGTATGAAAATATTTTAATGCATTATAATTGTTATATTGCTCGCTGCTGAAACGTATAATAGTGAATTCACTGATATAGGTTTTTTTCCAATCAGACAACAGTTATTTGTTTGTTAATATATAGAAATGTGGACACATTGTCACCAAAACACAGTAATTTAATTTATCTGTTATGTATCAAAGTAAATAGAAAAAGAAATAAAAACGAAAAAAAACCTCCTTAGTATTTTTTTTGTGTGTAATGTATGTATCATTATGTATATGTATGTATATATATATATATATTTCGTATTTATATAGTTACCCTCGGATAATTGAGGTTGTCTGGAAGAGATCGCTTTTAGCGATAAGACCGCCTTTGCCCTCTTGAAACCATAAATGCTTTGTAAATTGTTGTTATGATGTGTGCAATAAATTGTTAAATAAATAATAATAAATAAAAGACGTTAATCGAAACATATTGAAAATTTTAATTTACCTAATCCCTTGTTATTTGCAGTCTCATACTCACACTTCACTTAGTACAGAAGAATTTCAAAAGGTCTTATCTTAATCGTGAATAAAATTTAATAATTAATTTAACATCAAATACCTAAATGCTAAATTGAGGTACATAATATTTCATCCATTTGAGTACACTGACTTTTATATTGAATTAAAGAAAATACAGAAGATTAAAAAATTCTTCCAGACGGTTGAAATTGAGATTACAAAACGAGGAAAATAGGGGTGGAAGGTGCTTTAAATTCGTAAAACTTGAAGAAGTGAACGCTTCTTTTCCATTTCTGAATTTAATTTAACTTCAGGCTGAAAGATATTTTTTTGACATTTCGCCTATAAATATCTGAAAGTATATAACCAACTTATATTTTTATTAACATTTTTTTCTTATTACTTTAAAGATGTGCAGAGTTCTTTGCCAATGCAAAAAATAAGGAATATTCGCAAACGCCAAAGGAGAAATACGTAGTAAAACTTATACGATATAAAGATACATATGGACACTTACAAAATTTAGTACACGTGTTTAAAAGCCAATAATATGTGCATATTGTGCTATTATAATGAAATTACATACATACAGGTGAAATAGATAACATCCTGTTTTGAAGTAATAAAAAAGAAACAAACTTAACTCGTAATAATTGACTTTAAAGTAATTTTTATAACAAATTTGATATAATGGAATTTATAGATATTATACTTTATGACGATTTTCACTTCGATTGGTATAACACTGGGCATCGTTTGCGTGTGGACAAGCGTTTAAAAATATTTGCATGCAATTTGCGACCTTGTTTTAATATAAATAACAGTGTAATTATGGCCAGTTGATTTATTTAAAATACTTAAACGAAGTATACAATTACGTATGCGAGCATTAGGGAATAATTAGCACAGGAAACCATTAAGCGTAATTAATATTCCTATATTAAATTTTCTAAAATACTTACATATTCGAACTTTAGTTTAAAAATTCTTATTGGATTTATGATGATATTTTTTATTAATTGAATTGATAATGTTGTTAATTATTTAGATCAGTGGTTCCCTAAGTAGTCCAGGTGGACCCCCAGGGGCCCACGAGGGATTCATCTGGGGTCTACGATGGCGTGAAATAAATCTAATTTCCAACGTTAGATCTTCACAATTTCCCCCGAAACCAGCAATTTTTTTTAAAATGGTCTACGAGAAAAAATTGTTTGGGAACCTCTGATTTAGATTTTCTAGCAATGTAATGATTCAAATACCGCTTAGGACAGGATGGGGGAGGAAGCTTCTGGAAACGGGAATTCAGATATGTGGATGAATTAGGACCTTTAAGAATTTTGAAAAGGAATGAAAGGATATCACGACGCCTTAGCGTACTTACAAAAAAAGTATCATACACTTTAACAAAATGTTTTCCCAGATAATGTTATAGTTGAATAGTGTTGTTTAAAAATGACAAGAATAAGGGAATTCATGAAAGATCTGCTTACCGCCTACTTCTTGCTACTTTGATTTTTAAATCACCTGCCTAATTAATGTCGTGGTGGGGCACAGGTATAACCAATGGATGAAATCAAATAGAATAGTGAGAACGGGCTATTACTCACCGCGCGGGTCATGTGAAGCTTGGTGATAGTTAACCACTACAGATTTATCTGGCACCAACTGCTTAACGTGCCTTCTGAAGCACGAATGTTAAAATAATAAATTTTTGGTAATTTATCCGATTGCGATCCTATTACTGGTCCTGGCGAACTAAACGCACTCACAACTACGTCATCGAGCTCTAAAATATATCATAAAAACGAAAGATCGCATGTTTTATTACCAACTCGTTCAATACTAAAGAAAGCATCTTCAGTAAAAATTGAAGGATATTCAGCCGACTATGTTGTTTCAATGAACTCTCAAGCAGGAAAATAGTAAAACGGCTCACGTGTCTAACATAAATCGAGAGCCGGCGAAGACGATATCATTTTCAGCGAAAAACTATGAACTCCTGGCCCCATATGCAAATAAGAGTAACTCCGCTGGCCCAAATCATTCCAGAAATAATGTTTGGCAACATTTCTATGTTAGAAATTGGATTATCGTAGACTCTTCGTTTTAGTCTTGGAAATATTTTTTGTGGATTTCACTTAGGCTAACTTTATATTTTTTATCTGTAAAAAGTTTCTATTCAGAAAAGGGTAATTTTTTTTATAAGAAGGATTAATACAATTTTAGGGATTGTTTATAATAAATCACGTTGGCAAAGTGACTTAGTACTGATCCTAGATTCCTGAAAAAAGTAGCCGAGTGATTCGCCGGTTTCAAGATATCACCATTCCTGAAGTCCTGGTTTCAATTCCCGATCGACTCAATGTCTCAAACCTACGTTGGCTCAGATACTCCATAATACCAAGATTTTCGGTATTCATCTTGGAATCTCAGCTATATGATAATACATCTTTAGAAACACCTCCTGTAACCAGCTCATGTAAAAGTTGCTTAACTGTTGCACCGCTGACCGAACGCGCGCCTGGCTCCTCAATTAATACGTATTCTTGTCATTATCGGTAAAACACGCGTCCTACATATTTCACGGAACTTCCAAAACAAACACGTCTGCGTATTTTCGTCGTGACTATGAAATCGTCAAAGCTCGGCGTTGATGCGATATCGTAAAATTTAATTCGCGTTTTACTGTCGTGCACACGGAGAAACGGATTCGCAATAAACTTAATATTGTAAAAATTAGACCCCTCCGGTAATAAAAGAAGGTTTTGATATTTTTATTTATCATCCGGGGTAGTAAACCTACATATCTAAATGGGATAAGGATTCTTTAAACTCAGCAAATATAGCTCCCCGATATTTTTAAGTGAACAATAAGCTGCCTTCACAAATTGGAGAATTCATTTACATCTTATAGGAGATAGGCAGCAGTGAATGGGCCTGATTAGTTTCCAGGGAATCACTGCCAATCATTACATAATTGGTCATATTTGGTCACCCATCTCATGACCGACCCTTGCGAAAGTTGCTTGATATCCGCATCGCAGCCCGAACACGCTAACCTAACAACGAAAAAAAAATGGTTTCATATAACTTCAAGAAACTGCGCAAACGTAACATTTCTAGTTACGAGTCTCGGTAATTGGAAACTAATTTGGATTGCCTCAATTATTCTTTTGCTTCGTCGACGTTTGTAACTTTTTTTCATGCACGCTTGCCTGATTTGACGATAAGCTAGTTTAAATAGCATTTTCTTAATTAAACTAATCAATAAAACGTAAAGGTTGTCCTTGAAAGGTCATCTTCAAAGTTTTTATATAATAAAAATAATAAACTTTATTGCACACAATAAAAACCATTTACTGCGATTTTAAAAAACAGTACACAAAAGGCGGTCTTATTGCCAAGCAGCAATCTGTTGTATAATTAATAAAGTTTTCTTTTAAACTAATCAATAAATAATTAAGGCTGTCTTTGAAAGGTTATCTTTAAAGTTTTTAATATTCATTTATTAATAAAAGTGAACGAAAAGGTTGAAATTTAAAAAGGAATATTTTGAAATATCATAGGAATATCTTCGTTATATAACTCATACTTTATATCATCGAACACCCTGAACTAAACCAAGATTAAGTTACCAGATGCTGATGCAGAGGCCTTTCCTTTCGATGGAATCGAATCGAATCTGGAGAAAGGGCCAAGACCTACCACGATGGCCCAACGCGGATTAGTAGGTTTACTTGCAACCGGAATCACTTTGCCTTCCAAAGCTTTCTAAACTAGTACTTCAACATAAAAAATATCAAGTTGTAACACTCGCACATTTTTGTCACGACTACTTAGAATTATACTTTTATTCTAGTTTAAAATGTTAAGTATTTTAGAATCAAATTGTTGTTCCAAAAATAAAACTCATCGTAAAATCGGTCTTCTAAAATCTCACAACGTTAAAGCTGCGAAAAGTTTATTGGCTCTAAAAATGTTAATGATTGTAGCACGTCAGACCATCTATCTACACAGTTTCCAATCACTTTGCATGCAAGCTTGTGTAACGTTAACAGAATATCTTAGAGGGGGATTTTGTCTGCAACGCTAAGCGTACAAATTGTTTGTTTCTTGTTCCTCGAAGCGGAATAGACGTCGCTTTATTCATACACAACAGTTTTGGTCGCTGTAGATTTTGTTCATAATTTTAAGTTGACTCTGCCAACATTTTACTCATCTCGTAATCTAGCTCTTTTCTCATTCTGTTTCTTATGTTGTTGTGTAGTATTCTAAAAAAATCATTTGTTGTAACGAGCTTACCTGCAGTCCAGACAAAGAAAAACTATGCCATTAGTTCGCAAATCTGCAAGAGTGCAATAAAAAAAGAATAGAAGAAAACATTAATATTTTTAATACGTTATTAAAAAATATTTAATTGAAAATTGTTTTTATTCACTTGATGATTTTTTAAGAGGTATTATTTAATCATAAAATTGAAAGAGTTATTTAGCATTGATTTCGGTGCCCTTACAGGGTCATGTTTGTGTACAATTATATAATTAATATTATATAACACAACATCTATGTATGTAACAAAATGGTGTAATAAAGGATTTGACTATGACTTTGTGTAAGAGCCATGTTTCTGGCGGTACATATTACTGATGTTCAACATCAACTATCCAACGATAATCAATAATACGGCAGTACTCGTGCATTTGAATAATATCATGAACCTACGTATCTCGAAACAGATTCTATTTATTACACAGAGGTTGTAATCAAAACGGACCTCAATAAGATATACGCATCGGGGTGATTCGAGTCCTATCGATATTGAACTCAGCAGTTCTGAACGTAAATTGTTTGCTTGTTGAAGCCTGATATACATTGCTTTATTAAAACGTAGATTCCTTTATTTAATTTATCTACATTTTACTTTAATCTGAGAATGTAAATATAATAATATCGCGTAGAACTTTCCCATCCGCAAATATGTAAATTGTCACATGAGAAATTCCATGAAATGGTTTCCAAATTCTTTCATTGTTAAATATGAATTTTCTTTTGTTAGCTGACTTCGATATAATTGTATATAATTTATAGTTCCTTTTAAATTACGAGTACTTTTGTAAGAAATGGCATGTATTAAAAACTATAAGTAATAGTTACTTTTGCAAACATAACATAATTGACTTGTAATAAGTAAATAAAAATATACAGAAAATCATCATCATCATCATCATCATTTCAGCCGAGAGACGCCCATTGCTGGGCATAGGCCTCTTCCAAAGATCTCCAATGGGATCGTTCCTGCGCCGCCCGCATTCAGCGGCTTCCCTTGACCTTCACCAGAACGTCGGTCCACCTTGTAGGGGGCCTGGTAATGCTGCGTCTCCCGGGACGCGATCGCCACTCCTGGACCTTACCGCCCCAACGGCCGTCAGTCCTGCGAGCGGTGTGCTCTGCCACTTGAGGTTAGCAATTTTTTGGGCGATTTCATCATTTCTGATTCGATCTCGCAAAGAAACCCTGAGCATAGCCCTTTCCATTGCCTTCTGAGCAACCTTGAGCTTCCTTATGAGGCCCATCGTAAGCGGCTACGTCTATGTTCCGTATGTCATCACTGGCAACACGCAAGAATCGAAGACTTTCGTCTTGAGACACTGCGGTAGATGTTCCGAGAATACACTGCGTAGCTTCTCGAACGCTGCCCAGCCGAGTTGGATCCGTCAATTTTAATTAATCGGACTATTTCGCCCACCAACCCTTTTATGGTAAGAGAGAGTAACAGAAAATACGAAGTGTTTAATGGCCTTATAAGTAAAAAGTCATAAGTGAAACAATACGGTTATTTGATTAATAATGTTTACAATTTTCGAGCAGCTCATTGATAGTTCACTTAAAAATTCCATTTCGTGGAGATGTTTTATGTGACAAGAAAACGATGTATGCAATATGGGAGCAGCGACGCGAGCATATAATGGCCGTCGGGACTGAACCGAGTATGCAAGAGACGAATAATTTATAGACGATTAGCCATAACTTATAGATTTATAGGAAAATGAGAATATATTCTATATGAAATGACATGTAATTTTGTGCGAACAGCTTAAGGAGACGACTTATTTATTTATAACATCTGTATTCGTTATGATTTTTAATTTATTGTGATTTGTACTCGTTCTCCATACATAATGCTTTTGAAACAGGCTTCCGAGTTCCATTCATTTCTTTCGATTTCAAGTCACTCTTGTTCAGCATGAGGTTTGTGCTTGCTACAAGCTTTATATCGCTCTCCCGTCTTTTTACTTGGCCCTCTGTTTCTCTTTTCATATTCTGGATTCCAGAAAGTGACAATTGGAAACTAGTACCAGGTTTTGGCCACATGGCATGGATTACAGAAATCTACTGTACACTAATTGACCCATGATAATGTACCTTGCCCCCGAAAGATGTCATAATGAACTTCTCGTTATTCATCGTATGTAAGATGCAAAAATAAGATTCAAAACTTAATGATAATAATAATAATGTCTTTCTTTGTATCAATAAAAAGGGTTTATATAACCCTATTTATTGTTAATAAAGACATTATCAAAACAACAAATAGTGACGATATTAAAGTTTGAGTGAGAACTTTGACCTATTTACCATCTTTTGCCATCTTGAATAGTATGCAAAGAAAGATGTAGGTATTACAATGAATAAACTTAAAATATTTCATAAGACCATAACCATATAAATATTGTTATTTAACTTATGGGAATATAAACTGGTATCTAGTCGTATTTGTGTAAGGGTTAATTAAAACATTGATTATTATAAATTGATTTACCAGTAGCTTTGCACATCCTAAATTTAAAGATGGGGAGACAATTTGCCCCTTCTGATGAAGTCCTAATTACTCCCAAGAGCCAATGAAATTAAGAGTGCTACGAACAGGTAGGTCCGGCTCCGAATTAGACGATTTAACCTTTAAAAGAGTCACAAATCTCGGAGTTTAATTAATTTTTAACAGCAAAAAAATAGAACGTCAATAAATCCCGACTTCTTGAGAGAAAAATAATTTGCCTGTCAACTGTAGCTGTCACTGACGACGGCTGAACCCACGTCAAAGTTTCATTATTTATTACATGCAAAATAGGACTATTGGAAACGAATAAAAAGCGATCCCCTTTGGTTGTTTTATTATTTCATGGAAAAGCTTCATTACCCGTGTAAGTTTAAAGCATCAGAGTTATTAACATCTTAATCATATTAAAGCTAAATTACTACATCACGTTACATTCAATTATCTGATGCGAAGACATCAAGTTCTTTGATATTTGTTTTGTATATAATTTCTTATATACAATATAAAATTAAATAATAATTCGTCATCCTATAGCATAATCATGTGTATACGTAATTGAGTCTTTATGCTTACTGCTACAATATGTATTAGTTTTCAGAGTTTCATTAGCTCAAAATGATAGTAGTTATATTTAGGATATGAATTTTTTCATATGTAACATTGGTATGTTACATATTTAATAAATGGTACAATATACATTATGGTCATTTTTTTTTTTGTTTATTTTTTTTTATTTATTTTAAAGAAAACTTACAGCTGTTTTTAAGGATATATCAATACCATATATACTGAAGGCCATTTAAAAGTTTTCACATATGGAAATTATGGTTAATGTACCATAAAAACCATAAAATGAGGAAAAAAAAACGAACGAATAAAACAATTATGGAATACACACAATAAATACTACGCTAGAATTAGACTTTTCAAGATTAGACACAACTCTCGTCCAAAATTCCAACTAGATACAAGCCGCAGATGTCGCATAATAGATTAAATATTAAAAAGATTAATAAGTTTACATTATAGCAAAAACCGACACAAAAAAAATAACTATGACTGATAATGAAAATGAGAATCGTATTAACTCTTCACATTTATTCGGCTAATTTTAACATACAAAGTTGCTTTCGTTTTCAATTTTGCATTTCTTTTTTAATAATTTGAAAATTTAATGGGGAACTATTAATCTGGCAAACAAAAGTGTAAATTGTTACATTTGTTTCTCGTTTCAAATAACGCTGCTGTATTTATAAAACGGGATTTTGATTTTTTCTAATGTTTGTATTCTTTATTTCGGTTTTAACCTAATACTTACTTCCATACTATATTTTACGTCGTACGTCGAGGACTTTCATTTGAAAGATCGACTTTTAACACTTTTGGTCGCATTACTCTGGAAAATGCTACTTAAAACAAGTCATGCTTAAAGACTGAACTGGATATTAAGTCTACCCCAACAGATTCGAATGGTCCTTGGAGTTTGTGAACATTCATGGCAAATGCAAATCTAACGGGAACTTGTTGCCTAATTGCACATCACTAAACATTTTTTATTGTGGATACTTGTTATATTGAGTGTGACTATGCAGTGGTAGTCCTTCTGATACGTCTAATTTATGCAACAACTTTATTAATTCTATTTATTTAATTTCGTACAGTAAAGCATTAAATTGATCTCACTGATCTGTTTTCTAATATCTTTCTTATTTATTAACCCTAACATTTTTCGCGTTTTTATTTTTCAAAGACAAAATGAAAAAAGAATCAGTCAGCGGACTCCGACTGGCTATTCTGTTTCAGTTTCTGCCTATGTTTTCAACTTTAGTTCGTGTGGTAAAGCAATTAGTTCGTCCCAGTTTTCTATTAGTTAACAACATATCGGTTTCTCTACCAATGTTTAATAGTGTTTTTTTTTTCCGATCAGCATTTTTTCGTGTTTAAATAAAACAGAAAAAAATAACCACACGCCGTTTACGAAACAGTCAGCCAGTTGCACAAACGTCTATTAAAAATGTCCTTAGTTTAAAGAGACCATATATTTTTACCCATACAAATTTGACATTCATTAGTGCTTAGAGGTGCCATTAAACCTCCTCCTCCATACCTCCTGGGTTTGGCATCTTACGATGTCCCATCTAGGCTATCTCAACCCTGTAGACAGCGGCTAAATTTTACCTTCGTATTCTAAAGATGTTGCAGCAATTTATTAAAAAAGAGGGATTAAACGATTTTTTTTAATGAAACCTAACTAGATCATTTTTTGTCTCCCAAACTCCTTGCATACCAAGTTTCACGACCGTTTCCGAGTCCAATTATATATATACAAGAATGACTCGGTATAAGACTAGTAGAACCCGTATTTCTGACGTTGATTCCAAAGGTCGTTTGACTTTTATAAAACATATTTTCTTAATACTGTAGTACAAAAATACGAGGATACAAATTTTGAACACATTCACCGATAAAGTTTGGTGTAACAAGATAAGCGGTCGCCCAGGTACCTTATTGCCTCTTTTTTCAACGTAAAAAGTGTGACCGAAATTATGTTATCCTTCAAACGTATGATGTATGTAAGCAATTCCTTTCATAGGTTCCATTTTAAGGCGCTTGTCACGATGTGTAGGAAAATGGAATCGAGAAATTACGTCGTAATGCCTCTGAAGGGAACAAGAGGTATTGGAGGCAAATTTCATATAACATTGTGTAAAATTGATGAAAAATGAAAAATACACTCATGGATATGAAAAAAATATGAAGAACATTTGTACTTATTTAGATGATATCTAATGTATGTGTTTACATGTAACACTAAGAGCTTCTGTCCTCACTTCGACCTGTATGAATTGAATTGTTATCCCAATGATTCTTGTTATTGAAGTTAGGTTATTCTTGTATTATTGAAGATGGACATAGACTAAATAAGATAGTCGAGCTCGCGCACAAAATCTTATATGAACGGAAAAATCTCGTTTGCACATGGGAGCACACCAAAATTTTATATAAGTCTGTTTTGGGACATCATCAGCCCTTTTACGTCCCCACTGCAGAGGGTCAGGCCTTCTTTGTGAATGATTAAGGAGGATGGGCCATTTAACGTTGCAGATTGAAGCGTATTAACGGCTACAAATACAGCCGGGAGCAAAACGAGTTAACATGCTTTCAGAAGCACATAGTAATTAATATTTTTTTGGTCATATATCCCGTGGCCAAACCTTGCGAGATTTACTTAGCAACAACGATCGCGGGCAGCGGCACTTATCCACTACGCAACTGGACTGTTTTTAGTATTTGTAAACAAAAAATCTTTTTTTTTTAAGTACCCGCATGGGTTCAAATAATTAAACCAAAACAGACACGCCGCTTACAAATAAGATTGCACTAGGCAGTTACCTAGTTTAGCCCTGAGGATGGACCGGCGCTAACAATATTAAAAATATATTAAACTTCTCAAAAAAACAATTGAAGTTTAGAAAAACTGTAAAAAATTACCAACCAACAATAATATAAATATAAATATATAAATATAAATATTTAACAACATCACATACATTGCTCAGATTCCAAGATGAGTAGCTAAAGCCCCCGTATTATGGAGTATCTGAGACAACGAAGATCACACAACACCCAGACCCGAGACAATATAGAAAAGTTCATTTTCTACATTAACTCGACCGGGAATCAAACCCGGGACCTCAGAGATGGCGACACCTTGAAACCGGCGTGAGAACCACTCGGCTACGGAGGTCATAATAACTCTTACGTTTCCAAATGACATACATAAAATGCGAAACAGCAGTTAAATATATACCGCCCAATTTAATTCAATAATTGACAGTTAACTTTCCGTTGTTAACGGAACAGAAATTCTGAACTTTATATTAATTCATTGACAACAGAGGGCTGTAATAAAGCATTCAGGGATTATTACCGAAGCAGTAATGTAATTGAGGCTCGAAATAATTAAGACCATTAAGAAAACGCCGGTCCCGCAGCGAGTTCACTGAACTTAATAATTAATTGTCATTATGTGGAATGCCCTTTTGTTATTAAATACCATTTTAGCGCACACGTCGACACTGACTAGCTCTTACACGTTGTTTTGTTTACGTCATTGCGATTACAATAAAATGGATGATTAAAGATGTTAGTAACAAAACTCCCTTGATTCTGATGCTCTTAAGCGATTGAAATTCTGCTTTTGAGATTATACTTATACTAATATTATAAAGAGGACAATTATTGTTGTTTGTTTGTTAGTATCGAATAGACTCCACCACTACGAGGACCGATTTTAAAAATTATTTCATCTACAGAAAGCTATATCATATGGGTTAATCTTAAGCTATATTTTATTCCGAAAAACTAAAGGAATAAAAATTTGAGGGGTGGTTTATATAAAGGGAATTAAAGTGTTGCCCTTTATATTATATCGTATCCTGATATTAATCGATATCCAAATAAAAAGTTCCTTATGGACCGCGCAGGTGAAGCTGCGGGGGGAAAGTTAGTGAAATAATAAAATTATTTGAGTTGTGCGGATTTCAAAATAGAAATTTGGGGTTTTATTATTTATATTGTAATAATACTCGTATATAAGTTGTAATCTCCTTTTTATAAAGTCAGAAAAAGGAAATATTAATTTTATTAAACGATTGCAAAAAAAGTCCTTTTATACACTTCATAAAATAAAATATATTTTTCGCAAATTAGATATTGTGGTTTCTTTTTCTTTAATTAATTAGCCATAAACTAAACAAGTTTAACAAACATAAAAAAGCAGCAAAAATTAATATGAAACAACTAAAGACTTCAAAAAATCTTAACAAAAGTGAGAAAAAATACAGGAAATTTTTATGGTGGCTATTTTTGAAAGGATTATACTAATATCCTACATTCAGCTCCTGCACGACTTCACTAGTAGTGTCCTGAATAATTTATAAGTTTTGTTAAGCTGTTTTGAAATCGGTTTTACCCACTATAGTTTCCATTTTAATAAACATGCAGAACCTAATTCGAAATAAATATTTACGAGCACTAACTTAGAAAAATATTTATTCATACCATAATAATGTAAGCCAAAACTTTATCAAAATTTTACCCAAGCTACAGCGAAGTTCCAGTTACTCCTAAAAGAGTATTCTCGTAACGAGATTTTCATACGGATAGTTTTCTCGTTATTAAGGCTCGCATCCACTAGACAAGGCGTAATTTCCCCGAAGACTGGTCGGGCGCTAATCATTCCACTCGCTTGTAGTTGGCACAGGAGCAAAGCGTAAACGCTGCCGGAACTGGTACGTGACCGGTTGGTATTTGTAATATTAACACGTACGTTAGCAGTCTGTTATGCAACGGTCACATGCTTACGCTAAATACGCTGTTAAGTTCTATAAGAGCTATTGTGTTGCTGTTATAGGATTACGTTGGACTGCAACTCTCTACTTATTAAATTTACATAGATGACCTTCTCATGATTTTGCTTATGTAAATTTTTCAATTGTCATTTGCAATTAAGACAAAGAGGTTTTAATTAATTACATTTTCTTGTATATTATATCTATGAAATTATTACATTTAGTTATGTTACGTCAAATATCCATGTAAGTACTTGTGTTGCTTTAATAGGATTGCATTCTCTATTTACTAAATTTAAATGAAAATTAGCAGCTGCTATTTTCCTTGCTGAAAGAGGATTGGGTAGTACTAGAACATTATATTTATTAAATTTAGACGATGACCTCGCTGTGCCTTTATTTCTTCTAATGTGAACAAAAATATAATATCATATTAGTGTTTCATCTAATTGTATTTTGTCACCGTTATATTATCCTGCAGCTCTATATTGCTTGTACAGTCTTGATGAATTGATAATGACAGATGTGATGGAAATAGTAATATTCTATAAGACATTCTTAATTTATTTCAACCCTCTCTTCGCTGTCAATTAAAAATAATTAACACAAAATGAATGGGGATATCTTCGCTTAGATAACAATACCGATTAAATTAAATTTGTCAGATTTTCAATAAAGACAAAGACTGATTATCTATTGTGTGGCATTTCAGAAATAACAAATTTTGTAAGTCAAGCTAGACTGATGTTTGAAATGGTCTTATTTATACTCATAAAAAAATTATCGAGTAAAATAGTGTGCCTGCACTTATTTATAAATTTTAAAACAGCAATCTTCATAAATATTCTTTTTGACATCACATGACGAAATCCAGGCTTATTGTGTTGACGTTTCTGAAGTAACACAATACTTGATTTCCAATTGAACCAAATATGAGCCAAAGCCCAAACAATTTACATACATAGGTTATCACAAATTATAAAATTTTCACAATGCATTTTTGGTGTATTAACATTTAAGATAGGTCTCAAAATGCATTGTGGAGATCTAACATATTGTGGTAACCTTAAGTGCCGCCGTTTATACACGATCGGACAAATTACTTGCCCATACTTATTATACCTACATTTTCTACCTTAAAATTAGCATTGTTTCGGTAATATTACATTCATCCTTGGTTAGACCGCAATGTATAATTTGTAGATTCAAAAGTTCATCTATAAATTGAAAATGTGACTTTTCCAGATACATACTGCTTGTAGTTTACTCTCACCATTTTTAATTTTCGACGAACGAATACGCATTAAAATCCTAACTAGTTTGAATTATGTTTCAATGAACTTGCACATAAACATGCACGTAAGTACATGAACAAGTAAAATTAAGACGAAAGATAATGCATGCAAAATGAGCTTAGCCAAAAATGTAGAATTACGAAAGGAAATACGAGTTGTCTTACATCTTGTAAGACAATTCCGACATTGTTTCAACCCTTGCTTCGTCTGCACTCGGATCATCAATTAAAAATAATTAATGCAAAATTAATGGGGATATTGTCTCTAAAATAACAATACTGAGTTTTAACGAGTTTCTAGTACAAACAAAGGACTGATTAATCTCTCATCAAATATTTTAGAAAATTTACTCGTATTAGATCCTTCAATATGCTTTAATAGCCATTTTTCAACCATGGCATTTTTTTGCACGCGATTATATAAGACGGCAATTGTTCTAATAATTTAAGAGAATCTTATAATGTCGTTAATTTCATCCGTAGAGTACTCTAGTCACTAGAATTTGTAGTAAATTGTCTCCTAATGCAGTTATTTTGATTTAACTGAATTTCTCCTATGTTATTCCAAACTATCTTCTTTTCTTATCGGTTTTCTGTCACTAGTTTTGTAAAGTGTGTATTTAATACGTTTTTTATATATTCCACCAATGTTATCAGCGATGCGTTACCTCATCTATATAATGTACAATATTACGTTTCAATATGTAGTCACTCTCGTCGTGCAATGTACACTTAACGCTTAAGTGGTCGTGGAATGCTTTCATTTCGCACGTGCGATCCGTGTTGTGGCTATAAAGCCTAATGCTTCCAGCCTTTGCGGTCAATCTCGCTTCACTTAATACCCGATGTTGCTTCCATCGTTGCCAAATTCGAGTATAGAACCATTAGATTGAATGGTTGTACGTTGGCTTTTTCAATTCTGCTTAGAGTTACATTGTTAGACAATACTCAAGAGACGTCGATACGAATAAGTGAGTTTTTTTTTATTTTACGTGAAAAGAAAATGATTTATTCTGAATTTTACCGTTCCAACAAAACAGATTTTCATAAATAAAATATAAAGGATCATCCATCTTAATAATGTTAACAGTATTATCCTGAGACTCTGTTATTTGGCAATCTCAGTGATGTTTTTGATGGATCTCCTTCTTTAATAAATAAAAAATGCGCAGTTTATTGTGGCAGCTTCAAAAAATTGGCATCTCCACACTCGAACTCATTCATCGCTCGTCCCTTCACAATCGTTTCAAAAGTGACTCAGCAAATGTGACCTGCTAATATCCGGGTGAGGAATAAAAACTTCCTTTCACCGTGCCAAACGGGAGAAATCCGCAAAGTAATGCCCCCTCAAACGCAGAAACAGGTCAAGATACGTCGGTTAGGGCTGCCACTGAAATATCGGTCGAGTGTTCTCCTACTGTAATATCGTTCGAGTGGTCTGCAGTGGCTTATAAAGTATAAATATGTTTTCTTGAGGCAGTTGCAATCTAGTATGATCATTTCGAATCGGAATAACCTCAATCGGTTATTATTTTTATCGTTACGGATATTGCTATAGGCAGTGAACCTTTATGAATTGAAATTTTAAGACATTAACATTAATTTTCAAGATGTTTACTAATTTGGAACATATTTCATCAATTTTGTGCAAAGTGGTCTGACGACTGAAATATTTTTATGTATATTCCAAAATATAAATAAGACTTGAATAAAATAGGTATATGCAATTTTTATGATTTTATAGAGAGCGATTAATTTATTTATTTAAAAAAAATGTTAATATTGCTATAATGTTGCCGACCGCCGACATCCTTGCCAAGTTTTTAGAAACAATGTTTAGGACAAAGAGTTACTCTTTTTATCACAGAATTTTATAGTTTATTGGATTTATCATCGTATTTTTTAATGTCAACTTGTTTTTATTATATTATAAAGAGCAAAAATTTTCGTTGTTTGTTTACATTGAATTATCTGCGAAACATTTTTTAAATTCTTCTAAAATCAGATATTATAAACCTACAGGAAGCTACATCACGGGTAACATAAATACCGTGAGAGCTAAGTTTATAAATATGTATTTTGCTTTATATTCTTTTCATGCTATAACCAATAAATCATGATCAGTCGTAGATACTATATTTTAGCTAATGGGTTGCTTAGGAGAAGCTGCCATCAAGGTTATTGTACCTTTGCTCACTTTGTAAAATTATCTCTATTATTCTCCACCAGAGCATAATTTAAGTAGCTATATACGAGTAGCATTAACTTAATAAGTCAATGCGCTTTGAAGGATAGCTTAAGCTTGCATACTTAAGCGGTTCGCACCCGAACCAAACTAATTTATGTAATTAAATTTACTTAAGCGTGTCTCGAAGCTGCTTGGAGGAGCCTACAAATCTTGTTAGCTTGATTGAAATGCTTGATCGTCTAGGAGCTTTTGACGGTCGGTAAATGATCGGGATGCTAGCTCTGTACCCTTGAAATTGATACTCAATAACGTGAACAGTTTATCCTGCTTTAATTAGGACCGAGTATGATTAATTGCACAATATATTGAAAGTGACTTTTTATTTCCCTATGGATGCAAACGAATCAAATCAAATAGCGCAAATTTGCCATGAACCACCACGCCGGTCCAGTGCGGATTGGTGAGTGTTGTTAGCGACTGCAAATGCAGCAGAGGCCAATGGTTAACGAGCTCGAAATAATATTTTTTTGCCACTGCACAATCGAGCTCTACTTACTTCGTACTTATTGAGTACGAATCCTTGACTTCAGACATTATTCCTAAAAAAGAATGTCACGTAACGAAGCAAATCCTCTATGGATAACATGGGATTAGGGGCCTACTGCAGATTTGTTTGTATTTACAACTATATATATAACCGGCACCAATGGTGTGGCTTGCGTAATATCTCGGGATAATAATTTTTTAGTCACCTATCCGACTAGACATTGCAAAAATTGCTTAACTGCTCTAACCGCAAACTCAAACGCTTGAGCTTTCGTTTGCTCTGAATTTCAATTCTTGTCTGTGTCAATTTTAATAAAAGTCCGGTCTTTATCGGATGAATTGATAAAAAATATATTATAAAAATATTTTTATTCATTGTGGCCACATTGTTTCCAGTTTTCATATAAATTATTTTCTTTCATAATTTATCTCTTTGATAAGAGGTTCTTAACTTATTCGCTTTGGATAGAAGCAATGTGTTCCTATGTTTAAAGCGGTAAATGTTTTTCTAATAAACATTAGTTGATAAATCGTCTATGTTTTAATTATTTATTACCAAATTGTAGAAAATTGCCGTCTAGAATAGTTTATATTCTAAATATATCAAAGATTTTGTTTGTTACGAGTTTAATATAATGCAATTTACCATGTGTAATGCAATGGAACATATTTCTAATTGCTTGTAAATATACTTGGTACTCCATTTATATAGAACTTTAATACAATAGTATAATGTAATATAGATTATTTTGTAACATGTGTGTTATTTGTAGAAATATTTGTTATTTGTATTCGAAGCCACCTTCTCTCCTAATCCGGGCGTTGCTCTAACCACTTACCCACTCGAGATTTAACAAGACTGGCGAAGCGTTTGTCACTGTTTAGGCGAGTTGTCTGATCATTGATGAAATTAGCGATCTTATTTCATCAATGTTCAGACAACTCGCCTAAACAGCCAAAAGGTTTTTTTTAAATGAATATCTGTTCTAATTAGTTATTTATTTTTATATATTATATATATAGTAATTTTTATATATAGTTATTTTTACCTTTGATCAATTTTGAAGACGCGTTAAACTGTCGGTTAGGACTATATCTGCCGTCGTTATCACGCATCAATACGCAAAGCCCGCGTGGTGGGTTATGGGCGCTCTCCGTATTTCCATAAGGAAGCCCATGCTCCAGCACTGGGGACATTAATACGCAGATGGTGGCTAATATGGTCCAAATGATAATCTTTTTAGAGCATTTAATTTTTAATATAAAAAATATTTTTTTTGAAGAATTTTGTCGTTTCAGACACTTATATTTTTCTTACATGTATTCCAAAATTAAACGATTTTTGGTACGACAGCCCTGCCATATTTCACTTCATGACCCCATTTTAGAGTGCGCTAAGCGCTTTTTAACGAATAGCTTACTTATTTATCTTACTACCATACTTCAGAGAAGTCAGTGAACGTATTATAAAAACAATATTCATGTAAAATAATGTTAGCATACTTGTGCTTTGTTGTACAAAGACACAATTACTGCAGATACGAGGGTCAAACTGAAAGTTCTTAGAACTGGCCACTTATAAACAATATAATAAAAAAATAATTCTAAAATTTGAAAATATAACTCTTTGCCAATATTACTGAGTATATATTTCATTCATTTGTCATTTGTTTTACGATTTGGCGGCAAATTGAAAATTGTCTGTGTCACGTCATCATGAATTTAACACGAGAAAATTTTCGTGCAATGATTTTTTATGACTTTCGATGTCATTTAAGTCAACAAGAAAGTTATGATAGACTACGATTGGCCTTTCACGATGAAGCCCCATCTCGTGCGACTGTTTACAACTGGTTTAATGAGTTTAAACGTGGTCGCACTAATCTCACTGATGATTTACGTGAGGGACGGCCTTCTACGGCGACGACTGAAGATAACATCTGTGTTGTGCGGCGTATGATAGAGACTGACAAAAGAGTGACCTATCAACAGATTCGGACAAGCTTAGGCATCGGTATGAGTCAAGTGCACAAAATCCTCCACGAACATTTAGCGGTCAGGAAGCTTTGCGCCCGGTGGATACCTCATAATTTGACTGAGGCTCAAAAACTCCATCGTGTGGATTGGTGTCGTAAAATGATTGAAAGATTTAACGGAGGTGACTCAAATGCTGTGTTCGACATACTAACAGGTGACGAAAGCTGGATTTACTGTTATGATCCTAAAACCAAAAGACAATCTGCTCAGTGAGTGTTTCCTTTCGAGGAGTTGCCAACTAAAGTGAAGAGAGATCGAAGTGCGGGAAAAAAAATGGTGGCCTCGTTCTTTGGAAGGATAGGTCATTTTGCAACAATTGTGTTAGAGGATCAAAAAACAGTTTCTGCAGAATGGTACACTACCAATTGTTTGCCACTTGTCTTGGAAAAAGTTCGAGAGAAACGACCTCGCAGTAGGATCCTCCTTCACCACGACAACGCCTCGTCGCACACCGCCAAGCGAACGATCGACTATTTGGCGACATCAAACGTTGAATTACTGGGTCACCCGCCGTATAGCCCCGACCTCGCGCCTTGTGATTTTTATTTATTTCCAAAAATTAAAGAAAAACTTAAAGGAAAGCGGTTTATGAATGCTGAAGAAGCGGTGGCTGCGTATCGCGATGCCATTGAAGAGACCCCTAAGGACGAGTGGGCAAAGTGCTTTTCCCAGTGGTTCCATCGCATGCAGCGGTGTATTGACGTGAATGGACAATATTTTGAAAAGATATAATAAAACTAATAACTGGCTAATGTAATCAGTTTTTGATTTTCTAAGAACTTTCAGTTTGACCCTCGTATAAAACAACGTTACATACATCGCTTAGATGAGTAGCTAAAGCCCTCGCATTATGGAGTACCATTGGAAATGAAGATACATTTTTCTATATTGACCCAACCGGAAATCGACCCCGGGACCTCAGGGATGGCCTTGAAACTGGCGTACGAACTGATATGGGTCAATGTAGAAAATGGACTTTAATATGTTATCTCGGGTCTAAATGTTGTGGTAACTCCTCTGTCTATATAGTTATTTGCGTAAATAAGTATAATGAAATTAACCGCATTCAAAATGTCAATTATTATTAGTTTATAGCAAATGTTGTGCACAATTGTCATTAGGCACAGATATACCTAAGTATTAATTTAATGTAAGATCTGTTATATAATTGAATGACTGCTATTCTGTTGCGTGTAATTGTGCCTTAATAATAAAATAAAAATAAAATGAAATAACGTTTGTTCTATATTTTGTATGATAGCTATATGTGTCATTATATTCGTATTTTTCTGACGGTTTTCAAAATGTTTCATAATGGCAAAACTAATTGCGATAACTGCTATGATGCATTAAAGTTTCAAAGTGGCCGAAACCGGGTAATCTAATATTTACTATAATAAGTCTTAATCGAATACTATAATATATAATACATATTAGATTAAGACTGACGTAATATTTTCGACATCGAAAACGAAATTCGATTTTTTTGATTTAAAATTCGATTCAATTATTTTCGACAACGAAATTCGAAACGAACGAAAAAATAAACCCGGGAATAATGTATTTTCTTATGATATTAGGAATAATAAGTGATAATAGCTTGTAATAATTATAAACTTACCAGAGTTAGTGGTGTAGGTATGAAATAGGGAGAAGACCCAATTTCGGCCATTTGAAAAGTAAAGAAGAAGTGAACTTTGATGCATATCAGCTAGCGTCGTATACAATAAAGGTATAAGCTTTGCCATGATTCAATATTATTATATTTGATCAATTTCGCTTTATCAATGCTATACTGGAAAATATACTTAATGCTTAATGAATCTGAGATAGGATACCAGGGACGGGGTGGATTTTAAGAATTTTCCATTAAGAATATGATTCAGTATTCTAAATCCTTGTACGTGCGTACAGCCTTTATGTAAATTAGAACGGCATAAAGTACCAATTGGCCAAAAAGAGCCAGTAGGCTAATCCGGGTTATCTGCTTTAATTGTGTAAAATTAATATCAGAGAGTATATGAAAGAAGATAAATAAACCAGCCTCACGGCTCATTACAATGTTTTTAGTTTGCGTTTAGTTTGTGAGTTCTAACGTGCATGTTTAGTGTTTTGTTTATATAAATTATTTAGGTCTGTTTATTATGTTTCAAAATTTGTATTATTGTTTATCGAATAAATTTATTATTATCAAACATTTATAATAGCTACGATATTTTGAAATTTCACGCCCAGTTATTTAGTAACGTAGGCTTATGGTTGTTGTAATTTAACGCCAAATGATGCTTGGTTCTAATATAACTTGGGCATACATTTGATTCACTTAGTGGTGGGACACAAGTAAAGAAACTCGATATATAATGTGAATATCAGACTGAATTATATTTAACTACATAAATTTACTTTTATCATTTATTTAGTTATCTTAGAATCTGAGCAATATATGTAACGTTTTCTAATATTAACAATTTTCTGTTTTCTCGAGGTGACAACCCTGTTTCGTATTTATTGCTCGACCTAATTCGGAGACGTCTTAGCGCGTTTTAGCGAATGAAATTTTTATAATCTCCTCTCTCCCTCGTTTTTGTCCCAGAGATGGTAAGTGGTTTGGATTTGCCATTTCCTCGTTTCTACTTTTCCGTTTAACGTATTCTATTTTATTACTATCTCAAGAAGGTTACATAATTTCTTTCTGCTTGAGAACAATACGAGCTCAAAGAGGTTTTAATTTCTAAAGATATTTATTGAAGTTGTTTTTTACACGTCAAAATCAAAACGGAGAAGACTGTTTGTTTGAATGAATGTTTTTTTTCTTATCTTCTGCTGGTCATTTCTACAAGTTGAGGGTTCTGAGTCAAGAACCTGTATAGAGCTGATTCATAGATGTTATTGGTTATTATTAATTTTTACAACTTACGTCCGACATCAATAGACTTGAAATTACGAAACGTGTTTAAGATAATTAATAATGTACTTAATTCGCTTTTTTAAAGTCAGATTATTTTCACAAAAAATATCCTTTATATCGTATGACAAGTTATTTACTTATAAAATTTGTAAGATAAATAAATATCAGTGTCAAAGTCCAAAATAATCTTTATTCAAATAGACTTTTTAAAAGTACTTTTGAATCGTCCAACTATTTTTCCCCGAACCACTCGTTCAGGACGTCTTTTGGCGACAAGAAGAACGAGCAAGAAACTCACTAGCTCTAATGACATTCACAAAAACCATGTCATTACCAGATTAATACATTATAAATAGAGAGAAAAGAAGCTATGGTCTTATATAATAATAATTTATTAATAATGGAAAAAAGACAATTTTTGAGATATAATGAGTTTAGAAGAAATCACCTATCCAGTTGCTGGACCATCTTAAGGCCAAGCAGTCTTATGTGTTATATAATCGGATACCTTATAATAAGTATTTTTTTTAAATGTTGAGTCAATTGGGTTTTATTCACTTGGGACCTTATTGTAGAAGCACACACAAAGATAAATAATCTAGTATCCAGATTTTACCAGCCCAGCCTTGCTCGTGGTTTTCTTTTATTAAATCATATTTTTCGTAAATAATATACTACTGATGAAAATTGCATAATATTTTCAATCTTACTGACATAAAAAACGTAAACTGGTTACCTATATAAATAAAAATTACGAAAAACGGTATTTACCAAAAAAAGGACGACCAGAGCTTTGTCATCTGGGTACTTAAAATAACAAATTCGATAAGAAAGCGATTTAATTTGATAAAAAGTCGAAAAATATAAAAAGACAAACATTTTTAAAACAGCAAAATCGTTTTTAACATACAGAATGTGATAGAGTTTGGCAAGCGAAACGTGACACCACCTATTTTTCCGTTTTCATATGGCAACAACATAGAACTGTCAGTTTGACACTACGTTAGACAATTCAAGAATATTGAATTTTGTTGTTTTTGCGAATTTGAACCTGTGTTTTTGGTTAAAAATTATGTCGAAGCCGATAAAAAGTTCATCGAGGAAACTTCTTTCCATCATGATTGACAAGTTTACTGAAGTGAAAACTGAATTAAATAAAAATTTCATGGAGAAATTACAACGATTAGATAAAGTTGTATCTTTTTTAGGTTAGTTTTGTATTATAATTTTGATACTTTCGTTTTAATTTTCTGTAATTAACTAAACAGATATTTTTTATAAAATATTGCTCTATTTCAGATAACTGTGATGGTGATATTCAACCAATAATGGAGGAGATAAATGCAATAAAAACTTTAGAAAAACAAGAAATGCTGAATTCGGAAACGCAGTACTTACAAAAAATTTCTTCAATGACAGGTCTCTTTTCTTGTTTTGATTTAAGATAGATTGATAGTATTCCTATAATATTTACATAGGTTTTTTATGATGTATTGGTTTTTATTGTTGACATCCAATGATGTCATAAGAATGTTTTGTTTAACAAGGAAATTCACAGAATTCATGAAACTAATCAAACCATGTAATTGTTATACATGCTAAATATGCACATAAACTTAACTAAATTAAACATAAATTGCATTCATAGTTGAATAGGTATTTAAATTATTTTGATGTATGTGTCTATCATTATTTGCTTTTAAATACATTTAACATATCTTTGTTTCAAAGTGTTTAATCTTTTATAGATGTAAGTATAAGGACACTAAGAAGGATAAAAAATGAAGCATTAATTAATAAAGGAAAATGGGACACTCCTGGGAAAAAACGACCTCATCAACCAACAGTGTCTGCTTTAGATAATTTTGATTTAAGTGCAATTCGGAATAAAGTAAATGAATTTTACTGTGTGAAAAAAATTGTTCCAACATTAAGAAGCCTTCACAATGAATTAAAAGATGCAATAGGATTCAGTGGTAGCCGTGAGACTTTACGAAAAATTATGCTTAAGAATGGATTTTCTTTTAAAAGCAATGAAAATGAACGTTCTATGCTTATAGAAAAATACCAGATTTCTGCATGGAGGCACAAGTATTTGAGAGAAATAAATATAAAACGAAACGAAGGAAAGCAAATTGTGTACCTTGATGAAACTTATGTACATCAGAATTATAAAGTTAAAAAGTCTTGGCAAGGACCTTCAACAACTGGTGTCACTACAAAGATATCCTCTGGAAAACGGCATATTGTTGTGCATGCTGGATCTGAGGAAGGTTTTGTGCCTGGTGCATTATTAGTGTTCAGTAGTAAATCCAAATCTGCTGATTATCATGATGATATGAACTCATCGAACTTTATGAAATGGGTCAGAGAAAAATTAATACCAAATTTAAGTAAGCCCAGTGTAATTGTTATGGATAATGCCAGCTACCATATAAAACAAATCAATAAACCGCCTATAATGTCTAATACCAAAGCAGATATCCGTAAATGGCTTGTAAATAATGGAATACATTTTGAGGAATATCAGACAAAGGCAGAGTTAATGTGTTTGGTTAATGATAAGAAAACATTGCCTGTATATGAAGCTGAAGAGATTTTAAAAGAACATAATCATGAACTTTTATTGCTGCCACCGTATCATTGTGACTTAAACCCAATAGAGATGGTTTGGAGTCAAGCAAAAAGAAAAATTGCAAGCAGAAACATTGGAATACCAGGAAAGGAAATGGAAAACTTAATAATAGAGTGTTTTAACTTAATTACCCCTAGTGACTGGAAGAAATACACTGATCATGTTTTAAATGTCGAAAATGATTACAAATTAAAAGATGGCATTGTTGAAAACGAACTTGAAAAATTTATTATATCTGTTGGTGCAGACAGTAGTGAAGAGAGTGACTCTGATGATTCCTTGTCATTGTTATCAGGTGTAGAATATTTAGAAACAGATTTTGACTATGAATCAGACTAAAGTATTTTTAGTCTGATTCATAGTCAAAATCTTATCTTAAATTTTCTATTGTGATTAACATGATGATTTTGTGACACCTGTATTATGTAATTTATCCATGGCACTTAATTGTAACAAAAATAAATGTTTTTTTTATTGTAATCTGGTGTTTATATTGACTAATTTAATTTGATAGATAGTGGTTCTGGATCAGAGCAAAAGGTTGTGATGAAAATCCCTTAGGAGACATGTATGTGTTATGAACACATTATAAATATAAGGGCCAGAAATCAAAATTGGCTAACATCACATTTATTAAAAAAATGTGGCCAGAGTCGCCCATATTCATTACAAAAAAACAAAGAAGTCGTTGCAAAAAACACCCTTTTAATTAATGACAAATATGAATTTTTAATATTATAAGTGCTGTTAGCCAATAGGTATAACGAATGGGTTAAAAAAAAGATTCGATTTAGTCCGTCAGTCAGATAATAGAAAAATATTGGATACGTATTTTTTTTCGCTTTAATTTAACAACAAATGGCTTAAGAGGTACTATGCGACGACTTCAAATATGCTTTGCAACAATGTTACTTTAATACAGTTTATCGATACGAAATCAAGTGTCAAAATGGAGTCCAGTGGAGAATGCCGATATTGACATTTCGAAATTGCTCATCATTGATAGAGAATACGAAATAGTGATTTTGACACAATCAAAGTGTCTATTTTTTACGGTGATGACGATTCTTGGTTGTCAGTTGAGTTAGTGAATAGGCCTACTGATATGCTGTTAACTGTACAATTAAGAACAGTCACGCTTTAGTCAAATGTTCCAAAACAAATAATTTTAATTGATATCTAAATGTTAAGATTAAATATAATTAATAAAAGTATCAAAATTATTTTGCAGTACTACATTCAGTGTTTACTGCTTAAGAATTTTTGAAATTGCCGCCCTTTTCTTGTGACACGTTTCGCTTGCCAGACTCTAGGATCCCATCTCAGGGTGCCAAGGACAAAGTGGATTTTTAACACGTTGGGCCCGGCGTCGGTCCCTGGGGACCGGCACTAGAATTTTCGTTTGGCTGGCGTCGGTCCGTGGGACCGACAGTATTAAAGTTAAAAAATAAAATTAGTCTCAATGAAATGTGATCAAATATAATTTTAATTAAATTTATCGAAACATTCAAATCAAAATTATTTATTCAGTCTAGGCTGTTACAACCACTTGTGAAAGTCGAGAACTACGCCATCGGTTCGTAAATCTACGACGGGAGACCTTGTACCGAGAGGAACCGGCAAGAAACTCGGCAAGGGCTGCTTTTTTCTCCCTGTTTTATTTCATACAGAGCGTCAAGACTGAAAAATGACTTCATTAAAATTTGAAGTCATTTTCCATTACAATATTACACAATATTAGAGTAAAACAGTATTTTCGTTTATCCAATCACATGTTTAGCTTAAGAAGCTCACCGATAAACAATTTAATGTAGATGAAAAATTAGCCATTTTTCATTTTTCATTCTAAACAAAAATGTGATTTATCTTTACACATTTTACAATACGTAACAACTATTTTGGTAATATTTGTAGCTGAGCTTAAATATGAATTAGAATCACACATACACCTAAATAAAGGTCCAATATAGCATGACAAAGAATTCCTTATCTCATTAGTACTAAAGTAGTAATAAAGTAATCTTTGGCGATAGCAAATTCAACGTGTTAAGCATTTTTCATTAAGAATGTTTGTATTGTTTAATCGGGTCTTAACTTAATGCTTCCTTACGTACTATATCGTAGATCGACTTTCAACGGATTTGGACGCATAACTCCAGAAAATGCTACTTAAAACATGCCATGCAAAAAGACTGGACTGGACTTTAAGTCTACCTCAACTGATTCGGTGTTTGTCCTTGGGGTTTGTGACAGTTCTGGCAAATGCAAATGTAACGGTAAATTTTTACCTGATTGTTCGCCTTTTTAAACAATTTTTTTCGTGTTTTAACGTAGGACAGATTTGAATCTTTTCGGTTCGGGTTACCTTACTATGTCTCATCTAGGCTATTTCAACCTTGTAGATTGTGGTGAAATTTATCTTAGTATTCTAATGATGTTCTAGCAATATATCACAGAGAGGGATTAAAAGACTTTTTTTTTTAATGAAACCTAGTCAGATTATTTTGTCTTCACCGAAACCCCCTCCATACCAAATTTCATGAAAAACGTGATCCGTTTCCGAGATCCAATTCTCTTTATAGATACAAGAATTGCACGTTTAAAGATTAGATATATGGCATAAATAATACTTTATGTGTATACGTGGCATGGTGAAGTATACCATACTACAAGTTTCTTCAAACAGAAAGAGGAACGTAATGGCGTGCGAATTATTTTAAGAATATATAAAAGATAAGTATATCAGTACCAATTTTGCTGTTCGTACAAACTCTTTTATAAAATCAAAAAGAGGCATAATAATACAAAGAATAAAACAAGACAAAATCAACAGAAGAAATGAACTTTATGCCATATCTCTGCACAATGAAACTATGACATAAAAAGATTTGCAATAAATGATATTCCCGTTTTACTTTTATTCCGTAGATATAGTCTTTTTTACATAGCTCTCTTTCGTTATCGGCAACAAATTAAAACTCATTCATTCATTGGACATCTACGATTAGTGTGGGAAAGGAAACAACTGATACGTTCCATTCAATATTTAATAGAATCAGACGTTACCATACCAAAGGCCATCACGAGAATTGTAAAATGAATTTTCTTCACTCAGTACTAGCTAGAATTATGTGTGCAAAGTTTTTTACTAGTGTAAATATAATAGGTGTATGACCCTCTACTTCAAGTATTTCTTGAGGCTTCTCCGTGGAGAGTGCAGACCATGTAGAGTAAAATAGTTCGTGGTGGTCGCGAGCTCATTGGAGTTGTGGATATTCGGAAGGAACGTTAAGCCTTGGTCCCGGCTACATTTTTCTCCAATCCATATTGGGTTATAGTACATAAAGTATAAAATCCTAATGTAAATTGTAAAAAAAAGTTTTTATATTAGTCAACTTTCAAGTTAACAAGATACGAAATCTTAGTACTCGTATGTTTATAGCATCAAAAAAGTACTGAAAATCGGCTTATAAGATCTAAAAGACAGTACGTAGACCTTCTTTCGATATTCTGTCAATTTGCCTAATGAAATATAGGTTTAGATTAAGAGACAGGTGAATCAGAAAACCATCTCGAATTCGCGTGAGTTCGTGATACCCCAGGGATTCATCGAATATTGAATAGCTTTCATTCAAGATTGCACAATATCTCTTGCTGATATATCATTGTAGCACTCTTTTAACTTCAAAGTTTTTAAGATCGTCTGTTTACTTAATAATAAAACCACTCCAATGATAATATTGGATTTCTTCTTTGAAACAAACTCTCGGCTTAATAATCCATTAAAGGAACAAAGACTCCTTTGCTTTTGTGATAGATTGGCTTTTAACAGACTTTACTTAATACGCAATCAATTTATTTTTGAATAATGCACTTCCCTGATATATATTTTTATCTTTTTCGAGTATTTTTTTCGATAAAGTGCTTAAAGGAATATTTTATGAAATGTTCATTGAAGGAAGAAAAGTTTTTTTTTTTTTGTATTACCGAAGTTCCATATGATTCTGATATTTTTTCCATTTTCAGATCTATGTATGTTATTACTGGACATATCTATTTTAATAGTACGTTTTATGCCAGTTAACTTCGACTGATTGAGCTGAACTTTGGTTCTCATAAAATCCAATATGGCCGAGGCCACAAAATGGTGACTTACTATATCCATAGTAGTCACTGGGTTCTATAACATGAGTGCAAATTTGATATAACTGATTTAATTTTAATTAAAACTTTACTATTATTGTAAAGTTTTGCAGTAAAAAGAATTAATGTATATACCTACAAACTAAATTATAATAAATACGTTTGTAGAATTTAGTTTAAGTATATGCCGCATTTTTTCCAAACTTACAAGGACTTGATTAGGTTACATTTATTATGCAATAGCTTTCTGCCAGCGGTTTTTACCGCGTGATCTACTAATATTATTTATTTATAGATTTGGCAGTTCTATTTTCATAGTACTGAAAGTTTGTTAAAATTTTGATATTGAAATATAATTCTAAGTAATTCAGATACGAAGCTTAAAAGATACATCAGTACCTACACAGAATTAATTTTGAAGCTTTCGGTCAAAATTTTAATTGAAATTGAATATCCGAACCCTACCCAACTATGGTTCCTTTCTATTAATAACTTAATGTAAATTTCTCGATACATATTAAAATACATTTTGTATTGAATAAACCTTAGGGGTTAAATTTGAACGAATGAGAAGAAGTTGGAATTAAAACAGTTTGAAATTATAAAACCATAAATTTACTACATGTGATGAACAATACAATGTGATGAATTATCAATAATATTTATTTACCAAGCGTTGTAACTTATTATTTAAGCTATTTAGTTAAAAGGCATATTTAAAATAATTAGGATATTTCTAAAAATCGTGTTTGATATTTTTTTAAAGCTTATTTTTATCTTATGATTTATTTTGAAATTTTTTTAATATATTTTATTCGCTCATCAATTGCTTTGTAAGTATAAGCGAACAAAAAATGATTCTAGCGGCCACTCAACCCAGAAACCTATAAAAAGGTCCAATTGACACGTCTGAGAACACAAAATTCTTATCTACCTCATCATTCTTCAGTGTAAAGACCTCCCCGTAAATATGCCATTTATTTTTTTGATGACCTCCCTAAAAATGTCGCCTACCATTAGTTCAGATCTCATTCGTTTATCACGTAAAAATGTGTAGTCATTACAGTAACAATAAATGAATCACTATTGGACAATTACACTTCAACAATTAAACTATGAGGAGTAAACAAATGAGATATCTAGATGACGCAACCACAAATAAAAAAAATATGTAGACTTCACTTTTGTAAATATTGAAAAATTTGTAGGTAAATAATTATACATTTATAAGTGTATGAATTGAATCAAACTAACATTCAAAGTTTTCTGGATTTTTCAAAATATGAAAAAGGAATCATTACTTAATCATTGTAATCGAGAAACTCTTTTTTTTAAGTCCATTAAAATCGGTAGCTCTCTTTTTAAAATCCGCTTATATTTGGCCATTACCATCATCTCTGCTGCTGGATTAAAGCTTCTCCAAATATCTCCAAGAAATACGCTCCCGTGCGGTACTTATCCAACGCTTCGCAACGACTCGGCGATTCACTCGCAATTCTTTGGGCTATGACGGGCACTTTGTTTTGTCTGTGAGTCTCCTCATGTCGTATTAATTTCGGAGAGTTTCCAAGCATTGCGATACTGTTAGCGATCACATCTCAATACCATATGTTGGCAACACACGTTTTTAAAAATCATTATTTTAAGACACTGCGGTTAAATACTTTGGAACTTTCCGAATGTTGCCTAACAGTTGGATTCTACGACTAACCTCTTTTTCGAACCTTTCTAGACAATTTTAGGTAGGTACTTGCTTTTATTATGTTATAAAATAGATTATATTTAATCGAAACTCTTTAACTGATTCGACAAAATTAAACACATCGTGATCCAAGAGTTACCAAAATACGTCTCGTGGCTCCTAACCACGGTAATTTTGAATGAGAAATAGGCGCTCTTATATCGCTTAATTTATGGCTTCATTTATCACAACGAACGGTCGAAAAGAATAAGTAAACAGCAAATTTCGGTGAGATACCTTGCGAACTTGTTTGTTACCTGTAACCCTTTTACCGAACAAAATATTATATGTTCTTATTCTGACGCTTGTTTTGGGAAGTTGAGCAATAAGAGGAATGTTATTTTCTTTAATCATCGGATATATTCTTGTTTTAGCACTTATTTTTTAGAAATGTTTTGACTAATAGTTAAGTCAATCATTTTCTTTATTAAAAATGTCAATTATTACCAACTACAGCGTTTTCTCTTAGGCCCAGATCCATTAGAAACACAGGTAAAATTTTATTATTCTACTAATATTATAAATGAGAAAGTTTCTTTATTTAGATTTTTTCCGTCAATCACGTCGAAACTACTGAACGGATTTTGATGAAATTTAGAATATTTAGATAATTGGATACTTTTTATCCCACTCAACATTTGTTTATGGACCACGCGGGCGAAGCCGCTGGTAAAAACTAGTGATTTCATGGTTCTACTAGAACTCATGTTTTATAGAAATTTAAGCCCAAATATTTACGTTATTATAGTTTTGTTTTAACTTTGAAGACCTGTCAATGTTTGTAACCCTAGAGATCCTTTCTTATGACATAATATTCTTATTTCTAATATACTTCAGCATTGTCGTTTTGCCATAATTATTTTTTGCCATAGGTACTCATGTATCAGGCAATTCTTTGCATAATTTTAATTCGAAAACAACCAATATCAGATTAGGTTAGAGTAAAACAAAATAGAAAGCGAGCCGCGCGATCCAATTTAGTTGTGGCCAACGAGCGCCTTATACAAGTTTTATTTATGTTGTTCTTAATTACTATTTAGGTTTAAAAATTATGCGTAAATATAATTAGGATAAACAAAAGTGTGCCACGTTATATTTATTTCTTAATATTCTATACAAATAGTTAGCACGCTGTTACGTTTACAAACATGTCGAAAGAAAATTGTAACTAATGACTAAATGAGAACTAACTGTGGCACATCTTACTAATTTCGTCAAGTTTAACTATATCAAAAACAAACTATTACACTTGAAATTGACTTCTTATACCCAGTTTCTGAATTGAGAATTTAAAGTTAAGCACATCTCAAACCGTACTTAAGCCATCTTAAACGTCACTTAAATAAGTTAACGTTTCTAGTTTTAATTATTTAATGATCAGTTGATAGCAGTTTGATAAAACTAGGACTTTTTGCCACATTAAACCTAAAAAACTCAAGTTATTGAGAATAATCAGTATAAGTCTCTTAATAACACAGTTATAATAAGAATCGTTAGATGAGTAACTTAAGGCAAAATTACATTAGCTTGCAGATCCACTGAGAAAATGAGCTTATAAAAAATAATGTGCTCCCGAAATAATCAACCCTATTAAAAGTTACATAAACTACATAATAACACGGATTATAATCAAAACAGTATATTAAAATTCAAGCTCCGTTCGTGATGTCGCGTAATTGACAGTGTACGTGCTTCAACTGACATAAAGGTAACAGCGGCGAGATAAGAGACAGACCCAATGTCACTTATGAATAGAGTTCAATTTAATTTGTCAGCGGTACTTTGTCAAATCGTAAGATTACTGATTAACTTTGAATTATTTGTGTCGCATAATAGCAGCATTATTTTGTGTCTGTGAATTTTGAAGGTTAAAAACATAACATTCAAACTATGCACGAGTATATTATGTTTGATATAATTTATTTCTTTATCCAATGTCTTCACGCCAAATCATTTGTATTTTTATTCATATGTCATTTTTCTGTCACCATCATCATCAGCACTTTTACATCCCCACTTCAGGGGCTCAGGCCTTCCTTACGGATGGTTAAGGAAGAAGAGTCATGACCCTCCACGCTGACCCAATGCGGATTGGAGAGTATTAACGCCAACGGACCAACGGTTTAACGTGCCTTCCGAAGCACGAATTAGCTTGAAATAATTTTATTGGTCACCCATCCCGTGACCGACCCCTACTAAAGCTGCTTAACAATAGCGATCGCGGGCTACGGGCGAGTTGATCTGTTGACGTCTTCAAATACTATTCTCATTTAAGTTAGAATGATCGTTTTAACGGGATCGCTATCATGTACATACCTTGTTTTTGTTATAATTCCGACATTTAGGCGCTGTTGCAAGCGCCATAATCACGGAATAACAACAAGTTACACGGAGTTACTCCGAAATATTGGAAACTTAACAAAAACAAGATACACGTTGTAGCAATCCTGTAAAAACTTATAATACAACTTATTTAAAGAGTTTATGTGTTTGCGCAATGATTTATTTATTCTTATGCTATGCCATATCATCGAATCAATGTTAAGTTGTTCCAACGTACGTGGAACTGGTATTCAGACACCATATTGATTGTCACTGTTACTTTCTGTCGCACTAACGTTCATCGAACGGATGTGAAGCATGCTGTATGCTGATTCTTAGCTGTGTATCTATACTTTACTGCATAATAAAAATGCACAAACTATAGACTGGTCTACCAGTCAACCGGAGAATTGTGGATAGAGAACTTATAAGGACGATGGTAAAAACAGCAAGAAGCAATGATGTTACAAAACAAAATATGTCTATATTCATACATTTACATATAACTATTCTGTTGCGGTAAATTTTAATACTTAAAAAAAAATACTTTAATCAAATAAGCTTGATTCAGGCACTTTTGAATCGTCCAAAGTATTTTTCCTGCCACTCGTCCAGGACGTCTTTTGGCTGACAAGAAGAACAAGCGAAAGAAACTTAGCAGCTCTTTATCAGAAGTAAGGACATTAACATCTATTGTATCATTACCAAAATAATAAGTTTTTCGATAATATTAAAAACAATTATTTGCTTGACGCTACTTTGAAATGGACTTAAAATTAATAATCATTTATTTGTAAACAATAAGACATTTTCCATATAACATAAGGGAACAGAAAAAAAAATATATTACTTGTATTTTCAAAGGCCCTTTACTATCCAATACGATTAATCTTACATTTGTAATTCAGCATGGAAGACAGATGTAAATTCTCTTTGCACTCGGTACCTTCAGCATCTATCTCCACTACCTCTCGGGCTTATATTTATTTAACAAATTGCACTTTACTTAATGGGAATAGAATTGAATATGCTATCAGTGTAAATATTATGCTGTAATGCTTCGACTTAACCCATTTGAAGGGATCTTAGGGTACCACTTCGTTGAAGCCGAGCGTGTTAATTAACAAATATAAATATAACTGGTATTCCCGTGACTCTATTAAGCTATTTCAATGGAAGTTCGCATTTGGAATGTGAGCAAGTAAAATCTCACTGCCAGTTTTTGTTATATAAAAACAATAATTTAAATGTTTTGTAGGAAATGTACAAAAGCGTGACGCTATGTGACATTTTGACACAATATATCGCGGTGGCATAGTGGATAAATGCCGCGGCTCGCGATCGTTGCCGTTAAGCAACTTTCGCAAGGGTCGGTCACGGGATGGGTGACCAAAAAATTATTATCTCGAGCTACTCTTTGCTTCGGAAGGCATGTTAAGCCGTTGGTCCTGGCAGCATTTGCAATCTATAATACCCTCCAATCTGTATTGGGCCAGCGTGGAGGGTTATTGCCCATCCTACTTAACCATCCATAAGGAAGGCCTGAGCCCCTGCAGTCCCCAGTGCAGGGGCGATGATTGCATTATTCATGTTCTGATACTGTAAGTTATTACTTTTATATTTTACTCATTATTTATTAGAGTTTATATTATTTATGTCATTTCTTCTGATATATCGGGGAGTTCTACTAAGTACTACAAGCGCTTTTTCAGAGCATCGATCACAAACAACCAAACAAATAATCAAATCTTGTATTTTTATAATATTAGTGTTAATAGTATCATGTTCTGGTAAAATATATTTCTAACTAAACATAACAGAGTATAATAAAAAAATATTATTACGAATATTATAACATAGTCGTAAAACTGTGGGTGGTATGTTTCGGTAACAAATTTATCGCCTGTTGTATCGGTGTCGTCCTCGGGAAATAAAGTATCGTTTTCGTGTCTACTATTTTTCCGTGTTACATTGTGTTATTATGTAAAATTAGCTATTTGCCACGCTCTGTTGAGGCTGTTCTCGTGAGATCTCTAGGATAAAAAAATATAGAACATTATAGCCAATAACGGTATAACTTTATCTGGTGTAAAAATTTTCAAAACAATATTTGATGAATTCCTTAAAAAACTACTTATAAAAATCATCGATTCCAGGTAGGTACCCTGCAATAGGTACCTACCTGGAATTGATGATTTACCCGAACATAACCTTTAGCAATCTAGCTTACTAGTCTATTTACTTAACCCTGGGAAATGTTGAAGCCAGTTTCATTTAAGGTAAATTTATAAATAGAACATTGTGAATTCAAAATTTAGTACATAGTATTTGTAATAAATACAAAGTTACAAAAATATAACCAATTTAAAATTGAATTAATAACTTACACTGACATCTGTAAGAAACTCATAGAAATTTTCTTATTTGCTATCATAATTGCAAAAAGAAATAATGATGTCATTAATTGTGTTAAAACTATTACACAATTTTGGAATTTATTGCGGATGAATCTTGTTACACGGAAATTCTACACGTAAAGGCAAAAATTACAGTAAATTCTTACCTCTACATGTACATCTACATTTTCAACTGAAAAAGATTTAAACATACTACTAAAAAGACTTTCATATGACTCTAACCTCATAATTAGAATCCAACTCTAGCTTTATCCACAAACAATATATCTAATAACACAAACTTATCAAAACAGCATCCAATTAATAGAAACCTTTCAGTTATAGCATTATTAGAAACAAATTACTTCCACGTTATTCATCCGAGGTAAATTACTTATACCGTAATTAACTAACTAATATCGATTAACGTGAACGACCACACTTAAACCATATAATTTCAGTCAGTCGATTACGAAACTTTGCCCAATAGCAAGAAAACCACAAGGTTTCACGGGGCGAACTAATTCGAAGTGAGTAAGAAATCAACCGTTTATATTCGACAGCAGAAATTGCTCAATCGTGTTAAAAGAATCAAGCTAACTGAAATATATTTGATTTGAATGAGCAAGGAACATAAAAATATACACAATTAAAAGTAATTATTGCATTAGGAAGTGAGCGAAAAGATAATGGCATGAAGCGATCGATTCTCTCTGCCCATCCCATTCGAGTTTAGGTACTGATATAGATAGAACATAGGCGTTTATTTTGTTTAATGTATATTTAGAGTAATAGAACAAACAACGATCTTCCCCAAAAGTCTTCCGTGTTATCTTGGGAACTAAAGAAAACAAGAATATAAATAAATAAAATATTGAGACGGTCTTGAAGAAATCTGTTAGATACATTGGGGGCTCGTTGTCGGGGAATGCTGAGGCGAAAGAACGTCGCTAATTTGGTGAAAGCGTAGTATCACTGCAGTGTTGGAACTATAACGAAATATACGTTCTTGAATGTGGCATTTTCTCTCATAGAGGTATCATAGATACAAATGAGAAAAATATACAAAGTCTGTAAGCAGAATTGCAGGATAAAGATGGTTATATCAACATTTATGGGTCAAGGTATACCTAACATAGAAAAAATATTTGTAACCTCTTTTTCTAATACTCACAGACTTGTGGTCATCAGTGTTACGCTACATTAAGCCTGTTCTCAATTAATTTATCGTACCTACCAGATGACATTTTTCCCTCCCAAGAAATAATTCCTAACGCTTCTGGTTGAGCGCTCTCGATGTGGTGATATACTTTTCTACCTTATAATAATTTATTTTTCTTTTTTCCTTCTTGAACATTAATACTTTAGGGAAAAGTAGGTCCTCGCTTTGCTGTCATCAAACCGTTTATGTAAATCAGTGATTTTTTTACAGTTCATACGTGAAATGCACTCTTTAATGTTAATTTTATCAGTGTTTTTTGTGAAGATATAATAAATATCGTAAATGATTTCCGTAATCAATCAACCAACAGCCTCGATGCCGACCGAATATAAAAGGCGAACTTTTCTACATTATTTTAGAGTTCCACAAAAGACCAGAAGGTCTTTTGTAGATCAGAAGATCTGGGTAATGAATGTGATAATGCTAGTTGCACGGGAACTCAATGTTTTGCAAATAGCTCTCAAAGCATAGAGGTTCAATAAGATAGAACCTTTACTACCTTTTGAAGAAAGTTTTATTTGGTTGCTCTTCTATGAGAGCGCTGTGCTCGATTCTGTATAGCAAACCAGGAACGAGCGAAAAGCATGCGCTTCGCTTCGTGGTAAGTCATTGGCGATTGGTAATAACTTTTTAGATATAACTGTAAGAAGGAAGAGGATCATTCATATCCAAAAGACCGTACGGGTGCCCGTTTTTACAAAATTTAGAAGACTCTCAAATTCGTCGCCTAAATATATAGAAATCGCCTTAAGTTAAAATGCATTTCAATAATAACTAGGAACTTCCTAACGTCATTAAGCAATGTAATACCATGCGTTATGCGGTGCCTTTCGCTATTACAAATGTGTTAAGGGATAAAGACAATTTGTTTATTTGGAATATGAATGATTTATTGAAGAAACTATTAACGCATTACAAAAGCAAAATATAGGACAATAATTAATTATAAGTACAATTTTATATAGGAATCGGGTCTTACAGGGTGGTGTGTTCAAAAAGATCGACATAAGCCGCAGATGAGTATAGCTCAAATTCTAATTAAGAAAATAAACAATGTGTGATAAAGCAGATATACAATAGTCCAAGCCTAACAAATCTGATTAGGTAATTTGTAAGATCACGCGTTTCCTAGTTAATGCCTTGTACTAGATAAATGAAAACGGGTGTCAATGTTCGAAAAAGTTTGTCTATTTACTAAATATCGTAATGCTGCCATCTACTTAAAGATTTGCGTAATATTCCCTTCTACTTATATTAATCAAAAATAGCTCTCCCATAAATACATAAATAAAAGCATAATGTAAAGTCATTGGAATAGCGTGCGGTAAAACGTAACTATACGAGCGCTTTGTTAATGATATGGGTTTTATATCTGACGTCGGTGACTATTTTATATTATTTTAATATTGGTATAATTGTTGCTGTTTTTTAATATTGCTTTGTTCAATCAATAAATTTAACCAGAAAGTTCCAATTTAAGAGTTTAAGTTTTTGATAATTGTATCTTCAGACCCACTGAAGATACAGTTATCAAAAACATATAATTAAATCAGAAAAGAATTCATAAATAATAAATTGATAAATGGATTTATTTCAAGAGCTTAGCCAAACAACGTACCTACGAAGACGAAACGTTGTCTCTCGTAGCTTTTAGCTGATTATGCAAATGGTTACGCCACTAATGGCCGCTAACTTCAGTTAAATGGCGATTTAATGTGCCGAGATCTCGAGTATCGTTCGAACGCTTTTCAATTCTGTTGTACCTAAAAGAATTTTAATGTGGTAGTAGTTTATTATCAGGGAAAATGTCACCTAATACTATTCACCTAGTATTTGATATAAACCATAACTTTAATTGTAAGATAAGAGCAATTAAAGATATATTTATGTCAAAATTGACAATATCGACTTTAAGTATGACAAACAAAAACCACAGTAGCTTTAAAAGTATTCTAAAATCTATTTTTTAAGCAAAATCCTCAAAAATTAATATTAATAAATAATAATATTAATATTAATAATATTAATAAAAAAATTTATAAATCATCGTCAAAAATTAATTCAAGGCATAGAGCCTTGAATTAATTTTTGACGATGCGTATAAGCGAATCTATGTACTTTTATGACATGATGTAATTAGATACTGTAAGATTTTTTTTTCTCTTGAGATTAAGAAATAATTGAACTATGAATTGTGAACTGACATACCTCGTATAACAATATTGTTATAAATGGCTAATAAATAAATTGAAATTGAAATAACATTGACAGAAGAATGCGTTGCACCATGTTCTTTCTTGGCATAGTAAAACAATAATTTCAACCAGTGAAGATTGGGTGGTGGGTTTTAACACTTAAAGTTATGACGTCATTTTATCGTTGCCAAATAAAACAAGTCATTATTTTCTTAGCTTGTTCTTTTACATGTTTTTTATTGTTAAAGTAATTTGGTGAAACCAGCCCTTATTTTGTTGGCTGTTCACATTAAAACGAGTAGATTGGTTTTGATAATCTAAGATGTTTTCTATGGAATGTCGGGTTCTCTGAAATATATGTCCTAAGTAGGACTAGTAGTAGTGTTTTGAAGTATTATTAGTTAATTCAAATCACATACATTGCGCAGATTCTAAGATGACTAGCTGAAGCTTTCGTATTATAGATTATTTGCGATAACGAAGATATCAAAACACCCAGACAATATATATATATAAAATAAAAAAATATATTCATCTGACCAGGAATTGAATGAAAATTGTTATATGCTATTATTAGCAAATAACGATTTTGAAAACGTTATCTTGAATTATACTTTTAAAGTAATAGGAATAGTTTATTTTTTTAAGTGTTGCCTATTGTTTAATTTTTCTGTCTCAATTTTTTATTACTTCTGGCGTCTGGATTTTCATAAATATTAATGCATGCTGTAATAATAATGGTACTGTATTATCTATATTAAATTAAAGTTTATACTTGGCATGTGATCCTAAGCTCTGTAGCGGATTAGCGACGTGGCTCACAATTGCTCAAACTTTCACATTGGTCGGTCACAGGATGGGTGACCAAAAAATTATTATGTCTAGCTACTCCACACTTCGGAAGACACGTCCCGGCTGCATTTGCAGTCGTTAATTCCCTCCAATCCGCAGCCAGCGTGGAGTAACCTCATTTACCATCCGTAACGTAGGCCTGAGTTCCCTGATGATGATGCACATGTGTTTTAAAATAAATAAATAAGCACTAATGGACGTTTATATAAACCTACCCCCGTGCTATCGTGTCCCTTAAGGATGGAATTTTCGGCATCATTTCTTAACCTTTATCAGCACTATACTCGTAAGCTCATCTACTCTATGAATATTCGCATGTTAAGCCGTAAAAAAACATAATATCACCAAATATTTACATCACCATCCATCATTGGTGGCAAAGTAATTAAAATATCTTTTGTTTTAATAAAACCGGCGCCATTTTGTTTGTACCTCGCCTTTGTTACGACTAATGGGTTCCGTAATGCCTGTACACAGATTGTGGGTGTTTTTCTTTTTTTTATGTACCAGCCTAATGAATCAGAAAATTGCAAGTTTTGTTACATTCCCAGGCCAAATACGACGAGGGTAGGATTTGGAATGATTGTGATTTGTGAATATTGGATAAATGAAGGTTTATAATTGCCTAAATCTTTAAAGGCTATTTTAAGGTAACGTTATTAACCAGACTATCTTTGGTAGAAGAAAAATACACCAATTGAGTTAAATAAATCTGTGAATAAGTGTATTAAGAAAAATAAGAATAAAGAAAGTATATACAAGTATAACACAGTACTAATTTTGAAAAAGAAGATTCTAGCTCGAGGAAATTTTCCATTATTAGTTTAACAGAAGAAAATTGAGTTTTTTGCCTATTTCTTTCGGTACATTTTTTGTTATTATGTTTAATGATCTAAGGATCAATTATGATCTAAGATGTAATTCTTTGGCTACGCATTTATGTTTTGGCAGAATATAAGTGATTTTCTTCCTATGTGGGCAAATCATACGCTAACCTCAACATTGCTTGAAATAATAACTTTTTGGTCACCCATCCTGTGACTGCCCCTAACTAAAGTTTCTTAAACTTCGCATCGCCGACCGGAGGCACTAACCGTTACGTCATTGAGCTCCTCTATACAGCTTTATCGACTATTTTTCTTAATAAAAGCATCTTTAATGTCTATATGGCAACAAATTTCCGATAGTTAGGTTTTTCACCTACCTATATTTCCCGACGTTTCGACCAGGTTGCACCGGCCATGGTCACGATTATACCCATCTTATACAATCTAATATAATGCAACGCGAAAGTTTAAAAGTTTATATATGGCAACACTTTTAACAACACACATAAAGAAATACTTATTGTAACGAAAACACACCCTATATTCGTAATGAATGTATATTATTTTTACATCACCCGTATTGATAAACGATTACGCCACATACCTACAACTAAAACCAATTATCAAGACACATCCATTTTCAATAAAACCTATAATATAGCATAGCCTAACGAGGAAACGCTTGATTTTACGAATCGCCGAAGCAAATTTGTTTAATTAAAAAAAAAAACTTGTATGCTATGATATGCTATATTCTACTATTTCCTTGACATATTTATATTGTGATCTGCTAAGGCATTACTTAAAATATTATTGCGCAAATGGATAGCGCAAGGCGCCGCATAACGCATGTATACATCTAAATATATATAACGCAAAGGTGACTGATTGACATAGTGATCTATTATCAACGCACAGCCTAAACAACTAGACGGATCGGGCTGAAATTTAGCATGCAGGTAGATGTTATGACGAAGGCATCCGCTAAGAAAGGATTTTGATCGATTCTATCCCCAAGGGGATAAAATAGGGGATGAAAGTTTGTATGTAACTTTGTCAATTTTAAACCGATCGAGCTGAGACTTTGCACGCATAAAGCTACTATGACGTAGGCATCCCCTAAGAAAGGATTATGATAAATTGCACCCCTAAGGGGACAAAATAGGGGATAAAACTTTATTTCAGGTATTTTACACGATATAATAAATAAATATTCGTTAGAAATGCTGCTCAAAGTAACTTTACCATGCGGACGAAGGACGCGGACTTATAAAATTTTATCTATAAAAAGCAGCCTACGTCACTTTCTAGACTCTCAAATGTATTCCCACAAAATTGATACCACAACAACGCTCCATTGGAACGTAACTGTAAGATCAAATAAATGAGCAAACAAAGACATATGGTTTTCTCATAGATACCAGATCTAGACCAAATTTAAAAGGGACTACACAAGAAGCACTAGCTTACAAATAAAAAAAGAATCATCAAAATCGGTCCACCCAGTAAAAAGTTATGAGGGAACAAAAAAAAATACAGTCGAATTGAGTACCTCCTCCTTTTTTAAAGTCAGTTAAAAATGTTTTTGCTACTACGAATATTGTCTACAAGGTGTAATTTCGATTCCGGAAAAGTCGCGCGACTTTATTTCCCTAATGAAAGATCAAAGTATAGTGTAGTTTATGTGTATCTATGGTATAGTAAATATGGATGAAATTTGATCAGAGAAATGACTATATCTTATATATATTTGTATCTTAAATACGTTTAACAACATGAATTTCGACTACACCACTTTACGCAAAAGCAACTTGATGGTCTGAAGGGTTCGTTTCGTCAATTCCAAAGATTTTCGCAATGTCACCTGTAACGAATTCGTTTCATGACATGATTTCGCATCATGACACTACGTAATTCCGCGTCACTCTGACGTGACGCTGACGTTAAATTTTCTCTCAATATTTTCTTTTTATAAAACGAATAGAAAAACACAGGTGTGACAATACGAGAACGGATAAGTCGACTTCCACATACGACATTTAATTATTCATGCCGACCGACACCCTAGCGGCATAAAGAATCACTGTCCATATTACAAAAGGAAATTCCCCTTTTATGTTGAAAAAAGGAAACGATTGATAGATACGCGAAGGAAAGGAAAAACCGCTGAAATATATAAATATTCAATATACTGCTGAACATAACATTAGGCCTGGTTAAGGAGATACCAGTATGAGATATACGTAAGTTGGACGACCGCCAAGCTTTTAGAAGGATTCCTATGAATTTATTGTTCGAAAACAAAATAATGCAGAGGTCAAAATATGTGGAAATGTTTTGATTAAATAGTAATGTTAATTTTATATATAACTGTTGAATGAATGAATGAATAATTATTTATTGTATACCATAAATTATAGAAAAACACAATTGATAAAGTTTAGTTGTACAATCAGTGGCCTTATCGCTAAAGAGCAATTTCTTCCAGGGAACCGCAGGTTAGACTGGACTACTACTAAATAGACGGGTAGTAGATGGTGTCTTACATAGCGAGAGAAACACGTCCATATATACATACAAATAACATATACATACCGCTACATATAAATACAATATATCATATATAATATATGTCGCATCATCATTACGAAGATCGTTTGATTTAGTTTCTTTTATTTTAATTGCTGGTTACTCGATTGTAAAGAGAGCGTGATCATCGATACTTTTAATTTTATTAGAATGGTGACACTGACTTTGATAGTTCGTTTATAAAAACCAAGTTGCCGCCATTTTGGCAGACATTCTGTTTCCAAACGCCGAGGAGTAAAGATATCAGATGACATCACGCTCATCTCGTTATATTTTCGTAAGAAAAGTGATAAAATGGAACAAATCCACGTTGGTATACACGCCTGCAGTGTTATTTTAAAGGTAGTCCTCCGATATGGACTATCTATTTGGGCTTCGTAATAGCCCATTCGGACTACCCGCCGTTATATAATATAATTATAATATACACATATCACATTATATAATGTACCATCATCACCATCAGCAGCCCTTTAACGTCCCCACTGCAGGGGCTCAGGCCTTCCTTATGAATGGTTAAGGAGGATGGGCCACGACCCTCCACGCTGGCCCAATGCGGATGGGAGGGTATATAATGTAGATACAAACATATATTTAAAATAAAACAGTACCAAAACAAATATTATGATACGAACATAATATTTGTTTTGGTGCTATGTTTTGGTAAATTGTACCTAAAGTGATAGATAATATTCCTTTAACATATTTTTAAAACTCTTTAAAATATCGTGTCAACGTTCTTTTTATGGAACTTTTATGTAAATATTTATAAACGAAATGCTATCAATATTTACCAATCATCTTCTGTTTTAAAGATATTGCTTCTGATATAAATTTTAGCACCGTTTCTAAACTTCGTTTAATAATTACCTACTATAATAATCATCAGCCCTCAGTTTAAACATAAATTTCCATCGATTCTTTCAAGTACCTTTATAACATATCCATTATATCATGATCTTGACCACTTCTTGTAGTATTCTTTTATTTTGGGAGACAAATTCAATCTTAAAATAGAACACCATCAGCCCTTTTATGTCCCACTGTAGGGACTCACACCTTCCTTATGGATAGCGATGATATTTTTTTGCCACCCATCCCGTGGCTGACTCCATGAAAGTTGCTCAACAATAACTATTGCGTTCGCAGTACTTATCCACTACAACACCGAGCTACTCAGAATAGAAGAATAGAACAATCACAATTAAATCTTAACAAGAATGATGATTTAAACTCGAGCCAGTTCAGGCCTAAGCTTTTGTATTTTTATGATTAACACAATAGGGATGATGACTAATTTTTGTTTGTTTGTCCGTCAGGTAGAGTGTTAAAAAATATTAAACACGTAATTTTTAATTTTTTTAATAATCATAAAATTACGGCGTTACATGGAGTTGAAATTTCGCATGACGTCACGTTAGAGTACGTTTTCTACTCAACTGTGACGTAGCGAGCCCCCACTCCTCAACTTTAATGCCTGTTATCTAAGCTATATCTTGTTAAATTGAAGTAAAAAAAAAAAATACGTATCTAATATTTTTTTATTATCTGACTGACGGACTAAATATAATTGCATTTTTTTTACCCAGTCATCATCCCACTTCTTTATTAGAATATATTTATTAAACTATTAGTCATATGAATTATTTATTTTAACCGACGTTTAAAATAATCAAAACTAACCAATAATAATAAACAAAAAAGGTCAATGTTGTTGGAACCCAGTCACGAAACTTGAATAATTTATGAAAATTATTTCATGAACATGTTGCGACGCAGCCATGGACGTATTTCCTTGTTTTTGTTTCTAATTATAATATGAATAAACATGGGCTACTTATAAAGAAATTTACATGAGCCCGGATGAAAAATAAACAGGATAATAATATCGTGAAGCCAATTTTCAATATCGTGTATTGAATAATGTTTAAATATCGATGAGAGAAATTTGAGAGAGGGCTTAAGTTATTATAAGGTTAAAAAATCGACGTTTAAAAACAATATCGCGTAAAATTGATAACATGCCGTTAATTTTTTTTATCATCTTAAGACTTACAGGTTACGTTTCTTATTAAAGTAGATGTCAAATTAGTTATATCCAACGAAATATCGATATAGCAACTTATAACATCATGAACATAATCATGACAAGAGAGTTAGGCTGTCGCGCCCCTTGTCGCCAAATCATACATAAGGTTTAGCAAAATACAATCATTTTTCTATAAAAAACAATATATGTCTGCAATATATTTTGAATTTTACTATCAGTATTTAAGGGCTTCAAAATCAATTAAGGAATTTATTGTAACTTGGCGTGCAGTTATTTGTTCTTGCCTAGCGATAGAATTTCAGATTCGAACTTAAACATTATGATTTACAACGGACGCATTAATCTTCATATTTCGTGTTAACCAATTGCATTTCACTGGATACGGGGTTTTTATTAAATTTTAAACTTACACGCTGAAAATTAATATTTAACATGCGATTGCATTTGTTACTTGCACGAGGCACATGTTAAGCCTGGAAATAAACGCTGAAACACGCGATTCCTTCACATTTTGTTAAACAAATTTGTCCACTGTGTCTGTTTGAACGCTACAAACTCAAAATTTAATGATTTTTTAAAATATTGTTTATATCAAAAGATAGAGTAAGCCATAGGGAAAGTTTTGATGTATAATTTGATATGACATTCAAATAGACATTATCTACTTTTATATTGGTACTGATTGTATAATTTTAATTTGTCCGACATTCTTCAAGTGGGAATAATGATTGTACTTTACAATAGTTTTGTGTAACAATGATATTTCTAATTTAATAATTTTGACATACATATATACAATGTGACTTTGTAATCTTATCAATATTTGCATGCTATTGCTGATGGCTAAATGGGTTGAACTCAAATTTTATTTTAATCTGAAATGTACCTCATTTAAAAGGAAATAAATTATTATTATTATTATATAACTTTATGAAAATTGGCTAAAATATGACTACTAATGTTAAATACGTCGATCAATCCTCTTCAATGCTATCTGACATATATTACATACTAATAAGAACTAAATACATATAAGTAATAAGAGTATTTCATGAAATGGAAAAAAATTAAAAGGTCTGGCCACATCATGACGTGGCTAGGCCAGATCAATGAGTCATTTATGTTTAACGATATGACCGGTTGATCGTATGTGAACTTCAGGATGTGGCCAAGCATTAGAGATCATGTCATAAAATCATTAGTCTCAGTAAGAGGCGCTGATGTCGCATTTTTTTTCTGGTATATTATATATTTCATTTTAGATTATACAACAAACTGAATAAAGTAGGGTAACCAAGCAAAAAAAAAAACAATTAATTGGTTAAGTTTAGTGAGATATTTGTAGGAATATAGAGCGAACGTGCGTCGGAAAAGGCTATTCTATAGTTTTATGGATGTATCAAAAGATTATGATAAAGACAGGATTTTTATCTAGTTCCAGATGATGATAAAAATATACTTATTGTAGGATGTAAAAGTTTTTGAGATGTCAACTGTACTAAATTTCCTATAACGACTCAATACCGTAGGTCACTTAGAAATTTAAGATGATCGGGAAGCGTAGCGTAGCGAAGAATTTTCAGTATAGCATCATGATTGCAAAATTTATCAAATATAATCATAATACTTTAATTTTACCATATAGAATTTCCTTTTTATCCCTATTCAGGCTTAAAATAATCCGTATATAATAATTAATTACGATCCATTCCAGTAGTTTTTGTGTGAAACATACATCGATCTTCATAAACTTTCGCATTTATAATAAATACTAGGATTAGTAGGATTACCATCGAAAATAATGAAAAGGTTATTTTAATATAATTTTAATACTTCGCCGCTTGCGAAGGCGGTCTGAGGCTGTGCGTGTGGGTTATAAACGTGCGTGCTGTTTACCACTAAACCCACAGTTATTATTTCATAGTTACCGGCCATTTCCTAATCCGGCCGCTTAGTTATGTACAGTAATGGAAAATGAGTGGAATTACGCTTAAAACGTTTAGAAAAAATATATTCTCGACCTGTTAGTCGATTTTTTCCGCATAATATGAAGTTCTGGTGATCGGATTTTGTATTGAATACTTGTAAATATTTGAGTACGTGGATAAGAGGGAAAGATAAAGTCATGTGGTGTGGGAGTGCGCATTTACTATTTCTTGAGTATAGAAAACGAAAAAGGATTTTCAACTAACTTTTTGTTTTAACTTACCCAATTAATAAACTCTGTATTCCACGTAACATCACATTGCTTATGAACAATAGTGTACTATGTATGGCACCAAAATTTAAAATAAGATACCTCAGGACATCGTAAAATTCAATAGTTTGACTACTTTCCGAGCCAAATTAAAATGTTTGTTATTGAACAAGACTTATTATAGTGTTAACGAATTCTTAAATGACAAATTTGAATGATAAAATTTATTGTAAATTTTAATCATTTAATATATTTCAATTCACATATGAACATAATAATACTTTCTTAATGATTTGTTGTAATATCCCATTTTTTATTATAATTGAAATAATAATTTAGCACGCCAAGTGGTAGTGACTTCATTGGACTATGAAGTCACTTTCCATTACAATATCAGAAATAACAATATTTTTTCGATATATTGCCGAATCATACATACTCATTGACAAATCAATATACAGTATTCATAATAAAAGATAAAACAATGGACGATATTAAGTAGTTCAGAGCAGACTAACCCGAGCACCCGTGTTCACGAGCATGACTCATAAGCCAGCCATCTCTCAATCAACCATATTTTAGGAACGACCCGACGCACACGACACCACCGCAGAGATTTTTAAGGGTGTGTGATTAGTAATTAGGGTGTGGGATTAGGTACTTAACTTTTATAGTGAATTACGGAAGCTAGTTCTAATACATCTATCAATGGCTGCAGGACAAGGCACATAATACATAGGTACAATATTAATCACATTAGAATAAAATATCTAACACCATGCCTTTTTGTTATTATCTAAATGACAAAAAGGCATTGTAAAAACTAAGAAATAAATAAACCATAGAATTAAATATAGAAAAAGTATGTTGTCTTCCCAGCCAGTCGCCTACAGCAATGACAATACGGTGCAGATAAACAACCTTATTTAGTATAAAAAATATATTTCAAACTGTCGACGTACAAAATGTACTTCTATTAGACATTAAATTATTTTCTCCGCATTACAGCGAATAACTAAAATCACGCTCCCAGCGACTCTCAAAATTGCGAGAGCTTTGATAGGCCATTGTCCTGCCCACTGTGCAGATGAAGGCCCAACAAAAGGTCGATTTGACCCAATTAGACGTTTCTCAGCGACAACGTATCGGAGGGTTAGGTGTAATGTACTAGGGAATTCGTTGGAAAATGTAATTATAACCCTCGTGTAATTAATATAATATATCCCTAGTCTGATATAAAATTTCACGGAGATCTATTGGGACGTTAACAACGAAGGGACGCTCACCTATTAACGTATCAGATTAATTTGAGGTTTTATTATGATATAAAAAATAATATTTTAATTGGTAAAGTAACAACGATGCAGTTACATAATTTTTATTATTTTTATTAATGTTATGTACATAAGGCTGCACATCCGGTTACCAAATTTGACAAATTTGTAAGACCTGACGTGCTGTTGACTGTATCTTTAAAATATGTATGTAACCCTTTTAAGGTCATAGAAATTAAGATCACTTGTCTAAGAAAGGCGTAGATGTATCAATGTGAAATTAATATTAAATACCTTTCTAACCATCCCTTAGAACTGTAAACAAAAATTAAACTACTAAATCAGTGCAATAAAAATATAATCGCTGGTGCTACGTGATTAGGACACCCTTGAAAAAAAACAATAAAATACTTCAATAAGATATTCATGAAATATTGTTTTTACTGTGAAAGTAAAAACAATATTTCATGAAAAATGCTTAAAAAAAATCTACTTGGTCCCTGGCCTTTTTAAACATTTGTCATTCATCATTTGTCAGGTATTTATTTCAGTATAACATTGTGAATGCGAGATAGGTCAAATATAATAACAATATTTCAGTTAAAGAAAAATATTCAAGTCACAAGATTATAAATATTCTTTTCTAGTTACCTCCAATTAAATCTTAAATTATCATTTTTTTTTTACATTTTTTTTCATGTTTTTGACGTATTTTTTACAATATAGGCAATGAAATGCAAACGACATTTGCCAAATTGTGACAGAGCATGTTATTTGGTTTCACTACAGTAGTTTATTCGTTTATTTAAATCGTACATAATACATACATTAATCAGGTTAATTGTAAATATATGTTCCAGTTATAATTCATAAAAAAGACATTGATGGTAATGCCGTCAGCATAAACTATAATACACAGATCAAATACTGTCAAACGAAATTTTATATTTAATAAACAAGCAATGTATCAGAATTATATCTATATATCCACAGTACACTTATTTCATTCCAAAAATTTGCGACTAGTTCTACGAGTGTATATAATACCGTCCTTAACGATATACCTGAATCTCATATGCCTAGACATAGTACGAGTTAATTAATTTACCCAATCTCAACAATGTTATGTCAACTGGGAAAACATTAATTAGCTGGTGCTCCAGGGTGTATATTATCAGACTTTATCACTTCCCCGTACGGAGTTATTATATTAATTAGTGAAAGGGGAAGTGCATCTATCTATGCCTTATTATCTTCATAACATACTCCATTTTTTGAGAAGCCTTCGTTAAAATTAATGAAGAATCTTACAATCTAGCTACGCTATATATCTGATGAATTCACTTGAGTGAAAGAACAGCATTTTGCATTTTTTTTTAATATGATGATGTTCTTTTTTTCACAGGGACCGAGATATTGAGATGACTCATGATTATACAGAAAAGTTTATTCGAATTTACCAAAACACAGTTGAGCAAACACTCGGTAAAAGTTTTTACTCTCGTCATAAAAACAAAAATTTAATTTCTAGATATTGGGTTAGATGTTATGTTAATTAATAGATTTCCAATTGATATGAACTAAGTTCAGTATGGAGCTAACGATGACAAGGTGTCTGAAAAGTACATTTTATTTTGAAACTAATAATGCCTAGTTAGTATATTCGTTCACTAATTAATATAATAGTAACTGGTAAAGTGAATACAATGATAAAAAAATACGAAAAAATTATAAATATCAACCTAAGAAAAAAAAACCTCAGAAATTACGTCTGACTCACGTAATGTAACAAAATGTAATTGACCTACCCGTAAATAAATTTAAAATTCATGTAGAGAACGTACTTATGAGTAAAGGCTATTATAAAGTTGATGATTATTTTAAGCACCGCAATGCATGGAATTGATGGCCTTCGCTTTGTTCTAAAACGACAAATTACATGTACCAACCTATGTCCTAGAGACTTTGAAAATTGTAATTGTATTTATTAATGATATAATACGTACTATTTTGGCAATGACATTATTTATATAAATGTTACTTAAAAGAGCTGGTAATAAAGCGCTGGTAAGTTTCTTTCGCTTGTTTTTCTTACCAGATAAAAGACGTCCTGAACGAATGGTCGGGAAAAAAATTTTTTAGGACGGTTCAAAAGTGATTGAAACAAGCTTCAATAAATATATTTTCATTTCGTATATAACATAATTAAGTAGACTAAGAATAAGCTTGGTTGAAATTATTCTCCGAAATGTTAGAGATCTTATTGAAAGTTATGAGAATACTCCAAAATATGATATTGCCAAAGAAATTGATTGTCTAGGCTTTCGTCGATATTGAAGTTTCCATGAAGAATTTGAGTAGTATTAAGCGTCTCCAATCTTAAAAACCAATTAAGGATAGAGCTCTGTTTTTGTTACGAGCCAGTAAGTCTTTTTGTAATTTGACTGTGACATGGGATCTGTTTTTTATACTAGTTATGAGTCGATAAGATCTAAGAGAAGGTACAGTAATATATTTTGAGATAAGTAATGAGAAATTCCTTGAACAGTGCTAAAATGTCAGGGATGTGTGGTATACATAATAATGATATTTCAATTTATTTTTGTCTGTACTTTCCAATAAGTGTTTAATTTTAATATTAATTATGTGGATGTTTTAAATGTACGGATGTTAGGTCAATTATAATAACCAATATTACTCAAGGAAAAAAATATATTTACTACAAGTAGTACTCAATCGTATATATTTTAAGCACGCCTCCTAACAATAACAAATAAGGATTGTACCATGGTGAAATATAAGTGAGCTCCATTTTGCCAGAAGTAGATATAAGGGTACCATATGTACAAGTATACATGGATAGGATTTACCATACGTATCACATTTAATACAAATCCTATTAGCTTTCCTGATTATTTTTCATATAAAAGCGGGCGGTCCTCAACTGTCCATGGTATTAAGTTGTCACATAAAATGGGGATTTATTATATTTTGTACAGTTTCAGAAAGTGTTATACGGAGGCTTGATTAGTAATCAAATGCTTTTTTTTAAATAATAATTTGGTACTCCAAAAATAATAATTTGAAGTACCAAATTATTAGTTTGAAAATGAAGGTAGAAGGTTTTTGTGTTGACTCGACATAGGTGACAGGTTAGCCATTTTATTGTTGAAAGCGTTTTTATTACCATTGAAGGATCGGACTGCTTGGTTTTAAATCGTGTAATATTCGAAGTAACCGTTTATAACTATATTATCAGATTTCATTAAAAGGAAAATAAAATAATCGAATGGAAGGTCGATGAGAACGCATGAAAAATGAGGAAATCGGGCTCCTGTCTTTCAAGATGACGTTTGTTTAGATGAATACAGCGCCCTCTCGCGACGACTTGTTTAGTTGCGTAATGCCATCGACAGTGTTCACACATTGCAATGTGATTGATCATTAGTCGGCGAGCCTAAAAGGGATGCAAGAGACGACGTTTTAACCTATAGTCAATAAGATCATTATAGCATATCCTGCGTCTATAAAAAAGAAATAAAAACTCGATGTAAAGATTTTGAGAAATTCACAGAGGACTTTTCTTAAGTTGAAAATATATTTACACTTATTAATTATAGTAGCGCCTTTGTTGTTTTTTTCAGGTCAATGACTTCATCAGAAGCGGTGACTATGCTGGCTACAACCAACCTGTAGAAAAACATCCACTACTTTAGTGTACTGTAAATGACGTTACATACATTTGTTTCTACTAAAGCATTTGTCAGCTTAAAACTGGATGCTAATTCTATAAGAGCTATACATAATGAATGAGAAAAAAAATCAACATATTTAAATCTAAGCGAACGGCTCTCGAATTTACTTATTAGATATAAGTGAAATGTTTTAAGAGCACTTAATTATTTCGTTCGTCGAGAAGAAAACGCTGAAGATGTAACTTTTAATGTCCAAGAAGGTTTCTTACGGTAAAAGAACGGTTGTGTTTCTCTTTAAAATATACGTACATTCGTTCCATGAGCCATTTTCGAGGTATTTACATTGGCTATAAGGGGACAGCAGAAAGATTGATGACCGCCCCGGGACGGCATTAGTCTGCTTTACGTCTTGGTAAATAGATGAATAAAAAATATCACATTGCACTAATCCTTAAGAAAGTCAAAATTACCACTTTTGTTTACCTTATTTTAAGAAAACTAACAGCTAGTAAAATTGGATTGCGACTTAATAAACAATAGTAAGCTATTTACAGATCAGCGCAGGAAGTAATTTTTGTAAGAGAAATCTGAGCAAATATTATATAGGAAAGGTTCATTGGATTTCATATTATAGTGGAACGTATAGACTAATAATAGTTTATAATAAAGATTAATTTCATAATCAATTCTGAACTCTATATTCATCAAGTTAAGATTAAAATCGGAAGGATGAATTTGAATGCTAATAAAACCTGATTTGCTGGTTTACTAGCTTAGTTTAGATGATTAACATAATTTTATTTTTTCACTGTTTGTTCGAGCAAGTAATACAAAAGGTAAGCCTTTAATAGAGACAAATATATCTAGACTTGAAACTATATGGAGTCATCTAGCCGTAAATCAAACTGTGGAACTTAGATAACAATACACTGAACACAGATATAAAAAAAAACACAATTGATAAATTACAAGGTAATACATATTTCATATGAAATACTCCGTTAATAGAAACGTAATAAGAAAATATCGCTACACGCTTTTTACCATTTTAGGTTAATAAAGCCAGGTTAATAGGTTACATTGGCAAAGTACCTATACAAATCTATTCCCATTGAATTCATTTTCAGACGTTTCCCCTACCGATCTTATATTCATTACTACAATACATTTTTATGCTTTGTGAGGTGAACGTGGAGCCTTATCTTCTATAGAAACTTTGGGAATACTAGTAGTTTCTTTTTTATTGTAAACGTTGATTTTTATTTCTTCCAAGTGATTACCGTCGACTAAATCTATTTCCTCCTACACCGATAGCTTATTATATTTTTCTAAAAGCACACATAACTGATTTAAACAATGGTTGACATTGATTGATTAATAATATTTATATATTTATTCACAAATAATGAGAATATTGTTTCGGAATCTTATTTTATATGTACATCTTAATTAAGTACAATTATTAGACATAATATCTTAATCGTAATAGCAATATAAAATTCCAAAACACAAATAATTATAAATTCTTGACTGTATATACAAGTTATACAAAGGAAGGATTATTTAGCTCTAATTTGCCTGTCACCTTTTTTCAAATACAAGTAATAATTCGAATTCATGAAATTGTACAACATTTTAAAATCTAAAACGTAATCGATACATAATTCTCAATCTTTTAAATAAACCGGTTGAGAACAAAAATAAGTCATATGTATGAAAAATGACCCATATTGTATAATTAATAATATCAGACCATCTTAAATTAACAATGAAAATAATTATGTATATATAAATATTAAAAATAATAGATCCAGTCTTCATGAATCAATTAAATTTCAAGGATATTTAACCAATAAATTCTTGAATGTGAAAGATTTTTTTGTCGCACAAGAAGCTCTTTAATTGTTTTTTTTTTTAAAGTTATATATCTTTTATAGATTTTAAGTGGTTAGGTAGACAATTGTATAGTAACATTCTGATCGCTTGGAGTCTAAAACTGTGCTCATGTGTAAATAAAGTCACTTTCCAATAAGACTTCCATGTATGAAATAAAAGAGGGAGAAAAAAGCAGCCCTTGCTGAGTTTTTTGCCGTTTCTTTTCAGCGCAAGGACTTTCGCCGTAGATTTGCGAACTGATGGCGTAGTTTTCGACATTCACTGGTACCTGTTACAGCCTAGATATAATAAATGATATCGGATCTGGGCTCATTTCAATAGTGCATTGAAATGAGAAGGTTCTAAATTTTAATCCGACGATTTACTACAGGGACCAACGTGATTACTCTTTAAGGATATCACGACCGACCGACATTGTTATTGTGACGCTTCGTAGGTACTTTGATTTGGTACAATATTGCCGATTGACTCAATGATGTGTGGTTATTGACATCGATTGTATGTTTCAATAGCAAGAGCTAAGATTTTATGAAAATTGAGGTCGTTATTGGATTGGATTCAAATTGACATTGAGATTGCATTCAAGAGTAAGCCTCACGGACAGCTCCATTAAGCTCTAATTAATGTGAAATTTGCACGGGTTTTGTCGCTTTAAATAATGTCAATTGTAATGGACGTTTCTGCAACTGACCATTAGTTAGGTAGCTGGTAGGTCAGTTTGTATGTAATTGCTGTTTAACCTTTTCGATAGTCGGGCTAACAGATGGATTTATATAAAGGCGGATGAATATGAAGGCGGATCAGTTGTCTTTGTTAGTTAATATTTATATTCAACAGATAATATAAAAACAAAGAGCATAGATTATGTAGATTACTTGTTGTTGGGTTAATACTTTGTTGTTTCAGTGGCATGATCTAGGTTTTTTATGATAAAAATAATCTAATACAGGCTGGATTCAATATTGAAAATCTTTCGCAATCTAGACAACTTACATAACTTTTTAGTCAATGAGACAAACTAATGTAAAAGTATCATAAGTAATGAAAAAACATCTAATAACTTCCGTTTCTTTTTTAAAAGAATATTGCGTCGTGTTGTATAGTTCTCAAAGCAGTAACAGATTGTTTCAGACATTAAAATGGAATACATAAGTTTCTTTCACGACACAATGATTATTCACTACTAAACGTTAGTCAAGATCAGTGATTAGAGCAGTCGCCCGAATTGCGAAAGATCATGGGTACGAATCCCATCTCAGGGTGCCAGAGACCAAGTGGATTTTAAAGCATTTTTTATTAAGAATAAGAAAGTAAGTTTATTTCAATATCGAATTTCCTGATTTCTTATAAGAATATAACTTAATTAAAAAGACGGTTGGAACCGATTAGTCTTGCGTCTAGCTATGGAAGTAATATTTTTCGCATTCTTTGCAAAGACTTCTAATACATACAAGTCTCTGATCCTTTGCTTGTGTAATGTGTGTAGTCGCCGCGGCCGGTACGGAACGATGATGGAGCACTGTACGCACGGCTGCACGTCACACTTACACCACCTCTGTTAGTAGGAAAATTCATTAAAAGCGCCGCTGGTACAAAGTCCACAGAGTATAGTCTGACGTGCCGCCGTGTGTACAAATTCATACAAAGCTATGGAGAATCCGTTGCCTAGCGTGCCTCCGTTAAAGTGGACATTCATCTGCGTCATCAGGGAATATACAGGAATAAAACTATATTTTCGATAGAGGTCATAATGATATGTAACTTTTTTGTTTTTAAATAGTTTCTCACGTAAAGACGTTTCTAGAAAGGTGTGGATGATTCGTATCAGTTTTAATTTTATTTGTTAGCTAAGCTTATATATCTATTAATTAATAAATTGCTTAACTTAAATGTTTGGAATAAACTTAAGGATATTTACATTAGAATATTTTCGACTAAGAAAAGAATCTTGACTCACAGAATCTACTTAACTTGGAGTGCCTTAACTCGATTACATTATCATCTTCGGCTCCAAACTCAACTTACTTCTTTCGTACTTATCCGCATATAAAAGTTTCCTTCGGAAAACAAAAACCTTATAACCGAAACAGAGACTCTGCGTTTCATAAGAAGACGCTTTTGGACCAACGCCAGCCAATGAAGCCATCGGCTCTAGGTCCTAAGCTCAAATAAACTTTGATTGACTCCAAAACCTTCGCAACTATAAACGGTACAACCTTTTAAGAGGTAAATTATGAGGTAAAATATTTTACTGTAAATTATTATTTTTTGAAGCCCTTCACGCGATGACGAAGCATAGAAGGAACAAAGAAAAGATTGGATGAAATAAAAATATAACAGGATGTACGATATATATACAGAATTTCTGCAATTAGAGGAGACTGGAAAAGGGTCAAAGGGACCTTAAACATACGTCTGTCATGACTCTCATTTAGCGACTTATCTTCCAACTTAGCGATAGCAAAGTTTCTATGGTAACATACTTAAACAGATATAAATTATATGATAAAACATCTTGCTTTATTGCAGCACAGCTAGCTCGTCAAGTTAAAAATGATACTGCTAAACAGTTAATGTTAAAACCATGTATTAATGTTGGTTTTAACATTACAATGAAATAAAAGACTTCTGAACCCCAACATTTAATATTATAAAATAAAGAAAAGAACAAAGATAATATCAGAGAACAGTATAATACTATAGGTAATATCCGTGAAAGAACTAACTGATTCATAATGAAAATAAATCTAAAAGAAACTCCCATAAAGCACAAAATTCTTATTGAATATAACGAGTAAATTCCTAAGCTCTGAGCTAAATAGACCTTAACGTTCACTGTCATCACGATTATCCCATAAATCTCATGGGGAATGCGAGGGCGAACGTCAAACATTTATATAACCGAACGTTTCGAATAATTCTTGGAAAGTTTTGCAATATCGGGGCTATGTTATGCAAACACAATACGTAAAAAAAGAAATCCGATAAATGAAAACAATACTTATGAAATTTACAATTTAGGTACTGTTTTATATTATCTTTTTTATTTATTGTACTGTAATCAACTCAAAAGAAATCTGTCTTTATTGCGATTGTTACACTTATAGCTAAATTAATTATTCATCTTATGTCTTGAATTGGATAATTGTAAATCATCAGTTAGTTGAAATTTTCACAGATGATATGTTTTTGATGGTGGTTCAATAAAAATAAAAAAAAAAACTGAAGACCAGAATAAAATACAAACGTGGTTTTGTTGCTTTTTCCGCTAAGGAGCTCTTCGTGCGCGGTTTTTTTAGTGACAGAAACTGATGGAAAACGCCCTTGATATATTAAAATGACAGTAGCATTGATTAAGCTCTCATCCTAGTGTAATCTTAGCGGATACACTCTTATGAGTAAAAATTGTTTAATAAATATAAACAGTATTCTTACATTAAACAATTACATCTGTACAGTAAATTCTCAAGAACTGCCAGGATTCATTTATATTTTATTAAGTATTCACCCAACCTAAAGGCGCTTTCTAATAACCAGGCGTTAAGTTGATAATCAAAATATAGGTAGTTCAAAGACTTTAATTAGTAGACAAGTGTTGATACTTTGGTACTAAAGGTACGTATATGCAATTACACATCATTACAATGATTACCGAAGTTTGCCTGAATTTTAGTTTTGCTTACAAATTATATTAACTTCTTAGCATATATTGGCCCATTCGAATTGTATTAGTGGTCTTCATATTTTAGGTAACTGGAATATCGTTAAGAATAACAAGTATAATTGATTTTGTGGTTCTTTTTCATTTTAATTTAATCATTTTAAATTAATAATTCTTCGTATCAGATTTTTCACATACTACACACGTTCTTCTTCTTCGTTCCACGAGCGCGACCGAAAATAGACATCCAAATTGCGCAAGTTGTGTCGCCGGAGGTTATTCCAGCTAGTCCAGATATGCCAGAAAGGCTTCCAGCGCATTCACATCTATGATGTATGATGTATATTGGTCGGTAGTTGACTTTACATAAGTTCTCTGTTCTTATCATACACGCTCGATGTTTCCAATGGCTTTTAGATCAAAGTAGATAATTAAATTGTTTTTGAAAGTCGATGTTTTGTACGGCTACGTATATAGTCTGTCAATACTTTTTTCACATGACGGCATTTTGGCAAAAGTATCTCTAATTCTTAATTTATTACCTTGTTTGCTTTATTACAAAAGATTAACTATATACGATTATTTAAAAAATAATATCAGCACATTCGAATGTGTACGACTTGAATTGAGATCAAATCGATTCGAAACAAGTGTGACACGACTCAAATGAAGACAATCTTTATTATTTATCTCAGGTACATTTAAAGATTTTATGTATAAATACATAACAAAATATAACTAAATTATATTTGATCAATGGTGCATACTGATTTATCATCAATTGGTGGATTGCCTAAAATTGATGAAAATACACCCGCTAGTAGCGAAAGTAAGTGCTTGAGAAATTTGTCAGTCTTTTTAGCTGAATGGTTAGAGGCCTGGATTGCGAGAAATTGTGGCCTCGAATCCATTTCAAACTACTTGTAACTAGTAAGTTTTATCACTAACACCGCATTCTGCAGCTAACTCAGAGGTGGTTTGCGATGGAGCTGCCACAATAGCCTTCAGTTCTTAATTATTAACTTGGGTCTCCATGGAGCTTGTTCTGTAGGTCGAAATTTCCAGAACGAAAACGTTGGAACCAAAAACACACTGTGTTTTCTTTTGCGACACAACCGCCATATACATCATTAACCCTTCAAGCCGTTTCTGCAGCACTGGTACCAGGGTGGAACTCGTAATCGTAAATAACACGATATTTCAAGTTTTTAACAGAAGAAAAAAAAACAAATGAATGCCGCCTAACGAAACACAAATACATGATTAAATTGAAAGGAAGATCGAAGGAGGAGATTAAAGTGGCCAGTACGACAAAACGCCAATTTCATAATTTGTAACGAATTAACAGAACTCATAGAACGAACTTCACTTTATACAATAATAGCTATCAAGTTCTCTGGGTTGTTGGTACTGGACAAATAACTTTGTTTAAGCAAGTCCAAGTCTTAGTAGAACAGTTGCAAAGCTTGAAGTCAATTCTCTCTGTTCGATATCGGACCTTTGAACGGATACGTAATAGCTGCCTTTATTAAATATGTGTAACTAAACCATTAGTGTAACTTTAGCAATAATGATTATTAAAACAAACTTTGCCCGGTCGTATAATAAATCCTACAACTGCTGGCCTTACACTTTGAGTGTTGGTGACATGGGGTCGGGTTTTCTCTATTTACTCTAAAATTTATATCTGGTATATAGTCAACTATGCCAAAAAAAATAAAAATGTCAATGAAAATGTCTTTATACAAAAAAGCTTAATACAAGCGAATTAAATGACGATTTACAAGGTTCTGATGCATGAGTAATAAATTATAGAAAAATGCGTTTCTTTGGAGTATTAGTATTATGAAAATAGAGAAATAGGGTCTATTCTATGGGTATATTCAGGGGTCATGAAGACTTATAGCTACCAAACAGTTATAATATTAAGAATAAGAAGCAGACAGCCAGTTACAGATCCTCACAAATATGAAACAAAGTTTACACATACAACTAGTAAGGCGTTGCCTTCTTGTATACGATCAGAGTTATCAACTAAAGAAATCATTGCTTTATGCGTTTCTTGCCGAAGATGGTATAGTATTAAATAAATCAAAATTGAAAATATTACATAAGTTTTAAAATTATCACTAGCGCGCCAGAAAAATTTCGCATGTGGTTGGTATGTACCAGGGGTAGATGTATGCGTGGGTTATTTATCAAATGCTTATTAAGAACTCTCTACGAATGTTGCCTTAATAGTTCAGGACAGTCAATTGAGTTGGATGCGATTTTCAATAAATACACGAGATCGCTAATATCACGGCGTAAATCATGTGGTAGAATATGCAGTAATTAGGAATGCTTTGGCTCCCATAATACATTTCAAACTGGTATGGGAGACAGGGCACAAAGAATATTGTACTGTTATTGGAAATAAAATTATTATTATGGTACTCTCTTCATAATTCCTCATAGACAAAAGAACTGTAATAGCCCCTTGTACGATAGCATAGGAACCGGACAAACGTTTTTTGTATCTGTTCAATTTGCGAGATATAAATATCACAGGCATTTGTTCCAGATTTGACTTGCGCACTCATGGATGCTTCGAAACAAATGCAGAATATAGGATTTTTATAATTTCCACTTGGGTGAAAACTAGCACAACGCTGTACTAATCCTAGTGACTTGGAAGCCTTAGACACTACTGTATATATGCGCTTCTAATAATAGTTTGGAGTCGTGAAGTACACCTAAATCCCGCATAGCAGATAAATTTTGCTATATTATGCTCTTAATTGTGTAGTGGAATTACAGTAGAACTTAATAGGTTTGTAATTCATACTAGTAGCAATTCTAAATCATATTTAATTCTATACTAGTTCATCAGTAACGTATGCACTTATGCCAACTAGAGTTAAAAAAAACAGCTTAAAATATTATTTTATTTATTTTTTTATTATTTTTTTGCGCACTCAATATATTACGGCGATATTATCAGTAGCCCTTTAACGTCCCCACTGCAGGGGCTCAGGTCTTCCTTATGGATAGTTAAGGAGGATGGGCCGTGCGAAAGTTGCTTAGCGACTACGATCGCGGGCCGCGGCGCTTAGCCACTACGCCACCGAGATATATTGTGTTAAAAAACGCATTTGTACATTTTCTACAAAACTGTAGCGAGCCCCTCCCTTGCTTCAACGCCTGTTATCTGAGCTATATATTTTATGTTAAATTGGTATAAGAAAACGTATCTAATATTTTTCTATTGTTTGACTGATGGACTTAATAGAATTTATTTTTGTTGTCATCATCACTATTCTATATGTTATGGAAGTTAAGTAACTTCTGTTAAGGTCAGAAATGGGATGGGTGACCAACATTTTATGATATAACTCTTTCATTCTTCGAAAATTATGCTTTCATTGTATAAAGCCACAGATGCAGTCCCATCCACAAATGCTCATTGGGCTAGCATGGTTATATTTGTTCTCAATCGAACGTAATAATGAATAGATGAAATGTGTTTCTGTTACAGGAAATTTAAAGATAATTAAATGATATTAATTTTTCCCCCGTCGTAAAAAGAGCCCCTTCAAACAGTTTTTAGCATTGAATGATCCATCATTATCAGCCTATTTAATCTTGCCACCACTGGAGTATAGGCTTTTCCTATGATGTACATAAGAAGAACGAATCATGACACACCACGTGTGCCCATTGCGGATTGGTGGGTGCTATGGTATTATGTAATGTAATTGCTAATGCATCTGGAAGCGGCTTAATGTGTCTACCGAAGCGGGGAAGAGTTCTAGATATTAAATGTCGGTCACCCATCCAATAGCCGGCCTTTGTAAAAGTTGTCGAACCTTCTGTATCGCCGACAAACGCGCTAGAGATTTCGCCATCGTACTCCTTATATATGTATAATTCATAAAAAAAAGGTTAATTGCTTAACGTATGACGACGCATGTTAAAATGTCAAAAGAGTCATGCATACTTTTATAAATTGACTCATTCGAAGTTGGGGCGCAATACAAATTAAACTTATAATAAATACATTATTACAAGGGAAAGAAAAATATGTTAATACTCGTACTCGTACTTACATATTTCTGTGGATAATAATTATATCAAAACATAATGTTATCATTAAAAAAATCTTAATAAAATTATTCCTTTTTTAATTATAGTTCATGTTGTTTTTAAACAAGTTATTTCAATCGATATCTCATTTAAAATGATCTAAAAATACTAATAAAGTGAATTTTAAAAAGTGTTACTAACAAACAATCGTAAACTACATATTATGAACTTTATAATGCTGCATTTTGCATTAAAAATAATGTAATTCCATATTTAAATCGTAAGTTGTAAAAAAAATCGTAATTACTTACATGACGTTAAAGACTCCGACAGGATCAAATCTAGATTCGTGAAAGAAAAATACCACCACCAAACACTGATTGACACAATCTTGTACAATTCGCGCGCCAAAAAAATACACAGATTAAAAATAAACGTTCACAGCACTCGGTTTATATGCACCAGCAAAACACAGAGGTTTTATTCCAAAAAAATTTTGTGTTACGATCTCGTTTCGAAATTCGAACGCGTCAGACCGAAACCTACCGGCGTTCGGTACCAACTGAAATGAAACCCGGCCGCATATACTATCGTGCGTCCTTTGCCCGCTGGAACATTTACAGTACTTCACAATCGGTTTTCTCGCTTGCACAACCTGAAAGAGAACGTGGCGGGAGTACTCGTAATACGTATAGGTCAATATGAAGCCTCCTCGGGTGCTGGAGGCTGCAGTTAGGGTGTACTCGCTAGCTTTTATTTATATGGATATCCTTAATTTTATCTTCCTTAGAGAAAAAGAAGGAAATTAATTACCAGTACTACTAGACTAATACAACATGTTATATTATATTCTATATTAGCGATACTCTGACACTGTCTGTTATTAAATAAAGTGTACACAACATTAGAATTCACATAATAGGAATTAGGACTGGGTAAAAAAAAACATTTAGTCTGTTAGTCAGATAATATTATAGAAAAAAAGAGATACGTATTTTTTTCTTCAATTTAACAAGAAATAGCTTAAATAACAGGCATTAAAGTTGAGGAGTGAGGGCTCGCTACGTCACAGCTTTGTTGAAAATGTACAAAAGCGTGACGTCATTTGCAGTGGCGTAACTATACCGTTTGAGGCCCGTGGCAAATTCATCGGATATTCTTTTTTTTTACTAATTGCGTAATAATAAATATCAGGAGTAAGAGTCTCCTCTGAATGGGGGTCTCTTCCAGTTGGGGGCCTGTGGCATTTTGCAGACTTGCCAACCTGTAGTTATGCCAATGGTCATGTGACATTTTTACTCAATTTATCGCCGTAATTTAATGATTACGAAACAAAATACGTGTTTTATATTTTTCAAAGCGTATCTGAAGGATAAACAAACAAATGTCGTCAACCCTGCTAGTACCTTCTTTTTAATTAGTCCTCGGCAATTTTCGTGACTAAGTAAAGAGTGGTATTGAACGCAAGAGGAATAAAAGGAGGGTAAATCGACATTTCAGCCGTAATATTACAGTTACTCCGTCATTACGGATTTATTATTGAGCCTATACGGAGATATTGGCGACTGCTATGAAACATGGTAATAATGAGTAATGTTAGCAAATATGGTCACCCCACGCGATCTGTCTCAGCTCAGCCGACTCAGTTTGCGCATGCCTACTAGGAATCAAGCCGATGCCAACGTTACTGTACACACCCCGAAAATTAATTATTCGAAACAGTACCGAACGGTACGGTTACTGAAATGATAGACATTATTCATGTCTTTTGCCATTCATTAGACGTCTGTAGGCAACCCCATTAGGTTTTGATTCGTACTCTTGTTGATCTCGAGTGTTGAGTGGTGATAATTCAAGTTCTGATAAAGTTTCCTGTCTGAGATATAAATAGGTTTAGTTAGGCGGCCTTTTATTGTTTATAAGCTCTAGCGCTTTCTTTAAATTTCGCAATGAGGTTTTGTTTGTGAATGTATTGGATGTATTTAGAAATGGAGATGATTTTTATATTGATCATTTTTGTTTTCTCTTATTGTCTGATGTCCGCACAAACCACTTGTTACCACACGCTTTGAAATAATCTATAAGAAGTTTCCCAAACTTTTTCGTCTCAATTTTATAATTTGAAGTTTATGTACAAATTTTTAAACTTTATTTTTTAAAGTTATATTATTTAGATTTTATTGTAAAACATAACAACACTTCATTGGATCTTCGGCTATATTATCCTATTTTTTTATTCGATATTTAATCAACTTTAAAATGGAAAATATATGTATGTTGGAAAGCGATGTATTTTTTATGTATGTTCCCTTATTTTTCAGTGAATTCTTGACCGATTTTCAAATTTCTTTTTTACTAGACAGCTTATGGATCCGAGGTCGTTCCATATAAATTTTATGATTACGACAAAAATATGTTTTTAAAACAAAACAAAATATGCTTCTCACCAAAATATTTAGACGACATATGTGAAAAAAACAAAAGATTGCGTATTTGGCATTCATTATAAATCCGAAAGGAGAATTTACTATCTTAAACGAGTATGTATTATGTAAGCAAGTATGTTCACCAATTTCTCTGTGAATTGTGAACCAATTTCTGTCAAACTAGCTGTTTCCCCGCAACTTCGCCAACGTAAATTATAACCTACGTCCTTCGCGTATGATGTAGTTTCCCGTAGGTGACCCATTCAATGTAAACAAACAAATGATCGAGTCTTTCTTCTTTATGATATTATAACTAATATTAATCTATATATATAAAAGAAAGTCGGGTTTGTTACAACACTTATAACTTGAGATCTGCTGGACCAATTTTCATGGTTTTTGATTTGTTGGATTTGTCTCCGCCCGAATAGCAGAATACATCTTAAAAATAATGAAAAATTGACGAATACATGAAAAATGCGTTATTTTCCCTAAAAGTTGTTAAGTTTCGGAGCTGTCAAATTTTTTTGTCAAAATCTGTAAGTAATGAACTAATGATTTATGCATGCGTTCATAAACTATTTAAAATGGATGAATAAACTATTATGTGTATTGCTTTTTTCACGCGTCGATACTTAAAGGAAAATTTAAAGATGAGGAAGTTCTTATTCCAAGGATTCCGATGATCCCAACAGATATGCCCTTTGAGTTTAAACGAATTCAATTCCCGATTCGTCTTGCTTTCCCCACGACGATCAACAAATCACAGGGCCAATCCTTGACTATTTGTGGCCTCAATCTAGAAAATGCGTGTTTTTCTCATGGTCAGACATGTGTTTGAAATACTTAATTATTATTATTTTTTTAATTTTTATTCTCATTCTGTATGTATTCATCATCATTCATCATAATAAAATACTTTTACATATTTTGTATCATTGTATTACGTTCATCAAAGCCTAAATTAGTTCAGCTAAAAGGTAACACGACATTCATTGACTGTTAGGCGGTACGAAGTTCGCCGGGTCAGCTAGTATAGATATATATTAGAATAATTCATTCCGAGGAATAAACAAAATCTCCTTTCTTAGGACTTTTTTAAGTTTGTAGTCGTTTCTATTCGTTTTTTAAATTTTTGTTTCCAGTTTTTCGTCAAAATATTAATGTCAATGATTAATCAATTTTGCATTCACGCTATACTAGAAAATATTGAAAAAAGTCCACTTTGAACCTGGTACTCTGACATCTCAGAGTAGAAACGACAAAGTGGACTTTTTATTTAGAATAATAATGTCAATGATATCATTACTATCATGATGATGTCCAATCGTTGGAACTCTTGGTACTTTTTACAATTGATAGTGTAAAACAACATTTACTTGCTTAATATCCGTGTTTTATTTTTATTTAACGTCTACTGAAACAACGAAACAACGTCTTCTGAAATTAGGATGAATGAGTTCAGAAGTAAATTTGTATATTTTTTTTATATTCGATTGATATTTTATACTTATATTTTTAGATATAGGTCAACAAAAAAAGGTTAGGTGTACAGCAATCCTACTCACTCGTAAAACGTAGTCATATAAAATATTTCAAACTCGATTAATTCTTTTACAATTGATATCGAAACATTTCAAATCCGTCCTTCAATAAACTGCATATAATAATAAAAAAAATAAAAAAAAAACGAGAGAATTCCTTTGAAGTTGTCTGAGAATATGTTTGGCATCTAATTTCGTAGTAAATTTATTAATGCGAATTGTGAGAATTCAATGGAAAGTCTTTTTAGTTACTAAGTTTTTTTTTTATTTATTTGATGTAAAAATAAATACCATTTTTTTTATTTATATATCCATTTTAGTTTTTTCAGTTACTAAAGGAGCTTGAATATAGGTACATATTTTATTTTTAGTTAAAAAAAAAACTACTGTCCCAAATCAGTAGAATAACACCCCTATGGAAATATACCATTTCAAAAAGAATCGTTTCACTATTAACAAAAATATCGAGGGTCATACATCTTTAGGAAACAAGAAGAATTTTAACGATGTCTTCGCCTAGTAGGATTTTATTGACATGTTATTTATTATGACACTAGATATTTTCTTGGATACTGTCTACTGTTACTCGATAGTAGTTTGATCTATTCTTAGTAACGTCGAATTAGTTTCAAATATAGAGGTTTATTTAATAATACTGAACCTCTTGGTCGTTACGTTATAATACTCATAAGAATTCAGTTCATTTATTATTATGGCTTACATATTGTTGATGGAGGAATTTATATTAAATAAAAAATATATTGTTATTTTTAAAATAAATAACATCTTTTTTTCTGATTATAAACATATTATTTTGTTAATCCACGTATTAACCCAACTATTGCACCAATAGGCATTTTTTTATCAGAGCTAATTAAGCTTTATTTTTTGTTAACAATAAATTTTTCTTAACTTTTTTTATGCCTTTGCTTTCAGAAATCGATGCTGATTAAAACGTCTCTGTTTCAATCTCCCTTGACCTTTCATTTAATATTGACATCTCTGTATGATTTGTTCAGACAAAATATATGACGTAATTTATGTGACTCCTAAATAATGCCTTATCATTATAAATATCATATTTCATATCGTCATGAGGTTCAATTCTGCAGCTCAATTTTACTAACGTTAACGCGATTATGACTGTCTCTCCAAAGGCGTTAATTACATTATGCGTCAAAGTTTTCTGCAAATGGATAGATAACTTAAATACTTACAGTAGAAAATATAGTTAATTGAAACGAAATTCAGATGCTGTAGTATTGATATTAGCAGAATATAGGCCATGTGTTATATTATGACAACTCTGCGGTTGTCAAAGTTTTTACGCTTGACTTTAATTTCCGTTTCTAAAGTACTTTCAAGTTTATTATGTTGATGATACTTGAAAGTTTTTACATGCGGTTCTATATTGTGTCGTACACGTCTTAGAAAAAACATTCATTAGCATAAACATATAACTAAGAATATTTTGTACTTCATAAAATTTGAGGTTTATATCAGTAGATTTTTAAACTCTATGGGTGAGTCAATAACTTGAGATAAAAAATACTACCAAGAGGAGTTCGATGGCGCAATGTTTAGCATGTTCAGTCTTATTGCAGAGGTCAAGCAAACTTTCACACAAGCCTGTCATAAGATGGATTACCAAATATTTACTGTTGCGAATTTGTGCTTCAGTAGGTATGTTAAAAGGTTGGTCTCATCTGTATTTGCAGTTGTTTAAAACTAACATTTCGCAGTGGGTCCAAAAACCGTTCAGCGTGACTTAACGAAGAACGGAGGAGCTTGAGATAAGTAAAGAAATTCAATCTGCGTTCCTTTTTCTGTCCCCTACGAAAGTTGCTTTACTATACACGAATACGCTATGAGTACACACAGCACGCTCTCAATTAAGCTCTTCAATAAAAAAAAAATACGCTAATAATTTAATATCTATTTATTTATTTCAATATTAGAGAACTGCAGTAGTTCTCTTCCGTTAAAAATATAGCGTTGAGCATAACGCTGTCGTAGTATTAGAGGTTGAATCAAATTAAACCTACTTCAAAAAGTAATAAAGATGCGACACTGATGTCTTTGAACATGTCAATATTTTTAAACCGCTTAAAGTTAAGAAGTCGCAGTTGTCTAACAAACCACGTAATCTAACTATTAAAAATTGCATGAGATTATAAAGTTACAATAATTGTTTTTTTTTTCAATTGATAAATACCCCAATGATATACGGTCACATTTTCAAAGCATATCATTAAAATAAATTGAGACAAACTAAATTGTGTGAAACCAAATGGGTGCCACTTCGTGGATATACTCAAATATCGATTAAGTTGACAAATTGGTTTCGAATGTTCGTGATCAGATTGTTTGTAAAAAATAAAACAAACTTGATATAGGTGAGTACAGCTACTGGTATTTATGAAGTAGGATATAAGAATAAATAGGATATAACAGATTGTATTATATATGATTCGAAATGAGCAAGAAATAAGAACAATACGGTAAAGTACCGCGAAATCGGGGGATCCTCGAGCCTGACCTTAAACTGAGCAGGCTGGGATCGGAAACCTCATGAAATCAGCACTACAAACGTGGGTTATTTTGGTATTAATTCATATGGAACTGGAGAAACACAATTTAATTCTTTGAATCACATACGGTTTGCCATTAACTAGACGCATATCATATACTGGGACTAGAGTCGGATGAGATGGAGAAACTGGCATCGATGAGTTGTCGATATGAAAAGTACAATTTGACATAAGAGCTCGTGTTCTATCGAACGTAGAAAGACTCTTATCTACGGCTAATTTTATTTCATTGTATTATGAGTGAGATAATGTCTATAACAAAAGTCTTGTCTACTCTAGACATAAAAATATTTGTATAATCATATTGTATAATCACTCATAATACAATGGTACAATTGAAAATTAGCAGGGTTTTGTTACCTGTTATGAACGTGATCGAGATAGAGTGTTGTTTGCGTCTAGTTTGTTTAAATTAAATCACCCGTTCAGAATTATGAAATATTATTCAAAATTTAACGATATTATCAAAACGAAATTGACAGTCGTACAAAATTTCAGCTAAGTCTTTTAGTAACAAATCAGTGAATAATAATCTTATCACACATTGCAGACGTTTCGGATTTCGTTCATTGGATTAATATCTGCACTGCTGGTGCATAAGCTTTCCCTGCAGATAGAATTACATAGGAAGAAAGGGTAATAACCCAACGTATGGCTACAGTATGGATTAATGGATGGTAACGTTTGCAGATGCAGCCAGAATTATAGCTTAGCGTGCCTCAAAAAGCGAATTATTATCATTCCGATGACAAAAAACCTCAATCGCAAGATGCAAGCGCTTTCTTTTTTTTATGGAGTTTTTTCATAGTTCATTATACGCAATGAAACAATCTCAGACTTATACATCATTGTTAAACTGATAATTATAAAAATCTTGAATCGCTTAGGAAGCGAATGTTAGCTGCGTATGGCTCACTCGACCAAACTTTCAAACTTTTTACCCACACATATAAAAATTGTCCTGGCTGATACCTTTTTGCTTTCAATCCTTGACTACGCCGATGTTTGTTACACCGATTTGTCGGAAGAACTTCTTAACAAGCTGAAGCGTCTGCAGAACTTGGCTATCCGTTTCATCTTTAATATCCGGAAATATGACCACGTGTCACACTTCCGCTCCATACTAAACTGACTCCCTATTCGCCGGCGCAGAGACTTACATACTCTTTGGCTCCTCTATTCCATCCTTTTTCTACCTACGACCCCTCCTTACCTAAAAAAATGCTTTTCCTTCTAAACCTCCTCTTCACAGTGTACTCTACGCTCATCTTTTAACTTGACCCTTAATATTCCTCGTCATACTTCCGACTTCTTATCCTACTCATTTTCCGTGCATGTGGTACGTCTTTGGAATTCGTTGCCTAAAGCTTTAAGAAAGGCTCGCATCTTACATTGTTTTATTGTAAAAGTGAAAACGCACTTCACTGAAAATTGTTAATATGTTTATGTTTAATGACTTATTATCTTTGTCTGTTTTATTTATTGTATAACTATTTATCTATTTGCTTCTCCATCTTGTACCTCCCTCTTTTTATTATATAGTTCAAGTTTTTTCTTTCATCGTGCCTCGGGTTGTCTGGGTGAGATTGCTACGCAGTAATTAGGTCCTTTGTGTTTTCTCTCTTTTTGTAAATATTATTATTATAATAAATCAAGGATAATAAAGAATAGAATACTGAAATTCCTTCTTCAATTTGTAATAGGTCCAACAAATCTGCACTCTGTTTGCAGAGCTATTTGGTTTATTTCAAAGTAAATAAAAAGAATTTCATGTGTTCCATGGGATAATCCATATACCAAATATGGATTACTTGTCTTTACCATTAAGGTTTATATGTCACATAGACGTACCTGTCGAAAATCACGTAATACTCTTACATCCATTAAAATCTTACAAGTTAAAACATGATGGATGGACACTCGACATGGCAGCTCCATCACACCCCACAGTTTTAATTACATGTATCCTACATGCGGTTTGATATATATTGATAGGTTTGATGGATTTTGGTAGGTTTGATGGGATTCTGTAAATAAACGATCGCTTTGCTACCGATGTGATGTGCTTACGTTTTGACACCTGTTCCTTTAAATCGATATTTACTCGCAGGAATAACTTTTCCCTCAACTTTGTATATTATGGAAATAGAATACAATAGTCTATTATTCTCTTCTATCAATACATTTTCATCTTGTGTTATTATAAACTTGGGAAATTATCAATTTAAACTTGTAATCCACTTTTTATCCCTTTGTGGGAAGATTTTATAGTTAACAAGTTATATTTTTTTTTAGTTATTTAAAAAAGTACTTTCGCTTTTGATTATATTCTAGAAAATTTAGCATTATTCTTTTAATTTCTTGATGAATTTAAGTGTTTATATTTGTTTCATTTAAAATTTTGTTTTATTACTCTGTAAAACCTACCCTTGCCTATAAAAAAATAAGTTCAAAAATTTATATCCAACTTCTTCTAAATCACGCTCTAAAAGTTTGAAACAAGAAATTTATCTCACAGCGATAGCTTTATTTATAAAGAACAGCGTAGTCGTATGAGACTGATCATAATCAAACAAACTTGTATATTTATATTTGAAATGTGCTAATTAAGCCCTTTTATTTGATACCCTACACAGAATGATCAAATAATATATGCTTTGTTTCTTACTTTATGCTCTCTAGAGGGCGCTGTTAACAATTTCATGTAACGTCACTGAGCTTATAGCACGCGGTCAACGAACATCATTAGACGCTTGTACTGATACCTCATTTGTCCAGTTACGATGAGTAGTTTCGAAATTATAATAGATGAATATTCTTACATATACACCGGCCAAAATTATAACCAACCTTTTCGCTTCGATTTGGTCGAGTAAAAAGTGAAAGGTCTTCAAATACTGGCAAAACTGTCATTATTTGTTGTCTGGAAGTAGTTTAAAAGTAGTCGCAATGGATCCCAGTAAAATGTTATGTTGCTTGAGTAATAGTTTTCCCTAGAGATAGACTTAAATAGGGAAAATGGGCCCATGTGCCCATTGCACCAACGGGCTAATGTGCCTTTATGATATTTTTTGGTCACTCTTAATATGATCAGCCCTTGCGTTAGTTGTTTAATTTCTGCATTGTATACCGAACTCGCGTAAGCGACAGTAAGTTGCGCCTTCGGGATCCCTCCTAAAATAACATCTGATTCTAATAGTATCGTGTGTATTGATTGGCAGCTTAAGTCTAAAAAGGTTTTAGGAGACGACCACATAGGATTACCTCCAGTCAGATGGAAGAGTGACCTTTAGTTTAATGAAAACCATTTTATTGGCTATTCGAAAGTGAGAGAAAGGCTGTCACAGTAGCTGGTGGTTCGATAGGTTATGGGTTTGAAATATATATCTACATTTAGTTCTAATAAGTTCGACTAAAGTTGCAATATGTTTATTTTTTAAGGTAAAAAGAATTCTGTAACAAAAATCAGCTACAACATAAAAATAAAAAAATATATATTACTTATTTTTTATGAACAAACGTTTTAAAATACCCAGCCCCAGGTATACTGAGACTTGAACGCAAAATTTTATCGCAATACGGGATACTGCTCTAACCATTGAGCTATGCGAGACCCAATAGGACTGACGAATTTTTCAAGCACTTGTTACTTTTATCAATATTTTCATCAATATTTAAGCAATTCACAAAACACTTATTTATTTATTAAAATACAAAACAAGATATAATTATTATAGTCCTATCTCGAGGTACAGGTACTTGGGGTTGGTAGCGTTTTTAAGTATAATAATCAGTACATCATTATGAATGCAAAGTAGATCGATCATATACAACAATAATTATTGTATTATTATTAATTCCGGATTCCGGTGCATGGGTTCGAGTCCCATCTCAGAGCATTTCTATGATTATATTTGATTAATCAAATATAATTATAGAAAGCCATATAATCATAGGAACATAAAAAGGAAATATTTATTTGATTGTTTGTTTGTAATGAATAAGCTGCGAAGTTATTGAGCTGATTTAAAAATTCTTTCACTTGGCTACATCGCGCGCGTTTGACATATCCTATCATTTACGCTGATAAAGTCTAGCTAGTTCTATATAAATTAATTCCAATTATTTTATACAATTCGATTTCAATAGATTATTACCCAAAGTTTTGTCTTAGTATTGAGTAACTTCAGGGTCTCCGATCCGATTTGCATTTTATTGTGCCTTAATAGCAGTACCCTGGACTTCGGCCATCGCTTTGAGTTCATTTGCGTCATTAAAACCAACTGGGATTTTGTTGTTTGTACTGAAAATACGGCTTTTCGAATTTCTCCCTGTTATTAAACATTTCCCAATGTCAAGTGTACATTTGAGAGATAAATAATTTATTTTTATTACATTATTCAATAAAATTAATTAATACTAGAGAATTTTATCATATAATTACTCGTATTTAATACTAGATATAATTTATATTATATAGATCTCAAACTGTGTAGCTAACGCTTTTTTGGTACATTTTGAATTAAAGACAATAAAAAAAACTTTATTTCTGCGTTGAACTGACCAGAAATCGAACCCTACAGAGATGACGATGATAACTGCTTGAAACCCAATGTGCCAAACATTCGACTATGGAAGTCGTAACAACTAATGTAATAATATCAAATATCCAAAAACCGGTATTTAATGAAACTTGTGTAATTAAAGACCTCTTGTGATAATAATATCTGAATTATCGTAATTCATTCTATTTTTATATTTGATAACCTCAAATGATGTAATACCATTAATTATACCTATACACCATTCGAAAACAGAATGAATTCGTTTATACAAACAAATGAAAGCCGGTAGAATTGAACAGTAATCTGAGAAAAACAAAAATGATAAAGGAAAAGTCTCAAATTAATAAGATGAGACATCGGGGCAATCTTTCGTCGTAGTAGAAGAGGGTTCGGAGGTCTTAAAAAGCTCCTCGTTTTTTTTCTCCTTTCCACAATGTTTATTATTATTATAAACACCGTCCCTTCCATACTAATTTCCGCATCGGGACGATATCGATCTGGCGCGGAGGTGGCCTTATTCTGTTGTGAATGAGTGAACCAGAAAATTGTATGGCTCAAGTCTAATGTACCGATTGAAAGCTTAAATTGTTCAAATACATTATTCAATAGAATGTTCACAACTGTACGGATTGTTTCAATACAATCCTTAATTTAGTTCTGCTATTAATCAATGAAATGAATACAGAACTAACAACTGCTAAACCATTAATTATCTTTACTTAAAACGTTGTGTTTTCCATGTCACATGATTATTTTCTTTAACATTAATACTGATTGTAGCTTTACCATTATCAAAAGTCGATAAATATCTTTTGACAACTTTTCGCAGCTCAAAAACGTTCTGAATTTATGACAGGTTAAACCTTATTAGAATATAAAATGGTTATTATAATACATCAGAATAATAATATTCTTTAGTTTCTTTCTTGTCTTGTTTCCAATTCTATTTGAAATCTACGTAGTAATTTTTCCTCTTCCATTCATGCCGACTAGACATTATCTCAATATTAATTCACTTACTAACGTATTGTAACTTCTTCCGATGCCTATTATATTTTACCCCATACAATTCATTAATCTTTTCCTTAGTCGTCCCTTCTTTGTCCACAGTAATACATTTTGGTCATTCTTCTTGTAGCATGCGTTTTAGCTCACCTTATCACATGACTCTTATACTGAGGTTCGACATTTTTGTGATTATTATGTTTGATGAATTTAGCATTCTCATTGCTTTGTTATATTTATCGGAAGCTTTTTTATTAGTTCAATGTGTTTCTTTAAAAGCTTTGTAACTCTTAATAGAGCTACTTAACAATTTATTGCGACTGGTTAAAACTACCAAGAGAAGTTTAGGATTTAATTTGTGATTTCCAGCTATCATGATGGATTTTTTCGATGATATCATCAATCTTCAATATATTTACACAAAAACTGTAAGAATCAAAATTCCTACGAACTATCTATGACAATAGCATAAATAAATTTGTAGAAAACCATTATTTTTTACTTGAACGATTAAATGCAGAGCAAAGTTAGACCATGTTGCCGCTGCTCAGGATTCAGTTCATATTTTGCTTGTAATCAAAATCAGTCAATATCAATATCGTTTGGCTTGTACACCTTAATATATGGATAAATGGATTATCTATCTATCTAATATATGATTTGAGTTATCATAATTTGTTTCTCTATTAACGTTGTTTTGCTATGTGATATTTTGTTTATGTTTCCGTCTTTGCGATAACAGTAACAAGAGTCCAATCATATTATTCTTAATTGAATTGGTTTGGAATCGATAATTCATTTTATAGATTCCACTGCCATAAATTTCAGGATTAATTTCTATCAAATAAGAATCCGAACATTCGAAAAAGGCGGCGCTCCCGGCTGTAACGACACGATGGATAGCGAACCCATTCGCATCATTTATTACCTTTACGAGTGGCTCAACAATAGAAACAATGGCTGGCCTACGTTGAATTCACTTTTGTTCAAATGCACGTGAACAGGACAAAGCGAGTATGACATAGGATTTTTCTATTTCATTCGCAGAGTTAAATTGTTCATATACTATTTGATGAATTCTGAATTCACAATGCTGTATTGGTAAATATCTTCAATGAAAAATGTAAAAAAAAATTTAGCTATACCAGACTGGTGAATTTATTAAACACTTTTCATTATACGAGTAGTTGTTCATGCTTTTCTTGGTTTATGAACACTGTCTACACAGTCTTAAGACGTAGTTTTTCTGATTTCATATTTAGACTTATTTGTTTATCAGGTTCATCACTGAAATTAGAATCGCTAATAAAATTTAAAATTAAGGAATCAACTGATGTCATTAACAGATTTAATACGGTAGTATCATCAATTTCAGTTTGATATCTTATTTTGTACACTATCATTATAAATAAGTATTAATAAATCCAGAATAAGGAGCCGAACTGCCTTATGGCCTCTGAATACAAATAAGTTGTTATCGGAGGCCCGTTATTGGGGCACGGATTTGCTTAGATTTTAAAATTTATCTTTGCCTCTTATAATTCCCTGGCGCATATCTTGTTTCGCTGTGACATCTTTTGGTTTGAAAATAAATCATCACAATAAATTATATATTGTGAATATTTCTTATAATCAATAGTCTCATGACTTACCTAATATTAATATCTAATTGAAATGTTTGTTAATAGTCTAATCCATTTCTGTATTTTAAATAATCTATATAGCTTGATGTTGTAAAGCAAGTTTCGCAAGGGCCGGTCATAGGATGGGTAACCAAAAATGTATTTATAAAGCTCTGTTAGGAAAGCACATTAAGCCGTTCATATCGGCTGCATCTGCAATCGTTAACACCCACCAATCCACACTGGGCCTGCGTAGTGGATCATGGCCCATTCCACCTAATTGATTGGATTCGGTTCCACCCATAGTGAACTCCTAAGTCCCAGTTGCGGAAACATCGATAATCGGTAATAATGAAGATTATATTATTATATCAGGTTATCATCTCAAATTTTTTTTTTAGTATCACGAAAATTATGTCGTTATAATTGAAATGCAGCAGATTTAAGATTTTTAAAGTGAAATGAAAAATTTATATCGAGATGATTTTAAATTATAAAAAACCCTAACGAATTTGCTGCAAATCAAATATTGTAAGCCTTAGGTGTAAGTAGTAGAATAAAGGTACGTAGAGGTGGTTGTACACTGGGGATCATAGCATGAGCATGTCGAGCAAGAATTCGTGTATCAAGTAACGTACCTATATGAGTGAGCGTGCATTTGTTTCTTTTTCTACTTTGGACAACATAAAGAGGAAAGATTTAATTATTTAAAACTACTCGTCCGATTTTCAAAATACATTCACCTATGGGAAGCTACATCCTACGCAGGTGACTCAAGTGATATAATTTACGTGTGGAAAGTCGCAGGACAGTTAATGTGAAGATAGGTTAGTTAGTAAATTATACATTTTAAATTTTTTATGATTCTTCCTTTTGAAATTATATAAAGCTTATTGCTTCTGTTTTGATTCCACAAAGCATCGATGTTACTCAAACTTCATACGTCAGGATTAACTAAACAAAGTTCGGGAGGCTCGAAATAATTTTGTTTGCAAATTACTTCTAAGCCAAACAATGTATTGCTAGCTTAATGGAACTGGTGTGATGCGTTATTCGAGTTTTATTGGGATTACTTTGGGAAACAATATTAAACTTGGACGTATTGACGCTCATTTCGATGCATAACTTATACTTGGTAAGTGTGTTATCTGCTTTGGATTTTTCTTTGGCTCTTCTCGAGTTGATGCTACGGTTCTAAAGTTTTATTAAATGCTTAGTTTAAATGTAGGAGAATGATGCTATGGCCGTAAGTGGGATAACTATGTTATTAGCCATTTTGAACGAGACAATAAATTCTGAAATGCTTCATAGTTCTAATATATAACCTAAAAAACATAAACTGCGGCTTCATAGGTCGGTGCTTTGAGATCCAAGTTTTCCACTCTACTTCTATTGTATCATGAATTATCGATAAATGAGTTTCTTTTGAGTCGTATTAGCATTAAAAGAAATAAACGATTTCTTGCTATCGGAAAAATAGAAGAAGCCCTCTGATGTCATGATTTTTAAAATTAAGATTTTATTATTCGACTGTAAGACCACACTAGTGACGCCATCTTGCGGCACTAAACTACAGTTACAGACGCTCTATGAGCTTTATATAGTCATACCTTAAGGTACATTTTTGTTTTTAATTTAATTATTAATAGCTGTACATTCTCCTAATATTTAATGGCTATTAATTCATGCATTATAACTTTAAACTAAAACAACCAACTACGAAAATATTATGTATCAAACATAAAAGTAGTCTCTCAGCGTCGAACAAAGCGTGGCTTAACTGCATGCTGTTGATATCGTTTCGCTATTATATTTCAAAACAAACAAAACTAAGTCAACGGGAAGTTGGAACTAGGATTAAAATTAAATGTACTTTTAGCAAATTTTGCCATTCGTTAGGTATTGTTTATATTTTAAAGCAATTATGAAGAGCACAAAGGGTTCCGTACCATGAAAAACAACTCGTTTGTTGTATTAGAGCCTATATAAATATTTTTTATTCTGTTTTTTTTTTTTATAGCGACAAAAGAAATACTCTAAAAATTTCACCTGTCTAACTGTCACTGTTCATGAGCCTGGTGACAGACGGACATGCAGATACTCGGAGAGGCAACGGTGTTAGTAATACGGCCCTGTTTTACTCTTTGTGTACGGTACCCTAAAAATGCATAAAATTCAACAGTCCTCTGCCCTAGACAGGATTTGAACTTTTCACTATTCGATCACTATTGAGTAGCTCGGTGGCGTAGTGGATAAGCGCCACGGCCCAAGGTCATTGTTGTTAAGCAACTTTCGGTTACGGGATGGGTGACCAATTTATTTTTTATCTCGAACTACTGCGTGCTTCGAAAGGTACTTTAAGCCGTTGGTCCCGACTGCATTTGCAAACGTTAATACTCTCTAATCCGCATTGGGACAGCGTGGAGGGTTATGGACCATCCTCTTTAACCATCAATAAGAAAGGCCTGACCCCCTGCGGTGACTATTCGGTCGAATGGTTGAACTGGTTCAGCTACTGAAAGCCTTTAAATTGTTTTTTGACACTGGTAAATGCGTTTTCTATACTCGCTACTCCCTAGCGCGTGGTCAGCGGGTTACGTGGGAATTGCGTAACATATGTTAATCTGTATGGGTTTCTAAGCAAGGTAGCAAAATTTCATAAACCTCAAAAAAATGAAACCATTTTTGGTGCTTCGATGTTACTGAAGAAAAATATTTATGGTATTATTTGCCTCTTTTCAGTCGTTTCTCTTTATTATTATTTCTATGAAGTAGGTTATTTTTTTTACATATTTTACACTAAAGATAAAGGTTTCATTAAGATATAACACTTGAAGTCTCGCAAACGATTAAAAATGTTAATACACTTCCCTGGAACGGGACGAATTTCATAGTATATATTCCATATTGTCAATATAAAAAAGCTAATGGCAGGCTATAACTTCATGGTGTTGAGTAGAGGTCCGCGCTTACAGCCCGCTGATACCAATAGATTGCAATTCCTGGCCGACGCGTGATTAGTGCACCAGCAGCTAGCGAGAATCAATGTTCAATATAGAATGAACACAAATTCCTTTGCCTAGCAAAAAATTGGATTTCAAAGAAGTTTTGGCCGACTTCTCGAACTTCTTGAATTGGAGACGTGTGTGGGCTAGCCACAAATATTAAATAAATCGTTCCTAAGAAGTCTTTACGGCCAAATATTACCTAATTATAAATAAACAAATTAATGTTACACAAGTGTGTAATTTTTTTTTCTTATATTGAAAAGTGCGGTGTGTTCATTTTATAAACTAATACAGTGTACCGAAGAAAAGAGACGACCTATGGATAACTAACATCGAGCATCGGACAACAAACAAAATTTAAGAAAAATGCCGTTCTGTTGCTGTACCTTTCAAATATGCTATGACCTTTAGACAGCAACGAATGAGAATGAAAGTTGTTAAATAGGATGCCCATCTGTCAATTACCTGTAGTATAAACATATACTATTATTTTCAATTTCTATTTTCACAAATCGAATTAGCGCACCTTTCTGTAAAAAGTAACAACACCAAAAGTTGCTTTATGAAATTACGGAGGAGGCAACTCGCAGCCCTGACGTTGATTGATGCTTCTAGTTGTTAACATCTACTTTGATCGCGATAGGGTTGTGCCTGAAGAGAATTTTTTTCTCGATTAAATTGCTTTTTTTGTTACGAATTTGCGGGGCACAAAAGATTTCGACGTTAAATGTTGTAAACAGATTTTTAGTTGTAAAAAAATTTGTTTCGTCTCTTCAGCATACCAGACAAGGTTTGCTGATTTAGATGGGCGTGGAGGTGGTATTAGAATAGTGGCGTTAAAGTGCTATGTCAGTGAAATTATTTAGTCTTTATTTTTGAAATATCACTAAGCTTTGCTTCGTCCATCCCTACAAGAATCACAAGTGAGATAATAAGTATGTTTTTCTATAACAGCTAAGCTAACTAACAGCTTTCAATGAAATTTGGTATAGAAAAGGATATAGATTATCTTTTCAAAGAAAACGGAGTTGAAAGTTTGCATGAAATTTCACTATTGCTAAAAATAAATCCATCAAACTTAGTATTTAGCCTAAACATATACATAGTATTAAAATAAAGCTATAAAACAAAGTCGCTTCCGTCTGTCTATACGCTAAGATTATTTAAATTTCATAACGGTATTTAATGCCGTTTTCATTGATAGGTATAGAGAGAGATTAAAGAAGAAGGCTTATATGTATGATACAGCAGCACGCGGGCGAAGCCGCTGGCGGAAAGCTAGTAGGATAAAACTGAATATATGTTATATATATATAGATTAAATAGATACTACCTTAAATGATAAATTATAATACTGATGAATCTCCAAATGTTGGTGAAAAGATACGTGTGCTTATGAGTATTTTATTAAATATTTTCATTGAACAGAGATCTATACAGACAGATCAAAGTCGGGGTTGCGATGTTTAGTTTCAAAGTTGCCATGTCACATTCCCGTTCCGTCATCTGACCTTGGATATTGTCTTGAACCAAGATTCTGAGCAGGACAAATCAAACGAGCCGAAACTGGATGGGGTTGCTTCGTTTAATTACAGAGGTACTACGGCTACCTTCCGACCCTATTACTCCATTTTTCCGACATCAGATCGTCTATATTCCATATTACGAGTATGCAATGCAAACTTTAAATACATTGAGTCAAATGAGACATAAACAATCATAAATAATTTGTTTTTTTTTTTATTTTATTTTTACTTCACATATTTGTTAAATATAAGCGACAGACAGGGCTATCATTTTATATGTACATAAAAATTAACCTTGTATGTTATGCAAAGTTTAGCTTAAACGAAAAAGCGGGATGTAGGTGAGATTCGTCTTGCAAAACTTTAACCACACCATCAAACATGCCACGTTAAATAAAAGCTCCTATCTTCAAAGGTTAGTGTAGTTTCTTAGAATACCAGTTTTCGCAAATCATTGTTTGTTATACCAAAGTTGCTAAGAAAATATAAATCCAATTATTGGTTTCCGATGTAATGGTTACAAAACGATAATAAACTACCTAGCTTAAAATCGTAAAAGTTGCTACATTGTAGATTTTGTAAACCAAATACAACTAAGTTCCGTTCATTCGAGTGAATGTCATCAAAAAAGAATCTTGAGGAAAACTTGGCTTACACACAAGATACTTGGATCACACCACACCATATATATAAACCTTAATTATCGAAAAATATGCCTTTGAAACTGTTTTAATGAAAACATTCAAAAGAAAATGTTTGCTAATGAGCTTCCATTAGAAAAGACCCATTTTAACCGTATTTATTTTTTCGTATTTTCTTTCCCATATTGTTTCCTTCTTATCTATAATAAGCTTTACTTCTCTTGCTCAAAAGGTCCGTAATTATAAATCGTGACTAAAATAGCATTTTCCGCTATATAAAAAAAGTCCTTTTTAATGTCGCATGTTTTAAAATGGAACTAAAAGCTGCGATCTCTTTCTCTCTCTTTGATACATTATTTTGATTAACAGTCATTACTTATATCAAATGTCACTACCCACAGGCTCTGCCAGAATATCAGCGCTGTTGCGTGAGTTGATTCTCACTGCAACAGCACAAGCTGAGGTAGTGTCCTGATTGACCACATCACATGTGTATGATGGATTGAAATATGTATATCACTGTCTTCTATATTCTGTATCACTTTTTATTATTTATTTTTTTTGTTTATGATTGTAAAGTGTAATGAGAAGGTCAATAAAAATACTTACTTACTTACTTTATAGAATTTAAATTATTAGAATATTTATTAGACATTGTGTGTCCACCATTTCTATACTTAAATGTAAATAACAAATAAATATTTGTTGTTAAGGAGAGCAAATATATATATCCAAAGGAGCAAATATCCGACTTTTTCGTGAACCCAACTTTTTTCAAAAGCGCCAAAACTGTTTTGTGGCAAACCCCAGTTCTTCAGCTACGTCGTGACTACTGATATGCGGATCTTGCTTCACTTTTTCAAAAATGGCATTCATTTTAAGAGTGAAACCGCTTAAACCAAATTTGTTATACTCTCACAGAAACTACACTAGGTCTATGAACTTCACATTTTTTCCAAATTTAGATTCAGATTTATTTTCTTTGAAATGTAATCTTTTTAATTATACCGAAACCAGATACAAACGGTATAGCCAGAAAGATTTTAATACAAGTTTGTACATATTAAGCGAAAAGATCTTTTCCCCAACCTAGTATATATTAATATATTTTGTCATAAATATCACACAATCTTTAATATTCATTCATATATTAGATGGTTAAATATTGAATAGAAATATGTTTAATATTCGAGTATAAGTAAAATTATATTTCTTGTTTACCTAAACGTAAGATTCCATGGAAAATTTAATTAAGTTTTTTTTTATAACCATTTTTAATAATGTTCTGTTATGTTGACAAATAAATATTTTAGACCATAGAAAACTTTAAATAATTTCACGAAACATTAATAATACGTGTTTTATATAACGGCGGGTAGTCCGAAGGGGCTATTACGAAGCCCAAATAGATCGTCCATATCGGAGGACTATCTTTAAAATAACACTGCAGGCGTGTATACCAACGTGGATTTGTTCCATTTTATCACTTTTCATACGAAAATATAACGAGATGAGCGTGATCTCGTCGGATGTCTTTACTCCTCGGCGATCCGAAACAGAATGTGTGCCAAAATGGCGGCAACTTGGTTTTTATAAACGAACTGTCAAAGTCAGTGTCACCATTCTAATAAAATTAAGGGTATCGATGATCACGCTCTCTTTACAATCGAGTAATTAAGTAATCGAGTAACTAGCAACTAAAATAAAAGAAACAAAATCAAACGATCTTCGTAATGATGATGCGACATATATAAGATTTTATTAAATCACTAGATAGAGGGAAAAATTAAATACGCGTAAAATACTCCATGATTTTCATTTCCCTTAAGGATTCCAATTTCTGTAATTGTTATTTCCCTGTGATATAAACAATCCAACTTTTCTATGATTAATTTTTAGTAATTCGTTATAGTAATTGCATATTGACTTAAACAAAATTATAGTTCACGCAAAATCATATAAATTTATTACCTACGTAAATAAATTACATTCGAATATTTCAATACACCTTTTTAAAATTAGAATTTTAATTCTACCTACCCCTCTCAAGCATCCCTTGTCAAGTTAAATTCTCTTATTTAATTTTATTGTACAAAATGTTCTTTTCATTTTAATAAAAAAAGGGTATCTTCGTCAAACATTAAGGGCTCTGCATCACAATTAATAAGCAGAAATGTAATGCTTAAAGGAGAATCCCGCGAGCGATCTCGCAACTCTCGTCTGGAGATTATTAAAAAAAACCTCAAACGGTGAACGGACAAAGAAAAAGCGAACGAAAAAGTTTTCACTTCAAAGCTCTTCCGGCCGAAATTAAGTAAGATTTTTTTTTTCTTCATGACAAAGAGGTTCGATTATGGTTAGATGGAGCGGTAACGAAATACATCCGCTATGTGAAGCTTCATACGCATCGAAGGCTATTATTAAAAAGTTAAAGAGTAGAGAAAAGCCAGATAAACTGAAGCAACTATGGAATGAATTAAACAATCGGAAAGAAAAGGAATTTTCCATATTAATTAAGACGATCAATGAAATATTCTTTTATATCATGAAGAGGTTAAGTTTCTAACCTTGTTTGCTTGGTTGTTTGTAGGGGTAATGTTAGGAAATGCTGATCAAATCATAAATATTCTTTTATCTACAGTTCAGCCTCCCATATAGCAATAGAACATACTCGTAAATAACATAGACAAGATAGATTGCCGGCATTATTGCTAAAAAGTGATTCCTTCCAGGCAACCATTGCAGAAACGAATTGAATTTTATTCTAAATTTATAGAATATTGGGTAAGATCTCAAAGTATATTCTATAAAAAAAACGATTTCACAAACAATAAACCAGTCACAAACTTTCACGACGACGGGTAATTCTATATTCAAAGTAAGGGTAAAACATTTTCGAGGCCAAAATAATTTATCTTTTTCACTCTTTGAGTATAAAGGTTGACTATTTAATACTCAAATAATGTAAGTTAAAAAACTAAAACCCGACTACAGCTAATTCATGCTCTAAAAAGTTTCAAACAAGTAATTCATTAGAAGTCAAGCTTTGAACTTATTTTATTTTTTTATTTCTAGTTTCTTACTTTATGCTCTCTAGAGGGGGCTGTTGCCAATTTAATGTAACGTATCAAAGCTTACAGCATGCGGACAACTAAGACGCTTGTACTGATACCTCATTTGTCCAGTTACGATGAGTAGTTTCGAAGTTATAAAGGAACAGATGAACATTCTTACGTATATACATACCGACTAAAATCATAACCCTCCATTTTGCTTCACGTTTACGTCATCATCATCATCACCATTATCATCAGCCCTTTTAAGTCCCTACTGCAGGGTTCAGACCTTCCTTATGGATGGTTAAGGAGGATGGTCCATGACCCTCCACGCTGGCCCAATGCGGAGGAGTATTAAAGACTGTAAATGCACTTCCGAAGCACGAAGTAGCTCGATATAATAATTTTTTGGTCACCCATCCCTTGCGAAAGTTGCTTAACAACAACGATCGTGGGCCGCGGCGCTTATCCTCTACGCCACCGTACCAGCACCGTAGTCGGTAATAAACAAACAATATAACAACATTACTAATGGTTAACCTTATTACAAAATAAACTAATCGTCTCATCATGTCACATATACCAGTTTGACATGAATGTAAAAATTATTATTATAGTAAAATTTTTAACCCTAATATGTTCTATGAAGTCAGTTGAAATCTATTGGTTTCAGCAACGATGCGACGGTGTATCGGTCGCCATTGCCTGGTGAGAGGCTCGCCGTCGTAGCTGTAAGCGTGCCTGAAACGTACAGTCCCCTACCTAACACTCGCCATTGGCTCATTACTAGCCAAAAAAGGGTTGGAGCCTTGTCGTATATGTGTACTGCAACCTTTATTAAATTATATGTGTAGGTACGTAAATAAAACAATATAATCCACGTTAAACAGCCGTCAAGAGCAGGAGCGTCCCAGGATTTAGAATTTTAAGCTGCCTCATACATACATTTATATTTCAATTATTTAACAGAATCGTTTTGTCAGCTTGTTTATGCATTATTTTTCTTAAGTCTTTTATTTTAGGGGATTGATATATATTCTCTATGATATTGAGGTTGATTTTTTTAATAATAATAATAATAATATATACTTTATTGCACACACAAGTCTAGTAACAAATTACACAACTTAAGAAAAAAACAAAAGTATAGAAAAAGGCGGCCTTATTTGTATGGTAAACTCACTGTATAATTCACTAATTTTATAAATTCTTACATGAATTTAAAAAGAGATATTTTATTACTATGGTAGCACAAAGTTCGCAGAATCAACTAGTAAGTAGGTACTTCATTCTAACAACCAAATCCTTAACGACTGCAGATACAATCATTGCATATAAGCATGTGTACTATGACTATAATATTGTATTAAAATTCCTCTGAAGATTATTCTAAAGTAAAATATTGCAAGGGGAAATTAATGAAAAGAAAACAAGATTACAACACATGAATTAAAAAAAAATAGGATTTTTTTCTCATAAATCTCATCATAAAACGTTATCAATAAATAACAAAATATAATCAACTCATAATGCAACCGTTGCATTAACGTATCAGAAATTTGAAAAAGATAACTAAAGCGGCGATTCTTTTGATCGATACAATACCGCTCACAGTCTGAACGCAAAACTAGTTAAGGAAGACAAATTAAAACCATCCGTAACTAAAAACGATGAAAGATCAATTTCGAACGAAACTGGGCGGTGTGAACTAGCATAGCATAAACGCGCAAAGTTAAATGAAGATCAAAGCCGCTGGGAATTCAGAATAAGGAGCTTATACGATTAATATTCGTCAGAGGGAGTTTGCAATCTAGATGTATAGTTGGTTGAACAAGAAAGATTGTTAGGACGAAGATGATAAGATTGAAAACTTTTTGTTTTTAAACTTTACTGGAGCTTGTTAACATCGAACCTCGAATGGGTTTTGACATCGGCGTCGCTTCAAACTTTGATTCTGGAACAGTAAGAATATGAAATGTGAATAGCTGGACATAATTAAGTAATTTCCATTGAACTGACTAACAAAATTGATAATTAACGGGTTAATGTGTTGGTAAGGATAGATTATGATAGTTTGACTATATATATAAGATAAAAATTCTGGGACTGAAGGTTGACGCCATTTTTGATAGGTCATTTCTTTTATAGTTATTATATTTCAAATTAATGTACTGTTATTTCAAATTAATATATTATGTGAACGATGTAATATCATGGCAATTTATTGTTTTTATGTTAATGGTAAGAAGTGACCTCATAATCTAATAAAGTCAATTTTTGGTTACATATAATTAATTTATATTTTTAACGTTGGGTTGGTAATGAGGGTGAGTTTCCTTTGCTCGTTTTTCTTATTAGCCAAAAGACGAGATTTAACAAAAACGACATGTTAACGTCAACATGTTCTTAAAAATTTAACAGATTTCTTATTTTGATCCAATTTTCTACTTTAGTGAATAAACACACGGACAATGATATAAATATGAAACTATAGCATAATTTCGAATCGCTGAATCTTTTGCTAAACTACTAGTAAAAATAAAAATAAAACAGAAAAAAACTTGTTAGAACTGCCAATGTGATTACACAACGAATATACTCGGTCTTATTTATTTGTTATCTTAGGTCACTCATTAATTTAATCAAAGTTATAATTAATTTAATAAATTCAGAAAACTGCTGAACTACGATCCTTCACAAAAAAAAAATGGTTAGCAGATGTATTTTATATTAAATCAACATTCTTAGCTACGTATATTTATTTATGAACAAAGATACTTTAATTTGCCTTCTCATGTACTGATATTCAGAGATGTAATGAAAGAAATATATTTTTACTATATAAAATATTGAAATTACTGTTTAAAGCTTTTGGTTCTTCTTTACCCAAATCTAATTAAAACTAATATAAATTAAAATCGTTTATTTAGTCAGGAAAAAGGAAGTCTTTACTTTTGCCTTTTGGACTTGTTTTATTTTAATGATCAGAAGAAGAAACATCTATTGATCTCACAAATGCACAAATAAGTAAGTACATTATTGGGAACACATAAAGTACGATAAAGACACAAAAGAAACAGGAAAAGAAACAATATGATACATAATGACATATAAAAAGAAAGAAAGAGAGATCAACCAGGACTCTGCCTCAGCTGGTATTGATGCGACACTGAAAGTGCCACGTCAACGCTGATATATTTATTAATTATGATTTTTTCAATAAAAAGATCACAAATATATCTTTTATACCGTACTATTTTTATTTTAAACCGTATTGCACACAGATTTTTTATTGTAAAACTATATATATTTAAATCGATAAAGATAATATGAACAAAATAAAATAATCGGACGAGAACATAAAAAAAGAATAAGTAAAAGTTAGGTCTTAATACAGAATAACAAAATCAATCCAAAGAGTCTTAATAGGGAGATAACCACAAAAATTCTAGATTTAGAAAAGAGAAGAAGGATTCTATTCTTTGTAAAAAAAAAAATACAAAAAAGCAGTTATGAAGACGATTAAATAAATGGATGTTATTGGCACTTGACGATTGGTGTGAGAAATAAAAGTTTTCAAATAATGAGAGACATTGAAATTGAAATTGAGACAAGAATTGAAATTGAAATTTACTCATTTTGTTTACAATGAATGATATTCAATATAACATTAATACATATAGAACACTTATCCAACTTAACATTCAGACAGCAACTAACGTTACTTCTGACACTGATTCAACTAAAACTGTTTACACGTATCATATTAAAATAAAAGATGCAAAATTGAAAAGAAAAGAAATGGACATTAAAATCGTTTCAGTTACAAAAACACCAACTATAAATAATAGTATTAAAACAGTAAATTATTAAACTTCTGTTCAGCTTAAGCTCGGCGTTCAGAGGGAGCAGACAAAGCGGGCATAATCCGTAAATGCTTTGACGTGCTTTAGGGTTAGTTTCTGTGGGAACCGTAGTTAGTGTTACTATGCTGAGGTTTAAAACTAAAACTTGCTGTGATATTCCGAAAAATAAAGTACTTTCTTTGTGCTACTTATGTAACATAATGTTATAATCTTTTAAGGATTGCAGCAATCACTGGTAACTCTTCATATGAATCTGTAATGGGAAATCAAATATCTTTATTTTAATAATATTGCATTGTTTATTTATTTTGATCACCAGTAAATAATATATCATCACACGTATATTATACAAATAATAGGAAGCAGATGCAATTCTGCAATTCCCTTATCATAACTTATAGTATCAGATATATTATGGAGACAAAATTAGTGTCTGAATAATTGTTATGATACTATTACTAGGTTAGTATGATTTTAATATTTTCTGTTACTTCTTACCAACACAACATAGATTTCTGAAGTTTGAATAATTATTTTATTTTCTATTTTATAAAATAAAGTAAAGGTGAGGGTATATCCGAATGCCCAAATCACTAAAGCGGTTCAACCAAGCTCCGACTTTGTTTTAAGAATAAATAGCTAAAAGAGAAAGTATGAAGCGAATTAATAGTACACTTGTGCGAAATTTTATGTCTCGATTTCCATTATCATCATCATCATCATCAGCCCTTTTACGTCCCCACTGCAGGGGCTCAGGCCTTCCTTATGGATGATTAAGGAGGATAGGCCATGAACCTCCACGCTGGCCCAATGCGGATTGGAGGGTATTAACGACTGCAAATGCAGCCGGGACCAACGGCTTAACGTGCCTTCCGAAGCACGGAGTAGCTCGAGATAATAATTTTTTGGTCACCCATCCCGTGACCGACCCTTGCGAAAGTTGCTTAACGACAACGATCGCTGGCCGCGGCGCTTATCCACTATGCCACCGAGCTACTGTAACTCTAACTGTAAGGGAACTCTTGTTGGGGGGTTTGTGCAACCAGTCTGGCCGCGGTCCGAACCGTCATTCTTACTGGACGCAGTTCGATTTCCATTATATGCCACCGAAAAAGTGTAAACATAGTTTTAATGGAGAAATATAGCTGAATATCTATGAAAAATTACGTAGTACAAAATTTTTAAGCCTAACATCCGGTTTCTGAATTAAGCATTCATAGTTAAACATATCTCAAACTGTACTTAAACATCACATAAATAAGATTAAGCTTCTGATTTTATTTTTTTAATTATCAGTTGATAGCAAGTAAAAAACACATAAGTTGTTAAGAATAATCAGTTAAGATTTTTTTTACTTTTCTCAATTCAGAAATTGGTCTTAATTCGATCAATTCACAATTAAAACTATGCAACGAGTAATATGATAAAACAATATGTATTTAGTAACCGTAATATTCTATTACGTTTCCTTTATTAAGGATAAAGGAAGATTCTGCCATTACTTTGTTAGCAACATTACATCCCCGACTTCCAGTGAGTCAAAACTTTCTAACTTCAGCGTATTTTGATTTGTTCCCTACTGCAATGTTGCTTTTAACATTGTTTATTGTAACTTTTGATTAGAATACTACTTTACGAGTATTATCCTTTCGTCTAATCTATTGTTCTTCTCAGAAACTCCAAAGGTTAATTTTGAAAGGCGTGAAATTTACATAATGTATTTTCCTATGAAAATCCATTACAACAATGTGAGCTTTGGTGAATATGTTTGGTGAATTGTTTACAATATTTATAGATATATACCAATGAAGTTAACAACTTCATCAAGCTAGAATCTGAGGTCAAGTTACTCTAAGTTTAAAATATTATATAGAATGAAAGTTTAAATATATTGAGAATTATTATTTTTAAAGAATAATTTAAATGTAACTGTATTTTTTTTATTACAAAATTTCTAATTTTAAAGCAAATATCAGCTAAAGAAAATAATGGTCTTCACTTAAGTTCACTGTGTACTAATAAATTTTGCGCACAAGTACTAAAAACTTAGGGCAAAAAACCCGGGTTCGACTACGGTCCCGCTTTTAGGCATTTTAAATTTTACTTTACCGTGAATGGTTTTAAAATGTTTGATTATAGTAATACTAATACCTTTTACAGCTGTGATGTGATACAGCTGACTTTCTCGTGACTCTTAAAATGGCTAAAACCAGGTCTCTGTCTTAATCAACGACCAGACTTAACAGCAACTTGGTTTGATCAAATTCAACTCAAATTTCTTCTAGTGCTTCTGTAGTATGGAAAACTATACAGCGTAACAAATCAATTTGCCCTGTCTCCCAGATTAGATTGGCCTATATGTCAGAAGCCAGTGCTCTCTAAGTATTATTACATTTTAGCTTATGCAGACTAAGAAAATTTTGTACAAAAGAACAAGAATATTTTTTTAAAATATAATTTTTCACATTTTCAAGTTATTTCATCAACTCAACCATGCAAGAACCAGAGCGCTTAGTATAAGTTTTATTGACGTTTACATTCACTGTCGACCGTGAGCGCGTTAAGATTTTAGTATGGTATCCGGTACAGCGCCTCTAGCGGTAACTACCAAGAACTACAAATCTCCATACAAATTCTTAACGCGCTCACTAGTGAACGCGTCAGCGTAAAACCACCACCACTACCACCATGTATGTATGAATGAGTAAACATGAGTATCATCATCATCATCAGGCCTATTACGTCCCCACTGCAGGGGCTCAGGCCTTCCTTATAGATGGTTATGGAGGATGGGCCATGACCCTCCACGCTGGCCCAATGCGGATTGGAGGGTATTAACGACTGCAAATCCAACCGGGACCAACAGCTTAACGTGCCTTCCGAAGCACGGAGTAGCTCGAGATAAGAATTTTTTGGACCCTTGCGAAAGTTGCTTAACGACTACTATCGCGGGCCGCGGCGCTAATCCACTATGCCACCGAGCCACTCGATGAATAACATTGACGATGAAGAACATGAGTATATCGTTGAATAACATTGTGAATATGCCTTGTGTAGTAACTAGCTGAAAAACTTAGTTTCTCAAAACCAAGATTACTTTTCCCATTCGTGAACGTAAGTACTAATGTACACATATCCTTATTATAACTGCCACAAACGTTGAACACTAAAGCGTTTGATGCACAACGATTATAATTCTTAGTTACCGCGCGTACCGTAGTTGAAACGTCGCCAGTGTTAGAACCAGCCATAAATCTTCATACGTGTTAAGCTGGCCATTTACACATGCGGGCGCCGTGCATCGACGTGACGATGGCGCGTTCATTCACTGTAACACTGTTATTTTTTCTACACATATTAAACCTGCTTTTAGGTCTTTTTTGTGTTTTAATGTAGATATTGTTTGGTTTAGAGAAAAAATGTTTAAAGTCTTGTTATTCATCATCATCATCAGACCTTTTACGTCCCCACTGCATGGCCTTCAGGCCAGCATGACCCTCCACGCTGGCCCAATGCGGATTGGAGGGTATTAACGATTGCAAATACAGCCGGGATTGGTCCCGGCTGTATTTGCAATCGTTAATAACCGTTGGCGGTTTAACGTGCCTTCCGAAGCACGAAGTAGCTCGAGATAATAATTTTTTGGTCACCCATCCCGTGACCGACCCTTGCGAAGCTTAACGACAACTATCGCGGGCCGCGGCGCTTATCCACTGCGCCACCGAGCTACTTCTTGTTATTAGAACGTTGTTATTAAAATCAATTGCATTTCAAAATTGAATGACGTTATAATAATAATAAAATTTATTTATTATTTGGTACAGTGCTTCAAATTACATTATTTAACAAAGGTGATAAAGGTAATACTTATCACATGCAGGTACCTATGAAAAACAGTGAGCCATCGAGTTAGGATTTCCTACTCACCGTATTAGAGTTTTTACACCGTGTCAAGGTCCGATAATATTCTCCAGTAGCGGTGTAACAATGAAAGAGATATTGATGAATACGAACACCATTACGATAAGACATTTTAGTTCTTATCATACGTTTGTCCGTCCCTGTTACGATGAGCCATGACACTCCACGCTGGCCCAATACGTACATGAGGGTATTAACGACTACAAATGCAGCCACGACCAAAGGCTTAACACACAAAGCGCGGAGTAGCTCGAGATAATATTTTTTGGTCACCCATCCCGTGACCGAGCGTTAACAATAATGTTCATTGGCGGCGCTGCTTATCCGCTACGTTCGTTAGTTTCAATAAAACTCAAGGACGAATATTTCAGAACAAACATTAAACGAATATGTCTAAGATTTGGCTAATTTTGGTATGAAATATTTATGGAAGTCCAAGGAAGGTAAAAATGGTAAGAAAAACGAAAATATTTTAAAGAAAATAAAGTCAACAATTTTATATTCCGACACAACAGTTTATATCTGTCAGACAGGATGCGTTCAAAATTTTTTTTACCTAATTATACGTAAGCGGCTTCACCACCTGCGTGGTATCCACAATGACTGGACAGTAGAGTTGATACCAGATGTACCTGTTTCTAGTATTATAATACTCTATTCAAATACCAAATCCACCAAGTATTTTTTTAGTTCTTGCAGTAAAAACTTTACTCCGTTATGTTAAAGTCGAATGTTATGATATGGAGGAAAATACTAGGTGAAATGACACGAACATGCAAATATCGTCTCTAATATCTTAGCGTATGACAGGACTAGTCATGTGATTTACAGAAATACTTTGTGAATAAAGTATTTAGCCTAGTATTGTGATATGCTTAATACGTGGATCTGTTCTAGTAAATATACCTCACATCACCTAGTATAAATAGTATCACATAATAAGTGGTAAAATTAGATAAGTAGTTTTATAAAACTGACTATTTTATTTATGCATATATGTGTTTTAAAAACTAAATACATAAATTTCAGTTATGCTAACTAGTCAAACTATAACTAGTCAATATATACATAAACATAGTTTTTGTATACTTGCGCCTAACTAATTATAAATTATGATACTGTGGTTATAAATAAGTAAAGACGGAAATTGTGAAATAGAAAAAATTAAAGGTGACCATGACATGTGCATGCAATTAACATCTCTAGTTCTTTAAGTTTGTGTCGTAAATCGTGTAACTTATAGAAATCCTAGTACGTAGTAACTAGAGTTAGTAGTACTGTAAAATACCCAGAAGATGGATCTGTTTTTGTAAATACGTCTCACCTCTACTTGACTGTATAATATGTGTAAAGTGCCTATCTATATATGTTTGTTAGCAAGCGTTCACAACACAAGTAGTTTTACAATTGAAGCCTTAATTTAAATAATCTTTTTTATTTCTTTCAAACAAAATATATATTCGGTTACGAGTCATTACGGTGCTAAATAAGTGTTTTCTTTTAATTTAAATTTTTAATTGTTTCGTGTAAGCTTCCAGAGATTAAAACTGGAAGTGCTTGAAAGCTTTCATGGCAAGCAAACTGTAATGAATATAAACTTTTAATTTAAAAACAATATTTTATATTTTTAAGCTTCGCAACACTTTTCTAGTAGAAATAAAATTTGTTTACTTTATAACTGTCGATCCGTTTTGCTATATGTCGATGTTAAAAATATTTTTTTATTTTCGAAACGCCGTTTATTAACGCGATGTTGAAAAGCATCTTTATATTGTAAACACCATTTATCTTTTATCGCGCTTTTTATTTCATGCATGTTATATAATAATACTGTTTATTATAAATTATTCAATATTATTCTTATGTCTTTTTTATATCATACAATATCACATACATATATTGCTCAGTTGTATTATGGAAATCTGAAACAACGAAAGTAAAACACCACTCACACTCGAGAAAATATAATCATTCAACGTCTACAACGACCAGATCAGATATCAAACCCGGGATCTCAGATATAGCAACACCTTGAAACCTTAGTGTGGGTTAAACCACGGAGGTTAAATCATTTTAATATAAGCATTTGTAACCATCCGTTTAAAATCAAACATGTGTTTTAACTCGTACAATAAACAAGAACAGTTTCAGTCATAATATTCTTATGATGGAGGATTGGAAGCATCGCTAACATTTTTACTGTGAACCGTAACATTACAAAAGGAAGGGACATTATAATGAGAACACATCATAACCCACGCCTCAGGGTAAGTGCGGATTGGTGTATGTAAATAAATCTCGAGTAAAGCCGTACTTTTACTATAGTAACTGAATATAAAATGACTCAGATATAAATATAATATCCATCACAGTAGTGTTTGCTTCAGGGGATTTAGACTATGAGTAAAACTTACTCCAAATAAAAAGGACTAAGAAGATGGTGTAATTGTTACTTTATTAACATGGCACTTATTACATTTGATCAATATTCTAATCACAATGCTTTACTGGAAAATATACTTTATGAAAAAATTTCAAAAATAAAAGAATATTGAAAGTTTAAAATATTTGTGTCGGCTGTTTGCCTGAATATTGATGAAAAATTCGCCAATCCTGTTAAGTTTTGGGTAGCATGGACCCGGCGGGCTCCTCGTCGGATCCCGGGTTCTTCCCTCCCGGTGGGTACCGGTTTTACCAGATTGGCTGGCCTCGATAAAGCCTGTCCTTTTCAGGATGGATGCGGGGTCGGAGAGCCCTGGTTTAAGGCTTAAGGTTGCATTTTTCCTGCATTAAAGAAAACGTGCTGGGTCTCCCGGAAATCGAAAGGTCGTGGGTTTGAGTCCCATCTCAGATTATACGGGACTTATTTCATAAATTATTACTTTTCTTGTTGAATGATGATGAAGTTAAATGGAATATCTTTATCTATAACACATTTAAAACAGTGATATAATGATATAAATTCTAATATTTTAAATAAAGTTGCTTTTATTGGAAGAGGAACCTTATTTCATCAATTGACAAGAACGCGAAATAAGTATTACTTATTTCCACCAAATTAATAACAATTTCAAGCGTATCTATGTTCATTCCATATTTTCTCTAACTTACATCTATAATTGGTTTTGTGAACCAGGATTAATCCAAGGAGTCCAAAGCAGCCTTTCAAGGGACGTACTGTGATTAATCTTCGTTGTCGTCCTTGTAATCTCAGCCATCCACTAAATTGTAATTCCGCATAATGTCTTATGTGTGCCGTTCGAATATGCGACTGCTATCGATTGACATAAATACAGCTGTCATTATATTATTATATTTTCTACTATCAATTGATATAAATTTAATGCTGTCATTAAAATTGTTATATTTTTTGCATCAATGCTTAGTAATAGAGCGTTATAAAGAAGTTTGCAATAAGCACCTTGTAATCACTCTTTCTCGAGAATTAGTCTCAAAAATCTGAATATCTTTGAGTTTCGTATCCCACTTAAATGATTATCTATTAACAAACGCAGGAATTTAAGACTGGTAAACACTTTTTTCGCTATTCTTTACGATACACGAGCACAAGTGGCATTTTTTGCGACATAATCCAAATTAGATACTAAAGATTTTTTTCAATCTCGTAGAGTCACTGAGGAAAATTTTGTATCCCAAATCTTTGACACCTCTTTGCCTGATGGAAAGTGCATCAAATGAAGCGATTGTAATAGGGATGATCATGTAGACAACCCACACTTTGATTTTGATTTTTACATATATTTATTATTAAATAAATAAAATTCTGATGTCCCTGATACGCTCTGCATTTTTGTACATTTTTTATATTGTGGAGAAAAATAAAGAAATATTATTATTATTATTATTATTATTTAAATATATTTATAATTTACTCTTCCCGACCCCTCGACGATTCGAGGGGGGGGAGGATTCCCCCCGGCAGAGGAGGCCAGACGGCCGGGGGTCAGGGCGACAAAGAGAGAAAACGGCGGACGATCCTTGCGTTATCGAGCAAGATCGCCCGCTGGAGTTATTATTATTATTATTTAAATATATTTATAATTTACTCTTCCCGACCCCTCGACGATTCGAGGGGGGGGAGGATTCCCCCCGGCAGAGGAGGCCAGACGGCCGGGGGTCAGGGCGACAAAGAGAGAAAACGGCGGACGATCCTTGCGTTATCGAGCAAGATCGCCCGCTGGAGCCTCGCAATCATTGGTCCGTCACGGAGTCCCAACCTCTTCAGATGGTCGTGAAGAGAAGTCGGGACTAGGCCATTCGTTGACACTACGACTGGGATGATCTCAGTGGATGACACTCGCCACATATCGGTAACCTCGTGCGCCAGGTTCAGATATTTAAGTTTTTTATCTGATTCGGCTTTCACGAGGTTTTCATCGAATGGGACGGTGACATCCACTAAGAACACCCGAGATTCCGCCCGGTCCATCAGTACGATATCAGGCTTGTTCGCAGGAACAGTCCTGTCCGTAATGACGGACCGGTCCCAGTATAATCGAGCGCGGTCATTTTCAAGAACTGGCTCCGGCACATACTTATAGTACGGCACCTTTTCGCCTATGAGGCCGTATTTGAAGGCTAGCTCGAGATGGAGTATTTTGGCTGCTTGGTCATGTCTGTGCAAATACTTGGTATTAGCCAGTACAGGACAACCGGAAGTAATATGCCTGAGTGACTCACCGGGCTGGTGACAGGCTCTACAAACATCCTCTGTCCCATCCTTCAGGATATACTTCCGGTAGTTTCGGGTCATAATGACCTGGTCCTGTATTGCACAGACAAAACCTTCGGTTTCCCCAAAGAGGTCCCCGAAGCGCAGCCAATGCACGGAGGTTCTCGGATCCACATGACGCTCGTGTAGCGCCTTGTAGAACCTACCGTGCAACTCCTTCTCCCTCCAAATGGCCTCTCGGTCAGTGGTGCTAAGTACTGCCGGTTCTCGCCATTGCTCGGTGGCCAAAGAGAGAGGGGTTAGTCCTACATCACATGCTTTGACATCTCTATGCAACTCACTGGATTCCGATTTCGCCAGGAAGTAGTTACGGAGACTGTGTATCTCGCGGTTGTGCAGGGTTTTCGCACTGAGCAGCCCACGACCGCCGCTCTTCCTCGGGATATACAGCCTCATCACTGACGATCTCGGGTGGTGCATCCTATGGAGTGTCAAAGTTGTGCGGACTTTCCGATCCAGGGCGTCCAATTCGGTCTGAGTCCATCTGAGTATGCCAAAGGTGTACATTAGGACTGGCATGACCCAACCGTTGATGGCCCTGACTTTGTTGACGCCTGATAGGTAGCTTTCAAGCACCTTAGTCAGGCGTCCCAAAAAGGCCTCCTTAACGGATTGTTTCACGTCCGCCATATGCACACCCAGATTCTGTGACATACCCAGATACCGGTATGTATCAGTTTCGGAGAGGGTACGGATGGTGGATCCATCCGGTAGGTCCACTTGGTTAGAATCACTTATCCGACCTCTATCCACATGGATAACCGCACACTTGTCCAGCCCAAACTCCATGCTGATGGAGCTACTGAAATCCTTTGTGATTTTCAGCAGCTCCGCCAGCCTCTGAGCGTTTGGGGCAAGCAACTTGAGATCATCCATGTAGAAGAGGTGTGATATTTTGAACAATCCTCTCTTCAACTGAAAACCTGTCCCTGGTTTATCCAGCAAAGTGCTAAGCGGATTTAGGGACAGGCAAAACCAAAGTGGACTCAGACAATCGCCCTGGAATATACCCCTCTCAATCTTTATTCGGTCTTCCGCATCCGACAGCTGCACCCCGAACAGACTAAGCTGCGTACTCCACTGCCCCATACAGGTCTCGAGGAAGTTTCGAACTGTACAATCGATCTTGTACAGCTCGAGGACCCTCTTCAACCACGTATGGGGAACCGAGTCAAACGCTTTTTTGTAGTCTATCCAGGCTGCAGAGAAGTTGCGTCGGTTGCGTTTGACCTGTTGGGCCACGACCGCATCGATCAGGAGAAGCTCCTTTGAACCGCGGCTCCCGCCCCTGCATCCATTCTGAGTGTCCACCATGATATGATTGTGCTCAACGTGAGCATCAATTTTAGCCTTCAGAATGAATGTCAGTGCTTTGTAGGTGGTACACAAGCACGTTATGGGGCGGTATTGTGACGGATCCGCGGTATTGGTGGACTTTGGAGCTAGGTGAGTGACCCCAGTTGTTAAGAAGTTTGGGAGACATCGCTGTTCTAGGGCGTCTTGGAATTGGCGGGCCAGGAATGCGTGGCACGAGCGGAAACTCTTCAACCAGTAGTGGTGCAGTCCGTCAATCCCTGGAGTTTTCCAGTTCGGAGCTTTACGGACCGCAGCCAACACGTCATCCGACTCTATGGTGATGGGGTTCATCGCATCTATCGATGCACACGCTTCCTCTATAGGCGCCATCCATTCGCCCTCTATGTGCTCCACAGGCCGGGACCAGATGTTCCGCCAAAAGGCAATGACATCTGTGACATTCGGTCCTTGGACAGTGGAGGGGCCAGCTCGTGTCTCCCATGTACGATAAAACTTCTTTTGGTCACTCCCAAAGAGACGATTCTGGCGAAACCTTGCCGCTCTCTCGGAGTACCGCCGTATCCGACTTCCCCAAGCCGCAATTTTCTGTTTCAGGTCATCGATGCGCTCCGACACTTTTCGCATTAAGGTGGGGTCTGCAAGACTGAAATCGATCCCCGCCATTGCCATATGTACAAAATGCATCACCCTCGGCCTCGTATTGCCTGACCTGAAACTAATCAGTTTGCCGATGAGGACTCTGGTCTCAGCAATACGTTTCTCAATCCTCTTACGCCACGCCGGAGTCTCGCTGTGCCGGGCATTGGTATGCCGTTCAGCTCTCCCAGTGGGCACTTTGGCGCCGATGAATCGACAGACCGCCAATGCGGCGCCAAATAGGATCGAGTTGGTATCGCTGAGACTGCCGCTTTCTTCCAAGTATGGAAGAAGCATTTGGCTTACTGCCTCAACGACATCCCGATTTTTACGACTTAGGGGTATCCTCGGGATTTTCGGCCTCTCCTCAAGTGGGAGCTCGCGAAATTCGAGAATCGCCTCTTCAAGTAATCCCCTGATCTGCTCTAAATTCTGGGCGGTTGCGTCGTCTACCCTTCCCGTTTCATCAGGAGCAGGACTGGCCACTGTAGCATTGGGGTCGCATATGGTGCTGCGCGCAATGCTACTCCGCCTTCTGCTCCGCCTTCTGCTACCGGGACTCATAGACGACACAACCTCGAGTCGTAGTTGACCGAGTTCTGCTGGAGTAAAGATTTCTCTCCGAAGAATAAAGCGAACTCGATCTGCCAAATTTTGCGCCGTAACGGACAGCGAAGGCTCCAGGGTATGAAACGCAGCAAGCAATCTTGCCCGATAACCCGTCCCGCCGACACCTGTCTCTGTCGCCCTGTAGTACGCGCGCATGATGTTTTCGTTTTGTGGAGTAGTCCACCTCATGCGGCGTACTCCACCAGCGGCGGGGACCGATTGCTGGGTCTGTGAAGACCCTGCCGGACCCAAGCCAGCTGGTGGTGATGGTGGAGTGGGCCGGCGAGATGGTCGTACCGGCCCTCGGGGTTGGCTGGCTCGCATTCTGCTCGGCCCGGCGCCAGCTCCGGGCGAGCCCTGGCGACCCCCAGGCAGCGGCCCTATACGCGCTCTATTTACTCCACTCATCATAGTACAATAGGCTTGATACATCAGGGGTCGCCCAATTCCCTGATGGGTCCGTTAAGATAGATTGCACCCACAATGACGGCAGATGGAAAAGAAGCACGGACCAACACTTCTCGCCTATGAGTAACATTTTAGGTGCGGACTAATTGCACTGATACGGCAAATCCTCTCACTAAACTCGCCGCATCAGTGGGCGATGGGGTCGTCACATCCCTACGCCATAATAATAATATAATATATAATAATAATATTTAATAATAATATTATTATTATTATTATTATTATTAAATCAAAATATGAAACATGAACTTAAAACTTATCTATAATAAATTATATAATAAATTATATATTCCTACAAAAACAATTACTATAACACACAACAATATTTATATACATTCACCCGAATATTTATCGGACGACATGACGCGCCCGCTGACGTAGTTTTGAGGAAACGCACAATTCAAAAGTTGTCCCACCGGTTTTGCACGTAGCGAGCGCATACGTAAGTTGGCCACCGGACCCCAGTCGAGATCTAAACACTGCGCGTGGCCAATGCTTAATAACAATCTGCTTACTGCATTGTAGATTCGAAAAGCTTTACGCATAATAATGAAGTGTAATAGCACCTAATGTGTTGTGCTTCGCTTAAATATGTTTGCCTATCTTTCTTCTGACTTTTTGATTTGAAGCATAAACAATACGTGTCTAAGATATTTCTATTATCTAGCTGGTGGACTAAATAGTATTTCTTTTTTATACCCTTTTATTGCGAAAATCGAAATTAAATACATATTCGTATGCATATATTTTGTAACTTACCAAATGTTAAGATGATAACAGCATACAAGTATTAAGCCAGAAGGATGAAATAGAGATTAAAAAGTAGGACAGTTGTATTTCTGCAATACTTGAAATATGTATAAATAAACTGAAGTTCAAGTAACTCTTGAGCTATTTATGTTTTTCATATCATAAAACGAAGCTTCATTTATATTAATTTTCTCCAAGAACAAAGAACAGAATTCAAAATTCGCAGCGAGCGTCGCATCCTCCCACTCCACTAATAGAATGATAATACGATTTCGTATGTGATATGCAGCTTGCTTAAATTTACGAATATGAAATACAGTGTAAAATTTTTCGTAATTTTTTTTTCAGTACCGATTTCTGAAGGCGTCGCGATGTCATACTCAGACACACATGCTGGATGATTTGATCAAGTCGTTTTGGGTAAGTATTTAAGATAAATCTAACTTAATTCTTACGGGTTTCTTAGCAATGGCCTAAAAGTGCTCAACCCGGAGTCATTAAAACAGGATCATTATGACTCTGCAGGTTTTGCATCTGAAGAATTGCTTAAAAATAATTGTTTGTCTCGGAAGCTGCAGCTAAATATCAGCTATTCCCTCCACGTACTTTACTTCGGTTGTCCATCGCCTATGCAAGGAGCAACATGTGTTAATATCTGCGACCGGGTAATTATAACCCAGCTCAACGGAGATGTTGTTGTTTTGTGCACTTTATTTTCTATGTTTTGTTTAGTTTTTCTTATTTTTGGAGTCAATTCGGTAAGCTTGGTTTAGTAGTCGACAAGCACCAAGATGGATACAAAAAACTATTGCGGGTCAACTTTCATGAAGGACGGTCACGGCATGGATAACTCGAGCTACGTTTGCTGTAGTACTGCTAAAAACGTATCTTTCTAAAGATATGATCGATTTGCATCTGAATCAGAGCAAAGATCCGAATCAAGTAATGCTTTATTTAGATCACCGATTCTGAGATACATTCAAGATAACAGAGCAAGTACCTACTTAATCTTGCTACGAATATATTTAAAAATTATCAAATGCTTTTCATTGACTATTGATATAGAATGTTCGTCTTAAAAATGTTATTTATTTATTTATTTTTAGGAAGATTTACAGACAAATATCGACATTATGTCACAAAGTAAATTATTCCGATGCTAATTACAAATCTCCACAAATAGGTTATAAATTAGAAGTTAAAAACCTAGAGGACAACTTAAAAAAAAAATTTAAATATTTAACATTCCTACAATAAAAACGACACATCTATTAATCGTTGTTATTATCAAAGAAACTGAGACTCAACACTTTTTTAACATATGTGGTGCTAGAACAAAACAGGTCGACATTATAAGGTAGTCTATTAAATGTATGGCATGCTCGTATCACGAAAGTATTCGTTCTGTAACGTGTTCTGGCTGTCAAAGGACATAGAAGTGGTCTTTGTCTTAATCGAAGCTGGTTAGTTTTAAAGTTTAATAGAGATAGTAATTCAGAACAGTCAACCCTTCCGCAAGCGACATTAGACAGGTAACAGACATCACTAATCATTCTTCTTGTCTCCAACGGTAGAAAATGATACTTTTTGCATCTATGGTTGTAGTCAATAGAATACTGTTGAGATTTAAAATCTAGGAACCTAAGAAATCTTTTCTGAATACCCTCAATCCGAGTTATATAGGTTTGATATTGAGGATTCCAAATTTGAGATGCATATTCAAGGTGGCTTCGTACATAAGTGGAGTATAAGATTTTAAGCGTTTTAATGTTTCGGAAGTTAGCGGAACTGCGAATAATAAACCCCAGCGCTCGAGAAGCTTTTTTAACTATATAGTCTATATGTTTGTCAAATAATAATTTCGAGTCATGTATTACGCCAAGATCTTTAATTTCGTAAACTTTTGACAATTTATGATTTTTTAATGTATATGTGAAATTTATAATGTTATAACAGCGGGTGAAGGACATATAGAAACATTTCGCAACATTGAGATCTAGTTTGTTTTTTATGCAGTAACCTTCGAATCTACATAAATCAGCCTGAAGATCTCTAGCATCCAAGTCGTTGCGTATAATCTTTAATATTTTCATATCATCCGCGAATAAAATTATTTTGGAGTTGTGAAAACACTCAGCAATGTCATTCACAAATATCGCAAACAGTAAGGGTCCGAGTAGAGAACCCTGTGGTACCCCAGATGGTATATAGGTCCAATTTGATGTATAACCGTTTAACACCACAGCTTGACTGCGGTTTTCTATATACGAGGAGAACCATCGGAATAAGTCACCATGAATCCCCGCCATTGACAGTTTGTGTAAAAGCACGGTATGATCGATTCTATCAAAACACTTTCTGTAGTCAGTGTAGATGACATCTACCTGAGCTCGATCATCCATACCGGCGGTAATAAAGTTATTCGCGAGTGCCAGATTCGATACTGTTGATCGACCCTTCAGAAAACCATGCTGCTCCTCACTGAAAGAACATTTGAGTGCACCATAGACTTGATCGTAGATCAGTCGCTCCAAAACCTTAGCAAAGAGACAAAGCTTGGAGATAGGTCTATAGTTTTCTACGCATGCCTTGTCTCCTTGCTTAAAAATCGGCGTAATAAATGCTGATTTCCAAATTGCAGGAACGTGGCCCTCATTCATTGAACGCCTAAACAAAATACACAATGGTCCCAAAAGACTTTCAGTACAGCGTGTCATAAAAATTGGTGGTATGAGGTCAGGGCTACTCGATTTCGTCAGATCTAATGCCTTCAATAGCTTTAGGAGTATTTTGGGTTCCACCGTGCAAGAGGCGATGTTAACACCAGTATATTTCGAGAATTCAGGCGTTAAATTGTCTGATTTCGTGGCAACAGAGTCATTAAATGTCGATAGAAAGAATGAACCAAATAAATTACAAATACTCTGACCAGTGCTAGCCACTTCCTCGTTGTAATACATACGATTCGGGTATGCGCCTGATTTTTTCTTGTTTTTTACGTAAGTCCAGAAAATCTTGGGATCCTCAGTGATAAATTGTTCAATTGTTGATATATAATGATCAAAGCATTCCTTTTCAATATGAATGGCCCGGCGGCGCAGTAATGAGAAAGAGTTGTAGTCTGATAGATTACCGTAAGTGCGATACTTCCGATGGCATTTATCCTTCTCTCTTAAAATTTTAATCAAAGCACTATTGTACCATGGTGTTATAAAGTTATTGTCGTACTAAGATAAAACAAAATAACACTTTATTTTTTATATTAAGAAGTTTCAAAGTATCAAAGCTTGATCGTAATAAGATATCAAAAAAGTCAAGTAAAAGTAATAATTAAATAAATATAGCCGCTGGCTGACCGACAAGTGCGCTCGTTTGTTCCCGAGACGCGACTTTGTGACGCCCTAATCTTTCCGAACAGTCACTCAGTTCTGCTCAGTTCATTCATACTGATCCATTCGGAGCAAAATTTGAGATTCGGACCGGTACATCATTTTGTTGAACTGTCTCACTTGGCCGATTCAGTAAATTGACACATGACATATTGACACAAGCCTTCTACATACTGGGCTATGATAGAGAATTATGGTCCATCTTCCATAAGGAAGGCCTGAGCGCCTGCAATGGGGACATAAAAAGGATAATGTTGTTACGGACGCACGTTTCGTCGAATTGATTCCGATCGTTTCGTGTAAAATGTATATGGAAAGTAATTTTAAGTATACGTATGTAAGATTAAATAATACCATTTTAGAATGTATTATTTCCTATAGAGTTAACGTAGTTTAAATTTATGCCATAAGCTAATTAAATTATAATATGAGGTGAAGTTCTATTTTTCTATGGTATGGTCACAAAGGGTAGTTCTCTGTACGGTATTGCCTCGCTGAGGGGGGTACTAAGTGATAATTATTTGCCTACCCTACACGTTACAATAAAAATGTGGTAGTACGAGATGGCGCTAGTCTACGCGGGATTTTCCGTCTCGCTCTGGCCACATACATACGTCATGCAAGATCGCGGCAGGTCTTGGTATGATTACGAACTACGAAGGTGCCGTCTTGCATAATAGAATTAGTGTTATGTATGATGTTATGATATAAATATCGGGTTGGCACAAAAGTAATGAGATACTTGGTTTAAGTTTTTACTTTTTTATTATTATTACAATAAAAAAAGTTTAGTCAATGATGTAATTACCATTAGTATCTAAGACTTCTTGCCAACGATCCGGCAAAGTTTGGATGCCTTTTGCCCAGAACTCTGATGGCTGTGCCTCGAAAAAGTTGTTCAACTCCGCCTCTACGTCAGAGAAATCATTAAATTGTTTACCCCGCAAATGCTGTTTCAGGGCTCTAAACAAATGATAGTCTGATGGGGCGAGGTCTGGGGAATAAGGTGGGTGGGGTATCGTCTCCCAGCCCAAGTTCTCCAACTGCCGGCGAACCACAGATGCGACGTGAGGTCGAGCGTTATCGTGCAGTAAAACTACATTGACTCGTCTTCGTCGTTTTTTCTTGATAGCGGCAGATAATTTGGTAAGCTGGGTTGAATATTTGTCAGCGTTTATAGTTTCATTGTGTAATAGCTCATAAAACAGTATGCCTTGCGCATCCCAGAAACAGCAAAGCAGAATTTTTCGGCGGTTCTTTTGACTCGGCTTCGGTTGAGTTGGTGGCGTTTCTTCTCGAGGCAGCCAAAAAGCACGACGTGTATCGTTCTCGTAATAAATCCATGATTCATCTCCAGTAACCAGATCTGACAAAAACTCTTTACATCGGGGTCGCAGCAAAAGTGACTGACAGATAGCGACACGGACTGCACGACTGGCGTCTGTAAGGATGTGCGGTACCCACTGAGCCAAAACTTTTCGATAACCAAGCTCATGCAGATGGTGTTCCACGGCGTGGTGACTGCATTTAAGTGCTTCCGCTAATTCACGAGTGGTAGCATCCGGATTCAACTGCAGTTCGCGGCGCAAATCGTCATCATTCACTGCGGGTGGTCGCCCTGAGCGTGGCTGACTTTCAAGGCTCCTGTCTCCTGATTTAAAACGGTCAAACCATCGGGACACCGTCGCATGGCTTGTACTTCCAGCGCCTAATGCATTGTTGATATTGTCAGCCGCAGCCCGCGCACTGTGGCCTAACAAGTACTCGTATAATGTATAGTGTTCGAACTTGTCGCTCGTCCATTTTTCTTCAAACTGACTAAACAAATCGCGAGCGCGGCTTTATATACCCTACACCAGAAGTACCTAGAATGTTCTACAACATTCTAGAATATTATCGAAAAAATTGATTTTAAAAAGGAAATGTTATAGATTTTTCTAGTGTGTCTCATTACTTTTGTGCCAACCCAATAAGTAAGACAATAAAATGATTCTTAGAATGTTGCATAGATGTTAAAAGTGGGGGGTAGCTTCACAAAGTATGAGAACAATGTATGATATGATAATAAACTGCTTATGTAATGAGCTAAGTGCGAGCCACTTAAACAGATGTAACCAGGGCCGGTTGAGCGGGTTTTTGTAAGCTCTCCGGACCTCAAGAAAAAGTGAATAAAAAAGAAGTAACAGTTAAAGAAGAAGTTTTATTATACAGTCCAGCATTAGCTAGTTACGTGTGTTTTTTTTTTTCTAGATCAGGAAGATCCGCATCAATGTTGATAGAGTAAATTATGTAATTTTAAGAAACATCACAACTAGGACAGACATGAAATAACGTAAGTTTAAAAAAAAAACTTGAGTTAGCTCTTAGTTCTGTTAGGTCCTGAGTGGTTAGACCAGTCGCCCGAATTGTGAAAGATAGTGGGTTCGAATCCTATGTCATAGCACCAGCGACAAAATAGATTTTTTAAGTATATTTGTTACGAATATTTTACAGTATAGCATTGTGTAATTGATCTATAGTTATATACTATAAATATCGAATTTTAAATGTTGAACATTATTTATCCTAGTCATAATTGTAATATTTGTATCCAGGGTCATAACATCGACCCACCTCAACGTTGGTTTAACTTTTTCCGCCACAATGACGCCCGGTTAATGATAAAGATTTTATTGACAGATGACTTTCTATACTATAACACTCACTAAATCTTTCATACAAAATCACCGGTTTGCAGAACTTTGCCCTAACTTTACTTATCCCTTGTTACGCTTACCTTATATCTCTTTATTAAATCGAATATCACTCATTCTTTTGTTGTATCCAAACCGTTAAAGCATTACCACATCCAACGCATCGGTTAAAACCAAGTTGAGTGTAAGAAACATAAAGACTATATATCAATCAAGCCATTACAACATATCTATTCGTGCTTAGATGGTTGCAAGACTTATTTCTTAGTAGAATTCCAGATCTTGAAGCTGTCAGACAAACAACAAACTGATAAGACCGTCTGGTATGTCAGGCACTTCATAAGTTAGTGGCAATAATTTGCATTCAGTAACTTAGTAGAAAGTTATGCGTTTAATATTCGTATCAGAAGTATTAAAGTTACCCATCCCTTGTCAAGTTGATAATATGGAATCACAGTTGGGATTCGTGGCACGTGTCTGCTTTCACTCGACTAATGGAATGAAAATATAATTCCCTGGGTCTCGAAAACACGAGATTACAATGAAAATTTCATACCTATATTCAATTTTAACAAACATCTCTGGATTTTCATATCGGATAATATTTAGTTCACCTTGATTTTAAATCAATCCAATCAAATCTGACTGTCTATTTATAAAGTTTAGTCAAATACATTAAAGATTTAGTTCCACAAGACAAAGAATGTGGGGTGTAACTTGAACTCAATGCAAATTGGATACAGTTCACTAATACCTATTTCAGTAGATACAGGCGTCTAAGTGAATTAGCTTAGAAATTCCATTTTATATGCCATTACCGACCTTTTCCAAGTTTCCTTGATTTTCATGGCCGTTGGTAAAGTAAACACTTCTGACTCCACTATTAAGTCCATCGAGTCTGCAATTAGTCTGAATTGTTTACTCAAAATGTTTTCACTTTTGTTTTAATTTTTCTCGATTTTTAATACAACATATATTTTGGAAAATGTAGTAATAATTTATCCTGTATGTATTTCATCAAAAACTATGTTGTTTACCTTGCCTAATGTTATTCAATAATTGTATGACCAGAGCTTAAGGTCTAAATACCATCATAAGCACATGCATCTCCCGCATACCTATTAACAAAATATAAATAAACCAAGCCAAATTAGTTACAAAACTAATAGGTACTCGTATTTTTACCTAGATGGTTACCTTAAATGGAAATCAAAGACAGGCCAACTACTCCAAAGTCGCAATCTTAATCGGTGGTGTTAAAAGCGAAAACAATTTTGCTCGACTCACTGTAAGCCTAGGACTAACTACAGAAATATATCGGGTAAGGCGACATTTGGCGGGGATCCAGCGTACAATCTTGGGTCGTATTCTTTTTTCGTTACTGTAAAGTAACAGAGCGTAACGGGTTCAGCGATAAATGGGTCGACATTGTATCGCACGGACCCTTGTGGGACTAAGCCGTGTAGTGTAAGAAATGATCATGTTCCATAGTGTTTGCCAACAGTTGTACCTACTTAGAAATGAATTTAGTTGGGGGTTTTGTTACAAAATTAAGTACTAATATTATTATGTAATGCGACCAACGCATGTTTCACAAGGTTCTTTAGCATACTATAGTTACAGAGAAAATATAAAGAGGAGATAGTGGGCTCTGTAATTCAACTCGGAATTTCCTTAGTTGCCATAACACTCCGCCACTCGATACTTCATTTTCCTTCGTGGCGTCAACTAGAGAAACTTAGCTGGAAGTTATTACGCAAACTATTTTAAAATGGTAATAATTTACGTCATTATTTCCATGTAGTTCATATTTATCGAGTTCTCGATACTTTATTTTTAAGTAAATCATTTTGTTATGATACCATCAACTTTTCCGCCGACCAAGAACTTTCTTTGCCAAATTATTGATGGCTCTAGATGGTACAGTGGTTAACGCGCTCGGTCTGCGATACAGTTGTTGTGCAGCTTTCTCAATGGTGGGTCACAGGATGGGTGACCTAGACCTAGAATTTATTATCTCGGGCTACTTAAGGCACGTTAGGCCGATGTTCCGACTGCGTCTGCAGTCGTCAATACCCACCAATTCACAATGGGTGCAAGTGGTGGTTAACGGCCCATTCACTCTATTCGATCTTCTTCGATTCCATTTATAGGGATGGCCTGAAACCCTGCAGTGGGGATTCTAAAAGCCCCATGATTATGATATCATTATGTTGATTGAAGGTATTATGTTGACTTACGTTAATATAGAAAGTAAAGTAAAATTAACTTCTTTATTTGCTTCTTTCAAAGATTTAAATATCAGGAATATTTCGTAAAAACAAACTTAAGCTAAAGCTAATGACATTATCACTTGATTTACGTATAACTATGTTCAACAATGCCTTTCGTTGTTTGAACGTTACTTGGTATGTTAAATCATCGTCTTGTTGTATCCGCCATATTGCATTTAGAACTGATATACTTGGCTCATTTTTTTCTCAGGTATTTGATATTTAATATTGATCGTGAATTGTCACCAAATTATCTTGATATTAGAAACATAATTTTGATTTATTATGACGACTCGAATATGAAGTTAAAAGCTTCATCTCACACAGACTAATATTAAAGAAAAAATTATAGGACTAACGAATTTTTAAATCAAAATCTCTAGAATAGATTGATTAAAAAATATTCTTATATACTGTCTGTTATTTTATGGTTTTTAATAATCTAAAATCATCTAGTTTAATAATAAACATAAAATGTAGTACAGATAAAACTAAGTAATCTAGGATTTTTTTTATTTATTTATTTTATTTGCAAAATTTATATCGTTATTTTAAATACATATAAACTAGTTTTAAATTTTACTTCATTCCACACTTCATTTTTCTATTTTTAATCAGCTCGAATATAAAATGGGAACCGTAGATTAATATTTGCTAAATCAAGCTAAACCTTCTTAATCTGCCATCAAATTTATCGCAATACGACGTCGTTGGACTTACACGTAATATTAAAGACATAATCTTGCTTAATATTGGAGCCGTCATTTTTCTGAGAGTTGAAGGGGAAAATAACAATGTGACCAAAGAAGGGAAAGGAGAAATGCAGTAAAGTTTGAATTATCAGATGTAAAGACATGAAAATCTGAGATTTTATGCTATTTTAGGACTGATTAGATCCATTTGCTTATATTCATACACCAATAAGAAAAATCGTTTATTAAGTCTAGGCTGTTTCAAACACTTACCAAGTGAAACCTTTATACAAAGGCTCCGTAAATTTGCTGCGGCAGAACTTGTACCGACGAGAAACTCAGCAACCGCTTCTTTTTTCCTTTAAATAAATATTACTTTCGATTCGAGCGTGATATTTTTGCTAAAGAGCTTAATAGCGGTAAGTATACCACACCATACCACATAAGTATAGTTCTAGATTGTAGAGGATAAGCAAGTTTTGCATGAGCCGTTAATAAGATGGGTAAAATTATATAAAATAATTTAGAAACATATTTAAAAGAACTTTTTAAAGTTGTAAAACCAAAAATAAAAACAACACCAAATAATCGCGTAATCCAATGGGATATTATAAGTGACTAATGACGACACAATCACAACAGTAATTCCAGTAACACAATTTTAATTAAATTGTAATCATTGTAAAAGTTCTGCATAAAATCCTTAGGTATAAAGAGATTCACATATTTGTAAATTTACTCTATTAAAAAAATATAATTACAGTGAAAAAAAATTTAATATGGAGAAAATTTACTTTTTGGCTCTCACCTTCAGAAATATGACGTCGTTCATCTTCCTTCGCTTACAGATTATTTGAACGATTTTTTTTTATAATACCAATCATAAGTAACCAATTGTTTTGTAAACGGATTATTTTTAAAAATTAGACAATGATATAATTATTCCACGCAAAGAAGTAGGTATGACTAGATTATGGTGTATTTATACCAACTCAACAGAAGTTGTTACGTAACATATGAAATTTTATCACAAAACAGCATGTCTGGATAGCAGTTTTCCTGCTGTGTGCTTAATAAAATATTACAAAAACTATGCTTATCCCATTGTATCAAGATTCATATTCTCGTACTTATTTTTCATAACAGCATTATAACTATATACTAGCCAACAGTAATCCTCGTGGCTATAAAAGGAATTTTGGTAATGACATAATAAAGGTCTATTTTTCTGGGCAATGTGATGCCGTCTTAATTTCTTTAGCTTTAGTAGATTGTTTCGTTATATAGCAATATTAAGATTAACATGTATCGGACACCCACAATCCTCATATATTTGCTATATATAATGAAATTTAATCTCAGTATAACATTTATTGATTAAATTTGGTCACAATATATTAAGGAGTGATCTATTTGTAATATTTATGACTTTAAAAAAAAATATTTTAAAAACAATGGACGCATCTTAATCATTATAATTAACAATTTAATAAAAACTATGAATGAAAATTCGAAAATCAAATCTGAACACATCCCATGCAATAAGAAATTTCTATATCGAATTTAGTAAATCATTTCACACATAACCGAAACCGGTCACGAAGAAAAATCAAAGTGAAGATCCAGCCATAACATACGTTCCAGATTTCATATAGGTAATAGCGATAGTTTTCCGATACATCAAAAGATTGGTGGAACACAGTGGAACTTCCGAGACTGATTCGAAAAGTTTGCTGTTGCCGCCTTTCCGATGGTGATTCTCACCCATTTCGTAGCTTCTACTATTTGTGTGGATGCTGCTAGTTCTGTTGCTGGTTTTATTTGGTCATTGGTTTACTATTAATTATGTAACAATAATTATGGTATTATATTACGTATTTTATGTAATTATTTTACCGCATTTGGTTACGGCATCCTAGTTGGATGTCAGTCATCAGTTGAGAGATTTGTTCGAAGCTTAACGAAGATTGGAAAGCTATAATATTTTTGCTGTGCGACCATACACGCTGAAAGTCCGCACACCTCTGACAAAATTATAATGAATCTCATCAGGTGGTTGGAGCTTGAGCTAGCCTTACTTGGCATCGACCTCTTCCATTCTCCACTTCTCAAACTCAAACAATTTAGTGCCCACTAAATGTCTCCATGATGAACTTTCACTAATTTCTCTGACTATGACTAATCTTGGTCATATATCTGTACCGCGATAATAGCCCGCCATCTTGCCGTTCACAATAGAAAAGTTGCTTCGATACTTTATCATAGAACATCAGGAACAGATCACTGGGCCACTTCAACTGTCCTCGCGTTATATTATCTAAGATGTAAATATGGAATTCAAATAAAACAAAACTACATTTCATTGCGACTTAATATTTAAATTCAAATGTTGAGTCCACCATTAAAAACTCCCCTTTTATAAATTTATACTACATATATAATTTTGATCATTTTTATGTTTTTAATGTTTGCTTCAAATCTTTGCTTAGATACTTATTCACAAATATTTCGTAATGTCAGATAAGTGAAAACACTGCTTTGTTTCGTACCGTAAACCATTGGTAGGGGTTTCATTTCAACACTACCGTTACAAATGCCTGAAGTTTGATTAACTTGTATCACGGCTGCAGAACTTCTGCAAAGGTTTATGGATCTGCTGACAGACCCTAATGGCTCGTTATTTTATCAAGCTCTGCTATCGCTAAACTGTTATTTCCTAGCATTCATTGTATTGAGTTCTGAACAATAATGAAACGCAGTTAATGGAGTCTCGTATTATCATTTGTTAGTCTATTCATGTATCACTTGATTATTGCTTAATGTAATAATTAATATTTATGATAATCTCTATATTTTGATAATGAGATGATGATAATGATGATATGAATGGTTAGCGTGCCCGATCTGCGATACAGTTGTTAAGCTATTTTCGCAATGGCCGGTTATAGAATGGGTGACGATGATGATATGAATGGTTTGCGCGTCCGATCTGCGATACACTTGTTAAGTAGTTTTCGCCATGGCCGGTCATAGGATGGGCGACCAAAACTTTATTCTCTCGAGCTCCTCCATGCTTCGGATGGTATGTTAAGCCGTTGATTTTGGCTGCATCTACTGTCGTTTACATCCACCAATCCGCATTGGGCTCGCATGGTGGGTCATTGCCCATTCGATTTGATTCAATTTCATCCACAGGGAAAGCAGTAACTACATTAATAGGATGGTAATGAACAAGTGATATAGACAAACACACTCTTCAGCGTAGTAAACATTTTAGTTAACTCTAGTTTTCCGCCAGCGACTGCACCCGCGTTGTCCTGTATTATATTTGTGCATATAAATCTTATTTAAAACCATATTTAATTTTTTTGTGTATTTTATACTATGTAAATTATCCCATCAAATACATTTTCATGTAAAATGTTGCCATGACGACACCATATGGCTCGCACTGTCAAAAAGTTTTCAGATCTCAGATCAAAACTGGACACTCTAACTTTTCAAGCTTTAACCTTATGAATGCTACATCTTGGTCAAAATATTTGACCGTTTTGCACAATAATCACATAAAAAAAAATAAGTACAATATAATTGTGATGGCTCTTCTTGGCGGGATATAACTATGTCCTAAGATTCAACAACATCACCATCAGCTATTTTACGTCTGCCCTAGTGGGGCTCAGGCTTTCCTTACGGATGGTTAAAGAGGATGGGTTATAACCATCCACGACTGTAAATGCAGCTGGAGATAATATTTTTTTGATCACTCTTCCCATGTCCGACCTTTGCGAAAGTTAATTAACAACAATCGCGGGCCGTGGCGCTAATCCACTACGCCACCGAGCTACGTCCCCAGATGAATACTATTAATATTATAATGTGAAAGTTTATTTGTTTGGATGTTTGTTCGCCGAAACTACTGAACGGATTTTCATGAAATTTGGTATACACATAGGGTATTAGCTGATTCAGATAATAGGATACTTTTTATCTCACAAAACATTTACCTAGGGACCATACGGGCAAAGCCAACAGCAAGGTGCATTAACAGTTTCAAATGTTTTATCTTTTTTATATGTGAACGCAAATAAATTAATAAAAACGATTTTAAATTGAATTTCAAGCAAAAAGTTCAGTCGGACAGCGTCTGTCAATGAACAAGATACGCCAGCTGTAATTAAACTACTGGCGTCGGATAAATCAGATAACATTAACTTTAAAACGTGTTAAAAGTCATGATGTATTTTCGGAAATTTAATAGTATTAAAAAAAATCGGCAAACATAATATTAAAATTTAATGTTTTTAGACTTGAAAAATTTTACAGTTTATCTATATAATAATAATTAAGCTAAAGAGTTTGGTTGTTTCGTTGAACTCTATAATTTCAGGAACTATTGGAATGTTTTTTTTTTTTTGTGTTGAATAGTCCATTTATCAAGGAAGGCTATAGGCTATATAACATCACGCTAAAAGTTATAGGAGTGGAGCAGATATGAAAAATAGATTATGCTATGTACGAGTACTTTTAAAAGGGATTTTGATATTTTACATGTTTGTTATAAAACAAAGTAGCTTTCGTTTTCAATTTTGCGATTTCTCCTATTGTATAATTATTTAGCGGGGAATTGTTAATAGGGTGAAAAACTAAACTTTTACAATGACCCGTTTTCGCTAGATGACGCTACTGTTTTTTTTAAAACGGGGTTTTGATTTCGACATTATTGTTTTTCAATGTTGTGATTCCACAGTCAACAAAAAACCCTTACAATTTCGCCATGTCCGTCTGTCTGTCCATCGGTCTGTGGTTTAGCTCAAAAACTATTTGTATTAGAAAGGTCTAATTTAGCATGAGTATACACTTTTATCAAGCTGACAAATTGGTAAAATAAAATCTCGAATATTGTGTTTTTTTTTGGGTACCTCCCCTATCCCTACATGTAAAATTGAGGACTTTTTTTTTATCTTCCCGTAATATGCGGTATCATTGGATTGATCAAAAGAATTAGGGGTGTCGGGAAATCGTTTATCGATTTCAAATGTCTGCTCCCCTATAGAAACAAATTGGAAAGAAAAAAATTGAAAAGAGAAACATCTGGACCATTCTAAGAATATATGCGCATTGCGCGTTATCCACAGTAGACTTTTTTTATTCGGTTCAGTTTACAGGGCAGACCTATGCCTCAGCAGTAAGGACGCTGACAAGCTAATGATGATGATATAAAGGTGGATACTCACTGGCAGATCTTCAATTAGAATTAGCTTAATACTCCATTATAGTAGGCCAGTGTGCATCCTGTACCCTCGGGTCACGTGGATGAAGTCCCGGGGTACTGCTAGTTGACTTATAAAAAAAGAAGTGCGCGTCGGACTCGCGATGTCGATCATAGTAATTTTTAATGACTTCAGAATAAAAAAGGTTCTAAATTCTACGGTACATGTGTGTTAAGGCAAGCTGATAAGAATTTCATCAAATCAAATTGAATGATTTTATTGTGAAATATAGGTTAAGTACATTTAAGTTGTATCGAAGTCAGATTTTTTTATAAGAAACATATAGCTAGAAGTGTTCTGCAAATCATCAAAATACTGAGATGAAATATTAATATCAGAGTACAATTTAAAACAAAATATTCTTATGCGTTCGCGTATTTTGCTTTCCTATGATTTTTACTAAAATAAAATAATTAAGATATTCTGCAACTGGGAGGTCATCAAACTGTGTAAGAAGAGAGCTGAAATAGATAATTCCCTCGGTCGTCGACTGACGCGACGTGACCTCACTTCTTCATTAGAATTCCCCACATTGTCATATACTTATGTGTCAGACTACCAATATTTTACAGTAGTAAAACACAGTTTGGCAGAGAAATATTTAAATCAGACGAGTCTTTTAGAAATGTTACCGTCTGTGTTTTATAGTAATATAACATACTCGTATGTGATGTTTGTAAATCAAATGCGTTGCTAGAGGTAGACGGCAAAGTAATTTTAAGCTCAAACCGCGTAGCATGCCCTCTTGATTCTATGTATGTGTACGCCGATTTTGAAATGTAAACAGCTACTTTTTTTTTAAATCCTTTATAGATTAACGCTTGACTACGATCCCACCTGATGGTAAGTGGTGATGAAGCCTTGGGTGGTATAGCGCATTAACCTAGTAACAGCCTATTCACTCTTGATTTGAAGACATTCACACATTTCTACTTCGCTACATACATTTCTACTTCTCTAATAAAATAATTTAATGTTTTGGGATTGCCATCGTAACCCGGCACGAGGTCACCTATGAATTTTAGGTTAGTAAGGTCTTCACCTGATAGTGCCATTATGCGTATAAATTAATAAAAAAATAATTTAATATTTAAATGTTATATTTATAAGAGTAAGTCCGCGTGCTTAACTATGTATAATTTTACTAGTAAGCTATCATTGCGATTTGAGGGTCGATAAAAATTAGGTTTAATATGATACTGATAGTAAGTACCTATAAATAATTCTATAGTGCTATTTCCTACTTTCTAGTAATGCGAGTCCTGCTTATGGCGATTCTAGCTCACTGATAAGAACACACACTAATTATTATAATAAATATCGACAGGAAATCGAGCAAAGAATAATTATATCATATAAGTAACTATTAAATCAATAATTTTTTGGTCACCCATCTACGACCGACCCTTGCAAAAGTAGCTTAACGACCGTATCGCAGATCGAAGATCTCTAGAACTAGTCCTCTAGTGTACAATGCCTGTGTATAAACTATGGCAATACGCTCAATACAGCAACAGATAAATCGGCTCTCCTGCAGTCCAACAATTTCTCACCACAGCAAATTCGAATTGACACCAATCATTTACTTCGGGAACAGTCTCAGCTGTTTCGGATTTCATTACGTCTCCAAATATGTAACAGGTTTAAACTATTCAGTATCTGATGAACGAGAAATTGTGTTCTTAAACTATGCTATTATAAAATAATTACAGATTTGGATTGGTAATTCTCTATAATAGAATACAAAGTTACCTCAAAAATTAATTTAATTACCTATACTTTTAGTATCGGTTAAAATGTCAAGTCAAAAAAGATAAGTATGTCTTTTTATATTAGACTACCTATTTTCCCGCAACGTCACTCGCGTACATAATAGCCTATATCAAACGTTAATTATGTAGCTTCCCGTAAGTTAAAGGTTTTTCAAAATCGGTTCAGTCGTTTCAAAGTCGTTTTGACGCAAGCAAACAAACAGATCTTTTCAGTTTTCTTTCAAGAGACTCTAGAGGCTCTTCGTAATAAACAAATGCGAATAAATTAAAATAATGATTCCGCAGCTACCGCAATGCGAGACTTGAAACCACGACCTATAGCAATCCGGGCAAGTGCTCTAACCACTAAGCTGCCCGAAACCCAAGAGGACTGGTGATGCAAAAATCAGGAATTTTTCGCTAATAGTGAGCGTGTTTTTATCAATATTCAGGCAATCCACTGTGGTACTAAGTTCTTGATTTCGTTTTATTGTTTTCTAGCTCATACGCTGGTTTCAAGATGTCGTCATCTCTAAGTTGCCGAGTTTGATTTCTTGTTTGGCCAATTTAGACAATGAAATTTTCTATATTGTCTATAATCTGGATTTTGACGAAGTTTGCTAAAAAGTTTTTAAATACTACTTAATTTGATCTCTGGGCAATGTATGTGATATTATCTTTTTATATTGCCTTTTTTTTCTAACCAGTAGCATTATAAAACCTCTAAGTACTCCAAAATGTTACATGTTACCACTCGTCCGTTATTTTTGCTCATTTGGGACGTTTTATTATTATTTCTTTAAGTGAGCTCTTACAATCTTTTGAGCGTCTCAAAAAAGGTAGATGTCATCTCATATTTTCCTTTGTTACACTTATCATGTCCTCTTAATTCCCGTCGTCGGCAAACTGGGTTATTTACTATAGACGTAAGGAATCCTAATGTACGTAATTATTGTGCTTCAGTTATTAAACAAACTCAGAATTCCGTTTTAGAATAATTTATATAGAAAACAACTTCAAAACAAAAAAATAATGAAGCCGAGTAGTTTAAAACATGGTCAGTAAATCCTTGCATAGATTCAAATGAAAGTTCTAGAATATAGCTGCTTTTGTAGTTTTAAAAACTATCTTTCGATATTTTTAGTTGGTTGTAAAAATATAGGTACTCGCGTGTTTTTTCAGTTAATTTGATACAAAAACTAAAATACTGATCACTAAAAACAAAACTATATGTACCTACACAAGCAACCAAAATAACAAATCCTGTATATTGTTGGCACTATAGCTAAAATCCGTATTTCGGCTAAGTGCTCAAACCTTTAATTTTGTTTGGTTAAACTGCACCCTTCCACAAAACCCCGAATATATTGACGTAAGTAATGCTTGTAACGATAAATTACTGTGTGAAAGAAAATCTAATCGTCGGTGGGTAGTTTAACGTTAGTTTTTACTTAATCTTCTAATATCTGACATATAAATTGTGCCGTAAAAATACTTGCGCTATAATGAGAAAGACGACCTTATTGTAGGGTGACTATATATTACAGTAAAACAAATTCATTTAATACAACAAGAGATACAATCGTAGCTTAAAAATAATCTTCTTTTAAATCGTTTCACTCTTGACAGAGTGGTCGTGGTCGTTAATCAGGAACAGTTTGAGTAGCAAGTTCAATTATACGCCGCCATGGCAGTCTTCCTGGTACACTCATGGATAGAGCAGTTTGTTGCTGCCTTTATTTGGTCTGTCCATCTCATCGGGGATCTACTGGCTTCTCTGGTACCCTCTACTTTTCCCTGTATTAGCAGGCACACCACGGCGTCATTGTTGCGTCGTGATACATGGCCAAAGGAAATCAGAATGCGTATAGAAGACAGGTGCCGCCGAATGCCGAGTTCCTTTATTATAGATGCATTGATACGGTACTCCGTCCATGGCACCCCAAGCATCCTTCTCCAGCACCACATATCTAAAGTGTTTATTTTCTTTTTCTCGCTTTCACGCAGAATCCACGTTTCTGGCGCGCACATGAATATGGAAAATATTAGAGAGTATACTAGCCCGATCTTAGTGGATTCAGTAAAAATAGTACCTATATGGTAATATTATCATTTTCCATTCGTCTCGAATTTAAGTATTTTAAATCCATTTCGTGCCTGCAACATACTCCATGTCATTTTTCCAGCGCATCTGTCGTCTAGCTCGTAGGCGTTTATTTCCCTACAACCTCGAGATAACTTTTACTCCAAGATTTCTCGTTACGGTCAACATGTCCCCTTCACTTCCATTCTATGGCGCCAATATATTATTACAAGTGATTCTGTTTTGTTCTTGAAGCCATTTGTTTGTTTGAATAACGAATAATGTTTAAATAACTATCATAAGTTTGAACTGTTCCTTCTTGTACAGCTCGTAAAAAAGTGCAAGTTTTGTAACGTTTGATACTTCAGTAAGTCGAAGCACTTATTTACTCAGCACCCAGTGCAGGGGTCAGGTGCTGGAACATCTGTTGATGGCGCTCATTAAACTTCAATTGTTATTTAGCTATTAGAAGACTTTATTTTTTTCTATTTCTGCCATTACCAGTCATTATATCCACTAAGGTGTTTATTCAACGATCCTAAGAAAAACCGGAATGGTGGTGTCACCACAATCGTGACAAGTTGGTAGTTTACGAGCGTTTCTATCGGAGAACTTCGGCCCGCATCGTGTTGCGGCTAAGAACGAAATTTACGGTCGTTCAATAAAACCGAACTGGATGATGGCGAAATAGATTTTAATAGCATTAGCAATAGTGATAGTAATAACTTTACCGAATCAATGGTCTCTGTCTCATATTGAACCTAGGTTACAAGTAATATTTTGTTTGACTTGCATTAAACTCTCACAGTTGTAAAGAATGATAATTAGAACGTTCAAATTAAGATTGTTGGAATTGGATTGAAGTCATTATTTTTAATGTATTCGGAAAACTTGAATTTTGTATAATAACTGAAATTTATTAATAGATTTCCTATTTGACGTGATAGCTATAGTAACATATATTATAGGAAAAATTTCAAAGGAGAAGCAATCTGACAGATTTCTACAACTTGACGTGATGTTGACTGTACATTATAATATGTTTAACAAATTACTAGATTTTTAGACTTAGTTTGTTATAAGTTTAATTTGTTAAAGCTCCGTTCATGACCAATAAAATCAGCGTTTTGCTCTCTCGGAGCAAATATATCGCTGGACTTTTGCCTTTTTGCATCGCTGAAACTCACACACAAGAATAAGATTATAGATTTAAGTTCTTAGATTAATATTTAATTGTTTCTTATATTTAATATTGTATCAAGGCATGTAAAGTGATGCAAATAAATGCTATATCTATCTATCAATAAAGATATTACAAAAACAAAGTTAACAAAATAAAAATAATATTGATCCAACGCTTATAAAGTTTTGATATGACCTTACGAGAGATTCTTTTTCAAACAAAATATATATATACACATACTATAGACGTTGTAAGCGAATTTCACGTTGATATCCCACATCACTTTTTCAGACCTACAACTTCAATAACTTTTTGTTGGAAAAAGATTGTTACATGATGAACAAATATTAGAACAAGTTGTTAGGTAAAATTAATCTTCTGATTTTCATCTCAAAGAAAAATTCCTGCAGGAGAGAAATAATAAAATAACCCACTTACATTTAACTCGATTACTCCTTACTAGCAATTTGTTAATTAATCAAAATTTCAGCTTACTCACCGCTTCGCCTATTAATATTTATAAGCAGAGAGTCATCGTCATCTTTCGACAGTGTTTTCTGAAGGGACGGGAGAAGTTGAGTAATGAAGTGAAATCCGGGGGTCCTAGACAACGGATCACTTCCAGATAAAAGGATTGCGTTAGATCCTAGTGTAAATTCCAACCGGCTTATACACCGATATGTAATCGTTAGCTAGCTATTTGTGTAAAGTGACGTGTGGCCGTCTTACCGCGTAACTGGATTGGCTTCTATTTAGTTATCGTCGAATTCAATTGAATACAATTGAAACGGAATATTTGGAAGATGGGCTATCATATCAAGGAACTCAATAGTAATTGTTATGTGGTAACGACTGTAGATGCTGCTGGGTTAAAAGTTTTAATTATACATTCGGAAAGACCACTAAAGTGTCCCAGATATCGAATTCTTGGTCACCAATCCGGGGCACTACTCTGTTACTTCGAAATCGAAACTTCATAAAATTTGAAAACATTTTTGTAATTATTTTAAAGATATTTTTGTGCAGATTCAAAATCTATCAAGCATTCGCCCCGCTACGTTAATTTGCAAGAACTTCGGTCCAGTAAAGTCGATATAACGATTCGACAATGTGTAATTTCGCTTTCAGATAAATAGAGTAGTCCCCCGGTAAATCTTATTGTTGCTTGATAAGAAAAATCTGATTATCTACGAAATAAAAAAAGGAAATCTAAAGTCAATATATTATCGTTACGTGACAGTGTCACTGCCTTCCGTATTAAGCTGGATATGCTGTAGCTTCGACTATGATTTATTACAAAACTTTTCATTGCACACTCACCAACAATAACTTCTGTCAAAATCGTACATGCAACTGTCATCCTTAACTCAAAGAAATAACTTCCACAATGGCTTATACAGTTGCGTTCTAAGAGTTTAAGCTCAGTAGCTAGTTCGTCAGTACTATATTATCGCTTCAACTTTGTTCAGAATTTTGTGGAGGAAAAATTATATTTATAACGAATGGAAACGTATTTACAAGTAAAAATTAATAAACGTATTTTCCTTTTACTAATTAATTGCAAAATCCGTACCATGCGTATATCAATCCAAGTCGAAGGAGGTGTACATCTCACAATTAAATGACAGATTACATGATATCTTCTAACAATGCAGTAAGTACTGAACTAGGTTCATGTTGTTAAGAAACGCGGCAGCGCCATGTTTTACCGGCTCGCTAGTAAGTGGCATGCGCTAGATTACGCTTCTAGCTACTTATAGGACAACGGGAAAGGGACGGTCACTGGGGAAAAAGGGACGATTAACCATTCTAGAAATTTTTGATAATACTGCGAAACGTCCCTACCAGCGTTTCTGTATGTGTAGCGAGCCTAGCCTAGAATGTTCTATAGATTCTAATCTAGAACATTCTAGATGTTGGTAAAGTTTACCTAGGCCCCTATAAATTCACGGTAAGCTGCTTGTCCCGGCATTCTATAAGTGATCAATGAACTGGATACGGGAGTGAATATAAGCTATCACTAGTGCAGTGAACTATCTGACCTATTTATTAATTGTGAAGTGACAGTAGTGACGTGAATAGTGAACTTGAGGTGTATATTTTTTCGTAATGTTTACCTGTAACTTAAGCGTCGGATTGTAAATTTAATTGGCGTTACAATTTTCTTGCCAAAAAAAAAGATTTAGATATATTTATATCTTTCAGGCTGCTTAAATAGACGCAGAGTTCAACATTTCTTTCTGAATTTACAAGTATTTGTCGTCTGACGACCTTGTCATAAGTTGCGAGGTTTTATCCTTTGACGACTAATCTTCTTGATACTTTTATTTTTATGTTTGATTCTTATTACTCGTATATAGAATGAAATATGTACGATATAATGTATAATTAATTAGGTAGATAGATAAACATAAATCAGCACTGGAATTAGATCTAGTTATGATATATATTTAATTAATAGTAAAAATACTAATTAAGACATAATTAAGTCTTATAAAACAAGTTAGGCACATATTATAAATTGGTCATCTCGGCAAATTGAAACACGGAACATATTAAAATTGTTTTTAATGACATAGATGTAAGGTAAATATAACATTAAAAAGATGTGTGGAAAAAAGATAAAAAACCGTCTATTATAATATAAAAATACGTTTATTATTGCTCATAAAAATATTTAAATTAAATTCAGACACAGATACATTACGACTATTTTTTAACATGGGGGGATGCTCTATGCGTTATCCCAATAAATTATTCTAATTAAACATAATATCAAGCCTATATGTATATAATCTTTCCAACCATTTAATATCTTTTTGACAATTCGAGTACTGATCAAATAGTGATGTACTAATGTATTACCAATTCGATTTATCTTAGTAATCGATTTTATTTATGAAGATGTTTTTATTGATATTTTATTTAAGTATGCATAAAATCATAGTGTTGTTTTCTAAAAAAAAACGGGTATTTTTTTTAGAAAACAACACGTAACGTTAAAGTCACTTTATATAACGCCTTTGGGCATTAATATGCTTTCATCTATTGGTACATGGAATAAAACATGTTACAAATAAATAAAAAATTACATTAAATCGTCTGATTCTCCTTCATATGAACTAGAATCGTCACTGGAATCATCACTGACATTAACGAAGAATCGTTTAGTACAAAAATTATCGAATGCATCACGATTATTTTGTTTTTGTACATATTTCTTCATCAAGTTTTTTATTGTGAATTAAATTTACATATTCCCTATAATCAAGATTTACGTCATATCATTCTTAAAATAATATATACATATGTTTAACCTAGAAATTTTAATTGCTACCAAAATGGAAAAATAATGGACTGACCTTAGCAACAATTGAAAAGGATAAAATTTTTTTCTGGACGTAATTAACAATTGTTAAATCTCATTAGTAAGCTTTAATTATTTGGCTCTTATATCAATCTATATAAAAGATTAAAAATTACAGTTCAGAGATATTATTTTCTATACAGAATGAAGTTAAGTATGTACAAGCAACATTACTCAGGTTTAAATACTGCCCATCTCTGAAGAGCTAAGTCATGAAACTGTCTGGAACACTCGAATATATTTAGGCTTAATGTGTCTGGTCATGATATTTAGATTTTTTTTTTTAATACAACCAACAGCGTTATATAAAATAAAAAGTTATACGCATACTATCAACAAAAATTCAACCTAGTAGACGTTGTTATGGTCCCAAAAATGTGCATTGACCCAAAACATCTTATTATAAAACGAGAACGTCCATTGTAATTAAATAATAGGAAAGAATTATTTATTCTAATCTTTTCAATACATTTTGTTGAGTTTTTAAATAATAATTTACTAACTTACTAACAAAAGAGTACAGAAATTTAAAAAAAAATACTGCCTGCTGCTAGCTTCTTACCTTCTATTAATATTCAAAGAGTTGCCCTATTTATTTTCCTGGTTGCCATAATCACAATTCTCCAATGTTGGTCTATCGTTCATTTTATAAATCTCATTTTAGAAGTGCTACGTGTGTAGGTATAAAACAACATAAGAGCCAGTACCTTCCCCTGGGGCAGGTCTTTTCTAAAGTTTTTATGATTCAGTGATCTGCTAACATTTCGCCCAAAAATGGATCGCTCATTAGAGTAACGCGCTTAACTTTTTGATTTTCTAGTATTTTTTTTTTATCTAGACACTTTATTTAGCCGACATATGTAACGGTAATTTTGTTGGTTTATACTAGACTTAATTTAGTTTTAATTCTGTCAAACTACATTTAGCAAATTACTACTTAACTATATATATTTCTTACATTAATAACACAATAGTTAACGTCAAAATAAACCAAAATCAAAAGAAGATGCTATTCATCATTGCTTGAATTTATTTTGTTTTACCATTCAGCATAATTATTAACATTATCAAGCAACGAATTTAGCAATTAAATAAAGCATTGAAGTTAGCGGTAATGGCAAAATTTAAACCATGCATAGCGCAAATTAAAATCCAATCAGCATTCTGAATAGGAAAAGCGGTTATACAAACTTTGTCTATGTGCAAACGTATCGGAATAATGGCAGAAACACGTGTTCAAAGTTGGTTTCCAGAGCAATCATTGAATTCTCATTGTATGCTACGTCGTTTGAGGTCATAATTATATTATTTTGCAACTTATACCCAAGCAAATGCAAGTAAGTTTACACATAAATTTTAGAATTCAATTTTATACGGAGATTTAGCGTTGGAGTATTCTTTATTTACAAAAATGAGCAACTTCCGCGTGGGCCTGTCATAGAATTAGTGACATAAACTTTTTATATCGAGCTCTTGTTTTGGTAAGTTTGCTAATACGGTGACGAAATTAGTAGTCCTAGTAATGGGTAGATTTATAGAACGAAGACAATGGTAATCTTTGTAAGGTAACAATTGGTAATAAGGATGATGACTGGGTAAAATAAATGCAATTCTATTTAGTCCGTCAGTCAGATAATAGAAAAATATTAAATACGTATTTTTTTTACTTCAATTTAACAAGAAATAGATAACAGGCATTAAAATTGACGAGTGGGGGCTCGCTACGTCACAGTTGAGTAGAAAATGTACCATAACGTGATGTCATGCGAAATTTATGATAATGAAAAAAAGACGTGCTTAATATTTTTTAACCCTCTACCTGACGGACAAACAAACAAAAATTAGTTGTCATGCCTATTACTATTACTTAAAATGATATAGTAAAACTGTAAAAGTATTTTTGTGAAGCAAATCAATATTATTCTTCTCCTTTATGTTTCATAATTAATAGGAGTTTAAACTGGACTAAAGTGATAGCGCACACACAGAAACTAAACACATTAGAATCAAATAAGCATTCTTAATAGTAGCCCTAGCTAGAACTTTGTTACTTATGTAGTATGTCTGGATCTGTCGTAATAATGATAGGGACACGTGTTGGCAAAGTTGGCACTTGGCACACAGATACACTGAACTACCATTGGATTCAAATATTCAGTCTCAAGCTAGTGTTAATGGTAATTGTTTCTTAGTATTTGCTATACTAGTTTTCAATAGAATCTGTTTCCGTGCGGTATCACTGCATACGGTATCACATCCTCTATATTCAATATTTTTATATCTGTTTCTTAAGGTCGTGAAGGTTGTTTACCTTATTTTAATTCTGAGTTTCTAACTAAATGTTATACTTGTTATAATAACTTCTTTTATTGAATCAAATGAATTCTATGATAATATTCAACTATCAATGCTCGACCGCGCTTTCCGAGCCGAAACGAAATGCAATGATACGCCTCTTTAATACAAAACAGCGTCCATAAGCAGAGTCGAAATATGCAGAGTCGAGCCAAGGCAATGCATTGCTCGTCAGCCTGTGCATCTTTCCTTCTATAAAGTAACAATTTTGAAAGTATAGCAGAGTAAGTTTTTGTCAATGAGTATAATGAAATCTATAATAATATCTTCTTTATTTTTCTGATCAAACAACATTTCAACGATCAAGTATTATAATTAACATTTTTTTAGTTTTATCAATTATTTCAAAAAGAATCGTAATTTGTTAAGCATACATAAGAGATTGCCTTGATACACAATATCCGGCGTGGTTCGAAACGAGCGAACGGCACAGTAGATGCGTGTCGTCCGTACCCGCGTGACATATTGTGGCAACTCTGCCGGAATAAATCACGGCCCTACCTGAATTGAGGCGAAATGTTGCTGATTCACTGGATGTGTCTCATTGATGTTGGATGGATACAGAAGAAACGGGTGGCAATATTTTAGTTGGTTTCTTACGAGATGCTATTTTTAAACGGTCTTGTTTTGCTTGAGCTGGTCAGTGATGTTTTACATCCTTTTCCGTGATTTTTTGCAGTTTTCATAGACAATCGAACTTGCTAGGCCTGTTTTAAGATAGTAAGTGTGAATATGGTGTATAACATAGCACTATAAGCACTTGAAATAAATCACCTTTTTTCAGAACTTCAATACATTAAAAGAGTAAACGCATGGCTGTTGAGGAGTTGTTGGTTCGAGTTCAGTATAATATCTTAGACAGTATTTTTCTAATATTCTAAGAATCGTTCACAAACTCCCCATGGGTCTGGTAATAAATTTATGATAAATATTTGGGAAACAAATTAATTGTCTTCTTATTTTCTCTCATAATTTCATAACACGTTCTCTCTATTGACTATACGAGTGATTGCTAGACACTAGGTGCGTGTTGCGTGACATATTGTGGCAACTACGATGGTATAAATCACGGCCCTTACCTGGATCGAGTTCATGTAGTTTTAACGACTGGAAGCGACTTTACCGATTTGTCATTTTACCATTTATGATATTCTATTTTTGAATCAATTGTTTCAGATTTCATTATAATACATTCCAGGATTTATATTTCTAAAATCATTTTACGTCCAGCGCTCATTTTCATTGGTCATAGATTCATTAAATTACAACGAATGATATCAACTTCGTCACTGTCAAATTCGCATCTTTTAAATATGGTCCAATTACATTTACCACCAATATACTACGAATATTATTTGATGAAAGACACTAAAATTTTAAGGACGAGTAGTTAGTATACTCCAACGAGCAATCCTTCATCAAGCTCATTCCTTACATACGCTGTATAATTCATTTCTTTATTAACAAACTGAATAATTCCTGAAACTTCATTTCTATTTCTTTCATTATTTGTATTAATTACTGCTCAAACGGAGATCCAAAGAGCAAGCTCAATAAATTTGTATATCCAAAAATATTTATATTTCCGATTTTTATAACTTTTGTCAATAATGAAAGCGCAAGTAATATTATTTTTTTCTCAGTTTATATATTATGTTATTTTGTATCATTTTACATGCGTAATGTATGTATTTCTTTTTAATGCAAACTTTGGAGTTTCACAGCATAACATTCTAATTATAACGGAGTAGTTTCTTACATATAACTAGTTCAAGTGCCGCCTTCATTATGGTACTCGTAAATATTACCTGCAGAACTAACTTATACTTTAGCAGTATAAATTATAGCTGGCGTGTGTCTGGCTTAAACTTAGCTGGCAGAAAGCCATTTGCTAAGATATTTGCCTATACACAGAAACAGAATATATGGAGTCACATATGTTCTATTTGTGGTAGGTAGGTAATATTTTCAATTGACCCTTATAATGGGTCAATAGCACAGAATTATGAAGAAATTGAATTTTAAACTCCTCAAGGCCTTAAAGCACATTAGAATAAAAAACGAGTCTATCAATATTTCCATTAAGCCGTACGATCGCTGTCAAATAAGTATACAAAGGAATGACGTCATAATATGGCTGAAATGAACGGACGGTTTTTTTTGGCACCGAATTTGTAATCAAAATTATTTCTTTAGTTTTGATTTTCTTTTATATCATATATAAAGATACTTTTGAAAATTGATAATAAACTTATAATTGGTACTTATTAAAGTTTTATATTCCAGTAGATATGATTCCATGTTTTTAATAGAAACACTGTAACTCATGTTAGGTATATATACCAAATGGTGTGGCATCGATCCATTTTTTTATGAATTATGTTACGCTTGGAGAAAGCGAAAAAAGCTGGTTTGATGCGACGTCACTCAGGCTTTCGGCGAACGAGGACTGTACAATTTCAGCGGCTCGTTTCATGTTCTTTCATGCCTGTTTGAGTAAGAAAGGGTTTACTCAACGTATAGTTGGGTTTGAAAGATAAATGGGGATATCTAGAGACGGAAGCGAATGCTTTTATTGCTTTTTGTCTTCTGATATTTTTCACTATTGTTCAAAGAAACTTAGAGATTTTTTTACTTTGATACTGAGAGAAACTAACTTTTATGTTGAAGCTATATGAAGTTTAGATTGAGATAAAATACTTATATATATCGATAGTTATTATACCAATGGATTTAGTTTGTAACTTATTTAAATGGATGAGCTAGGAGTTCTGATGGGATGTTAAGGAAAAAATAATGAGTGTAAGTATAGAATAAATACGGAAGAACTCATAATAATGTAATAATTAAAAGCCTTCTGCTTTTAAAATGTTTCTGAATAAACTAATGAATGTAATGTTTAGAAATTTGGAACTGGTATTTTTATAACCCTTCTTAAGTAAAATTATCGGAATCGGTAGTTCAGAGATCCATAATGTAAACAACAAAAGGAATATATTGTATAATCAACATACCAATTGAGAACCGCCATCTTAGTTAGTGTCGGTTAAAAAGAATGCTACTCATAATATTAGTTTTAGAATCTATTATTCTACTTCAGTATGAATTAAGGTGGAATACTTGACGTTATTGGACTACGAATACTACACTATTTTCTTTTCAGCAGTAAAATAATCTAAGGAATGAGTATAATGAAGTTGCATTTACATTACAAAAACATTGAAACATAAATCATCTTATTTTTCTTACTTGCACTATGGACTGAAAGAACTTGCGAGAACTATGACTTCTTTGATGGTGCAAACATTCTTTTACTAAGAGATATTTGTGTTTCTTTTCTTTTTATCTTTGTTGTGAAGTACTAACAACCAGTAGCATCTTAGTGAATACTGTAATGTTCAAAGACTTAACAATAAATTTATGGACCGGTCATGAGTATCTTTACTCCTTGCTTTTAAAATAATGGAGGTCAACTTAAAAGTACGTATCTTTTTAAATACAAGAAGTTTTTAATTATTATTTTTCTTTTAATAATAAAACATCGAGCTACAACTACTGAAGCTGAGATACACGACGTAGGTCAGTATACACCTGCCATGACTCTTTTATGGCCGTTTTCACTAATCTTAGCAATCATCTAAACTTGACGCATAATTTTTAAGAATCGCCTAAGGTGAAAATGCCTTTCAACAAGGTCACTGACATTTTTATTTTATTTTTAGACTCACAGAAAATGAGACAGATTTATGGGATTCTTCCCCGCTATGATGATTAATTAGTTGTAAAAGCCGCCGAATGGGTCAAAAGACGTACCCTCTAACAACCCTGACCATACCCTTGGTTGAGATCGGTACCTGAGAACTCGGGAGTAGACACTGGGCCAGTTCAACGTTCGGCCGTTGTGGGGGGACCTTACTGGGGAGAACATCACCAGCCTATTGAGGCCTTCCCTATAGGTTGAATCGAATAAGGAGAATTGGTGGGTATTAACGACAGAAGATTCAGCCGGGTCCAATGGCTTAACGAGCCTTCCGAAGCACGGAGGAACGTAAAATAAAAAATTCGAAAGTTTTATCGGTCGAATTGCAAACTTAACGCGATAACCAACGCGCTATCAAACTCCTCAACTAAGCAGAAAGTTATAAAATATCGTTGTTTTAAAATTGACTATTTCAGTTCAAACACCAGCAGATTAAAGCTTAAAATGTATAAACTTGACCTTTATTGACCTGACATTTTTTTAATGTCTTTATACAATTGTTGATCGGTGCATAATATTTACGTATTAAAATATTAAAGAAGTGCGAAAGAAAAAACTATAAGGACGAGAACTCTTATACACAATCAGTAGTACTTGCCGACTTACAAACACCACCTGGACTCGAGCCTGTGACAGCCGCACTGTCCACAATTCTACTAATTTTATGCGCCAAAATCATGAAGTTTGTGATAAAATTCAGGCAAGTGAGCGGAGCAATATTCTTTATCTGGCTAAAGGACTTGCCTTGCTTGAAAAAAGGGTTCCGAAAAAAGCAAATGATGAATGACAAATGCTTTTTTTTTAATGTTTAAGCGGTTAGCGTTGAGGTTACGAACATTTTTTTTCATCAACAATATTTACAACAAGCATCCGCGGCGCGAAATCTTAAATCGTCAATAACGTAAGAAGTAGTGGTAAAGGCAAAAGTAACAGTGATTTTTATCATAAATTATTACTATTCTTATTTAAATAAAAACAGTGCAATAAAACAAGTTTTTTTAAATAAACTTCGTGCACGGTGTATCAGAACTTATATCTACCCTCTTTTTAGGTTCGTATCGCTCAAAAAAAAGGAAGCTGTATTAAATATCTCAGACAATAGACAAATTATAGATGCGTATTTTTCTTTAGTTCCACCCATAGGGAAATAATGAAGCGGCTCCAGCACCTGCTATTAACAAAATGAATTTTAAAAAGTGCTACTAAATTAAAATACAATATTCTAAAGATTCTCGTATCTGTAACGCAAGAGTTTTCTTTAGTTAACGTAGAGTTTAGGTAGCACTTACGTAGCGACGGTGTCATACCCAACATCTATTTTATGGCAAATTTTACGGTGCATAAGCATGAATTAAGTAGAAAGGATGGTAAAACAGTGAAAGTACCCACATAAATTATGAAGAAACACATTTTGCGATATTGAATATTATATATAAATGTGAAATATAAATGGCTTGGCGTAGGTACTACCAATAAGCAAAGATAACATATGATAGTTTTCTTAGTCTTCTATTATGTGTAGTAAAGTGAATATCTAAATAATATTTTTATTGATTAGTAATAATATGTTACGTTAATAATCTAATTTAAATTAATAATATTTTTAACAGAAATAGCATAATGTTATATGCATATATAGTGCATAATGTTTATGCTTCGTCATTAGTGAAATTCAGATTGAAATTTGATATTTAAATATGTACATTAAGGTCGAATTTCGATCGCTGGGCGACCATTAGTTAAAATCACTCTAAATACGCTTTTGACTATCAAAATTGAAAAACACTTAATGTGTTCACTCATGCCAGCAATTATGAGAGTTTGTAAAGGAGTCTTGTTGCATAAGGTATTGCATATGAATTAGTTTATATTTAAATTGTATGCCAATGTATGGACTTTGCGTGTCTGATGACATCTGGACAGATAGACAGACGGATGGGTAGTGGAGTCTTATTAATAGCGTCCCGTTTTACCCTTTGTGTACAGAACAATAAACAATCTTATTGGCTCGCAAACTAGCGACACTCGCATAATTGAAAAAAATGAATATCTGAATGTTTTAAAAAAACTGAAATTCTTTTAAAGTTAATGACAATTCTTTTTCTAGCAAACTTTATATATTATATATCTTTTGATTATACTTGCATATATAAAACTGGGTTCAGCTTGCAATTTTATCATCGTAGACATATTATACATAAGTACTGTTCACTTTTATGAGATAATAAGTATTAAAAGCTTTGGTACCCATTTATACCATCCAGCCGATACAGTATTACTGCACTCTTTTAAACATTTATTACAAGAGAGTAACTAAATATAGAATGGTTTACCGTAAAATGGGATATTAAAATTTATTTCTAAATTATTCTTTATAGAAATTTGGGTAAACTTTACAAATCAGCTAATGAAATAAGACTCGGTAAACAAACCATTAAACAAATTACATATTTTGAAGATAATAATATATAACGGCGGGTAATCAGAAGGGGCTATTACGAAGCCCAAATAGATCGTCCATATCGGGGGACTATCTTTAAAATAAAACTGCAGACGTGTATACCAATGTGGATTTATTCTATTTTATCACTTTTTGTACGAAAATAAAACGATGAGCGTGATGTCGTCGGATGTCTTTACTCCTCGGCATCGGAAACAAAATGTTTGCCAAAATGGCGGCAACTTGCTTTTTGTTAACGAACTGTCAAAGTCAGTGTCACCATTCTAATAAATTTAAAACTATCGATGATCACGCCCTCTCTACAATCGAGTAATTAAGTAATCTAGTAACTAGCAATTTAAAAAAAGAAACTAAATCAAACGATCTTCGTAAAGATGATACGACATATAGATTTTTAAATAAAATTATTTTGAAATTACAATACTTAGCAAAACGAAACAATTTTTAAATGATATCATCGCGTTTGTATTTAGTTTTATTGACGTTTTGGACCCTTTACAGGTTCCGTGTTAACATACAACTAAGATGTTTATTGTCTTTTGAATCAAAAGTATACCTTTAAAAGAGCAATACTAAACAAAAACATTTATTATTTTAAAAATACATTTAACATATTTATTAACCACTGGCTACCGTAATCTACCATCAGGTCTATTTATAGATTGTGCACGTGAAAATATAAGAAATCAATATCTTAACAAAACGTTTTTTAGCAAAAAAAAAAAAATCTATTTCAAATGTGCAGTACGGCTAACCAGCAATATTATATTATTAACTATAACTTTTTATACCCATGAGTAAATCATAATTAAATAGTTTCTCTATGAACACAACCATATTGAGGTACCCAGTCAAATAACTTTTAACATCGCAAAATATTCAATAACCCAGAACAAAACATGCTCTCAACGAGTGAAAACTCGGTAACGTAATCAGCGACTTGTCAAAATAACAATTCTATCCCGCCACAGTATAATGAGCGATATTGAGCTCTGTTTATATTGCAATACGGTCGGCGATATATCGGTACCACAACAAACAAACCATCGGAGGTAATTTTGAAGGGTGACAGTTTGGAAACAGCGAACTTCGAAATTGTTATGTAAAAGTTTAATTTATGCGGCAAGTTTGATATGAAATTAAAATATACACATTGCTCTAGAGGAACGTTGACAAGTGATGGCATTATTATATAGCTTGTTGTTTTACGGCGAAAGAAGTTTTTTAATCGGTCTCATAGTTTAGACTCGTATTCAATGCATACAAACGATAAAACTATTCCTTTGTACCATTATTAATATGAATATTAGAGATAACGGCCATAACTGAAAATAAAATATTCTACGTGGCTCGTCGAAGTTTCCATCACGAAAGCGTTTAAACCAAAATCGGTGCATTCATTAGCAGACCCCTTTCCAAATACAACATTGACTTTGCGGGCTGTTTCTGCCACGCTACTTCCGCGTTGGAACTCGCATTCAAAAATCACTCGAATTTTCGCAGAATCCATCTTTCTTGTCAAAATTGAACAAAAAAACAATTGAAAGTCGATATTCGAATGTTTCACATTTTTAAAAAGAAGAACATCATAGAAACTATCTGAAAAAAGTTTCTTTCATAAACCTCAAACCATGAAGATTCTATATTAATTCAAGGAACATATTACAATAAAACGGCAATTTCATACTTTAACCCCTAATATTTATGTCTTATTGTGGGTTCCACACCTGATGGAGAAAAGAAGGGGAAGGACGATGGGATACTTGTTGTGACACGATAGTATATTAAAAAATGTCATGGAATGCAGACAGTAAAGGGAAGAGAAGGAGCTATATTACTTTGAACAAGTGTAAGAAAAAGTAAGCGTTCCGTCGTAAAAGAAATAATAATGGGAAATTGTAATAATGACATTTTAATTAACTATTTAAAGTATCATTATTACAGTTTTTGAAATAGGTTTAAGTTTAGTTCTAAATGTAAGCCAGCCAACGTTAACTACCTTGTGTAGTCCAATACCACAATTATTTCGCTTAAAGCCTTAAAAGTCAAGCTCGACAACTCTCATTCTAATTAATAATTTGGGTATAAGTTATGGTGAATAAATGTAGTATTTATTAAGAAGCAATCAGTAATTTTATTGATTTTGCCTTCACGATTCATATTTCTTATATAAAAATATTTCTTTCGTCTGTTTAGGCGACTTTTTATGGATTATTGAGATAATAAGCATAAGTAACTTTTTACGTCATCATCATCAGCCGGAAGACGTCCACTGCTGAACATAGGCCTCCCCCTTTGAACGCCACGACGGACGACATTGCGCCAGCTGCAACCAGCGGCCGTCCGCGACTCGGACGATGTCGTCCGTCCATCTAGTCGGAGGTCGACCCACGCTAACTTTTTACGTTTATACAAATTATTGCTGCAAATCAGGGGACCTTAAAATGTATCTCATAACATTTCAATTTAATATTTAGAAGATATTCATGAACTACACACTATAACTATTTGACTTGTAATAGTGATGACATTATGTCAAGATCGCATTCATGGGCTCATATCGAATGTTGCATGTCTTGAATGTAAATTTCTGTTTCCATTTGATTGGACCTCTTACTAAGCTATGACAGGTTTGTGCTTTATAAAAGTGTAGATTTTTTGTGCCGAAATTTCTCTATGTAATTGACAATTGTTGACTTTGAATGGGTATTTTTTTCCGATATAACATTAACGTGTATTTACGGGTCACTAATAAACTACTTTCTGACACTCCAAAGCCGACCCTCCATCACGTACGCTTTGACAGAACTTATGAGCTCGTACACACTCAACTCGTAAAATCCCCTTTCAATGTTTATAGCGACATCTACCGGGTGTAAAACATAGATTTTTATTGCAACCTTTTAAACAATTTTACAGTTATGCCCCGACGAAGACGTTTAAAACACGAGGACGCTGGTATTACATTAGTTTGTAACTGTGTATTTTCTATGTGAAACTTAACATCAATTACTTATGGCCATTTTAGGAATAGGTGGTCTAGATTCTTTAAGCGTGAGTCTATTTTGTGATATCTCTCCGATGAAGACCTCTAGTAAATGATTGGTGTTGTCCATAAGACTTCTTCAGGCCCAGTGCTACTGTATGCGACCGCCTACTCTCTAATCATAACTCTAACCGTAGGATACGACATCTAAACTATATTATGGCGACATTTCGTTTCATTTTACTACTTCGACATGTCTCTTTAGTGGTTAATGCTATCAAACGTAATAAAAACTCTTTTGTTTGATATTTCTGAATAGCTTTTCAAGCATTTATCGCTTTTCTTAGATTAATTCAAATTAACGTCAAATTAACATATCGCTCATTGCATATATTAAAAAGAGACGTCGCAATAGTAATCACTGTCAAATATTTGTAGCATGAAATTATTGAATATATTTAATATATCTAATTAAAAGATATTGCGTTGGTTTCAAAATTAACCAATTAGGCCCTTACTTTTCTATTTTATTTTGTCACTTTTCCTTAATTTTATTTTTGATCATTTTAAATTGTTATTTATTTATCAACCTTAACGGTGATTTTTATGTTAATAATAATAGCTAAGATATAACAGAGCTAAGATACAGTAGAAACACATTTATTTACAAATTTATTAATTAATCCATTTCGTCAATAGATGGCGCTAGACTAAAATTTCATAGCACTGTGATTTAATTAAATTTGTATACATACATATCTTTACATACATACATACATATCATACATACATGTCATACATCTCTTTAAAGGTAATCGTCGACTGTTACAGCACGAAGGCACCAGCGGCACGACACGCAACGGATTACAATAATTATCCGATATCATACACGTCCGTTCCACGTCATTTCCATAGATGCTTGTGTGAAATTCCTTTTGTCAATTTTGACATCGTAATTATGTTGATAGTTTTGACATAACGCTGTGTAGGAATATATAATAGCTGTATGGTAGTAAGCCATATAATGTCATCAGCATTTTCTGTGCTCCGATTATGCGTCTCAGCGGTACGGCCGGAGCATGCATGCTGATAAAATGGACGTTTACCTTTAAAGTTGTTAATGTTTCCTCAAACTAAAACTCTTAGATATGTATTGTCAATTTAATTGTATTCAGATTTTTGTTATCTTTGCACTTTTCTTTCATTCTGTCCCTTTTCTATTTGTGAATTTTGTGATCAGCTTCACCTGCTTATACCACATAATTATTAATTAATTATGATTAATTATCAGAAAAGGCCTTTTGTGGCATTTTAAATAATAAAGATACAAGTGTTACATGAAACAAGGTATCAAAAATAAGCAATATAGTATGACTCATTATGCGTTTGACGTGGTGTTTACGAGAAAATCTGTATTCAATGCCATATTATAAAAATATATTACAATAAAAGAATTTATTCACGATACAATTTGTATCAACATTTTCACAATTTAAATCTGTACTAACATCGTAAGGAAGAAAGATTTGATTGTAAGTTTGTTTACATTGAATAGTCTCCGAAACGGCTGGACCGATTTCAAAAATTCATTCGTCTAAGGGAAGAATGCGCGGCCTGCGAGTAACATAGGCTATTGTAATTTTAAATAAACTTTTTTGTAGTATGTTTATATCTGTTGATAAAAAATTAAATAATTATGATGACTTTGCGCTTTCTACAAAATATATCAAATGAGGTTGTATTCTATGTATTTTGTACCTTCAAAACACGTAAAGAAATCAACAACTCAAAGTAATTCATCATCATCATCATGAGCCCTTTTACGTCCCCACTGCAGGGGCTCAGGCCTTCCTTATGGATGGTTAAGGAGGATGGGCCATGACCCTCCACGCTGGCCCAATGCGGATTGGAGGGTATTAACGACTGCAAATGCAGCCGGGATCAACGGCTTAACGAGCCTTCCGAAGCACGGAGTAGCTCGAGATAAAATTTTTTGGTCACCCAACCCGTGACCGACACTTGCGAAAGTTGCTTAACGACAACGATCGCGGGCCGCGGCGCTTATCCACTACGCCACCGAGCTACAAAGTAATTATGTGCTTACTAATAGTTCAAATTTTATTTTTATTTAGATAAAAGAGTTATTGTTAATTTTAACTAATAAGTTCGAATGCCTTTTTAAAAGTAAATTCCACCTAACCGCTGCGGTGTTGTTAGTAGTATATGAAAACCGCCATATTGTTGGCTGTGAACATTTCTTGTGATAACGATCGTTACTTTTATTACAGCCAAGAGAGGGAGTAAAAACGAGAAAAATATATTAGAAGTAACACAGCATGGTATGGCAAATTGAATTTTAAATTGAAGTACCTGAGATTGTTGCTGTTTACATACCAGAGATTTTATGTTCACTTTATAAGAAAACGTTATTAACTGGATATTTTATAATTTTATCACATATTGTGCTTCGGTATGTGTATTTTTTATATCTTTAACCTAAAGGACTGTTCATATATGTATTGTACTTTACGTGCCAAACACCTCAGTGAGAAAAGGATGTTAATAATACAGTCTGCTTCTAAGAAAATAAAAAATAGTGAATCGACATCGTATAGTTGAACGTGCGCGTGTGTATGTTCGTTTGCTTAAAATCGATTGGGGACTAACTAGCCGTGTTCAGTTATCGTCGATATTATATACTTACTTCTTTTAAAATTATTTTTACTCATCAGATCATAAATAATGCCAGCTTTATGCGAATGAAACGGCCAGTCAGTTGTAATTTGTAAAAATATAAATATATTATCAAGTAATTTAGTTACTGTTTGCATAACAACTATATAGATAGATATAGATATAGATAAATATAGATATTTAACAACATCACATACATTGCTCAGATTCCAAGATGAGTAGCTAAAACCCCCGTATTATGGAGTATCTAAGACAACGAAGATCACACAACACCCAGACCCGAGACAATATAGAAAAGTTCATTTTCTACATTAACCCGACCGGGAATCGAACTCGGGACCTCAGAGATGGCCACACCTTAAAACCGGCGTGCGAACCACTCGGCAACGGAGGTCGTCAATATGGGGTCGGAGTGGGTCGGAGTGTTGAGTTGATGTGTCTCCCTCTAGATTAACGTCATAGTTCTATATATTTATCCTTATATAATCGAGATTTTAAATATTATTTCGGAAATGATAATTAGAACATTATATTTTCGTAAATTTAAACTGGATATATTATTATTGATTGAAAAGTCGAGGATCAAATGTATATGCACTCTTACTTTGTTGGGTTTTAATTTCAGTTCAAAAGAAACTAAATTTTACGTAGATTAAATTAAAATTTTAATAAAAATCATGTTTAACTTTAGATTCTTTAAAGTGTAATTTATAACGTTCTGAGAAGTTCTTAAAATCTTTTAACTGAACATATCCACTGCTTTGTATACAAAGAACCTTTATTTTCACAGATTTTACGACGTTCTATTAAAAATGTGATGAAATTTTAAGTCTGGTTACACCCTCTTTTTAAAATCCAACCACTATATGATACGACTTTTGTTTAAATTGATAAAAAATTATTTATTACGTTGATCAAAAACTATAGAGCTCATTTACGACATGACTTCGCTTGAAAGTCACAGAAAATTAAGATCTGGTAGATTAGTTTATAATTTTGCCATTTCTGAGGCGCAGGTTTCGATTTCCAGTGAGTTCAATTAGGAAAATCAACTATTCTATATTGTCTCAATTTTTAGTGTCAAAATTTATGTCGGTTGCTGCAACTAAAAAAAAAAAATACATTTTTCTACCATCAGAATTGGTGAAAGTAGCTCAACCCCTTTAATTGCATTAGTACGCCATATCGCCCTGAAAAATCATTTGAAATATAACTAACAATAATTGTCCACGCCGAGAGCAACACAGTACACCCATAAATCGGAGTACGGTGCAGAGCGCTTGTACAGTTGTTACACAGCTTTAATGGTTGTAAAGGTATTATTTAGCATCCAGTTGCTTTAAAACGCAATTTAGTGAGAGCGTCTGCGTTTTAACGGGCACTTTTAATGGTTACTGCCTCTTTATGATCATCGAAAGGCCAACTGGACTCCCTGCTGATGAAATCTTCGAGTATTTTCATCAAAATGTAGAAGTAAACTAATTGATACGTACGAATAATTAAAGTCATACTCATATTTGGAAGTAGTTCAACAGAGCTTAAGTTGTAACCTGAGCCATATAACTTAAAATAATGGAACATAAAAATGACAGAACATTTGTTAAATTTAACAAAGAGACAGTTAAAAATGTAATAAATTAAAAATAATGAAAAGAAAATAATTATTAGATCTTTCAAGACATGGATAATAATAACATGACGAAAATATCGTTAATGGAAATTAAAAAAAAAAAATATTCGCATAATTCAAACGCTAGTTATAAAATGCAAATATAAATTAAGCGAGCTTATTTCTACAATATTTTAGAAATAATTGAAAAAAACATGAAACAGTTAATTGAATTATCACTTAAAGCTGCCGTTACTTTTTTAAAATAAATGGGGCTTATGTTTGTTTGCTACTTTCATTGATAATTCATTTATAGTAAATTAATAAATATCAGTGTCCAGATGCTGTCTCTCCTTTATGAAGGAAAGAGAACAGATTAATAAACAAGTAAAATTCTTGTATTTTGGTGAGATATGAGTCAGATCCATAATTTGTGGTATTTTCAGCGATACAATTGTCCATATGTACACCTTTAAAGTTTGATTACTGTTTACCCGAACAGATTAGTTTCCAAAAATTCTCACATAAGCACAAATCAGTACCGTGGTATAGTAACTCACGACGTTCTGTCTTAAGCCCCCCACATGCCTATTATTGAATTTGGAGTATCTCCAAGTCCTGCAGTCTTGCCGGCCAAGTGTGTCGCCAGATTTATGCGTCCCGTCGCCCTCGTGACGTCAAATTTAACGACCTTTACACTTTTTAAGTTAAATGGATCTTAAGAGACTTATGAACTCTTTATCATGGATAAGCTCGTTATGGTATAATAATTGTAGTATAAGTGCAAGTTGACATTTTCGTAGGCACCGACTATAACGTCATATAGGGCAAGAGTGTGCACTTTAACCTTTAAATATCCGGATAAAAAGTTGAAATTTAGTCGATATTGAGTTATCGATACCAATATATTTAGTAATATCTTGCGGGAGGTTTAAAAGTATGTATATAAGAACCTGTGATAAGAACTGACATAGTCCGTAGCTGGGGTGGGGTGGATTGCTAGTTGATAAGTATTCCCTGAATCCTCTGACAATTCGTACAACACTTTTCGCTTCAACAAAATAAAAAAATGACTTTTTTTTCATTAGAAGGTATTCTAAGTATAGGTATTTATTACTGTTTTAAAAAGAGTTTGCAAGCAATTAATTTCACGTTAAATTAACATTGTTGTTCTATTTTCAAGCACATAGAGTTGCTACGTTACAATCTAGAACCAGAACGATTTATAGAAAAGTCTGGAAATATGAATGTTGGTACATTACTAAGAAAGTCAGAAATGGCTGGACTATTTTGAAAACTAAAGGACTATAGACATTTCTTAGAATTGTTAGTTCTTTGATAATATACTGTTAAAACAGTTTCTCCTTGTGTTATAAAACTCTGTTAACGACAACTTTTGTAGCCTCTTGGGATTACTGTTTTATATTTTCTATACAATTTTCGCATACATAATAAGCGACATAAAATATATTACAATACATTTCCATTTCCAGAAAAAAGAGCCGAGTCTGATTCAGGCAGCCACACGAATGGTGACGTAATATCAACATAAGTTTTCTCTTTCATGTATGTTTTGATCTTGAATTATAGGTTCAAAAGATATAGCACAGGAATAGAGACGCAAATACAATGCATGTTTTTAACGATAGGGAATGGGGGCTTCCGAGGGATGGTCTTCTTAGCTAATTTAAAGTTATTATTATGTTGGCTTGGATAGCCATGAAAAGCCGTAGTCACCTATAATATCCAATCCTATAAATCCAATGATCTCCTTAGTGACCTTCAATACGGATTTCATCAAAATCGGTCCACGGGAGATCTTCTAGTGTATGCCACACAAATCTGTAGTGAGGCCATTGAGAGATAGGGGGAGGCACTAGCTGTTTCCCTGGATATATCTAAGGCATTCGACAGGGTTTGGCATGACGGCCTTATTAGCAAGCTTCCATCGTTTGGACTGCCACCTAGCTTGTGTGACTGGATATCGGATTTCTTGAGGGACTAGATCTCTACGAGTGGTCGTTGACGGCTACTTGTCGGACCAAATGGCTATTAATGCCGATGTTTCTCAGGGATCCGTGCTCTCTGCGACCTTATTTTTGCTGCATATAAACGATCTGTTGAAACCCGGTATCTTTGGGTATGCAGACGACAGCACCGTCATAGATAGGTACATGTCCAGTCCGAGAGTGAGACCGACCGAAATCCAGTCTTGCAGAGAAGTAATGGTCGAGCCTCTGAAACTTTTCTTCCAGGCAGTTTCCGATTGGGGCGATGCCAATCTGGTAAGGTTCATCGCCACCAAGACACTGGCGTGTCTATTTTCCTCCAAAAGGAGGCCATTTGAGCTGGCTCTCGCATTCCGGGATGTAACCGTACCGGTCACAGACCATTTTGATCTTCTTGGTGTGACTTTATCTTCAACGCTCAATTTTGGCTCATAAATTGAGTCAAAAGCTCAGCTAGCTTCGTAGAAACTCGGCATCCTCTCGAAGTTGCGAAGGTACTTCACGCCGGAGCAGTTGCTTACACTATATCAAGCGCAAGTGCGGTCCTGCATGGAGTACTGCTCGCACCTTTGGGATGGTTCTGCCAAATACCAGCTTGAAGCGTTTGAGACCATCGAAAGGCGTGCCAAGAGGCTCATTGAAAGCGACGCTTTTTGGAAAAAGAGATTACAAAGTCTTGAGCATCGCCGCAAAGTCGCTGGTCTATCGGTCTTCTATCGGTTACATTTCGGCGAGTGTTCATCGGAATTACATGACTTAATTCCGTCGTCCCTTTTCCACTATCGTACAATCAGGGGTACTGGGAAGCGTCACCGCTTTACTGTGGAGATTCCACATACTCGTACCAAGCGATTCGCCGATACATTCATCGTGCAAACTGCGAAGCTTCTGAATTCGTTACCGGACTCGCTGTTTCAGGACAAATACAATCTGGGACTCTTCAAGTCAAGAGTGAATCGGTTCCTTTTAGGAAAGCACGATCCATCTTAGACCACTGCATTGCTTACCATCAGGTGATCTGTGGTCAAGTGCTTGCCTATCTAGCATATAGCTTTGTGATGAACAAACAGTTCAAACTACGAAATTTATCAAATCTTATAGTCCATTGCCTAGATGTGAAAGTTGCTGAAATAAATAATTAAATCTTAGATTATAAAATTAAATAAAGTTTGGAAAATATCAAATACTTGTTCAGATCTATTTAAAGTCTTTTTTATTATTAAAATCTGACACAAGGAAGATACCACATCTAAACCCAAAACAATTTGGAAAAATTAATTCGCTACATTGACCCGACTGGGAATCCAAATCTGAAATCACCTGGCGGAACCTTGAAACCACAGCGCGAGCTACTTAATGATAGAGTACCCTCCTCCCAATAGTTTTACGTGCCACGAGTCATTACAATTGGTTACAGCGCATTAACCCCTGATTATATAAAATGAAAAAATAGGTAATCTGATAAGAAATTACTTTTTTCCAATAAATACTTCTAACCTAAAAGAAATATAATCTCAGAAGAGTGAAAAAGATAAAAGCATTCCTTCCTTTATATATGAGTAATTTCCTTCGTCTTTGAGATGTAATTCTGCGTGAATAAGATCTTTGAACAAAACTATTACCAACGTGTCGGGCGGTTTATGTGTTCAATACGACAATTTTATATTTATTCAGTCATGAACAAGTGTATTTTGTTTGTGGCCAGAAATATTATTTTTATTATCTACATTATTGTTTGCGTAGCCCACCTGGGTTTCGTCATCCCTGGGGGAACTAGGAGTAATACGGTTACTAATAGTCCATGTTCTGTTAACAATAGTTCATATTCTTATATTAACTATAACTAGTATTTTCCAGCGACTTCAAGAAATATAGTTTTTGTTACCGCTGTTGTTGTAGTTGTAGTTGTAGTGAAAGAATTTATAAATCGGTCTAGCAGTTGCGGGTCCTATTTAATGCAAACAAACCACCAATTCTTACCTCTTTATAATTTTGGTTATTATAAACTAACAACGCAAACTTCATGTTGCTCTTTTTTAACAATTTATATGTCATATTTCACAATCTGCAATGATTTCTATTTCTAGACAAGATATTGAAAACTTGCCGTTTCACTTACTCTTTATAGTAACATATTATTTTCTAACTTGCTCTACATACCTAGAAAAGTTTTAATATTTGAAACAACATTTAGTTTTTTATATCTTGCCAGTGACAACACAAGAAGTATCTAACGCATTGCGCTAAGACTAAAATAAATTTTTCTGTGGCCTTACACTACCATAGATGTAATTGCATGCATTTAAATAGTAAAGAATAATACCTACTGCTTCGAATCAAAAGTATAGTTGAACTCTAAGTGAACCAAAGGTTTCGTACCTGTGATATAAACTTGCGCTACGCATGAAGCATGAGCAAAGCTGGAGATTCTTGGAACGTAAGAAACAGAACTTCGAGTGATCTTTGCAAAATCTTAAAACAAACTTCTCCGTTATTAATAAAACTCAAGAATTATCGTCCAAAGCACGCAGTCACGTTCCATATTAAAATTTCCGTGGACATTCGAGGACCGCTGCGTCGTCGCGTCATTACATTCAAAATGATTGATGTTCCATTTCAATACACAAAGGTAATTTTTCAGCAACCCCCCCGCCTCACTTTCCTCCCTTGCTCCCTCCATCTGCCACTCGAAACAAACTGGCGGAATCTGCGCGATCATCGGTTGAGGACCGGACAATTATAGTCAATAACAAATTCGGAATGGGTTATTCTATTGTGAATCGGAAGAATTTTATTTTCGTTTGGAGTATTATGTCTGGGTGGATGAAGTGTTTTTGGGATTCTATTCTAACCTAGACAAGAATTATTGTAAAATATTGCCATATTATAAATAACTTAATAACAAACATTTGTTTTTCTTTACCATTCATTTGGTTAAAGTTAGCTGGTTCACAATTTATTTTCCAGATTTACCCCTCACTAATATATGAATAAAAGTTTATTCGTACTATTCGTACTAACTAAGTAGTTAAATGACAAGATTGTTCATATAATATTTACTTTAAATTTAAATCTCATGAAACTACTGATATTATTATTTAAATAATGCCAACATAAAACATTTAATAGCAGTAGCCATTGTACAAGTATTGTACCAAAATTTAAATAAAACCGTATATAATATATAATACTCCTAAAAATACTTTAATCTCTTCGAGCAAATCTTGGGTAAAGGTTACGTTATTGAGAAAGGAAACCAAATATCTAGACGTCCACGATCACAATACGATATTAAATCCTTTGAGGCATTGTCTGTTCGAAATATACTTCTGTCACGGTCACAGTGAAAAATGAAACGGAGTACTTTATTTTTATTCTTAAAGAAAGCTTAATTTATTCGTATATATTTATCATCCAGAAACAGATACGAACAGTAACAGCAAAAAAAGATCCAAAGATATATTCAAAATCATATTAATTAAAAAAAAACTATATGAATACTTTTCTGTTCGAGCCGAAGGCTAACTTCATTTAAATACATTTTTAGGTTATTTTTTATTAAGTTAAGATATTTTTTTTTGTAAATAACGTAGTAATGATTCTTATTTACTAATCTGATATCAATTGACCTCACGTTTAAATTATAAAGATTCAACAAACAAGACGAAAAGGCCGCGTCTTACTAATAATACATACACTGCACTATAGTGTTTTTTCTTTTCTATAATACACGTTTGTGAACATTTCTTGTGATCTACTTGTGGAGATTTGTAATTAACATAATGAATAATTTTAGTATGGCAATATTTGTTTAAAAGTAAAAAAATAATAAAAAAAAATTCGCTGTACACACGGCTTTATATAAACGTATACTTTTTAGTTACATGCAGTTGTCGAAGCTCAGGTGCAGACGTTTTAGTATTGCATGGCTGACATTTTCTTTAGTGGTAATTATTTTACCTCTAACTATGTACATGCAAAATAACTGCTTAAATGTCTGTGAAATAGAAAGAATGAAATGAAGATGCGGGAAAGGTGGCTCGTGCGGGGTAAAAGAAACTCGGGGTCGCACCCTTTGTATGTAGACTAAGGAGTGAAGTTGGCGTTCTTAGGTAGACTACTATTAGCTAGCTATTATATATACTTACGCATTGCGTACACTTTACCTTTTTTCTTTATCCTGTTGCATTTGATTCACTCTACCTTCAGTATTTCCAATTCGTCTCAGCATGGAGTCGTTTTGATCTACTTCGAACTTGCAATGTTCTTCATATAGTCCTTCTACCGCATCTGTGGTTTTCATCGCGGCCGCTTAGTACCTTACGGCCTGCGCTCAAGGAGCTGTTTGCACCAAAATTTCATGTTACAGGCCGTATGTCCCGCCTACTTCAATTTGTGTATTTTATAAGAATGCGTTACTCAGTTCTTTGATTACAATTTATAATTTTCTGGTGATGTAACCCATAATACTTTACCTACAATATTCTAATGCCAAATTTCTTAGTTACCTTTATGAACAGCTTTTAACATAAGTATTATTTTTATGTGGAAGTCGGTTTGGTTAAAAAATTAAAAAAATCTTATTATTCTGTTCTCTCTTAACTATGACGCAGCAAGTGTCGTAAAGTGTGCCAACCAACGACGATTGTTAAAAGGAATCGGCGTACATTTTGTCTCAGATTTGATTAAAGTGTTTTCCTTTAGTAAAGGTTACGTTTATGAACGAGTTCTCTTACTTCGCTTTGGTTTGCCATTGAATATGAAACGCATAAATTTCTCTGGTGTAATCACATCTACATCGCGAAGTACTTGTGAGTTTATATACAGAAACGACTAGATACTAATTCGGTTTTCATGTTACTCGTACTTCCAATATCCATAAAATATAGTACAAATCCTTTCCTGTGAAATACTCCATACGGTAGTAAAGTCTTAATAGTTTTCAGTTTATGTATTGAGAGAATAGTAAAGATGAACGTTGGAGGTGTTTTATTGAAGCTCTTAATCAGTGTTAATGATATTTCTGGGAAGTATCTGAATTACTCCGGTCTGATATATATTACAATATTAGTTATATCACAGTGTTTTAAAATATCATAAATATAAGTCTCCCTTAGAGTCTGTGACATTATTGCAAAAATGAATTAACTAAATACATGTTTAAGTAAATGTGTCATCATAGCTTATATACAGTATTTACATTAAGCAAGTTAAGTTTTTAACACAGTATTTACATTAGCGGTTCCAAGAACGAAAAAATGACGTTAAGTGGCGGTGTCAGGTACCGCTATCGGTATTGGTATTGGTATCACTGAAGTTTAATTATTAAGTTTATTTATGACCGAAGTAAAGCAAGGTGTAATAGCAAGCTCCTGCTTTTGAAGGTTGGAACGACAATGTCACCATTGGAGGACAAAAAATATCAAATCTGCCTTACGCGGACGATACCACACTGTTCGCAAGTATTGCTCAACACATGGAAGATCTTCTGCACAGAATGGAACCAGTCTTGACTTTGGTCTCAAAATAAATCGCAGTACAACCAAAATGATGACCGTGCAGACATTTCGATGGAGATTAAATAACTAGCGAATAGGGAGGTAGTTCAGTCATATATACACCTAGAGGCACTGATATCAAACAATGGCGGCCGTATAGACGAGACCAAGCGGCGAATGGCAATTTCTAGGTCAGCTATGGACAAGCTGAGGAAAATATGGAGGGATCGAAATAAATATACATAAAAATACGTATCTAATCATTGAAAAATATAAGATATGTATTTTTATTTGCTTAAATATAACAAGAAATAGACATTAAATTTGATAAGTGTGAGCTCACTACGTCTGTGTATAAAAGATACAAAGAAGTGACGTCATGCGACACATCAACTCAATGTATCGCCGTAATTTATTTATTGTGAAAAATTAAAAAATAAAGCCTTAATGAAAAATGCTTAAAAATAAAAAGTCGTTTTTGCAAATATTTTTAATTTGAAATATTTTCAGTACAGTGTTGAAAATGCAAAATTAATACATTAATAATCTACCTGATGGACAGATAACATTAGTGACCGGTCTCATTGGTGGAAAGTTTTAAAACTTTAAATATTTTTCAGTCCACCACACAGCTTGTCTATATTTAATAGAGATTTCTTTCTACATACTAGAGCTTCTGGTATCATTTCATTTTTGTGATATAATTTAAGATGATCATATATTAAAGGTAATCTCTCTCGATTTTTCTTTGATATTTCTAGGTCATTAGAAACGTAATGTAGTATTACAACCTTAAGGGAAATAAAAGCATTCAGTATACTTCAGTGAATATGGAATTGTATCAAATAATAAAATTTACTTGGATAATGTTCTAATGGGTGCTACATTTGAGTTAGCCTTAAAGCGCAGTATTCACTGGTGTTATTTTGACACATTAAAAATAATTCTATGTTATTCTGAAAGTAGGTAAATTACGTTTTGCAGCTGCTATATCATATCTAGTATATATAATTTGTTTTTATCTCGCGACTTTCTAAAATTTTCACTATACTGTACATATATAGCCTTTTTTTGCTAAGGCATAATTTATTTTTAGGTAGATGATAAGCATATGTATTTTTGGGTATACACAGTAGGTTGGTCTGTTGTTGTAAAGGTTAAAAATTTAACAAACGATTATTAAATTAATGGCGGAACTAAAATATTTATCGTTTGTAGATCCTCCATGCTATAGAAGAGGATGTGTCTGCATCAATCCGTGCTGGACCCACATGGCGTGTTATGATTCATTTTCTCTATTTTATGCCATTCAGGGGTCGTTATGTATTGATTGGGTCATAACACAAAATAAAAATATAAGCTTTAAAAATTACATACTTACAGTGCTATTATAAACAAGATTTAACATCAGAGTAAATTTACGCTAAAATTACATTTTAGTAATAATCCAAATTCATATTATTAAACAAAAAAAATTGTCTCGAGCTACTCCGTGCTTCGGAAGGCACGTTAAGCCGTTGGTCCCGGCTGCATTTGCAGTCGTTAATATCCTCCAATCCGCATTGGACCAGCGTGATTGGTCATGGCCCATCCTCCTTAACCATCCATAAGGAAGGCCTGAGCCCCTGCAGTGGGGACGTTAAAGGGCTGATGATGATGATGATATTATACAGAGAATAAGCAAACCGACTACCTTCTAGGAGTAAATATTACTCCCGTACAACCTCGTACTAGGTTAACCTTTGTTAAGTCTCTGTTTTATAATATGAATTTTTACTAATTATAATTAGTGCATTCTCAACGTAAATTTACTCCAAAGCTGAACCTTATTTATTAATAACACTGCTATAGTATATAGCTCGAATATTGTGATATATTTTTTTATTCTATTCGATGAATGGACTTACGTCAGAAAAATACCAGTCATTCCAACATATTCGCACTACTGGTAGTATCAGGACTGCTATGTCACTAGTGTAACGCCAAGCTCAGCCAAAGCCAAGCCACGCCACGGCAGTTAAATGTATAACTGTCAGCCAAGCTAGCCAGCGACTGTTGGTGACGTCACTGCCAACTGTCAAGCGTGAAGCTTATAAATACCCGGAGCGCTCATTTCCTGGGTCATTCTATCGTGTGCACTTGTGCGAATCAAATCACTGCGAGTCCTTATAAGATTGTATAATTAATAAGTGATATAATTAAATAAGATTTAAATAAGAGAGCTAAATAAAAAGATTGTTATAATTAAATATTCTGTCTTTCGTTTCACTCAGAAGTGGGATGAAACGTAGTCGTTCTAATCCATCCCGCCAGGGCGTCCGCCCGCATGGGTGGGACGAACAAAAATCATCCAGTGAAGATGAAGAGTACCCGCCCCCGCCAGCTAGAAAATTACTAAAACGACTGCTCGAAAATGAAGTCGATAGGGCGATACATGACCTTGATCATGAAACCTTACCGCTCGGCCGTTCCAAAAATCATCGTGCAGCATCACTCATACCAGAGTTTGACCCCGATGGAGAGGATTGCACAGTGTCAACGTGGTTGAAGAAAATCGACCAGCTCGGGGACATCCACGCCTGGAATGACAAGGTGAAAGCCTTCCATCTACAAGACAAACTTCGCGGCCAAGCTCGGAAGTGGTACAATCGGCTAGACGAATACAATTATTCCTGGGAGGAATGGAAAGACATGCTAACCCGAGCCTTTCCGAAGCATCGTGACTACAGCGCGCTATTAGATGAGATGATGAACAGAAAGAAGTTATCGAACGAAACAATGACCAAATATTATCAAGACAAGATTGCCATGTGTTTTCGTTGCAATCTTTCTGACGCTGCTAGTGTCTCGTGCATTATCAGAGGATTGCCGCCTTCATTACAACCAAATGCGAGAGCGTTCCAGTGTCAGCGCCCCGACGAGCTGTACGAAGCGTTTCTGTGTACCCTCGATGATTATCGCCCGGCAACATTCGAAGCACGCCCATCGAACAAGGACAATAAACCACCGCCAACCACAGAAAAGAAAATCATAAACCCAGATGTCGATCCCTGTCCTCGTTGCAAGAAAACTGGGCATATCCTACGTAACTGCACATTACCCGATCAGCGTTCTTGTTTCAAGTGTGGTGTACAAGGACACATCGCCACCCGCTGCACAAGCACTTCTTCCAAACGTCCAGTCGAATCAAGTAGCCTCGTCAAAGAAATTAAGCTAGTACAAAATTACAACGAAGTCTACAAAAAGCTCGCGAGGGTGAACAATATTCATTTGAAGTCATATATCGATACAGGAAGCCAAGTGAATGTCATTAATTCTGAAATTGTACGTCTGTTAACCCTAAACATTACACCTACAAACACTGTACTCAGAGGTTTTTCAGGTGGTCTTCTTACTAGTCGTGGTACAGTAGAATTCGACCTAAAGATAGACTACATACAGGTGCGATGCATTGCGCACGTAACAGACGTTAATATGCAAGACATACAGTTATTGATTGGTCAGCCAATTATAAACGCTCCTGGTGTGTCACTGGTGGTGACTAACGGGACAGTTACATTAAGGATGGATTGTAACTCAACTACAGAATTCAACGTAGTCAACGAAACTTCGAAGTTTACGGTTGTTACAGTGAGCAAGGAATCTCTACCACCCGGCGCCTCAATCATCCGAGTCCAGATGCCGGAGAATATGGATGGCAACAACGTGTGCACCACACCGCGCCACTACGAACTGCAGGGAGTTTCATACTCCTTACCAGCTACAGTACTCCGCGGACGCGAGGGCTACATAAAAGTTATCAACACTGGAGCCGATAACATCAACTGGGAAGCGGGCATGGTTCTAGCGCGAGCGGAGATCTGCGAGGAACTTGTCAGCCAGCCAACTCAGGTGAGCCACGCCAAGCCATTTCTCTCTAGCCTGCCTAATATAATTTCATCACATGAGCCTAATAGTAAAATAAATTGTACTCAAAAGCTACATCAGCCTACATTATCAACCGCCTCCATACTTACCATGAACTTAAATATAAATAATAGCATAGGTGGCGTATCTATAATCGATATTAACACAGGCAGTTTAAATGAAAAAGACCATAAAAGTTTAATACATTTATTATTACAGTATAAACACACCTTTGCAATAGACACAAAAGATCTAGGTTGCACTAATTTATTAAATATGAAAATAAAATTGACCACTCAGCAGCCTATATACCGCCAACCATATAGGTTATCGCACACAGAACAACAAATAGCTAGTTCCAAAATCCGTGACTTGTTAGATGCTGGTATTATTAAAGAGTCCGAGTCCGATTACGCCTCTCCAATCATCCTTGTTAAGAAAAAGAGCGGTGACAGTAGGTTATGTGTAGATTACCGCGCACTTAACACAATAACTATAAAAGATAGATATCCACTGCCAAATATTGACGATCAAATATCCAAGTTAGCCGGTATGAAATATTTTACAAGTCTTGACATGGCACAAAGTTATCACCAATTAGCGATCGCACCTGAAGACACACATAAAACTGCTTTTATAACACCTCAAGGTCATTATGAATATTTGCGTGTCCCTTTTGGTTTAGCAAACGCACCCTCTGTTTTTATGCGTTTGATGAGTAAACTGGTCGAATCCATTCGTTATTCAAAATCGCACAATGACAGTTCACCGAATGAAATTCTAGCGTTCTTAGATGATTTATTACTACCCTCAACTGATATTAATTCCGGTTTAAAATTATTAGAATTAGTGTTACATAAATTTCAATCAGAAAATCTGAAATTAAATATGAAAAAGTGCTCGTTTTTGCAAAATAAAATCACGTATTTGGGACATGAAATATCTGAAAAAGGTGTTCAACCTGCGGAGTTAAAATTAATTGCGGTGTCACAATTTCCGGTCCCGAAAAACGTTCATGAAGTGCGTCAATTTATCGGTCTCTGTAGTTATTTCCGTAAATTTATATATAAATTCGCTGTGACAGCTCGCCCTTTAACAGAGTTAACTAAGAAAAATGTGCCATGGTTGTGGAGCGATAGGCAGGCTGATAGTTTCGAACAATTAAAGAAATGTTTGTGTTCTAAACCAGTGCTAGCTTTGTATGACCCTACGTTATATACGGAAATACATACGGATGCATGTAAACTAGGAATAGCAGGTATATTATTACAGCGGCAATCTGACAGTACTTTACGTCCAGTTATGTACTTTAGCAGAGTGACATCTAGGGAGGAATCTATGTACCATAGTTATGAACTTGAAACATTAGCCGTTGTCGAGACGTTACGAAAATTTCGCGTATATGTTATAGGTAAACACGTAAAAGTAGTGACAGACTGTACAGCCGTCCGCTCCACACTAACTAAGCGTGATATTGTCCCCCGTATCGCGAGATGGTGGTTGTTGATACAGGAGTACGATATTAGCATAGAATATAGGCCCGGGGAACGCATGAAACACGTTGATGCGTTAAGCAGGAATCCCATTGATAGTGTAAATATTAACCGCTTAGAAGTTAGTGATTGGTTCTATACTGTCCAGTGTCAGGATGATAAATTAAAAAATATTATATATCAACTTAAGGCTGGATCTGCTGAGCCCGATATTGTAAATAATTATATTTTGATAGACGATAGATTATATAGAAAGACGCTCAATGGTAATAGACTCGTTGTCCCTGGACCGGCCAGATGGAAAATAGTTCAAATGCATCACGACGAGATAGGGCACGTAGGATTAAAACGTTCGATGGACTTAATTAAAAGTGAGTTTTGGTTTCCTAAAATGACTCGTTTTATAAGAAAGTATGTAACATCTTGTTTACATTGTGCATATGGGAAAGGGCAATATGGCAGGAAGGAAGGAATGTTACATCCAATACCTAAGCCAAGTGAACCTTTTAAAATGATCCATGTCGACCATCTAGGCCCATTTTGTAGAACTAAGAAAGGTTATGTATACATGCTTGTTATAACGGATTCATTTTCAAAATTCGTAATTGTAGAATGTACCCGGACAGTTAATTCAATAGAAACTATAAGGGTTCTAAAAAAATCTTTCGCGTTATTTGGTTATCCAGATAGAGTCGTAACCGATCACGGCAAGGCTTTTACTAGTAGATATTTTAAGAAATTCGCCTGTGACAAGCAGTTTAAGCATACACTAAACGCGATAGCATGCCCGCGTGCAAACGGTCAAGTCGAACGCACTAATCGTACAATATTAAATGCCTTACGTGCCACCGACCCTAGCGAGGCGGCTAATAACTGGTCTAACTGTCTACCTGATATTATTTGGGGCATAAACAATACTGTAAACGACACCACAGGTTTTAAGCCTTATGATTTAATGTTTGCACGTAATAGCAGGCCAGTCTGCGATGTCGCCATTCCGGATCGTGTATCAGAATCTACTCAGTCTAAGCGTGAAACAGCTACTATGCGTATTAATAGGGCTAGTTCTAAAATGAAACGTAATTTTGACAAACGTCGTAAAATCGCTCATGTTTATGAAAAGGGTGACTTGGTTCTATGGAGACATGCGCCAACTAGCAGTGCTGGAAGGGTTAATACAAAGCTTGACGATTTATATTCTGGACCTTACATTATAACCAAAATTGTTGGCAACGACAGATACAGGATTAGAAGCATTAAGGGTTTGAGGGGCTATAAAAGCTTTACGGGACTTGTTTCAGCTGACTCTTTACGACCATATCGTAGCGTAGCTCCTGTATCTGACAGTGCCAGCAGTTCTGATGATCAGCTAGATACTGAAGACCTTATTGACCTATTAGAAAGCTAATATGATTTTTGTATCCCATTGCGGGAGCAATTGTTACAGGATGGCCGACTGTAACGCCAAGCTCAGCCAAAGCCAAGCCACGCCACGGCAGTTAAATGTATAACTGTCAGCCAAGCTAGCCAGCGACTGTTGGTGACGTCACTGCCAACTGTCAAGCGTGAAGCTTATAAATACCCGGAGCGCTCATTTCCTGGGTCATTCTATCGTGTGCACTTGTGCGAATCAAATCACTGCGAGTCCTTATAAGATTGTATAATTAATAAGTGATATAATTAAATAAGATTTAAATAAGAGAGCTAAATAAAAAGATTGTTATAATTAAATATTCTGCCTTTCGTTTCACTAGGTAAAATCTAACTTCACTATTTTGACAGTTGTATTTATTCGATGGCGATGCTCCAATGGAACCTAGGATTAGTTTACACTGACAGGTAACGTCGAGGTCGATGTTACTCTATCAAGGCCCCAACGTGGTCTACAATTAGTTAGTAGCTCCACAATAAATGTTTTGCAGCAGTCTATCTTTCAAAATTGATTTTATGTTACCATGTTTATTGTATTTAATTAAGTATGCAATTTAAAGGTGGTTTTACACACTTTAAATCTTTTATGAAATTAAATAGTAGTGTCTATGGAAATAGTACCACTACAGGAATTTAAAATAAAACCATTGCTTTATAAATTTACTATACTTGATCATTAATAAGATTAGTGTTACAAATAGAAAACATTAAAAACCTTTATATTGAAATCGCGTCTTTATTAGTGGGAAATTCATTATTTTTGGAAGTCTTAAGCATAACTGTATAAATATATATGTATTAAATCGGGCATTCCTTTGACAAAAAGAAATTTAAATAACTTTATTAGTCATAAACAATGAAGCTCTAATGTTCCAGCTAAATAATATGACGTTTGTACACATTCGATGTTGGTTTATTCAATCGCTATACAAACATAAATACTGTGATTTATTTTCGCTGACAACATTATAATGTTCTCTTAATATTTATTTTCAATTTTATTTAAAAATGATCATCATGAATTATTACTCTTCGTTGCGAAGTTTTTTCAATATTCAACCTTATTTAATTGTAATAAATACCGTTCAGCTTAAACATACCCTTAGTAGAAACGTTACGGTGCGGCGTTCCAATTCACGCAACCGGTACAAAGATAAGTATTCTTTATGGCCGTTCGAAAAATCTCATCGGATTCTGTTTTATTGTTTTGTTTTGTTACGAGTTTTGCTTTTTTTATTTATTCGATTTGACTATCTTCGCGGTTTTAGTAGCCCTTATATTTGCGTTGGAAGAGATAAATAAAAATAAAAACAATATCCTCCATATCCGATTTGTTCACACGCCGGTTTCAAGGAGTCGCGATCTCTGAGGTCTCGGCTTCGATTCACGGCCAGGTCAATGTATTGTGTTTCCTTCGTTGTCTTAGATACGCCATAATACGGGGGCTTTAGTTACTCATCTTTGAATCTGACCAATTTTAGTGATATTGTTTTTTAATAAACAAAAAAAGTTCGAATTTACGTTCAGTTGCCCAAACGTCCGTTAAGTTTTAATGGCGCTGTCATTCAAATAAAAAAAATAGTTACGTTTTTTTGCTTTAATAACAAGAAAAAGCTTAGATAATGAGATGCTCGCTAGGTCACAACTATGTAAAAATGTACAAAGATATGACGTCATGCGACATTCCAACTCGATGTAACGTCGTAATATTGGTTAATGAATATTCATCAATGATCTATTTGACTGACAGACAAAAAAATAGTCATCTTTATTCGAAATGATTATTATAGTACTATACTATATAGTTTTCTCATTTTTAATTAAAGCTTCATCATCATGCTACTAATGTTTCAACTGCTGGAGCACCGATATTCTCTTTAAATGGAATCGAATCAAACCAAATAGGTAGAATAGGCCATGACCGGTAGGTCGGTGTCACGAAGCCTGTGATTGGTGGGTATTAACGTATCTGCAATCGGGACCGACAGATTAAAATGCCTAAGTATGGAGAAACGCAAAATAATAAATTTTTGACTGACCTTCATGAAACTTGCTTTACTATCGCATCACAGACTAAACGCACTAACCACTGCGTCATTAAGCTCGTCCACTGATTTACTAACCTACTGAGCGCAAATTAAATGCGTGTTGATATTAATGGTTTGTCACAAAATTTTATTAATAAAATGTACACCAACCACCCTTGTTATTGCTTTCCTTTTCTCCACCCTTGAAATGATAAGGTCGCCTATTGTTACGTCATTTAAGTTTTTCTATTTCAAATTTGTATCTTTTGAGGGTGTAGTTGTAACATTTATCTATCTACGTATTAAATACTGACATAACTGAAATACTCACTATAACCCTAAGTATAATACAGTGTGGAATAGTAGGTGCTAACGAACATACCATCTGATGCACTTCGAAATAATATTTATTTTTGTTCACCAATCCTATGACCGGACCTTGAGATAGTAGCTTAACCTATGCTATCGCAAACGCGCTAACCATTGTTTAAATAAATGTCTCAAATCTAATAATCATATGAGTTCATATTTCTTCTTTTCTTCTAGACTTAGATATATTGTGACTTATAAACATAAGTCAAAAAAAAATCTAAATCTATTCATGATTCTATTAAAAAACACTATTTTTTATCAATTAGTGGACTGAGCGTACGACAGACGAAGATTGATCGTTTCCGCGTCAACAGATGAAAGAGAGAAAAAAAGTATTTTTCACAGGTAAGCGTCACCTTTGCGGAATATAAATCAATTTGACAGTTTTTTTTTATTGCACGAAATCTTATGTTGCAGGAACAAGTGACGTCACTTGAAAGCACTCGTGAAATATCGGCGTTCGCCAGTAAGCAGGTTGTTTCGGACTTTAGTAGATATTTCAGAAGCTATTTTGTGAGCATTCCTTGTATTGGAGAGCGAAAATATTTCTAGTTCACTCGTAATACGTATTACATTTTAGCCGGCTTATCCTTACACAAGTATCTTAGTACTTTTATTAGTTTGTATTTTTTTTTAATACACATAAATACACAGTTGTTGCATTTTAATTAGATACACAGTTTATCAGTTTTTAAATTATCTGCTATTACAAGTAAAGGGCTTCCTATAATTTATTAAACTGTTATGCATCTGTACTAGCTGTTGGTGTTCCTAAAATAAACAAATAAAATAAACGATATATTTTCACGCGTTGTAGTTAAACGATTTTATAGCATTTTTTATAGAAACAATCGAGTATAGAAACAATCGAGTTTTTCAATTTATCGTATTAATAATTTAAATGGGGTCAATAACACTAACCATAGATCTACAGCAACTCGGTGACGTAGTGGATCAGCGCTGCGATCGTTGTTGTTAGGTCGGTTCTGTTCCGCAAGGGTCGGTCACAGGATGGGTGACCAAAAAATTATTATCTCTAAATTCTCCTTCGGATTAGCGCTGCGGCCTGCGATCGTTATTGTTGGGTCGGTTGTGTTTCGCAAGGGTCGGTCACAGGATGGGTGACCGAAAAAATCATTATCTCTAGCTTCTCCGGAGAGTACGTTAAGTTAGTTCCGGCTATATTTGCAGTCATTAAGCCCTCCAATCCGTATTGGGCAAAAGTGGAAGGTCACGGCTTCTCCTCCATAACTATCTAAAATTTAGATCCCTGCAGTGGGGACATAAAAGTGAAGATGATGATGATGATGATGATGATAGGTTCACAATAGTATTACGATACTATCGGTAGGCTATCATTATTCCAGATTTGACATTACTAATAAATATAATGTATAAGGTATGTATGTAAAAATAGTTGTATCAAGCACATATGAAAGTATTTCCGTAATGTTCGCATCAAACCGAGCTTGCATTCGGTTTGCGATTCGTCATGTTGGCAGAGTGAGTGTGCAAGCGCGAGGTTCAGAATAGGCCGCACCTGGTGGAAAAAAAGTTTTAAATAAACAAGGCAGGCTGTGCTGAAACTAGCTGTTACGGCTGATGCGGCGGGGCCACAAGATATTAAATATTCAATTTTAATTAAAACAATCATAATGTTACTATCATTAGTCCTTTTTAATTCCCTCAGGCTTTCCTTATGGATGGATAAGGAGGATGGGCCATAACCTACCTCGATGGCCTAGTGCAGATTGCAGGGTTGTTTGTTATTATAAAATTTAAAAAATGGCGATAATGCCCAACGCAAGGCGCCACATAACGCATGTTATTATTTTAGACATTGCTTTATGTCCTTAGGTTTTTCTAGTCATTAGTAAAGTAAAAGAGAGCAAGCTAGAAAGGTTATTTTCCACCAATTGATATCGCACATGCCTATCACATAACTGAACAATTATGTTTATCTCTCTTTCTTCTCGCACACTTTCATTGCATCATATGCACTCATATGAAGTTAGTTTACACCATTTAAAAAAAATATTCGTATATGACGCGTCTTATAATAAAACATTTGTAAAAATAATCCAACTCGTATTAAATAGTGAAATAGTGCTAATGTGTAACTGTTCCTATACATCATCAGCCCTTTTTACTTATGGATTGATAAGGAAGACAAAGGCTCAATGCGGTTTGGAGGGACTACAAATGCAGCCAGGACAGACTGCTTAACGTGCTTTCCGAAGCACGGAGTAGCTCGAGATCATTTTTATCCACTTTTATTTATATCCACTACCCAACCGAGCTACTCCTATACAATAATAGGATAAATGACAACTGGCAAATACAAGATATTTCTAATTCAGTAAGTATTATGTAACTCGAATTCCTGATTCAGTTAAAGCCAAACATATGGGAACGCTGCTGTGAGCTACCATATCACCGCACACCTCATGGCCCCACAACCTGCCAGTCTAATAAAGTGGGTCGGGCAAACATTCTCTCGGCTAAAACTACGCTTTTTAACTAGAATTTTTAGTCGCTTTTATACAAGCACTGTCTCGTCTGGTCTTGTTGGTGCACTGTACTCTTTTTATACCTGCCTTTTTTCCTTGGTGTAAACGCCGGGATCGGCGGAATCACTGCTCCGTTGTTTTCTTTCAGTGGGGAAATATATATTTTTTGTTTGTTCGCTTTGAATCACCCTTTTATTGTAGCTGCTCAGCTAGAGGAAGAAACAATAATAGTTAGAGAATAGAGAACTATCTATATACCTTTATTTTTTTATTTTTATTACGACGCATATACATATAATATACTATCTATAACCCGCACACTGACCTGCTATACTGGAGTACTAAGTTAATTTTAATTCAAATATGTCGTTTAGTACATAATTATACACGTATTTTCTTATACTACCTCATCCGACTTAATAACATACTATAATTCCGATTTAATTTTGTCAACAATGGTCTGTACAATAAAGAAAATTTTAATCATTTCATTTTTTATAGTACAATATATACTAATATTATAAAGAGAAAAGATTTGATTGTTTGTATGTTTGCTTGCATCAAATAGGCTCCGAAACTACTGCGCCAATATTAAAAATTCTTTCACCTACGAGTAGGTACATCATACGGGGATGACATAGACTTTAATTTACGCTTGCGAAGTCGTGGGAAAACACCTAGGACGATATATTTTGATTGGAGATTGTAACAGTTTACTAAATAAACAATTTCTCTTTCGCATACTTAGCTAATGCGCTTAATTCCTTTTTACGTTTCGATACAAATAAACGCCTAAATTAAATATTTGTAGTAAAATAATCTTTAAAAATAATCTTAGGTACACTGGTAACAGTTGCTGTGTGGAGGTAGGCAGACATAAGAACGCAGCGCGGCTCCTGATGGTGAATTTGCTCATTTTCACTAACCTAGAACAAGGCATAGCTTAACTAGGAATCGCTTAATATTAAAAATAGCTTAAGAAAATTTTTCATTTCACTAAACGTGTAACGTTAACGTTAGAAATGCCTTACTCAGCACTTGCTTAGATAGACAACATTTGCTCATAATTTTACGTGCTTCAGTTCTTCTTCTTTTTTAATGTGTGACTTACTTGCGTTTAAAAAAATCCACCAATGTCACGTTAGTTGCCTTTACACATAAAGAGAAAATAATAAAAATATATATTTTGAGGTATTAACACAAGAAAATTATACTTGGTCTTGTATTTACACATCGCACCCAATTCGTTATTATAAGAAGTCCGAAAATTCAAAAAGTATAATTGTTTATATATTAATTGTTATATATAAACTTCTTGATTCCAACTTACTTAATTGATTTAATTCCTTGACACATCCGTTATGGTCAAAAAGTAAATGTATCTGTCACATTACGCAAATGCCCAGCGTCAACCCTGCTTAAGCGCCGCACAAAACATGTCCTAAGTTTAAGCATTTCTTAATGTCGTTAGGTCACTCCTTCTCATTAGTGAAACGCATTTTTACCTTTCACAATGCCCAAATATTTAGGAGACAGATTTGGGCGACTCCTTAGTTTAGTGAATATGGGTATTAGTACGAGTATATAAGCGACCTCTCGCCCAGCAATAATGAATGAATGAATAAATTCTTTATTGTACACCATAAATTATAGAGAAATTACAATTGATACAGTTTAGTTGTACAATCGGCGGCCTTATCGCTAAAGAGCAATTTCTGCCAGGCAACCGTAGGTTAGACTGGACTGTTACTAAATAGACGGGTAGTAGATGTCTTACATTGCGAGAGAAACGTACCTACATATATACATACAAATAACATATACAATACCTCTACATATACATATAATATACTATATATAATATAATACAATATACATACAAACATTTAAAATAAAACAGTACCAAGATAAATATAACAGGATGATAAGATAGCATTTGTTCCTAAAGTGATAGATAGTATTCCTTTAACATATTTTTAAAACACTTTAGTGAAGGAGCGCGCATTATTTCTTCAGGTAAGGCATGCCACAAACGAACAGCCTGAACTGCAAATGATTTATTAAGGAATTTTGTGGAGTGCGCAGGCATCTGCAGTTTTGGGTTCTCCGATGATCTCAAAACACGACAGTGCGTATCACGAAGGAACTTGAAACGTTCCTTAAGATGAGTCGGTGAGAGAGGATTGAACAGTATACTGTAAAGCAGGGAAACAATATGTGCATTCCGACGAAGGCGAATTGGCAACCACTTGAGCTTAGTGCGAAAATCAGGTATATGATCATACTTGCGTAACCCAAATATGAACCTAATACAAAAATTTTGAAGTCTCTCAAGTTTATTCAGTTGCTCCTCAGTTAAGTCTAGATAGCTGACATAGGAGTAATCCAGTATTGGAAGAAGAAGGGATTGTGCGAACGCAATTTTAGTGGCCACTGGTAAGAAGTTACGTAACCTCTTTATTGCGGATCTTCCTGGATCTTGAACAGATTTACACGTAGCTAGCCGATGCTTGGACTGTATAATTGAAACTTCCTTCGATGGTTTTCACTTCTTCTTTATTCTTAAATCTTGAGGGCCGGAGAGCTTACAAATTTCGCTCAAATCGACCCGTCTTACATTTGTTGGGGTGGCTCGCACTTAGCTCCGTATATTATCAGTTGGTTAGCCTATTACATATCTAACCCCTACTTTGCGAAGCCATCCCCCACCCTTAACATCTATGTATCACATTATTGTTAATTACTACGTTTTACTGTTTCTACATTTACATCATAAATCACGTTAAAACATCATCATATTATTGTTACATAACTCGTATCGTGTCGGGCAAGACCGCGCCGTCGAAGCTCATAATCATTCTAAGGCGCGCCGCGCTCTTGCCCGATGTATTTATGTGGTCAGAGCGAGACGGAAGATCCCGCGTAAACCAGCGCCGTCTCGCTCCGATACATTTTTATTGTTAACATGAAGGTAGTCGAACATTTTACATTTTAAACACCCCTGTATCGAGGCAATACCGTATAGAAACCCACATAAGCTCCCTTGACTCGGGCAATACCATATAGAAAACCCACATAAGCCTCCTTGAGTGAAGCAATACCATACAGAGAGCTACCTAAGCCTCCTTAGCGAGGCAATACCTTATAGAAAACCATAGCAAATAAAATCCAACCCCTCACAATCATTTAATTTGCTATAACTTAAATTATCTTAATACTAGGGGAATAAATACACCCATAGGTTGTATCATTTAATTCTAAGCTTACATTCATTTAACTAAACTTACTTATTATATATAATTTACTTAAGATCATCTACTATACAACTCGACGAGACGTGCGTCCGTAACAGAGCTCCCCCCGGCGCAGCATCCGCGTAGCCCCATCACTCCATCGTCAGGACCGCCAGTCTCGTCGCCGGTCGCCGGAACGTGCCGCCCTTCGTCTTCACCTCCACATTGCGTATCTCGTTGTCTGGTCTAGGATATACTTTGGTGACGACGCCCCTTGGCCATATGTTGCGGGGTAGTGTGTGATCCACAACTATAACCAAGTCACCCTCTTGTATCGCACGACGCCCAGCGTCGCGGGCACCTCCACGTGGTATGAGCATGGGAAGGTACTCTCGTAGCCATCGACGCCAATATTTATCGGCCAGCGCTTGTGCTGCCCTCCAGGTTCGCTTGTCGGCGCGCTCGCACGGCCCGGTAAAGGGCAGGCCGTTCGAACTACCCAATAAAAAGTGATTGGGCGTGAGTGCTTCTGGATCTTCAATATTGACTGGTACGTGTGTCAGAGGTCGAGCGTTTAAAGTGTATTCGACCTCGGTCAGTAGTGTGACTAAGACTTCCTCTCGCGGCGATTTTTCATGTAGCGTCACTCGTAATGCATTCTTGACACTTCTAACGAGACGTTCCCATGCGCCTCCTTGGTGTGGCGCGCCTGGTGATATGTAACGCCAGTCGACTCGTTGTGTAAGCGCATAGTCTCGTAGTGCCGGCTCCCATTCATTATATGCGTCCCGTAGCTCACGGTCGGCACCTCTAAAATTCGTCGCATTGTCACTATACATTGTCTTAGGCCACCCTCTCCTCGCCGCCATTCGTCGTAGTGCCATAATCGCGGAGTCGGTAGACAGGCTCCCCACCACTTCGATGTGCACGGCGCGGGTTGAAAGGCATGTGAATAGCGCCCCCCACCTTTTCTCATGTCGTCTCCCTATTGTCACCGTCATAGGGCCAAAATAATCGACGCCACAATTACTGAATGGTCTGATAAAGGCTTCCAATCTTACTTGAGGTAGATCACCGTGTACTGGTTTCGTAGGTATCGCTTTTCTCACGCGACAGAAAGCACATTTATAAGCCACTGCACGCACCGCTGGTCTTAATCGTAATATCCAATATCGTTGTCTAACATCATTCACGACGCGTTCATTGTTCGCGTGATGGGCGCGACGGTGTTCGCGTTGAAGCAACAGCCGCGCATACGGGTGGCTGCCGTCCATTATTACTGGCGTAGTAGCGGGGGCAGACACACCCGCTGCCCTTATTCTCCCGCTCGCTCGTAATACGCCGTTCTCGTCTATGAATGGATCCAGTTTTCGTAATCGACTGCTGTTAGACAACTTTTGGCCAGCTATAAGACGGTTAATATCATTTGTGAAGCTTTCTTTCTGTGCGTTTTTCAAGAGTAACTCCTCTGCTTTGTTTATGTGTTCCACGGTTAAATCAGTACCACGGTGGCGACATCTATCGATGAACATTAAAACCCTCGCCATCGTTCTCACGTAGCGTTCGTAAGAGGAAAAGCGATTCACATCGGGTGTGCTATTATCGTTTTCCTGCGGCAGTTGTGCTATCGCGTAACATTCATTTTCATCCGTATTGTTCGTGACGTCACAGGTAGGCCACTCTAATTCGCTAGCGTATAAAAAGGTCGGTCCAGTGAACCACCTATCCGTATTCGATTTTACGTAAGCTTCGCCTCGCGTTGCGTCATCTGCGACGTTATGTGCAGTAGGCACCCATCTCCACTGTGACGCCGTCGTGGTTTCAGTTATTTCGGTTACACGATGAGCCACATACGGTGTAAAACGCGCTGTATCATTGTTTATCCACTGCAGGACGGTTTTTGAATCGGTCCAATACACGACGCGCTCTGCATGCCATCTTTGTTCTCTCGCTACGGTATTCGCCAACCGCGTAGCGATTAACGCTGCCTGCAATTCCATTCTAGGAATACTTTGTCTTTTTATCGGTGCCACTCTGGCCTTTGCGGCGGCCAGCGTCACTTGCACCGCCCCGTCATTCTCGATTCTCCAATAGACTGCGACGCTATAAGCGACCTCGCTCGCGTCACAAAACACATGTAGCTGCTTTCCCGTCACTCCCCCCGTATAGAGACGCCGGGGTAGACGCAGCCTACTAATGGTACTCATTCCATTAAGCCATTCGTGAAATTCGCCGGCTTCCTCATCAGGTAAGGCCTCGTCCCAGTCTATTTTCAATCGCCATATGTTTTGTAATATAATCTTCGCCCGTATCGTGTAATAACTTAATAATCCGAGCGGATCAAATATAGACATTACTGCGCTTAATGCCTCCCTTTTTGTAGGGGCTCGTTTCATTTCTTTTATGTCCGTATTCACGCGCACCATATCCGTGTTAAATGCCAGTTCGTCCGTAGACGCATCCCACAGCAATCCTAGTGTCCTACCCCATCGGTCCTCGCTTATGGCGAGTTGCGTAGGCGATGTGGCACGGCTCTCTACTGGCAGCTCTCGCAACACTTCCGGTCCGTTTGAGTTATAACCGGTTAGCGTGAATCCCGCCTGCGCGTGCACAGTGGCTACTTCCTTTAGCGCATCCATCGCCTCTTGTTCTGTGTCGTAGCAGTCGACATAGTCATCCATGTAGTGACTCTTAGTGATTGCTTCATATGCGCGTGGATACTCTGTAGCATGCGCGTAGGCATTCGCGTTCCGTACACTGTGAGCCAGGAAAGGAGAACTCTTAGCTCCGAATATCATAGACGTCATCTTGTATCTTTTCGGCGGCGTGGTTCGCTCGTCGCCTCTCCACAGGAACAACTGCGCCGGCTGATCCTCCTTGTGAATCTTTATCTGAAGAAACATCTCCTTGATATCGGCCGTGACGGCGAACGCTCGTTCTCTAAACCGTAAAAGGAGGCCCGCTAGATCTATAAGCAAGTCGGGACCCTCCAATAGTTCGTCATTGAGACATACTCCATTCGTTACGGCAGCCGCATCAAACACTACTCGTAACTTTCCTGGCTTATTCGGGTTCGACACCGCGAAGTGGGGCAGATACCATAATCGTTGGCTCTGTAGTTCCTCCCCATTGCATTCCTCCGCGTACTTTTTATCGATCAGATTCTTTATCTGCGCTTTATATGTGTCTCTGAAAGAGCTTGACTTATCCATCTTCTTTTCAATGGTTTTCAATCTCTTCACGGCGGACTCGTAACTCGGTGGCATCTTCACATCATTGCGTTTCCACGGCAGTCGCACCTCATATCGTCCGTTAATTCGTTTTGTCGTTGTATTAAACAATTCCATTGCGCGAGCGTCGTTCGGACTGACTCGCTCCTTTCTATTTATTCCTATGGAATCGATTTCGAAGTGCTCCTTTACTTTTTCGTGAAGCGCATCATCCCGGTCGAGAGGGCGCGAGACCGTCGCGCATCGCGGTGTGTCTACGTATAACACCGAGTCGCTCTCTTTCAGCATCCCCGATCGCGGCGCTGACCCATGGATGACCCATCCAAGCATCGTGAGGGAAGCGATCGGTTCGTCACGCTTACCCTCGAGCAGTCTTCGAGTTACTATAAGATGCCAGTTGTCCGCTCCGATCAGTATGCGCGGTTCGGCATACCCATAACATAGATCTTTGCTACGCAAGTGGCGCATATGCTTATAGTTCAACGTTTCTTTATTTATCTTTTGTCGGTTCAACGTAAGATTTTTCATAGTTTTAGCTTTAATATTGAATCGCTTCTTATTCCCCGCGATCAATTGAAGATTTACTTGTTTCGTTTCGTATACATTCTGCGTGTTAATGCTTCGTATGCTTAAGTTATTTGTCGGCCCGTCGGCACCCACGTAATTGGCGAGATCTTCATCTATCACTGTTATAGTTGACCCTTCGTCGAGTAAGGCGTACGTGTTGACCGAGCCTTTCGGTCCTTTTATGGTGACGGGACACACTTTCAACAATACTTTGGATGTTGAGTGAGTAGCTGATGCAACCATCTCGGCTTCCTTTGTGGGTCTCGCTTCGCTCGTTTGGGCACGGTTCTCGTGTAATATCGCATGATGTGGGTGGCGGCAGCCATCTACACCACATAACGGGCTGTCACAGTGTATCCGACGATGTTTTCTGTTTACACATCGAAAACAAATTTGGGATTTCTTAACCCATTTCCATCTTTCAGGTATCTTCATAGCTTTAAACCGTTCACATTGTGGTACTTCATGACGTCCCCCGCAACATAGACATACTTTGGAGGTGACGTCATCGTTGGTCGCGTACACCGCAGTGCTTCTCTTTCTATCTAAAAAACGAGACAATGTTACGATCTCTGGCTCTGCGTAGCTTCCGGATTCATATGCATAGTCGCACCAACGCGATCGGAGGTGGGGGCTAAGTTTTTCCACCACTTCTCTCACTAGTAATGGATTTCTCAAATACCCTCGGTCGTCGACATTATCCAATATGCATACTATATTTTGAAGCTTAATTGCGAACGTGTTGAGTTCGCTTGCCGTCGTACCCGGTCGTGGTAAATTCTTTATGTCTTCTAGCGCTCGATAAATAATCACTTCGGGTCGACCGAAACATTGTTCCAAAGACTTCATGATTATCTCCGGATCGGCGACGGTATACAAAAGCGCTGATACCGCTTCTTTCGCTTCGCCTTTCAAACAACTCCTTAATCTGGCTATATTTTCAGATTTAGTGAAGTGCCACTGTTCTGTGGTGTCGCGCATTGCTGCTTTAAACGGCAGCCATTCGGCCGGTGCGCCGCTAAAAATTGGTAATTCTTGAGCCTGACGCGGCACCGGACGCCTATTCATCATTCTTTCTAACGTATGAGCGAGCTTATCCATCCCCGAGTCTTCCTTAATCGTTTGCCGATCTCGGTTTGCTGTCTCATCGATTAATTTATCATCACTCTGTTCCTTGAAGGGAGAGTCCGTAATGTGGCGGTGTTTATCTACCTCTACGGCTCGCGCATCCTTCCTTTTCTGTTGCGCGGCCGTATCGCCGTCCCTTTCCGACATGGGCTCTAACACGTTCTGACGCCGTAGATTCTGGAACCAGTCGTCCACTCGTTGGACATTATCGACGGCGGGTAAGCTCTCCGGATCGGTTTCCTCTTGTATAGTAGCTATTTCGTATGCTAATCTCTTTTTTACTAGCTCCGATTCAATATGCAACTCGCGGCGTCGTATTTCCGCGAGTCGCTCTTCCGCTGCGAGTTGCGCCTGCTTAACGCGCGCAGCAACGCTCGAATTCGAACATACCGTTGGTGGCCTCGATCTAGGCATATCGTCGCGATGTTCAATTCTCTGTGCGGCGGTACCTTCTACGGTTTCTTGTGGCGCTTCCGACGGCATCACGGATGAGGCAAGGCACGAGGGTGACGCAGGTGGCCTGTCGAACACTTTTCCTTTAGCGTTGTCCATTTTGCTTTGTTCGGCTTGGCTTTGGCGTCTCGTCGTTGGCATGTCCTCTTCTTACTTGCAGCCCCTACTCCTATCAATCTCAAACGGGTACGCTAACTGGGGAGCCCGCTTGAGGATGGAAATCGTGCAGGATAGGAAGGTAGGAACTACCCAGCAGAGAGTCGGTCGCGGACAACGGGGCGCTCGCGTATCGGCTGGAATGTCCGATAGCATTGGCAGTGCCTACAGAAAGGACCCCCGCTCCACGCCAAACCTTACTGGCGTAGTAAGACGTAGTTCGGAACGAACTATCAATCTAATCCGTATGTTTACAGCCCCGCGAAATACGACGTGTAGTTCGGAAACGAACTGACCACTTCGTCCGTATGGTTACAATGCCTTGCGTAGTACGACGTGTAGTTCGGAAACGAACTGACCACCTCGTCCGCCTTGAACGGCGTTAACTCACTACGCACACCGTTTGGCACCGTTAGGTGGTGTACGCAATGAGCCCGCGGTCCACCCGCGTATACTCGTGACAGAACACGAGTGTTTTCTTCGGCTATGTCCGTAGGTCTGGAACGTTTTTCAGTCTTCTGACTTCATATATCCGGCGAGCGGTGGACCAAACTTCTATTGCGGATCTTCCTGGATCTTGAACAGATTTACACGTAGCTAGCCGATGCTTGGACTGTATAATTGAAACTTCCTTCGATGGTTTTCACTTCTTCTTTATTCTTAAATCTTGAGGGCCGGAGAGCTTACAAATTTCGCTCAAATCGACCCGTCTTACATTTGTTGGGGTGGCTCGCACTTAGCTCCGTATATTATCAGTTGGTTAGCCTATTACATATCTAACCCCTACTTTGCGAAGCCATCCCCCACCCTTAACATCTATGTATCACATTATTGTTAATTACTACGTTTTACTGTTTCTACATTTACATCATAAATCACGTTAAAACATCATCATATTATTGTTACATAACTCGTATCGTGTCGGGCAAGACCGCGCCGTCGAAGCTCATAATCATTCTAAGGCGCGCCGCGCTCTTGCCCGATGTATTTATGTGGTCAGAGCGAGACGGAAGATCCCGCGTAAACCAGCGCCGTCTCGCTCCGATACATTTTTATTGTTAACATGAAGGTAGTCGAACATTTTACATTTTAAACACCCCTGTATCGAGGCAATACCGTATAGAAACCCACATAAGCTCCCTTGACTCGGGCAATACCATATAGAAAACCCACATAAGCCTCCTTGAGTGAAGCAATACCATACAGAGAGCTACCTAAGCCTCCTTAGCGAGGCAATACCTTATAGAAAACCATAGCAAATAAAATCCAACCCCTCACAATCATTTAATTTGCTATAACTTAAATTATCTTAATACTAGGGGAATAAATACACCCATAGGTTGTATCATTTAATTCTAAGCTTACATTCATTTAACTAAACTTACTTATTATATATAATTTACTTAAGATCATCTACTATACAACTCGACGAGACGTGCGTCCGTAACACTCTTCAAGGAACCAGCTGCAGCAAACATTTTCCGACTCGTCTACTCGATCTGTGGTCCCCATGTCAAGTTTTTATCTATAACTATCCCCAGATTTCGTACGCTATCACGAGGGACTAAAGCAACACCATCGAACAAAATTGCAAGTAAACATGAGCGGTTGATTTTATTTGTCATTGCGGGACTGCCAACAATAATGACTTGGGTTTTCAGTGCATTTACTTTTATGCCATAGGACTTGCTCCAGTCACAAATTATTTGTAAGTCACGGTTCAGCGCATTAATCGCTAGAGACAGTTGATCAGGACAAGCTTGGGAATAAACTTGTAAATCATCTGCATAATGGTGGTAAGATGAAACTAACTGGCGTGAGATGGAATTGATAAATATAGCGAAAAGTAATGGAGATAAAACACCACCCTGCGGTACACCAGCAGAAATATCACACCAAGTAGAAAAGGAATCCTCAATGCGTATTTGCTATCGGCGCCCAGACAGGTAACTACGAAACCAGTCAATAACTGCCGGAGATATGTTAATAGAGCGCAATATGCCAAGCAAAATGTCAAAGTCAACGATGTTAAATGCGTTACTGAAATCCGAGAGAACTGTAACTTTACCATGTTCCATTCCTGATCTTATATCTTCAGTTACATTCACCTGTGCAGTAGTAGTACTATGACCAGCGCGGAAACCTGATTAACAGCAACACTTCATTTTTAAGTGTTTTTTCAATATTTTTATGCATGTGCCAAATAACTCTGAAATCGGGTGATGTCTAATATCTTTAGTTTTTATTGCTTACTTACATATAATTAATTTGAAGTAATATATTTTCAAAATCACAAATCAAATAAATAACTTTGAATTCTCAAACTATTTCGTTGTTTTATAATATTAAACGTTTTCATTACTGAGTTGAAAATCTAGTTCTTAACCTTATGTGCGAAAATATTTTAATTCTATTGCAATATTTAGAATTTTAGCCATATTTAAAGTAATAGCATTCATAAAATTCAATATAAATACTCGTAATTAGATTGAAACAAAATGGAGTTCTGACACTACGCCAAATTAACATTTTATTATTTTTCTACCTTTCAGATTTGATATTTAATTTTGTCTGCTAGAAATTAAATGTAACCGATTCATTGTCCGAATGCTAGTTATTTAAGTTTTATTTCCATCTCGGGTTTGATTCCCGGGTTATGCTTATAACCTTGAAAGTTAGACTATTTCAAATGTAACACTTAGTGCTTTAATCTTACTTGAACTACGGGTCCGATCCCGTGTATTTTAATATAAAAGTATTTGTATTTTTTTAACTTACAGATTATTATCATAGTATTTTTTAATTCAACTTTATTCTTAATGATTTTTAATGACATTTGAAATATGCATTTGATATATTTTTATATGTTAGATTTTATAGAAGCAACTGCAACTACCTTAATTGTTATAGGCCACAGCTAGCTCGACTTATTGAACTTCTGGTCAGGGGCTATATTTATATTCACAGGATGTGATGTGAGTCGATTTCATTTAATTAATTTTTTTTTTAATTTATCCATCCATTGCATATGACTTAATATTTTACGATGAATTTTCATTTATCGTCTATAAAAATATATAAAAACAGTACCTTAAGTAAATAGTTTGTCCATTCCGAGTGTGAACAAGAAACCATTCAGACATTTCCAAACAAACTAAGTTACGAACAATAAGTATTTCAAAGTCAATGATACGAAAAATTGCGGTTCCATCTCCCATAGGAAGAAGTTTTCGAGCCGAACGAAAATCCGGCACTGTTCACTGTTATTGTGATGTTGTTTTAGGGTTCCGTAGTGAAAGTGGTCAACGCAGTAATCACAATAATATGTTAACCAAAAACTTTGGACCGTTGTGTGTAAATTAGCGGATGTAGGATAATGGTACAGTGAAAAGTGAAGAGGCTAGTACTTTTTATCATCATGATCATAAACCTGTGGGTTTCTCTACTTCTGAGCCACAGGATTTCTCTATGAATGGAATACAATAGGATGAATAGGCCATGACTCACCATGTGGCCCCAATTCGTATTGGTGGGACTTAAACTGGGATGAAGCTTGAACCAACGGCTTATCGTGCGTTTAGAAGAAAGGAAGAACTTGATATAATACAATCTTGGTCACCCATCCTGTGACCCTTACGAAAATTGCTTAACTTTTGATACACAGAATATGTGCGCTAACAACTGTGTTATTGATTTCGTCCATTTTTCATTTACGTTTACTCTTATTTTTTTTTTTACAACAATGGAGTACCTCACGCATACCAATGAAATAATAGTACAATTATTTAAATTTACCTGGTAAGTTTATTGTATTTTTTTTTTCAAAAAGACCATATTATAAGATCATTTTTTGATATTTCATTGCCCTTACATGTTTGATGTATTTTTTTGTTATTTTTAATCATAGCTCATTCATTTTATTATTCCTTATGAAAAACAAGTAAAGCTAAATATTTTTTCAACAGACTGTCGCCAACAGAAATCAGCTTTTCTTACAAATATATTTACAGCAATGACGTTGTTTTTTCTCTTTGCTTAAATAAGCACCTTATCATCATAATACGATATAGACTTTTCCATTAAAGGAACCTTCGAAATGAATAAGTAGAATAATAAAAACCAATTAGCGTTCCGTTTAAGTCGCTAATGGGTGACAGATTGGCTGTTCCACGTTTTGTTTATTTTTAAGATAAGAACTGAATAGGTACGTAATTAATTATTCAGGTCGTAATATTATACATCATCATCATCATCATCATTGTCAGCCCTTTTACGTCCCCGCTGCAGGGGCTCAGGCCTTCCTTATGGATGGTTTAGGAGGATGGGCCATGACCCTCCACGCTGGCCCAATGCGGATTGGAGGGTATTAACGACTGCAAATGCAGCCGGGACCAACGGCTTAACGTGCCTTCTGAAGCACGAAGTAGCACGAGATAATCATTTTTTGGTCATCATCCCGACCCTTGCGAAAGTTGCTTAACACAACGAACGCGAGCCGCGGCGCTTATACTCTACGCCATCGAGCGACTTCATATTATACATGATTTTAAGCAAATATTTATCTATGTTTGATTTATCATTAGATATATCTCAATTTCAAACTTATTATATATTTATATATTATCTGGCAGCGGATTTTACCAGATAGATCGACCTCACTTAAGTGATGCGAGGTCAGAGAGCCCTGCTTTAAGGCTTAAGATTGCATTCCCCATGCGTTATAAAAAAAGGTTTTGGTATGTTACAGTGACCAAATCATGGCGTTTGCAATAATGACGAAAAATATCGTGGAATCATTAAAACAAGAGATAGGTTCGGCCGCATCTCTAGACGTGATAAAGCGGCTAGACGTGTAAAGAAGGTGTCGAAAAAGTAGAGGGAATTTCTATGCTGATTACATATGTTCTGGATCAACTGAAATCTGCAGTAGGAAATCGCTCGTCAAATTACGCCAGATAATATGCAAACAGAGAAATATGGCAAGAGACCTTGAAGAGAGCTCTGTCCTCTGATATTCATATGGATGTCTTAATAAGACCACGGCTAATTGTAACTCTAATTGTAATTTAAAACTAAATATGCATCCAACGTTAAATAATGTTGATTAATCGCTAACTTCTTACATATTGAAAATTAAAAAAAAATTGATAGTTTCGAAAATTCTGTAATCCCGACGAGCCCGATCAAACAATGGTAAGCACTTATGCGTAAATTTTACATTGGATAGATGACGAAAATGTATTATGTTTCTCTACCATGCTTCGAACGGAACGTTCAGCCGTTGGTTCGTACATCCGCATTTTTTTTATACTTTTTAGGTTCACGCTTGACTAAGATCCCACCTGATCGTTAATGGTGATGAAGCTTTGGGTGGTATAAGCGCGTTCACCTAGTAACAACCTATTTATTCTTGATTTGAAGACATTCACATTATAATCGGATGGAAATACAGACGCTGGCAATTTATTCCAGTCCTTGGCGGTACGTATTATGAATGACGAAACGAATCGCGTCGTTCTTACCCGAAGGATGTTGGCGACGAAAGGTTGGTTGCCGGCCGTGCGTCGAGACGTTCGATGGTAGAACGGGGGAGGGGAAATTAGGTCATGCAATTCCAGCGCACACTCTCCAAAATGTATCCTGTAGAATACAGAGAGGCTAGCAACTCTGCGCCTGTGCCGAAGGCTATGCAAATTGATTTCAACCAATTTAGGATCACCAATAAGCCTCCTCGCACGCCTCTCCATTGAATGCCGAAAGTGGCATTTTGCGGCACCAGACCAAATGTGGCAGCAGTACTCCACACACGACCGAACCTGCGCTTTGTACAACATCAAAATCTATTTTGGTGACTCGTGAAGTACCGCCGAACCTTTGCTAGGATACCTAGCTTTCTAGGTGCCGTTTTAGCTTTGGACTCAATGAACCGCTCAAAGTTAAGGTTAGAGGATATCTCTACTCCCAATAACTGAAGGCGGTCGGTGTATTCCAAGGAGACATTTCGCAGAGTAGGAGCCAAGGTAAACGGGCTTCATTTGACGGTAAACAGACACGCTTGTGTTTTGGTGGCGTTGAATCTCACAAGGTTGGAGTTCAACGCCATCAAAACACCCCATTCGGAGACTGCCTGAAGTGTGAGATTCATACGCGCTACCATGGCCTCTCTTCCAGACTGTATTTGGTCTTTATTAGCCCGGGCGTTAGGTAGGTATCTCTCCACAACTGTGCTGTCATCTGCGTACCCATAAATACCGGATATGAGCAGATCATTAATGTGCAACAGGAAGAGAGTTGCTGGGAGAACAGCCCCTTGAGGAACTCCGTTTCTAACCTAATAATACTCGTGGGCTTGCAAGGATTATTATTATATGTGATAACAACCACAGAAAAGGCCTGTGCTATGAGGCCAATAATTATGACGATATATAGTATGACTAATTCAATAACAATAATATCGTTACCACCTACAAATAAGCTATAGAGGTCCGTTTTATATTTAGAAAATAATACATCTATTCGACATGAAAATATTTTTCCAGATTCAAATATCTATTCAAACTTTCAAAAATATATCAAAGTAAAAACACATTATATTATTTATCGTTTAAAATACCTAAGAAGTTGAAGCATGAATTCCTTTACCTCTGGTAATATTGTCAAAACTTTTGTACGACGTGACTCTAATTGCTCCATTACCTTCAAATACTCTGCGAAAAGATCCCTTAAAGATAATTCGAGAAAGCTACACGGGAATTCGTTTCATTTTCCTCTTTAAAAAATATACATATCTATACACAAAATAAATGTTCTGTAAGTTCAGAATAAAATATAAAATGATTAGATAATCTTCTTCATTGCTTTGGGAAAGATAGATAGTCTTATGAGGTTTTATTTTGAAAGAGTTTACAGGTTTACAGTATGTAATGTTGGGGAAATGTTAGAAACTATCTGGCAGTTGGCATAGTGTACATATTTAAAAAGTTTTTATGACATGTTCTTTTTATATACGAGTAGTTTTTGACTTTTAGTAAATTCTTTGATTTTGTGATTAGTAGCATAAAATTATTGTTCTTTAAACGACTTATAAACTTGTAAACTTATGAAGTAATATAATATTATTTAATTCATTTTATATTTAGCATTTCATTATAAAGTCCTCGCTCTAGTAGTAATCATTTTAGTTTTGACACAATGAGAACACAAAACGAAAAGGTAGCAAGGGCAGTCAGTGAAACATTTAGGAACTACATGAACAAGTTGTGCACAAAATCTAAATGCATGTATACTTACCGCTGACGAACACAATGAATTATAGACAAATTTTTATGTTAATAACTCAAGAATAAAACCAAGTATAGACGGTATAAAGTTAGATTGAGATTAAGTTAATGATAATAATAAGGCATAAATATGTTTCATATTTCAAAAGGTCCTTTAGTTGAAAATTCTTCATCCGAGCTCAAAAGCTCCTAACATAAGGGGATCTGTTCAAATTCTAGTACGTTAACGCTTTCCCGGGGGTTTTCTTAATCATCCGGTGCTTTAAGTGTTCCTTCAAAGTGACTCGTGAACGCTTGGCGGACTAACATCAAAGTGTATGTGGAACTAGTAATCTGCTTTGTTACCATTTCTAATCTAGTATTTCGTTGGTCTCTTCGCTATGTATCGAAACTGTGGGGAGCTCAGTAATGTTGTTTTTGCAAGAATAGTGTCGAACTTTTGGCAATCTTTGTGTTTAAAAACGAAAAGCGAATTCACCAAACAAAAAGTAGAAACAACCTACACTGCAAGTGTCTAGAGAATAAATCAAAAGGAATTTCCAATCAAAGAATGAACAATAATATTTACAAAGGCTCCCTTTCGTTCCATTTCATTAAGAATCATTTCGGCGGAATTAAACGAAACCATTTAAAAATGAACCAAGTTACACAAAGAGGTTTGGATGAGGTATTTCCTCAGCTAATAAAGAAAAGTAATTTATTTATAGAGAAAAATAATGAAATAGGAATACTCATTAAAACATTAATTCTATATGATATGAGCACAAAATTATGGCAAAGAGTTTTAAAAACTCAAATTAGAAAATTATTTTTTTCTGTCCATTTGTACTTCTCTCAGGTTTCCATAAAACAAAAATTACCGTTCAGATCAAATGAAGTGATATCATTGTGAAGGCAATGAGAATATAAATGAGAATAAACATATAAATTTATTTTCAGGATATACAGAGGCTGTATCAGAGGCAGTGTACCAAAATCAATTTTCGATATACTAATATATTTTTTACAATTTCTAAAATGGAATATTATGGTACCATGAGCAATAATGCATTAGTCATAATAATGCATTACAAGGTATTTTACTTTCGAATCAAGGTTTTTAATACTCCACGTATTAAAATCTTTAAAGTCGAATTCTAACAAATACGGCATGCTAAATGTGGGCCTCAGTTTAGCAGGTCTACCGCATAACTTGTTTGGTATCGGTTTGAATGAAATCAAATGCATTCATAATGGAAATTGCAGCTACCAAGTTGATAAGAGCTTACTATATGCGGTAGCTTCTATTGCATTCATATTTAAATGTACTAATGAAATAGAAGTTAACAAGTGAAACAGTGTTAATCGGTAGGGCATTTGGTAAAGATTATCGGAAATTATTGAGGGAGAACAGCTTGCGAATGATGGTCGTGGATATCTTTCGGCAGTTTTCTGATCAATATTAATTGATATTTTCAAGTATGATGCTGACTTTGCCATGCAAATGGAATATCATAATTAACGCAATAAATAACTATTGTATGTTACATGCAAACACTTCTAGAGAGGTCTTATGCCTCTCAAAAATTATCATAATGCAAAGAAATATATACAACATTAACTTATTTTATATTTAAATAGCAATCTGAAACGTATCCATACCAAAATAATAAGCTAGTACATCTAATCAAATTAATACTTTATCCTTTCAGCAAATCGGTAACGATTTTTCTTCGTAAGCCTTATATGTCTGTTTTAATAAAAAATAAGGTCGTTCGGCGAATATGGGTGAGGTTAAATTCGAACGTGTATAGGTACAACACAATAATCTTCTCTGTTGAGGTGAAATCATAATATATACATCTCCATTAACCTCTTTAAAGGTGAATGCACAGTGTAAGCTTTCTGTGTCAAGAAAAATATGAAATACGTAATACAATGTTTTTTTTTTTTTGCTTTTGATAGAACTAATAAAAAATCTGGGTTGTGCTAATCTATACTAAAATATTTAATATATTCTGACACAACTTAAATATTTCCCAGCGATGAAGATGACAAAGACTATTTGCGCGATTGTATGTAGTCGATTTCTGTCTACTTTTTAGCCGAGTAGCTGGCATGCAGGTTTTAAGGTAAAAAAGTGTACTTCGAGATCTCTGGTTCGATTGCCGGTCGGGTCAGTATTGACAATACTATAATATACCAGGTCTAGTTATACTCAATAATACAAAGACTTGGTACTCATCTTAAAATCTGTATGTGTAAAAACACGTGTATGAGACGTTGTCTTATATATATTTAGTTGCTATTACAACTATAGGGATATTATATATGCTGGGCGTTAGGATCGGGGATAGGAATCCAACTAATAGAAGATAAGCGCCGCGGCCCGCGATCGTTGTTGTTAAGCAACTTTCGCAAGGGTCGGTCACGGCATGGGTGACCAAAAAAAAATTATCTCGAGCTACTCCGTGCTTCCGAAGGCACGTTAAGCCGTTGGTCCCTGCTGCATTTGTAGTCGTTAATACTCTCTTATCTGCATTGGGGTCAAGTAGGGTTAAGGCCCATCCTCCTTAACCGTCTATAAGGACGGCCTGAGCTCCTGCAGTGGGTACGCAAAAGGGCTGATGATGATGATGAATACGCACTAGGTGCTATAACAGCACCATTCAGCAGGAGACATTCATATATTATCTGACTCTATCCACGGAGAATGCCCTAGCCTAGCATTGGGGAATTTAATAAATTGATGGCATTAAGTCAGTTTTATTAAGACCTCCTTAGGCGAAAGGTTAGCACGCCAATTTCAAAGTGCCAACGCCACTGAGTTCGCAGGTTCGGCTCTGGTTGGGTCAATCTAGAAAATGGACTTTTTAATTGTTTCGAGTCTGGGTGTTCCGGTACCTTCGTTGTCTCAGATTCTCCATAATTTAGCTACTCATTTTGGAATCTGAGCAGTGTATGTGATGTTGTCTAATATTTTGGCTTATTTATATGTCCTGCTTTATCAATACGGTTGTATGCTCGTCTTAGTGTGATACATGTATCTACATTATAATAAGGATACACGTCGGTTACGATATAGAAATTCATGAGACAACCAAATTGACATATTAATATTAATTAAATGTGCGATATAACTACGAACATTGCTTGATTTAAGATAAAAACATCAGAGATATCGAATTAAATTACTTATTGCTATTTTTCTTTGTTGAAAGAAATTTTAACTAAATATCAAGAAAGTTCTTGTCGTCAATAGCTTCAAAGGAAAAACTCGTACGAATGGGTGCGTGATATGTAACAGCCTGGAGCTCTATTTTGATTCACTCGCTTAAAATCTCCTTGCCGTATTCGATCCACTCATCTTTTTAGTAGTACCTAGACGCCGTTTTTTAATAGTTTGTCTGCAAGGTGGCCAACATGATTAGAAATATGGAATTTATCCTTCGGTATTGAACGGATTTTTTTATTCAATATATATTAACAAACAAAATGTCATAAATATTATCTATCCATTCATTTCAACGTCACTTATTCATTTAATGATTTGACATTTATTCTATCACTCGAATACAGCGTTCGCTTAATGAGAAGTGGTTCAAACCATATAGCGAATCAGAAATGGCGAATTTGCTATGTCGAAGAAAACTCATCTGAAAACGAGCGCTCGACGAGAGACGAACGATTCAAAATAGAACTCCTGACCTCAGTTTTTCTCACATAAGACGAGCAAGACGCGACATAGATTGGATGCCCGTGATATAAATGAGCGATTCTGGATTTAAAATAGATAATTCGTTTTATTTTAAATTCGAACAAAACATTTGACGTGTGCACATTCTAAACTTTGGCATACATTCTTTTGGTAGTTTAGAAAGTAATTTTAACCAGCTGACTTTTAGTCTCGGTTGCACCATAATTGCAGTTAAAGCTATGGTTTATATCAAATTTGACAATATCTGTCTTGCTGATTGACATAGTAAAACAATAACTTTAACCAGCGAAACTTAGGCGGTTATTGTTGACAGTTAAAGTAATGACGTCATCAGTTGGATGATAACTCATTATAAGTCACTTAACCGGTACTTTGACATGTTTATTATTGTTAAAGTAAGTTGGTGCAACTAACACCAAGAACTTTGGATTGGTTAGTTTATATTACTTTTAGATTTTATGAAGTCAACTTTGGTTTTGATTTAACCTTTTTTTATAGACAATGCTAATTTTACACGGCTACAAAAACCTTATTATCTAAAGCTTTATTCAGTGTACAAAGAAATATATACCAAGATAACACAAAAACAAGGTAACTACAAAATATGACCATTTGAAACTCACATTGAAGGTGACCATAGTTTTTTAATGGTTCTTCTATTTTGAGATACAGCTTGGTATGGAGGTGTATCTGCTTTGCCTCATCAAACGCCAACAGTGTTACTGTTATGATACTGAAGATTTATTACAGGTACCCACCCTGCCAAGTCTTAAAAGTTCACTCTTCAGAAAGGGATGAAAAGCGTTTAAGAAATCACCCATCCCGTAACCGACCTCGCAAAAGTTCCTTAACAGCGGAGCTTATCCGCTTCACCGAGCGACTGTACATACAGGAAAATAATACATTCAATTCAATTGAAAAACCCATTTCTTGTTGAAGTATTTATTTTTTCTAGAATAATTAATTTTGCGTTAAAAATCAAAATACAATTATTAATGAATTAAATGACTGTCATATATGAGACACGCAGTCTTAACCCTTTAAGACCGCAGAAACTGTTACAGACTGCGGTTCGGGGCGACGAGACAGTTTGTTGATCCGAATTGTTTCAAAGGTGACCTGAATTAACATTTAATTTAATTCAAATTTGCGATTAACATACTAAACAAAAGAAAATGAGGAATTAAATATTTCCATTTATTTTAATTACTGAGTTACGAGTATTGCAACGCGAGGCTATCACATCAGTAGACACTGGGTCCTTTAGCATTATGAATGCATTTATTAAATATATAATATATTACCATATTACCAGTAACAAAGGTAATTTTGTACCATCAAAGCGATCGATAAGCGATATGCGATCTGCATTAGACAACTAATAAATATTTATAACTAATACAAATTGGTCAATATATCATTAAGATATGGAACGGGTTAGTAATATTAATGTCCTAACTTAGTCCAATAAATCATATCTGTGGAGCGTCTAGGGATTAAAAAGGTTTTATATTTTTTCACGAGCGGTACTCCTTTGTAATTCAATATTTTAGAATGATTACGGGAACATTTTTTAACATTTCTAAATTTGGGGGTCAGATTGGAAAGAAATGACGAACTCAACTCGTAAAGAGAAAATCTGAGCTAATTGAGTTTGACTACAATGTTATCTATTTATATTTATTAATTGTAACAAAATATGAAAATATGAAACCCGAACAACATTAATACAATTTTTCCTAGAGCTAATTAAAGATAATGATTGTTGATCAACGTGTCTAATAAGAGTTATCACACAATAATAGGGATGATGACTAATTTTTGTTTGTTTGTCCGTCAGGTAGAGTGTTAAAAAATATTATACACGTATTTTTTATTTTTTTCGTAATCATAAAATTACGGCGTTACATTGAGTTGAAATTTCGTATGACGTCACGTTAGAGTACGTTTTCTACTCAATTGTGACGTAGCGAGCCCCCACTCCTCAACTTTAATGCCTGTGTTACGGGTTCGGTGCTTCGTCAATTAAATAGGCTGATCAGCTTGAGTATAATTTATTGATGAAATAAGGGTAATAATAAAAAACTGTAACAAACAAAAATAAATTTAAAAAACAGTTCGTAAGTTACTTAAACTAATACATTCTTATCAAATAAACGAATACATACCCCTTGTCGGGCTTCTTGTTACACTTTTGGATCGTACAAAATACAGTTTTAATTTAGTAAATATGTTATATTATTGTATCACCATAATATATGAATTATTAAAATTACATAGTAAAATTTATACCAATAATATTGTATTATATTATAATTTCATCTTGTGTATAGGAGAATTTCTTACGAACTGACATCCATAAAGAGTAAAATTGATTAGTCAAAATTTTAAATTACGAAAGACGAATAGTAAAATGAAATGATGTTGAATTTCAAAAGCAAAAAGTTTGCATACTGAAACCTAGGAAAACAAACGGTGGCATGGCACACCGTTACACCTGTTATCTAAGCTATTTCTTGTTAAATTGAAGTAAAAAAAATACGTATCTAATATTTTTCTATTATCTAACTGACGGACTAAATAGAATTGCATTTTTGTACCCAGTCATCATCCCTATTGTTCTAAGACAATGAGTTACAAAACGAAATCAAAATAAATGCAATGTCTACGTCAAAAATTATAATTATTAGGAATAACCATTCAATTAAGCCTTTAATCTTTAGTAATATTAACCCTTTAATTTTTAATAATATATAAAGACGAAAGATTCTATCGTTTGTTAGTTTCCAAAAAATAGACTCTTGTAGAATTCAAAACTTTTGACTACATTAGGTATAGTTTTTGCAGGCGAATTCGTGGGAAAACCGCTAATATAATATAAAATTAAAGCTATTTCAAATGCAATATCTCAATCAACTATTTCACGATTAATCAAAAAGCAATTTTCCTGGTTCAGTGCTGTTTTGTTGGAAATCTGACATTTATGTATAATCAGCGCGATTTCATTTCACGCAAATTCTGCACATTACTTAAACTCACTGGAGCGGCTGCTTGTCGGATACGATTATAATAAATGTTAGAACGATTCGCATAGATAATTATGAAGCTGATGACACTTATGAAGCAGAGCTTTTGTGTCAAATAACAATAATAATTGTATAAGCTGATTCAAAAGGTTAATACTCCTACTTACATAATAAGAAAAATTAAAATCATATCAATTATTAGTTCAACTCCGTCAGCGAGGGTAACAAAATACCAAATTTTAAAGCATGAACTAAAAGATATATATATTTCGAGCTCTTCGGAGACAAGGGCTTGACTTACTAGTTTTAGCAGCAGCCTGTTAATGTGCCTAATTGCTGGAATAGTCTCTGTGGGTATTCTACCTGTAGGGAGAGTGAAATATGTCCACTACGTAGTCTTTGTGCACATCGGTAGGCGTCAACAACTAGGCATAGTCATTTCTAAATCTATATCTAGTCATTTCCAAATCAAGGAGCTCGAGATCACAATTTATTTGTCCGTCTTCTGTGAAGTTAAACCTACGGAGCACGAGGAAGCTTGAAATAATAATTTATTGGTCACACATACCGCGAGTAACCTTAATGAAAGTTGCTTAATGCAATCGAATTCACTAAATTAAAAAAATACATGAAAATATCACTTTGACATCAGCCGTATCCATTTAATATATTCAACTCCATCTATACGTACTACACATAGCGAGTCTGACGTCACTCGCACCAAATTAAAGTACAAAAAGGTCTCCGATTTTTCTCCGGCCGGTCGAGTGATTGGAAATCTAATTTGGTACGAGGGAAGAATGTTAATTTGGTTAGGCGAAAACGTCCCTGATGTCCAACATTTGATTCTTCACGGTACGTAATTGAATGGTATTGAAACTGTAGGTGGGAAGACTGATATTGGACACCAGCTGGATTAAGTCTCATTCGAATTAAGGCTAACGTTGACGAAATGTTTTCTTTTCTAGGTCTCAAATCTATAAAATATGAAATTATGTGTTGTAAAATCGAAAAAAGTGTGATAAAAGATTGTAATATGGTTGCCATTCAAGTAGGCTCTTCCTCCTTCCTTCCGTCACAGAATATATTTTGTTCCGTGATTGCTTTATTTATTTAAGAAAATTAGACTCTTGACAAATATTGAAACGGCATAATTGGTATATTTTAGTTATTTTCATAGTGTAATGGCGTATGGTCTATTTTTATGGGGTTCTGCGGCTAGAATTCAATATATTTTTATTCTACAAAAGAGAGCTGTCCACGCTATATATAATTTACAGTCTAGGGAATCTCTCAGAGAAATATTTAAAGAAATAAATATTTTGGCTGTTGCCTCTCAATACATCTATGACAATATTATGTACGCAAGAAAACATTACGATTCCTCCACACAAAAAGTGGTGTTCATAATCTTAACAAAAGAAATAAAAATAAACTTGCCGTCCTATGCTTCAGACTTCAGAAAACTAGATGATAATTTCAGGGTAAAGGCATTGTTATGAGTATTTTCAATAAAGTTCCACAAAATGTAATTGACCTACCCATAAATATATTGAAAATTCATGTAAAGAACATACTTATGAGTAAAGGCTATTATAAAGTTGATGATTATTTTAAGGACCGCAATGCGTGGAATAAATAGCCTTCGTTTTGTTATATAACGACTAATTATATGTACAACCCTAACCCAATACAACTAAACTAAATCCTAATACAACTTTCAAAGTCTGTACGACCTACAGACTTTGTAAGTTGTAGTTATTATTGTGATAATACATATTATTTTGGTAATGACATGATTTCTGTTAATGTCATTAATTATGATAAAGAGATGGTAATTTTCTTTCGCTTGTTCTTCTTGTCAGCTAAAAGACAATTTTTTTTTTGACTATTCAAAAGTTCTACTATTCTACTTGAATAAAGATATTTTCATCTCGTTTCATTTCATTTGTTCTAAGACTCGGTTGACATTTGGCCACTATCTGATATCGCCACAACGCGTTGAGCTTGAATAGCATGTCAGCCACGACACGAATTTCGCTATGTGGTTATTCTGCAATTGCCACAACGCGTTGAGCTTGAATAGCATGTCAGCCACGACACGAATTTCGCTATGTGGTTATTCTGCAATTGCCACAACGCGTTGAGCTTGAATAGCATGTCAGCCACGACATAAATTTCGCTATGTGGTTATTCTGCAATTGCCACAACGCGTTGCGATTTCGAACTTTTAACGTAACATAAGTATGTATAATTTACCATCATACCAAATGAAACTGCATAATACTTTTTAGTACGCGAACGGTTTATTTCTTATGCATAGTATTATATACAATATGCTTCGTCTCGACTTGATAACAACTTAATATTCCATAACTAAGCAGTTTACAAGTACTCTCTAACAACGTACTCAACCACAGCCCAATTCCATTAAAACGGTAAATCGTTTTGCTGCCGGTACAGCGGGATCATTTCGTAACTGGATTTGTTATACTGTGGCAGCACTTGATACTCGAAAGTTAGCGTTATAGTGATATTTATAAGGGCTTTGTATAGAGGCATTTAGCAGATGCTACGCTCGATATATTTAGTAATTGTGGTCTTGAACGGTCTTGAGTGTAAGCGTTTTGGTTGTGTTTCAATATAAATTATATTTCTGTTGTACATATTGTTGAGGCACGAATTTCCTTAGCGGTTCAACAGTCAGACATGGCCAGCTAGATTTATCTTTTTTCTCAGCATCAGAGATGTTTTTTTTTTTTTGTAAATGTAAAACTGCAAATATAAGATTAAAATACCTATGTAACGTTGAGTTTTTATCGATTGTAACACAACTTAATTTTATGATTACTTGAATTTATTAATAGCCTATTTATTTATTTATACAAATTTTTGGTAAAAATAATTTATTCTTTAGTTTTTTATCGTGTGAATTGATATCATAAATATATATAATCTTATAAATTTAAAATGTATATAAAAAGTACCATCACCATCTACCGTTATCGCATCGCGTGCGCCGATACGTAAGCGTGCGCATGCATAATTTAAGCCCCCAGGAATTTTTTTGACTCGTCGCGCATTTTGGATACTTTCGTTTGAACATATTTTATCAATTTTTATTTTGTTAACATGATAAGGTTTAAATATATTCGTAATGGTCATTATTAATAAATAAAATCGCAGTTAAAACATATTTCTATTTACAGGACAACCGATCTATACTTATTATTTCAATTGCTCTTTGGCTTCACCTTAAATAACCAGATTCTTGTCATATGTATTTTATATTTGGGTATGTATTAGATAATTATTGAAACATATCTACATATGTGTTATTATCATATTAGAAATATTATATTATTACGAACTCCGTTTTTTATTTTCAGAGGATAAGGAATGTTAAATGGAAGCGGAGAGAGGATGGAAGAGGAGGGATAAACATAATTTTGACAAAAAAAATTGCATATGCAAATGCATATACATATTATTATTAGACATTTGATAACTATCTTCGGCAAATTGATTGAATATTTCGTATAACTGTTCCTGTGCTGCTGATCTTCAATGAATTTCTTTCGTCGCTGGTAGGAGCCACCTCCGCAATAAGTAAGGGCTTTCCATTTGATACTCTAATGGTGGGATCAGAAGTAGCTTAGGATTGCTCAATGAAGTCCTGGGTGTAATTCTTCAAACTCTCGATTTTGTTTGCAAATAATATACATTAAATCAAATAACTTAATAAGTATTGACTCTATACTGGTCTCAATCAGAAAAAAAAGATTGTCAATCAGCAAAACACGACCACGCGAATTCGAACGCGGCCAGATTAATTATTCAAAATATTAGCGGTAAATTTCGTAGGTAGAAGATACCTACAACAATAATATTATACCTTCATTGATTGCAATATCTCACGACGATGGACTGGAAGGCCCGTTTCACGATTCTAGGTGAATTAAGATTAATCACAGTTGACAACAATTTGAGGAGGGGCGTCTGGCGATGACGACCCTCGTTACTCCAACGTCACAAACTCGAACTATGGTACGTTTCCGGTTTCTTTGTTTCATAACGATATCACGCTTATCTGGAAGCGGCAGATTAACAAAACTGACGTTCCGCTAGTCTTTTTATAAATAAAGATCTCGTGACAAAATCGTATAAGTTTTGTTACGATTAACTTCAGTATAAGGAAGTAATAAGGGTACAATACATAGTACCTAGTGCAGGAGTCAGATGCTGGAAACAGCTGGTAATAGAAGATATTTATAAATATTAATAATATTATAAATAAGTCAGTATAAGATAATAGTGTGATAAATATTAGGTCCTTACGTATAACATTGCCGTTTTGTCGTACTGGCCACTTTAATCACAAATTTCTCCTTCTTGGTTGGGAATTCCAAATTTAAATTTATACAGCCATTTACACGTGTATTTGTGTTTCGTTAGGCGGCATTCATTTGTTTTTTTTTTCTTCTGTTTGTCCTATTAACGTCACCCAGTATAAAATATTGAAAACATGATATATCGTGTTATTTACGAGTATGAGTTCCACCGTGGTACCAGTGCTGCGGGAACGGCTCGAAGGGTTAATGATGTGTATGGCGGTTGTGTCGCAAAAGAAAACACAGTGCATTTTTGGTTCCAACATTTTCTTTCTGGAAACAAGCACCGTGGACGGCCGGAGACCCAAGTTAATAATGAAGAATTGAAGGCTATTGTGGAAGCAGATCCATCCCAAACCACGACCTATTTAGCTAAAGGCTGCGGTGGTAGTGATAAAACTGTTTTAATACACTTGAAGCAAATTGGAAAGATTAAAAAGCTTGAAAGGTGAAACCTCACGAATTGAGTGAAGAAAACCGGCAAACGCGCTTCGACTGTTGCGTTACATTATTAAACCGGCAAAATTATGAAAGGTTTTTATATCGAATCATTACATGTGATGAAAACTTTACGATAATCGGAAGCACTCATCGCAATGGTTGGACACTGGCATGCCAGCCAAATCCTGCCCTAAGAGAAAATTGACCCCCAAAAAGTTACTTGTAAGCGTTTGGTGGACTACTGTCGGTGTCGTTCATTACAGTTTTCTCAAATCTGGCCGGACGATTACGGCAGACGTTTATTGTCAGCAATTGCATACCATGCTGGAATAACTAGGTGTAAAACAAACGAGGTTGGTCAATCGCTCTACGCCACTCCTACTTCACTACTTCACTTCACAACGCTAAACCACACACTGCACAACGGCGACGGCTACCAAATTGGAAGAGCTTCAATTGGAGTGTCTAAGACATCCACTGTACTCCCCGGACCTTGCTTCAACAGATTAATTTTCCCTTGCAATTAGATAACTTCTTGCAAGGGAAAAAATTCAACTCCGATGAGGCAGTGCAAATCACCATCAAAGACTTATTGATTCCCGCCCGAATGGTTTTTTTTTAGTAAGGGAGCAATGAACAATTTTGCAGCAAATTAGGCGTTTAAAATTACTGTTATCATTTACGAGTATAATTAATGATCTTAATCAACCAGACGTTTTGTTTAATAGTGAAAATAATTACCATGTTAAATAATAAGCATTAAATACTTGTTATACAAATATAATTATTGCTATTCGTTGCACACAACACTCTCACAATTGTTCAAATTATCAGGAATCTAGGATCTCGGAGTAGCTCAGTGGCGTAGTGGATAAGCGCCGCGGCCTGCGATCGTTGTCGTTAAGCAACTTTCGCAAGGGTCGGTCACGGGATGGGTGACCAAAAAAATTATTATCTCGAGCTACTCCGTGCTTCGGAAGGCACGTTAAGCCGTTGGTCCCGGCTGCATTTGCAGTCGTTAATACCCTCCAATCCGCATTGGGCCAGCGTGGAGGGTCATGGCCCATCCTCCTTAACCATCCATAAGGAAGGCCTGAGCTCCTGCAGTGGGGACGTAAAAGGGCTGATGATGGTGGTGATGTGAGGATCTCGGTTCGCCTCCCCCCCTCTCTATTGAGGGTCTTCGAAATAAAATACAAATAGTGATTTCATGTTCATCAATACTGATGAAGAAGGATTTATACTGAACGACCTCTATAGCCTATTGGTTTGAACATCGATTTCAAGGTATCGCCATCTCTGAGGTCTCGCGCTCGATTCCCGGTTGGGTCAGTGAGAAAAAAACCTTTTCTATATTTGACTCGGGTCTGGTTATGTGATCCCTTCGGTGTCTCAGATAACTCCATAATACGCGGGTATTAGCTACTCTTCTTGGAATATGAGTAATATATGTGATATTGTCTAATATTCCTTTATTTAAATCTCTGTAATTCATTCGATCCTGATTCGGCGAAATTTACTTTACTTTCATCATGATCGAACGTAATAAAGATAACCTACTTGGATTTCTAAACAGATTAATTAGCAAACGTTTCCAACTAAACATTCGCTCAGGTAAACTCATCAGGCTGACTATCACAAGTTCTGCGTGTTTCTAACTGAGACCTAATTATCTAGTGTACCGCAGAGATAATGGAATCGGGGAGGCACAGTTTATGGTGTGTGTATAAGTATTTAGTAGAACCGGGCAATACCTTACAGAGAAGTTTTATACAGATTATAATAGGTATAATATAAACATCGAAGTTGTGAATGTTGAATTTTCTTTGCTAACAAATACTGTTTACTATGTGTAAATAAACGGAATTAACAAAAAAGGAATGAATTTCAGTTTATAGAGAAAATTTATAATGAAAAAAATTCAAAGATTTTCAGTTTTTATTCTTTTTCCGGTTTTGATATATTTATATTTTAGATATATTTATATTTTTTTTTATATTGATAGAGCTACTTTAGCTCTCATTTTAATTTTGTGATATTTCCAATTACATAATTTTATGGGGAATTGTTAATCTGGCGAAATAAAAAAGGCTACAATTAGCTGATTGTGCTAGATGACGCTACTGTAACTTAGAACTGTATGTAAGAAAAAAGATATTTGTAATTTTAAAATAAGATTTCCTAATAAATTACACAAACACAAATGAGACACAATCGTACTTATTGTGGCATATATCGTAGAGCATCCAGTATCAATCTTCTGTTCTTGAGACTGGGAACGTTGTATTGTATTTATCTCAGAGTTGCATATAAGATAGCCGACCACGACAGCACCAGTATTGCACAGACTGAAGGATCTTTTTCTGTACGGTTTGGAGAGCCTTGATGTATTTATCATTAATTTAATGACATTTAACTGTTAACAACTAAGTTCGTAAGTAAGTTAAGTTATTGCAAGCTGTTTAATAGCAGAATATGAGATACTTATATTGTTTTCTTTAATTTAATAGTTGGTTAGAGTCCCTATGTCTCATAATCTTTGCGTTATGTTTAAAAAAGAACTATACATTTTTTTCGCTTTCCAAAGTATTTTAAAATTTTCTTTGCTCACGTTCACAAGTCAAATAATTGTAAAAGCTACAGAGGTATTGATTATTTGGGTCTACTAATGTAGTTGAACATTAATTTAATTTTTGTGCTAAAATAACGTAAAAAAATATTAATAAAAAGCTTTTTTAATGAATACACGTGTTTTATTTGCATTTGCCTAATTGGTCAAGTGCGAGTCGAACGAACAAATAATATCCATTTTATTCTACATAGTATTTTAGTATTTGTTGTTGAAGCGGCAACAGAAATACATAATCTGTGAAAAATTCAACTATTTCACTTTCACGGTTCATGAGACATAGGCGACAGACAGACAGCAAAAGAACCTTAAAAATTAAAGATACTGCCGAAAGTCACTATTCCACACGGACGAAGTCGCGGGCACATCTTGTCTAAAATTACTCATAAATAATAGATACAGTTGGAAAAAAATATGGTCTACCACCCATTGAGGTTTATTTGAAGGTCATGCAACAACAAAGTCGATTTTCCCTTACAATAATAACAGTAATCCAGACGACACGTCATATACATTTATAAAAGTCATCTTTGCCAAAACTGGTTTACCAATTTTTTTGCTGACTATACTAGATTTTTTCCAAAAATTTGATCATGTCAATTCAAAGTACAATCATCATCATCATGATCACCAGCCCTTATACGTGTCCACTGCAGGGGCTCAGGCCTTCCCTATGGATGGTTAGGGAGCATGGGCCATGACCAATGCGGATTGGCGGCTATTAACAACTACAAATGCAGCTGGGACCAACAGCTTAAAGTGCCATCCGAAGCATGGAGTAGCTCGAGATAATAATTTTTTGGTCACCCATCCCGTGACCGACCCTAGCGAAAGTTGCCTAACGACAAAGATCGCGTGCCGCGGTGCTTATCCACTATGACATTATCAGAAGGAGTGTACTCAAAAAAAAAAAAATCGCTAACATGAATATTTTAATATTTTCTCTAAAGACAAAAAATCTAATATTACCTCGAAATTTCATCATTTTATTTCGTTTTGTGTTGAAATCCCGATACGAAGCATTTCCCAGATTTTTTTTTTATTTCGTGAAATATTAAATTCACTTAAGATTGACATCACAAAATGTATGATTTCTCAGAGTATTTTTTTACAGTCTTGAATCTTTATTAGGTTGAAATTACATAATCTTTTAAGCTAAATTTATCTATACTAATATATAAAAAGGTATAGTTTCCTACATTATTTGTAAGGGTTAATCTTCGAAAATTTTAATTCGATCACAAGATTTTGACATACAACCGGTTTCTGGATTAATTTGAAGTCAAACATATGTATTTCAAACCGTACTCAGACCATCATACTTCACTTGAACAGGTTTTCCTTTCTGATTTCATTTTTTTTAATGATCTGTTGTTAGCAGTTTGATAAAACTAGGACTTTGTGCTAGTAACATGTAAAAAAACTTGAGTTATTCAGAATAATCAGATGAGATTTTGTACTTTTCGCACAGCTTGTCGTTCTACCTCTATATGCTCTTGGAGCGTCGATAGTCTAATGTCCAAAACCAATTCCTTTGAAGATGAAGGAACTCAACTTCAATGCAATTGGTTTTGGCTCGGTGGCGTAGTGGATAGGCGCTGCAGCCCGCTATTGTTGTTGTTAAGTAACTTTCGCAAGGGTCGGTCAAGGATTGGTAACCAAAAAAATATTTTCTCGAGTTTTGAAAGACACGTTAAGCCGGCTACATTTGCAATCGGTAAAACCCTCTGATCCGAATTGGACAAGCGTGGAGTGTCCATCCTTCTTAACTATCCATAAGTAAAGCTTGAGCCCTTGCAGTGGAGAAGTAAAAGGGCTGATGATGATGAGCTACTGGATTACTGTTGGTTAAAAAAAAAAGAAAATAAAAACCGCTTAAGATAATACTCTCTAAAATTATGAAAACATGAAGTCTAATGAAACTCAGAAGATTCTTTGCGGACATAATCAAAAGATGTTTATTTTACAAGACCGCGTTCGGTCGACCACTTAGTTTCAAAGTTTATGCACATTTTTACCTCAAACAAGTTGTACCTTCTTTACAAAGGATGTTGATGTTATTAATAAAATTCTCTCAACAAATTTTACACGGCGAAAAATAATTTTTAATTAAGTAGGAAGACAGCTACTTCTGTTTTAATATTTTCTTATAAACTTGAAATCGTTATAGTATCTTTGTTTCCAAGGTATGATATGACAATTTAAATGAAATTAAAGTAGATACAGAAAGATTATTTTAATTTTATATGTGAAATTTCCAAATTCCAAATTTAGAAGATTACTAAGCGTTTTTTGTAGAGATAATTGTTAAAAGTCACATCTTGTTCAAAGTTAAATATATATACGAGATTATAAAAATAATAAAATAAAGTATTGAAAATACCTAATTTAAAAATTATAACGCAACATTTTTAATGACAGATAATTTAATTAACCTTTCTCTGTTAAGGAATGTGATTTAGTTCTGTATACTCTGTGGTATGTTAAGAACCTGTTTAGAGAAGTAGTCTGTGTGCTCCTCCTGTTTCGTTTACTGCGTTCTAGAAAGATGTCTTATCGTAAGTTGATTTTTGTTTAACAAATAAATAAAAGTGATTACCAAATATATAAATTATTCTCATTTTGTCGAGCATACCAACATGGTAGCAGAATACGTAGTTTATTGATTTGTGGATATCTTAATAGTACAAAAAGTAAGAACAAAATGGCAGAATTGAAAGAAATACAATTGCAATTATTTGATGGCACGAATTATATTAAATGGAAATTTAGATTGAAACTGTTACTAGAAATGAAAGATTGCATAGATGTTTTATGTGATTTTAAAACAGAAAAAGGTAGTGAAGCCGAATGGATGAAAAGGATATACGCGCAAGAAATTTTATTGTGAATAGTGTTAATGACGCGCAGCTAGAGTTGATAATAAACGAAAAGACAGCAAAGGCAATGCTCGACAAATTAGATTACATGTATGAGAGTAAAAGCAGTGCAAATAAATTATTATGTAAAAGAAAATTGCTTTAAATAAAAATGGCGGAAAATGAAAATCCCTTAGATTTCTTAAATAAATTTGAAAAGCTAGTTAATGAACTGAAGAATACAGGAGAAAATGTTTCAAATGAAGACAAGTTAAACTATTTATTGTTGAGTCTACCAGAAAGACACTCAAATCTAATAGATATAATCGATGCATTACCCGAGAAAGAAAAGTCTACAGAGTATGTGAAGTCAAAATTATTATTAGAATACAAAAAGAAGGAAAATTATGATACAAGCAGCAATCCTCAATCATTTATTACAGAAGCACAAAAATTGAAAAATATTATATGTTATGGATGCGGACATGAAGGTCATGTTATAAGAAATTGTTCCAAGACATTAAAGAATAGAGATCAGAATAGAAATGAAGATTATTCAGGAAGAGGAAGAGGCTTTAATTATTCAGGAAGAAGTAAATATTCATCAAGTAGAGGAAGTACTAGGACAGCGAGCAACATTCACATTGACAATAAGGCATTCAACGTCGAAGTGATGACATCTGAAATAGAAACAAAAGAAAACAAGAGTAAGGTAACATGGTTATTGATCATATAGTTCAGATCATATAGTTAATAGTGAAAGTTATTTTTCAGAATGTATAACTTTGCAACAACCGATAGAAGTAAAAGTAGGTGATGGTTTTGTTTTAAATGCTACTAAAATTGGAAATATTAACTTATATTGTAAGGTTAAAGGTAAAAGTGATAAAATCACTATTAAAAATCTATACTATGTTCCAACTATGAAACAAAATTTGTTAAGTGTGTCAAGAATTGTAAAAGCAAATAATAGTATAATATTTGATAAAAATATTGGTAAGATATTTAATGTGAATAAAGATTTAATTGCTGTAGCTTACTTATACAATAAATTGTATATGTTGACTGGTATAATATATTATAATATGAAGAAAAATGTTAAGTCATATACAAATGTGTCTCAAACATCAATTAATAATGATAAAGCAAAATGGCACCGAATTTTAGGTCATACAAACTTTAAAAACTTAGAGCAAATGTGCATCAAGAAATCATTACAAGGTTTACCTAATAATCTTGATAATTCTTATATACAGTGTGAAATATGTCTTTTGAATAAAATGAGTAATTTACCTTTTGCTAACAATAGACGTCGATCTCGTGACATTTTAGAATCAATACATACAGATGTGCATGGCCCAGTAAATCCTACAGGTTATAATGGTCAAAAATATTTTGTAAGTTTTATTGATGATTACAGTAGGATAGGTTTAGTATATTGCATAAATAGAAAAAGTCAAGTGTTTGATTGTTTTGTACAATAGATAAAGTTAGTGCAAAATAAAACAAATAAGAAAATAAAAGAAACTAGATGTGATAATGGAAAAGAATACATAAATAAAGATTTCTTTCAGTTTTGTAAAGAAGAAGGTATATATTTGAACCCAGCTCCACCATATACTCATGAACTCAACGGTGTTGCAGAAAGGTATAACAGGACAATTATGGACAGAGCAAGATGTTTAATGCAAGAAGCAGAAATAAGTAAAATTTATTGGCCAGAATATGTAGAAGCAGCTGCCTATATTGGAAACAGATTGTTAACAAGTACCCATTTTTCAAAAACCCCATATGAAGTATTTTTTGGAGAAAAACCAGATGTGTCACATATGAAGATATATGGAAGTAAAGCTTTTGTAAGAATACCTGAAGAGTGTAGAGGATCAAAGTTAAATCATAAGTCAGTTAAAGGAATTTTGGTTGGATATACAGATATGGGTTACAGATTACTAGTGAATGGTAAAATAATAATAAGCAGACATGTGAGATTTATAGAAAATCAAAATAAAGAACATATAAAAGTCATGAAAAAGAATGAATATGAAAATAGAGAAAAGAGAAAGTCCTTTATTGAAATAAAAACAGAAGAAAGTGATGGAAAAGAAAATAAAGAAGATACAACAGAAGATGAATATATGACTAAGGAGGTGCATGAAATAGGAGAAGAATTACCTAAAAGATCAAGGAGATTACCTGCAAGATTTGATGATTATGTGTTAGAAGCAAATTACTGTAATGTAAATATTCTAATACCTATGAAGAAGCTATAAATGGTACAGATTCTAAAAAATGGAAAGAAGCAATGAAAGAAGAAATAAAATGTATTGAAGAAAATAAAACATGGATAGTAACAGAAAAACCTACTGATAAAGAAATAATAGAAGTAAAATGGATATACAGAATTAAGTCAAATGGTAAATACAAAGCTAGAGTAGTCGCTAGAGGATTTCAGCAAACATATAATGAAAATTAAGAGGTATACTCACCTGTTGCGAGAATGACTACACTAAAAGTATTATTGTCTACTGCTTGTGTTTATGGATGGAATATAGAGCAAATGGATGTGGAAACAGCTTTTCTAAACGGTTATATAAAGTCGGAAGTTTACATATACCCACCTGATGGCTATGATATTAAAGAAAATAAAGTATTGTTATTGCAAAAGTCATCATATGGGTTAAGGGAAAGTCCACGTGATTGGTATGAATGTTTTCATAATTTTATGAATAAAATAAACTTTGAAAGGTCTAAGTTTGATTACTGTTTATATACTGGATGCATAAATAATAAGAAGATATATATAATTCTATATGTTGATGACTTGTTGATTGTTAGTGAAGATATAAAAATAATAAATGGTGTAAAAATTATGTTAAACAGTAAATTTCGTATGAAGGATCTAGGAAGAATAAAACAGTACTTGGGAATAGATATTCAGTATAATATTGAAGAAAAGAAAATGTATTTAAGTCAAGAAAATTATATTGTAAGTGTGGCTGAAAAATATAAAGTGATAGATTCTAAAAACTATGAAACACCAATGGAGATAAACTTCAAATTAGAAGGTACAGAAAAGACAAATGAAAATTCAAAGTATAGAAGCATAATAGGATCATTATTGTATATTGCAAATGGAACTCGTCCAGACATAACCTTTTCAGTTAACTATTTGAGCAGATTTCAGAATTGTTGTGATATTACACACAACAAATATGCACTAAGAGTGTTAAAATACTTATATAATACTAAAAAACTAACATTAAATTATTCTAACAAGTTCACTGATGTAATGGATGCTTATGTTGATGCTGATTGGGCTTCAGATATTATTGACAGAAAGTCTACAACTGGAATAATGATAAGAGTGTTTGGCAATGTAATATTGTAGAAATCTCAAAAACAGAAAATAGTATCAAGAGCTTCTACTCATGCAGAATATTATGCACTAGCCGAATGTGTTGAGGAAGTGTTACCGATAAAAGGAATATTGTGTGATATTGGTGTAAATGTAAAAGAAAGTGTTAAGATTTATAAAGATAATAGTGGTGCAATTTCATTGGCCAAGAATGGTAAATTTTGTAAAAATTCTAAGCATATAGAAGTTAGTTATCACTTTGTACATGATTATGAAAAGAAAGGTCATATTAATGTTGTTAAAATTAGTACTGATGATCAGATAGCTGATATTCTCACGAAATCTCTATGTAAAGCTAAGTTTCAAAAGTTCAGGAAAATGTTAGGGATAATGTAAGTTTTGATATGTATCTAATGTTTACTAATATGTGTTACTAAGCGAATATTGTAGTTAGGTATGTATTGCATCTTGTTTGTTAAATTTAAATACAGTACAAAATCAAGGAGGTGTGTTAAGGAATGTGATTTAGTTCTGTATACTCTGTGGTATGTTAAGAACCTATTTAGAGAAGTAGTCTGTGTGCTCCTCCTGTTTCGTTTACTGCGTTCTAGAAAGATATCTTATCGTAAGTTGATTTTTGTTTCGGTGCACGCTGGGCTGGACATTGGTATCCGGGGCTATCGGGGTGAGGGATTCACGAGGGTTCAGTCCGTGTGAATTCCCTCTCTTAGACGGGCAAGGGTGGGAGATGCTCAATTGCGCATCTCCTGCCTTTGACAGGGGGCAAGTCTGGCGGGTTAGCGCGCTCGCCAGGCATTGCACGCTCCTTGTCCTGTCTGGGGTTGGACTCGAATGTTCCTGAGCCCTTCCCTAACCCGAGACGGGACCCGCCCTGTTAAGGGGTGGGTCGAGCGGGGACGGCATGCGCGGGAAGTGGTCCTGTTGGGGACCGTTACCGCGCGCTGATCCCCCGCAGTGAGGGACATCGCTGAGTTTTAGTGGGTAGGCCTCTGCTCTTTGACCAGTCCCATTCTGGGGTTGGTCCGCAGGGGAGAGTCCCACATAACCCGTGGAGCTCGCGCAGGGTAAAGCGGGTATGCGGAATGCATTTCTCAGCGTCAAAAAATAAAATATAATATAAAATAATAAAATAAAGTATTGAAAATACCTAATTTAAAAATTATAACGCAACATTTTTAATGACAGATAATTTAATTAACCTTTCTCAATTAATTTAGTTATTCGAAGTCGAAGTATCGGGGGTATTAAAACAAGGTGTAATAGTAGCAAACTCGCGAATAATGATTATTATTCGAGAGGTGGTGACCATAGAATTATTTAACAATATAGTTGAAGGGTCCTGAGACTTAAAAAAAGACGGACTGTATACTATAAGTGCTGTATTTAAAATAAATCTCGACTTTATTCAATCGCGCGGTAGTCTCACAGCCAAGAAGCCAAGGAGTGAAGTGGGGCTGTCGAATGTAGTGCCTCTGGTTCGTAAGGTTTGCTGGCCGACAGCGCCGACGTCGTCGCCGTCGTGTGTGCTGGAGTGGGAAGCTGAGTGCGCCTCTCTGGCGCAAGCAAGATAAATTGTTGATAAATTACAAATTAGGAAAATGGGCAGTTTAGAAAAATTTTATTTATGATCTTATCTTTGATTAACCTTCAAATCCATGTTTTGAACTATTAATGTTTAGCTAGATTTTTATTCATTGTTTCGCCCGTGTTAATCATATGATTTTTATAAAATATTTAATCATTCTAGAGTTTGATTATTTCAAAATCCGTTAGTGAACTCTTAAGTCATAATAATTTATCAATGTACGAAACATCTCGATACGTCCAGTAGTTGGATCTGTGCGTTGATAGATCATTCAGCCAGTTACCTTTGCCTTCTATAATATATAAGAAAATAAAGAAAGATTAAGAGATAAACAAAAAGAAAAGAAGAATTCATAAATCAAACAATTCTAATTTCCCCGTATTCAATTGTAAATAATTTTGAATACATTTGAAAACAATTCTCGCGGCAATCGTTACAATCTTCATATTCTTAAAAGTTAAGTAAGCGGAACTGAAACTCTTTACTTTACCGGTGTTTTAGAGTTTCATGAAAAGTGCTTAAAACTCTCAGTGCAAACTACGGTTAGTTTAACTTAGAGAATAGATGACTTAAGTTTACCCGTTATTTACTTGAGAGATCATAATTTTAAACACCCCTTTTTTGAAGAACATACAAAATATACAAACAATTAAGAAAATGTTCACTACACTCCTATAGTTATCTCACTAAACTTAATCAAGTAATTGTTTTACGGTGCTTGGTCACTCTTCTATCTTTATTTTTTTTTTTGTATAACCTAAAAATGAAAATACAACAAGTATCACAAAAACAATGCGATATTAGTACCTCTCACTGAGACTAATGACTTTACGAGAGAATCACTAACGCTTGGACACATCATAAAACAGTCATAGGACAAGCTGCCTGTTTCGTTAAATGCAAATCATTCATTGATCTGGCCAGACCACATCATGATGTGAAAAGTTTTTTCCATTTTATGAAAAACGGCTATTTCATGAACTATCCGGCCGCATCATGAATTGGTCAATTCTGCACTCTCGCCACAACATATGCATGAATATTAAATATTTAGTTCTCGTATAGTTCTCGCATTTGTCTATTTTAAAATAGACAGATATTTATTTAAGCACTCAATTAGATATTTTATTGGCAGAGAAAAAATTCAAAACACTTTTTGAAAAATATTTATTAACATGTACAATAAAATTTTTTTTATACAAAATACAAAGAGATTAGTATCAAATTTTACCAGTAAAACGACAGAATATCAAAGCTACTACCAAGGTACACCTCAAATGCTTGGAGTTTCAGTGGACATTCCACAGGTACCTCTGTGGCCAGCAAATTGAAGGTGTTGCGGTCATACTATCAACATGCCAAACATTCAAAGCGAATAATGATAAAATGTTGTCTCAGATTTTATCAAAATATACTATTATTCGAAATAAAAAGGTATAGATCTGGTGATCATTACACAGTCGAATGCCGGAAACTGTTTTATTTTGTCCACGTGATGAGATATATTAAATACAGAGTTCTTCACCTCATAGTTTAAGGAAAAATTATGGGAAACGCAGTGATTGGAGAAGACAAAATTCCTGGCAAAGTTAAGGGATCGGTATGGATGGAACACTACATCCCTTATCTTAGCAGTAGCTTCAAAAATAAAGATAGCCTTGATAATGACCTCCGATAGGAGCGAAATATCAAGGAGAAGAAAAAACCAAAACTATAATATGAATTCTATTGCACAGATTTTAGCTTTAGCCCTGCTGTTTACGATACGCATCTCAGTTTACGATTTATTTGTGAAAATAACTAATATAATAGAATTAAACTGAGTGACAGAAATATAATAATATTAAAACGAATCCAAATTAAACTTAGGGATTTTTTGTTTAGTTTAAAGAGTGGTACAGCATAATGGGCACCGATATTAGAAGTAAAAATTTAGTCAATAACTAAATAAAGAAATTTCGATAATATAATTTACAACGGTCATTCATTTTGTACACTATCAGCTGTTTTCCGCAGCTTTATCCGCTATATCATACGCGGCTGCTATAGATTCTAATTAAATTAGTAAGGGCTGGACAGGGACTACCAATATGACCAGATACCCTTTTACAGTATCCCAAAAAACCCTGCGATGCCAATCCTAAAGAATGGCTAAATCACGCCAGATCGCTAATTGAAGACCATTCACAAAAACTAGCTGAAGAGCTTTTAAAGGTACACAGAACAAATATACGTACAAATGTACGAACCTTAACTGGACACTGAAAAGTAAACAGACACCTATTTCACATGTAACTAAGTATTTCTGACATTTGCACAAACGAAGCATACATCTGGGACGACACACAACCAACCCAGAAGATATAAAAATTCTAAAAGCCAGGAACACTCATAAATTTTGAGTCTACAGGGCTAAAAAAAGTTACTTTAGTTTCCAAGAAATTAATTCTGCCACCTATGAAAGGATCAATTTCATAAAATAAAACCCATTTTAATTGTCTACAGTTCATGACATCACTACATTTTTATCATAATTAGTGTAATGAAAAGGAACAGCGAATAAGCTCTTGTGTACGACATGTGGGTACTCTCAACGCTAATATAAATAACTAAATTATTATAAGGACGAATAAAACATAACTCAATAACTTTATGCTGTTTTACTAAAATCTTAACAGATTCCTAAACAGTCCTCGTGGAGCTTGAATGAATGTTGTTTTAATAGGGATGATGCCTGGTAAAAAAATGCAATTCTATTTAGTCCGTCAGTCAGATAATAGAAAATTATTAGATACGTATTTTTTTTTACTTCAATTTAACAAGAAATAGCTTAGATAACAGACATTAAAGTTGAGGAGTGGGGGCTCGCTACGTCACAGTTGAGTAGAAAACGTACGTGACGTCATACGAAATTTCAACTCAATGTAACGCCGTAATTTTATGATTACGAAAAAAATAAAAAATACGTGTTTAATATTTTTTAACACTCTACCTGACGGACAAACAAACAAAAATTAGTCATCATCCCTATTGTTGTTTGTTCAGACTGTACGCAAGACGTCAACGTTTAATCCCGATAAAAGACATTTGTCTTATTTTGTAATACCAGCAATATCCTACGTAATCTCCGCGTTATCTTCTGAATAGGGGTCCACTGATATTCAGATAAAACAAAAACTTTCCCACTAAATTCAACTTTACGAGGGTGTAGTGAAAATGGTGCCAATTCTGTTGCACTACTCTTTAAACCGAATAAAATTAATTTATAGTTTGTTTTTACAATATTCTGTAGACTTCAATTGTTTTTTTTTTATTCTAGAAGGTTTTTTATTTTGACTTCTTATCAGAACTGTTTTCAATGAACCACCCCACCTTGGAAATACTCAAATATTTTTATTGACTGACAAGCTATTTCCCGCCACTTCGTTCGCGTGGTGTAGTTACTTTAGGCAGCATTTCCAAAAACGGTAAAACATATGTTTATTAATATATGAAATAATATATTATATTGTGTTATAAGGTACATAACACAATACAATATATTGTGTTCTGTACCTGAATAAGTATCATGATTTTATCTATTATTATTATAAAATTAAAGAGTTTGTTTGTTTGTTTCGTTGAACTCTAACTTTATAATCTCATTAACCACTGCTTAGAATTATTGTTTTACACCTTTGTGTGTGTATTATACCTTTGTAAAGCTTACCTTGCGTGAGCTGCGTAAACGGTGAAAGGGTTTAGCCGGATACGTATGACGAGTCGGCCCCCAAATGGGAATCGATATTGAAACTTATGTTTTAATATCGACTTGATGTTCAAACACGATTTATGTACTTTTCGCGACCGACTTCCGCTTTGACCTTGAGATAGAGAGCAAAATATCCGTATGCTTGACTATTACTGAATGTGATATATCTCTGAAGCTAATTAAGATAAAGAAGTGAAACTAACGCGAGGTGTTAGGTTACATTACAGAGTATATCACATATATTTTTTTATAATTTTTAGAATAAAAAATTACATTAAAAAAATAAAAATAAAAAATATCATGTTTTTTTTTCTGACTTCTCTGTGACTTACAATCACGAAATTAATATATGTTATGCTCCTTTGTATGCTCTATCACCCATAAAAATTGCGTGAAAAAAAAGTTGGTGCAACACAACGGAAAAAAATTATATGTGATTCGCGCCTTGTAGTGTGAGTGTATAAACAAACAAGTTCGAACTTGTTATCGAGCTGTTTACTGCATCGTTTGTTTAGCTAAAGTAGCAGTCATTTGTATTACACAAGAAGGCAGTTTGGGACTCAAATTCTGTCATAGGTATTTTGTATCAGCATTTTGAAATTATTAACTATCGAACCAAATCATTATTAAGTAATAATGATTTGGTGATAATATTGTCGAGAAAGTGTAAAAATTGTAACAAGTACCTGTGTAAGATTCCTGGAGACCAGGATAACCAAGATAACCAGGAGGATATAAAAAAATTATAAAGAATGAAGAAGAAGCTAAAGTGTTTAGTGACTGTTTGAATATAATCGTAATAGTTAATGATATTTTTTGTAAGAAGTGTCGACTTATCCCATATATTAACAAAAAAGCTTCTACTTCTAAATGTGCAGCATTTAACTTGGCCGAAATAATGGACGATCAAAATAATCTCTCAGTACAATATGTGAAATCAGCACCTAATATCATCAAAGCAGAAGTAAAATCAAGACATATAAATAGAAAAGTCTATCGAATTTACATTCACTATATTTCCGAAGGTAATGACTACAATAGTATTCTTCGTTATTGCTGTGATTGCCCCAATGGCAAACGTACAGTGGGATGCTGTTCTCATGTAGCAGCTATTATTTATTATCTATCATATCGATGATATTTGTCCAAAATCGTACGTCCTGCTGAGGTCCTAACTAAGTTATTTGCGACTCAAAGTGTTCCGATTGTAATTAATTACAACAGTGACGATGATTAATATTTTGTTTCTTGTATTTTGATAGACACGAAAAAGTAATAATAATGAGTATTGAACACTGGCTGTTTTTTTTTTCATTTCTTTTTTAACTATTATCCCATCTCTTAAGACTAGTTACTTATGTTTTAAAACAAGCTGATGTGAAATTTCGAAAAAAAAAACAATGATGTAATGTGAAAACCTTATAATACAGGGGTATACCATAAGACAGAAATCACATATAATTTTTTTTCGTTGTGTTGCACCAACTTTTTTTTCACGCAATTTTTATGGGTAATAGAGCACACAAAGGAGCATAACATATATTAATTTCGTGATTGTAAGTCACAGAGAACTCAGAAAAAAAAACATGATTTTTTTATTTTTTATTTTTTTAATGTATTTTTTTATTCTAAAAATTATAAAAAAATATATGTGATATACTCTGTAATGTAACCTAACACCTCGCGTTAGTTTCACTTCTTTATCTTAATTAGCTTTAGAGATATATCACATTCAGTAATAGTCAAGCATACGGATATTTTGCTCTCTATCTCAAGGTCAAAGCGGAAGTCGGTCGCGAAAAGTACATAAATCGTGTTTGAACATCAAGTCGATATTAAAACATAAGTTTCAATATCGATTCCCATTTGGGGGCCGACTCGTCATACGTATCCGGCTAAACCCTTTCCGTAAAAATCATGTATTAAGAAATTGAACCGCTTCAAAAGTTTTAAAAAAGTTTGCGGCAGCATATATCTGTCTTTTGTTTTATTCCGAAAAAAGCGAATGAAGGAATGAAAATGGAAGTGGAAGTTCGTATAGGGCAGGGGTGGGCAAACGGTCGATCGCGATCGACCGGTCGATCGCAAGGGAATCTATGGTCGATCGCATTCCTAAAAATGTACTGACGTGTTGGGCTAATTCCAATAACAGTGGTCTTTTCACCAGTCAAAATACCAGTATCTAAAGTGCGTTCATAAAAAACATTTTATTTTACACGCGCGTAACTTTAAGAAGAAAATACTTGTCAACAAATAACCTTTCACTGCGAAAATGTCGATATGAAATAAGAAGGCACCAGATTTATTTGCGGCTGTACTGTGCACGTGTGCCGGTGTCGGCTCGTTAAACGGCGCGGCGGCGTCCTTTGACCTGTGCGGGCGGCGAATTAGCTTTATGCTTGCCGCCCGATTTACTTTGCTTTGACAATTGCCGACGGCCGGCACGTGTTCGCCAGTCTCGCACAGATTTTGGTTTCGGTGAGACGTCATGTCGTGATTCTGGATTCTGTACTTGTTTATGTTTCCCAATAACTTTCGTGATCGTGTGACTTCGTGCTGCTCATGAATATATTTTGTACTGAGGGTAACTAAAGGAGAGAGTGAAGTTGGTAACTATTATTTAAAATGAGTGCGCCAAAAAAAAGTAAAACTTATCATTTCAACGATGAATGGGAAGAAGAATTCTTATTTACCATGGTGAAAGACAAGTGTATTTGTCTTGTTTGTCGAGCTTCAGTAGCTTTGCCTAAACGCGGCAACTTAGAAAGGCATCATAAATCCTTGCATAAAATTTACGAAAGTGATTTTCCTCTCAAAAGTGAAATAAGACGTCAGAAAGTTCAAGATCTGAAAGGTAGCTTGAAGGCCGAGCAAGCTATGTTTACCAGGCCAAGTAAACAATCGGAAGCTGCGACAGTTGCGTCCTTCAAAATATCTCATATATTGGCAAAACACAAAAAACCCTTTGAAGATGGCGAGGTATTGAAAAAAGCATTTCTCGAAGGCGCAAATTCATTATTTGGCGACTTTAAAAATAAAACTGAAATCATGTCTGCCATAAAAGAGCTCCAGTTGTCTCGTCGGACTGTAACTAGACGTGTTGAGCTCATGAACAGTGATATCGAGCAAAAGCTAAAAAGTGATATTATGAGATGTTCATTCTTTTCTTTACAATTTGATGAATCCACTGATATGATTGACACTGCCCAGCTATGTGTGTTTATTCGGATGGCATTTCCAGATACGTCGTCTAAAGAAGAGTTCTTAACAATCATACCTTTGAAAGAAACCACTCGCGGTTCAGACATATACGATGCTTTTCTAAGTTTTGCGAAAAACTACGAGCTGCCTCTGTATAAACTAGTGTGCATAACAACAGATGGAGCACCATCAATGACTGGAAAGACTAATGGATTTGTGGCACTGTGCAGAGCTAATGAAGACTTCCCATCTTTTTTTTCTTTTCATTGCGTCATTCATCAGCAGGTGTTGTGTTCGAAAGTACTGAACATGGCAGATGTGATGAGCATCACTATGAAGATCGTAAATTCTATACGAGCCAGAAGCTTGCAACGACGCCTCTTCAAAGTGCAATTGGAGGCCAGCGAATCTGAGCACACAGATTTATTGCTCCATACAGACGTAAGGTGGCTGAGCCGGGGAAAGTTCTTAGAACGGTTTCAAGAATTACTACCTGAAATCATTTCTTTTCTGGATCAAAGGGGTGATGACACGGAGATTCTTAAAAGTGAAAGTTGGCTGTGTGATTTGGCTTTCCTTACTGATGTGACTGGTCATTTGAATTCTATAAACCTGGAGCTACAAGGGAAAGATAAAACTATTATGGACATGATTAGCACAATTAACTCATTTAAAAGTAAATTGCAGCTTCTGATCAACCAACTGAAAAAAAAGGACTTGAAAAATTTTGCGTGTTTGAAAGCAAAAACAAGCGCCGTAATAAATTATAATAAATACGAAACAGAACTTGGAAATATTCTCAGCGAGTTTGAAAGACGTTTTTCTGACTTACAAAAATTGACGAACGTTGTTACTTTCATGATTTATCCTTTTTCTTGTGTGGATGTTGAAATTACTGCTTCTGAAATATCGAACACTTTTGACATGGATTTGTCTTCTCTCGAAAACGAGATGATACAGATCATTTCAGATGTTCACCTAAAAGCCAAAGCAACAGATATCAGTTTTTGGTCTCTTTTGACCCAAGAAAAATACCCAAGTCTCCAACAAATCGCACAGCAATTAACTGCTTTGTTTGGGTCGACGTATTTGTGCGAATCTGCGTTTTCTGAAATGAAAAAATTTAAATCCAAATACCGCAATCGACTTACCGACGAACATTTGTCTTCCTGTTTACGTTTGGCACTTACTAAATACGTGCCTTCCTATGAGAAATTAGCAGAAAATACGCAGTGCCATGCATCGACCTCTAAGTAAATCAGTCCAGAGAGGCCCGAAAACTGATAAAAACACTCTTAGTTCATGTGATTGGCTTCATACTTATTTTTAGTAGTTATTAGTTATTAACTTGTATAATAAGAAACTGTACTTCTTTAATTGTAAATAAAAGTATATTTAAATAGTGATATGTGCGCAATACCTACAATAAACGATTTAACATAAAAAAATATTGTCTTATTGCAAGTCGATCGCTTGTCGTCTCAATTTATTGATATAGATCGCCATTAGTGAAAGTCTGCCCACCCCTGGTATAGGGTATTAAATCGTTAGCATAGTTACAATTAAAATTGTCATTGTAATTATATTCCATGTCATTCTTATTCAAATCCATTATTAAGTGATTTAAGCTGTTTACGCAGGATTAAATAATGTTTTGAATAATTCAAATCGGTACAATCATTGTCGCTAATATTAATGCATGTTATTTTGGTTAAGTACACAAAAATGTTACATGTAGCTGCCTCTACTGAGCACTAGATGACGATACTGTATGTTTAAAATGGGGGATTTGATTTTTTACGTTTGTTGTCTTTATTTTTTTTTCCGATTTTAATCATACAAAGTCGTTTTCACTTTCAAAAGTCAAAAATAAACCCTTATAACTACGTCATGTCCGTCTGTCTGTCTTCGGGTCTTTCTATCTACAACTTTTTGAATATCAATAAATTCTTCGCATTATTCGTTTCACGCCATTTTATAGAGTAGCGACGTGAAACGTCTAGAAGTTCGATTGTGTGAATATGATTGTGTGCGTGTTGTTTATGAAAGTGTGTTACACTTTTGTTACAATTTCGGCGTGTGAATTCACACCGAAATGCTGCGAAAATGCATTAGTGCTTACATGTTAGTTAGTGTGCCTTTCCCCCTTCTTAGATGGGAGACTATTTTGTGTTGAAAAAAGTGTCGATTGCTACTCTTGTTGATTTAATGTTCTAAAGTAGTCAGTGTAAGGCGTTAATCAATTAATATTTTAATCATATTAGTAATTGATCGAAAACTTTTTATTTAAATGCAATTAACCTGTGAAATGCAGTTTGCCATTAATTTATTTGAATTAACTCTTATTAATTATAAGGTGCAATTAAAATATTTCAACTCATATTTTAAATTTTTTTCAGAAACAACTAAAACTAATAAATTAAACAACAGTCACAAAGGTCAGTAACGGGATGGGTGATCAATATCCTTTATTAGGCTGAACCGGGTGTGGTGGGATAGACGTTTTCTTTCGTTCTTTCTATCTATCTTTAATATTTTCCTCCTTTTCTTTCTTTTTCCTTTCTGTTCTTTCTTTTCTTTCTGTCCTTTCTTTCACTTGCTAAGTAACGCGTAAAAATATTTTAGTCACCTATATATACCATTACCAACATTTGCAACGCGATATCGCTCATCAAAATCGAATTGCATCTCATCGAGCTATAAGTAAAGAGCCTAATTCCCACAAAGATTGATTTAGCGCAGCCTGGAACCAAAAGCTTCCTATTGACTATGCGAGATCATCAGTTAACCTTATACAAGTCCTGCCCTGTAGCATCCCTCCATCTTTTTTTATTTTTGCGATGCCAATCTTATTTTTTTTTTCAAATTTTAATCGCAGGTACAATTAACAATTGATTAATTGTCTAACAATTAACTTGTTGAAATATCACAATAAATCAATTGTTAATTACAAACATTTTTTCCAAGACTGATGAGAGATCCCTTAAATATTTATTTTATTTTAGGTTTTAGTGTTGAAGCGCTAATAGAAATACATCATCTGTGAGAATTTCAACTGTTTAACTTTCACGGTTCGTGAATACAGACCGGTGACAGACAGACAGCGAAATCTTAGTAATGAGGTTTTCGTTTTACTTTTTAGATACGGAACCCTGAAAATTGTATTTGTTCTTAAAACACGAAAACACGAAAGTTTCTTGTCATTGGCAAATTACACTTCTTAATCGGTGTAGCTACATTAGTCTTTTATTTTTTTAAGGGCGTCTTTCCAGTGTTTTGCCTGGGCCGCTAAGTTTCATTAAACTCATGCTGATAACTATAATAATGCTACTACTGACGTATACTTATCATGTCTGGACCTCATCGTGGTATTGTAGAAACAACATTGTGGAAACAACAGCGAGGCTGACAATTTTGTTATGACATTTTGTCTCCGTCTTTATGCAGTTTCTTTAATTATTACTTTCTTTTATGGATAATTACATCATTTTCCGTTCCTCTGGTTCGGGCAATAAAATATTAAACAACATCACATACATTGCTCAGATTCTAAGATGAGTAGATTAATCCCCCGTTTTATGGAGTATCTCAGACAGCAAAGGTACCACAACACCCAGACCCAAGACAATATATAAAAGTTAATTGTTTATATTGCCTTACCAAACCCGGGACCTCGGAGATGGCGACACCTTGAAACCAGCTTGCGAACCACTCGGCTACGGAAAGAAATAAATGTAAGAGCAAATTGTAAATTGTTTTGTTTGTTGTAATAACATATGTTTGATATTTACTCTGGCGATGCGGGTATACCAATCATTTTAGATAAGTATACTACTTAGATTGTAATGTAATATTTATATTTCTGCGGGCGTGAAAAATTTTTATGCAATTAATTTAACCTAGCCCAAATTGTCGACGTTTTCCAATGAGTAGAATATAATAATTCTTATTATTTATCTCCTTGAAATACACCTGTGCGCATTACGAGGGTACATTTATTTTTGGTGATAAAATATGCTAATTACAGTCGTAAGAAATATTGATATAATTTTAAATAATATAAATATATGCAAATAAATTATTTTACATTTCACATTGTTATGGTAAATGTAAAAAAAAAACTCCCATCACTGCAAACACCGAGACGTTCATAAACCCTGATCATTTTTTGTCACTGTATTGTATTTCATGATAACCCCGCCCAACGAAGACGCTATTGGCCATTGCAAGCAGGCCAGCCATGGGTGGTATTAACAGATGCAAGCAAATATCGCCTAAGACGGGGTAGGCAGAAATTTCGTTGACTGTACATGTCGTCTATTTAAAACACCAATGTATTTCTATTGATCTGATCAGGGTTCATTAATCTTTCCACTATGCGGGCTATCAGTCACATTAAAACAGGCCAACACCGGTTTTATAGATATTACCCCATATAAGATGTTACAATTATAGATTAGTTAGCTAATATCTGCACATGACTTATTAGAATATTTATATTACATACTAGCTTTTGCCCGCGACTTCGTCCTCGTGGTAAAGTTACTTTGAGCAGCATTTCTAACGAATTTATTCATTACTAGCTGTGCCCGCAACTTCGTCTGCGTGGGAAGTATTTTGGTAGAATTCTTTTATTCCTATGAATAGAGTCGAATCGAATAAGATCAATGGGCCATAACCCACTGTGCTTAATGCGGATCGGTGGGTGTTCACGTTGCTGATGCAGCCAGGACTAACAGCTTCAAGTGCATTGTGCCAGTGCTGTGCACAGTGCTCAAGATAATAACGTTTTGGTCACCCATCCTGTCTTTACGAATGTAATTTTTCTATTTTTTTTCTCGTTTCTGACGCTCTGGTTGTCGCCTGTGTGTGAGAATTTTATTCGTACTTTGAAACTGTCCTTCTTTTGTTTTTGATATTTTAAAATTATTATTATTTATCTAGTTGAATGCACAATCAGTTATTTATTTTTCTATTTTCTGGAAGAAGTTGCCTGGAAGAAATCGCTTGCTAGCGATGAGTTTGTCGTTTGTACTTAGTTATGTAAAATAAGTATTCATGTATGTCCTTGTTTATTTCACTGCAATTTAAACCGAATGCGCTAACACACTACGCCATCGGACCTCTAATACCTAAGATATACTTATATTATAAAGGGGAAAGATTTGGTTGTTTGTTTGTTTGCATCGAATTTGCCCCAAAACTACTGGACCGATAGTTTCAGAAAGATTCCACCTACGGGAAGCTTCTTCACGGATGTCATAGGCTATAATTTTGCGGCAAAGTTGCGGGAAAACAGCTAGTTCATTATACCTTGTGAAAACTTATCTGCGGTACGCCTGTGGAGTATGAAGGCAACACGGGTTGGCGATAATCGAAACTACTTTCTCGATCTCTATTGCACAAACTGCGAGCTCTTTCAGAGACCAAGCGCATTTCTCTATCAAAGGAAGTTTCATACTCATACCATACTGCATGTATGTTACGGTTAGCAGTTAGACGCGCTATGCGATCTTCAGAAATTTCCTGAGATCAAACGCTTGTTGTATGAGTTCTCCCAGAGCTCAAGAGAATGTCCCTGACGGTAAATGCTTCAGATGCAACTTTATAGAGCATGAGCCTCGCGATGGGTAGTTAAATACGCTTCGCGTTATTCAGGTGTTTCCCTAGACCGAACGCATTCCGTCCAATCTCTTTCTTTGTCAATAAAAGTCGGTCGGTACATGTCTGACGAAAGATACGTGGAGTTTTATTTATTTATGATATAAAAAATTATATACATATTTTAATTTCGACTTTCCACACTCGAAGGAAATCGTCTACTAACACGTACTTCCGAGAGGTGCTTAACTGAGCTTCCGTCAGATTTGAACGGCCCTCATCATCATCATCAGCCCTTTTACGTCACCAACTGCAGGAGCTTTTGGATTAAGGAGGATGGGCCACGACCTTCCATGAGGGCCCAATGCGAATTGGAGGATATCAACGACTGCAAATACAACCAGGACCAATCGCTTTACGTGCCTTACAAAGCTTGGAGTTGCTTGAGATAATATTTTTTGGTCACCCTTCCTGTGACCGACCTTTGTAAATGTTGCTTAACAACTACAATCGCGAGCCATAGCGTTTATTCACTACACCACCAAGCTACTCTGAACCGATCCTCAGACTCGCGTAATATTATATATGTTGTGACAAATGAATAAACCATTGTTTCCGGCGAAGACTGAAAATACTAACTTCGAAGTACGAATCTACAGCAAATTTGTATATTAAAAAATTATTACATAAAAAATTGTAATAGAGCAAAAAAATATATCAATCGAGTTGTCTTTACCTTCTTAACTTCAGTTGACGTGAATCTAACTTTTTTAACGTCATGGAAAAGCTTCTGACATTGTCTCTGCTACGTGGCAAGCAACAGGGGGTGAGTAGGATTCTCCTCCGTGAACACGATAGTGAACTGCCCTCAGTGGCGTAGTGGCTTATGGCCGTGGCCCGCGATCGTTGTCGTTAAGCAACTTTCGCAAGGGCCGGTCACGGGATGGGTGACCAAAAAATTACTATCTCGAGCTACTCCGTGCTTCGGAAGGCACGTTAAGCCGTTGGTCTCATGGAAGATGAAACCCGGCAAGCTATGGCCGCGTCACCAGAACACTCAAGTATTGGCCTTGACATTGGTCCCCTTGCAGATGGAATATTGGATAGGCTCGGGTAAATCGAGTGCCTCTCTCAGACAGATGAAACCGTGCAATGCGGGGGCTGCCAACCACCTCCGCTAGCCCCGACGACGACATGAACCTAATGTGATAAAAATATGCGTTCACTGTAAATTACTCGATGCTTAATTGCATCATCAAAAGGCTCTACTTGCTTGTTCTCCTACTCGCGTGATCGTATACTACACGTCCATTATAACCTAAACCCTATTTAATATCATTGGCCATTTATAAATGAGGTCAACTTACTTTGGATTATCAAAATTTTGGATTTTTTATTTTTATTTTTCATTATACAAATTATCATTTTATAGACAACATTAATTCGTAGCTGGGTGGCGCTACGGATAAGCGCCACTGCCCACGATCGATATTGCTAAGCAATTTTCGCAAGAGTTGTTCAAGGATGGGTGACCAAAAATTATTAAACAAAGGCCTGAGGCCCTGCAGTTTGACTGTCAAAAAGTTAATGCTGATGATCAATATATCAAAATACGAAAATTTAATAAAACAGTTTATATTTCATAGCAATTTTGGCGACCATTTCACTTCAAATTGACATAACTTTTTTATTTGTGAACCGATTGAAATAAATCAAATCAAATCCATTTTATTTGGCACAATATAAAATAATAAACATTTATCAAGCGATGCGTGTCCCACAGTTGTACCAAAAAGGTGTCTAGCTCAGCATATGCCGATCTCTTTTACTTCTTAAAAGTAAAAAGAGACCGACGCTGATTTTCAGCTAGACCCCACAATCTCACAATCATTATATTGCGGTATTCTTCCGTTAACATTTAGTGTAAATCTCACACTAAATGTTAACGGAAGAATACCGCAATATAATAGTGAAAACTGCATTTCAATCGGTTCAGCCGTTTCTGAGATTATCGTGCACAAACGCACAGACAAACAGACAAACCGACAAACAGACAAAAAATTTAAAAATCATTGTTTTGTGTTCTATTACGCTTATAAATATCCCTCATAACAGTTTTTTTCATATATCTTCAATGTACAGACATCGATCGGTTACGTTTTTATTATAGTATAGATGTGTATTGGTTATAATAATTACTTATTATGATTTTTTTATATATTTTTGTTACATGTTTAGTTTATTGTATTTAACTACTATTATGAACTTGGCGTAGTGGTGCTCTCAAGAACCTAAGGTTGCCACGGAAGATCAGCGTCCGGCTGACTAAGACACCCGACACATGCCGAGTGGCTGCCTTTTCAGTGTCATATTAATAGTAATATATCCTTTTTGTTTATGTTTTTCTTTTACGATCACTGAATTTTTTTTTTCTTTCTTTAATAACCATGATTTGGGAAATCTAGCATCTGTAATAGAAATGACAATAGATTCACAGATAACCCACGCCTTACCTATTGTACACTAAAAATAACTAAGATTTTGTTGGAATTGTATGTTTTACTAATATATTTCCCTTCAAGGATCTTTTACTAAATTAAAGAAATATCAACATACCTATACCTAACTGAAATGAATTACCATTAGATATCATTTAACATTACATTTTATTAATTAATTACAATGCTATACTGGAAAATATCCGCTATAACTGGTACGTATAATGCCTGACTGAAGTTTTTGATAAGTTAAGGATTGAATAACTCGTTTTTCTTTATCTTCAATACCTTTTGCTGTTTACCAATTATATTTATCACCTAGCTTTCCGCCCGCGGCTTCGCCCGCTTGGTCTTGTAATATATATAAAAATCTTGTAAAAAATCACTCTATCTATGAAAAACAACCGCATCAAAATTCGTTGCGTAGTTTTAAAGATTTAAGCATACAAAGGAATATAGGGACTCAGAAAGCGACTTTGTTTTATACTATGTAGTGATACATTATCACAAGTCTCATCATTTCTAACTGTTTACAGACAAAGTTAATGGGAAACAACACAAGTTTTAAATAATACATCCACGGAAATAAATATCAACTAAAAGTAAGGACTTACACCTTAAAAGCAAAGTCAATTTCAATGAAACGTAAATATGTACCACGCCTAAAGACACTTAAGTCAATAATTTTATCTGATTACACAAAGTCTAACGAATGACTCATTGTGAGTTATTAACCAGATCAATGACTAAATAAATATATTACTATTTCTTCTGTAAGGAGAAATATTTTTTTAAATGCTGGATTATTCATCTAAGAAAAAACACTTGATAAAATAATTTTCAGGTACCAATTGGAACTTGTACCATGACTTTATCTATTAATTAATACGTGAAGCAAAAACTTTGGACCCCTTTTTACGAAAATTGCGAGGACGGAAGGTATGAAATTTGGCACACTTATAGTTTATATGTAGGAGAAGTGCAAACTGCTCATATTTTTAAATAATAATGCCTGTAAAGTACATTAAATCGATAAATAGAACATTACACATTTGACACACACAAACAAGTATTTGATACACGCATGCATGTACTCTGTGGTCAAATTGTTTCTTTTGACATAGAGTTTGTTTGTATGTTTTGAATATTGGCTTCGCAAGGTTTGTGCATTTAGCCAGTGTCAAGTTTTATATCTTTACCATAAACATCTATTTATATGTTTGTGTTGTTTACTGTGGTCTTACTGAACGTCAAAAGATTTATGTTAAATAACTTCTAATTGAAATTTATTATAGTTGTATTTCTGCTACCACTGGGCGACCACTAGTTAAGGTAATTAGTTCTCAGTAATGTTAAAACTGTCATATGATAATAAAAATCACCAGTTATTTTCGTTCAAATTCAAATTGTGGACATATCTATTACTTATCATGTTTGAGAAGTCCCATCTCAGAATGCCAGGGATAAAGCGGATTATTTAAGCTTTTTTAATTAAGAATATATCTATTACATGCCTATCATTACATCGCTATAGATGTCGTGTGATGAAAAAGCGTGTTACTAGCGCCCAAAATATATAACCCCGGGGAATATACATAACCCGAGAAGGACGCTCCCCGGACGTTACTGAAATTGGACATATATGATTTAAGGCAAAGTCTAGTACAAAAAAATCATGTAATTAAAAGTAACTTAAAACCTAACTTATGAAATTGATACCAAGAGATAATTTAACGACACTTTCGGCGATCAATTAACATATTTTTATCATCCATTGTAAACAGCTTTATATATATGGTGGTATGCTATGTGGTGTTATTGTGTATGAGTCACTTGCGTATTCACTGTGCATACGCGCACACGCATCACAATGAAGTACGTTTCGAGTGTCGTATTACTATTATTTTGCTCGGTAGTGTTTGCGGACGAAAAGTATTGTAAGTAGATAACATATTATATTATTTATATTGTGTAAGGTAGATGTCTTAGTTTTGTCACTGGCCCCCGTTCAGTCATTTGGGACTTTAAAGCGTTCTAAATTCCATATAGGTAAATATGACAGTTTACCGTTTATACCCTTTAAAATGTTGAATTATAACAAAAACCTATACTGTAGCCAGTTGCAACCAAAGTTCACTTCCATTTCAAGAACAAGCGCAAGAAGGGAGAAAAAAAATCAAATTTGTCATATGTTAACGCTCTAAAGTATTTATTTTTTTCTGGTTTTTAGTATTTGTTGTTGAAGCGGATACAGAAATACATTATCTGAGAAAATTACAACTGTCTAACTGTCACGGTTCATGAGATACAGCCTGGTGACAGACAGACAGACAGCGAAGTCTTAATAATAGGATTCCCGTTTCACCCTACATCATCTGTGAATATTTCAACTATCTAACATTTACGTTTCATTAGATACAGCCTAGTGACAGACAGACAGACAGCGAATTTTAGTAACAGGGTTCCCGTTTTACCCTTTGAGTACGGAACCCTAAGAAATCAGGTAGGTTTAATCTAAATAGTATTAAAACTTCGTGCTATTTAACTGAAACCTTTATTCAGCGGGGTACTTTCGAAGTTGCCAAAATAGAGTCGAAATCTTAATATGGTCAAAATCGGCTCATCTACCCTACAATTCCTTTTTCTGTTTATTTGTTGTTGTCGACGTCCGTGGCCGAGTGGTGTATTTCGCGTCCTTTCGTAGGCTCTCTCTACCTGACTCCATCCATTGGAAAAGCCTGAACCGCAAGCGTAGATATATTAATAGACAGATAATTATGTTGATAATATAATAATTAATCTCTTTAGTCTATTTATATTATGAAAAGACACGCACAAAAACATATCAGAAACCGCTTGATTCAGAAAATATATACATTAAAAGTACCAATATTACTAATTTGTTATCTATATGCTAATTGTGGTAATCAGTCCTAAATTAATTCTAGTACATATTGCAATATCGTTACCGCACAAATACCGAGTTATCTCTTTCCTGATGTGAATAATAAATTAACGTTGGGAAACCTAATTTAAATTACAAATTCATTTGTTATTTGATTGCAATAGAAAGTTATATATATAATAGAAATTTAGTTCTGTATAATAATCGATGTTCACCAGTTTACCTCAAGGAACGCTTCACGTTCCTGCGCGATACGCACGCACGAGGTTTAAGGTCGTCGGAGAATCTGAGATTGTCAATACCAATGCGTTCAAGTAAATTTCTGTACAGTACAAGCTGCTCGCCTTTGGAATGCGTTGCCGGAGGATATTAAGCGTGCATAAACCACTGATAGTTTTCAAATATTACTTAAGGAACACTATATATCACTATATTCATTGCAGCAATCATAATCTTAGCTTAATATTATTAAATTATATATTAATATGTGTCTATGTATGCTTGTGTATTTACAGACAATTTACCTGCTTAACCATTAATGTTTTTCATAAAAATAGGGACTTCTTAATGTACTATAGACAACCCGATTTTTCAATTGCATCCTGTATAATGTATATCATGTTAATGTTTCCTGGAAGAAATTGCTTTTTTAACGCCACTTATTGTACTGTCTGTTACATTATTATATTTTGTTTATTTACTTATGGTGTGTAAAATAAAGAATCTTTCATTCATTCATTCATTATTTGTAATTTATCAGAATTCTGCCTTTTTACCGAAAATCGTTTGGTCGATTATCACTTGCCAACCAACGTTTCGCCTATGTTTCACTTTTACAACTAATAATTAGCAAATTTTTGTATGAAACCATTTCATTTGGTAGACATTTATATTTGAACAGTTTATAAGAACATATTGACTTTTTATTTTGAAATTTTTGGACAAAAACATGAGAATTTAAACTGTTAAAATAAAAAGAAATGCTCCGCTACCACAGGACAGAAAAAAATATTTAAATAAATAATATTATTGTGATTGAAATTGTTATATTGTATTTATGCTTGTTATAAAATATAATATTAAAATAGTTTCATTGTAATTAATCTCAAATATAAATAGCGAATGATAAGTGAAGATAAGCCGTAAGTGAATCTAGATTCCCAGTAATTGATTCATAATGGACCAAAATCATGTAAACCTGCATAATGAAATTAAACCTCATGTTTATTTAAAAATAACCAAAACATATACACATAGATCCAACTAAATTATCTTATAAGATATTTTCCTACTAATTTGAAGCTTAATCATATAAAATTAATATTCAGTCTACCAATTACTATTCACTTTTTTTAACACTAGAACCGCCATCGTGCCAATTTTGACCCATTCTACATATTATAATGATGATTGATATAAGACACGTAAGTTACTAAAACAATTCGTAAAATATTCAAAACACTTTTAAATCAACTTGAATTCGTCTATAACTGCGCCTTGATCTTATGCTTTACTTAGGATTCAAGTTGTTTCTTTTAAAAAGAAATAGACATCAAATATTAGTTTATTATATTATTATGTAACTATATTGAATTTAGTTATATAATAATATAATTTACACGACTAAAATTTAGTGGTTGCCTATTCGACAGCGTTGAGATTTACATCTATAAATACATATAAAAAGCGAAAGGTCACTCACTCATCGCGAAATCTCAGAATGTATAAGTGCTAGGAGTTTCAAATTTTGAATGCGGGTTATTTTTAGGGTGTAAGTGCTCACTAAGACGGAATTTTACGAAATTCGACCCCTAAAGGGGTCAATTAGGGGATCAAAGTTTTTATGGCATTTTCTCATTTCTAGACTTAAAACTAGACGCGCGGGCGAAGCCGGCTAGTATCCTATATTTCTTTATCACTGTTCTCCACAATCCAAAATAACTACAAATATCGCGCAGTATGATGTCACGGAGAGATAAATAACAAAGTTAGTTATCTTCCGATTCATCACACGAAGGACTGGAGTTTTCCAAAGATTCGCCATCTGAGTTTTCTTTCAAAATATAATTGAAGCAAGACACAATGTCTTCTTCTTCTTCTTTTATTAATGGCTTATCTGCGCGTTTTGCACAATTCGTGCAGTTTTATTATTTTATGACGTTGAATAGACGTAAGTATATCTATACGCAAGATGCGCGCTTAAAAAATCAGTAACATACGCTCTTTACGCACAGTGATAGCCAACGTAATAATGATCTGTGTGGCCAACTGACTGCTAAACAAAACACAACATTCGATTGTTTTTGCGCACATGCATCGCCCCGCCAGCTCCCTATCTTCCCGGAACAATGATTGTATGTTGAATTATTCCTTCAAATAATAATAAAACAAAAATGACCCAGAGGCGGTTCCATGTAAAATGTTTACATAAAATCAGACTTGCTTATGGGACAAAAATGGCACAGTGGTGTTTCTAGTGTAAACTTTTCACCAATCACATCGTCAGACGTCAAAAAAAAACCATCCTTTCTGTAAAATCCAGTGCTGTGTGATGTGATAATATTAGCCGAATTATAGTTTTAATTTCGGCCCATCTTCTCCCCGCAGTTGCCCATATAATTAATTTCTCCTGTGGTACTGGAGTCTTTTATGCCCTTTGGCGTAAGGTCTAAGTCGGTCCTCTTCCTGAAATTTCTAATAAAACTCACCCAAATCAATTTCGGTAAATCTCCATATTTTTTTTCCAAAATGTTTGTGTACACAAACAAATTTTTCGTAGCTCTCGACTTTCACAAGTGCTTGTAACAGCCTACTCTGAATAAATGATTTTGATTTTGATTTTTTGATTTTTTCTATTTATCCATAACTTGATGACTTATGATGGGACACTCAGGCCAATGTGGCTTATGGCCATCGTTAATACTACGACGCCATTGTTGCTCTGCACAGAGGTTAAGTGACGATCAAGGCTTGGTTGGATAACTTTGGTATCGCTGTACCCAAGACCCAAGTAGTCAGCGTTTGTATAAAAGTCACAGGAGTGTTACGAGCCATCTATTGAATACATTTTGTTTTGCCAATGAAATATACTTACAAGCTATATTTGAAAAAACTACTTTGTAAATAAAAATATCTTTACTTTTATTTCCAGTTTGTAAACTCGACAGTCTTTACTCTGAGCCAGCATGTTCAGAATATGGCGGTATTTGCACATTTGCTGTAGACTGCCCACAATTAGCTGAAGTGAGAGGGCTTTGTCGAAATCAGCAGAGACAAGGAGTGGAGTGCTGTTATGGATGTAAGTATATATATTATTTTTCAACAAAACTTTAAAATAATACTGCATAATTCAACCAGCGAAGGTAGACGCTTGTTCTTGAACCGAGTCTATTAACTGGATTACCGAAGGTCTGCCAAATGTAAGTGCGTATAGCTATAGCTGTTAAAAACAGACCAGATAATCATGTCGAGCGCAACACTCTCACAGAATAGAGCTTCCGTGAAATAAAAATTTAATTACTTTTGAGGTAGGTTTTATTTGTCTAAACCCCTATGCTATAACAGTGTAGCGCTTGGCGTCTACTTTGAGACTGCTTTTATTATAGAACTACCTGTAAACTGCGGGTTCATCCACGTGATCCGAAGGTACAATATCTAAAATAATCTAGTTACGTGAACTCACAATTTTTTTCGCCCAATTTATTATTTAACTCTGTTACTATGAATTTTAGTTACTATTTTAGATGAAACGGTTTCTTACCATTAGTGGCTCGTTTCAAGTATTTTATGACATTCATAATAATCGGCACTTTAGTACATTTTTGGTAAACATAATATAACGTCCCTCGGATAAGTATTAAAGTATCTCATTAATAGTCAATGAATTATTTGACTCTAACGAAAATTTGTATTTCGAAGCTTAATAACTCAGAAACGATTAACTAAATCTAAAAACGATCTATCCATACCACTAATATTTTTGAAATACCTATTATGATTAAAAAATGCGTAAAGTGCATACTCATGCTAAAATACACCTTTCTCACAGATCGTTTTGAGCTGAACCATAGACAGACGGACAGACGAACGGCCACGATGAAAGTATAAGGGTTCCTTGTAGAGTATGGAACCGCAAAATTGAAAATGAAAGCAACATTGTTAGATAAAAAAAAACTGAAAATCGATATGGACTATAAAAATTTTAAAAACAAAACCCTATTTTACAATTACAGTAGTGTCATCTAGCGAAAACAATTAATTGTAACATTTTATTTTTTCGCCCGATTTACAACTACCTATTAAATTACGTTATTGGAAAAATCACAAAATTGAAAACAAAACGAAAAGTATTTTGTTTTATGAATATCGGAAAAACTAAGGAAACTTAAAAAAAACCGTTTTAAAATACATTTGCGTCATCTAGTAATCAGTTTAATGTAACGTTTAATTTTTTTCGGTTTATTAATAATTCCCCATTTAATTACGTTATTGGAAAAACCGCAATATTAAAAACGAAAGCTACTTTGGAAAAAATATATAGACTGCAAAGTTATCAAAATTCATAATCTCATTTAAAAGTAGAGTAGTATCATTAAATTAACAGTAGCTTTAACTTTATGTAATTTTCGTGTACCTAACCAACATAATATATGCGTTTTATGTTAAGGATAACGATTGTACCGATTTAATTTATTCAAAATATAATTTAATCTTGCGTAAAAAGCTTACATCATTTAATAATGAATTTGGAAACGGATGACATGGAATATAATGAGTCACACCGATGATTTTTATTATCAGCATATCTAAAATGTAGGTAACTGGGAAAAAAAAATATATTAAAATCCGGAGAAACAACAGTGTTAACGTGTGACGTCACTTCGCGACAGCCAGTATGTATTCGTGGACACCTACATACATTTACTCATTGCACTCTCGCGGTTTTGCTATAAAATAAATTGTTTTTAAAGTAAATCAACAAAATGGTTAAGAAATATTGTATTGTTTCTACTTCAGTGAAATGATATGTAAAACTTGAAATAAAACCACTCTGTTTTTATGCCATAATGGATGAAAAGAACTTTTTGTCTGTAACCCGTTGAAAAAAAAAAACAATTTTTAAAATGAAATTGGGAAAATGTTTGTCGACCCTGCTTGTTAAACTGCCTTTATTCTCATTTAATATTTTTGGAAGTATATTTTGAACTTTGATAACTTGGAAAATGTTTGTGACCCCTGCAGCAATTTGAAATTCGACAAAAAACAATCAGTTATCTTTTAGGAAACCTTGCTTGAAATACCTAGTAACATAAATGCGAGATATTTCTTATTAATTCAGTTTTATTCCTCGCTTTTTAGCATTTCAGTATAAAAATGCCGATTACAGGTTGGTTATCCGACTGTAATTTTACAAAACCCTTTTCCATCACTATGTTAATTCAGTAAGAATAATATCCAAATTGATTTTTAACACAGACACATTAACGAACACCTAAAATATTAAATACTCATATTAATCAATATCGTAATACATGACTTTTGCGTAACTTTCACCATTTACGCAGCGCACGTGAGGAAAGCTTAAAAAAGTTAAATGTTCTACTGTTTTTGCAACATTTTTCATGTTATATAGCCTATATAGCGTCCTCGATAAATGGACTATTCAACACAAAAAAATAATTCCATTCATTTCTGTAGTTTTGGACATTATACAAACTCTTCAGCTTTAATAATAGTATAGGTAGCACTATCGAACCAGTTTCATAAGTACAAATGAGGGTAAACTAATTTTACTGTTGCCTTTTTTTTCAATTACTTTTTTACAACTTTTGGTTGCCATTGATACGAAAGAAGAAGACTAAAAAAAACACCTACTAAGCCAGTATTATACGAATTTATTGTAGCTTACTTACTCCCTGCTTTGAAAGGCATATTAAGCCTTTATTCTCGGCTGTATTGTAGTCCATAGCTCCAATTATATTGCTTATATTGCTGTTTTTATTTTTCAGTGTCCATCAGAGAAACGAGATGCAGGAAACGAGGCGGAGAATGTAAGCCATCCTGCAATCCTAGATTAACATATACTAACGCCACGGATTGTGGCGTCAATGAAAAATGTTGTATATTAGTCATCTAAATATTTATTTATATTTAAATAGTTACGAAAATATTTCATTTATTTCTTACTTGCCGTTAATGCCTACAGTTTGTGGCGAAAACAAAATAGTACTTAACACGTCATAAGTTTTTTATTTGAAAATGATCTAATTAATAAATATGTGTTGATTGGTAGTAAAGTTTTTTAATTACATGGTAAATTAGTTTCAAAATGTAATGTCATCATAACAATGTTTTTCACCGCGTGTTTAATTTTAACCCTTCAATTCCCATGTCCAAACTAATTCTCGTATACTTTTACTCTACTTATTAAGTAAATATGTGTATATTGAAAGGGTAAACATGAAAATAAGATGATAAACTTCATCCCTCCCATATTATTAGGCAGTCAACTACAGGTAATACTGGGCATTAAACTTTACAATATATGAGCTTTTAAATCTTGAAATGAATGAAATGGGATTTATTTATGTAGAGTTAAATTTATATTTTAAAAATAAAGCCAATAAACTGGTAGTACGTTTGACCTAATCTAACCTTTATTTATTTAGGAAGAAGTACAAACACTTAAGGTTCTTAGGTTGATTAGGTTTCACTACAATATTGCAATTTGCATATATTTCCTTGTACGTTGATGGCAGTATCCACATCTTCGCTGAAAACATAATCATCCGCATTTCCTGCATTCCACGACTCCTTAGACACCCTCGACTTCACAAGGACTCCATGATTGGTGGTTTTACGTATTGTTTTAGGTAGGTAGGTAGTTTTTTTTTGTGTTTATCTCTTTATTAGCCACGCATTTTGGCGAGCCGCTTCTAACCCAAATCAAGGAGAGGAAACCACATTTTTTACGCAAGTATTACTCTCACAGAGTCGGCATTTTCATCATAACGGACGACCCATGGAAGGTACGTCTTTGGGACAAGTTCGGCTAGTTTTCTCCCCTCCTTTCAAGTCGAGCACAGGGCTTGTCCAAATATCGTAAGTCGATTTTGTAAATTCTGGAATATGGCGAAATAAACTATGAAGACAGTGGCGATGAAAACGACGCTAATATTCTTGATATTCTTAGCTGCATACTTCGATTTCGAGTTGAAAAAATGCTACTACCTGGATTTGTATCAGGCTACAACCTCGGCAAATCATCTATCATTATCCTTGAAAAAGAAAACCACTTCTATAAAACTGTTTCCATAAGGAATTAAAAAACAGCAGTGACAATACTTTTACTACGTACCTATACACGTACAGTTGAAAGAATGTTATGTTACAACTAAAGGATAAACTCCAATCAATTTCAAGACCTATTTTGTTGACAATTTAAGTTCACAATAATGCTGCTGTATTTAAAAAAGAGAATTCATTACTTTTTCATTTGAAACTCGGTGAGCTTATGAAAGAACAAACACTTAACATCTTAATATTAGAAATACAAAATTTATTTGTTCAAAAGCCTTGCATATTTCAGTTGATGCCCTTCGAACCAATATCGGGCCTTTATATGTGGAAAACATCAAATACACATCAATATTGTTTCGGAGTTTAGCTTGCCAACAAATATTCTATTATTTCTTGTAATATTTTTACGACACATGGCAGACGATTTCAGAATGGCTTCTTGGAATCGCACGAGATTTTTTTATCGATTATAATATATTCACAATGTCAGAATATAATGTATATACTAAAAAAGAAACATTTGTATTATAAAAAGGACCTGAAGAAATAAACCAAGAATATGTATGTATGTAAGAGCAGAATTCGAAGTGATACATTTGGTCTGTGAAGTTTTCGCTGGTCTGGTCATAGGATGGATGATTAAAAAATGATTAGATACCTCTCGTTCCTCCGTACTTCGGAAAGCTAGCACTAAGGAAATTGTATTGCGTCCACGTGGCTATTTCCACCTAATCGATCCTATGTATAGAGAAGGCTAATGGCCAGAATTGGGGACATTAATTGGCTGGATATCTTCGCTCTCAAAAGTTTAACGAGCTCTGGAATCGTCAAAGAATGTGAATGATAGCTTTATTTAAAAAAGATATGCTTTATTTTTGTAATTGCTTATATTATATTGTGTATCCATTCTCTAATGCTAATAATCCTTGCGGACTTTCAATAGATATTGAGTACACTAGATCAGAGCTCGTCAACCTTTTGGGAGGGACGATATAAAGTAACAATCTGTAAAGTAATAATCTTTAGATAGATATAAGCATAAGTAAATATAGTATTTGCTATTTGCTAACATTTGAGAAATCATGTTTAAAGTTGAGACATTCAAAATTATTTAGCGCAAATATAATATAATTTAACAAAACAAAACTATCGACAATGAAGATTTGTTAAGTAAAAACGAATTATTAACTTTGAGTAATAAAAACTTGACTAAAAATGGTTCATAATTTGATATATGGTACTAACTCACTAAATAATTGGATATAAAATATACGATTTTTTTAAAGGTGTTTCACAAAAGTGTAATTATAATGTCACAATAATATTTTTAACACAAACAGATTATTTCTGTAAAGTTTAACAGGACCGACTGTACGATTCGGAAATAAATGCACGTGCACAAGCCGCAACTTACCATTCAGTGGTTAGCATTGTAAAGTCTTCTGAGGATCCGTGAAGGCGAAATACGTGTGAGATGTAGAGTGGTAACTGCGAGATTTGCTACCACTTGTCTGTACAGTAGCATGTCAAGTTACAACAATATGTAAAATTATCCAATTGATTCACAACTCCACCCTCAAAGCACTAAAGGTTAAAATCAAGTGAAGATATTTGATGTACTTGTATAACCCGACATGTTTTTGACTATTATTTGCGAATGGTTCACAATATGTCTTGCAGGTACTGACTGCGTAAGAAAGTAGCTAGATTCACAGTTATTCAGCGTTGGATGTCCATAATGTAATGACTGATTTAATAAGTAAATTAATTTAATAAAATAAATGGTACTGAAGAGCTACAGGTTGCTGAGCCCTGGATTAGGGGGTCTGCTATGTTCATAAATTCAGTTTTATATCTTTTCAGCAAACAAGCAACCCTATCGTAATATTATAAAGCCGAACATAAAGTCTAATATTGACTCCAAATTGCCATAAGAACCTGGAATTAAACCCAAACTTAAATTTAATAAGTGTTAGGAAATATGTAGGTAATGCCAAATTTATCAAATAGTATAATGTAGGTAAGTATTTCTTTTTTAATATTAAGCAACCCAAATAATGTGCAATGTTATTGATTAGAAGGTACCTACTATAAAAAGCACTAAATCCATAGTGCTAAGTATTTTCAGCGTTAGTAAATATCTAAATTTACAATAAATTCCACAGTAGTTTAAATTCTAATGATACTATACTGAGAATAGTTTATTGATATGCCAATATAATTTTAAGTTAATTAACATTTATATGGTATTATTAATATTACATCGATACAAAATTCAATCAAATATTTATATTAATGAAGTATATCAACAATTCCTACTTTATATGGCTTAATTTTGATAGTTTGACATTCATTTACAACAACAAATAAGTTATTTAATATCAATATTGTCACAACATAAAAAATAAGAAAATAAATATTTGATAAAATCACAAACATTGCTAAGATTAGGCATTTCTATTGTGGAAAAATGAGATAGCGAAGGTAACACAAACAATGTGGCTGGAGCTCGAGACAATATTGAAAAATTTATTATATAGATTAATCCGACCGAGAACGAAACCTGAGATAGTGATATCTTGAAATCAGTGCTATAGTTACGCCACTGCTTGTCCATCCAGTTAACTCGAGTTGTGTAATTCGAGTTTAACTCGAGCTATATGGATTTTAACTCGGGTTAAATCGAGTTTTGTTTTTTCCGAATTGGCACATCACTAGTGCGAACCATTCGAACACGAACATTGTTTTAATTAAAAAAATAGTAGGTACAAAGATATACTTTGAAATAAAGATTATAAACTTCGAATTCGAGTAAGCGAGTTCGAGGAAAGATTTCGTTGTTTCCACTGAATAGGTTCTGAAAGTGATTTGAAAAATTCTTTCACCTACCGGAAGCTAAGTCATGCGCAGATGACAACTATAATTAAAACAACTAGTATCTTTGTAAATAAAGTTTTTTGACAAAGCCAAATAAAGAGAAAGAAAGATATTTGCCTTAAAACTATACCCATTTTAAAAGATGAATTCGTATTTTTAGCGAGAGATTTAATTAAAATGATATCAAGTGTTCAGACATGGTATGCGAGCCTTCTATAAAATTGCAATTCGAGAGGAATTAGTTTTCTCTATACGGCACCAGATGTCGTTTATGGGTTGAATGTAAAAGGGGAGCAGAGAGATTTGCTTTTAATGTTCAACGTAAGAAATAAGAAGAAAATTAAAATAATAATTATGAGCAATCCTGTTCTATCTAAAGATTAAGTAATTTATATTAAACGGCATGTTTTGATTTAATATATTTTGAATTTATATAAGTCGAGAAGCAAAAGAAATATGACAATATTTTTTTCATTTTGTACAAAGTCGTTATTTTATAAATTTATAATAAAATCTTATTATATTGACGTTAAGGTCACAAACTCTAAATATTAATAATTTTCTTATGAAATAGTAAAACATTTTTACAGGCGACCTTTCAGGCCGTTTTGTGACTAACAAAGTCAGCTACATAGTAAAAAAATAATCATAATAATAATATGTTTCTTTGTTTTCTAGCGCTGCAAACGTCTTCCATCAATTTCGTTTGTAATTAAATGCATAGATTCTAAACATTTTAAGGTGACACGCACCCAACACACTATAGGTACGCAACTGTTTGTACGGATTGGCCGACGTCATTCATCCACTGCATCCGCATTTTTAATAGAAGTACTATTTGGCTATTATAACATAACGCTTCAATTAATGTTGAGAAGCTCAACGAAACAATCTATATGACGTGTCGGCAAGCATTGTATTTACTCATATTATCGATGCGGCTAGTACGAATAGTGGACGGAGTGCTATAAAAAAATGATACAAATCTATGAAAAATCCGTTGCGTGCCATGCGTCTGTGTCGTGCGTGCGAACAAAAAGTAGACGTCCACTTATTCCTTAAGGCTTATTTGCAGCATTATTACACCATTTATCATATAACACACCTTAAGTGTAGCTATTGTAAGAGAACCTATAAAATAAATCCACTAGTCCACATACAGTCTCTGTAGATATCCTTAGAGAGACGTCAGCTGGGACAAATCGCTTAGAAAGCCCACTCAAGTTGGAGCTTAAGTAATTTCGGTATTCCCATATAAATCATATTCTAGAATAGTATTACGAATACGATTTTTAAGATTATGAGTGCTAATAAATTAGATACAGATACTTTTACAGCTGATAAAATTCACGCTATAATATGATGATAGACTAAATTATACATCTTATTAATTTCGAGAAAGGATTGAAAATAAAACAACATTACATACATTGCTTAAATTTTCAAGATAAGTAGCTAAAGCTCCCTTATTATGGAGTATCTGAGACAACGAAGGCACCACAATACCCAGACCCGAGATAGAAAAGTCCATTTTCTAAATTAATTCGACCGAGAATTGAACCTGGGACCTCAGAGACGGCGATACCTGAAACCGGCATGCGGATTATTCATTGCGGATCATTCATTTATGTTTTGTTGCAATAAAAATGATCTTTTTATCGTATCCCTTGCGAGGTAGGCAGAGGGAACAGACTGCCGTAAGGCTCGGTCTTTATATACATCTTTTACTTCCTTTACCTCATACATACTCGCTGATTTGTATACCTTCTGACATCACCTTCTAATAGCACACAATTGATTTGATATTGAAAGATGTGTCTTGGTCTTCCTCGGATTTTTTTTTTCATATAAAAAAAAGACTTTGGTCTTTATTTTCATTCTAAGCTTACGAATTACCACATATCAAATGAAAGCTCCACAAACCAACGATCAGGATATCACTCCCGACCATACAGCCTTATAATTTGCTCGAACGGAAACTATCACACTTAATACTCGAAGAATTGGGAGATAAACAATTTTTTTTCTCTATTGTTAACTAAAACGCCCCACGTTTCGCTCGCGAATCACACAAAAAACATTTTTATTCGTTCCCTTATCAGGCTTTCTCGTTGTTTGTGGTGCAAGTTACAAGCGATGCTGCAAAAATTGATAATATTTTTGTTTACGCTCTTTATATATTTTAACGTTACAATACCTTTAATATACAATTTTGCAAACGTAAAGCATGGGGCTTTTAGTTCTTCAAAATCAAACCTCAAACATACTTAAATCATCATCATTGACCTATTAATATCCTCACCGATGAAAACCTTCCGAAGTTTCTTCTTTTTTAACCCAAAGTCACCCAATGCTGAGTGTAAATATCTCCCATGCTCTTGCACTCTGAGCGGTTGGTTGCTCATTTTCCTCTCCACTTTAATTTATCGCTCGTGTCGGTTGCCAGCCCACATTTCTTTTCCCATTCTTGGTCTCCATTCCAGAACTTTTCTACCCCACCTTCCCTTAAACCAGCATATATGACCTGCCCACTTTAACTTGTTCTTGCTACTTCTTCTACTTTCTACATTCAATCGTGTTCTCCTCCGGATTTCAGTATTTTTTATTCAATCAAGATGGGGAATGGGGAATGGGTAATGAACCTCGCTTCATAGCCTTCTGAAGCTATGAGAGTTGCTTAACTATCTTAATAAAATTAAACGATATCAAATAAAATACATTTATTTGGCACACATACATAGGATACTTACGGATGATTGATAAATAATCAAATCTAATAGAAATTAACAAGTTGATAGACTACATAACAAGTTTGATAAAATAACTTTTGAAAAGATCTTTCTCTATTTATCTATATGCATTTTATGACCACGGATCTTGAAAATGTTTAAAATTGTCCTGAAATAGAATGAAGTACTAATTCACGTGTGTTTTAGTCGATTAATCAATTATTTTTTCAAATATTTAGTGTACCAGAATCTAAAAGAAAATCACTCCACAAATCGCTCGTCGCTCACCACTTGAGTCAGTAAGTAAATCGTGATCAAGGGTGCGATAAATCCCTCCTTATGTGGTAGTGTAACAGGGTCCTGCATTACATTCCCGCTAAAATTCTTATTTATGTCCCCAAGAAGAAAACAACAATGGTCGGTTTTGACTTATTCCGAGACACGAACGGGATGCGAAAGAGATATGGTTTTTATATCCTTATAAAATGCGAATGTCGCTTTGGGCAATGGCTGTTTGTTTTGAAAGATTCTCCGATATATTTTATTAAAAAAGGGAAATTTTAAAAAAGACAGAATTTAAAAACTAAAATCAAAGAACTATTCTTAAAGAGTTTAAAAGGTTTCAAAAAATATGTTAAAACTCCAATTAATTCGATTTTAACAGTAATCTCGCGATTTCGAATGCTTAAATTAAAGCTTATGCTCACCGGTATGATACAACTTTCCGTAGGTGAAAGAGTTTTTGAAATTGGTCTTGTAGCTAAGTATTATGGACCAGGACCAGTACACATAGTTCTGAATAATAAAAAAAAGTACTAAAAACAAACTCCATTTGAAAACAAATGGGGATTAGCTTCATCTCAGCTTAGTTTTCTAGTCTATCAATTGTTTATTTATACTTCAAAAAGCTTTCTGTATTTTTAATCACATTACATGTATTAATGTTTTTTATTATTAAATCAGGCAAAACCAACAATAAAAATACTATACCAAATATTATAAAAAGGAAAATTTTGATTGTTTGTTAGCATCAATAAGCTCCAAAACTACTGAACTGATTTTAAAAATTCTTCCAGCTACATGAAGCCACATAAATCGCGGATAAGATAGGCTATATTTTACGCAGAAGTCACGGAAAAATAGCAAGTAAATCTAAATTAACAGATTTCGCTCATTTGCGACAAGAACGTGTTAACGCAAATATGTATCGTTATTGAATAATAATACAGTAGAATTCGGCGCATCCGCGCTCTACTTGCTGCTAAAACGCGATATTTCTAGCGCCAAAAATGACCGAGTAATGAAGGAAAAGGATGGCGACTATCGGTTTAGCGCTATCTCTTTCCGCTCCTAAGTTCAATGCAAGATCGGTTCATGTCAGTTGTTGCCGCTCGCTTGAGGAGGAAAGTGCTGCCTGGTTGCGGCAAAAATGTAACAGCTCATGGTGTCACGGTTTTGTTGAAATGGTAAATACAGCTTTTTGTTTTTTTGGTGATTTATTTTTGCAGCTATAACGGGACATTTGTATGTGGCTCATTATTGTAGTAAAAATAGTAATCGCATGCTATGGCTTACAAAGGATTGTACCGTTGTTGCTGAAATAAACAATTATTTTTGTTGGTTAATTTGAGATGTTCTGTTACAGTTGATAATAAAAGTACAAAATGTTCGGTACTAATGTTGGTTATCTCAAATGAACACTTTCTTGATAAAAAATAATACATTTTTACAACGAATAGCTTACAATGTTGCATTATAAATGATAAAAATATTGAAAATTTATTTACTGAAATTCCAGTCTTAATTACACAATCTTTGAATTCCTCTTCCACTGTCACTGAATCTATTTTAAAGGCAAGTTTAAATAATTATAATAGCCAATTTCAATTTCAACACGTTGATTTTAACGATATAATAAAATCTTTTAATCAGCTAAAGAAAAGAAAACCGCTGATTTATGGGATAATTCCATTGAAGTTTCTAAATCGGTAATTGAGACAATAGCTTCAATCCACGGTATTTTTAGGAATAAAATTAGATTTTAAACTACAGTGGGGCCCATATATTGATAAATTGTCGAGTAGACTTAGCTCTGCAGCATATGCCGTAATGAAAATACGTAGGTTAACTGACATAGATACTGCCAGATTAGTATACTTCAGTTACTTTCATAGTGTAATGTCGTACGGAATCCTATTGTGGGGAAGTGCTGCCGACATACAAACAATTTTTGTTCTTCAGAAAAGAGCAATTAGATCAATTTATAATCTTAGGATTAGGGACTCTTTAAGGGAGAAATTTAAGGAAATAGACATTATGACTGTTGCTTCTCAATACATATACGAGAACTTAAAGTACGTTCGTAAAAATATTTGTTTGTCTTCTATAAAAAGTGATGTACACAATTTTAATACAAGAAATAAAAATAAATTAACGGTGCCTGTCACTAGACTGCAAAAAGTTAATAACTCATTAAAGGGTCTTTGTGTGCGCTTCTACAATAAGGTCCCAAGTAAAATACAACAATTAGATATCATGCAGTTTAAATCTACTATAGAAAAAATACTTATTAAAAAAGGTTATTATAAAGTATCCGATTATATAACAGATAAGAACGCTTGGACTTGAGATGATCCAGCAACTGGATAGGTGATTACTTCGTAACTCATTATCTTGTTTTCATTATTATTAAATGATTATGTTATCATTATAAGACCATAGTTTTTTTTCTATCTCTGTTTATAATGTATTGATCTGGTAATGACATGGTTTTTGTAAATGTCATTACTCTTATTAGAGCTGGTGGGTTTCTTGCTCGTTCTTCTTATCAGCCAAAACATCCTGAACGAGTGGTAGGGAAAAAAATGTTGGACGATTCAAAAGTATTTTTAAGAAGTCTATTTGAATAAAGATTATTTTGACTTTGACTTTGATTATTACTTGTATTTCAGCGAAAGTTACACAATAACTTCGCTAAAATATCTCTCATTTTGTAAAACAGAATACAAAAATAAAGAGATTTCTACGACAGTAATATGTCTTTATTAAAATGTTCCATGCCTTTATATTAGAGATTATTAATAAAAACGTAACAATACGTCATAACTTGTAAAGGTTTAGATTTTAATCCATTTTTTTTTTCATGAAAATCGGTACATATCTGTTTGTTCTGCAATACTGGATTATTTTTACAAGAATAACGCAACAAGGAGGACCCTTTTTTAAATAAATAATCATAATAAATTTAATAACTAACTTAAAGGTCTGAATGCAATTTGATCCAAAAACCGAAAACCTTGAAGTTATGTTGTATTGAGCTAAACAGGCTTAACAAAATAATTAAAAAGTTACAGGAATTTCAAACTTTCAAGAGCGTTTTATCACAAATTGCGATTTTTACTTTGTCACGTTCTTGTCGCAAATGAGATTTGCATTCTTATATTATCCTCAACAAGTAACTGAACAGCCATAAGCATAAAATTTTCAATCCAACTTAAAATCGCAATCTGGCATCGCATCAACGCGAACTTGTCATTGTATGAGCCTCTACCCGGCTCTGTTTATACTTCAATAACTTCAATCCCCGCGGCTGCCAGTTTTAAAATAGTTTTTGATATTTCCAACTGCATCGAGTTTTATACTGTCCTTTTTTTCTGGCCACTGTTTCCAGCACCTATTGCATTTCGCTTGCAAGTTGGCAATGTAACAAAGAAATGGATATGATTGATTTATTTATAAATAACGAAAGACTAGTATCGCGTATCCCGTAAATAATATAATTGCGTGCAGTTAGTAATCAGGCAGAAGTCATAAAAAACCGGCGAGTAGGTATTTATGAAAAGAGTAATGAAAATGAATTAGGCGAAAGATGTATGTAAGGACTGTGCCATGTGGTGCTTCGTCTTCTCTGCTTATCCCAAAAGCCATGGCGTGAAGATAAAGGTAGATAGAAACACTAATAAAATACCTTTTGATGGTGGGATATCGCTTTTGCTTGCGCTAGGCAACGTCAACGTGAATGAAGGTTTCAAATGTTAAAAATAAACGGGTCAACAAAAAATATATATCATTATTAACCTATTAATGTCCCCTCTGCTGGGGCACAGGCGATGGAATCGAATTGAAGAGAAAGAATAGGCAATAACCTACCAGAGGAAGGCCTACCCAATGTGCGTCGTCCAGTACGCGGTCGCCATACCAGAACTATTTGTCTCACACACTACAACTTCAGCTGATCGAGTCTTCAAGCAATGTCAGCAACGTTGGTTCTTTTATGGATCTATTTATTTCTAATTTTATTACATACGTAGACTTTGAGCCTTCTTCACAAACAACACTTATTAGTCGCAGAGTTTGGTCTGCAGATGCTGATGTAATTTGGACAGTAAAATTTTTCGTGCCTTTCCGAATGCTGCCTACCCGAGCTGCATTCAACGAGAGATCTTTTTCTTGAAGTTGGACTTATTTAGCTGGATATACTATACTCTGGCTGAACTATCTGAAGTAGGTTTACATAATTAATAAATAAATATATTTTAGACAACATTACATACATTGCTCAGATTCTAAGATGAGTAGCTAAAGCCCCCGTATTATGGAGTGCCTAAGACGAAGAACCACATCATCAAGACCCGAGAAAATTTAGAAAAGTTCATTTTCTACATTGACCTCACCAGGAATTGAACCTCGGACCTCAGAGATGGCGTCACCTTGAAACACGTTGTGAACCACTCGGCTATGGAGGTCGTCAATAATGGTAACTTTCCACACTTAATAATCCATTTTGTACCAACCCTGTCCTTACATGACTACTGAATACCTACATATTTCATTACAACAGTATGTGCAGGACAAGAACTTAAATAATCCCAAGCGTTAGATATTACCTAACATACAGGGTGAAGTATTTTCAATGTTCACTTAACAAGTTGCTGTAGCTGGAAATAATGTACAGGCTTCAGATTTATGACGCATTCCCTAGAATGACGTAATAATCTCGTACCACCGGGTGGTTATAGAGAATTCTCACACCAACGTTATTAGTCTGACAAAGTAACCTCAAAGCCTTCTTTATAGCGGGTAATAAAAACGACAAAAACTATGAAAGCTTAATCAAAATTTTAATATATATTACGTTGTCATAATAGAATATTATAAATGCTTAATATTGAATTAGAAGGCGATTATTTTAAGCGAAGTTTAAATGACAACCGTTCTAAAAAGTTTATCCTCTTATGAAGCTCGATGTTTATTGTTATAATAAGCAACTTTCGCAATGGTAGTTAGGATGGGTGTCCAAAATTATGCTATCATGAACTCCTCCGTGCTTCGGAAGGTACGTTAAGGTGTTGCTCTTTGCTGCATCTGTAGTCATTGACGTTAAAGCCAGCATTGTTGGATGATACGATTCATACGTTCTTATTGAGTCCAATAGGGGAATTTATTATGAATTGACACAACTAGGGCATACTTGTGACAAGAGAATACACTATTAATTATTGTTATTACTAGTGTTATATAGATAATGAAAATTATAAAAATAAGATTAAACATTTTATCAGGGGGCTGCTGTAAAAAGAATTTGGAAGAAACGAAATATGTGCAATATCCAATTTACTTTCATTTACTCTGTAATTTTGGCCAAGTTATCGGATAATATCGGAGATTATAGCGATTTTAGTTCTATATTGTAGTTATATTAATAAATTTAATATATTTTGAATTCAAAATGATCTATTTGTAGGTGTTTATCTTTACTAAAATTATAAAGCGGAAGGAATTGATTGTTTGTTTGCATTCAATATGCTTTGAAACTACTGGACTAATTTTAAAAACTCCTTTATCGGCAAGACGCTACTTTAGAAATTCAATCGCATCGTTTGTTCAAGCCTTAGAACCTTTGCAAATCGAAATCCAGATTCCAACCAATTCAGCTACCCGATAATTTAACGCGACTATCGAATTTCACTATCGTATATAGTTCTATAACAGTCGACATATGAAAAAAAAATAATATCACACAACTCGCATATAGGTTACGAGCCAGCTGAGTCTCCGAAATATGTCCGTAAAGAACGACCTCTCGCGAACATATTCAAATATGCACCATCCAATTTTATTAGAAGGCTCGCCGTATATTTTCACCTCTGGAAACAAGAGAGTCCTTTACAAATCCCCCAGCGAAGCATACGGCCAAACTACAATATGGTACATCGAAACTCACTTTTGTTAACGAGTTGGGGTCTTGTGCACTCAATTTGTACCTATTTAGGTACATTATGATATTGGTCTTCGTGAAGTTACATCGTCCCAGTTATTACCGGAACGTGTAGCCGTTCGAACTTTAGGGTGTTCCGCTAAGAAAAGTCGTCTGCGTAAATGGCTTTGGATTATGGTGATATACGGCCTTAATATAGTTACTTTCGTTGACAAAGCAAAATAATAGAACTCCCTTGTAACCTTAAGATTATTATAAACATTCAGTCGGTATTTTTACGTAAATAAATAATAACTGTTTTCAATAAACTTAGGATTCGCTGATATATGTCGCCTAAATATTTAGGAATCGGCTAAGATGACATTTCACCAATGACAAGGAATCACTTAACGACATTAGGAAATATCTAAACTTACGACATGCGTTATGCCGCGCTTTACGCTAAGCATTTGCGTAATTAAACTAATCTACTTGCGATTCGTAATATTAAGCGTACCCTAGTTTGGCTATGCCTTGTTCTAGGATAATTAAAACGGGTATTTGATATTTCAATAATGATCTGTTTGTAATATTTCAACTCAATCATTCAACAGATATTATAATAAAAAGGGTAGATAGGTCATGTCACTAATACGAAGTTAAAAATTGTCTCCAGCATTATTCACATGCACATGGCACGATACTCTCCAATAATTCATAGACTATAATTGAACATGTCACAGACCAGATGTATAGTAATTTAATGTATGTTTAATGCCTACTTTTATCTTAACGAGTTAAAGACTTCCATCAACAGTTTAACTTAAAAATGTTGATGTCTAACCTTGTGGGAAGGCGTGGGTCCAACAATACGTTCAATACTTAGTTCATATTAGGCTGTTGCTTATGATTATAAATACTATCACAAATGAATATTGGTTTTTACTAAATTACCGTTTAGAAATTTCAAACGCGACATAGACCCAGTTGCATAAACGTCCATTAACAATGTCATTAGCTACAAGCGTCATTACCAATCATCATCATCATCATCAGCCCTTTTACGTCCCCACTGCAGGGGCTCAGGCCTTCCTTATGGATGGTTAAGGAGGATAGGCCATGACCCTCCACGCTGGCCCAATGCGGATTGGAGGGTATTAACGACTGCAAATGCACCCGGGACCAACAGCTTAACGTGCCTTCCGAAGCACGGAGTAGCTCGAGATAATGATTTTTTTGGTCACCCATCCCGTGACCGACCCTTGCGAAAGTTGCTTAACGACAACGATCGCGGGCCACGGCGCTTATCCACTACGCCACCGAGCCAGTCATTACCAATACAAATTTGAAATTCGTTGGAGCTTAAAAGAGTCATTAAACTGTTATAACCGTTTGTGCAACTAATATATATCGGGTTGGCACAAAAGTAATGAGACACTTGGTTTAAGTTTTTACTTTTTTATTATTATGACAATAAAAAAGTTTAGTCAATGATGTAATTACCATTAGTATCTAAGACTTCTTGCCAACGATCCGGCAAAGTTTGGATGCCTTTTGCCCAGAACTCTGATGGCTGTGCCTCGAAAAAGTTGTTCAACTCCGCCTCTACGTCAGAGAAATCATTAAATTGTTTACCCCGCAAATGCTGTTTCAGGGCTCTAAACAAATGATAGATTGATAGGGCGAGGTCTGGGGAATAAGGTGGGTGGGGTATCGTCTCCCAGCCCAAGTTCTCCAACTGCCGGCGAACCACAGATGCGACGTGAGGTCGAGCGTTATCGTGCAGTAAAACTACATTGACTCGTCTTCGTCGTTTTTTCTTGATAGCGGCAGATAATTTGGTAAGCTGGGTTGAATATTTGTCAGCGTTTATAGTTTCATTGTGTAATAGCTCATAAAACAGTATGCCTTGCGCATCCCAGAAACAGCAAAGCAGAATTTTTCGGCGGTTCTTTTGACTCGGCTTCGGTTGAGTTGGTGGCATTTCTTCTCGAGGCAGCCAAAAAGCACGACGTGTATCGTTCTCGTTATAAATCCATGATTCATCTCCAGTAACCAGATCTGACAAAAACTCTTTACGTCGGGGGTCGCAGCAAAAGTGACTGACAGATAGCGACACTGACAGCACGACTGGCGTCTGTAAGGATGTGCGGTACCCACCGAGCCAAAACTTTTCGATAACCAAGCTCATGCAGATGGTGTTCCACGGCGTGGTGACTGCATTTAAGTGCTTCCGCTAATTCACGAGTGGTAGCATCCGGATTCAACTGCAGTTCGCGGCGCAAATCGTCATCATTCACTGCGGATGGTCGCCCTGAGTGTGGCTGACTTTCAAGGCTCCTGTCTCCTGATTTAAAACGGTCAAACCATCGGGACACCGTCGCATGGCTTGTACTTCCAGCGCCTAATGCATTGTTGATATTGTCAGCCGCAGCCCGCACACTGTGGCCTAACATGTACTCGTATAAGTATAGTGTTCGAACTTGTCGCTCGTCCATTTTTCTTCAAACTGATTAAACAAATCGCGAGCGCGGCTTTATATACCCTACACCAGAAGTACCTAGAATGTTCTACAACATTCTAGCATATTATCGAAAAAATTGATTTTAAAAAGGAAATGTTATAGATTTTTCTAGTGTGTCGCATTACTTTTGTGCCAACCCATATTTTCAAATTTAGAACATTAAGATCTTTTATGACGTAGTTATACTGGTCGATAACATCCGCGTGCTATTAGTGTACAGAATTCGCCCGCATTCCGTGGTGACCACATCGACTAATATAAATGCGCCATTATGCAACTGAGAAAAGTTTACTATTTTTATTTTTGTCTGTCCGTTAGTTTGATTATTAAAGAATATTGAACACGTATTTTTTACTTTTTGCGTAATGAATAAATGACAGCGATATATTGAGTGAAGAGGAATGTCACATGGCGTCGCGTCTTTGTACATTTTCTACATACTTGTGACGTAGCGTACCCACACAAAGTTAAGGATAACTTTATCTAAGCAGTATCTAATATTTTTCTATTACCCAACTGACTTACTTATTTTTTTGTTTACCGAAGCATCATGCCTTTTATGCCTTTTAAACATTCTGATCACTTCATTAAACTAAATCTCAGTGACCTTCTTATCACTAGCCGTACCTTCGACGCGAAGAGGTTCATCCATTTGTCTTTCGTTCCACCGGCAGTTTCTAATTACAAATTAACACTACAAACCCGTGCGTATTATATCATACGCATGTTTGAGCACGTCTAAACTAATAACCCAGTCATAACATTATCATTGGGGTGGTTGAGGAATAATTACTCTTGCCTCGAACACTTTGTACACCTGCCATACACTCGTGACATGCTTAAGGAGTTACGAAAATTGGAGATATGTGTAAGTATTCAGAAGCATCTTTCACTAAATTCCAATTTTGTATAGAATAGGTAACGCAGACCTTGAGCCTTCTTATGTAAGCCATAGTGAACATGGTCGTTCACTATGTCGTGTCTCGATTCCATAAGTCATCACTGCCAACACACACTGGTCAAAGACTTTGCCTTGAGACACTGAGGTAATTCAGTCGCGAAGACTTTTCGTAGCTTCACGAACGTTGCCCATCCGAGCTGGATACCTGGACTGTCTTTTCTAGTTACACATAATGGTAATTTTCCATACTCGAATCTACTCTAAATACTTACATATTTCATAACAACAGCATGAGAAGGACAAGACTCGGTTCCGGGACGGGTTACCAAGAATTTATTGTCTTCAACTCCTTGCTTCGGAGGGTTCGTTGAGCCGTTGGTCTCGGCTGCATCGGCAGTTAACACAAATCAATGAACACTGGAGCCGCGTGGTAAATCATTACCTCTTCTCCCTATTCGATTCGAATGAAAATTTGAACTCCTATTCGTTTCCATAGGGAACAGGGCCTTTACACCAGCAGTGACGTCATTAATCAATTGATTGACGTGTAGCAACTAATATTGTCTTTTAATATACCTGATGTATTCTAAAGAATGACCATAAAAATATTAGCAGTCTTATTCTCGGATATACTCAATCAGCACAATGTTGATTGAAGAGTTAACAACTTATTACATATACAAAAAGTCGAGATAATTATGGAACTTCTTCATATAGGGAATACATATAGGGAAAGAATACACAAGAGTTGGGAGATTTTTAAAAAAGGTAATGTTACGGATAAATAGCAGTTAAGACTGTATGATTTTATTTCTGTAGTAAGAAAAAGCATATTTTGCACTGCGATATTATTTTAATTCAACAATGTTATGAAAACTAAAGAATTAAGTGTCTATTGATAGGTTTAGTAGTTCTAAAAAATGAAACAACAGATCCACATTTACTTACTCCATGGCACGAAACTAATCGCGGCAAATATAATTTGTACATTTGTACGTACAATCGCACAGTTTCATGTTCGACCGATCCATCATACTCAAAATCCGACGTGCAAGATTTATTTTCTGTGTGTTTATATGTTACATGTTCCGTTTTCATAAATGTAGGGTGAACATTGCAATTTAAAAGGAATTTGGGTGCCATGATAGCGATAATAGCGCGCTCGTTCTACGATACAGTTAAGTAACTTTTGTATTTGCCGTTCATAGGATGGTGAATTAATTATCTCGAGCTCTTACGTGCTTCAGAAGGCACGTTAAGCCGTTTCCGGCTACATCTGCAGTTGTTAACACCCACCAATCAGCACTAGGTCATGGCCTGGGTGCCATGATAGCGATAATAGCGCATTCGGTCTGCGATACAGTTGTTAAGCAACTATCGTATTTGCCGTTCATATGATGTGGAACCAAAAATTTATTATCTCCAGCTCCTACGTAAGTCATTGATCCTGGCTGCATCTGCAGTGGTTAACACCCACTAAGCCCGAGTGGTGGGTCATGACTCATTTCCCCCTCTTCAATTTGAGTCGATTCTATTCTTATGGAAGGCTTGAGCCTCAAGGATATTAATAAGTTGGAGATGATGATGATCTTGCTATCACTCTTCTGAATTGAGCAATCTCATTACATAAATATTGTGATTCAACTACTTCTTTTCATCGCTTCATGTTAACAAGATATATAACGCTGTTTAAAGATGCAAATAGATAAATTCACTTATGAATTAAGACGATTGGAGCATTGTTAGTGTGTGGAACTTGTAGTCTCTGTCCGTCTCAATATAAAGCGAGGCATCTTTGGCTTAAACGATGGACGTCCAATGGCTAGGTTATTCGTTATTAAGTAAAGTAGATTTTTTACTTAATTTTAAGTGATTTAATACGTGTAAACACACAAATAAGTAATAACGAGTTAAAATTTAATTCTAATTAATCTTCTTAATGAAAAATGCTTTCAAAATCTACCTGGTCCCTGGCTCACTAAGATGGGATATTAATCTTATAAGTAGTTAACTAAATTTTAACTTTCCACTTAATCTTGTAAACCAGCCATAAAGCAAATTGACGATGACAAAAAATTAAGACGTCAAATTAAGAAATTTTGATTCATTTTATTCGGATAATGGTTTAATCTAAACTAAAATCAGTCGTCATTTTTCAATATATGTTTGGAATGTTTTGAGTCTAAGCGAATATTTTCATGAACTTAATTTTACTTCTGTTACTGTATTAATATGTAGGTACATGAACTGCAGATTATTTTTTAATGTCACCGTTATATTTTTATATTTTATACGGGTTTTAAAAAAAACAAATAGGGTCACCCTCGTTCGTCAAAAGTGATTAATTTCCAAAAATAACCCACTATCCCAATTTTAGAAACATTGGATGTTTTATTATAATTTGTAGAATAACTTAAGAAGCAGCTTTATACCAAATAAGACACGTTTCAATTAGGCGTTTATGTCTTTCATCGTCAATTTGCTTTAGGTGTCTCTCTCTTTTGCCATAGTTTCAACCAAATAAGCAAGGCCAGCAAATCCATGCTCGAATAGCAAAGCAGTTTTTTTCAATTTATACCTTTGTAATTATTAACAAAAAAAAATATTTTAGTTTTTTTAAGAAAGAACAATTTTTCTGATATCCTAATCTTAAATTCGTAGTTATAAACCCTGTAGTTTTTATAAATAGTACACAGTGGCTATGTAACTAAGTTCGTTTAGAGCTGATAAAGTTACTCATACCTAAGTAAGGCTTTCCTTAGTGTGGAATTCTAGAATAATCTTGAAGTTATTACTAAAAACCATTATTCATGTTACATGTGCTCTTAATGTCTATTCACTGGAGTTGGTTGTATATTATTCGAAATATTAATTTGACCACAGTACAACTTGGAAAAGATGTTTCTTGGGACTTTTAAGTAAATTTTTAGGTTAGTGAATGAATGAAATTATTGGAAAATTATATTGAATTAGCTTTCAACCAACAGCTTCGCTCACGTGGTCCCTAAAAAATGTGGGATAAAGTAATTTTATTTTTTATTTTTGCACACAGTACAAATGGCGGACTTAATGCCATTAGGCATTCTCTACCAGTCAACCGTAGAATTGTGTACTGATAGTATATAAGGCGGTGCGAAAAGATCAGTATTATATGTATTAGACAAATATTTACATCTTACTTCATTATAATATCCTAAACATAAATAAACATAATTATTGAGGTGAAACAAACATACTCTTCAGCTTTATTATTAGTATATAGATTAGTTGAATTGTGCATCTGACGCAAGATTGGTCGCGGTACGTAGAAATACAGTGCAGTTGCACCGTTAGAGGTTCAACGTAATATATAATTTATTACGTTAATTTAATTCAAATGTTTTTTTTTGTATTGTAAATATGTCCAACAAGTATTGTTGGATTGTAAATATCTGTTTAATAATTAAATGATGGCCACCACAACATCCACGCCTAGGTCCATGTACACAAAATCATAGTCTAAGTGAACATTGAACCTGTAAATTATCTGAAACGTCTGAAATTCTTCAAAAATACACACGATAAAACTGTATAATTATAATTTACTCGTATTTAATGTGTAGTGTGAGCGAAAATATAAGAAATATATAGGTTCAAGTGTGCGACCATCAACTGTCTAGCCATGATTCTAGCCATAGGATAAGACATTGTAACATTTTAATAACTCATTGAATGACGCGGAATCAATTTGAAGTAATGATAAGCAGAGTTTTGATAGATAAACCAAAGAAAGAATGAGTATGAAAACAAAATAAAAGGCGACGATATTTATTATATGTCGATGGGACAAATACATTATTGTGAAAACAGCAGCGAGTGCCTCACTCTTCTCAACAAATATTTCAATTACTATCTATTCTATTTCATATTAATTTATTAACAAAATGATAAACATTTATCCAATGACCAGGTCCTGTTGCAAGACGGCAATTATTCAGTTATTAAAGACATTAAATTACCAGGAAACTGAGGGACTTCTGAAGATTGATTTTTGACCTATTCTATTGGGTACTATTTTTATTTTTTTTATTTTTTATTTTTATAACATTACTCATACACACCCTCACTCACACACTCAATCATATACACTATATACTCACCGAGAGGCACAAATCTTTACAAATCTTTGCATGCTTTACTGTTGCTGTGTTTAGAAAATATTTTCTGTAACAGAATTATATTCTCAAATTATAATGATAAGTTAATATAAACTATGATTAATTTTGATTGAAAATATTGTAACGAATTGTACTGAAATAACAATCCTTTATAAGGGAGGAGCACTGGGGCTTGAGATTCAGATTTATTTTTATAAATCTAATTCAAGCACAGATGCTACACAATTGTAAATTGAGTACATAAATGTGATGTAATTCGATATAATGTAATGTAATTTGATAATGATGTAGTGTAATTAATTTAAATAATAAAATAAAAAAAACACAAATAAAAAAATATATATTAAATTGTGATTAATTGATAAATTTACATTAATTAATTGATATTAATTTATGTTTTCTGTTCTACTTTAAAAAAAAAACTTCGATTTACTTGAGCCAAAAGACCAAATACCTTTTTTTTTTTTTTGTTAACGCAGGGGAAATGCACTTTAAGCCTCAAACCAGGGCTCTCCTTCCACCCCGCCCTAAAAAGGGCAGGCAGAAAGGCCTACCTGGTAAAACCCGTTGCGGTTCACCTCACACGGATGGGAAGAACCCGGTATCCTGCAAGGAGGGCCCGGTTTCTTCCGCCGCGCTGGGACTCCTCTCGGGGGGAAGAGGAGTCGCCCTCTGCGGGAAGGAATAGACTTGGGTGAATAACAGCCTTTTCCCAAACGGTGGATCGTCCCCGTGGGCTAATCCCAGGGGGGTGCGGGTGGGGTGTCAGCCCTCATCCGCCGATCCGCAGAAGGGAGGGATGCGTTAATACGCGATCCCACCCCCCTTGCCGCCTTCCATTTCGAGAGTGCCGCCCGGGCCTCCCACCTGGGCTTCCTGTGGGCTTACCCCAAGGCTGCCCCTCAGGCCCCCTCGCAGCACTCTCGTTCCCGCTGCCAACGGGGCTCTGTCGCCCCCCGGCGCCGCCAAGTCAATGCCATGCAAGCATAACGCAGTCCACCGCCGCCGGGGAAAAGACCAAATACCTAAGGCAACAATAAATTTAAAAAAGAATAAGTGTGAAGCATCCTCGATATTAATTACTTTATCGATGGAATCGTAATAGTATAATTTAGTGAAAATATGTTGTAATGAGATTCGTTTTAGAGTTCCAAAAAAAAAAGGTAAAAAAAACCGGTCCAGTGCGAGTATGGCGCACGAATGGTTCCGTAACACCTTATACCTTAAAAAAATCACGTTTGTTTTCTATGGAGTTGACCATTACTCGTAAACTTGTAAAGCCAAATTAAATGTGGTTGTTTTCCTTTTAAATTCGTTATATATAGGTACTACTGTACTGTACTGTACTGAACCGTTTAGTTGGTAGAGGGGGGAAGGGAAACTAGGAAAATTCGCTCATTAAAGCTTTATAAGTTACAAACAAAATATGGCCTTTCCACATCCCCAATGTTTTTTGAAGAACACACTATGGGCAGAGTATAAAGAGTAAGTACGCTTCATACATACGCACCGAAAATGGTTGGCGCCCGTGCGTATGCGTCGTCGCACGCACACTTAAAAAATTATCGAAGTTATAGGAGTTCAATGCAGGAGTGGCAACTCGCCAGTTGTGGCTGGCTAGTACGCTGTGCTTGCATATATTCCGCGTCGCTGCTCAGACCAAATAAAAAGTAAAGACGGTGGTCGCTGAATAACAAAGTGAAACTGATTTTTAGCAATTGTAGTGTGCGTGCCAGTATGACCATAGTCATTAAAAACACTCCAATAACTTAACGTTACGACGTTATAAAGTTAACGTTAATGCTATGCTATTTAATAATATAATGTAAATTCGTTTGTCAATATCAGCATAGATGTTCTAAAACCTTTAAGATTAGGTAATTATTATTGGAGAGACTATTTAATTAATTTTTAAATTAAGTTTGAAAACTTCCACTATGTTAACTAAAATTTTAATATACAGAAAGTTTGGATATGAGTTTTGCTTTATACGACGTAACCCTTTATAGTAAAATACATATCATCGCTCTTAAAATGAGTCGAACAAACTACGCTGCGCGAAGTTGGATTCTATGAAGGTTCATTTCGACTATTACGAATGACTGAAATCCACTTCTCTTTCACTTTTTGGTGTCGGTTTGGAAATCTAAAAATTAATGCAAACCCGTTTAGTAAAAATAAAGAAGTAAAAAATTAAACCAGTTTTTTATTTTTACTTCCTTATTCTAACACTTCAATATCTGTGATCTGTATCTCTATGTAGCATTTTCAATGAAAAATTTATTAAATATTATCATTATAAATTAAATATCATTTCCATACCACAAGAAACAAATACATAACGTTATTTGTGTTTTGTTAGAAATAACGCGTTATAAAATTAAAGTTACTTAATTTCGGGGTAAATAAAAACGTTTAACGATGGTAATATTTGGCTGAGGTTTTGTGTTCCAAGCAATTACTTATATTTTATATTTAAATCATTGAAAATGTAAGTTTTCTCTTATACTTATGTGTGATATGTGATTCCATCCTGCTTTTTATTTTTTGAGGATTGGTTTTTACAACCTTTTACTACACAATTCGGCAGTTAGTAAGAAATTTTAGATTTTTTTTATAATAAAACGTTCCGCACACTATCTATAGTTAGACTGATAAGGAAGGCGTAGTTTCGTTATGTATGTGTGCGTGAAACTGTGTACGAATACGCAGAGGCGTAGTTTTGTCGGCTTCACTTTTCTGTTAGGCAAAACTCTGTCTATACTTTTTATTTGGTCTGAGCGTCGCTGTATTGCCGCTCGTTATATCTGGACGTAAACAAGATGGCTTTGAAAACTAAACCAAATTATTGTATATGCATGTATAAATCGAGTATATGGTATTACACATTTTTATAAATCAAGTATATGATATTTCGTTGTTCAGGTATTCGAATAATTTCTAATAATATAATGAGTAATTAAAATTTTGTGTAGCTATTTACCCATCGAAACTGTTTATGAATTATTTCTACTCAATATTTCGTATACCAGAAATAAATTTGTAGTTTAATTTATTCAATCTCTATGCCTGAATATCGCCAAACTGAAATTGATATTGAATTGTATATTTGCGTATTAAACAATGTAATATAAAAAAATGGGCTATTGATAGAAATTGTTTTTAAAAAACACATGATTATTAAAATTAAGATCGGCATTTTCTTATTTTATTTTTAGCCTGATTATTTGAAAAAAAAAAGAATAAATACATAATTCATTAAAACCACGTTCAATTTTACAAAACATTAAATTAATGACATGACGTAGGTATGAAAAAAAATGTAGCCAGCTTCTGATCTATATATATAAAAAAAAAAAACATTAAAATAGTTTCCGAATGCTTATCATACCGGAGGAAACTATATTTTAGAGATTGATTGATCATGCATTTCTGACGATTGAATAACCTATAAGCGACAGCCCTATATGTTTAGGCTATAATCTCTCGCTCGGATCTCGAGTGCACCTACTTACAACAAAAACGGGGAAGACGAACAAAATCAGCATCCCCACGTACATGTAACCATAAAGTAACTTTTTTTTACCAAATTTTATTTTACTATTTTGTCGGCGTAATTACCGTGTATACTCATGACAAATCACAACCATCTAGTTTAATAGTTTTTGAGCTAAACCGCGGACGGACAGACAAACATGGCGAAACTGTAAGGGTCCCTTGTTTACTACGGAACCCTATCGGTAAGACTCCGCTCTGCGTCTGTCCGTCTGTCAGGAGACAGTATCTCATGAACCGTGGTAGGTAGACAGTTGAAAATTTCACAGGTGATGTACTACTGTAGACGCTATATTTAAAAATATTAAAAATCAGAATAAAATAATTATTTAAGGGATTGCCAAACAACGTGTTTTTCTTTTCTCATTTCCTGTACAGAACACTCCTTATTTGTATAAGGAGTAATTAAAATTTTGTCGAACTTGTGTTCGACTCTCACTTGACCGTTTTTTTTACAATGACGTTTCCAGGCAATACTACAGCCTGCGCACACAGCTCTCGTTTTTTTTTTTGTATTATTTTATTAAGGCAATACAGCTAAGGAATATACAGCTGTAAGCAGGTGTGAATTTTGCTTAGCGCCATTATCGTAATTTCCCTTTGTTTCTATATGATTCTCGATAGTATCACAATCAAAGTTTTATCTATTGGCCAGCCCTGTTTTTAAGAAGTCGTTTTGGCGTATTAGGCATGTGCGCTGATGCCGAAATCTTCGGCGGCGGCGTGGAGCTAAAAAATCAGTGGCGGCGGCGTAAATGGCGGCGCAAACTGCGCCGTTATGTCAAATGATGGAAAATTAAAATTGAACAATTCAGAATGCCTTTATTGACATAACAAATATAAAAGCTACTTAAACTAATAACACCTTTTAAGTAACAATCAAATATGGCACAACTATACTCATCTAAATTATGTAACGTAGTCATAATGATATTAAACAACAATATGTAGGTACTATTTTGTTCGATAACTTTTTGCCATCTTGTAGGTAGGGACATGAACCCATTGCTATAGAAATTTTGGGGCGTCTAATCAAGAAACCGCGTCAAGTGGTTTTGACAATACACGCGTGATGTTAACTGGACACTGCTTAAAAAATTCTGTAGAGACCTAAGCAGGTGGAAATCTGAAGGTGCAAGGTCAGGACTACACGGCAGATGCATTAACACTTTCCAGCCAAACTCTTAATTTATTGAAAAACCACTCCCTTTCTATTGATTACTTCTGTCCAATTTCTCTCAACTTCTTGCTTTTATCTCATCGGAATTAGAGTTCACAATCGATGATGCTGCCTGACGGTAACAGCTCATAATGAATAATACCCTTCCAATCCCACCATACAAAATGCATCACCTTTTTGCCAGCTAACCCGGGTTTCGCCACAGTTTATAAAGCCTGATCGACCATTGACCACGATTTTTTTCGCATTTTCTTGTCGTACGTGATCCAGTTTTTATCACCAGTTAGAAAAACAAATGAAAATCACACACTTTCTTAATTTGAATTCGAAAACTTCTTTAAAATTTAAACTTTTTATTGATACCGCAACCAGCCATATAGAAATGGAGAGATTTTATTTTATGCCAGAGAGATTTTATTACAACTTTATGCATACGATATACGAAAAGACTTTTTCCCCAACCTAATAGTTATCACGTATAGAAATTATTTTATTGATATTCCCAACACAATCGTTTAACCGTTTTAGTAAGACCAGCTACAGAGAATACACGTTTGCTAGATGTGCTTGTAGCGGGTTAGCTAGTGTAGACAAATAAGGGTAAGTATTTAATTTTTTATTTCTGCCAACTTCATCTTGAAGACGAGTGCTACATTAATTGTACAAGATTGCCAGCTGTAAATAAAGAAGAAAGATTCGATTGTTTATTTGTTTGCATCTGTTCATTGACTTTACTTTTGTATTTTTGTAAAATAAAGCTAAGCGAACGATGTTACTCGCAGTTCGTGTCATCCCGCGCCGTTTACGCCGGTCTTTCGAACCGGTCAGCGGCGGCGTGTCATGATCGGCGGCGTCGGTCATCGGCGCGGCGCGGCGCACACGTCTATGGCGTATGAAGTGTCCAAACGTTCTCCCTTGTTTATTTGCTTTGTTTCATTGCTATTGAATTAAATAAAAATACAGTCAATGTTCAATCGCATTAAGTTTAACCCGATATATTAAACGTACCAATGATCTTACAATACACATTGAACGTTGAGTACAATCCAATGTCAAGCAATTCGAAGTCAATATAGTTACGCGGCAGCCCTACTGCAGACATCTTATTTCGTTTCCAGCACTTATTTAATCTATTGCAGTTTCGTCCAGCTAATATTTTTCTTCCTTTTCCAACACTAGGGATGTCAGAAATGCAATAAAGTATCGATAAATATCGATATCGATATTTTGAAAATATCAAATTCGATGAATATATTTTTATTTTAAAGTATCGATATATCGATGCGATATGAAAAAGGTCTAATGGTAATCCACTTCAGTCATCTTAGGTTCTGAAGATCTTTGTGTCATATCATTCACTTCCCTTGACTTGCGTTTTTTTTTTATATAGGAGAAACACGGTGATGATTATTTTTTAGATGTGTGCTTTTCCACGCAGATAACATGAAACGCAATAAACGACTTCTTTTAAGATAAAAATGTACGACATGTAATCGTAAATTTTTATTTCTAACATTTTATAGTAGGTATAAAACGTCCTTTAATTAGAATTGACATTTTTGTATTAATAATTTTTTTAATTATTTGATATGCATCTTTATTTTTTAGTTACCAATTTTATTGACAATTTATATTTTAATTTTTGGAATTATATTGACTTTTTTATATTTATTTTTAGACGACATATATGACTTGTAATATTTGCACGTCATCCTGACGACAAAATAAATATTAATAACGTGTAAAACTTTATTTCTGCAAATTAAAATTTTATTATTATTATTATTACGTATTTTTTTAAATTCCATACGACACTAGACATGACTGGAATGTTCAAATTAATTATTGATTGAATTAATAAGATACATATGTGGATAACGGAAGGACAATGGAAGATTTTTTTTTGGTTAATTTTCTCGTTCCAATAAAAGCAAAAGAAAATATCGTATTTTTTTATTGGATATTTGATATCGATATAACGTTACAAAATATATTGCCCAGAAATATCAATATATCAAATTAAAATATCGATACATCGATGAATCGATATTTATTTCACGAGCCTATCCAACACTACATAATCACTACACTACTCCGGATAATTATCTGGGGAATGTAAACTTCCAATCTAACCTTAAATTAGTGATTCATGTTTCTAAATGTTCTCCTAAAGATCGTTGCTTTCATAGGTAATACTCAATGATGATAGACGTAAACAAGAGTACTTATTAAACAGTAAACACGATAACTCATAAAATATATTTAGACCAAAATAACTGATAGAGCAAAAAGCACATTATCATATGCACTTTATTTAGTCAATGTGCTTAAATCTACATCGAGCATTAGCGATACGTCCCGGTTTTGCTCGGGTTTTGGTACAGCACGTACCTAACAAGAAAAAACGTATTTAAAAATAAAGAAACTACCTACATCATATTTCGAAGGGTTGTGTTCAGCTAACACAGGTGAATTTATAAAATTTTAGTATAGAGAAAAAATCACAAATTTTGCAAGGGCTCAGACCTTTCTTATGGATGCTTAAGGAGGATGAGCCTTGACCCTCCCACGCTGGCGCTGGCCCAAACATCTTAACCTGGCTTCAGAAGCACGAAGTAGCTTGAGATAATAATTGTTTGGTCACCCATCCCGTAACCGACCCTTGCGAAAGTTACCTAACAACAACGATCGCGGACCTCCGCGCTTATCCACTTCGCCTCCGAACTACTCAAAGTTATTATTATTATTTGCAGCCATATCGAACCAAGTTGCCAATCACCGTTATAAACTTTGAGAGCAACTACAAAAACTAATTAATAGATCGAATGATTTCTTTGTCCAAATTCTCTCAGGACTCGATTCAACTTAATCCATTTATTTCCTTACACATCACGGCCGGATCGTGTAAGATTATCGAGGATGGATGGGATATTTTCGGATGTATCCGTGCTAATTTACATCGGATTAGCGGTAACGCTATAGTGATCCCGCATTAGTGATTGGATTACGTAAGAGATTTTGTAATTGTTAACAAGATAAAACAGAATTCGAAAAGTCGATTAAAAGAACGAATATACAATATTAAATATAAATGTTAAAGTAAATAAAAGGAAGTTGTATTTTGTCAATTGAAACAATTATAAATGGATATGTAAATCATTTTTGATATCATCTTCATCAGCCCTTTTACGTTCTCACTGCTGAGGCTCAGGACTTACTTATGGATGGTTAAGGAGGATGGGCCATAACCCTCCACGCTAGCCTAATGCCGACCGGAGGATATTACCGACTCGAAATTCAGCCGGAATCAATGGCTTAACGTGCCTTCTGAACCACTTCCGAAGTACGAAGAATAGCACGAGATGATAATTTTTGGTCACCCATCCCGTGAATAATCCTTGCGAAAATTGTCTAACAATAACAATCGCTGGCAGCCGTGCTTATCCGTTGCGCTACTGCGTTACGTATTGATATTGTCTGTAAAATGATAATTTGTAAGATGATAGGCATTGCGCTGCTGCAACGCACATACATATGAGGTTTTCGATAGTAAATTTTTATCAGGTCAGGTTTACGTCCTTGAGGCTAACGAGGGTGGTTGGCAGCAATGCAGATTCTCACATATCTAGGAGAGGCTCTCGATGTACCTGAGCCTCTCCATTCGTGAGGATAATAATGGTCCAATACTTCAGTGTCCAGATGACTCACGGCTTTCCAGGTCTGATCGCCAACTAGAGGTAGCACCATCGAGGTTTTGGTAGGTAGATCTCCGGGAGCCCACTGGGCCGCTCACTGCCGAGTGGATTCACGGCGGAGACGGCTATTCACCCCCTCTTGCTTGCCAGGTAACAGAGACAGTGCTAGAAGCATTTCCTAGATGTTTAAAAAAAGGTTTGGTTCACGTCTTAGCAGCTACTTTCGACAGGAAGGTACGTAAATTCGATTGTAAGAATATCTCGAAAAAAGATCAAACCTCTCTCACCGCAAAACTGCTAAATGGATGAATTTCATAAGAAGATCGTAAAGCGAAACGTAGGGAGTTTTAAGCCAGGTTACTTACTACAGAAACTTTTTTGCAGCATGAATCTTAACTGGGCTTATACATTTCCTCTAGGAAAAAAAGAACAAAAAGAGTATCACAAGACTATTAGTCTTTTTGTTTTTTTTTTGGACACAAATCATTGTACTTTAAAGTTGGTAATTTCAGTCTTCACTGGAGACACAAGTTTATTCACCGGTCATCACGCTTATATTACATGAGTCTGAGAGTTGGTGCAAATCTCTGACGTTCAGCGATAAATAAGACGCCACGTACCTTCTGTCACCGACCCTAAGACTTTTAATGACAAAGACACTCACTTGAGCTCTGAGAGAGTTTGGACAAAAAGCATAGGAAACATCTAAAGCACGTGAAGCGTATTTAAGTCCCGATCGCCAGGTTCATGCACTACTAAGTTGAATCTGAAGCATACACTATCTTGAGCTCTCACAGAACTCATACAGCAAGCGTTTGATCTTAAGAGACTTCTGAAGACAGCTTACCACGTCTAATTATTGATCGTAATACACATGCAGTATGCTATTGATCTGAAACTTCCTTTGATAGAGAAATGCGCTTGAGCTCTTAAAGGGCTCGGTCTTTGCAGTACAGGACGAGGAAGAAGTTAAGATTATTGCCAACCGGTGTTGCCTTAACCCTGCCTACATCCTACAGGCGTTCCGCAGATATATTGTAACAATATATAATGAAGTAGCTTTTAACCAGCCACGTAAATTATAACCTATGAATCCCGAGTATTCCGAGTATTCTCGTAGAGGAAAGTTTTTTTAAATCGGTACAGTTATTTCGGAACTAATTCGCAAAAAAAAAACAATAAAATCTGTCCTCTTTATAATATTACAGTATATGATTAAAAGAGGTCCGGTGACCTAGTGGGTTAGCGCATTCGGTTTACGATGCGGTTATATAAGTAATACTCTTTATTGTACATCAAGAAAATAACGTAAGCTTACATAAATATTTTACACAACTACTGAGTGCTCGATGGCGTAGTGGATAAACGCCATGGCCCGTGATCGTTGTTGTTAAGCAACTTTCGCAAAGTTTGGTTACGGGATGGTGATCAAAACAATATTATTTCGAGTCACTCCGTGCTTCGGAAGGCACGTTAAGCCGTTGGCCCCTGCTGTATCAGTAGCCGTTAACACCCAACAACTCGCATTGGGCCTACGTAATGGCATATAAATAAATAAACATCACATATAGTTACATTGCTCAGATTCCAAGATGAGGATGAGCCGCCGTATTATGGAGTATATGAGACAACGAAGGTATCATAGCACCCAAACCCGAGACAGTATAGAAAAGTTCATTTTTTACATTGAACTGACCGGGAATCAAACGTCAGAGATGGCGACACCTTTAAACCGAGCTGCGAACCACTCGGCTACGGAGGTCATTATGGACAACTGATCCTATTCAATTCGATTCCATCCATATAAAAGAAATAATTCTCCTAATATACTCTCCCAGGCATACGAAGTCGTGGGCGCAGCTAGTCATCATAATACATTTGACGACCTCCGTAGCCGAGTGGTTCGCACGCCGGTTTCAAGGTGTCGCCATCTCTTGAGGTCCCGGGTTCGATTCCCGGTCGGGTCAATGTAGAAATTAAACTTTTCTATATTGACTCGGGTCTGGGTGTTGTGGTACCTTCGTTGTCTCAGATACTCCATAATACGGGGGCTTTAGCTACTCATCTTGGAATCTGAGCAATGTATGTGATGTTGTTAAATATTTATTTATATTTATTTTAATGAAATTTCTGCATGTATGATTCATAACTAGATTTCAAAATTACCCGAGGGATACAACGGGAACCCTACTACTAAGACTTCGCTGTCTGTCTGTCACCAGGCTGTATCTCACGAACCGTGACAGTTAGACAGTTGAAATTTTCACAGGATCTGTGTCTGTTGGCGCTTCAACAATTCTAAAAACCAGAATAAAAAAATACATTAAGGAGATTCCCATTCAACAAACGTGATTTTTAGTTTGTTTTTGTTCGATGTCGGTAACGACAACAGGTAGATGCTTTAAACATTTACAGAATATGTGTTTATATAGAAGCTTTAAAAATAAATAATTAAACAAATATTTAAAGGGTACTCCCATATAACGAACGGGTTTTTTGCTCATTTTCGGTATGGAACCCTTCGTGTGCGAGTCCGACTTGCACTTGGTCGTTTTTTAATTAGCTTAATAAATTGAGACATAGATGTTCCCAACAAAAAAAAATATACGAGATCATCAAGTCCTTTCTATTTGGGTAGATGTATTCTATTAAGCGAGTCCAGGGGGCCTACTACTAAATAAATTTTGTTTAAATCGAATCGAAACGGATCGAAAACGGATCGAAACCGAACGAAACTACAGTTTTTAATGGTTTTCCTATTCTACAAAGTGACATACGATACGATTCCAGTTCTATTTTAGCTGAAATTGTATCGTATGTCACTTAGTAGAATAGAAAAACCATTAAAAACTGTAGTTTCGTTCGGTTTCGATCCGTTTTCGATTCGATTTAAACAAAAGTTATTTAGTAGAATTGGCCCCCAGTACTGATTCATAATTGTTTACGATTTTACAATTCATTTTAGACTGATCGTTTAGCGAGTTTTCTGAAACACTGATGATCTAAATATAAGATTTCGGTAACTATCCCATAAAAGAAATCTTATATTTGATCAATTTCGCATTCATAATGCTACACTTAAAAATATTCTTACTACAATATGTCTTAATGCTTAAAAAATCCACCTGGCACCCGCCAGGGACCAAGTGAGAATATTGATGAGAATGCGCTCTGTAGTAGCGAAAAGTAACAAGTGCTTGAAAGATTCGTCAGTCCTGTTAGGTCCTGGGTAGCTCAGTGGTCAGAGCAGTCACCCTGATTGCGAAAGGTCATGGGTTCGAATACCATCTCAGGGTGCCAGGGACCGAGTGGATTTTCTAAACATTTTGTATTAAGAAAAGAAATCTTAGCAAGCTAAAAAGAAAGAATGCTAATTATATGAAAACACAGAAAACTTATGACTATGTCTTCAAAGTGAATGCTGTAACCGAGCCACCCATAGTATTACTCTAACGCAAATAAAGTAGCTCGCCGTAAAGTGTATGAAGTTTTTACTATTCGCCAGAATGGGTCGTCAAAACCCATCGTAAAGGTACGACAGATGGTGGTGCCATGAAAATGTTTTATGAATTTATCAGTACATGGGTGTTCTGGCGTTAATTGGGACTTGCGATATTTGTTTAAGTATGAATTAGTAAAATATAACCGTACAATTCAATTAGTGCGTACATTATATGCTTATTGCTAGTTGCAAATTTACACCAGGGTATTGACTCGTAATAGTAATTTGAACTTGATACCTCCACTTTATAAAAAAGGCTTCTGACTGACGGACGGTCAATTATTTTAACTCTCTAAATGCTCCTTTTTTGGGTATAAATTCGTAATCCATACTAAGATTACAAATACAGTTTTTTTTTTTTGCCTCGAATAGGTTTCGAAACTACACCATCACGGGAAGCTCATTCATCGCGGATGACATAGGCTACATTTTACGAAAGCGAATTTACGGGAAAACCGCCATTAATAAATACTTTAAACTCCTTTCTGATTTTGGAAAACTAACAAAGATTACACTAGAAAATTACTAATAAAAGTTGGTGATAATAAATCGTACTTAAATTAAAATGTACTCTGGACGGTATTATAATAATACCAATCACCAAAATAATTAGAGCTTGCAAAGTCATTGTCAATAAACAATAAAGCTTCCGTAATTTACGAAAACAATGGAATCAACTGGTCTTGAATTTAGACAGAAGTAATCAAATGTCATGTTTATAGAATGGAACATAAGTTCCTTGATGTGGGCTTATTCTATTCCACAATTCAATTACAATTGATAATAATCTTAGAATATATAAGACGCTGGGGCTATAAATGAGAAAATTAATTGACAATAACAACGACCTATTTAGGGAACCATTACTACGTTCAATGAAAACGGATCATTGGTTCAGGGTATTGTGTTACCTTTGTTTTTCGGGTTTCCGTTACACGAGGGAGCTCTTAAGATTAGTATCTGAACAATATATTTATATACTTGAGATCGAAAATAAAACTATTCGGTTATCTTATCATGTTGAGTAGCAATAAACCTTCCAATAGCTATTCTTTCTTTAAGAGTAATGTTCTTATTTCATGAAGTTTAAGTTGGCATATTTATCTATTAAGTTAATTCTAATTCGTATAATGTTCCTGAAAAAATCGATCGATAGGTTAGGTTAGAACTTTGAACGAAATAAAAACACAAGCGAGCCGAGCGATTGAAGCATGACGCGGCAGCAGTCAACGAGCGCGGCGTATACAAATATTTATGTTTTTTTTTTAGAATGCGTAATAAATAAATAAATATTTGACATCGTTGATCAGATTTTTAGATGAGTAGCTATAGACCGGGACTATGGAGTATCTGTGACAACGAAGGAAACGATAGTAAAGGGCCATTTTTTACATTGATCCGACTAGGAATCGAACCCGGGGCCTTAGAGATGGCACCACCTCGAAATGAACCATTCGGATTCGGACATATATTTATATACTTCAGATCAAAAATTCAGTAATCTTTTATTTGTATAATGTTGGGCTTTTGAATCCTTTTATGATACATGATTTTGATAAGGATTCCATTGTAGTACAAAAAACAAATTTAAGAGTATCTATTATACATGGAGCCTGGTCGAATTGCTACTTTAATTGTAGACTTAGAAAAGCAAACTTAAAATTTCTCATACCTTCAAGAAATAAACAAGAATTTCAAGAAATATATCTGAACGTGTAATTACTAACCAGAATTGAAGTTTGTATTAAAAATATAGGAAGCAATTTGTTGTCTGGACGGGGGCCGTTAGGCGTACTACAGAGTTATGAAATGTTTTATTAGACTCGATCACAGTACTAGATAACTCAGTTTATATTCGAAACATTGTAGTTAAAAAGCATTCCTTGCGTGCGCTGCGTAAACAGTGAAAGCTACGCAAAAATCATGTATTACAAAATCGATCCCCTTTAAATGTTCTAAAATAAAGTCTGTGATAGCATATGTTTAATCCTAAAGCTAATACAATATTTGTTTGAATCAAATCTGAAAATACAAATATAATAAAATATATTTATTTCTTCAAACATTAAAATAATCTATTCTAATAAGACTACATCATTTCTGAGCCTTAAATAAAACTATAACTATAATAGATTAAAAATATCACTGCCTATACGTCAGTATACCAATAGTTAAGGTACCTAGAACGCAAAGAACGTTTCTTCCCTGAATAGGTGGATAACCAACAACTACTGCAAATTTTTTTATGTACATGTGTTTCGACCCTCCACTAGGTGTTGTTCGACCCAGGTGTGTCGCGTATAACAAGTTAATTATCATGACACCTGAGGCCCTATTATATAAAATCTTATTGCAAAACCAAAAAATGAAGTAACTGACATTCTGTCAATATTTAATCTAGGGAGAATTTGTTTCGCTAGATCTATAGCTAGGTAAGATGCCCAAATTTGGAACTGGTGGTAGATTACGGTAGTCAGGGGTAAATAGATAGGCCAAATGAATTTTTAAAATAATTTAAATTAATAAATGTAAACGGTATCGTAAAACATATTTTTTTTCGTATTATGAATGTGTCCAATAGTATATTGTTCAAGGTATACTATACTCTTAATTAAAAAGACAATCAACACCTTAGTCTTAAGTGAACGCGGAACCTGTAAAGGGTCCAAAATGTCAATATAACTAAATAAAACGCGATGAAACCGTTTAAAACTTGTTTCATTTTTAGAGAGCGTGCGTGAAAATATAAGATATCAATATACAACACATTTGCTTTCCATCTCAGTGAAACTCGACGGAGGACAAAACAATTTGTCGAAAGATTCCAGTATATAAAATACCCTAATGTCCAAATAATGACATTACGAAAATTGAATACAGAGATATCGAGACAGCCTTTTTAATAAAAGATGGGAGATCTAGACATTATAAAGCCGTCCAATACAAGGATAGAGGAGAGGGCAGCGTTGGACAGGAGCAGTAATTGATCGACGAGACCGTTTCGTTGTTGCGCCTCTGATAAGGTCCGCAGAACTATTAATATTGTACTAAATCTGTATCAGGATTTTATAAAATTTATCACTTATTCAATTTCATTTAATTTTTTTGATTTAAACTTAGAAAAATGCCGAAAATTATCTTTCTGAAAAAATATGATTATAGCAAACATCCTATTAATATTATAAATGTGAAAGTTTTTTTGGTCGGATGTTTGTCCGTCAATTACGCGGAAATTACAGAACGGATTTTGATAAAATGTAGTATACAGATAGGGTTAATACCCTAATGTACCTAATGGTACAGCTGACTTAGATAAAAGGATACTTTTTATACCACTAAATATTTCCCTATGGATGTGACGCGTGTGAAGCCGCCGGCTAAAGCTAGTAGGTAATTAAACTAAAATGATTTATTAATTTTAATTGCATACATATATTTTATTAAGAATTAATATCGACAAATTATAATATAAGAGATAAAATTTATAATACGTTAATGAAGTTTGACAGATCAAACCCGATTACAATAAATTGAGTTTTGACGTTTGCCTGATTAAATTACACATCATTTGCATGTTCAAAACATCTTCAGACAGAGGTCGAAGAACTTCATTTGTTTGGGCTTTGAGTAAGACTTTAAGTTAGACCTGAGAATTGACTAGTCAAACTTGGGAGCGGCGGATCTTCGAGGATTGACTACAACGTCCATACGAAACTTCAAGAAGAAACTTTATATTATAAGTAATTAACTAACCACAACTAATCTATGATTACTTACTAATACGTGAATCACTCATTAATAAAAATTTACGAATTTTAGGGAATTCAGTCCGACCCTTTCATATCCACACACTAATAACAGAAGGTCCCCCTCACAATGGTTCAGCGTGGATTGACCGCAAATTATCCTACAAAAAAGTGGGAACGAGGAAAAGGCGTGAGATCTAACAGCACTAACGGTATCAAATTGGAATTGCTGTAGAGCGACTTTTCCATTTTTTTTTTAAACACGACGCGAGTTTTCTCTCGAGTTTTTATCTCAGTCGGCCATTAATCAGGCGGTACGCGGTGAGAAAAAAAAGTGCAAAATAAGAAAACTTTCCTTTCGCTTGAATTAAAATCTCTTGAATGACTGTTGTTTTTGTGGGCACATTGATTAAACACTGTTCAGGTTGTTTCTGTAACGAGGTCCTTGATAATGTAAAGAATAAACATGGAAAAGAAATGTATATTCTTAAAGAAAAATCAATTTTGTCCCTGGCACTCTGAGATGCGATTCGAAATCATGACCTTTCTTAATCCGGGCAACTGTAAAAGGTCATGGGTTCAAGTCCTATCTCAGAGTGCCAGGGTCAAAGTGAATGTTTTAAGCTTTTTTCATTAAAAATATTTTTCAGTATAGCATTGTGAATGAAAATTTGATCAAATATAATAAAAAGAAATAGATATTTTATCTATACCAATATTATGAAGACGAAAGGTTTGATTGTTTTGTTTGTATTGAATTCTGAAATTGTTGGACCTATTTTAAAATTTATTTTGCCTACTATTTTGCTACATTATAAGCAGGGTTGCTACCTATAAATAAACAAAATTCGGGACATTCTAACGATCCCCAGAAGTAATGGGACTTCAGTTAAAAGGCCAGCCTGGAATGATCTAGGTTCTAACCTAGAACATTATAGTTGATGGTAAGCTGGCAGGACCTGCGTGGGGATACCTAACGCACGAATGGAGAAGTCGTGGAGCGTTATCAAAAAATCGGGATAAAATTATTAATAAATCGGGTCGCGGGACAATATTTTTGAAATCGGGACTGTCGCGGAAAATTCGAGAAGGGTGGCAACAGATCATAAGAGTAAAATAGCCTATTATGCAATCAAAGTCGTGGCAAAATATCCAGCATTAAATAAAATAATAATAATAGAATACGACATGCTATTGACACATGTGCAATTTTTAAATTCAAAAATACCCAAGTAAACCGTTTTGTTTAATGGAGAAATTTGAATTCCACATTTCTCTAAAATGGTTAAGACAATGGATGCTACATGAGTCGTCACTATGAGCTTATAATCTTTGAATAACGTGCGTATTCACTGCTTCACACAATAGGCGCTAGAACATTGTTCATTCATACACTTGGGGACAATTTTAACGTGCATTATTTGTTAAGTTTGTGTGTCTGTGCCAACATTTTTAAATTTTTTAGATTTTTATAATTTGGCTTTTTAACCTTTCAGCGAGATTTGTCATTGGATTGAAAATATTATGTTAAAATAATTTATTATGACGGCACATAATTTAATATGTAGTAGATAAATAAAATGTAATAAGGAGATGACATGTGCTTGTTATTTCAATACACTGACTGGCCAGCTGGCCGGTGAGAAGTTTTTGACATGTTATTTTCCTTTTTTCTTTGGTTTTGTCTTTGGCTGTCACCTGAGTTAGCTGTGTATTTTGGTTTGTATATATTTTAATACTTCGTTAACTTCGTTACCTATCTGTTATAATGACTAACACATGGTCAAAAGCAATAGTCAAAATGAAGCTATTATCCGATGGAATAAAAAGAATTTACGCGATTGGTTATATTGGACGATGCTTTGAAAATGGTAAAGCCAGATAATTAAGTGTAATGTCAATTACTACCTTTAACGTAAGTAATAATATACAAATTAACATTATTTTGTTAAATTAATTAGTACCAAAATTAAAATAATATACGAAATAATAAATCATAAAGATCGTTGATCTTGGCCTGAAGTGTATTGGAGCGTAGGCAAATTGCGCGTTCGCGTTGCTCTTCACCACAAAGCTCCCTAACTTGGAGGCGCGAAAATGTATACAAAACTGTAATTAAAGTGTTTACTCACCTAAGGCAGTTTACCTTACGTTACTTTGACATTAGGCCAGTAGGATTTCTTGCATTTGAATAAATAGCAAAGCTTTAGTCGCCCAATAATCGAGATTCGACTAAAAGATCGACCAAAAAGTTCTACCATCGTAAAGATTTAATTTTTAAAACAAATACTTCTTTATAGATACCTATTTGGTGTTCAGTAAGGAAAAGTGACAAGTACACGGTACAAAATATGTCATTATTAAAGTTTATAAGAGAAAAAAATAAATAAGTATCTAACTACTAAAATATAAATTTGATATGTAATAGTTTTGTATGTGTTCTTGACCTTACTAATAAAATTACTCACACTTACATTAATTAATTATTTGTTTTAACCGTAATGAATTGATGGACAAAAGTAAAGTGGATGTAAGTTTACTATGAAACATGAAAATATCATTGTGGGTGTTATTTTTGAAGAATTTTTTTTTGTAATATTTGTAGTTATCATGCTGTTTGGATCTTCATCATTATTAAGACCACTTTCTACCATAGTGGTATAGGCCACGTGCAATCTTTCGTTTGAAATTTATTTTAGAAAATTACTTGTAATATAAGCGGCTAAGAGCAAATCAGATTATCGTGAATACGGTTTCGAACAAATATTGACTTTAAAAAAAAAAACATAGCCCAAACTAGCGATCCATTCAGCCAGGCGACTCTTGTTCCTATTGGTAGAAGGAAAATGTGCTTACTTGCAAGAAAAATATTTGGGAAATCCGACAGTTCCTTTAGGTTGCCGATAACTACGTCGAGTAATTCTATCTTATTCATTTCATTTATCAAAATAATACTATTGCCAACACTTTAAATTCAATGCGATAAGTTCGTTCTATTTTTAATTCATATTTAAATACTGAAATTGATAACTTAATTATATATTTATAGTCATTTTGATGATAATATTAAAAGTAAGCAAACTGTATGTACTTTAGCAAAAGACGGTTATTAGCCTCCGGGAACAGTAGGCATATTATAAGTAGCAACGCGTTTAAAGAGATCATTTAAATTTTATTAACTTCTTTAACGGGTTAAAAAGATAGATAGAAAACACGTAAATATTATTAACGTTACAACGACAACAGAATGTTAATCTGGCGAAAAAATTAAATATTACATTTCTCAGTCGCTAAAACATAATTTAGATTTTTTAACATGTTTCTTTTTATTATTATTTCCGATTTTATCAAACAAATCGCTTTCGTTTCCGATTTTCTCATCTTAAGTACCTGACATCCTTTTTTTGGTAAGTAGCGTTTATTGTAAATTATGTATTAATAACCAGTTCACTTTTTTTTATGTCAGTAAGATTGAAAAACGTTAATATTTCATCAGTACTATTTAATTTATGGAAATCACGATTTAACAGAAAAAAATAAGAATGAGCAAAGCTCGTTCATCCAGGTAGTGACTATTTAAATGATAAATCTGTAATTCTTGACTATATTTTGACAGTCTTTTATTGTAATTATGATTAAATATTTGGACGCTATGTAAAAGTACATTTATGGATCACTATTGAAGTTAAATCTGTTATTACCACATGGCCATGATACGATTTATAAAAACGAAAGCATTACAATAATATTTTAAAGTAAAGGTAAAATAAAATTCAAATATTGGATGAAATTTGTTTATTTTATAAAGCAACATTTTCAGAATTACTCGGTCCGTCCATATTATTGATATTGCGATACTCCTGCGAACAATTAGTGAGCCATTAGATGTGCTTGAAACTTGATATAGCCTAACGAGTAACAATATTACAGTAAATAAATGAAAAGTGCTTTAAGTCAGTTTGCGTTTAGTGTTTTAGTTTTAGTAGAAGTTGTAAAACAAAATTTATAGTTCCATCTAATCTCTCTCATCTGTGTTAAAGCTTGGATAGGTAACCCAAAAACATCAGTAGACGTTGCTCCTGTGTCAATAAGAGTTAATATTCACCAATCAGTGTTATAAACGCTCAGAATTTTATAGCTATTTTTGTTTCTGTAACCTTTTTGTCTGATTGCTATTGAACAAGAAAAATTTGTACTCATATGCAGTTTTATAATCGTTAATAGGCTGCGCTCATCATCGACTATTTTAAAAACTTCACATTACGTTATCTAATTTCTCAAATATTTAAAAAATATATAAATCGCTTCTAAAATTCACCATTTTATCTCGTAATTATTAGCGAAATTGATAAACATTGATTTTGCATGTTCACTTTAAAACGCAGAGTTCGAATTGAGAAGTTTCACAATTTTAATTGGCGCAACACGTTAATCTCTGTCTCATTCACTAACCTGCTGATTTCGTTTTGTGCCTCTTTGTCTTTATCCACTTAAAATAAACACAATATTAAGATGTGATACTGCCACCATATCTTCACTATGGCTCACTCTCACGTATAATTTAACCACGACAAGCGAATTTATTCATCTACTTACACTTCGATGCGTTGCGGTCTGTAATGGTTAAATTTATACTCCTACAAGCTTACTTATAACTTCCAATGAGAAGTCTTAATGGTATATATTCAGTATGTTAAGATTCAGCACTTAGGAGTCCAGATTTGTGCAAAGAATTATGTATGGATTTTGTATTTTCCTTTATTCCTAGCAGTAAAATAGAAGATAAAGTAGTTTTCTCCCTAATGCATTCACATTTGATATTCGTGTCTTATTATCGTTTAGATTTATGCACCACGTTTTCATGGTTTTAGGAAACGAGCAAATTAGTGATTTTTGACAACTTTTCCAATATGAAGAATAGATTTTCATCTTTTTTTTATAGTGCCACCTTTAATTTCGACGTTGTTAAGTCTCGCCCATTGCCCTCTTGAAGCACTTTCTCGCTGAAGTCCCATAATTTCACGACTAGTTGTCTGAAGGTACTCACTCTGTCTATATCAGAAGACTTGTGCTCAATTTCAGTGAGTCTAGTTTCTAATTCATTCAACTTAGTACCGTTAAAATCATAGGAGATTCAAAGATCAGAAAGTTAATTTTTCATCGATTCAACTGCTAGTACGAGAGTTGGTATTTTAGAAATATGCTTTTTTCATACCTTGTAACTCCTGGAACAGTAACTCTAGCGTGACTTAACCTGAGGTATAACTAGGATCTTAAACAGGTGTGTTGATATCAAAAGAAATATCACTGCAGGTCTAATTTGGCTTGTTTACGGAGAGACGAATAGGCGTAGTGGGAATGCTATTGGAACCAGTCACTTTACATGATGAATCTATACAAAAGTTTAAAATTAAAGTTGCTTTCCGCTGTCTGTACACTAAGATCTTTTAAACGACACAACGGGTATTAATGCAATTTTTATCAAAATACATAGTGATTCAAGAGGAAGGATTATATGTATGATACGGGAACCGCAAGCGTAAAACTAAATTATGATATTTAGAAACCAATGAAGCATTTAACAACCACATCCAGATATTAGTCATTTGTTCCATCACGAATATCTCAGGGCAGGAATTATTCATTCATAAGAGCTATTACAATATATCGGAATATTTAAATGACTAAGATATTTAAAACGTAAATTTAAATAAATATAATATCATACATTTTTTTATGTAGAAGTAATTAATACTCGTATATAGGTATTTAGAATGAATTATTGGATGATTAACAACAATCAGTAATAATACCAAATATAAGAATATAACATATTGAAAATTTATAATAATGTATTATTTATGTATTTATAAATTACAACAATAAAAACTAGTGGTCCTCCTTTCTAGTGTTGCTGTGCCTGACCGGGTCCATATTAAGACTAACTAAACTATATGCCCGTTGCACAAACATCCATTAAAATTCTCATTCGTTTAAAGTGACATTACCCAATCAAATATTAAATTCATTAGAGCTTAAAGGAGTCTGAACTGACCGTGTGTTACATTATTTTAAATTACCTATGGAAACAATAAACTTATTGAGTATCGACTGTAAGAAAGTCAATAAGCTACATGGATAAATACACCCATTATTGCTAAAAATATTTCGCGGAGTAACCGTTATCTAAGGTTCAAACGTACATAAATTGAGTAGTGATAAAGAATACGAAATTTAATATACGTCAGTGGTAATATTATAAAATAAAAGATAACATTTGAACCCTAGATAGCTGGTACCCCGCGAAGTATTGACAACAATGATGGATAACTATTTGTATATATTATCAGATTGTAAATATGCGAGGAGAGCAAATTAAACAAATACGAAGGGAAATAGGCATATAGACTTGTAAGTTTTACATTTTAAATAACCGAAATAATGAAAATTAAGCATATTCTAGTTAAATTTTCACCCAACTGCAGCAAAATATAGAACGGTTTTGATTTCGACTGAAATGTAAAGTCATTTCATCACTCTTTTTTGAATGCAGAACTCTTTTCCCCGAAGTATTAGTACATAGCGTCGTTTTCGCGTGAGGGGAGGAACGAGGATCGGGTATGGAGAGCACCGCATATGCGTTCATTTATTCCTTAATTTCTAAAGAACTTAAAATAATTTGGAAATGAGATATCAATAAAGGTGCTTGGATTGTTCTCTGATTAAAGGTTATAAGATGATATATTTGATAAAATATTGCATCGTCGTAAAAATATATTATAGTTTAATAACATCTCTATTAAATGAAAGAAATGGAGGCTGTTACCCGAAAAAAAATAGCGTCTGGGCTTGTACTCTTAAAATTGACATTCGATATATTGTGGAAAGTTTCATCATATATCCCGCTCATACTTACATAATTTTACGTAGTGTAGTGTGTAGAACAGATCACGATTAAATTGAAAATATAATCGAAAGTGGTTTAGAATACATACCCTGTTTTTGTGTTCTGTTTTTTTTGGAGCTCTAATGTTTTCAACAAAATACCCTTCGATTGTGGATTTGAATGATAGTCCACTATTAGTGTTGAAGACTTTCTTAATTTAAACAAAATGTTGATATAGAAGAAAATTATAATGAGACCATAAAATACACGTGATCTCGGACTTCATTAACGAACGACCCCAATCAATTAACTTTTACTTATCGTCATTATGTCAAAATGTTAAAATTGTGAGTGATCGTCTTGGACACCTTGTGATAATCAAGAAAGCCAAAAATGAACGTTCCTTATATAATATATAACGTTTAAAATGTAATTAACATCAGTATTTTGCTTTCTAGATGTTTCAATACACGAAGAAGAAACGTGGTTTTGAAAGCACTTATCTCATCGTAATAACAAAAAATCTCTGATACGTACTCTTAATTTTATTTTATTTAAACATTTGGCAAATATAATTCTGTTAGTATTTGAAAACTGTTGCTATCTAAATGTTCATATTAAAAAAATAACGTTATCGGTGTTTGACGTTACTTGTGAGGGTGTGTCTAAAGTCGGTAATAAAATGTTTCACGCGTCTTAAATCTATATTGATCTAGACTGTATCATGTTTGAAACGGATATACATACAACGCAAAAATTGAGTCATGATAACTTTTCGAAAAAAAAACTTAATAATATATGCACATTTCCCCACCACCTATGAGGTAATATAGTTTGAGTCTTTCCCATATGACATCGTTACAAATGGAATTAATCTCTTCTTACAATTTATGGTGCGCTTAAAAAATATTCCATAGACAAATATAGATATTTCAGGTTTTTGTCTGCCTCCAACATCTCTTTCTGCTTTTCGACTTTTGTATCGTGTATGTTATCAAGTTCAAGTATGACCAGGCAACGAACGGGACCCAGATGAATGGGGGTTGAAAATTAGATTAATTAGAGAATTTTTTTTTGCCAATTTAACCTTACTCCCGCCTGCTCCAGAGAAATTGCTTAATACTATTTTTTGTAGCTGCAAGACAGAGTGAGAGCTGTGCCTATCAAAAAGTGGGATTGTTTTGTTTGCCAGTACGTATAAATTGTCAGGGTCAGACTTGCTCCAATATTTAATCAAATACAATAAGAAGATGACAATACTTATGATATCAATGAAGTCACAGGTATTCATGTCTTTTCTTAGAATAACGTACAGAAATTCTGCAAAGAAAAGAAGAAGAGAAAGTTAAGATGAAGAAATAATTGTTGAAATATCACCATCACCAGCCCTTTTACGTCCCCACTGTAGGGGCTCAGGCCTTCCTTATGGATGGTTAAGGAGGATGGGCCATGGTCGTTAATATCCTCCAATCCGCATTGGGCCAGCGTGGAGGGTCATGCCCTCCACGCTGGCCCAATGCGGATTGGAGGGTATTAACGACTGCAAATGCAGCCGGGACCAACAGCTTAACGTGCCTTCCGAAGCACGGAGTAGCTCGAGATAATAATTTTTTGGTCACCCATCCCGTGACCGACCCTAGCGAAAGTTGCTTAACGACTACGATCGCGGGCCGCGGCGCTTATCCACTACGCTATCGAGCTACTGTTGAAATATATAAGAAGATTATCTAACAAAGAAATCAAAATGTTCCACTAAGAACATTAGCAATAGTATCATTATTTCAATCAATAGGATACGATTGATATACCGATCAAATGTTTTTCATCACAATAGATCGTGGAGTATGCCTGGGGAAAGTACTGGGGAAAACAAAAGTATTAGAACATTTTTTTGAGAATCGTCTGATCTACAACTTTCGTCTATCCTATTTTTACGATAATACTTACGGTTTCAGAGTAAAATGAGAAATACCTGAATTTTTAACCTTTGATGATTTTCTTTACAGAAGCAGGATCGATGGAGATTCTTGACATTTCATTAGTAATGGTTTCAAGATTAGATTGACCAAGTTTTATTTGGAGGATATCAGTCTGATACTATCAGTGATAATTTCTACAAAAATAACTTTTATACAGAATCTTTTTAAATTATTCACAATTTGTTTTATGGTAAAACAGAGTATGGCGCATTTTATTTGGAGAGTGATATCAAGCAACATAAAAAAAATAAAATAAAATAATATCTATTCCCTCGTTTAAGATTTAGTATTCTGTATACTGAAATTATTCTATAACTAAACAAATATTCACATATAAATATTGCGTAGTAAACTTATGGAAAATATTAAATGGCGTATTGAAAAATATTATTGTTATAATTTCATATGTTATTTATCATTACGCAGTCCCATTTTTATCTAGTGTATAATCTCTATGCTTCAAAGGTTCCGTACAATACCCGTATTAGTATTAAATACATATATCAGTACTATTTTAGCATTCGTTGGCACTTCAAAACACTTCACACAATTGCAACACAGCGCTCATAATTATGCACACGCTTTTATTTTATTTTTATCGTGTTGGTATTGTCGTGCACTGGGATGAGCGCTGGTTGACTTGGAGTTATAAATTACAATGTTGCACGAGGTTAAGCTCCAGATCGCACAAAATCAATTAATGTGTCAAATTATAGGCTTTCAATTGAGATTGTGTTATAAATAAATTTATAATTAATTAAATAGTCCAAACTAGCCCACACTTTTGAACTCCACGCTGGCCCAATGCTCATTGGAGGATAATTAACGCCTGCAGCCGAGACCAATGTCTTAACGTGCCGAGTAGCTTGAGTTAAATTTTTGGTTACCTATCCCTTGACCAACCTTTGCGAAAGTTGGTTAACAAAAAAGATCATGGGCTGCGGCGCTTGCACTAAGCCACCGAGCTACATTAGCCCACAGGTCGTAATTACTCAAACCTTACAAACTTCACGATTTGTTCTAAGCTACATAACGAATTAAATTAAAAAAAAACCAACGAAGTGTCCTCTTTGGATTCTCCTTCCATTACACGGTCAGTTTACAATAGAACATTTATTTCACCATCAGATTAGAGACTATGAAGTATTCATAGTTAATCCAAGAACCAAGTAGTTATTAAATAAACGAATAATGTTCACGTTATTACATATTAATATAATGGAACTTAAGAAGTGATATTTAAAAAAACATATTTATTCACCTTTGCCAAAATTAGAGAATAGAGAACCGCTGCGGTATCCTACAATAGCAAATCCAGAATGCAGAAAAGGAAAGTTCATAATCGAAGAGAATGACAACCACCAAAAATTTTGTATTACCTGTTTTGCCATATTTACTAGGTAATTAACTATAGGTCATACTTGGCGAATGCCATCAATGCTTAGCTTCCTGGAATAAATTTCTTTAGACTACCTCTGATATGTTATAATATTGAGATCGTCTTTAATAAAAAATCCAAAAAATTGAGTTATTTTGTCAACTGAATTCTGAATTAAAACATTTTACTAAATAATAAATATTTTTATCGTCATTAAACTACCTACCTTTAATAGACGTATAAAAATTTGTGTAAGCTGACTTAATTTGGGGTCTCGTTGGTATTGAACTCTAAATATATCAGCATCCACGCAACACTTGAAAACATTTCTATATCATGTTATCTATATGCAGTACAATGACAAACATCGTCCACTATATTAATAAGATACACGCTAATGAAACCGCCAATCTTTTATTTGCAATCAGACGAAACACTTATTTTAGCAGCCTTTATAATATTACTCATAATTACCAAGATGAATTTTAAATCTTGTCTGTTTTTGATTCTTGCCTTAGGAGTGGTATTCACGGCTGCTTCGCCGCTTTCCGCAAACATACCCATAAGAGGAAGTAAGTATATTTTTAACCATATTTCATAGATATTCTAAGATTTTATCGAGATTTACATGAATCCAACTTGAGTATATTGCGCGTTAATTTTGTTTGTAATTAATTTTCATTGATTACTTTAATTATTTTTTTAAGGATAATTAATTTAAATGTCTTTAGACATTAATATGATATAATTATTTATTTATCTTTTGGTAATTTTCTTTAATAATGATCCCTTATAAACAGCTATTCAAACAAAATATACATAAATCTATTATAATAATATAGATAGGTCATTTATTTAGGTTAGTTTTTTTTTTTAATTCGTGGAAAAAAGTTTAAATCATCGACGAATGTTACAAAGGGGAGTTTGAGACTACTTTGTATACCATGAAAGTTTCCATTATCTGTTTTTTTTTATTATTTATATTTACTAATGACACATGAGTGAAAAAAAATTGTATCGCAGTTATATAAGATTAAAAGTTCAAATTGTATCTTACAGCGGTGTGGAAGATAGTCTTATCATTAATTGCATAATTTTCAGATTGTAGTAATCGGTTTCATACTATGGTATCTGTATGAGGGTTATTAATAAAAGAAATGATTGGTTACCACCCAGACATAATTATCGTTCATTTTAATGTCAACAGTTCAACTGTTTCGAGAATAGACTACTTATCAACCTACAACAATGTTTGTCCTATTAATATTATAAAGGCGAAAGTTTGTAAGTATGGATTTATGGATGTTTGTTACTCTTTCACGAAAAAACTACTGGACGGATTTGGATAAAACTTTACAGCAATATAGGTTATACATCAGAATAACACATAGGGTACTTTTTACTGGGAAAACTTCTCACTCCCACGGGATACCGACTTCCACGCGGACGAAGTCGCGGGCGTCCACTAGTTTAAACATAAACATTTATTGTAGGTAATTACCAATTTTTTTCCACCTCGCCATATACATGGCATGTTATGTAGTATTCATATTTTTAGTATTTTTTTTTTGCTTTACGCAAATAATAATCATTAAAAAATTAAGAAATAATTACTCAATCGGGAATTAAACTCGGTACTTCTGAGATCACACCGCCTTAAAACAGGCACGCGAGACAATCGGCTACGAAAAAGCAAAAAAGCGAAAAAAAAAATTATAGCCTACTGAAGTGGACGCCCGCGACTTCAGTCCGCGTGGAAGTTTCAGGGCTTATCCCGTGCGAGTGAGAAGCTTTCCCAGTAATGAAATCGTTACTCTTTGTATTATTACTGATGCATAACCTATAGTGCTGCAAAGTTTTATCCAAATTACCGTCCAGTAGTTCATTTTAACGTGTAAGAGTCAACAAACATCCATACATCCTTACTTACAAACTTTCGCCTTTGATAAGTAGTTAAAAAATAATCAAGCCTATACGGTTTTCAGTTACAATTAAAAATCGATTTCGTTAACTTATTGTAATAACCTACAGTTTACTTAACAAACAACAGCAACATGCTGTTGTTTGTTAAGTAAACTGTAGTTAAAACTGGATTAAAATTTTAATTTATAGAAAATTCTAGACAAAAAGTGTCGATAGGAATATGAACTTTTATTTTAGTTTATTAAAAAAGTTGACGCTATACATATCATAAGACTAGATGTGATTGTTACGATCTAAATTCAGATCACGATCAAAATTCACACAACTTTATTCACAAAAATTCTATCGTAATTTTCTTTTCTGAAAATCCATAGAGACTAATTTAAGAATTGGTAATAAGCATTATTTTATATTAAAAGTATTATGTAAATTTTATTTACTTCCATTATTACAGAAAATGAAATCAGCTGCGCCTCGATAGGAATCTGCATCTACGAACACGCCACTTGCACCTCCAAGATCGTAAGGCGCGACGCATACGGATGCTTCTTCAGAAGAAAATGTTGTATGACTGATTTCTTCAAATGAATTGCTTAAATCTTCAGAGTCAACTAGTTCAGTATTGTTGTGTTCTAGTTCTTCAACTTCATTTTTATGTACCTAATCGTGACGTGTATTAGGGCCATTAAGTATCTTCTATTATGAAGATGACTGGTTGTATAAAAAGAAGTGTTAATATGAATGTCGACTGGGTAAAAAAAAGTTTATTGTATCAAGTCCATCAGTAAGACAATAGAAAAATATTAGATACGTATTTTTTAACTTTAATTCAACGTAAAATAGCTTAGATAACAGGCGTTAAATTTGAGGGGTAAAGGCTCGCTACGTCACAGCTTTGTAGATAATGTACAGCGTGACGTCATGTAACATTTTAAATCAATGTACACACGTAATTTAATGATTACGCAAAAAATTAAAAAATACGTGTTCAATATTTTTCTGCAATCAGCCTGACGGACAAATAAATAAAAAAAATGTCGTCATCCCTATTGTTGAAATGTATAGTATATATACTTAGGTTGTAGAAGGTCAAAGTAAATGTATTTTACTAATCGATAATTGTGTTAGATTAACATATTCAAGCGAAGAAAGCGCTAAGACATTTTGTAGATTTTTTTCAATATAGCACATGTGAATAGATCTGCATCTTTTATAAAAAAAATCAAGCTAATATTGACGATGAATTTTTAATTACTAGAGCGGTCAATTTTTTTTTTGTGATTAAATCTTTTTAGTTTAGAAACAAAGCCATGCCAAGATAATATTGAAAAAGCTACTTTCATTTGAACAAGTTTGAATCTTGTAAATATTTTAAATTAAAAAATCTTATTTCTAGAATATTTTAATCAGATTGAAGTATTAGGATTTTTTAGTTCCTTCGTTTTTTAGTTATTTATTTTTATTGTTTAATTAAAAAGTAAATCTAATTACTGGAATTTTTATTCTCCTCCCTCATAACACCATTGCGATGCTAGGTCTGGTCGCATCGCTTTTGGATACGTCTTAGTGTAAAGACTGCTGCATAACAATACTTTTATTTATGTAATGAAGTATTATACAAAAAAATATTAGTTCCCGAAATCAAACTAGATGGCGCTACCGTACGTTCTTTATTTCTTCATGACAACCATTCCGGTTTTCTTTCAAGTTTTAAAGTAAATTAGTTTACAAAACTCAATACACAACTCATATTCTATTTGTAATTTTTCGTATTTGTATTTATATCTAAGTTTCGAAGTTTTCAAATTTTAGTTCTTTAATATGTTATATAATATGAACAGAAATTTGGTCCATTCGTTTCCTGCAAAAATCAACATTTGCTAGAGACACCATGTAGTGGAGGTGCTTTATATGACCGCACGCTAATTCAAGTAACCAAGGTTGCGGGGTCGATTCTGGAAAAATCTTAATGGTTGCTGGGTCCATTTTGGACCGCTTCAGCTCTTTAACTAGGAATCTGAGCAATGTGATGTAGTTTATAAGACAGTCGTTATTTTGTAGGTGTTATGGATAAAATAAATAACCTTATTATATTTACAAAATAAATTCATAGATTCATAACTCGTACGAATTAAAATGACACTATAAAAGAGAGCTATATATAATTAACGGTTTAGAGAATCTCTCAGAGATATATTTAAAGAAATGAATATTTTACCTGTTGCCTCTCAATACATCTATGAAAATATTTTGTACGCATAGACTATGACATTACGTTTCCTTTAGCAAAAAAAAGTAGTGTTCATAATCTTAACACAAGAAATAAAAATAAACTTGCCGTTCCAAGCTTCAGACTTCAGAAAACCAGAGGATCATTTCTGGGTAAATGCATTGCTATGTTCAATGAAGTTCCACAAAATGTAGTTGACCTACCCATTAAATAAATTTAAAATTCATGTAAAGAATACAGTTATGAGTAAAGGCAATTATAAAGTTGATGATTATTTTAAGGACCGCAATGCATGGAATTAATAGCCTTCGCTTTGTTCTATAAAGACTAATTATATGTTCAACCTATGTCCTACCGACTTTGAAAGTTGTATTTATTATTATTGTAATAATACCTATTATTTTGGTAATGACATGATTTATGCACATGTCATTACTTATGATAAAGAGCTGGTAAGTTTCTTTCGCTTGTTCTTCTTGTCAGCTAAAAGATGTCCTGAGCAGAGGTAGGGGAAAAAAATTTTTTGCGCGATTCAAAAGTGCTTGTAATAGCTACTTGAACAAAGATATTTTCATTTCATTTCATTTCACCTGGGTGCCTATTTTATTTGTCCTCAAACTGAAATTTGGAAAATTTCAATTCGTTCTAATAATTTGTTAATAGTCCGTGAAAATTATCTGTACATCAAAGGAAGAGTCAGGTCCTACCTCCGTTACATCATAAATTATCGTATTAGCATTTCGAAAACAGACGAAGTTTCGTTTTCGGATAAAAAGAATTGACTTTTAGGTGTCATGTTAATTCATACGAGTAGCACTTGCTCGTTTTAGAAAGTTACTAAAAGTGGTGAATCTTATATTGAAGTATCCACTACAACGATCTTCAAACCAAAAACAATAAAAATAAAGAACCGAAGAATAGGTATCAAAATGTTATAATTAGTGATACATTAAAAACAAGAGCTTAAAATTTCAGTTGAAGTTTGAGGAGCTTGGAAAACCTTGAAATATTTTATGAAATAAACTCAAATTATCAGTTTTTAATAAAGACAATAATGTTTTTAAAGATATATAAATATATATATATATTTTTTTTTTAATTTTGCATGGTTAAAATGTTATCACAGGTCTTCAATACAGCAGAATTCAGGAGCACATCCTTTGTTCTTCTTATATATAAATCCCTTAGTACATTCAGCTTCGTTCTTGACGCAGTATCCTTGTCCTGCAAGGCATAGCTTGCCTGCAAAAATCAGAGGACGAAAGAAATATGTAAATTTAATTTAGTACTTATTCTACAAAAAGGCTTACAAATTAATAACGATTCTGCCACCTCACAAATTATTATCTTGAGCACCTTCGTGCTTAAGAAAGTACGCTAGTCGTTGGCCCTGAGCCTCAATTTTGCAATTTTTTAAGTAATAAGCGCATCTAAATTAACTACTTGGATTTCGTTTTTGTACTTATCACACTTAAAGTTTCTAGAATAGGTCACGTATAAAAAACGCCCAAAAAGTTCCGTTCATTATCTTCACATTCCAACGTCATTTGAAAAATTGCACGAATAAAATAAAATCTAAGTGTTATTTGCCAGATTATCAGAGCCTCGTTTGTATTTATCTGCTTTTGGCTAGTAAGCACCATAAAAGACGACCATTAATTGTTGGTTTGCAGAATTCAAAAGTGGTCGCATCAATCTTCATGATGAAATTCGTAGAGGTTACCCGTGCTTTACTGCCTTTTATATTCCCAAACATTAGGAAACTATTACGCGATCAAAGGATTTCATCACCAGAAGCGGCTGTCGAAGAGTATGACAATAATGTATCTGATGACACCGTGGAGTATTAAAAAGTGCAATAAAATTCATTCCGGAAACCTATATACGTATGAACTGTGACGGGTTCGATGTTTGGGCGGAATAAAGAGCTGGCTGACTAGCTTGAGAATTGATTTATTTATATATTTATTTATGTTAATAATGGGTAAAGAAAAGAAACCCTTTTTTGAGTTCCTTAATAAAAACTTTGACGCTATTACAGGATATAATTATATATATATATATTTATAATTGTTATTTTAGTCACATATCTGCATAATTATAATATTTATATTTTTTAATTTATACAGTTTACATGTTCACAACAGAAGAATTTTTTACTAACTGACATTCATAAAGAACATATTTGATTAGTCGAAAGGCGAAAAATAAAAACAAATGATTTTGAATATCAAAGACAAAAAGTTTGCAAAATTGAAACCTAGGACGAAATAAACAGTGGTACAGCACACCGTTACAGTACCTCTTCCTTGTCTCTCATTATTCTCAAACTCTACCCTATTACTATGCTAATAAGACTACGTTGTCTGTCCGCCTGATCTGTCTGTCTTGTATTAGACCGAATCTCATGAACCGTGAAAATTAGATAGTTGAAATTTTTCACACATGATGTATTTCTGATGATTTCACAGATGATGTAGTTATAGCGCTAACAACAAATACTAAAAACAAAGCAAACAATACTTGTTGCATAAATTTTGGCTAGCCAAATATGTAAATAGAAAATACAAATTTTGCCTAAACCCGAATTAAGTGCATAAATCAGTTGTGTTATGATAATCTGAGATAATAAGACTCGAAAACCAACCAATCACAATGACTGAACTAAAAATATATATTTTGGAGGGACAAGGCCGGATATTGTATTCAAGACTATGGATATGGTTGAAGTAATACCATAAAATTGAAAGGGAGAGCTAACATATTCAACAACAAGGGTTCTTTTGAGACTTCTATCAAAATGTACGTTACAAAAGCTAAAACATTTTAAGACCCATATTACATCTCAACTGTGATTTCTGCGTGATTTTTCTCGGAAACAAAAATAAATTAACAATTTTGACTTGTTGAATAGTGAAGAATAACTCTTGGTATAGAAATAAGTGGCCTAACTTTTTGGAAATTTTGCTCATCTTTTTAATTAAAACCAAAATACCAGAGAAAGATTTTCATAAAATGCGCAGACACTTTTTTGAAGTCCTGGATTGAGCTACTGTTCTTAACAAACGAAATAAAAGAAATAGAATGATATCTCTTATATAGTCGTAAAAAAACAGTAGCGTCGAAATTTTGAAATAGCACTGATTTATATATAGAAAAACAATCATATTACAAACCAAAAAACATCAAAAATTGCTTGAAGTTAACTTTGAATTTCTCTTAGCCACAACAATATTATTTAACAAAATTCATGCCAGATTAATGACTATTTCACAAGGAACAAAGTTATTATAATTTTAAAGCATAAATTTATTATATTATTTCAATAAATACGATAAATGTAAACGCAAAATCACTACAAAATAAGATGCAGCGGCCGTCTGAGCTCAGTACCACGCGAGCGCTCCTCAACGTTAGATCTGTCGCATTACTTTTCGCCATTTTTCGATCTAGATACGTTCCGAGCGAGCGTAAATAGAGCAGTATAGTGGGACTTCCAACTTTGGTCACGAAGTTCGATTTATATAGCTTGTTGAATTATTTCTAATACACATTTGTTAATTTCAGCATAGGTCGAAAGACCCCTACTTTACAAGGTACTTTTTCTCTCAATACACTTATTACTAGTACATAAAAATTAGAGTGCATATTTGCCTAATATTAAAATAACTCGCTTTTCACTAAATACATTTGTGTGTATACATGGTACATATACAAAAATAATATACTCTTATCTGTCTGTCTGTTAGTTCTGGCTAATCTCTGAAACGGCTTGGCCGATTTTGAAGAGACTTTCACTAGAAGTTGACTTACATATTGAGGATTAACTTGACTTATGGCTCGATGCAATTCGATCGATATCAAATTTATCGGAGATCCGCATATCAAACAACTTTTTCTAAATTTCAATCTATTTTTAATCCCCGACGCAAAAACGACGCGGTGTTATAAGTTTGACATGTCTGTGAGTCTGTGTGTGTGTGTGTGTGTGTGGTGTGTTTGTGTCTTTTTGTGGCATCATAGTTCCCGAACGGATGAACCGATTTTGATTTTGTTTGAAAGGTCGGGAGTGTTCTTCACTTTGATGAAAATCGATCCAAGATGGCCGCCGCCACAAAATGTCGGATTACATATTTTATCACCATTCCATCAATATGGGTATCAAATAAGAGGGCTTGAGTAGTAGAATACTGAACACTATGACAAATTTCAAATCCAAGATGGCCGCCACCAAAAATGTTGGATTACCTACATATTTCTCACGACTCCCTCAATACGGACATCAAATAAAAAGGCTTGAGTAGTAGAATACTGTTTACTATGACAAAATTTTATATACAAGATGGCTGCCGCCACAAAATGTTGGATTATTTACATTTTTTGTCACGACCCCCTCAATACGGATTTCAAATATAAGGGCTTGAGTAGTAGAACACTGAACACTATGACAAAATTTTATATACAAGATGGCCGCCGCCACAAAATGTTGGATTACCTATATATTGTCATGACTCCCTCAATACTGATATCAAATAAAAGGGCTTGAGTAGTAGAATACTATAAAATGAATCGTTCCTCGATATTATTGAACAGAAAATCAAAAGTAGATCGAGCGTTCTACCGCCTTCATACATTTGAAGTGATACCGCAGACCATGAGATTTGTGACCGATATTGACAGATAGTACAATCTCAAGAGCAAACAAATGAGTTTTTCCATACATTTTATAACTGCATGCGATTCGTGTGATATTGTTCATCGATATCGAATAACATCGCATCTAGCCATGAGAAAAGAACCTTAGGTTACTTTCCAATTTCCATTCGCATAAAGTCGCGGGCACAACTAGTTTAATATAATTCTAATTTACTACTTTTCAAAACAGGAAACAGTCCCTGTTTCGGAATGCATGTTTCCTATTGACGACGAAAATATTTCGAAATCGTCGACGAAGAATATGGCACGAATATTTTTTAATTAATATTTATATTTTTATAGATATATTATCATCGCAATATATTTATAGCCTATAATTTGGCTAAACTTGTTTCTTTTAATTTTTGTCCGATCTTAGCAGTCGTGTTTTTAATTTTTAAATAATTATTTACTTTTATTCCTTTTAGTGAGCAGCTAATTTTGTATAGAGATTATATATTTTTAATGGACCTTTAATTTGATACCCATAAAGTTATGATTATAAAAAAACATACTTTTTTAAATGGTGTCCCCATACCTATTTAATATTAATAAATAAAGCTAGTTTCACTGATACTCTATGTATTTTGTGGTAACTTAGGATGATGTTTCTAATGATACCCTATACATTCATATTCGTTATATCTTTCAAAAGTTATGGTTCAATAAGAAAACTCACATACATACATTAATTCTCAATACAATAGACTCCTTTTCGAGAGCAGTCGTGTTAAAATATTCGGGAATCGATAATGAATCTCACCATAGAAATACTAAAATAAATACAAAAATTGGGAAAAGTATCGTGACCTTGAACAAGTTGTCGAGAACTCGGAACGCTTCAAAATACCTAATCTCACAGAGTGAAAATTTGTCATATGGCTCTTAAATAAAATAAGTCCTCTTGTGATTTCGAGATGACTCCGTTTCAAAATTATTTTGAGGATATAAAAAGCGTATAAAAATAATATTAATATAATTTAGTGTGTAAGAAATTTCTCACTTATTTATTGGTAAATCAGCTAGATAATTATTTTATTACCTTATGTTTTACACCTATTAAAGAGGCCTATTCAAAATTTGAGTTGATTTGTTAAGGATCTTACATATTAAAGACGTTAAGCCATGTCTCGGCTGCATCTGAAGTCGGTAACAGTAAACAATCTGCACGGAATGGATCATGGCCTAATCTATATATTCGATACGATTTAATAGGCTGGTGATGATGTGATGAAGAATTTATCAATCACTCAAATCACTTTTATATTGAAATATTTTTAGTCTTTTATTTACTCACTAAGAAACTTAAAAAATCCCATAAATAAAGGAATATCCTTTTTTTAGAAATAGCAACATGATCTAATCTTAATTTCCAAAATGGATCTTCTCCTTTAATAGAACAAATTATTTTTTTTCACGATCACACTTTAATTATTTTAATTATAATTACTATTTTAGTAGGATATTTAATATTAACTTAAAAAATAACTTACCCGAGACAGTCACAAAATAAATAAATAACATTAAAAGAAAATACGTGTACTTTGCAAACATTTTGTTTTAAAACAATTTTATATTTGTAAAAGAGCAACTGAGTGCAAGTGTTACTAAAATATTAACAGGAAAATGAATAACAGACAATACTTTTATAGGTATGACTAAACCACCATGTTTATAAAGCCAGTTTCACATGTAATTGTTTTATGAAGTAATTTATAATCTGTATTTTGTTTTAATTCTTATAAAAAAAAAAAAAAATATACGTATTCATTAATTTTATTATTTAATTAATCAATAGCTCCAGCTGTAGATTAATATAAATTATTGATAAAATATTATATTTAAAATAAATAAGTTTGTGACTGTCGCATTTATTTGCCTTATCATAAATATCAACATTATATACTCAGGTCAATATGACGAGGTATGCGACTGGTGCCCTAAAAGATACCATAGATGTTTGAGCTAATCAGTCATTAAACCTTAAGATTGGAATTCTAATACATATGAATAAACACACTTTATAAGGGCTCTATTCATAAAAAAAATATATAATTATATATCATTTGCTAAATAAAGTTAGAACGTTCACTCAAAAGCACCGCAGGTCTCTTAAAAGCTCTTTGTCATTATTTTACATAACTTAGATTTCAAACGAATTGAAAATTAACTATACTATAGAAAAAAATTAACTATACTTTTGTATGAAAACCAAAAAAGAAAACTAAATCATTAAAGTAAACTTTAGCTTATTTGCCCAAAATTTTAAGTAAAAAATATGGATTTACAACAGGAATGAAGTGACTCGTTTGCATTAAAAAAAAAAAACTGTGCGGAAAAATACATAAGTCACTCGCAAGTAGCACGTTTTTTTTCCGTGAGTGACACGGAAATCTAATACATTTTGCTTTACAAATGACATCATTTATCGCTAAAGGTCTTTTCAGAATAGATATGAATGCCGCTGTTGACGACCTCTGGGGCCGAGTCTATACGTCGGTTTTCAAGGTGTCATCTCTAAGGTCGTGGGTTCGATTCCCGGGCGAATCGATGAAGTTAGTGAAAAATTTTACATTTTACCTGGATGACCGAGCTTTGCTCGTTTTTTATATATTACATGAGATTCATCCACTTAGTTAAGGATCTGAAGAATTCATATGATGTTACGTAATATTCTTTTATTTTATCGCAGCTATGCAATATTAAAAAAAAAACTGTTTTTTTTTTAATTTATAAGAAAACCTTGGCCATCTTATTATAGAACAAGCTCTAAAGTTAGTTTACCATTTGCTGAAATTAAATTGACAAAGACAGAAGACGAAACGTCAAATTGAGATGTGTTAGTCGGTAACTGGTTTAAACCTGGTACTAAAGTTAGTCCTTGTTTGATAATAATATGTTTTATAGTATGGTGTACGCTATATTTATAAAATAAAATATGGAAAAGAAGCGGGTCGTGCTCACTTTCTTGCCGATACTTTCTTTAATTTAAGAGACGACGGCATAGCTCCTCTATTGTCATTAGGATCCGCTTGCACCAATTTCTGGAAGACTAATTTAGTCTACTGCATATTTTTTTATCATTACATTACATTTGTAACTATACCTACTGGTGATATATTGGTTGACTATTAAAACAAATATATAGAATACAAAATAAGTAAATACCATAGTTTTTATATTATTACATTTGAATTTGCGGTGGACCACCCTTATCACGTAGGGGTATAAGAATCTATTATACAAATGCATATAAAACTTCATTAAATTTGATCAAATCGTTTCGGAGGACTCATCATCATCATCATCTGTCCTTTTACGTCTCCACTGCAGGAGCTCAGGCCTTCCTTATGGATGGTCAAGGAGGATGGGCCATGAACCTCCACGCTGGCCCAATGCGGATTGGAGGGTATTAACGACTGCAAATGCAGCCGGGACGTCATAAGTCTAATGCATCTTTTTTATTATTAATACAAGAACAAACAATTACCTATACAAAGTTTTATTTTAGATTGTATAGATATGCCGTGCTATAAGCGAAAGTGTTTTAACACAAAATTTCATATGTGGCCCTTATTACACCGCGATCTTTGATTACAGCAGCTACCTTATTGCTTTTATGTTTGTTTGTATATAGCCCTTATGAATTTGGTGGGCATTAAATTAAACTTGGCCATAATGTAGATATTGCTTTAAATCATCAGTATGTACGTTGAGTGCCGGTGATTCCCCGTGAATATTGACTGTAGACATGAAGAATATTAAAGACAGTATTTGTTTTTGAATATTTTTAAATATACTTATTAATTTCTTTATTAAGTTCTTAATAGACGACCTTCGTTGCCGAGTGGTTGGCACGCAGGTTTCAAGGTGTCACCTTTAAGGTCCCTGGTTCGATTCCCGGTCGGGTCAATGTTGAAAATTGTATTTTCTGTATTGTCTCGGGTCTGGGTGCTGTGGTATCTTCATCAATTTAAAGTTATATCATAAAAAGCAACTTATTTATCTAAATCTTTATTCTTCCTTATCTCCGGTGTCAGATGGTTTAAAAATTATTTAAAGAAATCGTAAATATAATTTAAATTAAGTAATACAACTTGTTAATTTATGCAGTATTGGCAAATATTCCTTGTATTTGTTTAATTCAATATTTAGACTAAATATGTATATATTTGAATACAAAACTCACCATTATCTACGTAATGAAAGACATCCAAATAAAAAAACAAATATATTTGATTTCTTATATGTATATATTGATTTCTATAATGGTTTCTTATATTTTCACGTATCACGTACATATTCATAAACATGAAACAACTTTTAAACGGTTTCATCGTGTACGTTCCAGACCTTTTACAGGTTCCGTGTTCACATGAGATTAAGTTGTTGATTGTCTTTCACATAAGACTAAAGCGTTGAAAAAAAAAGACAAACATAACCTTAATCTTATGTAAACACGGAAGCTGTAAAGGGTCCGATACGTCAATATAACTAAATACAAACGCGGTGAAACTGTTTTAAAATTGTTTCATTTAAAAATAAATTTAATGAGTATTTTATTTTTAATAATAATAATAATAATAATAACACTTTATTGTCACACCATTTTACAGTAAAAGTTTTGAACATGAATTTTGCAAATTAAATTCAACACAATAGTGGAACAATTGGCGGTCTTATCGCTAACAGCGATTTCTACCAGACAACCTTTGGATGGAGAAGAATGGATAGCAGTTATGAAAAACGGAGGTGTAGAGTAAGAGTACATACATTCAAGATAAATAAGTAACATTTCCTAAAGATACATTAATACTAGTAAGATACATAAATATATATAATATATACATAAATATAAATAATATATACATAAATATAAACAATATATACATACATAAGATATATACTAATAATATACTTTAGTGAAACGAGGAAGAGTTTTAGCAACTTAGAATTACAAAGACAAATAATGTTTTTTTACCAGTTCTTTGAAGATGGTGATCGATTGCGCCCGTCTTATGGAAGCCGGAAGAGCATTCCAAAGGCGCACAGCTTGGACGGTAAAGGATCCATCATAAAAGGTAGTGTTATGGAGAGGAGTTTCAAGTTTCAGATTTTCCGATGATCTCAAAGAATGTGTAGTGGAAAAGTATAGAGGATTAAATCGTTCTTTCAAATAGCGCGGGTAACAGGGATTAAACAGAATATTATAGAGAAGAGATAACATGTGAGCATTCCGGCGAAGACGAATAGGAAGCCACTTGAGCTGAGTGCGAAATTGAGATATATGATCATATTTACGTAATCCAAATATAAATCTAATACAGAAGTTTTGAAGTCGCTCAAGTTTATTAAGTTGGTCTTCCGTAAGATCAAGATAACAGGTGTCAGCGTAGTCAAGTAAAGGAAGCAACAGAGATTGTGCTAGAGCAATTTTAGTGGTAGTCGGCAAAAAATTACGTAACCTCCTTAATGATGCAGCAGAAGCATATAGCTTGCGACTAACAGCTTGCAATTGTGGTCCCCAGCTCAGACTCCGATCTATGATTATACCCAAGTTTTTAACAGTGTCGCTGAAAGGTATGTCAGTACCGTCGAAAGTAATTTTTGGTAGGAGATGCCAGTCAAGTTTAGCGATCAGCCTAGAACTACCCACTATGATAGTGTTCGTCTTTGTTGGATTTACTTTAAGACCAAATGATTTACCCCATGCCACTATACGATCTAAATCAATATTAGTGGCATGCACTGCCTCACTTAGCCGTGAAGGGGGGGCTTGACTGTAGATTTGTAGGTCGTCTGCATAAAGGTGGTAGGAAGAAGACAAGTTCTTAGAAATGTTGTTAATAAAAATTGCGAAAAGAAGAGGAGATAGAACGCCGCCTTGTGGGACCCCGGCAGTCGTGTCGCACCAGGAGGAAAACTTCTCGTCAATACGTACTCGTTGCCGGCGTCCATACAGATAACTGTGAAACCACTCAATTACGGATGGAGATATGTTAATAGAGCGCAGAAGAGAGAGTAGGATGTCAAAATTTACAGTGTCAAATGCACAACTGAAGTCTAACAAAGTAAGTACGGTTAAAAGACCGTTTTCCATCCCAAATCGGATATCATCGGTGATTTTAATCAATGCAGTTGTGGTACTGTGGCCCACACGAAATCCAGATTGAAAAGGGTTTAAAAGTTCATGACGGGAAAGGAAACAATTTAATTGGTTATGGATAAGACGCTCAAGGACTTTGGATAGGAATGGGAGAATAGAGATAGGTCTAAAGTCAGAAAAGGATTTAGGATGAGATTTTTTAGGAAGAGGAATAATTTGAGCTTCTTTCCAAGCGGAAGGAAAAACTGATTTGAATACAGAGTTGTTGAAAATAGAGGAAAGGGCAGGAAGTATGACATCAAGTATAGGTATTAACATGTTGCGACTAATTCCGTCAGCACCAACTGCATTGGAACTGATAGATAAAATGCTCTTCTTAACATCACATTCCGTAAACTGAGTAAAAAGAAACGTAGAGTGCTCGGGATTTGGTAAAGTAGAAAGTTGTTGAATAGTTCGATTTTTATCCGAATCACTAAGCTCAGAAGAAGAAGAAAAATGAGAATTGAGAGAATCGATATTAATGTGATGAGGTAAGGAGTCTTGACGTGTTCTACCAATCCCAAGAGATCTGAGGAATCTCCAGACTTTAGCTGGATCATCCTCTTCGACTGAATTATGAATGTGGCGTCGTAAAGCATCCCTACACACCATATTGCAGTGGTTACGAACCTTGGTATATTTCTCTTTGTTGAGTTCACTCGGATTACGTTTAAATTTGCTTTTAGCAATGGCTTTTTTATGTATCAGCGCTTTAATTTCACTATTTAACCATGGTGCAGGAAGGTGCTTAAGTTTGATGACATGAAAAGGTGCATGGTTATCGTAAAGTTGCGTTACGAGGTTATTAAAAGTAGTTATTTGCTCGTCAACTGAGGAGGCGTTTATCACAGGTGACCAATCAATATTACGAGCATCTTTCATAAAAGAATCTTGATCTATACCACCAAAATTGCGCTGAAGGATGACTTTGGGCTTTAATTTAGGAGGCCTAATTTTATAGGAAAGAAATATTAAATCATGATATGAGAAAATATCGGCAGAACATTGGCCGTGTTTAGAGACATGCTGAGTTGAAGAAACCATTATCAAGTCAAGAAGTGACGGGGTCGAGTGAGGAAAACGATGGGTGACTCCAAGTGGAAGAATGTGCAGATTGCTAGACCTAATGAGAGATTGAAGGGAAGTGGCACGGAGATCATTTTTTTGAAGGCAAGTATTGAAGTCACCCATAATAATTGAATGGTCATATGACGGAATAATATCCTCCAGAAGCCTTTCAAAAGAGGAGAAGTAATTAACTCTAACTGAAGGGCTGTAATAGACACCGAGTAAGACTCTGCGATGAGAAAGCGTTACTTCAATAAAGAGGTGCTCACCGGCATTACTTGGTGGTGGTTGACTGGAGGCACTAACAATTTTGTATGGGATACTAGACCGTAGATAAATGGCAACTCCACCACCCCCATAGCCAGTACGATCGTTCCGTATAAGTTGAAAACCGGGCAGAGTATATGAAGCTGAAGGTAAGCAGGGCTTGAGCCATGACTCGGAGACTAATACAGCGTGAAGATTTTTATGATCAAACGCCGCCTGCATATCATAGTAATGGGCCGGAATACTTTGCGCATTGATGTGAACAACATTGAAGTTCTTTGGTACATCGGAAAACTGTGTGTCAAGTGATTCAGATAGTGAAGGAGGTATACTGGCAAAACTGTCGTTACTGCTGCTGACGCTGGATGACAGCGATAAAAAGGGGTCAATATCGCTCTGTGAATCAGAACTAGACATATTAATAAAATAAAAATAAATAAAAAATAGATACAATTAAATATAAAATATATAAATTGCAATAAATAAATAATTATTTAGATCTAAACTGCAATCTAATTCCACCTGCCGGTTGAGTGATATATGGAATTTACATTTAATATATACTATACATTAGAAAAAGACACAAAAATAGATCAACAAATAAATGTGGACCGACTTACACAATACACAGAGTAAAATAACAAAAATAAAACATATGGCTGTATGAACACAGATCCCTACGCTTGCAAACAGAGGAAATAGTGCCCAGTCAATCTGACAAAAGTCAAATGTCACAATAATGCTATATCCACAGATTTAAGTTTGACAACGATAATGTGAAATAATTATCAAAACACGATCACAATACAGGGTATCGTGGTAACACGAAACTTAAAGCACTATAATGTAATAAGTGGAGTGAAGGAACATGAAGACAGTCAAAGATATGATTAAAGTACTTCATCCATATGTGCCCACCGGTCCGCATTATCAGTAACCAATCAAAACCAAAACAAATGAAAAGTGATAAAAAACAAATATTACTTCTTACTGATGCCTGTTCGCTTGCTTCTAGTCGATGATGCAGTTTCCTTGCTCATACCCGGCTTAGGCACATCGTCAGACGAGATCTTGTTTAGGTCATAAAGTGAAGATATACGATGGCGCTTCCCATCGCCGGCGATTACAAAAACGAAACCTAATTTGGTGAAGCACTTGTTGACACCATATTTTTCACGTGCAGCCATAAAAGCATCGTGCCGAGACTTCGTAAGAAATTCGGAAATGGTTAAACCTGAACCTTTTAAAACAGTTTTAGAGAACCAAATTTTACTGCGCACCTCTTGATCTCGGAGTTTTAATAAAAGTGGTCGAGGACGGTTAGAAGTAGCGGTCTTGCGTCCCATACGATGGCAGCGGCTGATGTCATTTTTGGTGAACCCACTGATCTTCATACGATCTGTAACTGTTTTCACAAGAACAGCTACTGTGTCCTCATTAGACTCCTCCGGTAGACCATGCAAAAGCAACATCTTTCTTCTGCTGTGCATTTCCATGTTGTCAGTTTGCTGTGCCAGCAGATTGATCTGTTCCTGGAGACTTTGAAGCGCTGTCATAATATAGCTTCTAAATGTGGAGAATTCACTGTTGAGGTTAGAGATGGTGGTAGAAGGTGCTGAGGCTTGAAGGTCACTCTGATATCTATCCATTCTATCCGTGAATATCTTTTGAAGCTGGTTCATTGAATTTTGGATAGCGTCCATTTTGCAGCAAGTAAAGTATTGGGATGTACACGAAGAGTAATGTTAATATAATGTGGATTTAAGTAAGGATAACACTCGTCAGCAGGTAAGGTGAATAGTACTTTAGTATCTCATAAGAAATAAGCTTCTTAGTAGAGAGAATAAATATTAATTTAAATAATAAAACTGATAGATTTTTATGACGACTTTTTCTTTTACACCTACCCGCCGATATATATATCTATAATGAGAAAAAATATTTATAATGAGAAATTTCCGACAACAAACATTATCAAAGGTTTTCAACATAGCAAAAGTTGGTGTTATATCCACATTTCGATTAGTACACACGACTGCACGTCAGGTTACCACAATATGTAAGTAAGTATGAATTTTATCACATTTACACTAATTACAAAGCAGGAAGTGAAGTAATTTGACAGATTTGTAAAACGCGACTTGCTGTTTACTGTAAATTTGGCTGTATATAACGCAAACGTTACAAAATACAAAATCATATAATCAATGATCTACAACACAGCAGAGCTCGGATCTGCATCCAGAAAGTCGTACATCAATAATAGATCCTTTAGAACACTCCGATGGAGTCTGGATGCAGTACCCGCGACCACCGAGGCAACCTGTAAATAAAAAAATAACCGCTCATAACAGTTCTGAAATAACAATGCCAAAAACGTATACTATAAGAAAAAGCGCTTTTCGTCATGTATTCGTATATTTTTTGAGGCTATTTTATTTAATATCAGCTATACATATTAAAAAACAAAGTGACTTCACGCTGTTTGTACGCTGAGATCTTTTACACTACTAAGAGCCTTAAATAAAAATGCACAAATGGCGGACATAGCCAATTTAGTCATAGTGTACCATGTGTGTACATATGTGTACTGTAACGTATGTACAGTAACTTAGAAAATATATTTCGATATACCCACGAAATAATAACTTTTCTTTTACATTTTGATGATAAGGTTAGAGTGTTAGTGTATGATACAAAATATTACAAATATATACATGTGAAGAGTATAAAAAAAACTTATTTGGGTTACATTAGTAAGATTTATGGGGATCAAAATTAGGTGTACTCTATATGGTACAGTATCATATGTGAGCAAAATATCCGGTAATGGCAGTTCATTTTAATCATCTTATTTTGCGATTTAGTATTTGAAATCTTTCAAAATGTAACAACAATACTAGAAAGAATATGACAATACAACGAGTCAGCAACTTTGAAGCGCTATCTGAGACTAATAGTGATAGTAAACGTAGTGAATAAAGAAGATTCTTCCCAGAGCCAGGCGCAGAAAATGCTTGTTAGCTGGCATTAAGCACCAATAGAATTTGTATCTGCAAGGCATCAAGAAATTGAAGACCAGCCCAGTGTGACTCAAAAACTTCTCATAAAGCACCTACTTAGTACTGTAATGGTACGTACCACCGTTTATTTCGTCCTTGGTATCTATAAGATCCTAGGCATACAAACTTACTGTCTTGTTAATCTTAATAAAGTTAAATTACTCATCAAACTCAAAAAAAGGGGTAGACACCCCCTTTTTCATTTGCCTAAGCATCGAACCCGTCACAGTACTACTACTAGTTAGAGGAAAAGTAACTTGCATTGCACACCTACTACTTGACAATCGTTCCATGAGAAAACTACTGTAGAATAGTTTTATTTATTCTTTTCCGAAAAAGTATATGTGTATTTTACACTGAGGTCAAGATTGTGGATATAAAAATTATTGTCACTGGTGCTACTGTTAGGGAATCAAAGAAGAATGTGCTGGGAAAGAACTCCAAGAAAGAAAAAAAGGTTTTAGCCCTTCGGTGCGATTTGCGTAAGCATTTTTTAAGGAGACCAGTTCTCAACCACAGCGTTTTTCCGTATGTTCTTAAACATCGACATGATTTTATATCACTAGAGAAGAAACAGGTGTTAACTATATTACAAACAATTTTCTACTAAATGTGTCAACTATGAAATTATAGTCTGTGTTAAATATTTGTTTGTGTAAAAATATGTAAAAAAATATAACCTTTTATACAACAAAATGTGAATATTAAATTACAATTGGCTGAAGTCGTATTTGATGCATACATATAGCCCTACTCTACCCTATATAGTACGGCTCCCCATTACCCCCTTATTTAGCGATTAATTTATTAAATATTTTTTCTTTGATTTTTAAATCCCTTTCAATAAGTTTAATTCAAAATAACATAATTTCGACTCAAAAAAAGTTATCGGACTAAATAGGTTAGTGCCACTATATCACGCAGTCAAAGTCAAGCTAGTTCTTTTATAAAACAGCCTTCAACTTGTCGAGCATAGCATAGATATTCAATTAGTATAGATATCACTTCAACAATACTACTTGCATAGGTAATTAAGGTTTTATTTTACTGAGGAGCTGATTGGCCTGTCATAATATGGGTGAGTAAGTTTATAATTCGTTCTTTGTGTGCGACTATAAAATAAAGACTAGAGCAACATTTAAATCAGTAACGTCAGCCCAGCAGCGCCAGTCATTTATCACCGCAATGTCCTAGACTGATAAGTATAGGACTAAAATTAAACCTGTATTTTTTATTCGTTATAACTACAGAGATCTCGCTTTTGCACTGCCAGACTGGTGTAAGCCCAGCAGCGCTACAAAGACTAGTTTATCTCCGAAACTAGGTAACATGGCTTTTTGTCCCTATTTTGGAACGGACAGCCTAACACACACTGACAAAGAAATCTTTTATACGATTAGAAAATATAGTGTCATTTAAAGAAACAAGAAACTAACGTATCGGTAGTTTTTTGAGATCATATAGACGCATAAATAGGATATCAGTATCAATCATATTTACAGATTATAAAAAAACTTAAACTTTTTGATTATTTTGTTGTATATATAATAGGTCGTATGTAACCCAGGGAAATAAGAAGTCACATTTTGAATTTCAATAATTGTGTACAAACATTTTAATAATTAATATAGTAATTTTGGCTATCCAAAAATTTATAACATGATAAGAAATCCTTAAGGGAAATAAAAATTTATATTCAAAGATCTTGATAACAGCAGAGCTCCGATCCATAACACCCAGAATTCGGTTCATTCATGATAAATCCTTCAGTACATTCTGCTGAAGTTTTGACGCAGCGCCCGTGGCCACCAAGGCATCCTGTAAAAATAAGAGGAAACACACATTATACTCATCACAATCCTAAAATAACAGTACTATAGAAATCACGTAATAAAAAAAAGATACTGGTACGTATATGCTTGTAAATGCAGGCGGCAAAATCTTTAAAATTATTCTTAACATAATCTTCATAATATCATTTGACAAAATTAATATTTTTTTAATTGATGGCAAAACGCAAAGCTTGCTAGCTAAAATGCATTGATCAATAATTACTTACATAATTTGACAGAAGGCCAATGAACGAAACGACAAGGTTAGGTTAGGTTAGAACTCCGACGAAAACGCACGAGCCGAGCGAGCGGAGCAAGCGGGAAGTGACAGAACCGATTTCTTCTTTTTGTAGTCGGTGCGAGAAGCGTGTATTTTTTTATTGATTTCATACATTCATACAAGATAGATAGATAGATAGATAAATAGTTTATTCATACAACATACACAATGAAAATAATTGTGTTTTATATTGTTATCTTTTTTTAATGTCTGATGAATCTGTTGTTCATAATTGTATTGTTTAATACCGAGGTCAAACGTTGTACTGCTTTTGTAAAACATATAATCATCACAATCTAGCACAATTCATCGGTCCTATTTTGGCCATTTGAGACTAAGGCATTCTAGCTTATACTTCGGCAAATATAGTTAAGACAAAATTATATGGATGCCAATTGCGATATATTAAAGTTTAATTATTTCTAGCTTTAAGATTACCAAAATCGGCCTGTCTGCCATATTAAAAAATGTGTTTTTTTGTAATAAGAAAGAAGCAGTTTTCAAGTTATACCACAACTAACGTTGGTATCTCGACCATTTAATTTACTTGCATGCATGACCAATTTTATTATTTATTTAATCATCATCATCATCATCATCAGCCCTTTTACGTCCCCACTGCAGGGGCTCAGGCCTTCCTTATGGATGGTTAAGGAGGATGGCCCATGACCGTCCACGCTGGCCCAATGCGGATTGGAGGGTATTAACGACTGTAAATGCAGCTGGGACCAACAGCTTAACGTGCCTTCCGAAGCACGGAGTAGCTCGAGACAATTTTTTTTTGTCACCCATCCCGTGACCAATCCTTGCGAAAGTTGCTTAACGACAACGATCGCGGGCCGCGGCGCTTATCCACTACGCCACCAAGCTACTCTAATAAATAAATAAAAAAATAATAATAATTTTATTATTTATTTATTAATAACAAATAATTTCCAAGATTTAAAGTGAAGATTATTACTAACTATAACAAAAAACGATTAGAAAAATTTCCAAACTCACCGTAAACTGAGACGAAATAAAGAAACAACACAAGAACAAAATACATGTACTTTGCATACATTTTGTTATAAATGTTTTAAGGAAACGATTAATATAAAGTATCGCATGAAACACTAACAAGAAAATAAATACCACACAATGCTTTTATAGGTGTCACTTTATCAACATAGTTATAAAGCCAGTTGCACATATAAATAATAATTTTATTTAAAGAATTTATATACTACTTTTCCGCATGTATTTATCCGTTATTTAAATAATAAGATCGTATTATTTTATTCACAACAACAATTTTATATCACAAAGCTTTTAAAAAATATATTTGAGCTGTTAATACATAATTTACAAGAAATCACAGACTTACTTAATACATACTTACACAGTTTGGCACACGTATTTATAAGCCTATATAGACTAACATTATGACCAGCCAATGAAATTATATACATGTCAAATAGATAACCTCCATTTTGGAAGCCTGTGAAAACAAAATTTTCTTTAAAAAGATTTTAATTCTTTTCGTCATAATTTAGCTTTTTTTTATTAATTTCTTGACGGTTCTTTCTCAGTAAAAGTCTTTTGCGATAGATTTGAGACTATACAGCATAGTTCTTGTACAATGACCAGAATTTTATTTAGGGCCAGGATTTTTTGAGGTTATCCGTTCGACTGTATTTTTTTTTTGTTTGTTACTTCTTAACTTTTTACTGGGTGGACCGATTTTGATGATTCCCATTTTAATTTGGTCCAGATCTGGCAATGGCATATACAAGCATCCATATATCTTAAATTTGCATTAAGTATGCGTGATGTTTGTTACCCCAAAACTCAAAATATCACTAAAAAGCTTAGTATATACTTATTTTAAGAGAGGTTAATTTTTTTTTTAAGAAACATTGAAGTTGGGCTGATGTTTTCTGTAATAAATTAAATATTAACCGCCCGATAATTTTTTGTATTAAGTCTCTTAGGTTTTATAATGATTATAATTAGTTGTGACTGATGTGCTTAAAAATTAAAATTAACAATGATGTAGTAACTGCGTTAAATAATCAGTGTATGCGTTTTACATTGAGTACCGGTGATTTCCCGAGAACGTAACTTGATAAATAGGTTATCGATTATATAAACAACTTTTTTTATAAATTTAAATGTTTTGAATACATATTTATAAGTTTATACTAAAAAAAAATCACGCGTCGCCGTAGTACAAAAATGCACAAGTCTGGAAATGCAATTCTTCTGCAGTAAAAAGTTGTGAAATCAGTGCAAATTAAGTCCTTGTTTTGAAAGCAATTATACCTTGTCATAGATTGAGGAACACTTGACAAACACACACATCACCAAATCACATATAGGTACCTACTTTTAAAAAAATAAAGCTGTTAAACTATAAATTTAAAATGCGCGCCTTCTAAACGGCACTCTAATTTTATGTTGTTTATACCTCGCTCTCTACTCTGTGGCATTACGAAAAGCATAATTATATTTGTTAATTTATTACTTTAAATAAAATAACTCGATATAAACAAGTCTTCCTTTGTTTAATTTCATCAGATGTCCTGTAAATATGGAACGTTGATAAATCAAACATAGTTTAAAAAGTGCAAAAATCTAACCTTCATTTTATAAACGCGGATCAGGGCAAGTTATTGTAAAAGTGTCGAGTCGAGATATCTTCAAACAATATATTATCATTGATAGAAAAGTTAACTGGCCGTAAAAATTATTCAACTGAAAACTTATCTCGATCAAGAGAAACTGTGTGATTGTATTGAAAATACAAATGGTGCTTCAGTAGATCCAAAGCTCGATTTAAAAGTTAATTACAAAATCTTCCTGCTAGTGGATTCTGTCAATTATGGTCACATTCAAGAGGTCAGCACAGCAAAAGAAGTGTAGAACAATATGGCCAATGTCTTCGACAACTCTGGGCTAACACGCCGAGTGGGTTTACTTCTAGAATGATGTACCTACTAAAACTCTCGCCTAATTTCAAAATATAGAAGAGTATGTATGTTAGTAAAGTAGTCACTACAGCTTGTAAACTGCGCAATATTGGATATAAAGTAGCCGATGAGTGGCTTGGCATCCTTCTTTTCAGTCTACCTGAATTATACAAGCCAATGATAATAGCAATAGAAAGCTCCGGTATGAAAATAAGCGCTGATTCAGTTAAAGCTAAAATTCTACAGGATATCAAAATTACCAACAGTGAAACAAGTGCATTTACAGTGATTGAAACACAAAGAAAAAAATATTCAAAAAATCATTTTCAAAAGGTTCACGATGCTATATAACCGTAACATATTTGGTCATATCAGCACAGAATGCAAGTCTAAATGGTAATAAAAATCTAAAAGTTCAACCGATGCCGCTGCATTCATAGCTTGAAAAAAGATATTTATTTTACAGCAACAGCTATATTATACTAGCAATGACCAAAGTACAGCGTAATTCATAATTGTCACACATAAAAACACACAAAAAAACCATACACTCGAATTGAGAATCTCCTTTATTGAAGTCGTTTAAAAAACAATTACAGGTGCTTATAGTACAGTCGGTAGCACATTAAAGAGTCGAACTTATTTTTTGATAAATTCAAAATTGATGAAAAGTCTTTGTCAATTGTGCCTCTTCTTTATCTCGACTCATCATTAAAATTTTAAGTTGGACTTAAAAGGGTTATTTTAACAATAATTGAAAAAAATAATGCAAGCCGGTTTTAAAGTGTCGCGATCTTTGGGGTAAAGGAATTCTAAAGATGGCGACACCTTCAATCGGGCGTGCGTCTAGACCACGAAGTTCGTACACGGATGTATTTTATTTTGTAAATACCCTGTTTATGCAAACTATTGTTATTTTTTTTGTAAAATAGAGATCAGGCATATCTTAATACAAAAAAAAAATCAAGCATATCTCTATTTAGCCAATTAGGAAAAAAAAGAGATTATATTGAGACCATCAGTCAAGTAATAGAAAAGCATTAGATAATTTTTGCGTCAATTTAACACGAAATGGCTAATGTGTGTTTATGTTTATATGTAAAAAATGTACCGTAAAGTATTTATTATAAACAAAAGTTTTAATATACTGATATGTAATAATAATAATACTTTATTGTCACACCATTTTTACAGTACATACATACATAACTGTAAAAATGGTGTAACAATAAAGTAGTATTATTATTACATATCAACCATTGATTTGACAATAGAATAGAATATGATGAATAATTTTCTGTCCGTCAGGCAGATTTTTGAAAAATATTAAAACTTATTTTAGACCAATGTCTAACATTATATTTTCTTGGAATGATATTTAGCTACGGGATCACCAAGATGTAAATAACTAATGTGATGGAATTCACTCCAGTAGATAAGTATCATACTTTTTAAAGCACCATAGATTACCCAATGTTTCAAGTGTACCCTGTATGTCATGTTAAGGTTTCTGCTTTTTAGCACTAAGGTTGCACATTGCACTGTCTGTAACATTATTGTTTCGTTCATTTACTTATGACGTGTAGAATAATTTAATTCATTCATTCATTTATTCGCCATTCATCATTCTTTACAGAAAGAAAAGGACATAGAAACTACATAACGACAAATATTTATATATATATTCAATTGACAATGATACAACATTTCTGGTCAGCGTTACAGTCTGTCGCGTAATGGTACAAAAGTATATTGGCACAAAATTTATTCTTTGGTATGCATTTACCCCTCCTCGATTCACATTTACATCTGGGCACATTAACTGAAACAATTACAAAATAATATCATTAATAACTTTCTTGACCTTGACGCTGCAGTGATTAGCACGCTCGGTCTGCTATTTTTGCAGATTTGTTATTTTGAGCTCCTCCGTGCAATATAAATAAATAAACGTGCAATAAACGGTCGGTGGTACGACCCACCTTTACATCCCTATTCGATTTCTAGGAATATAGGGATATTATAGGGAATAATATCCCTATATTCCTAGGGAAGCTCCAACAGTGAATACATAAATAGGTCGATGACGATGATTATCATCTTTTCAACAACACATTTGTAATACCAAGTTAAATATCTCTAATAGCAAATTAATAAAAAACAAAATAAAGTCAAAAGTTATCTGAAAAAAGCGCCTAAAAAGCTTAGAAGATTTTGATTTAGTGCCCAGGCACTAGTTTGTATTATTTTTCTAGTGTCAATCGATTTGATACAGGACCCTTACACGTACAAAAAACTATTACTAATACTTTTACTAATAACAAGGATTTAACAGAGTGGTAAGTGTTAGCAACTTTCGCAAGTGTCGGTCACGGGATGGGTGACCAAAAAAAAACATTATTATCTCGAGCTACTCCGTGCTTCGGAAGGCACGTTAAGCCGTTGGTCCCGGCTGCATTTGTCGTTAATACCCTCCAATCCGCATTGGGCCAGCGTGGAGGGTTATGGCCCATCCTCCTTAACCATCCATAAGGAAGGCCTGAGCCCCTGCAGTGGGGACATAAAAGGGCTGATGATGATTATGAAGTATTAGTTTTACGTTAACGCGTTCGCTAATGAGCGCTTTAAGAATTTGTATGGATGATTTGTTGTTCTTGGTAGTTACCGCTAGGAGAGCAGTACAGAAATCCGTACAAAAATTATAACGCGCTCACGATCGAAAGTGAACGTAAACGTCAAAAAAACATACACCAAGTGCTCTGTTGTTTAGTTATACAAACTTAAATATACTCTTATTAGAAAAACAATGTATAACAGTTCTGTTTTGCCACCAAATTTTTAAATGCCTTTATCTTGTGAATCCTTGTGTAAAAGCTATTTATTTTTACAAACATGTCGCGCTTATTAATTATAAAGCTTTATTACTTTAGATATATTAATATTTTTTTCAGTAGTCAAAAACAATTTCTAGAATAATATCATAGTGTATAAAAATATGGTCTATCAAAATGAATATTTTACTTTTCTAAGCACTGGATAAGTAAGTAGTAAGTAAGTATGTTTTGAATACTATTTATTAGTTTAGCGTAATAAAATGAAACTGAATCTTGTAGTCTTATAAAATATTAAAAAGCATATTTTTAGTTGAATACATAGCCCAGTTGTTAAAGTATATTACTTACTCGATTTGCAGCATTCCGCGCCTCTATTTTGCTGATTGGGACAAAGACCTTTAAGGCCGGTCCAGTCACCATTAGGACACTTTTTGCTGCAATGCCCTCCAAATGACAAGCACGGCACTTCGTCATAATACTTTCGACATTTCACAGTATCCCTTGGAATTGTTTTAGAGATTTTCGGAGGCGAATCGCTGCAAGTCTCTGCAAGTTATTATCATTTACAGTAATATTCATTAAGTATTGTTCTGCACATTACAATATTCATAAAAAATAATATAGGTATGCTTAATGAAAAATCCACTTGGTCGTTGGTTTCCAGTATTTTAAATTAAGGATTTAAGTAACTTTTCTCAATTCGTTACTTGCTACCAAAATTGGTTACTTTTCTCTACACCATTAGATAAACTACTCCAATTCCGAGGTAGCAAAAACCTTGTATCATGAAAATTTGAAATAACATACCACAGCTACACAGACTCGGCATAACTTGTCTGGTACCAATATACCTGTACCTGGCCAAGAATCGAACTCGAAAAAAATGAGTTAAGTTATCGTCACTAAATACAAATAAATAAAATCGAAGTGCCTGTTTGTAATATTAAAATAACCGCTTTTTACTAAATGCGTAATATGTATGTATACACAAAATAATATTTATTACCATTTTTGCCGGTCTGTCTATCTGTATGTTTATTCCGGCTAATCATCGGAACAGCTAGACCGATTTTAACGGAACTTTCAATAGCAGATAGCTGATGTAATAAGGAATAATTTAGGCTACTATCTACTATTTAGGCTACTATATTAGAATCTATTATATATAAAAAAAATAAATAAATCACACAGCAACCTCGGACCAAGCCGCGGGTTACAGCCAGTTTTACCATTAAAACAGTACTTACGGCATTTGCTACACTGATCACACATTGAAAATCTTATATCTTTTCCACTGGTACATATAATATTTCCTAACAGAACAAAAATAAGAATTAATTGTATTCTTCTACCCATATTATCGGCTCGTGATGATATCTAAAGACTGCTTGGTGCATGTTAATGACATTGTAATATATACACTCTCACTGAATTGTTAATTTGACTGCAAGAATGTGCTGTGCATTTATTAGTTACAATGTGTTTTTAAAAACTCAATACTTCATTATTGCAAATCATAGTGTTATATATTAAGGTGAACGCCCATCATGTCTGCATGCACGCAAATGACGTACGGCACGCAACGGATCGTACAGATTTGCCGGTTACTCGTCCAGTATCTGGATTTTGAATAGAATTACCATTTGATAGTTAATAAGGTATGATGCGAAGTAATGAGGTCATCGACACACATCTTAATCCCTTGGTCATATAAAGTACGAGAGAAAAAGGTTTTATAAGAAAATATATAAGGATCTTCATTGGTTTTACGGTTCAGCAAGTACGACCCCAAACCATAACTGAAGCAAAATCCTAAGCCACTTTTACATATTTTATTGTTTTTTTTTTATGCTAGATAGGCAAGCACTTTACCACAGATCGCCTGATGGTAAGCAATGCAGTGGTCTAAGATGGAGTGTGCTTGCCTAGAAGGAACCGATTCACTCTTGACTTGAAGAGTCCCAGATTGTATTTGTCCAGAAACAGCGAGTCCGGTAGCGAATTCTAAGTTGCCATGTCAGTTTGTTAGTGTGGAAATTCGAATAATTAAATATTAGATGACATTTATACATTGTTCAGATTATTATGGATATCTGAAGCATCGAAGGTACCACAGCATCCACGTTAAAGACAATTATTGACTGTATTGGCCCTATCGGGAGTCGAACAAAGGAAGGTCGTCAATGGAGCTGATCTGATAGCCGGAAGCTCTATAATTACACGAAATAAACCTATCGAATATGAGCTCCTTTAATTTGTAAATACAATATTTCCGGTCCAAGAAAATAGACAATAAAAACATATTTTGAAAAGAACATTTTATTTTTGAATTATGTTTACATTTGATTGTGGATTGCGGATCAATCTTTGTTTAACGATGTACAAGCCTAATGATCGTTAAATCGTTAAAATTCTAAAAGTTATCTATTTAGGTCAGTAAGACATCATTATTAAGCATTAATGACAATCGTTAGTATTTTGACGTTAAGAAATTTGTTTGATATATAATTTTAATAAAAAAAGTTATTTATTTTGTATTATGAGACACATATTAATTATTATTATTCATTCATTCATTCATTCATTCACTACATCCGGATTTTAATTACCATTTTGTAGTTTCGTCATGACGCTGTAAGGTAATAATACTCGTAGTAACTCTATGGAAGTAATCTTTATATTAGTATGATTATATAAGACTTACGGTCGGCGCGGACGGTACAGTGGACGGAGTGCAACACAAATTCATATAAAAATAAAGGGTAATCCGTTGATTACCATACGTGCGTTGTATACGTGCAGATAGAGTGGACGTTCACCTTTTGAAATAACACGTTTCTATAATAGAATTTAAATTTAATCCTATCAATTTTAAGACTGATGATTCAATTATTTTTGAAAAAAAACTTTGACTCGACTTCTATGGGATTGTTTAGTGTATGATGTGCTTATCCATGTATATTAGAAAAAAAACTGGTTAGCGCGTTTGGTCTGCGCACTTGCGTAAGTGCTGGCCATAGGATGGGTGACCAAAATTTATAATCTCGAGCTCTATCGTCCTCCTTAAGTCACGTTAAGCTGTTGATAGTGTATCTCACAGCTTAACCCAGTCGTAAACTAGGCCACGTTTTCGGGAATTCTAATTATTCGACTCGATTTATTTTATAGGGAAGGTCTATTTCTAACTGCTCCAGCATTGGGAATATTAACAGACCAGTGATGATAATAATCTTTGTGTTTGGTACCCATATTTCATGCTCATACTTTGATTTGAGCTTCCCATTGATAACATATAAATGTTTATCTTATTAATATCTTTATTTAACATTTGAACCCCTGCAATAATCTGGATTACCTTGTGTTTCATAACTTACAATGTACTAATTTGTGTTCCGTTCTGACCAAATTTTCATTTCAACTGATATTTTAAGATACAGATTAAAAAATATTTATTTCTATAGACTATTTCAACACACTAAATATGTTTAGAACTATCAATTAGTTAATGGCAAATTTATTTTGATGTCAAAATAAACACTAAAATTGGATATTATTAATTTTTGTTGTTACAGGTGTGAAACAATTTCCGTTGCATAGCGTCATGTGTTACCTCCTGTACATTTAGTACAGGCAAATGAACATTAAAGAAACAAAATTATTTATTAAATATATAAACGACTAATTCTTACTGAAAAATGCTTAATTTATACCTAGGTGAACCAGGCGTAAACAAAATTAACCGTGGAACAGCTAGGTGATTCATGGGTACAAAAAGTTAACAGTGGAACATCTAGGTGAACCACTTTGGTGTTCCACGGGTCAGAAACAAAAAAAATCCACTTTGTCCCTGGCACTCTGAGATAGGACTCAAACCCATAACTTTTCACAATCTGATCACTGAGCTACCCACGACCTTGCAGGAGTGACGACTAGTTCTTTTCCTTCTCATGGGTATATAAAAGCCTGCAACACGTATTATGTACTATCTCAATACATACATAGTGTGTATTATTTGAAGTAGATAATATAATATATGGTAATAAACTTCCATTAACATTTAATGACGGCTTTGAGCTCTGAATAAAATATAAAAGAAATTATCGGTAATTGTACGGGCAATACACCTCATTGACGGAGAGTCATAATAAAAGTCACTTATGGGCAATTATAATAAAAAAGTATATATTTCATTTATTTTGTTAGTAGAATAGTGTGTTACTTTGTTTCTTTAAGGTTTCACACCTGACCTGTTACTTAATTTATTTCGTAATTTTAAATCTAATAAATTTATTTTATAATATAATATGTTATTTAACACTGCAGCCGGTGGATAGAGAGAGACAGTGTTTTAGATATTTGGTAGTTAATATTAATATTTTTTTATTACATTTTGTGTTTTATATATTTACTTATATTTAGAATATTATGCCTAATATACATGACAGTGATAATGAGCTATACTTATCATTGTCATCTATCGATGGCAGCAGCACCAGTAGTGGTGATAGTTTCTCTAGTTTACCTTCGCTTCCTGATATACTTGAAACTCAGTTCTCCGATGTTCCGAAAAACTTTAATGTCATTCACATCAATGCGCAGAGTATTCCGGCTCATTACCCTGACATGCTGGCGTCGTTTACCCACAAAAACATTCATGCCATACTTATCTCCGAGTCATGGTTAAAACCTTGTCTGTCCTCTCTTTCTTATGCTTTACCCGGATTTCATCTCGTACGTAATGATCGCATCGGTTCTGTTGGTGGTGGTGTAGCTATTTATTTAAGATCCAACATTCCTTTCAACATTATAAGCAGTTCACCGCAGCCACCGTTGTCCAATGCAGGCGAACATCTGTTGGTGGAAGTTACTCTTTCACACACCAAGGTTCTACTCGGAGTTTATTATAGCCCTTCTTTACGCGTTAATTACTTTGATACCTTTGAAAAATTACTGGATGAGTTTGTTCCATCTTTTACTCACTCGATTATCATGGGAGATTTCAACACCTGTCTTCTCAAAAATGACCACCGTTCTTCTACTCTTCAAAGAGTTATCGACTCGAGCAACATGCACATTCTTCCGCTTAATGCTACTCATCATTTCCCTAACTCTACGCCTTCTCTTCTCGATCTATCCATAGTATCCTCTCTACAGCATGTTGCAAAATATGGACAATGTTCAGCTGATGCATTCTCTTACCATGACCTTATTTATGTGTCCTATAAAATTCGTCCTCCTAAATTGAAACCTAAAGTCATTTTTCAACGCAATTTTAGTGGTATGGATCGTGACCAATTTCTAGAGGACGCGCGTAGTATTGACTGGTCTTCAGTGTGTGATGCTCAGACTGTAGATGAGCAGGTTGGGATCTTTAATTCTCTAATTAACCAGCTATACGATAGGCACGCACCTTTCCGACCGATAAAACTGAAACACTTGCCTGCACCTTGGCTTACTGATGACATAAAAAGCTTAATGCATAAAAAAGCTGTTGCCAGGAGCAGATATAAATGTCGTCCGACTGCCCATAACAGAGAGACCTACAACAAAATTCGAAATCGCTGCAATGTGGTGTGTAGGGATGCATTGCGTCGCCATATCCATAAATCTGTCCAAAATGAAGATCCAGGGAAAGTCTGGAATTTTCTCAAATCACTTGGGATTGGTAAATCAAAACAGTATTCTATTCCTATTGATTTAAATATTGACTCCCTCAATATCTTCTTCTCTTCTTCGTCTAATATTAATGACACTGAAAAAAACCATACTTTAAATCGTCTTTCCGTATGACTTGATCAATTTTCGGATCTAATATTAAGGCCCCTACCAATGTCCAACTCTGGGACATTGTATGCATAAAACATGGGAGCGAAATCTTAAATCTAGGAGTCGATGCTTCGTGTAAGCTTTAGATAACAGACATCTAACGTTTGTTTTTCGTGGTAGAGTGGATTGGGTGCGATATATTGAAGATTTGTAGTTGCATTTTTATCTTAGAGTAAATGGTAAAAGTGTTTTGATGTTGGATAATTTTAAGTTAGATTTTATTTTAGTTGGGGTGATTTATATTTATGAGTATGAGATGCCAGAAGCTATCAAAGCAGACGATGATAAAAACGAAGATGGAGAAGTCTTGCAGCATTCCTTTCTTAATCTTTATGATACCGGATCTAGAATTAAAGTGTATAAAATAAAATTCCATAGAAAATGTTTATTCAAATGGAGACACAATGAAAATAAACGGGTTCTGTGGCCGGTCACATAAAATATGATAGGAGGATATCCCAAGATACACAGGTAAGGCCTAGATACAAAACCTTTAATACATGAAGGGAATTAGAAGAAGCTTCTAACCAAATTGGGACACAGGTAAGCTGACAATGATGATTGTTATAATCTTTTGTAAAATGAAAAAAATTACTATATGGATCATCATATAAGATAGTGAATAGAAAGCCAGAAAACAAAAAGAGATACTATGAGTAATTTTATTAATTGCGTAGCTTGATAGATAATTAAAAGAATATCTCACGAGTTCGGAGTAACCAAATATGGTAAGTTTTCTTACTTCACATCTAGTGAGGCAATATTTAGAAATTATATTTATATAAACACCTTGTACATCTGTCAAAAATATCTGGATAATTCCTAATCATCCTCAGTTCTTTCTTGATCAATTTTCGGATTGTGATGTTGAGAAGTGTGTACTGTCAGTCACCTCCAATGCGGTTGGTAGTGATGGTATAAGCCGAAATATGTTAGTACCAATCCTTGACATTATTCTACCTGTCCTTACTTTTCTCTTCAATAGCTCTATTTCTAATTCCGTCTTTCCTTCTTCTTGGAAAGAAGCTCAAATAATTCCATTACCTAAAGTTAGCAATCCCAAAATACTTAATGAATTTCGTCCTATTTGTATTCTTCCTTTCCTATCTAAAGTCTTGGAGCGTCTAATCCATCAACAGATTAGTAAATTTATTTCTCGCCACAACCTTATGAATCCTCTCCAGTCCGGCTTCCAGCCCGGCCATAGCACGACCACAACGCTAGTAAAAATTACCGATGATATACGTCTTGCGATGGAAAATGGCCACTTGACGGTACTAACATTATTGGACTTCAGTAATGCTTTTAACACGGTTGATTTCGACGTACTTCTTGCTTTGCTGCGCTTACTTAACATATCTCCAACGTTAATTGATTGGTTTCACAGGTATCTGTATGGGCGCAAGCAGCGAGTCCGCCTTGATGAGAAGTTCTCGTCATGGTGTGACACGAAAGCTGGTGTCCCTCAAGGCGGCGTATTGTCTCCCTTTCTATTTGCAATCTTTATTAATTCTATTTCTCAAAATCTTTCGTGTTCCTACCACCTATATGCAGACGATCTTCAGATTTACTGTGATGCACCATTCTCTAAAATATCTGAAGCAGTGGTAAATATTAATCTCAACCTTCAACGTATTGAAAAATGGAGTAAAGCTTTTGGTTTGAGTATCAACCCTGTAAAAACTCAAGTGATGATAACGGGTAGCTCCAGATTACTCTCCAGGCTTGACTTCCAGGCACTTCCGAAAGTTGTTTTTGATGGTATAGATATTCCCTTTAGTCAAGTTGTCAAAAACCTGGGGGTACTTATGGACAGTTGTCTGAATTGGGGTCCACAATTGCAATTGATTAGTCGTAAGTTATACGCGTCAGCTGCTTCAATTAAGAGATTACGTAACTTTTTACCCACTGCCACTAAAGCTGCGTTAGCGCAATCTTTGCTGCTTCCTATCCTAGATTATGCCGACGCCTGTTACCTTGATCTTTCGGAGGACCAGCTTAATAAACTTGAGCGACTTCAAAACTTTTGTATCAGGTTCATCTTTGGCTTGCGCAAATATGACCATGTTTCTCAGTTTCGCACAGAGCTCAAGTGGCTTCCTATGCGTCTTCGCCGGAATTCTCATATACTATCCCTTCTTTATAATATTTTATTTAATCCCAGTTACCCAAACTATCTCAAAGATCGATTCAATTTTCTCCACTCCGCAAATTCATATGCATTGCGATCAACGGAGAACTTGACTCTTGAAATTCCTTCTCATTGCACTTCCTTTTTCGATTCCTCGTTTACCGTCAAAGCTACTCGTCTCTGGAATTCTCTCCCAGTTTCGATCAGGAGAGCTCAATCCCTACCAACATTTAAAGTTTACGTCAAAGAATTCTACCTTTCACAATAATTACTATGATGCTGCTGCACTGTTACTTATTCCAGATTTGTTAATATGTGTATATATGTATTTATATATGTAGATCATATAGATGTATGCGATTATTATTACATAATATCATATTTATATAAATATTTATTGTAGGTATGTAATTTTTGTTTTTATATTCATTGTTGCATTTAATTGTAGATATATTGTTGTTCAAATGTACACCCCCGTCTCCGTTATAAAGACTATCTCTTTCTCCATCCAAAGGTTGCCTGGAAGAAATCGCTTTAAGCGATAAGGCCGCCAATTGTTTGCATTTTAATTAAGTTTAATTTGTTTGTTTCTGTAAAAAGTGTTATGTCAACAATAAAGAGTTATCTATCTATCTATCTATCTATATTTCATTTAATTACTGTAGTAACAAAGCTCTTAAAATTATTCTAACACTAACGGCCGGGTCTAAATCGAGAAAATTACAAAATCTGAACTGATAATTCTCAATAACTTATTTTTTTTACGTTTCATATGGCAAAAAGTCCTAGTTTTATCAAATTGCTATCAACTGAACATTAAAAATTTATAAATCAGTAATGAAAACCTGTTTAATTGACGTTTAAAATGGCTTAAGTAAGGTTTGAAACGTGCTCAACTTCAAATTCTCAATTCAGAAACCGGGTGTATGTCTCTTTATTCTAAGACAATTATGGAAAAAGAAAGTAAAACTATGGCGAAATAATGGTATTGGTATAGCGATCGGTAAAACACTAACTTTTACTTCAATGTTAGATACATTACGAAACATAATTTGAAATAATTTTGAATTAATTAGCAGGCGAATATTGATGACGCGTGTTACCTACTATAATAAGTGCAATGTGCAATCGTGAACGTACAGTAATGTTGCTTCGAACTAATGACAATTTAAATTGGCGTTGCACAGGCGCTTGAACAGAGGGACTCACCCCCTGTTGCACAAACGTCCATTAAATTGTTTGTTAGGTATAAATACAATTTTACATATAAATGAAACTATATTTATTCTAGTGAACTATGGTACCAAGAAACAAACAACACTTTTGTGTGTCCAAACAACCCTTAGCTCCCTTATATAAAAATAAATCTAGGCATGGTGAATTTTGAGAAATACACACTCCTCCCTTTAACAAGCAATTTCCGCTATACTCTCCTGGTCCTGGAAAAAAAAATTAAAACTTGATATTTTGATATCTCCGTAATTGACCAACGAAAGTGGAGAGGGGTGAATACTATACACAGATAGACAAAGATGAACAAGACGGTCATTCGAGTGCAGACCCTGTAAAAAACAAGGTTACGTCGTCCACCCGAAATATGGGTGGACAATATTATGAGACGCAGGTCGAAACTGGATGGCTGAAAACCGGTAGACATGGAAGGAATTGGGAATAGACCTGTGTCCAAAACTGGACACTGATGAGCTTACGATGATGATGATTTTGTCATTAAAAAGTAGATGGGACGGAGTTAACAGAAAGTAGAGAAAGTAAGATATATTGTTAGCTTATAATTTACTACAATTTAAAAATTATAAATCTTTAAAGTTTTATTGTTACGCAGTATAAGATTTCACCACAATTGCCATATTCTATACATATATAAAAGGAGATGATCTAACATACTGACTGACAGACAACGCTGGTCATGGAGACTTGACATTTGGAGAGTACGTCTTATTACGTAGAGGTGTACTCAGAACGGATTTTTGGAAATTCCACCCCGACGGGGTCATAAAAGAGTGAAAACGTTGATATGAAACTTCTTTGTTTTTTTACCTATATCGATGAAAATATATATGTATTTGGTTAGTTTAAGACCCCAGGAAGGTAATAAATTATATTTTATTCGGAAAACTAGAGCTTAAAGAGATGAAAATGGGAGTGAAAGTTTTCATGAGAAATTAAAATTTTACAATAGCAACCATTGGTAACCAATGGTTGCTATTGTAAAATTTTTAGATAGACTCTATCTAATACCACGGTGGGCAACAGCCGGCCCGCGAGACATTTTGAAAAACCTAATTTACAATAACATTGTCGTATTATTTCATCCCTGATATCTATCGCAAAAAAATATGAGCACTACAACACTACTTTAAAATGTTCTACTTTCAAACGCAGCCCACGAACGTATTTGCACACTAAAGTTTGGCCCACCACATGTCCAAGGTTGCCCACACATGATGTAATATATAAATCAATCTTATATTATTTATAAAGATTTCCTTATATTGTGATAAAAATTGGTATTTGACTACATAATTTTTAATAAATATTTATGAAAATATTTTGTGCTAGAAAGCGTTAAATATATTTTTACAACGCACTGTTTAGGCTAAGGATGCGTTTTCAATTTATTTTTTTTACAATTAAATTAGTAATAATGCAATTTAATTGACTTCGAGATATAATTAATTAATATGAATTGTTAAAATAATCTACTTGACATTGTTAAAATATTTAATCTCCTTAGTATATAATTTGAATTGTAAGCGACTTACCGAGTGTAACTTTCTAAGTTTATGACCAATAAATAACATGATTTGAAATAAAATGTTTTACGAAAAAACTTTAAACATTGCTGTAGTAGATGTCGTTTATTCTTAACTAAACTGTATATCATTTTTGCGTAGATTTTAGTTTTCGATTAAGTTTTGTATAAATTTTACATTTGTAAATTCTTTCTATCTATATTCCATTGAATAAATAGCTTTTAAGGCCTTAAACTTTAGATCAAAATATTGAAAATAAGTCAGTTAATTACATGTCTAGCTGTTTTGTGTTGTAGTTTCTTCGAAGTTGAACATCAAAGTAATTGGCGAAATGAATGGCGATATTCTACTATAGGGCTATTCACCATAACAATTGGACAGATGTTTTACCCAGTTGGTTAAGACATATTAATTACATATTAACTTCAATGATGTTTTTATTGGTTCACACAAAATCTAGGACATAGGTTGCTTTTTATTGTGATAAAAATGTTGAAATATTTATACGACAGTTCGTCATTGTCAAAGATTAATGAAACTTTATATTTAGATATTTGGTAAAATCTATGACTATGTACATATTTCAAAACAATTTTCTGACTGAAAGCAAAAAGTATTATACAGATTTTAACCATGTTCGGGTTAATTTATAAGAAGAGTTTAATTTAAAGTGTCATGTCAATTAACTAAAAATATGATCATCATCACCAGCCCTTTTACGTCCCCACTGCAGGGGCTCAGGCCTTCCTTATGGATGGTTAAGGAGGATGGGCCATGACCCTCCACGCTGGCCCAATGCGGATTGGAGGGCAAAAAAGTAAAAATATGATGATGGGAGCCAAATATTGGAAAATTATGCCAATGCCATCAAGTTTTGTATAAATTAAACTATCATAAGGTAACTGCAAGGAAAACCATGCCAACTGATGGGCGCATGCAAATACTACACGGTCGAAACCACTGTAAATCATAATTTAAATATAATTACGTGTTTTGCAGCATTTAACTCCAGAGTCCTCTTGAAGCGGACATAGACCATTGAGGGCGTTTCCTTCTGGACAGGTCCTCGTGCATTGGGCTCCGAAAATCATGCAAGTTATCTCGTTAAATACAGGACCTTTGAAAACTGAACAATAATATTACAAGTTAATATTTTTTTACTTAAACGTCATTTGCTATTAATTGGGAAAATGAGAACTGAGGTACCACCTATTAAAATTTACACAGGCAGTAGCCAATGGTCAAAAGACTTGCAATTACATTTAGTATAATAAGCAGCATTTCAATCGATCTCATTATTAATAATGCGACAAATAACAGCATTTATCTGATATTTCTACCTACGGTGCCATAAATATTGCGTAAATATAGAATAGGATAACTTTCTGCAAGTTTCACTAGATCTAATGGCAAAAGAACATTTTCATATAATATTGGAAATCCTGTCAAAGGTGTTCTGTACACGATATGACTATACGATCCGATATTATACTTGTTCAGATTATGAATATGATACTTTCCTACTCTTCCTTTGTTATACACTTAAAATAAAAGCTTGAAACTTACAATTTTCAATAGTTTCGTTCAAAGAAGCAGAACCGACGTTTGATACAAAAACTAAACAAATACACATTAGTACAACTATTTTATTCGACATTATGATGTTTTTCTAACGAGCTGCGAATGTAATTTCACCGTTTGTGATGCAAATGCCTTTTAATTATGCTTACTTAAACACTTTAACAATTTACACAGTTCTATTTAACAATCGAATGCAACAGTTTTTTGTATATGCTAAAAAAATATTTATTTTAAAGATATAGAATTTCTTTTTGTTAATTTATTTTGACAAAATTAATGACTGTGAAACAGGTAACTGATTAAGAAACTTGTTATCGTGTGACTAATACTCACAGGTGGTATATCTTTAAAAATGGTGTCTTTGTACAAATACAATAAACAAACGAAACTAAGGTTAACATACTGTATTTAAATTAGATTATGAATATTTATAACCAACTAACAGAACGAAATTCCGTTAATCGATGTCGTGTGTTTTATTACGTTCTCATTAATGTGTTGACACCCGTTATTGAGTGGCTCATAGGTCAGCTTTAAGTTGTCAATCCTTTCTGGGAGTTCGATCCTAGTATACTGAATTTTAAAAAGTTTTTTTTTCTATGTTGTCCCGGCTTGTTGTGGTTTTTTCACATTTTCGTCACACGAGGACTTTAAATATTTACTTTTGAACGTGAGCAATATAAATGACATCATCTTATATTTATTTATACTTTAATTAGTGTATCATGAAAAATTTTGTTGTACTTTTTATATTTCTCAATTACTCTTAATGTACTGAATCCCTTAAATAAAATATTACAAGATTAGGAAAGCATTTCAAAGTATATAAGTTAGAAGCCAAGAACTCTTTAAACAAATTTGGTATTGGTAGAAGAAAAAATAAATGATTTGGAAAAACTTCTACTTAATTTGCAGTGCGACGATCTCGAGTTCAGTGCTGTGACGTCACAGGCAAGTCAGAAGGCACAGACGTTCCGTGCGAAAACACGCAGTTTCAAATAATCTATAACTTTGTCATATATTAACGGATTTTAATTTTGTATTCTGATTTGTTTTAGTTTTGGTCTGTATTTATATCGTTATATTGTGTTATAAATTCTTCCTCATTATTTATATCTTCACGCCGTATCCCATGCGGGTTAGGAAAAGAGGACCAAGCGCCACAAGGCACGGTCCATACGTACATCTTTCGCCTCATCCACTTTTATTACTCTATTCGTGCATTTTCGCCAGTTTTTTTTTTTGTTTTGAATTCCTAACGTAAATATTCGTCAATTTTATATAATTTCACAATTAAAACACCAGCATGGGCACTAAAATAAGTGCTTCAAAAATTATGCTGCTCTTAAACGCAGTGTTTCGTTTTATCATATGAAATTGCAGGTCGAAAGCACTTAATCACAACATTTGTTGCGGCAAAGCACCAGTGTTAACAGTACATTATCCCGACGTTGTATTTAAATTGAATTTTGTAGGGGCAATGGTTGTACTGGTGTTGGCATATCAGTAATTAGGTTACGAGTACACTTAATTACTCGTTTCACTTGCATAAGTAGAAGCTCAGTAGTGTGGTAGCCCCGGTCCGCGATCATTGTAAGCAACTTTTGTAAGGACGGTCACGGGATAGGTGACAAAAAATAAATATTTCGAACTACTCCGTGCTTCGGAAGACACGTTAAGCTGTTTGACTCGGCTGCATTTACAGTCGGTAATACCCTTCAATCCGCAATGTACTAACGTGGAGGGTCATGGCCCATCCTTCTTAACTATCTTTAAATAAGGCCTGAAGCTCTGCAGTGGGGACGTAAAATAAAAAACGGTATGTGGGGTAGGTGCGCCAGTGCCACACCAACAACCGTAGTATAGCAGTTCAATGTTACATTTTTCGCCTTTGTTTACGCTTGATATCGTAGTATTAATGTTATTGCTTCATCCGCCTTTTTCCACAACCAAATTAAAATATTATTCAACAATAGCTAGACTTTCAAGAAATTAAATGCATCGAGTCACTCCATTGAAGTTTTCAACGACAGTTTCAGAGCGTTCAAATCGGACTTACTTGACTTGACTTAAGACTCCTGAATAATTATTATTAACCTGTATTTGATACTTGCTGTTAATTTTTATATTAACTACTTCGGCTATTTCTCTTTAAACAATTGCTGTGGCAACTAAAAACAGTGCTCTAAAGTTTATATTTTAATAGCTAAATGATTCAAACTTGGATTATTGTATCTGTTACTGATTGCCCTTAATATATAAATGTACTTCTAGCAACTATGTAATTATAACTAAAAGCTATGGTCTATAAATATGAAAAAGACTTAATAGCAATTTGAAAAATTTTAATACGTCATATCATTATATTATCTGAAAGTAAGGAGTAAAATGATTTTTTTCGCATCAGTGTTTACAATATTTGGGTCACATCATCAAAATGTTGCTTAATTGGTTTGCTACTGGTACACCCACCCTAATCAACAGGTTGGTCAATGAAACAGATATCAAACTTCAAAATCTATTATAATACAATAAAGTATAATTAAGTAGATAGAGTAGTAGCTTAAATTATGGAAAACTCAACTTACTAACGTAAAACAACACCACAATATACGAAAGTATATTTTTTTACATTAACTCATTTTTTTAATTCGTAAATGTTTCTAAACAACGACGAACAATTTTTATTCAAATATTACTTGTATCGTAACGACATTTTACCAATTCAGAAAAAAAGAAGCCACAACTCACAAAGAATATTAAAAATAAACCTTTCAACGGTACCCTCTTAAGATTTGCGGAAATTAAAAAGCTTATTTACGACCACAGAGCATAATTCAGTTTACAGTGCCCGGGCGAACGGGACCCGGACAAAATGTTACTGAATTATTTAATATCATTTTTGTTGTTTTTCGCATGAAAATGAAGATGTCCGACTGTAAATCGCTAAGAAGTCATTCTATATATATATTCTTTATATAAATTATGGCATCTGTTTAATAAAACAAAATGCTTTACGCCTACTTTGCTACGTCCAACTGTGGAGACATTCACAGGTTGACAATGATAATGTAGAAACTATTTACAGTCTATTTCCTTAAATTACATATCCTACAAAACGGTTCATCTACAATGTTATTAAGCCAAGCCAAAAATAATAATATCACTGTTTTTATTTTAGTCAGATTCCAAGAATTGAGGCGACCAGGAAAAGAAGCCGTAACCTCAGAGATATCGGCACCTTGAAACCGAAATGAACTCAGGTCCGGAGCTCGACAACCGCATACTGACTTTATTTAACTTCTCGAGAAAATATTGAAGTCGACAAAAGCGTAATCACTATTAACATCCAGGTAACTGCGACTGACATCCACTACAAGCCCCAAAATTCCCATCAAGTCATGTTCCCGGATAAACAGTGTACCGCCCGCATTCGTTCACATAAAGGGCCAGATAAACTCAACCCTTCTCTCCGCGGCTGCGTCTAATTTAGTGAAAAGATAACGATCGACTCCGTCTTGGTGCAAGGGAAAAGCGTACACAGTTTCAGATGATCGGATGATATCAGCCAAATGTCCATTATTAGCACCTTCACGGCTGTATTCAATCTCAATCAATCAGTCATTATTTAAGCGAAGATTTTATACACATGGGGATAGCATTATAAGGATTTTAAAGTCATTATCAAGATTGCCTTTCCAAGTGCTCTAGCAATGGGACGAGGACATTAATAAACTGATGGTGAATGCTTTACATTATAACAATGTTTTGATTGCTCTAAAATAGTATCCCATTGCGCTGATGCTATAAAAGCATCTTTAAATGTTATATTAGCAAATATATCAAATCACTGCAATATCTTTATATCGCAAGACGAAAACACATCGTTTGGTCATAGTTTAAATGTATCATTCACATTGGCCAAAGAGTAATTATGCGGAGTATTATTTCTGTGACTTGTTATCATTAGTTGGTCATTGATTTATTGATGAATGAGAGACTCGACATTATTACCACTTTATATCTTACTAGCTTTTGCCCGCGACTTCGTCCGCGTGGTAAAGTAACTTTGAGCAGCATTTCTAACGAATATTTATTCATTATATCGTGTAAAATACCTGAAATAAAGGTAGCAAGTTGCTTTAGTAGAACTCTTGGAGGTAGAATTGATCAAAATCCTTTCTTAGAGGATGCCTTCGTCATAGTAGCTTTATGAATGTAAGGTCTCAGCCCGATCGATTTAAAATTGTAAAAGTTTCATACAAATTTCATCCCCTATTTTATACCCATAGGAGTAGAATTGATCAAAATCCTTCCTTAGCAGATGTCTAGGTCATAACATCTACCTGTATACCAAATTTCAGCCCGATCCGTCCAGTGGTTTGAGCTGGGCGTTGATAGATCACTATGTAAGTCAGTCACCTTTGAGTTATATATATATATATATATATATTCGTTATCGTTATTTAGAGAAGAAACTATGTAGTTCAAGGTAATGGAATGATAAACATTGTCTCTTGTATCTCATAACTTAGTTGGCTCAGTGAAGTTAGGCTCTACAGGCAGACGTAGTTAAGGGAAACGCGCGCCACGTAATTGCCGCCCTTCGGACTGCGATAGCACCAAAAATACCGCAAATCTTTGTACTCTAATATAAATAGCACTCGGTTGTAATCTATTTTATTACTGACCTCCACTCCTCTGAGATCTTTTGGATGTTTCGCGGGATAATTGAAGTTTTTACTGCGGGAAACGATAATGAAGTTGGTTTTTCCTTCTTTACAAATAAAAATAGAAAACTTTATGAAACTACTAGGAGAGTCTTGGAATTTTTAATACAACTATAGTGAAATACGGGTAATGGCACGTTAGGATTTCGACTACAGTCACGTAATAATATCAACAGAGGAAATTTTATGAACTGGTAAAAGGTTGCTTTGTTTGAAGAAAAGGATCGAATACTTACCGAGCTTGTATAGTGTAATACATATAATAGTGTAAATTGATGTAGATTTTTGTTTTGTTGTTGTTCTTATTGCTTTTTTCCATTACAATATTTTATGATAGAACAGTTATATTTGCGAAGTGAGACCTGGTGGCCTGTAGGTCAGGTTTATCAAAATCTCTGTTACTAACTAGGTAAAAAAAAAGAAATTTTATTAGTCAGAAAATAATAAAATATTAGATACTTACTTATTTTTTGTCTCAATTTAGATAAGAAATAGTTTAGATAATTAGCATTAAAATTGAGAAGTATGGGCTCGCTACGTCACAGTTTTGTAGAAAATGTACTTCATGTGACATTTGAACTCAATGTCCCACCCTAAGTTATTGATTACGAAAAAATTAATTAAGACATATTAAATATTCTTCGATAATCTACCTGAAGTACAAACAAACAAAAATTTGTCGTGCCAAAGGAGGCGAAAGAAATGAGTTTAATAATTATTCGTGTGAAAACAAACGAACTATTGTACACATGTACACGCCAAATTGGAAGATTTCTAATGTTACCTGTCAATTCGTCCGTCTGCATCGACTCTGCGAGCACCTTTAAAGAGGTTGATTCAATACAAAAAGTCTGCAATAATTTACTTTATACGAACTCTACTCACACTCAATAGTTTTCATGCTTAAAGTACTGATATTAGTGCCGCTAAACAATAATAACAAAAAGAACTAAATGCAAGTAAGTCACGTTCGAATTTTGTAGGCACCATGGTGGAATGTAAGGCGTTATTGACGCTCCAGTGAAACGTGACGATAAGGAAGCCAGGGGTCTTAACTGTTATAAAGGGGGATATGATTTTGGGTTTAAAAAGCTTAGGAAAGTTATGAAAAGTATTTTATTCTAAATACACCTTCCGTGAATACCACCTTCAGTGAAAATTCCTGGATCTTAAGTAAGAGTATTCAAAATAAAATATTTACTCATCTAAATTGGCAAGGTACAAAATTGAACAAATATAATAATTATTTTATTAATTTATTATTATATAATAAAATAAAAAAAAATCGTCAGTCCTGTTCGGTCCTAGTAAGTAGTGATTACAGCAGTCGTCCGGATTGCAAAAGGTCACGGGTTTGAGTCCCGTACCAGAGTACCTGCGGCTGGGCCTGTTGATTTTTAAGCATTTTTCATTATGTGTCATTATAATTTCCAGTTATGCTATTGCTATTATCAAAGTTTTATAGAAATATAGCTCGGTGGCGAGGTGGATAAACGCCGCGGCCCGCGGTCGTTGTCGTTAAGCAACTTTCGCAAGGGTCGGTCACGGGATGGGTGACCAAAAAATTATTACCTCGAGCTACTCCGTGCTTCGAAAGGCAGGTTAAGCCGTTGGTCCCGGCTGCATTTGCAGTCGTCAATACCCTCCGCATTGGGCCAGCGTGGAGGGTATTGACGACTGCAAATGCAGCCGGGCCATACTCCTTAGCCATCCATAAGGAACGCCTGAGCCCCTGCAGTGGGGACGTAAATGATGATGATGATGACAGAAATATAAAAAATAAGTTGGAAAACTACAACCCGACTTTTTAATGACGTTTTAAAAAGCTTGAAACAAGGAAATTATTTTATAGCGATAGCTATATTATAATATCGATGACTACAACAGTTTGTTTTGTAATCATGTGATCAGTGGCATACGTCACTGTGTCCTTTGGTATTATTTATACAATAATATATTTAGCTATAAAATAAATGTCTTGTTTCGTACCTTTTAGAGTGTGATTTAGTTGTAGTCGGGTTTTAGTTTTTGAAAAAAAAAATTATTTAATTTTCTGGTGTATTAAAGCAAAATTGCAAGCGAAAGCTATTTGAAATGTGCTAATTAAGCCCATTCATTTGATACCCTACACGGAATGATTGAAAATATATTATTTCAGTTTCTTAATTTATGCACTGTAGAGGGCGCTGTTGTCAATTTAAATGTAACGTCACTAAATCTATAGAACGCGGGAAACTAAGACGCTTCTAATGCTCTCTCATTTGTTCAGATACGATGAGTAGTTTCGAAGTTATAATAGAACAGAAAAACATTCTTACATACATAGAGATACATATCGTACCGAGAAACATACCGTCCTGTTACTGGTGTATAAGTAAAAGATAGCGTTTTCCTCACAACGACTTGATTATCATCACGGCTAGTATTTCTATCAAAAAACAAAGTTAATACCATTGATATTTTTGACATGTCAAAATTTAAATCCTTGTCCGCCAATTGCAAAACGTCCGTTAAAAATTGTCATTAGTTTAAAGTGACAATATTCATACAAATTTGACATTCTATTGGAGCTGAAAGTCGTCATTAAACCTTATGGAGGTTTGTGCAACTGGCCGTGTAACTTATAAAATGGTCAAAGTCACGTCATCTACCTTAGTGGATGGGTTACCTTTAGTGTCCCTTACAATAAAACGCACTATTTCGCGGACACGATGAAGAGTTCTATGGGCAGCGATACATATGGTTTACTTTTGACGCTAAAATAACACTTTAGGTCAATGTCTGCTTTTCCCTGCCATTAAAAGAAGAGTAGAGGAACGTAAGCTTTCAAATGTGAATCAAGCTTTAAGTAAAATAATAAGCAGGCAATATGTCACTGACAAACAATTGTGGACAAATCAGGCCGAATCTAAATTCCACCACGAACATTGTAGCGGCCTAAATCAACCACGTGACACCTGTCAAAACCATTCCCATGATATTGAAGTTTATTATCGCGTCAGAACACTGGCTAATTTCAATATTATAAACCTCTAGAGAGCGGTATTCTATTTCAAACTTTATTGCGGTGTGGTAAAGTCTTCGCTTGTTCTGCGGTACGCTGTATCAATTTTATCGCTGCGATTTCACGCAAAAATTAGTTCACTTGATGGTTTATTGACATTTTAGGGTTGTCAATTACACTAAATGGATATTGGAATGAAGTAAGTTTATTGAAATACGAGTGCATGAGTGCAATTTACATGTAGAGTTAGCCGAGGTGTAAAGTGCTGATGTGGAATCATCTGTAGAGATTTTGTGTAAGTTGTTGATATTAACCGCCCGATTTCAATAGAATTTTAATAAAAATATGAACCACCTTTCAGGTGAGAACTATTTTCATGTTGATTTGATTTACCCAAGAATTTTAGTGATATTATCATTGGTAGGAAATATGTAAAATTTAAGGTTAACTTAACTACCGCGTACAAATTGAGCGAACGAAGATGTACAACATTTTTTAATGGAGTGTACTAGAAACAAAGATGAGAGGGAGTAATTTATGAAAGAATTTAAATTAAACGTTCTAGACATTGGATTAATTCAAAGTATTTTAGCAGAGCCTAAGTCTATCATTGCACAAAAATTATGTAAATAACTGATAAATTTAACATAAACTGTAGTAAAGGCTGTAAAAAAACCTAATTGAAATATTGTAATAAAAAGAATTTAGATTTAAATATAGTATGATGGGGTTGGCATGTTCTAAAGAATAAAAACCCCTTAAAAATTAAAAGAATTAAAAAAAATAAAAATTTGGGCAAACGAACAAGTAGAGTCAAAAGCACAATAGGTTATAACAAATCTGTGAATTTTCTCTACTTACTAGATACACTTTATAGAATTGTATTCTACTTTTTATAACACATCATTGTACCAAAAAATAAAGACAGTCATTTTATTTCAATAGGTGAAAACGACTCCATCGAATCCTGAATCTTCTAAGAAGATGGAAAAATATAAGAAGGGAAAACATAAAGAGACGCAATATTTTCACAGAGACATTCCTTGTAATCTGTATTTATTTTATTTAGTAGCTAAGTAGAAGTAATAGCGTGGAGGGAGCTGGCCAAAGCGATGGGGATTATTTTTACGACACTATGTACGCCTATTTACGTACGGCATAAAGTTAAGTAGACCTACTTTCATTGAAACTGTTCTTTCTTTATGATGCGTTTCACTAAAATATATTGGCTAGATATTTTCCAAAGAAAACCTTGTCTCAGATTGAAGTGCTTCTAAATTACATATTGAGGACCTCGATGGCGCAGTATTTAACGCGTTGGGTCTGCAATACGGTTGTTAAGCAACTATTGCAATGGCCTGTCATAGGATGGGTGAAAAAATGTACTATCTCGAGCTCCTCCGTGCTTCGGAAGGCAAGTTGAGCCGTTGGTCTGGGCTGTGTCTCCAGTCGTTAATATCCACTAATCAGCACTGGGCTCGGGTGCTAAGTCACGATTCAATCCATAGAACTCCAACATTAATAGCTCTGTTCATTGAGCTCATCATCCGAACTCTGTCTGTCTGTATGTTACGCTATTGCTAAACCGATTTTAATGAATTATAGTAAGGCTAGGAGCACATAGGATAGTAATCATCCTACAAAAGAGTGAATACAGGCGTAAAAGTTCATATAAATATCCGTATACTATAGATTGCTCAGATCTCAAATTAACTAACCGACTCTTTCATAAGAAATCGCGTTATAAGTACGTGAACATCAAGAATCACATGCTAATAGCTTTATTTAACTAAGTTCAAAAAAGGAAGAAATCATTTTAACCTGTATGTGGGTAGTTTTAACCGACAAAAAACAACATTTTAAAACAATTTTACAGACTTCAAAATAAAGTCATAATTAAAAGGGACAACTGAAAAGGGAGAAATAATAATCCAATATATTTATTTTAAAGGAAATCGAATAACAAACAAGATTGCAATCCTATGTATAGTTTGCGGGATATACGTAGATAAACATACATACAATTATAAAATTTATGAATATTCCGCCATTCCAACGATTTTACATCCATACACTTCGTATTGATAACATATTTTTTAAATCGATTAAAAAGGTCCGTATATGACCGTTTGTGATTTTACTATAAATAATAACTTAGGAAGAAAAATTAGTATTTATATTAGGGTAATATTCCATACTTATTCATTTAGAATTTAGAATTTACACGGTGTTGTCTCAGAAATTGCGCTCAGTGTATTCCGTGCCTTATTGTAAGATTTAAAATTTAGGATGTTCCATTTCATTCAAATATGTATAATGTGTAATGTAATTTTTATTAAAATCAGATGATAAAAAATGTGCGTTGTTGTGTTGTTTGAAGATGGGACTTTGCCGCGATTTCATGTTCATTACTGCAAATGTTTTATTTCTTTGTAACATTATTCTTTTCCAACGACTATTGTATAAAGAAACGAGTGGAATTATTTGCGTAATTCTGGACGGAGTCTAACTTTCCAATCACAACCCGCTTACTCTCTACACGAAAATCATAGGCTTTTATTTGAAAATTCTCTAATTTCAAATCTACCCATCAAATATAAAAAAATGTGAAATGTAAAATTAAAATTTATACGACATGTATGAACAAAATCCTCTATTTATTTTTTCTCAAGTCAATATTACAGATCAAATCAGTGCTTATTATAATACGTAATGCATTTTATTACGGTTTTTAGTGGATTTTGCATTCACAAAAACATTTTCATATCTACGAGTTAGCGTTGGTTTTAATCTCCTGAGACCGTTTCGTTTAAGTATTATTTTGTAATTTTAATACGATTTTCCAATTATATGCCTGCTAAAAATTGAAAATTTTAAAATAAATAGTATTAATACTATTTAAACGCAAACCACTAGCCTTAATTTTGGATTGAAGATAAATCGTTCGAAAACCAAAATAATGATTGTTGACCAAATCAATAACAACTCACCAGGGTTTATATATCTCAGCGCTTTGATATCCATTAGAGGCGAATCTGCAGGTGAAATAAAGCGGCGCATGGCAATCGCTGGGTCTGCAATGGACAAGTTGAGAAAGATATGGAAAAACAAGCACATAACCAATGCTACTAAGCAAACCAATGCTACCATATTGTTGTACGCGTTGGAAACGTGGACTTTCGTGAAAGAGAGAAGAAAAAATAAACACTAGGAATGTGGTACTGGAGAAGGATGCTTGGGGTATCGTGGACGGAGTTCCGTACCAATGTATCTATAATAAACGAACTGCGCATTAGGCGGCGCCTGTCTTCTATAGTGCAGGCGCACATTCTGACTTTCTTTGGCTGTGTATCACGGATCAACAATGAGTCCATGGAGCGCTTGGTAATACAGGGAAAAGAAGAGGGTACCAAAGCATGCGGTAGATCACCGATGAGATAGACGGACCAAATAAAGGCGGCAACAAACTGAATGTACCAGGAAGGCTGCGATCCGGCAAGAATGGTGGCGTATAATAGAACTTGCCACTAAAACTGTTCCTAATTGATGACCACTCTGTTAAGAGTGAAACGACTTAGAAGAATGAGTATTAATACTCAAATTTCGTAATCCTGCAACTTCACCAGTGTAAATTATAGCTTATATTACCCGCATAAACTAATTGTAACCAAAGTATTTAAAGCGAGGGTTTATTGAAGGACTGAAGTTCAGCCATACAATTTATTTATGGTAACAGGCAAAAGCCTTAAGTAAGGAATACATATATCGTATAGAAATGAGATTACACCGCTATTCATAATAATATAGCACCATCTGTTATCCCAAATTGGATCCAATTTACCTAATAATAATGTTTTGCTAATTCTCTTATATTGTTATGTTATATTTAAATTATATTTATTGTTTATTATTGAGTTATATATTTCTATATTATATTTAATTGTATATTTTATTTATGTAGAGCATAAACACTGCGTATGATAGAACTACCTGTAAATGAAATAATTTTCATAATCGGAGCATTATTTCTGAAGACTACCCTCTACGAACAAACTAAGTACTAAACTTTATCTCTTTATAATATATACTGTTACGAGCTAGGGCTCGGGATAAAAATTAAAGCCAATTAAAATCATAATCTGACTTTATAATACGCAATACATACTTCAACTTCACTATTCACGTCACTATAGTTTCTGTTCACAACACTATTAGATCGTCCAAATAGTTTACAACACTAGTTTTCGCTTGTATTCGCTCTCGTTTCAGTTCACTAGTAGCTGAAAGAATTTCAGGACGGATAGCCCACCGTGTCTTTATAGAGTCCGACAGACACTATCAGCATCTAGAACATTCTAGGTTGCCCTCTGCCCTACCGTTGTATTCGAGGCATTAGCAAAAAGTTCTAGAAAGGCTACCCATTCCTTTCTTTACTAGTGACCGTCCTGAACGAGTGGTAGGGAAAAAAATGTTGGACGATTCAAAAGTACTTTTAAGAATTCTATTTGAATAAAGATTATTTTGACTTTTTTTTTACCGTTCCTTTATGAAACACGTAGTTTCAACCTGTTTAGACGGTGTTAGTACGATTCAAATGACTCGTAATACTATCTAATAATGAGTAGAAGAAAGATCGCGTCGCTCTTCTCCGTAAAAATCCCTATACTAAGAATAGGTATATGCGGGTGATGACTAAAAATTTTCTGTAATATGTTTCAAGCCACGTGAAATGTGAATAATTAATATTTCGTAAAAATTTACACTGCAATTAAAATGGATACAAATTAAATCGCAAATTAAGATTTTCCCTCTGCACGTATCCCGACGAATTATTTCGACGCGATACGCATTTGTTTCGCCTGGAATATTTTATTATCCGGCTTCTTTTTGGAAAAAGGACCCAGCCATGAAATAATTACTACGATGTAAAATATATGATTTCAAATTTTAAGGGTAACGTAAAAAAAATATGAAATAACCATTAGTAAACGTTACATGAAATATTTTGCCGTTTTAGAGGTAACCTCAAAAGATTTGTAACAAAATTGTGTTTACTTCTAATCAATTAAAAATGTTTATTCATTCTTTATAATTTTAAAGGGTACTTATAGTAGTAGTTGGTCCATTCTAGTAGACATACTAAGATGCCTGTATCAGAAAGACCCTCTCTTCCGTAACATGTATAAATCTAAACATCTTTAATTTACAAATCAACCATTCATGCAGCATGAGATAAAGAAAAACAATATTTATATAATTTTCAATAAAATTTCACGCGGAAATTTATATGTGTATGTGTGTGCGTTTGTGTATATGTTTGTGTGAAGGCGTGCGTTTGTTTATAATTTAGTATTGATGTTATGTTTATTTAGTTATGTTTATTTGTATGTATTTTGCTTTACCAGTTTTTCGATTTCATTATATACACAGCAGCCAATCTGCTAGGACCTTTTTTACAATTGTATGTTTTTAATTTATAAATGCCAATTTTATTATTTAATTTAATATACTTTAAAGGGGCAAGTGACAGATATTGTCTTTGACGCCATAAGGCTTAACTATAACTGCAATAATTATAGTGCAACCGAGACTGATTCCCGTTTTCACTAAACTTAGGACTCGCCCAAATCTGACACCTAAATATTTGTGCATTGTCAAAGGTGTAAATGCGTTTTACCAATGACAACGAGACACCTAATGACGTTAACAACGCATAAAGTTGACATGGACTGTGCGGCGCCTAGCGCTGAGCATTTGCGTTATATAACAGATACTTTGACTCTTTGGCCATAACGGATAAAATCAGTTTAGTAAGTAGGAATCAAGGAGTTTATATATTAGAATTAATATATGAACTATGGGATTTATTGAATTTCCGGACTTTTTATAAATGGACAATAACGATTTGGGTGCTCGTTTAAATACAAGCCCACATATATAATTTTTTTTGTTAATTATCTCTATGCTAAAGGCATTACCTAACGTTATAGGTTTGGTGAAATTACAAATCTTATGTTATTCTTAATATCAAGTGATTTCTAGTTAAGATATGCTAAGATTTCTAGGTTAGTTAAAATGGGCATAATTGGTGTAGAAAAGAAAATAACAATAGAATAACAAAATAAATCATCTTGGAATATTTACTTGCGTATTGATGGTCATAGTGAATAAATTCTTGACGTTTCATTTTAAATAAATACAAAATGAACGTAAAAATACACGAGTCGTTTCGGCGAAGTTTTCGTAAAATTTTCAAAGTCATCCCCGAAGGCGCAATTGCAGGAATTTCTGGCACAGTTTGTGTACTGAGCACGCTGATATTAGATTTAAAATGAGATGCGAGGTTTTTTCGTATTTATTTATTTAAGCTTGCAAATATATACTGAGAACGCTTTGCTCGGTTCAGGCCTAGCAGTACCCGCTGTGTTCTTCATTTTGAGTTGGAGTTTAAACAAAATAAATAAAACGAATGTTACTTTATTCTATATGTATCGGGAATTCGATGGTTAGCGCGTCCGGTTAAGCGACTTTTGTAAGGGCCAGCCCTTTGTAGGATTGGTCATCAAAAAGTTATTATCTTGAGCTCTTCCGTGCTTCAGAAGACCCAGCATCTGCAGACGTCGCCGTTGCCGAAAATAGTTAGTGATAAATGCTTATAATATTAAGACTGAATTAATCTTCATGTCGTATCCTTTATGAGGACCTGGATTATGATGGTTGAATGACGATTTTAAGCAATAAATTATTGCTTAATTCACGTTTTTGGTTATCCTTAAAAGAAAACCACAGGAGAAAGTTTCTTAATTCTGATTATGTTGCAGTCAACTCTGAATGTATTCGAAAATTTATTTTGTTGCTTCAATTACACAGTTAAAAAGACAGGGACAAGGGACTTCTTAATACAACACTACCCACATTAATAGCATATTTACTCAGAACAAGTCAATATTTTCCATCCTGTCGAAAGTCTAGTGAAGGAAGGAAGGGCCCTTCGAAATATGATGTGTCAATCGGACATATCGCCACATTTGCTAGTTACGCAATTATATCCGGTGTTACCAACGGCTCTTGTTTCGGGGAACCCCCACCATTAGTTATTTGAAGTTTAAACTCTGCTGTGTAGATTAAAAGATCTCAGTGGACAGGCAGCGGGATGCCACTTTGTTTTTAAACGACTTCAAAAAAGGAGGAGGTTCTCGATTCGACTCTATGTTTTTTTGTGTGTTTTTTAAAGTCAATGACATTTACTCCGCCATATATGAGTCGATTTTCTTATCTTTATGCATTAATTTTTTTGGTAATTGAATCAGTAATTTTCTCTTATAAGTTATAACAAAACAAAATATCATTTTCATTAGATATCACTTAAATATTTCGATGCCATGTTTATATCAACAAAAAACAATAGATAGCGTACTTTGCATCATACACTTTTTCTACATAGATTATAGTATTTATATATTTATGTAAATATACTCTTTGCAGATTTTGTATAAATTTTTGATGAAACTTGGATCATAGACATTCTTTAACATATATTTATTATGTTAGTAAAGTTTTCTAATAAACTTTATTCTTTGGGGTTATATATAAATATAAATAATATATTTTATTTAGATATTTTGTATAGATATCATTTAATATTTTAATGATACTTATACAAAATATTTATATAAAGTAGGTACCTATATAAGTATCACTAAAAATAATGAGATAAAAACTTTTTTCACAAAACCAAACCGACTTCAAATTTTTAAAAAGATCAGAAATAATATCTCTGTTTAAATTGTTTAATTTTATCAAGAAACATTGAATTATTTAATATATTTAATAAACTGCAGAAATCCTCAGTCCGTCTTTAATGTTTCTTGACAAAATTAAACAATTTTAAGATAAATATTATATTTCACCTTTTTAAAATCTGAAGTTTTGTATTTTTTATATACTATACTAAATATAGATGTACCAACAAATTGTTTTGTAACTTGTGAGTATAATATTTAAAGCCTGTGGTATCACTAGCATATTCTCTTAGTTTTAAAATAAACAGTATTATGTAGAAATAACAGCTTTAAGTAAGTCTATTCGGAGAACAAGTGACTTATGTTTGAAACGCTCGTACATTTTTTTTTTTATAATTAATATAACTGTCCGCAGTTGGCAATGGTCTGTCCATTCTAATTATTTTAAGTGCTTGTAATAGGTTTATTTGAATTAAGAATATTTATATTCATCCATTGGTTATTTTTTTTACAAATTTTATGATATAGTTCTTTACATAATAAATTTTTATGAGTGTTATTTGTAAGAAATAATTGAGTTTTATTTTATTTTAAGAAATGTTAAATTAATCGAATGATTACTGACTTAAATATGTTTCGAATAAAAATAAAATACATGGCCAATTTAACAGATTTTAGATTATTACTATCCTTAAGCATTAAATTAATAACGGAACAGTATTTCCATGAAATTATTTTTATTTTTCTGATATAAATCGTAACTTTTCCGGAATCAATGAAATTTGCCGTAGCTCATAATGCCTCTTATACACACAAAATAATAATTTTATATAATTAAAACTACTGCTTATATTTTTTTCGTACGGTACCTACATAAAACACTATAGAGTATCAAGAATTCACTTTTACGTTGCAATTTCACAGCATGCATACACTCACGCTTTGTTATTAAAATAATATCTTATACTCATAACATTATATATGAAATGAAAATATGATTGGACCATGCTTTTATTTCTTTCTTACAACCTATGAAACATGTTTATTTATTGTAATAGTCTTTTGAGAGCTTACCTACTGACCTAGAAGAGGAAGAAAAGCATAAAATGAGGTGCAAACAGTAAAACAGAATTAATATGACTCAGGAACGTTCTGTGCAGTAAATGCGTTCGTCTGCTGCCTCAGCACGCATGCACCGGCACACTATGTGACAAAACTGTGCATTCCGTCTCAAAATTAACTCACTTTGTTGCTAATTCAAATAATAAATTGAAAACAGTAGTAGCGCGGTTTATTGGCGCATAACGCCATCTAGTAACGTACAGTTGAACCGCGCCGCTGCACTCCGTAACAGTATTTTATCAGCAAAAATCTAATAATCTGGCAAATCTAGTTATAAATATTTATGGACTATACTATTATTTTGATGACTTTATAGGAACAATGAGGCGCCAATATATTAAATTCATCGTAAAAAGAATAAAGCAAGCTCAACATTTACTATCTTACATAAATTCTATTTTCATTCTAATCTTTTAACTGAAACGATATCTCAGAAGAGTTCAGAATAATTCCAAACGCAATACGTTTTAAAGTCGGGCTAAGTTATAATCTTAATTAAACTCCACAAAGTATAATAGATACTGAACTTCCAAGTCAAAGAAATAATGTTTAACTTTATAATGGGCAATGTTCTTAGTTGAAAATCTGGCACGCGAATTCTAAGTTAAGGGCTTAGGCAGAAACGAAATAGGGACGAAGCAGTCGTACTTCTTACATCAGGCCGTTCGAAAAGTTAATGACAGTGTACTCATTGTAAGTATACAGACCTTTGAACTCAAACTAGCGCTCTTGAAAATTCTAACAGATGAAAAGCTCATTAATGTGATCTTGTCTTTGTGTCGGCAAGAAATCAGCAAGGGAAGCTTTTTATAAAACTGCCAAAACAAGGTTTATTATTTCTCCTTATGTTATTATATCACAAGAAGTATTTTCATTACAGTATACTTTTTGTATTAGATGTAATATTAATATATGCCAGGACTTCGTGGGGCGACACACAATTCACGAAAAATAATCAGATGTTTCATTGAAAATTGTAATACCTACAATCTTTAACAGTATGAAACAGCTGGTTATTTTTTCGTGAATTCAGTGTTGCTCCCGTAATAATAGTTATTCAGTAACTTAACTAATCCACCATACGAAGTGCCAGCATATTAAAATATTGCATTATAAAAATAAAAGAGAAAAGTGACTGACTGAGTAATCCATCAACCTGCAAATCAAACTACTGCATGAGTCAAGTTGAATTGGTACACATAGAGGTAATACCGTAAAGAAGAAGGAAAGCTTTGACTTTTTTTTATGTGATTAATAAATTCAAAAACTTCTTCAATGACTTAAAAAAATTGTTTCATTGATAATAAAATTTTTAATACTCGTTGAAATTACAATAAAAACAAAAAAATAGTATACATTTTTCTTTTTATTATTTCTTGAAATTCTGTAATATGTGAATCGTTATAGGTGTGAAGAAAACACTTAAATATAAACCTGAATATAAATATTACTGAATTTGCGTTTATATATCTTCACGCTGTATCTCATGCGGGGTAGGTGAAGAGGACCAAACGCCACAAAGTACGGTTACTTTCATTACTCTTTTCGTACATACTTGTCGGCTTTTATAGCTTCTGAAATTATGATCTAATAGCACGTAATTGATTTGTGTGGTGTGATCGTATAAGGTGTGTCTTGACCTGCCTCGGCTTCTGCATCCTTTCACTTTCTATATATTAGTTTTGTGAACCAACGGAGCATGTTTCATTTGATTTTCACACCGATACTATCTTTAAAGTGATCTCTCTTTGTTATCTCTTCATTTCGAATGCGATTTGCGAGCGTTACTCCGCAAATTCTACGTAAAAACGCTTCTCGACTGCATATATTCTACTTACATGCTCTTTATGGCGCACTCAACTCTTGCTACCATACGTATTGGAATAAGCACTGCATTGTGTATATATAGTTACACTTTTTGGCTCAAAGTTTTGACAATGTAAATTAAACATAAATTGATCACAATAAAATCTAATATTTGAAAAGTAAAATCATTTTGAATCGTGCCCTACCGCTATTTGAATAAATTAAAACTACACAGGTATGTGTTTGCTTGGTGAAAAGGTTTTAAGGGGTAAGGGTCACCACAAACGGCTTTGGACGCGTAATCACCCTGTTAACTTGGAGAAACACACAGTTTTGACAGTTAGGATCATTTAACTTTATAATTTGCAGCTACGTTATAACATTTTGGGGTCTTCAACTACAACAAAAAATTAAATAGGATTGATGTCTCAAAAATGTATAGAATACAGCAATCAATCATTTTAATGTACTGTTTAACTGTTAACACAAACACACGATTGAGTTTTTTTAGTAGTTCCCTCGCTCGTTAATATTTCCTAAGTATACAATTTTGAAAGTATAGCTTATCCTTTTACTCTTCACATACACGTTCAATTATATCAATAGTTGCTGCACATAAAGTGATCTATTGTTTATTTATGTGTTTAAGGATTGACCATGAATTGCTCAGAAACATTTTCTCGAATTTCAATTGAGGAGCGAGGTAAGACCCAGTGTATAATCAGAGTATCGCATATACAGGTTTGTAACCTGTATGAAAAATCGTTCTTTGAGTTGAATTTATATAAAGTGTATTATACCTCTTTCCAACTAACCTATTATAAGGAAATATAAATTTTCCTTGTAATTTTCTTGCTATTGAAACCTAAAATTTTATTATCACTCTAGACTAACTTAAACTGTTATCGTCTCATTAAAGAACGGACTAAAGTTAATAAACTATTGTTGACTTGATTTATTTTGGTTTGATAATGGTTTAAAACTGGTATTACAGTTATTGTAAAAAGAGAAGTAGTGAGTTATTGTAATACAAACATATTAATTTGAAGTAGAATATAGTAAAAAAATAAATAAAAAGATAAAAGACAAGACTCATCATCATCATCATCATCATCGGCCCTTTTACGTCCCCACTGCAGGGGCTCAGGCCTTCCTTATGGATGGTTAAGGAGGAAAGGCCATGACCCTCCACGCTGGCTCAATGCGGATTGGAGGGTATTAACGACTGCAAATGCAGCCGGGACCAACGGCATAACGTGCCTTCCGAAGCACGGAGTAGCTCGAGATAATATTTTTTTAGTCACCCATCCCGAGACCGACCCTTGCGAAAGTTGCTTAACGACAACGATCGCGGGCCGCGGCGCTTATCCACTACGCTACCGAGCTTCTAGAGACAAGACTATAATCCTTAAATAATGTATATTTCATTATTGAACAATAAAATCATCAGCAATAAATGAAGTCTCCAATCTATTAAGATACAACGTGTACCTTAGAAGTATACGAGGAAACATCAAAATTTCCCATTACTGATGATAGATTTTGCAGCCAGGATGTACTTGAACGGCCCCAGTCCGATCGTCATTTGGGGTGATGAAGTGGGCTCGTTTATAACGAGACTCTACTCCCAGCTGGTAATAAATTGATTCGATTTGATTACTACCGTTACTCGATATTGATAAAGTAAATCATATTTTAAACTAGTATTCAAAGAATGTTTGTAAATGTTGGGGTATTCCCCTGCCATAGGAGAAATATAAAACCTTAAAATGCTGGCCATATTTCGATGTGCCATTAATAGCAAATATAAAATTGAGCATATTAATCAATCCCCAGTAAATACTCATAGGTAAAGACTGTTCTTTATCTCTTACGGTTTTTAGAGTTTCGTAGCAAACAAAGAACCCTTATAGTTTCGCCATGTCCATCTGTCCGTCCATTCGTCCGTCCATCCGCGGTTTAGGTCTAAAACTATTGACACTAAAAAGATATAATTTGGTATGAGTATACACGTGAAATACGCCGAAAAAGTGGTAAAGTAAAATTTCAAAAAGCATTTTTTTAGTGTACGTCCCCCAAATGTAAGGTAGGGATGATATTTTTTTCATTTTCTTCATAGTATGGCACATCGTTGGACAGGACTTTCAAAAGCTTTGAAAGTATGGGGAGACCGTTTCTCTCGATTTTGTGAAACATTCGTGACTAATTAAGCTTTAAAAAGCTAATTTTCGTAAGAGTCAAGTGTCCACCCCCTCTTTACCGACAAAACGGTCGTTGGTAGTAATTTTAACGTCACGGCAGTAGTACCTATATATAACGAAGGTAAAAGGAAACTATAACACTTATGTTGATTTTATAAGTTTGCGAATAATAGTCGACCAAATTCTATTTAACTTCAAAATTTCTATCAACTGCATAGAAAACAACAAACGTGATTTTCTTTTTACTTTTTTTTAATAGATTATGGCACGGAACCCTTCGTGTGCGATGTGCAGACGTTAGTGTACCAAACCAGTGATGGGCGACATTATTAGACTGATAATGACGAAGTTACTATCTTTGTTTAATATCAACACAATGATATTATATATGACACTGAAAAGTTTAAATGTGTAGGGTATTTGGTAAGAGTTCCAATTTCATTATTTTCGGCAGTTGTGTGGTCTATCCTACGTGATATTATTATAATCTACGATCTTCTGCTATGATTTCAAGCTGCAAGGCGATTATGATTTTTAAAGGTTTCTTTTTCGAGTACTCTTAGTAATGATTTTTTCCTATTCTGATCATTCGGAAAAGGTTAATATTTTATATTCTGTGTAGAGGTTTTATTTTATGTATTTAGAGAGCTCTATTATTTATTGTTCGCATTACACAAAATCTTATATATCGACAATTCAATAAAGCTAAAACATAAAGTATTGAAGACTTATAAGCGACACATAACGATGAAAATGTAAATCATTATGTGCCTCATGCCAAATTATAGAAGTTTGGACTTACAAATGTGCAATAACGTGTGTTGGGAAATTATTTAAGCAGATTCCTAGACTCCCCGAATAACAGTTACTTGCGCAAATCTTTATGTGTATGTTTTTTGTATCCGCCAAATTAATTCTGAACGGATGGTAGGTAAATGTTGGAATATAAAAAACTGATTATTTAAATAGAGATCGTTTAGACTTTCATTTTGTTGCTATAACTGACATATTTTTAATATCATAAGGTAAGGTATATAGGGTACACGATATATAAAAAATTGGTTTGAAGTTTACATCGAATGTTTTAAAAACTCCTGGTAACGGTCCTCGATTTCAATCTATTGTTCAGTAAACCTAACCTAATCTTTGAAAGAAAAATATTACTGTAGCTCTTGAGTATAAACTCAATGGCTCAATCCATCAACTCAGGATATAGACAATATAGACAATATGATCTATCTATCTAATATCTTTAAACGAGCAATTCTTGTATTTGCATACAACTAGCTGTAATCCACGGTTTTATCCACGTGGACCGAGAGCACTGTGTGTACACTGGCCTATACTGCAAACTTAAGTTAATCTTAATTAAAAATATGCTAGTAGGCATTTACCTCCATATCAGCGTCCTCACTGCTGGGTAAATAGTCCTGCCCAATAGTTGGAACCAAATAGGAAAAATATATGGGTGTTTCTGTGAATAATGCACATGTCTTCATAGAATAGAAAAGTTGCTCTTCCTTCCATTTTAGTGCGCAGTAGAATCACCACACATTGCAAAAAAAATGCAAACAAAAGCTTTCTTTGAAATGATAGTCCTTTTATTGAAGTTGTTTTTACGCCGTCATGTTGTTTAGTTAATACGAGTATAATTTTATACTATAAATTAACAGAAAAACTTAATTCGGTCATCCTGGTACTGATTACACACACACTTATCCTCAGAGTAACTCGGTGGTGTAGTGGATAAGCGCCGCGGCCCGCAATCGCAGTTGTTAAGCAATTTTCGCAAGGGCTGGTCACGGGATGGGTGACCAAAAATTAGCCGTTAGTATCGGCTGCATTTGGAGTCGTTAATACCCTCCAAACTACATTGAGCCAGCGTGAAGGGTCATGATAATCCATCCTCCCTAAATAGGGTCGTAAAAGAGGTGATGTTGATGATGATGATGATATAGTTACAGTTATATTTTTGTTATGTTTCCGTGGCTACCTACGTATATTATTTGTACCGCATTTCACTTTAGAATAAAATACCTTTATTAGCTTAAATATGCTACAAGATATTACAGGATTCATTTACTATAGTCAGCACACAAATGTTTGCAAGGGTACATCCCAAGAGGGACTTCCTTAGGCATTAACCCTTTAAATCTTTCATAATGCTCTAAGACTATTTGGTCAGTTTATCCAAAAACGTGTCCGTAGTATACGTATATTTAGACTTTGAATTAGCATTTATTATTTATGCCATTACATACATTAATCAGATGATGGCAGAAGATGCTAAATTGTACGTAATAAAATATTTTCAACTATTTACTTACAAATTATCAACACAAATAAATAAAATTGGAGTGTCTGATTGTAATATTAAAATAAACGCATTTTTTTAAATGCTTATTTATAAATTTTTGTGTCTATTTGTTCCGGCTAATCTCTAAAACGGCTAGACCGATTTTGACTAGTCTTTCACTAGCAGATAGCTTGCATAATAAAGAGTAGCTTCGGTTACTTTCCACGCGGATAAAGCTGCGGGCACAGCTAGTTGTTGTATAAAAGTGTTGCACATATCACTCGGCTACAAAGTTATGTTGTATTATGTCAATCATAATTACCATGCAGTGACCATGGTTATACCTCTACTGTATATACATGTTGCAAATGGAACGTTGGAAGATGGATGAAGGAGAGGCAAGGTGTGTAAGAGTGGGAGAGAGATGGCGATTCTTATCTGAGGAAGAGCGTGTGTGTAGTACATGTGTCAGCGTTGCTTTGTAAAAATAATAATAAAATAATTGCTCCCATCATCGCCGAAACCTGGCGAATTGAGAATTCTACTAACAGCTAATCTGATTAAATTATAATAGTCGATGGTAAATTATGGTACAGATCTTGGACAATGTCTTGTAAAATGCTTAATTTAATATTAGGATGATTGATTTACAAAAGAGTTATAATTCAGATAGCATAGAGACTGGTACGAATAAGAACGAACAGTTAAGGACACAAGTTACAGAAAGAAAGAGTGAGCCAATATTGTGGCACTCCATGACTCTATCTACTGACGAATGAATGAATAATAATGGCCGATTTTAAGGCAAAATTTACCCGTATTCTGCATATGCTTTTAATCCTATTAATATTATAAATGTGAAAGTTTCTTTGTTTGGATGTTTAGATGTTTGGATGTTTGTCGGTCAATCACGCCAAAACTACTGAACGGATTTTGATGAAATTTGGTATACAGATAGAGTGTTAGCTGACTTAGATAATAGGATACTTTTTATAAACATTTTCCTAAAGTCCACGTGGGCGAAGCCGCTGGCGAAAGCTAGTGATTAATAAATTACAGCTACCAACAGACTGTTGATCACTCTGCTCATTGTACTCCCTTTCCATGCTATCTGTCTCCTGTAGAGAGAAACTGATGCAGTACTGCGATCTTCTCCTTTTGAGTGGCTGGAAATTTGACTTCCTAGCTCAATACATATTCAATACTTTAATTTAAGTAGTATAATTGTCACTGACCATAAAATTTTACATAGAAAATCATACCATAAAGACTTTTCGTTACGTTACGAAATCATGACAAACAAACACACTTCCCTTTTATAATATTAGCATGGATATACCCCGTCCCAAGGATCATAAATTACCATTACACTGAAAATGGATCCATTGTAAAGCCGTTTATAGATTGGACATTAATTTTATATCAGACTCCGACCCAAAGTGGAATGCATTTAAAATTCTAATAATTTTCAATCAATCTTTTTACGAGTTATTGAGGGGATACATATTTTATCACCTCGTTAGTCGTTTACGTCGTTGATGCATTAATAATTTTATTAAACGCTTATAAAATGGTTTTTATGATGGAGGGAAATATATACAAATTGCAGAACTCTCGAAGAATAAATAAAACGTCTATAATCGAATTATCTCAACATTTAGTTTTGTTTATCAGGAACTGAGGATAATTTAGATTTACTAAGACCGTTTCTCTCAGCCTGTATAATATCGAAAGGGTCATTTTAGGAAAAATATCTATTTAGTAATAGTAGTATTGTTTGTTTAGATTCTCTTTGTTAGCCTTGGATCATAGACACTGTTGTTAGCCTGTGATTACTCTTTGACGTGTAAAATAAACAAATTTCTTGGTAGCATCCATAGATACTATTTTATATAGATTTACTCTTTGTCATTTACTAATTCATTTATTTCTCAGATGAAATATATCTTTGTGAAATATCTATTTATTTACTTAGTCTATGACTTTAGAAGTAAGGGCACAATCGTCTAATAAGGCCCAGGTTTTCGACCGCTATAGTTAATGAATTACATTCTTCTTTGTTTATTGGTCAGTCGATCCGCGGCTGCAATGGAGACTAATTCATTATTATATTAGACGTTGCGACGGCGTTAGTTTCTTTTTTGTTAGTGAAGAATGAAAAGAAGTAGTTACTATCTACCTATCTATCTATTATCTTTAATAAACAAGGAAATGTCCCAAAATTCGCGTTATGTTTGATCTGTCTGGCAGAATAATATTTAATTTGTATGTTACTAAATATGATTATCAATAAATTGTTATAGAACAATACATAGGTATGTACTACATAAGTTTTCTATATAAAAGTTTGCTTTATTGGGCGCTTTCCACTTGTACTATTATAATTTTTTTTTCGGTATATCTTTGTGATTTTATGTCTACCGATAAATTAAAAATTTAGATTTGGCTTTAATAAGACCAACGTATAAACCATTTAACACGTTATTTCTTACAGTTTCAATTATTTAGTTCAAGTTGAAAGTTGAATGATGTTAGCTGCACCAGTTCCAAAATGAGCTATTAACTACTGTAATGCTTTCCATATATCATTTCTATTACCGAATGGTTATGCTTGGGAAATTTTATTAATCATATTGATTTCTTATATTTTCACGTGCACTATACATTAAATGAAACAACTTTAAACATGATGAAACCGTTTGATACTGTTTTATTATGTCACTCACACTAATGAAAACTTGGCGATAAATACATGCTCTTTGCTCACGCACACACGAATTTCAAACGGCTTCACTATTGACGTTACACTTTGTAGTGGTTACGGAATCTGAATAATAAATAATCTAAGAGTCCAGCAATTAAAAACGGTGGGCCTTATTAGGCGAAAGTACCTTAGACATATATATACTTTACTCTTTGAATAAGATACTATTATAATCTTTGATTTGATTCAACAAGCTTATATAACATTTATATCTAAGTTAGTATAGCTATAAATTTAGTTATAGCAAACCTACTTGTATAGACAACACCATTGTTAGGAAAATGGATGAAAAACTGAATTACAATCAAGAGTCGAAAATTACATCCAATTCAGTCAATTGGAAGTCCAATATCTCCAGCCAAATCTCTACCAATCATAAGTCCAGAAATATATCACTAGGAGACCATGTTCTCAGCTATATACCGCAGGTATAGAGTTTTCTTTTCCAAACTTTTTATTAGCAATATAATGTATTTTCTGTAATTTGCGTTCAATCCAAATTCAACCCATTATAGAAGAAACATTGTTTATAGTATATAAACTATTTTAATAATAATACAGTAGACAGAAACATCAGATAGATAATACGAGGATAATACGCGATCGTTGTCGTTAAGCAACTTTCGCAAGGGTCAGTCACGGGATGGGTGACCAAAAAATTATTATCTCGAGCTACTCCGTGCTTTGGAAGGCACGTTAAGCCGTCGGTCCCAGCTGCATTTGCAGTTGTTAATACCCTCCAATCCGCATTGGGCCAGCGTGGAGGATCATGGCCCATCCTCCTTAACCATCCATAAGGAAGCCCCTGCAGTGGAGACGTAAAAGAGCTGATGATGATGATGATTATAAGTCTTGTGTTAATAATCTTCTTCATATGGACATTTGGTTTTTTTTTTTGTAACAAACTCAATGACTGTGACATATAAGTTCAAAACATTAGCAATTTATCCTAATCAATTGGTCGATTCTACGAAGAGTCACCATGTATTATGAAGAGTCTCTATCTATTATTATTCTTTTTCAGTGTAGCTCGGTAGCATAGTGACTAAGCCCAGCTGCCTGCGTTTGTTGTTGTTAAGCAACTTTCGCAAGGGTCCGTCTCGCGATTTTTGACCAAAAAATTATTTTTTAGAACAACATCGTGCTTCGGAAGGTTCGGAAGGTAAATCGTTGGTCTCGGCTACATTTGCAGTCGTTAATACCGCCCAAACCGCATTGGATCAGCGTGGATCTTGGCCCATTCTCGTTAACCATCCTTATGGAAGACCTGAGCCTCTGGAGTGGGGCTGTAAAATTGCTAATAATTATTATTATTACTCGTATAAAATATTTTTTAAAAATTACATCTTTTTTATCTACTTTAATAGAAAAGCTTTATGTTCGGTGATGTATTTTTTATGTTTGTTCGTTCACCGATTTTTTTTTAAATTGTAATTCTTTATAATAATTTTGGTGATTTTAAATTGTTTTAGGATTTGTAGAATGAAAAAAATGCATGAAAAAAATCCTTCTTAACCATCCATAAGGAAGGCCTGAGCCCCTGCAGTGGGGACATAAAAGGGCTGATGATGATGTGATGATTATGAAAAAAATACGGTAAAAATCCCAATAGACTCAAAATATGTCACTTGTTTCAGAATGACGAAACTCGTTCAAAAAGACGAATCATACCGAGTACCCGTCTCGAGAGACTTTCATATTTTCGATGCTATGTTACCACTCACAGCAAAATACAGGTTGTGCATCAAGCCCTATTTAACAGGTGTAAATGATTATTTATGTTAATACTTGACAAATGATTTATGTATTACTAGCCCGACAGCGGCTTCACCCGCGTGGTTTTGCATCATACTGTTACGTGTTCGGCTTCGGGATAAACATTAACGCCAATTACATTCACAGTTCGACTTCATTTAGCGCAATACAATTACAAAAATAATCCAATTACAAAATTCACACTTTAACTTCATTGTTTAACGTCGCTAATAACACTTCACGACACTAGTAGATCGTTCACCGCTCTAGTTATCGCTTCGAGTTTCGCTTCAAATCGCTTTTGCTTTCAGATCGATTGTTCACTGAAGAATGCCGAGACGGATAGTCCACCGCGTATTTATAGGGGCTGATACCAAATCTAGAATGTTCTAGGTTAGGACCTAGAACAATAATCAATGTAAAAATAGATAGATATAGATCTTCAATTATTATTATATATTTGAACATTGATATTAAAGATAATATTGTAGATCTCATTTATGCTCTTGGGCTAGATTGAGGTCAAGAGTGAGCCAATGTAATAAATAAAAAAATGAAAATGAACTTTGAAACACCTAAAGGTCTGATACGAGTATCAGAACACCCAGACCTTCGTTGGTTCTGATTTTCATATTACAAAAGCTTTAGCCACTTAATTTGAGATGTTTTATAATGTATATTATTATTATTAACTATTAGTCCCTCGTAATAATTTTCTTCAATAATTTCTCTTTTTATTTCCAGATTTCTCTGGAATTATATTTCTACGGTATTTTTCAAAAGCTTGCCACACACCTTCGTCTACATATTTTTAGCATCATATGCTCCCGACGAACATTTTTTTCTAACAAAAATGGCCCCCATTTGCAGTGGTAACATTTCGTGCTTACTCTATTTATCAATGTATATCTAAACGTCATATCCTCTTGTACGGATATAAGTAGAGTATAATTTTACTAGGCAATTAAGATAAAATAAATAATTAAATATCCCTTGTGCTGTAGGCAAAGTGAACCGAGCGATACAGTTCACGGTCCTTACATCTTTCGCCTCGTACACTTTTGTTACTCTTTTATGCATAAGTAATTAAATTTTTAACATAAGTAGTTTTAATATACGATAGTATCAATAAAAAATCCTAAGACGTTGTTATTACTTTTCAACCTTTAAGAAAGCCTATTATCCTTTACATATATATTGTTTAAAACCTAGAAAGTTGAATCTCAAGTTGGATCGACAAAGATTAGATGAAGACAAATCACATATAAGCTTAAGATATTTGGACTAGAGGTGAGACTTATGTTCTAGAACAGATTCTCATATCACATATTTATCACTCATCGTTATATAAAATATAATATTTGCCGTGCTCCTAATAGCTACTTGGTATTTTTTTCTGTTTCAAAATTTTCGACGATATGATATTACTAGAATAGTTCTTAATGTTCGTCAATAGGGTTCCCAATAAACTAGCGGCATCTAGTCTGACAAATGACTACGTGAAACTACGGAAGATACGGAAGATCTGGATCGAGTATTAGATAATGTCAAAAATTGATGCACTTGGTATCAAATTAACTTATAATTCACATATACTAATTTTTACCATGATAACAAGAAATTTACATATTTCGTATTTTACCAGGTTTTACCATCATATATATTTTAGCTGCAATATTAGATATGACCACTTATATTGAAATGGTTATTTTATTACTGGATTACTCAATATGCGGATTGCTATTTAAGACTCCATGGAACAGGTATTTTTTTACGAGAATTTCGCCATATTTCGGCAATCCTCCAAGAAATTAATATGATATTGATAAAATACAATTTTGGTGTACAAAATATTGCGGGGATAAATAAACTTTGGCAAAGGCCAGTTAGAATATGTGTGACCGGAAATAAACTATTTTGAACTCGTTGATATTTTAGAAGATGCCTGTAATTATTAGTTTTTGGTGCAGAAAACCTTGTGCTACTTCAACGGGGTTAATAGACTAATGAAGATTTACTGATATGATTATTAGACATATAAATAATCTTAAGAATCTTCATTATTTCAACAGATGTTCCGTGAGCGACTATTTATCCCAATCGAATATTACCATAAACTGCTACAATATAGATGAATTAAAAAAGTTTGGCAACGGGACCGTCGCCATTAATACTACATATATGACATCTGACGGTGAACATTTTCAAATGGCGCCCGTATACTATTTCAAGTGAGCTGAAGATTTCTTTTATTATAACCACATCACTTTAATTATTACATTCCTAACGAAATCTAGAAAACCATAATTTGTACTCATAATATAAGTTTAATGACATCTCTAAAGAAGTGTACCGAATAACATCAGATTATATCTAATATTTCTATCCATTTACATAAAATAAAATAATGTGCTGGCATGATATATGGATACTTGATCAGGTAGGAGACAGGATCCTGATACATTAATAAACCCCTTTTATTAATGGTATCAGGATAAATAAATAAACACATAAATAAAGTTCGCGCTGTTAGGTTTGCTGTCAGATTGTTGTGTGCTTTGCATGTTTTTCTCAAATAATGTTTGAAAAGAACAGAAACTCTAACGTATTGTAGGTATAATACAATGATGATTGTGGCGCCTGAGGCAAATGCCCCGACTTGCCCCTTTCCTATATCCGTGCCCGGGGGCATGTCTCCTACCTGATCAAGTCTCCCGGTTTTCCCTTTTCTTGTTTTGTCGTAATTATATAAATTTTATTTAAATAAATATTTCTTTACTAATTTCATATTTATAGGAAACGGTTGACAGCCCTAAAAGGTACCTCACCCTATGGATCAATATACTTTTTATATTTCTTATTTCTATGGACGATTGTTTCGCTACACTACAAACAATTATATACCCGATATATATGGAAGGTAAATTACTCAAATATTTATTAGTAAAATGATATTTTCTCACGACTAATGAGCGTTTGGTCTTACATAACACGTTCCCAATTTGGCGAATAAGTTTACTCAAACTTTCTCGATTCTATTTGTGACCATGTTCATCGAAATTTTGTTCATTTCATCATTCCAAATGTCCGAAGTATCGGAGTACGCTTCATTTTTACCTTGAATATATTTGAGAAAGCTTACTTGAGAAATTTAAAGGTTCCATGCCAAGGTTAATAAACTTTCACAAGTGCCGCTCGAATGATATGATGACTAAAAGCTTATTGCCCTGTTCTTCCCGGTGTTCTGAAAAACTCGTTAACCTTTGGCGTCGGCAGCATTGTAATTTAACATCCAATCTGCACTAGGCTCTCATAGGAGGTTATGGCCAGTTTTACCTTTTTAATTCCATCCATAAAGCAGGTTTGTGCCTCAGTTTGTAGTCATCAATAAGGGGATGATTTGAGAAGAACCATTTCAGATACCAGGCAGAACTGGAAACATCTCTCTGCTTTTGTTTCTTTCGCTATAATGTTTAGATAGAATTCGGTAGCTGAATTCGGCGTTCATATTGCTTAGGTTCATTCCAAATCCATCGACTCACCAATCTAAAGCCACTTATTGCGACGATTTTCAATAAGTTTTAGTTTTATTAATAAATAGTCCATTAATTATTATAATTTTTGGTATCTCTGTTTTATTAATATTTTCGGAGATACGATGCTATATTTGTGGAACTGCTGGCCCTTCAAATCCAAATCACTAAGTGACGCCACACAATGCAACGGTAGCGAAAAACGTATAGGCGTCTAATCACTCTTTGCAATATCATTGTTATTTGTAAATTTAAGTTTATAGTTGATCATAATGGAAGTTGTTACGTTTTAAGTAACTAATTTAATGACTTGTGTATTCAAAAAACAAATCTACTATATTTTATAGGATTTTTTGTTTTAATGTATATTTGTGCAATACTTTATTATTTCTCTTATTTTCAGAGTCTGGACATCGTTCATAATTTTGTCAATTTAATATTTTTTATAGTGTTCGTACACTTAACATTGGTTCTTTTTACGATTGATAGTGACTATTCTTCTCCCATACCCTCCATGAACGATCTGCAAAAAATATTTTATGTAAGTTCTAACTTTAAGGGGGATTAACTCATTCGCTCCATCAATTGAAAACTATGAAGTGGATTTGAGTAGTCTTACACTGTACTCAATTTTTTTATAGAAAAGAATACCTTTTTATTGTCTAGTCCACATGGAAAGAACTAAAAGACAATAATAAACTAAAATAATTATGTAGATATTAAATTAAATATATATTTATCTTTATGTAGCAGTTACTAATCACTGAGCGATTCATCATCATCATCATCATCAGTCCTTTATTTCGTCCCCACTGCAGGGGCTCAGGTCTTCCTTATGGATGGTTAAGGAGCATGGGCCATGACCCTCCACGCTAGCCCAATGCGGATTGGCGGGTATTAACAACCATCATACAAGGTGGTGTTATGTAGAGGCGTTTGATATATTTTTTATTTCAATATTTTATTTTGATATAATTCCCATAGTGTTAAGGATTTTGAAAGAAAGCAACAAGACTGATATTAAAGGCTGTGGGTTCGAATGCAATCTCGAGCACGTGGGAGTAATGATTTTTTTAAGCATTGTTCTAGTTCTTAATATTAGTATAATAACATTTAATGTGTTCGATTTTCTGGATAGAGAGTTGACTTTGACTTGTTATCTGAATCAACAACTACTCCACCCACAGTTCACATACTGACTGCTAGGAGTTCCCAAGAGGTAAATATTACATACATTTTAACAAGCTTTCCACTCACTATTATTTGCATGTAGATACTGTACATATTTTGTAACTGTTATCACTAGCTGAAGGCTCTCTAGACTGTTTATATTTGTTTAAATATATTTATTACAAAAAAGTAAATATAGTAAAAGAAATACCGTAACTACAAAATAACTTGTAAAACGCTATAGGTAAAGTTTGTTTCTGTTTATAGACCACAAAAATAATGTAAGACAAATTTTAATGTTACTTATCTAAAATATATGAAATAATCTTAATAATTCTAAGAAACTAAGGCTCGAGGCGCTGTTTGCTGAAAGACGGGTTATTAACTCAGTTCAGATGCAGATGCTAAGCAAATAAGTACAGTATATAATAAGTTCAGATGTAACAAAAAATCATGTATTTTATTTTATTGTGGTCTAATAAATATTATTATTGTTAAAATAAATCAAGACGAAATTTTCACAAGGATAAAACATAGCCCTGGCACAGATTCAATTGTTCAGTAAACCGATGTTATATTAGCAGCATATGTCAATTATATAGTTGTAAATAAAATAATAAAATAGAGTAGCTCGGTAGCGTAGTGGATTAGCGCCGCGGCCCGTGATCGTAGTCGTTAAGCAACTTTCGCAATGGTCGGTCACGGGATGGGTGACCAAAAAATTATTATCTCGAGCTACTCCGTGCTTCGGAAGGCACGTTAAGCCGTTGGTCCCGGCTGCATTTGCAGTCGTTAATACCCTCCAATCCGCATTGGGCCAGCTTGGAGGGTCATGGCCCATCCTCCTTAACCATCCATAAGGAAGGCCTGAGCCCCTGCAGTGGGGACGTAAAAGGGCCGATGATGATGATGAAATAAAATAGGTCAGTATATTACTAAACTAATTTTAAGTAAAGTCACTATCATATATTCATTAAGTAGAATAAGGATCGAAAGTTAAGTATATAAAGATATTTTTGAGCTTGTAAGTGTCACCACAAATCAGACGGAAAATTCGTCGTGTCTCACGTTCCGCGACACAGTATCTGTAAGATTCGTTATTTTTTTATGTATCAGATATTTCATTTCTTTTTTCAATTTTGATGCGTTATCAATGAAGCCTCGAGAATGAATTGTCCAATTATGAAGTTTTGTCTTTCATCACCGACGCATCTTTCTGATGAACAAGACTAAACGATCGTTATGAGAATGCGAAATGCTCACTTTATTTTTCGTGACTGAACGCAAGAAGTCGTTCACTAGTCATCATCCAATAATCCTTTTTTTTTAATGCTGTCCCCCCTTTTTATCGTAGGGGAATGCTTTATGCACTGTATCCGCCGCTTGTAAGGCAGCAGAAGGTGTGTCGTACTCTCCATCCAAACGGACGCGGAGTTTTCGGGCTTGTCATACCGTGGATTGCATACTCACTAAACGCCTTCCGTACATCCTATCTCTTTGTTGGAAATACCTGAGATCCAGCAGGGAGTGTTTCACTCCCAGTCCTCAAACCGCCAGTCTCAGTTGGCTTTAAAACACTTCATCGACCTCCTAACCGCCAAAAATGTTAAAGACGGTTGGCCTACCCATCAAAATTCTCTATTGCGTCTTCTCGCGAAGTCCGCGCCCCGGTAACTGACAAGGAATCCCAAGGAAATCGAACCTTTATCCACTAATATCTTCTTTATCCATTTGCATACCGCCTTCCTAGCGCGATCGTCGAGTTTTTAAGGGAATCTGTGGGAAATAAACTTTTTTATTATTATCTGTCCTGTGGACCCATACACGAAGACGCTAATTTCATTCAATGCCCCCCTTTATGGAAGGCAACGCACAGAAATAGCCGAGACTTCTAATCCATTTAGTTTTTTTTTTCGAGGATCTCTCAACAGACAATTTCTGTCAAATCAGAAATTGTCTGGAACTGGAAGGAAGACTAAATAGATATTGTCTTTCTCAGAGTTTAATGTTACGGTCACGATAACACGCTAAGATAAATGTTATATTTTCGATTTGAGGTGGTACAGTAGAACCGTATTTATCAGTTACACTAATGTAGCTGTTGTTCGTTTTTTAGATTTTGATTTTGCCTAGAGCAGGTAAGATTGCTAGTTTGGACGTAGGCCGTCTTCGTAGCTGTTGGTAGATGCGTAATTGCCATCCATTTTTACTTTTATAATCAAGTTTCTGTAGTCGCGAATTGTACTACGTATGGAATATACTTAAAATCTTAACGTAACGCATAAAGTCTATATATTAGTGGATATTGGTACTCGTCTTCTGATGGCTTAAGCTTGCTTAATTTTGCTCTGACAAATTTGGACGATGCTTTGCAATTTGTAAATTATCTACACATCAGCCAAATATTGATTTTCAGAGAAAGCTTATGGTATTAAAACCACTTTTGTACTATTGTGCATAAAGCATTAAAATGTATAAAATTTGTCTTTTTGCAGATATTACCGACACGAGACAGCGCTGTGATAATAGTGTCTAATGCAATTTACTACATATTTAGAGGTCTACTAGCATACAAATTGAAGAGTTATTGCGAATACTTAATTAAGATACCGATTACGTTTACAATCTCTAGTAAGTACTATAGTTTTCTTATCTTCTATTGATTCAAACATTTATATAAATAATAATAATAATAATAATAATAATTTTTATTTCTCCTCACAAAAACTTACATTGCATTGGGTACATACATAAATATTCTTAATATTAATGCTGTGAGGAGCTGGTGTTTGAAATGGGATTAACCTGTATTGCAAATCACCAGGTCCCCACCCCTCGGCATGTTACAGAATTTCGTTTTATAGGTACATACTCATCATACAATGCTGTAATATAAAAATATAAAAAAAAGAAGAGAAACATTTTAACGTGTAACTTAGCACAATAAGAGCAAGAAAAAGGGATGTGTGAGTGTATGTGAGTGTGTATGAGTGTGTGCGTGTGTGCGTGTGTGCGTGTGTGTGTGTGTGTGTGTGTGTGTGTGTGTTTTGTCTGTGTGTGTGTGTGAGTGCGTTGGTGTGTATGAAGGTATATGCTTATTCTGATTATTTAAAAGAAATATATGAATTCCCAAAAGTTACTCACAAATCACAATTTATATTTATAGTAGGTTTTCGGTGGAAATATAGTTAAGTTTTTGCAGCCACCTCTTCAAAACAGCTCTACATTTACTTGAAGTTAAGGAGTAAATTGATAAGATTCTATTTACCTTATTATACAAGTTGCAAGACTGATAGTAGAAGAAACGATGTGAGAAAGAACTATTAAACTTGCTCTGGACACAGACTATGTCCTTTCTCCGCTTATGAATAAATTTATGGGGTTCATATTTTAACATTGAGTGCTGTTTAAGAAGGGTCTGAATAATATATAGTTGTTGCACTGTGAGCACATTGCACTTTTCATAGAGTTCAGAAGTAGGATATCGGTATGGTAACGACATACTCACTTTGAGAATCGTTCTCTGCGCCCTTTCTACTCTCAAGAAAGTTGTTTTTGCAGCTCCACCCCATACCACTATGCAATATGTAAGTAGAGACTGGCATAGTGCAAAATAAACGGTCCTAATTAACCCAGCATCGCCTATGTGTCTAAGATTTTTAAATATTACCATAAGTTTTCGAACCCTTAAGGTTACCATTTCAATATGAGACTGGAAATTTAACCTACTGTCCATCATTACACCCAAGTACTTAACACACTCAGATTTTAGTAATCTATTATATTATTATAAATATTAATGATTGGCTATTTCCCTGCGACTACATTCTTTGTAATTTACAATCTACATCACCTGCGTATGATTAGATTAGTAGATACCCAGGTGAATTTTTAGTAAATTTTTATTATCGTTGCAATGTTTCGGGAGCAAACAAAAAAATAAACAATCAAAAGCGAAAGTAGGTCTGTGTATACGTCTGTTAAGCAACTGTAACTGTCTCACACGTAACCCACTAAAAATAGTTGACTTAAGATAGAACATAGTGAGTTTCTTGCTCGTTCTTCTTATCGGCCAAAAGACGTCCTGAACGAGTGGTAGGGAAAAAAATGTTGGACGATTCAAAAGTACTTTTAAGAAGTCTATTTGAATAAAGATTATTTTGACTTTGACTTTGACTTTGACATAAGTTGCTTTTTATTGTGATAAAAAAGGATTTTAAGGACAAAAGTTTTTGTGGAAGTATGTTACTGTCAAAGATAAAATCATGACACTTTATAGTCAGGTATGAATAACATTTATTTTAGCGTTTCTAGAAATGTGGCCCAAAGTAACAATACCACGCGGACGAAGTTGCGGGTAAAAACTATACTATATAAATACATCTACGCCATTATATGGAGCCATGTGTGATCAAGACATATGTCTTGTCTCTCCAAAGGTAGTATTAGAAGCTTTGTCTTGTTACTCGTACCGGTAAACGTTGGTAATTGTTAAGTATTGATGAAATGAGCAATAGTTAATTAAAAGCAAAAATCTATTGCAACAACCCGAGAATATTACCCATTATACAGTACGATATAATAAAGCTATACTTTGAGTTATTATTTATATGTCGCATCATCTTTACGAAGATCACTTGATTTAGTTACTTTTTTTTTTAAATTGCTAGTTACTCGATTACTTAATTACTCGATTGTAGAGAGAGCGTGATCATCGATACTTCTAATTTTATTAGAATGGTGACACTGACTTTGACAGTTCGTTAACAAAAGCTAATTGCCGCCATTATTGGCACACATTCTGTTTTCGATCGCCGAGGAGTAAAGACATCTGACGACATCACGCTCATCTCGTTATATTTTCGTGTGAAAAGTGATAAAATGGAACAAATCCACGTTGGTATACACGCCTGCACTGTTATTTTAAAGATAGTCCTCCGATATGGACGATCTATTTGGGCTTCGTTATAGCCCCTTCGGACTACCCGCCGTTATATATAAATGATTATGATATATGCGTGATTATATTATTTGCGTTGTATCTATATGTTACTTATCATACATAAATAATTGATTTTTTATATTTTCACGCGCACTATCAATTTTTAAACGGTTTTGTCACGTTAGTATTTAGTTTTATTAACGTTTCAGACACTTTAAAGACTCCGTATTCACATAAGACTAAGTTGTTAATTGTCTTTTTAATTAAGAATATAGCTAACTTCAAAATCTATACTATTTGACACATTCACAATACATTTTTTTTTTATATATCATGGCAACGTTTACATTTATTAAATTTAATAATTTTAAAAATACATAATCTACTACCGTACCGTAATCTACAACCATTTCATTCTTTTATACATAAATAATTACAATTCATTTATACATTAATTATAATGATAAGCGAAATATTATTGTAATATTTTTGTGTAGTTTAATAAATATCAGTGTATTGCTTTAGAATTTTCCATCATAAATAGTAGCGCGTTGAAAAATATTGAATTCAATAAAAATTGCTAATATAAATTCTTTGCAGGACAAGATTCCTTCTACTTTTACTGGCCGCTATATTTCTCAACATTTTACTTAGGAGAATTCTATTCAATTATATTTTTCTTTGTGCGATTTCTTATGGAGTTGTACACACTTGTAAGTTATTTAAAACTTCTCACATTTCTTTCATTTTATTCATCAACATTCACCACTTTTTACTTTTTCTTATTAGTTATGTTCTTTCAGATTATTACCCATCAATGTCTAGTGGAAGCCATAGTTTGCGAATGGCGCCAAGCAAAAAGATTTTTTGTCACTATTGCGATATACGTCTTGGCGATTCCATTATTCATATTTATGCAGCAATATGTGAGTAGAAAATAAACAAAAAAAATTGTCGAGTCAAAAATATTGTGAATTTCTGTCTTATTATACCGCCTGCATTTAAAATGACTCTCCAAATTTTTTCTAGGCATTAGGTATCGTTAATAGATCACATATATGAAAAAAAAACAGTATGTAAAATTTTCAAAATGAAGTGTAAACTTTTTGTAATTACAAGATAATTATAACATTCGCATTGTCACATTAGTTATGAACGAAACGAGCAGGGGTAGCAAGGGGCGCGGGCGCAGGGGATGCGCCGCGCATGCGCCGCGCATGCACCGCCGACGATATCTGCTCGGTTTTTTATTTAGTCGGCAACATCAGTCACCCGCGCATAATCCCTTTGAACGCACGCGCTTCCGCCTTTGCTTCCGTGTTGCGCGCCACCCGCCGCAGCCCCACACTTCGCGCGTCGGAATGTATTCCAATCGCGAATATTACGAAATGGTGCGGTGTTACATTTTAAGCGGTGAAAGTTTAAATGCAGCTCGGAGACTATACGAAACAGAATCCATCCCAGCCCTGCAAAATCAGGGATTAATAAACCCGCAGTACCTAGTCGCGAGACATTATTGGCTGTGAACCAAAGGCTATTGGACTATGGTCAATTTACTACGCCTGCTCACGCTCGCGGAGGTGGAAGATCAAGACTTGCAGTTGAAATCGAAGATGAAATCTTGGATTTCTTCGAAAGGGACCCGCGAGCCAGTACACGAGATGCCGCACGCCGATTTAACGTAAGCCACTATGCCGTGTGGAAGCTGCTGAATGTGACAGGGCTACACCCTTACCACTTCCAAAAGGTCCAAGCTCTACACGATGGAGATAATGTGCCCCGTCGCACCTTTTGTGAATGGCTGATTGCACACCCTAATGCCAACATTTTGTGGACTGACGAAGCATTGTTTACTCGTGTGGGGCTTTATAACCATCATAACGAACACTGGTGGTCCTTCAGAAATCCGCATATGATTCGGGAAACCCACCATCAAGTGCGCTTTAGTGTCAATGTGTGGGCCGGTGTTATAGGCACGAAAATACTGGGGCCGTACTTCATCGAAGGGCCGCTCACCGGCGGCAACTTCCTCGATATGTTGCGGCATGTCATTGCCGATTTCATGGAGGACTTGCCCGTGGCCTACTTCCGGGATTTTTATTTTCAACTGGACGGTGCACCACCCCATTACGCCGCCGCCGTCCGAGATCATCTCACCATAGAATATGGTGATCGATGGATTGGACGCGGAGGCCCCATCGTGTGGCCTGCTCGATCGCCGGACCTAACACCGTGCGACTTTTATTTGTGGGGTGAAATCAAAAGACGTGTGTATTTTGAAGAAGCACAAAGCCTCGAGGACTTAAAAGTGCAAATTAGTGCGGCATTTGACCACGTGAAAAATGACACTGTAGTGCTCGCCAAATTAAAAGACAATGTGCAAAAACGTGCAAGACTCTGTGTGGAGAGGAACGGTATGCACTTTGAACAATTATTAAAGTATACGTAGGTAAATAGTTAAATTAGGTAGGATAAAGTGATTAGTTGATTATGTACATAAAGTTGATGATTTTTTAAATACGCCTGATTGCAAAGAATATCTAGTTAAGTACCTACTTTTTTTATTATTGGTTTAACTAAACAGAATTTTAGGTAACTTGATATTTGCTTACCTACTTATTTATAAATTTAAAGCAGTATAGTTATTGTAATAGTAGGTATCTAATAGAATTTTTGCAATTTGACGGTCCTAAGCCCGTAAAAGTATGAAGGAAAGGTTTCAACTTTATGTACCATTTGCCCTAGCATAAAAAAACGAAAACATTTTAGGTAGCTGCTACTAACTCGCAAACGTACTTGTATTACTATCAATGAATTGCGGGAAGGGAGGGGGGGGGAACTAACGTAGCGCGTAAAGCGCACGTACTGGGCAGCGGGAGCTTCCACAAATGTATGTTTTTTGAAAATAACTTGGTGACGATATAACTCAACATTTTTGTTCTAAACGACATAAAAAGAAAAAACACGTATTTCATTATTTGTCGTAAAGATTAACATACTAAAATTTGGAGAGTGGTTTTAAATGCTTCTTGTATACTAGCTGTTGTCCCGCGATTTTGCACGCGTAAATTATAGCATATATCAACCCCGTATGATGTAACTACCCGTGGGTGAAAGAATTTTTGAAATCGTTTCAGTAGTTTCAGAGCATATTCGATGCAAAGTAACAAACAAACAATCAAATCGTTTCTCTTTATAATATTAGTATAGAAATATTCTTTGGAATGCTGACGTTGGATTGAAATAAGAATTAATAAGTACATAAGTTATATTGAGTGAATTACAAATTGATGCCTGGTTAAGTAAGCCGTTGGTCACAAGTACATCTCCAGTTGTTAACACTGCACTGGTCCCGCGTGGTGAGTCATATCCCATTCTCCCTATTCTATGTCATCCATATCCAAAGTTAATATATATTTATATATTTGCAAGCAACTACAAAATACCCGTCGACCTGAGAAATTACGGAAGAGCGGTTCTTCCTAATATGAGCACAAATCTTGTTTTTCAAAAGGAAACTCCAAACGTCTAGTGTAATAGACTGAGTATTGAAAATTAAACTTTTTATTACTTATTATTATTATTTATTATCCATAAGTAAGGCCTAAGCCTCAAAAATGGCTCGGAATAATAATTCGGAAGAAACGTTTAGTTGTTAGTTTTAGCTTTTTTAAGCAAGCGGTGAGAGTCACTAATCCGCAGTCGGCCTTAGGGTAGCGCTAGCTGATTATCAGAAGACATACTCTGATTGTTCGAAACCTTTTCATTAATTTATGATGTTATAAATTTAGGACATGACACTGCCTATATAATTTTAACAAATTATAAGAACAATTGCAAATTCCCCGTAATTTTGATTAAATTGATTGAAGAGCGGGCTTTCAAAAGAATATATGTATATAAATTATGAGAATGTAACGCCGTAATAAATATGACCATTAACAATGAGTACCTCGGTGGCGTAGTAGATAAGCGCCGTGGCATACCACCGTTTTTGTTTAGCAACTTTGCAAGAGTTGGACACGGGATGGGTGACCAAAAATTTTTATCTAGAGCTAATCCGTGCTTTGGAAGGCACGTTTAGCCGGAACCAATCCGGCTACTCATGCAGTCGTTAATACCCTCCAGTCCACATTGAGCCAGCGTGGAGGGTCATGGCAGATCCTCTTTAACCATCCATAAGAAAAACCTGAGCCCTTGCAGTGGAGACATGAAAAGGTTGATGATGAACTTTCTGTCATTGCTTGAAGGATCTTCCTGGACCCTTCAAGCAAATGACAGGAGCTTGAAGGTTCCTGCCGACCCCAATCTTCAATAATGGTGATGATCCTGATTCACTATAAGTTCTAATTTGCATAAACGATGGCACACATTAGATACCAATTTTGAGAATTTCCCAAATTAATTACTAGCGGTTAATATGCGTTCATTTGAAAAATTCTTCCAAAATTTTAAAAGCACACACAAGCAGATTTGAATTCCGTGGAGAATCTGTGTAATATTTTTCTAGATATTCTACAAATCTAAAATCAAACTTTACTAAACATTTGGTGTTGTTACCTAAATCCTTGTTCGATCCCTTGCTATCCATCTTCAGAGCACGAAAACCTCTTTCGTAGACTCTCCTATAGCAACGCTCATATTCGTACGTCTGTGATTTGTTATGCGAGACCTCGCTTAATATCACACGATTTTCTCACTGTTCGTATTTGAGAAAACCTCTTTTGTGTAAAACGAAGAAAGCGGTGACTGCGGTAAATACCATTATCTGAATTACTGTCAGGAATTGTGAAATTTATGTACGCGTGTTTATTTATTTAAAGATTCTAATGTGTCAAGAGAAAGATACCTTACAGATCAACGCATAATTATATCAGAATTGGTTCTAAGATGCAAACATTAAGGTATATTTTATTATGTGAAATAATAGGTTGGGGAAAATGTTTCTTCTCATTTTATATGAAATTTTTGAAACATTTTTCAATAAAGTTTATTTACATCTAACTAAAGCATGTATATACTATTTTGTTCGATAATATTTTGCCATGTTGTAGGTAGGGACATGATCCTATTGCTATAACAATTTTGGGGTTTCTGATAAAAAACCCGCGACAAGTGGTTTTGGCAGTCTTCGCGTGATGTTAACCTGCCTAAAGAATAACGATAAAAACTAATGGAAATATATAAATCCAACATATTCGGAAGCGTCTCGTTTTCGTGATATTTATTTGGCATCAAAATCGCTAGTAGTTGAACAATAAATACAAGTGCCATTACACAGTTTTTAAAAATAAAATGAGTTTGTAGAACGTCCTGGATCAATACTAAAAAATTTTGTGACTTCGACGTGAATTTACATGATAAATACACAGCATTTTGTCATCTTTTCAGGAAAGAGTAGCTTGTTACGTATTGGTAAAAAGCATGGTCACGATGATGGAAATTATTGGGATCTACGTAATATACCCAGTGGGCCGGCTCATTGATGACATTACGTTCTACAATGGAGTGACGCCGACTAAATTGAGGATATTCAGTCTCAGATTAGTCCCAGCATATTACGGGGTCAGTAGATTTTCCAATAATATTATATTTACCTTTGTAGATAGATAGATTCTCAAAATGCTACGCGAAGTTAAGAGTATTTTTAGATAATGAACATTTTAAAGTGCAGTTTTAATTTATTACGATTCTTTTAGAGCTTCTAACTTTTAAATCTCATAAACTTTTAAATTTCACAATGATCAACGGCAAGACATAGATTAGACAAGTTGGCGTCGAAGTGTAATGTATCGATCCTTTATAAACTTACAAACTTTTAACGAAGTGTAGTACAGAGTTCAACCTACTACTTACGCCAGTAACACAGATTCAGCTCCCGACGATCAACTCGGAAGAAGCCAATCTCATTTCCATCCTTTTAGTGGCTTACATGATCAATACTTTACCCATATACTACGAAAACTCAAATAAACTTAAAATAAGCTTTTTATTTTGCTTGTTTCAGATAAAATTATATATTATGTACAATGGTCTAATAGAAGCAAATTATAGATCCAAAATCTACGCCTTCATTGCATATTCCTTTTGCTGTTATTCAGTCATGTTAGTGACTGTTATTATTGGAGTGATATATGCTTGTTATGTTTATATATGGAAGAAAAAAGAGGTACAAAATCATTGTTTCATTAGGCAGATCTTAATTGCTATCAATCGAATATATAGTTTACCAGAACCTATTTTACAATAGCATAATTTCGGCATGCACTTTCTCTTAATATATATAACAGTTGCGCAAATGCTTGGTTTTGGCGTCACATGCATATTGCTTTATATGTAGACAGAAGCAAATAAGTTTCCAGAGAACCGCTTATTGTAGTTATAAATTTTAGTTTACGATAGTAGATCGCAAAATTGGTAGAGCTATATTAAAAATATATTTGCTTTGCTATTCTTTCCCATGAATCAATTTAAAAAAAATCTTTATCACCCGTTGAAGTAGATGCAATAGAACCTCTATGCAATGACTTTTTATACCAAAAAACCACCACAGAGCTCTAGAACATTTTCTCTGGTAACTATATTTGTATATATATTTATGTATTATGATTACAGAGTTGCACTTCGCTATTTCGTCCCGACGATACATGGGGTCCTCCATTCAATATACGTCAGTTACGAAAGCAATACGAATCTCGAGAAGTTAGTATGAAACCATTTTAACTTCGATGGCAAGCATACATCGACTTATGACCAACAAAAATACATTTGATTTCTTATATTTTCACGCGCACTATCCATTAATGAAACAACTTTTAAACTGTTTCATTGCGTTTATATTAACGATACGCAAGGCTATTGATATTAAAAAATATCGAAATTTTAATAGAGATGAAGGTTGGAGTATACCACCGGCTTGCGATCCAGTAATAAGTCAAATAAAACCTCAATCCAGATCGCACATTGCAAAACCAAAAGATACAGTTAGTTCATTTTGTAAATAAATATAAATATAAATATAAATAAATATTAAACAACATCACATACATTGCTCAGATTCCAAGATGAGTAGCTAAAGCCCCCGTATTATGGAGTATCTGAGACAACGAAGGTACCACAACACCCAGACCCGAGTCAATATAGAAAAGTTCATTTTTTACATTAACCCGACCGGGAATCGAACCCGGGACCTCAGAGATGGCGACACCTTGAAACCGGCGTGCGAACCACTCGGCTACGGAGGTCGTCGATTAAATCAAAGGGAGCAATTCGCTTTCCTTTAAGCCTTGAGCCCAAACAATAGACATTCATAGGCTGCTGATGATGGTGATGTTACAGATAAAAAGTAGGTACGCTACTTCATTTAGGTAGCAACACTGATGACCTTTACATTTTATACAATAAGGTCATGATTAGATTGTAATAAATATAATGTGATAAATTCTCATTACAGTTTGTCGGGTCACAAGCTCCCAGATTGCTGAGTCGATACTTAATTAAGAAGGCTTTGGTTTACAAATTAGATGTATGTTACGAAACAAACAAGCCGTCGGCGTCGTATGAAACTCGCACTGAAAACGAAAGGAAGAGCGTCTAAAATGCTTTATTAATATCGAATGACTTTTACTTAATTTTTTTCAATTTTATAAGAGTCGTATAAGCATTTTACTGTCCAATTTATTAAATTAATTTTGTCACTTAGCGGTTTTCTTTAATGTTTTATTTTATTTGATTTTTTTACTTAAAATTGTATTGTTGTTTACTGAGAAATTTTATAAAAACCAGAGAGCTGGATATCTACATCTATACTTATTTTATTTATTTATTATCAACAACATTTACATCGATCATTACAGCTTATAGCCAATGCGATCTAGTAAACCTGTTATGAAACAAGATATAAAAAGAACTAAAAGATGATAAATCAAATTAAATAATTTATTTACATTAAACGAAAAAATATAAAAGGGACGAGGTGATTAGTGAAGTGAAAAGTATAGAAGTGTGAATGAGAGTGTCAGTGTAGGTGAAGGGGCGTGGGTCAGCGGTGAAATTCCGTTAATGATGTTCTTCAGCAGTCTTGAAGGGCGTCTGGATCCGGAGCGTAAATTCAGCGAGGCGTAGTCTCTCGATGCGTCGAACAGGAGATTCTTCGGCACCCAAGAACTGAGAGCGTAAATCGGTGAGGAGTAGTCTCGATGCGTCGAACAGGAGATACTTCGGCAGCCAAGAACCGAGAGTGTAAATCGGCGAGGCCTAGTCTCGATGCGTCGAACAAGGGATTCTTCGGCAGCCCAGAACTGAGCAGCAGTTCGGGCCTAAGGCGTATACTCGCAGACAGCCTCCAGGAGTGAAGTAGCGAAGGAGGTTATAGTGGAGTGTTGATTTGTTGTCGTCAAGTTAAAGCCAGAAAGATGTCATGCGACTTTGAGACCGTAACTTTGAAGAGTTCCCGGGGCAGTCGGCCCCGGGAAATAGGCCTTTTAATAATTTAGCTAGCTCTATACGAGCTCCAAAAAGCTAACTTGGCAACTGTTGCCGTTGAAGTGATGAAGAACTATTTGAGCGAGGCTATTTATACCTGAAGACGAACTCAAATTTAGAAGTAAATGATTTCAAATTAGAACCCTAAAAATTCAAAAACTACAGAGTTTCAATGCCTAAAACTGACAAACAATGAGTCAATTTTCATGAAGAGTATCAAATATAACCATAGCAACGAAGAAAAACTTTGATGTCAATTATGTCAAAACAATTAAAATTAGCTATAATTTGTGTTATAATATATAAATAAGTACTTAAATATGATTAGAATTCGTAAAATGTATAACGAAAAACTATGAAAGCTACAGGTAAGGGTTCACATTAGTGTAAATAGTAAAAAACATAGGATGAAAGTTCGTAGAGATTTGGATAAGTTTATATTACAAAATTTTAATGGTTACAGGTATAAAATTGAAGGTCCACAGTTATAGAATGGATCAAGTAAAGAATATAAATGGAAAATACTAAAAAGTTTATCGATATGAGTGAAATGAGTGATATAAATCTAAGGAATGAAAACGATACGAAAGGTTAGTTACGACAAACCTTAACAATTTTTCTTATCTTAACTGAAGACCTTAATTTTTATATATATAAAATAAGCTTTATTTAATATACATTGTTCTTAATTAATTTTATATGTACAAAAAATATTGCAGTTTTCATAAACTCACTGAGAGCACAAACAAATATGTCAATTTCATTAGCTATCATATTAATGATAGATATAGCGCGTGTAAACGGTGCCTCTTTTAATAAGTTCGTGCGTGCGGATAGAACCATCAGAAGTGGCACCTGCCTCCTGCGCCATATATACCGGTCTGGTACCCTGAGACATACCCAACAAAGTATATCCGCGTTATGTATCTTCCATCTGTGTATTTTAAATATATATATGACGGCGAGAAGGCGCTTCGATTGTGCGAAACGCCGTCTGTCACCTGCAGTTGTCATCTGTCAAGATCTATGGTGCTTTGCGAAACGTCAAGTTATGACATTGACGGCTGTCATCGCTTGGGAGTGGTCTATGCTTGTTCGAAGATGGCACTTTACGTTGTGCGGCCATATTGAGCGGACGCAAGCGCAGAACTCTCCGCGTTTCGTATCGCAATCCGTTTGCATCGAGTTATTATTAATGTACTCCGATTAGATAATTAAGTAATTCAACTAAATAACTGATTTGTGATCTATATGCGATCTTATTTCGAAGGAATATCTCGACCACTAGTCAGATTGCGGATGTTGACTAACCTAACTTTCCGCCGGCCCCGCATGACTTTCCGACATCAGAAGTTGGGATGTAACCTACCAAGTGGACACACAGATGTCATGGATATGGAGAATCTTATTGCAGTAACAAAATCAAAACTTTCTCGCCCTCATCTACGTCATGACTGGGCCGTCGTCGAGTCACATGTGCATCTGCCCGAATTCGATCCTGACAAAATACAAGAAGAATCACTTGAAGCCTTCGTAAGAAGAACCAAGCGTTCCTAATATGAAGAACAGTAACCTGAACGCTGCTGTCACGTTTTTCAATTATGGAGCAGATGGTCACTACTCTCAAGATGCCTGTAGCTGAAGAAGATGCAACGGTGCAAGCCTGATGGCTCGTCTGCTGGTATTGCTAGTGAGCGACATGTGGACGTCTGCACCATTGCTACCCTTGCTAGTATTTTGCAGCATTTTGGTGAGTCGTTTTCATTTTGTTTTGATACTGGAGTCGAGCGCTCCCTTATAACGTAATTAATATCGTGAATAATTCATGGCAATCGAATTAGCAACACTATTAAAATTAACTGGTATTGGTGATAGGAGTGTTTATAGTATCGTGCAGATTTTAGTTATGGTTCAGATTGACGATATTGCTTTTTAATTTCTCTTTCATGTTCTCCTGGACCTTCAACTAGTTTTAATTAGGTAGTTCAACAAAACTTATTCTTTGTAACTGTTTTTCTCTCCTTTTTTATTTGTAAAGCAGTAGTATGTAAGTCGCTCAGGTTGTTTACATCTTCCGGGCCTTCGTAGTCGTAGGCGTAAATCGGGCTAGATTTCCCGTCGCATTGCGGCCACGTTTGTGAGTGGCGTGCGTTGGCTAGGAGATGTAAACGATCGCTGTTGGTTCGTCGCATAGAGACGACGATGAGTATTGTGGAAGGGTACCGGATGGAGGTCACCCAACCACGTGATTGTTTTGTGATGACCGGATGGAGGTTGTCACAAGGTGCTGGATGGAAGCATCTGAAATTATAGAGTATTGCATACGACACTGTTTTACTATGTAATCCACGATTACCAATTTGATTTAGAAAGCTAATTTGTCTGATGAGTTTCGTTGAACTGCTTAGTGATCGTAGCATGATTTCATTACTTTCAATATTATTGTTCGAAGACTTACAATTTTGAGTTAGTTTATACAAAATGTAGTAAAGAATCTACTGCGCTGCATATTTTCCCTTTCAGATTGAACCCCCACGCGAGGATGCGTGAGGCTATCAGAATAGCCGTTTCGCAGAACATCTCCATCACCTTTGCGGGATCGTTTGGTTTGGTTTTCTTTTTTTTTAATTTTTATTTACTCGATTACTTAATTACTCGATTGTAAAGAGGGCGTGATCATCGATACTTTTAATTCTATTAGAGTGGTAGCGCTGACTTTGACAGTTCGATAACGTAAAGCAAGTTGCCGCCATTTTGGCACGCATGAGTCTCTTTTGCATTTGGGCTGGGAGAAAACTATGGAAAAGCATTAACCACTATTTAATAGTCAACCATTTAATTTAATTGTGTGTTCGCATTACATCACTCGTATTAGGTGATGTGACGACTGTTTCTGGGGTATCGTCACTTGAAGGTGACATGAGTTACATCGCTCGAATTAGGTGATGCGACGATTGTGATTAATAGAGTTGATGATGTGCAGAGTACAGAGAATGATTAAATTTGACTGACTGACTGAAGTGACTTAGTTTTGTTACAAAATGAGGAGCGTAATCAGACCTAACTAGATCCGAAATACAAGGGACCGTTTAAGGTCATGGAGTTGTTAGATGGTCATCGTTATTTGTTAAAGGCGTTAAATTCTAAGAGGACGTACAACTATGCTCATGATAGACTGGGAAGGATGCCTGAAGGTCAGTTGGTTGTAGAAGAATTGGTGGATCATAGTGATGATCCCGTGTCCGAAGTTCCTGTTCACATCGCGTGATTAAGTTGGGTATCATTCGATAGAGGTATTACTTGAGCGATCAATGGGGTTGCTCATGGGAACAATGCTCGATGGAGGCACTGGTAGCATAACGCTCGAAGGAGGCGTTTTGCTTGTGTTGTTAGATGCACGAAGGGAACATAACGCTCGATGGAGGCGTTATGTGTCTTGATGTGTGCGTTCTATCACTTTATAGAATCGCGATATGTGTTCAGTTGTGTACTGATGAGTGTTAAGACTTGATTGATTGAACTTGATTGAACTTCAGATATCCTTCAAAGTTGTACTAAGGCCGGATTTGATCATTGTACATAGATGTAATCAGTAAACATAGTTTGTGATCGGTGTGCTTATGTGACCGTATTTTTACTGGTCAGAGATGACCGAGTAATGGCAAAGGCTACTGGTAGTGTTTTCATTTTTAGACTCACACGAGGACGTGTGATGCAGCAGGATGGCCGTGTCGGCGAGAAGGCGCTTCGATTGTGCGAAACGCCGTCTGTCACCTGCAGTTGTCATCTGTCAAGATCTATGGTGCTTTGCGAAACGTCAAGTTATGACATTGACGGCTGTCATCGCTTGGGAGTGGTCTATGCTTGTTCGAAGATGGCACTTTACGTTGTGCGGCCATATTGAGCGGAGGCAAGCGCAGAACTCTCCGCGTTTCGTATCGCAATCTGTTTGCATCGCGTTATTATTAATGTACTCCGATTAGATAACTAAGTAATTCAATTAAATAACTGATTTGTGATCTATCTGCGATCTTATTTCGAAGGAATATCTCGTACACTAGTCAGATGGCAAATGTTGACTAACCTAACTTTCCGCCGGCCCCGCATGACTTTCCGACATTCCTCCTAACCGTGAGTTCGTTACATCCTGTCATTCCTAACACAAACAAGGTAGGGTAGTTTAAAGGATAAAACGGATATACGCCATATAGCTTCATGTATAAATACCTAGCAAATTTATTTTGGACTCGTTCTAACATGAGAGTATATTTCTTTTCATAAGGCGCCGATACTATTGCGTTGTGCTCAAGCTCCAAGCTACTATACTGTCTATATCTGTTTGTAGCTTCTTACAGTCTTCTAGATCATTAATAGGAAGATATACCTTTAGGTCGTCTGCAAACAATAAGCACTTCGCATATTTTACTACAGTCGGAAGGTCAGTTATCATCAATATGAACTCCAGCGGTCCGAGATTGCTGCACTTACTCCGGATCTTGTGTTACACTTTTCTTGCGAACACTCCATGTACAATATATCGTAAATAATTGCATCGCACCCATTACATTTAGTGCCCATTTAAAGGACTGAAACCTATGCTTTTTCTATTAATATTTTTTACTTTAACCAAAAATAGTAAAAAGATTTTTTTTTTACTAATATTATATAGACTAGAGGAAAGATTTGATTATTTAAAAATAATACGAGTAATTTCAAAAATTATTTAAAAATTCATTCACCTAACTACATTATACGCGGTTGACTTAAACCTAGTTTCTGAATTGAGAATTTAAAGTTAAACACATCTCAAACTGCACTCCAACCATCTTAAACATCACTTAAACAGGTTTACCTTTTGATTTTTTTTTTTGTAAAAATTGCTATCTACTGATTATTAAAAAAAAAAAAATAGCAATTTGTAAAAAAATGTAAAAAAAAATAACTTATTAAGAGTGTTCAGTTGATTTTGTACTTTTTAAATTCATAAATCGTTAAATAGGCTATAATTTACACGTGCAAAATCGCGAGAAAAAAGCTAGTTGTTTTTGTTTATAAAATAATTGTTCCATTTTTTTTGGTGTAGACATTTGCTACGTCAGGCACAGACACCACACATTTAGGAATATCTTCTTTATACTAGTTTTTGTTTGGACATATCTGGAGCCTGATTGTCTAATTTAAAAATCTATCAAAATTCATTGCAAAGGCTAGTGTGATACGTTAAAGTAGCATTCACTTTCGGAACTAATGGTGATTTTAATGATTAAGAAACATAATAAAAACTTAGTAACTACAAATAAGTCATATTTCTATCTGACGCTTTTAAATTACAATTGACGTCAAATAAATTAATTAATTTATTTATTTATTGAACTTTATTGACCAATAAAGATGGTACAAAAGGCGGACTAATAGCATTCTCTGCCAGTCAACCTTTGGGAAAACAGACAAGCGCGATGGCGGTACAGAGCAATAAAAATAAAAAACTACAACAACAAATACTAAACTAATCATAAACATACTACAACATACTTAAAATATAAATAACATTACACATAATTACATACATAAATAAACACACACACACACACACACACACACACACACACACACATACACACACACGCACACACACACGCACTTAATGACGTAGAACTAACAATATTGTTACTATATTTTTCACAAAAACATCGCGATCGCAGTCGCTATGACATGTTAAATAGTTGTAGCTTGTTCATGAACATCTGTCAAATGTCGATTGCACGGGATTACTATGAATTTTAAAATTAGATAATCTGGACCTTGGTTCGATTCCCGGTCTGGTCAATCATCACGTCACCAGCCTTTTTACGTCCCCTCTGCAGGGGCTCAGGCCTTCCTTATGGATGGTTAAGGAGGATGTGCCATGACCCTCCACGCTGGCCCAATGCGGATTGGAGGGTATTAACGACTACAAATGCAGTCGGGACCAACGGCTTAACATGCCTTCCGAAGCACGGAGTAGCTCGAGATATTAAAATTTTGATCACCCATCCCGTGACCGATCCTTGCGAAAGTTGCTTAACGACTACGATCGCGGGCCGCAGCGCTTATCCTCTACGCCATCGAGCTACTCATGGGTCGGGTCAATGTAGGAAATGAATTTTTGCATATTGTTTCGTGTTTGGATATTGTAGCGCCTTTGTTATTTCAAATAGTCCATAATACGAGAGCGTTAGCCACTTATCTTGGAATCTGAGCAACATAATTATGTTACCTTATCTAATACTAGTGGCCGCCAGCGACTTTGTCCGCGTTCCATTATTTCTTCGCTCTAATAGTTGCAGCGTGGTGTTATATAGCCTAAAGCCTTCGTCGATAAATGGTCTATTCAACACAAAAAGAATTTTTCTATTCGAACCAGTAGTTCCTGAGATTAGTGCGTTCAAACAAACAAACAAACTCTTCAGCTTTATATTATTAGTATAGATTTTAATTATTATGTAGTCTTAAAATATCTTCTAATTGTCAAATATTTGTTTCTTATTTCCCGGGTCAGTATATTATTCGTCGTTAAATGTAACTCAAAGTGAGAGAATTAAATTGTGTTCACACAATCTTAAACGAATTGCAGATGGAACTGTTTCGAGTCTTGACACCGTTCTCGGAATTTCAAACTTCAGCACAGCCCATTTATTTGGAAACAAAGAACCCGCATAATTTTCAGTTTTACGTCTTCCCAATATTGTAAGAGTATTCTATACTTTATATTTACTTTGGACATTGATCTAAGTAAGAAAAAATAAAACAAGCTTTATATTTAAATTTTTCATTAATTAAAATTATTAATCCCAAAACAAAGATGCATCTAAAAATAACTCTATAAGTTGATTCAAATAATATACATTTCTTGATTAACATCTAAAAGTAATGACTTATAAAGCTGCTTTTGTATAATATAAAACTTTCAATAATATTTTGGGGATGCTGACTAATTTGTGTTTGTTTATCAATCAGGTATATTATAGAAGGATATTAAACAATTATTTTATTTTTATTTCGTAATCGATGAATTATGGCTATACATCGTGTCGAAATGTCGTATGACGTCACGAGCTTTGTACATTTTCTACTTAATTGTGACGTAGCGAGCTCCCACTCAACTTTAATGCCTATTATTTAAGCCATTTCTTGTTAAATTGAAACAAAATAAGATGCGTATTTAATACTTTTATAATATTTAACTTACGGGATAAATATGATTCCTCTTTTAACTCATTATAATTTCTATTTAACAAGCAAGTAGATGGATGATACTGAATAAGATTTAATTATATTATTACGATACCTAGACTACACCTATATCTATATGGTACAGCAAATAACAGTTATTTATCTATTTTCACGTCATCATAGAGTATCGTTTTTGGGAAGCTGAAGAAAAGATTCATGCCCGATTTCTGTATTGAGAAAAGTACAAAAACTCAACTGTTTATTCTTAATAACATGAGTTTTTGCCATGCAAAACTTAAAAAACGTCTGAAATGGCTTAATTACGGCTTGAGATGTGCTTAACTTTAAATTCTATAATCAGAATACTGGTAGACCGCTATTTTAAGGTGAAAAAGTCCAATTTCCTTTAAACGATTCATCCGCGGATCACAGTACTTATATTATTATTTCATTATCTAAATAGTCCTTGACAAAAGGAACATAATTTTCTGCTATATAATATCTTTCACTCTTACAACATGAAGCTTATCTTGATGAAATTTGATAACAGCGCCGAACAGAGAACGGTCGTCCATATTTCATTTATACTGCACAATCAGCGGTCCCGAACAATCCGAAAAGTATTCGATATTGATCTCAGATAATATTCGCACTGAGATTTTTATTCTGAATTCTCGCAGACCGACAAAACTTTAGTGCTGGTTGAGATGTTTTATATAAATGGTTCTGTGCGTTCGATATGAAAGTCTTCTTCGTGTATGGAACTGATTTTTAAGCTTTCAACTTTATGACTACATATATATTAATGAAATAAATATTTTCTGTCTTCTTTATAGGAATTCTATTTAGTTAGTTTATGTACCAAACCATATTTTAAATGCTTTTCATGCAACTAAAATTCATAGTCACCGAATACCTGAAGGCAACGCCGCATGAAAACACCCTCCGTGTTAAAAGCTGAAGTATCAATATTAAACTAACCAAAATGCTTTTGAATCTCAATAAACCTGAACGATACTCTGTTTCTCCGAAAACATAATTTCGTCTCGTCTATTTTCCAAGCGATAATGTGATTACAAAAAACACTTTTTTTAGATTATAAGAAGCAATGGAAGTAAGAGATAAACATTGCCTCTGATGTAAAAATAATTTTTAAAGGTAAGCTTTTAACAAAATTATAAGAACAATTAGTGGACGAACTGAGCTGACCTTCTGATTTGCTTGGTGATTTTCGCTTTTAAACTTTCAAAACAAGTAACTATTACAAGCGTAAGTGAAATGTGAGCAACGAACAACTGCCCGTATAATAAATAAAAATGCCCGCAAATTTCTGAAAAATGTTAAAATATAACAACCCAGTACCTCTTCGGATAAAGAACTAGACGCATTCTTTATAAATGACACCCTGATCTTTTATTTATTATATTTTCCGGATGCGGCTTCTTATCCTTAATGTATACGGAAGCATTCAATACCAACATGGTGATGTATTCTATCAGTATGAATTCCTCTGTTTAATCCCTAATCAGTATTCGAACGATTTAACGAATTAAAACGCCTCCACGAACGTTGATGAAAGGGCGTTACGCTTGCCTACCCGCTCACGTAACACTGCCTTTATTAGATAGCAACCGTGAAAAATTAAGCCTCGTATTCACTAGGAAATGAATGTCTTTCGCGACACGTAACTTGTTCCTTATCAGTTCGGTGGAATTTTATTATTAATTTTATTTATTTAAGCAATTATTATTATATTAAATTGTTGGAAAGCTTACAGTTATACAATGAAAAACTTTAAAAATTATAATAAAAACATAAATCCATTATTTACATTTTTTTAATAAAATTAATAATAAAAAACTATCTTGCTATCATAGTTTATGAGATCGTCTGGTGACAGACAGATGGACATGAGAGATTTATTAATAAGGTCCCTTTTACAAAAGCAAAAACATTAGAAATATGTATTAAACGTCCAATAACTATCATAGAAGTTAGAGAAATAATAAATAAATGCATTAGTGGAATATAAAACTAAAATGCATTGAAATAATATAAAGTTTTGCAAGTAAAGCACTGTATGTCAAAAGAACACAATGAGCTACAGATTCTGAATAAGGTTTCACCTGAATAGTGCTATTCTTAAAGAACATAATAGTTTTCTAAGCGATTCAAATCGGCTATACAATTTGGAGTGGTAATAGGTGCGATCGTGACCTCTATACATCTTTTATAACGCGAAAGCGCTTGTACGACACTGAATCGACTAATAAATATGCAGATTTAAAGATCTTGATCATTGTTCTTTTTTTATGTATATAATTTTAGAATTTAATTTTATATCTATTGATAAAAGGGGGCATAACGTCGTAATGTTTAGGCTATCTGTTGCTTCGTCTCCATGGATAGAGAAATCGCTAGGGTTTAGTGGGTATGCCACTGCTATTTGACTAGCCACATTCTGTCGGTGCGATGGTCCGCATGGGTGAATCTCACATAACCCGCCGACCCCGCGCTACTGGTAGCGGGTACGAGTAATGCATTTCCTAGTTACAAATAAAAATCTTCCGTTTATTTACTCCAAATATCATAATAGACGTAAATATTACTTAATTTAGATTAGAAAAAAAGTAAAAATAGAACAAATTTAAAAAATTATTAATTTATCTAGCCCTGAAGATTATTTACAGAAAGATTAATACACTTTTACCGTAAAATTTAATTGGAACTAAGGCAAGTTAACTTACCGATCAATTAAAGCTGACGGAATTTATTACTTATATTATTTTAGTAAAACTATCAAGATTATTCGAGCCTAGTAACTGTTAAACTGAAAGTCATTTAACACTTCAAAGAAATAAAAACATTTGCGAACTATCCGCGATACCGAGCAATACTTTTAAATCTACTCCGATTAAAGATATACAAATTGTATAAGAAAATAAAATATAATCACATTAAAACTAAGTCTTTATTTGCATGCAAACAAAATGAACAAAGGCTTAGGAAATCGTTGGAAAAATGTTAAATTAAATTTGCCGTCAAATGAAAAGAGTAGTGACGATGCATCAGATAATAGTCCAGGGAAACCGCTATCTTTAAATAAAATTGTGAACTTGAATAAGGATAAAGGTGAGTTCTAATAGTAAGATTATAATTTTTATGTACTCTTCTTATTTTTTTTTTAATCTCTCAAAGCGCGAATTTTCTAAAAACTATTTTTAAAAGTACATATTAAAGTAAATTATTTTTATTATACTTACATACGCTTTTGCGTATATACCTAATATACCTAATATTAATACATTTCTTAATAAGGTACAATTTTGCTACCTATATATTTCTATAGAAATTTAACAGTGTTAATGGCAAAGAACTAGTAGTCGTAATTTCAAAGAAGTTCAAATGAAAAAAAAAACTTACGTAAATTGACAAAGGAATTCAAATTCCCCGTCAATTAAGTCAAACAGTTAAATGATGATTTCATGATTTTTATAAACTTCATAGAACAAATTAATATATGACTGTTATTTTTCACTATAACTTCTTTTAAATGAAAACTAATCACAGACTAATGTAAAAAACATCCTACGGTATTCGTCGTACTTTTTAATATAATGGTTAGATTTTAAAACGAAATTTTAATATTTGTTTGAACAGTAGAATTATATACGCCCTAATGATATTTATTTTAAATTAAAGCATAGCAGTACTGTTTTTAGTGGTTATTATGTGATAACGAAAACGTTGGATTTATAATCTAATGTATTCATCTAAAAATTGGTGTAGTTTTGTGTTATATAACCACAGGTATAACAATCATAGATAATGTTAATTTACTGTAATTAGATATTTAAATAAAGATATAAGAAATAACAGCAAACTGTTTAATAATTTTAAAACAATTATACGATAATACTGTAATACATTATCTACCTGTTTTATGTGCTTAGGCTATTTATTATGAGGTAGTAGCAATATAGTTTATATCATTACTAAATAATGCAGTTTAGGTTGCATATGACGTTATAAGTCCTTATGTCATTTAAATAGACAAATATTAAGTTAGATTTCACAAAATTTACTACAAAAAACACACAGGACACAATCGAAATGTTTAATACTTTAAAATAAGGATAGCAAGAGTCTGTAGACCGTAGATTACATATGGCACGAATACACATTTTTTGTACTCTAAAGTCCTTCTCATCATTAAACAATTTTATTCATTTTAATAAAAACAAGAGCATCGCAGTTTAATATAATACACCGCTAACAAACGTATCAAAGTAATTTCCAACGATTTTCTACAAAGCTTATTTTCTTTTATTCTATGATGTAAAGAAATGTAATTTATTAAGATGTTTTAGAAAAATTTGCCTGCGGCTCTCTTGTTTTTTTTTCATATTATCGTTTTGTCCTTTATTTTCGTCTTAAGAGGTGGATGAAAGCTATATTTCCAACAAATATCTCTCGAGTGTTATCTTAATAGTAGCATGTTTACTTTATAGAGCTGCGGGCAACTTTTTACTAACGCGATCTATTAAAATACGTCGTTTGACACGCAAACTATCAGATGTTTTATGAATAAATTTAATTGCACAATAAACATTTACATAGAAGCACATAAAATTAGTAACATAGACCCAAAAGCCGGCTTTATTGCTAAGTCTGCCGTTGGCTTAATGAATCTATACCGATTAAAGATAGTGAAGAATTGTGTTTAAAGAAAGGGCACGGGGTTCCCTTCTGAATCGCAGGCCTTTCGCCTAGAAGTGAAGGTGCATCCGAGAGGGGGCTTATTGGATACCTAAGTCACTCGAGTTTTGACTAGTCTTTGGATGCCTGCCTGTGGATGGAAAGGCCAACCTTTTTATACCATAGCTGCTTGAAATAATTTTTTGGTGACCCATCTTGTGACTGACCCTATTTTGCTGGACGCTAATGCGCTAATCATTGCACTATCAAGCGCCTAGATTTTATAAAGCATATATATTGATATGACGATAATTAAAAATAGACATCCGTATAACACTTTTATAAGTTTATATTAAGCTCACTGTCTAGTAAACAGAAAGGGAATACCTGACATACTTCGTGATACGACCCAATTACAAATCATTCTAATTTTAAATACGTGCTTATCTAGTCAGCCTTTATTAATTTGATACTTTAAATGTAATATTAAACTAAACTGTTGAAGTTAAAAGTGGAATTTTGATTTGTAATAATATATTAATTACAGAGTTAAATTGAGTAAATTTTTTAGCCAATTTAATGTTTAAAAAATATTTTTATAGCAAATATTCAGACGAAGTCCTCCCTTATATTTTTTGTGTACTAAATTATTCTTTATAAAACTACTAAAGTTTTGCACTTCAATGAAGTTAATATCGCCTTTAATAAAAGAATTCTTACCAAGGTATAATAGATTTCAAAATTTCAGTTTCTGTTTTTGAATTAAGACTTTTTCTTCTTTTTTATATTAATTGCTTAAATTTCTTTTTGTGCAAAAAAAAAGAACAAAGTTGATTGTTTTTGTTGTTGAGTTGATTAAGAATATCAACTTTTTTAATTATTATGTCTTAATTTTCATACTAACACCTCTTGTTAGCCACGTAAGTGCTATGTATAACTTTGGATTTGGTGAACGCAATAATTGTGAGAGTATTATAAACTATCAAGACTTGTCAATCGAAGTGCATGACAGTTACTGTCAAAAGTCCCCCGCGATAAGCAAGTGTTGCATATTTTACTACATATAGCATGTTATTGTACGTAAGTGTACATCACAGTACAAACTATGAAATAGATATATTCGGTTCATTAACAAACATTAGATTTTGTGTTTGTGATATTCTAATTTATGAAAATTCTGTGAAACTAATTTTGTTTTATTTTCTTAGAGGATTATACAAAACAAGAGTAGAAATTATTAAAGATTCGGACCGGTCGTATTTAGTTAGTTCACTGGAGTTCCAGTGGCTGCATCAGGTGGGGTCCTAACCTATAACAGTCTAAGGTCACCTGACGCAGCTACCGTATCAGCGGACGTGTTAAATAAAATTAGTGAATATTGCGAATACTGTAAAGTATGCATGAATACTGCGAGGGTTTTCTGATGAGAGGACTTAAAGCCTAAGAGAGCCCAGATAGATCTTGGGCGATGCTAGAAGGGGGAAAGAATCGCATATTTATGCATCCACTCCTTCCGCTAAAATTAATGTGACAGGCTGGTTTACCGCACGTTCTCATTGTCCACTTGACTGAGGATAGAACTTACATAAACAGAATTATTGCCTGCGTTCGAGTAGACTCTTGGAAAAGCGGTCTTGAAAAAGTGCATTGATCTTAGTGAGTCTCAGATACCCAAGCCAGTCCTAAGTGAAATAAATTTCACTGTCGCTCTTAAAACATCAGGTGTGGTGCATAATACATTCATTATACTGAAAAAAAAACCCACTGAATACTAGACTGAACACGTAATCTCGATCTTCGTAGTTTTGAAGTCCTGGTAGAAATGTAGTAGTATTCACCGAAAACTATATACATATCTACACTAATAATGGTACGACCTGAGTGGGTTTAGTGAGTTATAATTTTATCTGTTTCACTAACGTCCACAATGTTGAGTTTCCAACAATTTGCCAAGGAGAATTTATCGTGTGAGCTATGCGAACAGCATTAGCATAAGCACTGAATGTTATATTGTTGCAGTTTCAGTTAGTCCACCATTTCAGTTTAGCGATTCAACACTTTGCTACTTGATTTTAAACTTTTTGCTTTTAAAATGCTATATGTTTAATTATGATATTAATTTGTGGTGTCTAAAAATTGCAATCAAATTATAATCGTGTGAACTTGGTATAGACGTATGAGTAAAGGAGACAACCTTTATGTAAAAGAGTATGCCAAAGAGTTGGCAGTATGAATTTAGACGGAAAGATTTGGAGATGGATAGGAAGATCGATAAAATGATGTTAAAACTGTGTGATGACAGCTGATCGAGCAGCATGCAATATTAATACATAATAAACCAACCCAAAAAAAAATCGTTTAAATATAAATAAATGAAAACTTCAATAAACTAGCACAGACAATTTTAAGATCATGTTCATAGTTTGCTACAAATTCATATGCAATTTTAGTTCATTACTGCGAATGGAACTTGAAACATTAATACTTACTATAATTCGATACATCACCAATCAATGATGTTCTCCCACCAAATTTACTGTATTAAATACAACGTAAATTAGAGCAGAACACATGACGAAAAACTCCACGATATATGTAATGATATTTTTAAAGGTGCAAGCTTAGAACAAGGTCTAACCCTTCTCCATTCTTATTTTACAGTGATATGTTTTCCACTTTTATCGTATGATTAATTTATCCAATTCATCTATCTTAAAAAAAGGATTAATAAATTAAAATAATTTAAAAAATTCAATTTGTTCCACTTTCACTTGAATAATTTTCAACAAATTAACAATTTCCGTGAAGATGCGAGCACCCGCGCGGCAATGAATCAAGATTTGCATAAACACCGCATCCCATATTGTTATAAGGCGCTATTTTCCCCGCTTACCTTCCTATGTGAAATTTAGCATAACGTTAGCTATTAGATAATTTGGTCTAGAAATATTCTTTTCAATTCTCTAAAATGTGAGATCGTCTTTTTGATTAGTTCTAAAGAAACATTATTTTGTAGATTGAATTTGTAGATTCTATTATGTTATCTTCAGATAATAATTCCTTGTGACGTGATTCTATTGCATTTTAGAGTTGCATACTTTGAAAGTGTAATTTATCTGCCTGTCCATCTATCACAGTTGATTTACTCCGAAATAATAGCACCAGGATGGAGGTGTTTTTTTTACACACAAGTACTAATTACTTATGTCGAATTTCTTTGCGACTTGACTTTAATATATAAGTTAAATAAAAATTATTAATTTTCTCTTGAAACTAATTTTTCATCTACCAATACAAAGTCTAAAAAGGACGGGTCTTGTTAATATTGTAAGAAGTATAAATTTTAGAGCCGAAGTATGTCAGACGAGATTTCAAAGTAATCTTTCATATTATTGCTTCGCATAAAATATTTAGGTTAATTAATTAGAGCATGTAAGCTTTGTAGTTTCAATATAATGAATTCTATATACCCAGGTAGGTCAACGTTTTGTGTGTAAGTCCAAGTTACTTCGTCTTTCGTTTTTGAAGGAAAAGCACATCAATTTCGTTGCGTATTTCCATCATACATACAATTCGCACTGTCATGTTTGTAATTAACTTCTTTCAAAGGTTCTAAAGAATGTATTTGCTTTCAAACAAGCTTTAGTTATTAGCGTTGCATGTTTAAAGAAAAAAAAAAAACAAAATGATATTTAAAACTTTGAAATAGAAACTTCTTACGTTCTTTAAAAGTGATAAGTGTTCGAATTAAATAAGTAATGGATCACTTGACTAAGTTTCTGGTTTACAATAAAACACCTAAGTGCCGTGAAAATATGGACTATGATGCTCAAGTTAAAACTCAGAAGCAGGAAGTGAAGGAGAAGGGTGCTTTCGACAAGCGTATTTTACAAATGTCTCCAGATTTGGGACGGAGTTTTGATGGTGAGTATTAATATACTATCGTAAATGTTAAAAATTGTTAATAGAATCAATTGCTATCACACGAAAGTATTTTTTAAATTATAACATAAATGTTTTGTCTACAAATCTAAACTATTCTCAACTCCCATCAACTATAGGGATGACACAAAACGCAAACTAATCAGGATGAAGTGCGACTTGGAAGGTGAAAGGAAGGATTTTTAGTACTTTTTTTTTGTGAAAACATATGAACCATCCCTTAACTGTACAAGCCGAATTATCTGGCGAAATATTTATAAAGGTGTAAAGAAAACCTTCGGCTTTGTTAGACGTTGCGAGTACTTGTAGAAGGCGCGTTGGTACATCCAAAATCATGATCTTTCTACTGGTTTATTAAAAAGGAATAACATTGAAATAGGATACAAATAAAAACTATAAACTATTTAATATTTGTAAGAGTTTTGCCACAGACGAAACATGAGTAACAAAAATTTTCTTGGTAGGAAAAATTCACCAATTTTTACCAGTTAATAATAATAATTTTGACGGATATAAAGATATTTCAGAGATATGACTCTATATTAAATGCTAGTAAAAAATGTATATTTTAAAGTTCAACATTTATACCAGAGCAAAAATCGTTAAATATGTGACCCATTTTACAATAATCGTAATAGATGGCGATAAAAAACCATTTATGCTGCGCATTTTCTTTACGCCTTTTATTTTATCAATGTCATTGTCGTGCCCAAAAAAATAGACAGTTATTACGTCTGCTTTTAAGTAACGTTGTAAACACCCAGTTTCTGATTCAAGAATTCAGTGTTAAGAACTTCTCAAATTGTCCTTAAACGTCATTATACAGGTTTAAATGATGTTTACAAAAACTAAGTTATAGAGAATTATCAGTTAAGATTTTATACTTCTCTCAATTCAGAAAACCGATTGTAAGTCGTGTGGTATACTATTCATAGTTCTGACTGCTGCGCACATCTTGATATTAGTTTCGTTTTTGTGATGGAGGCGCAGCTGCAGCACTACAGTGAACGTCCACTGTATACGTACATATGGTACGCAACGTATTGTAAGGATTTGTCAATGTTTTACGTCCACTGCATCCGGATTTTTAGTAGAATTACCATTTTATAGTTTTGATATAACGCCAAAATAAATGCAGTTAGGTTTATTAAATGTGATCAAGAGAAAAATCAAAACCTACTTTTATATAGTTGATAGATGAAATGTACTATTGTTAAAATCGATACTAAATACCGATTTAGAGTCAGTCATCTTTGGGTTTTTTTTTACATTTAGCTAATTATTGAAATCTATAATTTGTTTTTAGCAAGCTATCGATCGTGTTTTATTTTCATAAAATAATTTTTATTCGGCAAATAATGGCAAAGTATTGGAATAAAATTAGTTTAAAAAGTGGTAATTTATAATAATAATAATTATTGTAATAAAGTCTGCTGCATAGCAACTTTAGAATAAAATAAAATACATGTTGACGGTTTGACGATTTAATGAATACTGCAAAGAGAATTTAAGTACTCCTTTATAGTCATTTGTAATACAATTTACTCTATGACCTTATTCTTTTTAAATATATGTTTAAAACTCAACACTTTTTAAGGTATATAAGCCACGTCGAATCTATTTAGAAACAAAAACATTTTATTTATTATAAAATCATGCCCACATTTCATAGCACATTGCGTAATAAAACAATTTTTGAACGAGCAGAAGCACGTGTATTTTATAGGTTAAATTAATTACATTTTAAATGAGTCGGATTTTTATTGGTTTCATGATAAAACCAAGGCTAATATTTTTGGCGTCTCAAAAAAAACTGCTATCTATTTAACAAAACGTATCAATCGTTTATATTAAAATAATTATTATCCGGTACTTACAGTTATCTTATTGAGATTGTTGTTGTTACAGTTATCTTATTATCTTATTGATAAATTATCACTTAATCGAAACAAATAAGATACTCGTACATGTAAATAAGAAATATAATTTCACAATAATCTATTGGCTCTTTCTTTCTCCTCTCCGCATTCTTTTCCTTACTACTGAGGGTCGTGATCTCTATACTTAATTACATCACGAACCAGGTGACGCCATCTTCTCCAATCTTCTGCTGCGTGGATGGTGGTAACGCTCTAGCGGCCGGACCAAATTAAAATCTGTATTAGAACGAATTTTGTCTGGCCATCGCATATAACTCTTTCTTATATTAATAAATATTTTTAACAATTCTGAAATCAATTCTTAGCTAGTTTTCAGGTACATACTATCAAAAGTTCTTTAAGTTTAAACAATAACAGCAAATAGTACCATTTTCCATTCATCCATTTATTTCAAGTAGCTAAAAAACTTTCAATGTTGAACTCGTTATTCTCCAGATTGGCGTATTGTGATTGTATATTCTATTTTATACATAATACAGTTTCGTGTCTTCAGAGTTGAGTTACATCTGGCAGTATGTTATTGCCTTTTTTGTCGCTCTATAATTCCCTGTCGCTAATTTGCTAATTTGCTAGAGCGACAAAAATAATTAACTCAATAGTCAGTGACTTTTACATGATAAATTAAGGAGTCGTTTAAAAAGCAGTTAAAAAAATAGTATGTTGACTCAAAAATACAATTATAAAGTGTACATGAATCATTCACATCTACTTGTGTTGTGGTTTTTGAAAAGAAAGGTTAATTGTTGGATGATGAGGAAGCGATTCCACGTATCGCGGTGTGACCTTCAAATGAACATTGGGCGCTAACAATGAAGTAGTGCTAACGATCTTGATACTTGAATGCGAACAATTAAACCTGACAAATTTTCTGAAGAATGAAAAACTGTTGAGGGTTGATCGTTATATTGAGTTCTAAAGTAAGTATATATTTTATATCTCTGTAGCTATCAACAAAAATATCGTAATTTCCCTAGTTTTAATTGTCAATAACACGGCTAGTATATAATGTAATTTTTAATTATGATAGAAAATTACACTGCTTTATCAAAGATTTTTTACTAAATTAACAAGTGCGTAAAATATCGGATTGGCTAATAAATAATGAGCGACACGCGAGACTTAAATTTTTATTAATTTATTTATGAAATAATGCCTAATTATTCACAATGTAATCACCGTCGTTATCTACCACTGTACGCCAGCAATTAGGCAAAGATTGGATTGCGTCTCTGTCAAATTTTGCTGGTTTGGATTTTGCCGGTTTGAAAAGTCATCTATGTACTGTTGTAACTGGGGTTCATCATTAAAAGCTTTATTCACGCAAATGATTACTAAGTAACCGGAATAAACTAAAACCTGTTACCGCTAAGTCCGGTGAATACGGGGGATGTGGAACTATTTCCCAGTTCAGCTCCAATAGTGTCTGGCGGGTACTCTTAACAATATACCATCGGGCATTATCACGTTGTGGACGATTACGATGAATTTCAAGCTTCAGATTATCGACTTGATTACATTTACGTTCGCTGTGATCGTGGTATTGGTAGGAAGAATTTCCCAGTATATTATCCATTACATACCACCATACCGAGAACATCTTCTTGTGGGGATGAAGATCTTTTTTTGGTGTAGGTTTACCTGGTTCGTTGCGGCCTAGCCACTGGCGCTTGCATGTATGGTTAACATACATACAGCCACTGTTCGTCCCCAATGACGAGATGGTTTAGCCAGTTAAATGTACGACGAAATGATAATAGATGTATACATATATCTGCACGGTAAGCGAGTTGATCCTTGGTACCATGAATGCAACCAAGCTCTACTGCCAAATCACGTATGTTGCGTCTAGAATTTTCTTCTATTAACGTCTTCAGTTTATTTATATCTATTTCTATTGAATGCCCAGACCTCAGTTGATCTATTAAGAAATAGTTTTCACTGCGGAAGCGTTGGAACCACCACTTTGCTGTTGCCTCGGAAACTGCATCATGAGTAACCCATTGGCATATGTTATGTGCTGCTGCTACAACAGAATTGCCAAATCGATATTCATATGATAAACAATGTTGTACAAGTGTTTTAATATCATTTTTTTTTTCGTTGAAGTTAACGCAACGACATTAGAAGTATTACTGGAGTGCATGATCACGACTCGCTCTTTATATACCACCGCCATAGAAAGCTCTCGACCTAAATCAAAGATTCTAGAAAATTAAAATTAAAATGCTCATTACTTATTAGCCAACCCGATGATACAGATGTTTCTGATTGTAACAAACTATAGCAATATCTGCAATCGACAAGACTTCCATAACCGGGTTATTTGCACGCCTATTTCAAGTTCTCTGAGGACCTTGGTAAGAATCGTAATATGATTAATGTAGAAAATTATATTTACTGTTGTTGACGAGAGCTTTGCCAGTCTCCTTAGGTTATATATTTTTTTATTATTTTATCATATATATTTTTATACATATGTATTATCCCGGTCTCCGTGTTGCAGTACCTTTGTTGTTTCAGATACTCCATAATATCTTTAGCTACTTATATTGGAATGTTTTTAATGTATGTGATGTTGTCTTATATTACTTTATTATTATTTAAATAAACTCCAAGCATCCACTTCCATAACTCATTATTAATATTACAAGCAAAATATTATTTTAAATTCAATAGGTACTGCACAAATATCAAATTGCACAGGAAGCAGTTCCTGCTTATCTTGTCAATTTGTTTGATGAATGCATAACGGCGCATTTCTTGATGTTCGCTCAAGATACTAACTGCCAGCGAACTGCGCTGAATACAGTTCGAACTGTGTATTCAGTTAACTGAGTTAGTGACAACTGTTATAATGAGCATCGCTGATTGTGACTTCATAATAGCATAGTAGCTTAGTCTTGTAACATCTTTATTTAAATTTAAATATAGCAAAGGATATAATAATTTTGTCTTTATCCAATTATAATGAAAATGGACCTATAACAGCTATAACACGACAGCAGTTAGTTAGCAGTTATAAGAAGTTTGCGCTCAAAATGTTATTCGTTCCAATCAACATTTTTTATAAAATTTGAATATCGCTTGTGACATTCCCATAAAAGTATGTCATATAATACCACATTAGTACGTATGGGAATCTTCTTACTAACGTAGTTTGAAGCTGTTGTGTCAAAGAATAAATAACATACGCGCCCCTTAAGCTTCTTCATACAATGTAACCATTCCTTATACTTTGTTTGGAGAAAGAATATTTAGTTACAGAATCTGTTACAGTCATAATTCTTTTACCAAATGCTTAATTTTTTTACTAAAAAATATATGAAACGTAGATTATTTTATATTATAATAGAAGATTCACCATATCATGTGCCAATGTTAAAACATGGAACCAAATAAATCATGCGAGAAGTTTTGTGCCAGTTTTAATAGAAAAAAGTATTTATATAAAGTCCAGTATATATTGTTCAACATAACACACATCCAATTTTATCTCATTTGTAACATGCATCAAAACTTCTAAAAATAAAATTAAACTGAAACTTCTACATAAAATGATTAATTAAGCGTTTCGCCCCGCAATGAGTTATAATAACACAGCTTCATTTTGGCGTTCTAAATGTTGTCTTAAAATTCCCATTAAATCTAGTGTCTACATTGTAAGTTAATCAATCCCGATTACATACAACCTTGGGTTCTTGGGTCCTTCAAAAGAGGAATGAAGAGGCTATTTAGCGGGCCGGCAAAATGGTGGTGGCTGCCGGGAGTAGTTTAGACTTCTGACAGCTTCAACTATTATTGGACTGTAATATCACTTCCCATCAGGTGTACTGTAGTCACCTTGTTGTTCCACAGTAAAAAAAGGTCACATTTTTTTATAATAAATTTGTTTCTAACTTAATGCTTGACTATTAATAATACCATTTAACCGATAAACACTGAATAAACTTAGATCTTAAATAAATCACGACGCAAACACGACACGAAAATTTATAAGACTCTTCAGACAGCGCATATAAAACACCAAAATAAAAGTGTACTTAGGCTCTGTGACTCTCATTTCGAGTTTATTTTTTAAAATTTGGTTATTAATAGATGTAATCGACATCAAGCACAGAGGACTTTAGATAATTTAATAATATAACTTTTAGCACAGAGAAACATTTATTGATGACCAACGTAAAAAGAAGATACAAGAGAATACATTGACAAAGTCAAAAAGTAAAAAAAATATAAATTAAAAATAAGTATAAAAACCTCCTTAAAGAGGCCAGTAATAACATATCAAAAACATGGTAAGGTTGTCGGCAACAATAGTCTTTACATATATAATTATTATGAATTAACTGCTGCTCAATAATTATTTGATGAAAATGTAAAGATACCGTACAACAACGTAACGCCTCGGGTCGGGTTGTACAAATTTTTACATTTAATTTTAAACTTTAATGGATAAATTGTTGAAGAAGAATTCCAAAAATTTGGTATAGGGTGTGTAACGGTTTATTTCGTCCTAGGTTTCCGCATCCAAACTCTTTGGTTTTGATCTTTAAAATACTTTATTTTTTATTATTAAATTTTCGTAATTTGAAATTTTGAATAACGCGATATGCTCTTTCTGAATGTGAGTTCTAAAAAATTTCTTCCGCAATTCGAAAAAAACCCTAACGAGGATCGCCATCTTTTATTCATTTCATTTTCATTTTACATGTAAAAATTTATTTATTTACTTGACATTGGCAGAATTGTGCGAAATACGCAGATAAGCCATTAATTAAAAAAGAAAGAACAACACGACCATCATTGAAAATTAATAAAATATTTTTAGTATTTACATTTAAAACCTATGCTGTGATTTACGAGCTGTATTTATGAAGTGTATATGTATAAATTTGCATCATATCTTCAAGATAAACCCAACAAAGGTTTACGTAATTGTTTCTACTACTTATCATATTTTTAAAAATTCATACGAACTATTTTCTATAATCCTTTTTGTTCGTTCTTACAGTTTTTATTTTGAATATAAATATACCAACTTATCGAGCCCAGCAGCCGTTTCATTTTCCAACCAACAACGAACACTGAACCCGTCACAGGTATAAATGTTTTTGACATTTACGTTTACCTCCCGTCGATGGTGAGCGCGTTAAGATTTTATTATGGAATCCAATACATCGCCCCTAGCGGTAAGTATCAAGAACTACAAATCACCATACAAACTCTTACCACTCTGATGTATTACAAGTGCTAATGCAGTTATGTCTATTATTGAATTTTAGTGACAAACGTTGAATTTGGCTGCATCGAATACTGATAATAAGAATATACGACGAATTTGAAATCTTCAGTTTAACTTTACCGAACACCAGACAACATTCTTGCTCCTTATTTCATAAAAAACTCTACAAGTACTAGTGTTACAAAGGGGTAAACTCTTTATCTTTGTTTCTTTGTAATCGGTGTAATCTTCAGAAATACTGGTCCAATCACTAATATGCTTTCACGTGACTAGGCTATACATATAAAAATGACGAAAACCCATACACTACGAATATGACAATATTAACCTTTTTGCTTCATTGTTTTCCGCTTTATTCTCAAAGCTTGCAATGCCGGCTGTTACTCAAGACATAGCTAAATCATCGTTTTAGTCAGTAATTGCATTCTTACAAAGCACTTTCTATTAGTACTAAAACGGTGTTAAAATGTCCGAGAAAGAGAAAAAAGGAGGTAAGTTTAGACAACTAATAGTTTGCAGCTAGAACCTCTTGTGTAAGAATAAAAAAAATATTATAATTAAAAAAAAAATATGAAAAAAAACATGCCCTTGCCACGCCATGCATAGAATGTTCTGCCACAACATTTTAAGGTCAGTTAAAAATAATTTTCTTTACTATTTTCCAAGTAATTTACAACAGAAAAAATCTATCTAACTTAATTACTGTACTAAACAAATGAAAGAATGATTCACAAAATATCAATAAATTAAAACAGCAGACTTTAAAATATTCAATGCAATCGAAGCAGATAAAAATATCAATGTAAATAAATCACATTCGAAAACAATTCCGAGCGCAAAATAACGTTCTTTTTAAACATCGAACCCGCCGCCATTTTGAAATATGGCCGATACAAATTATTGTGGCTACACACGAACTTGCACGGGTGTTGCCGCTAAAAATAAAAGATTAATTTCCTATAAGGTCGATAGGTGGCATGTCTTTAATCTGCCAAGGTGACGTAACGGATAAGGATGGAGTCAGATTTATAGCTTATATTACTTACTCACATTTTATTGGTTTGGGTGTTAAATATTGGCGGTGAATTTATTTTCCTGCGGCGTGTTTACTTAATCTTTTCCGCCAAAATTTGCTTTGAAGGTTTACTTCGATCGTTCCGGGGTAAAGGAAATTGTTGAATTTGTGGTGAACGGACTTAATATTATTCGGAGCTGAATCAATGTTAATTTTAAATGTTGATTTACGAAATGTCTATGAATTAATTACTTTGACTATAAAATTGTATTGCTATAAATAAATCTTTAAATAAGACTCATTCAATCAATTAGCTCGACTGCCTGACTTCTTCAAACCAGATCTTTTGTGGCGCAGTCTATCCAATAGATATTAAATGTTCAAAATATTTAATTAAACATATCAGAATAAGCTTCAGCTAACTATGGAATTTGAGTCAACTATGACAGGAAACAGATAAGAATTTGCAAGGAACGTTTTATTTAGAGAGATCAGCGAAATATCACGTTGCTGTAATTAACCGGTATACTCAGAGAAACTAAAAGACTCATTGCCGATAAAATGGTAATTGAGTTATATAGCCTGGCCCACCGGCTTAGTTTTATCCAGTCTGTCTGCTCTATACAGGCTACGAAAAGTTAAGGAAGCATCATGAGCTTATACCTCCTTTAACATTTTATCACCAGCAATCAAGCTCATTATCATTTGGTGATTAATTGAAACCTATGCATAAATTCCATTTCATCGTCTTATATATTGGATACTGCTAAGGAGCGGAATTCCTTGCCGGCGTCAATGATGCTCAGAACATAATATGCTTAATTTTATAACTCAAGTCTAAGCTGGAGTGAATAGGTTGGATTAAGATCAAGAACGAGCCTATTGGCGTGATGCAGAACTCAGCAGCGCTCAGCTAAATTTTTAATCCATGTTTTATTTCATATAGAGTCTTCAAACTAATAATATTTCAAAAGTCGTCATCGGCCTATTAACATTAATATTCACTACTGGAGCATAGCCCTTCTTATAAATGGGATCTATTCAAATCGATGAGAGAGAATTGAACTTCAAAAGATTACCTAAACAATAGATAAAATTTTAATAAGCAAAGTTACACAGAATCAATGTTTATATAAAATTCTATATCATGATAATCTTTAAGTGTATAGGGTTCGATTATAAACAAAATTTATTCAAATGGGAATCCGCGACGCCTTTTCCATAGCATGACTTATTAACACATGCAATATACGTAGAACCATATCTAGAATAATGCAGTCTGCAACTAGCTACAATACAAACATTCCTAAACTACCACCTGTGTAGGTTTGACGTGTTTTTACGACAATATATTCTTGCACTTCCGGCAACCCTATTGTGAAGTTATTAAAGGGGATTTTTCCATTTACCGCGCTTTGGTGTACGTTGGAAATTAGATTGTCTGTTTGATGGACAGTTTGAGACTGATATTCGATTTGCTGGAATCTGATTGGATGCCATTTGACGCCACTGTCAATGTCGAAGTGAAAAGGTTAAAGGGACTTAAACGAAGGCTGTTTTTCCTATTGTTTCACGATATTGAAATTTGTTTGATATAATTATCTCAAAATATTTTTGTACAGTTCGAATATTGAAATGCATCGTGTTGCACGCGGTGGAGCGTCATCTTATATTGAAGGTAATGTAAATTGTATTGATAAATTGTTCGGTTTAATTTTTGAGCGGCTTTTTTTGGTGTTGCCATTTCCCAAATTCAGATTCTGGCAATATTTACTGATTTATGAAATTTTCTGTATGAATAGATAATGTGCTTGGGGTAATCATGAATGCGGGGAACTCCCGAAAATAACATTAAACAAACAATATGTTTGTTCTATATAACTTACTTAAAGTTAAATCTATTTCATTTACGGTGAGTTCCGCAAATGTCCATTAATGTTCAATGACGCCCTAAAGCTTTAATGAATGTCAAATTTGTATGGGTAACGTCGCTTTATACTAATGTGTATTTTAATGGACGTTTGTGCAACTGGCTGTTAATGTATTAAAAGTTCATTTATTTGTCGACTTTATCAACATTTGGTTAAAAAATAATGCCAGATTTGGTGGTAATTACCCTGTAGCACTATATTTTGTTGGGTTTATTTTGATAATAATATTTTTAATACGTTTCTGTTATTTAAGTAATTGTCAAATGTTTAACTTGGGATTAAAGTAAATGCTCTACGACTCTTAAAGCATATACGAGTATATTTATTTTAACCTTAAAGAAAATTTTATTCAATTTTGTAAAAAAAAATTATATGAAAATATTTGTTACACATATCCTTCTATGCAGGCGCACATATAAGCAGACTGCCAACATCAACGGTGATTGCCAAGAATTTTGCGTTATCAGCTACCATGCGTTTAAATGTTGTTCCGTTACTGATACATCCATTTCCCAGATGTTCTATATAGATACTAACGGAAAACGAGCTACCCATATACGCAGGCCCAGTACGGATTGGTGGGTGCTAACGACTGCAAATGTATCTGAGAACAATGACTTAACTCGCTTTCTGAAGAACGGGTTAAATTTTTCACCCATCAGGAGACTGCCAGTTACGTAAGTGGCATAACATTCGCTATCACACTCGAACGTGTGAAATATATCACACGTGGGATATATTGCAAAAAAAACCTTTAACACCAACGCGTTAAAATACTTTATGTAATACCAATCCATTGATTGAATGCACTGGAATATTTCTATAAAAAACATAATCCTGTAACATCTTAAAGAAAACAAATGATAATGATATCCAACCTCTAACATTTTTTAAGTACCTATTTACAATTTAGATACCTACTAATCATTGACGTGTGTGTAATATAATATACCTAAATTTTTAAACATTTCAAACTATAGAGGCTGAATCGACACGATATAAACGATTCTATATTCATTCAAATCTATTCAAATATAAGTGAATTCAGTTCCTTGATCGTTTGTAGACGTTCACTGCAATTTGATAGGTATTCGTGCAGGGACCGACTTGAAAGACAAAATGTATATATTTAAAAGTTTGTATTCGTTTAAATATACTTTTTAAAATATTTTGCTTAGTGGGATAGGTTGTGTAGAATGCTCATAGAGTTTGAAAGAATTTTTCATGATACAATTCCGTTTTTTTTTTTGGAAACCTTCATAATTCACTTATGAAGGAATGTTCATTATATCGCAGCTAATAATTTGTATGAAAGATATGAATAACAATTTTAAATTAACCGCTTATCAGATGAACCGGTTTATACGGCCGTGGTTAATCTTTTTACTTTCACGCGTTGTAAACGATTAATTTACTGATGATAGAATGTTTCATTTTATTATTTACTTGGTTTTATAGTTAACTATTAGCGAGGTTATATGCTCGCGATTAATATTTAGTTTTTACGGTTTATTAACTATTAAATTATGGCTTATTTATTGAACGCATTTTTTTGTTCGCTTTCATTAACCGGCTTTGTACGCTTGCGATTAACTTTGATTTCTCTCGGTTTATTAACGGCTAATATACTTAATTATTCAATATTTAATTGCTTTTCCTGCTATATTTGGTATGCAAACTTCAAAGAGATCTCGAGAATTTTTAAGATTGAAGCGGCTAATTCTTTTTTGTTAAATTTTTTGAGGTCCAATTAAGTTTTATATAGAAAAAAAGTGAGCATAAAAAACACGTCTGTTGGCCCCTTATATATTTGTTTGATTTTAATTTAATTATTTATTTTACAGTCTTCCGTCTATCTGTTATCGTTATCAATATTAAACAAACAATAAAAAACACGTTTGTAGTATGGGAGCCCCTTAAATATTTGTTTTATTCTGATTTTCAATATTTGTTGTTGAAGCAGCAACAGAATTAGATCGTCTGTGAAAAATTCAGCTAACTTTTACGGCTCATGAGATATAGCCTGGTGATGGTGACAGGCAAATAGCGAAGTCTTAGTCACAGTTTTCTCGTGTTACCCTTTGGGTACAGAACCTTAAAAAAGGAAAATTCTAATAATAATAATTTTCTCTTCCGGATTTCACCGGACAATATGAAGTTCTTCCGTTTCTAGTAGAGATTAATTCTAAATCCTACCCTGCACTCTGGGTGAGCGTGAAGCACGAATACAATTATCTATGTGTTGTGATGCACTCCGCATTCACACTTTGGTTTTACAGTGGGAAGTCCGTTTTCTAATTTTACTTTTACCGTACTTGAAACTTACTTTATTTCCAAGAAATTTTATTTAAATGCTTCTAGCTGATTTAATTATCAAGCTACACAAAACATTATTACTTTTACTATAAATTTTAACTAAAATCGAGACTATAACATATTTGTTTTCATATGAGTTAAAATAAGATTGTTTTTATTGTTAACATATTTCAAGTGTTTGAATAACGGTTTAAGATTTACTGCCCTAAAGCTCAAAATTCAGTAGTAACTTGACGACTAATTGACTTTTTTCGTAGTTATTGAAGTTTAAATTAACAAAAAAAAAACAAACGAAATAGCTCATAATTTTTGTCTCGTTACAAGTTTTAATTGTTTATTTTTTTATAAGTTTTTATTATATTTTATATAAAGTGATCCAGTGATGATGCGGAAGAGCGCCCTTGGCACATCTCAAGAGGAATTTTACGGTTTGGATATTTCCTATTTATTTTTACTAGGTTTCTGCCAGTGGCTTTGCCCGCTTGATCTTGTAGTATACATAAAAACCTTCCTTTTGAAAAAAATCCGTTGCGTAGTTTCAAAGATTTAAGTATACGTAAGGATATAAAGACAGAGAAAGAGACTTTCTTTTATACTATGTAGTGATTTGAAGTTTTGCTTCTATAAAAGATAGTATGTATGATTTATAAGGCGCCAATGTTTAATAGTAATAGTCCGCCGATTGTGCCACAAAATTGTATCGATTGTCCTTTTATTTAATTATAGTGTACAATAAAAGTATCCTGCCATTCCTTCATTCTTGTGGGAGAGCCACGCTTTGGCATGAATGGGCCGGCTCGACCGGAGTGATACCACGGCCTCACAGAAAACCGACGTGAAGCAACGCTTGCTTTGTGTTTCGTCGTGTGAGTGAGGGTACTGGAGGCCTAACCCCTCCCTATTCCCTTTCCTCTACCCCTCAACCCTTCCCTCCAAGGCCGGCAGCGCGCTTGTAGCCTCTCTGGTGTTGCAGGTGTCCATGGGCGACGGTAATCACTTACCATCAGGTGATCCGTCTGCTCGTCTGCCCCCTATCCCATAAAAAAAAAATCTCTATGATGTAAGATATACATTGTCGAGTAAAAACATCAAAGGAAAAATCTATAAAATGATGTTTATTTTCTTTAAGACAGAGTAAATTTAGGTTTTTCGAATGAATTTCATCGCCAGAACATTTTGAAAACTGGTGTGATGGATTGTGGCGAAAATTACAACAAATCCAATTTGTATAAGTGCTTTATATTATCTTTATTTTTGGTTCCATTAACTTGATGGGAATTCAATGCTATGAAACCTATTTGTCATAAGCAAGATCTCTAGAGGAATACTCATATTGTATGCCAAAACATGATTCTGACTGTGAACCTGCATAATTATGGTTCAAACTTTTAATTATTATGTTTATAAAATACACCTAATTACCATTCTGACTTTCAAAATGAGTTTTGTATGTATTCCAAATATCTTTCAGTGAAATTAAATCGACCCCCTCAAACAATAACTCGGTAATGTGCTATTATGGGGTTTATGCTGTTATGTCATATTTGGCATCTGTGGACTGGATTACACCTTGGCATTTTTTTTCAGATTTTTCCTAATGATATTTACAAAGATATAATGATATACAATTTTATTGTTGGGAATTTTGAATAAAAAATATAACGTCAAAAACCCTGCTTTAGGTCTGTACAAAAAAAAATATTTATATTTTATTTTGGTAAGTTGCGTTTACCGGGTTATTGGCGTAAATAATTTTTACGAAGTTTTTGGCAAACGTCAATAAGGGGTTGTTGTTGAACGAATTTAAATCTACGTATTCCGTAATATATATTTACAATGTTATTTAAGTTTAGTGTTTTTTCATGATTATACGCTACATTTAAATATGGTAAATTTATTCTAAATTAGAACCCCATCAATAATTTCAAATCTATCATTGTATTTAATCAACGCAGATTTCGTGGCTTCTTTATCAGAAATATACATAGTAAACTCAGATTTATCTCAACCAGGTATTCAAAAGGATAATCATTCAATTCCAAACGTAGGAAGTATATTAAAACCAGAAGAACAGTCAGAAAGTAACACTGATAAAACACTGGCTCGTAAAACTTTAAACTATTCCTGGCATAATGAGGCAGTAGAAAGTAATCATGAGGATAGGGTCGAGGTTGCTCATAATATGTTAATCAATATAGAATACACAGAAAATAGTGAATCTGATATAGAAAAGGTTGTAGCCAAAAATTCAGTCAGTCATATAGACAAGCTGTAGTTTGACTGATCGCGAACATCAATGGTTGTATATTAGTAGATATATTAAGGCACGAACTATTAAACGAATGGCGTTAGACCGTAAAAACAAGGCCACGCAATTTTTTTACTATTTTTAAACAAATTCAAATAAAGAAAATATTTAAAACATTTTTTTAATACTTTAGAAATCTTTAGAATATTTTTTTTTATATGGGGTAGGGGGCAGACGCACAAATGGATCACCTGATGGTAAGTGATTACCGTCGCCCATGGACACCTGCAACACCAGAGGGGCTACAAGCGCGCTGCCGGCCTTTGAGGGACGAATATGCTCTATGCTTGAAAGTTTGAAGGTCGTATCGGTCCGGAAATACCGCTGGCGACAAACTGTTCCAGAGTTTGACTGTGCGAGGCAGGAAACTTCTAAAAAACGCACAGTTGTGGACTTCCAACCATCAAATGATGGGCGTGGATTTCTTGTCGCGTGGAACGATGGCGGAAAGTAGCGGCAGGTATGAGTCCGAACAATTCCTCGGAGCATTCCCCATAATAGATGCGATAGAAGATGCACAGTGAAGCAATATCTCTACGCAGGGCCAGTGGATCAAGCCGATTATATGGTTTATACAGCAAACTATGCATGTAGATGAGGGACTTCAAGATATGCGGGAGAGACATAATAATAGGTCTAATAAAATAAGTATAACAAAAGCCACTATTAAAGCACATTGAATTATTTCCTAAAGTACAGTCGCATTATACTAGGGCAACTTTAAACCGAGAATATCTTTCAGAAAACTTCAATATTATCGTATTAACACTGAATGGTTTACACAACAAAATTACACAGATGCAGTAATGGCAACAAATCGACAATACGAAACCATTTTTAACACTCGATATAATTACTAATTTTTCAAACCAAAAAAAGACCAGTGACCCTTTCATACTCCATGTATGAACAATCAGAAGATACTATAACAGCCACCCCAGAGGAAAAACAAAAATTCCATTTAGAGAGAAAAGAAAAAATAAGAGCCTTAAAAATAGGAGAGATAAAAAGAGCCGACAATGCTTGTGAGTCAGTTGCAATATTTGACTTTCAAAAAGTGTTGAGTGTGCCCCAATCAGAAGTTGGCATACTCCACTACAAGAGAAATATCACTGTTACAATTTTACCGTCTTTAATGCCGTTCGAAAAATAGGGTATTATTACGCATGGCACTACCAAAATGCTAAGAGCGGCAGTTGAGAAATGGGGAGTGCTTTGTTGTCTTTTTTTAAAACTAAATGTGAGGAAGGTATTATAAAATATTCATTATATTCGGGTGGATCTTGGGCAGAACAAAAATCGGTATATTTTTGCCCTTTATATATAGGCTGCCAAACTATTCGGAATTTCGTTAATCATTGTTTTTTTGAAAGTGATCACAGTAAAAACGAGGGAGATTCAATGCATGCACGCATAGAAATAAATTAAAAAATTAAGTTTTTTATACCCCTGACCAAATTTTTAGTATTACTTAAATTCAAAGATTACTGGTGAAAAATACTATGTCAAAAAGAATAAGAACAATTCCAAATTTACGATTAAAACCACTTGTAGAAGACAAGTATTGGCGGTGCGACAAAGTTAGAAATGTGATTTACTGGACTGGCGTCATGGAGGTCAATGTTGTGGATTCACAACCAAATAAGTTATTTTTCAAGTATAATTTTGAAGACCCTTATTCAGAACTTGATTTAAACTACACTCATTCAACCTCAGCTAGACGACAACGGCGAAAGCATACCAGCTTCCCCTCGAGTACAGGCTTAGCTGTGTACTTGGATAATGTGCAGTTGCAACGTGCATACCAACAACCGATACCTTTAAGTAAAGCTTTTGCACACTGACCTTTTGAGTTTGTATAAAACTGAAGCTATTCCTCAGAGTAACTATGCATTCTACCAATCTTTGTCCTGTTCAGAAGCTGAGAACGAAAATATATCTAAAGATGAATAAATTTTAATTTTATATGATTAATAGTTGATCTCAGTATTTATTTTTTGGATTATATTCATCAATAAATGTTTATGTTAAATTGAGGGTCAAATTTCATTCTGTAGTTAATTAAATATCACCTAAATTTGTATATTTTTCGTTTATATCTTCTAAAATTACACTTAAGAAGAAAAATTGTATTGAGTGGTAACAAAAATACTATTGTTCGAAATTTCCTAGCAGTAATCATGTTATTTATCAATACCGTTTACCACAATACAAAATATTACCACAATAACTCCGTAAAAACATATTATGCACCATCCCTTCAACAAAAAATAACGCCGTAGAAGTCCATAATGAAATGTTACGAAATATTTTATTTTACAAATTTACTGCAATAACCCCGGAATCATTATAACTGTAATATTTAACGTATAAAATTTTAGGTTTTATGATTTTTCACAAATAACTAGGTTTTGAATAAATGAGTATTCATATCAATAGCACAGTTACATTACGCAAAAAATTAGCTTTCATTAGATACATCAGTGACTCCAATAGACCCATTCGTTAAAAAGATATTCGTTAAAATCAGTAAATCTTTTTTCCTGTAAAATTTTCATTTTTCGATTACCGAGTTGTTGCTTGGGGGCATCGAAATATACTTTAATCATTGTAACCAAACTGACAATAAAAGTCACTGTAAAATATTTCACAGTATAGGATCATCGCCATCTTTTATTCGTTTCATTTTCATTTTACATGTAAAAATAATTTATTTACTTGACATTGGCAGAATTGTGCGAAATGCGCAGATAAGCCATTAATTAAAAAAAAAGAAGAAGAAGACTTTTATGTCATTTCAATAATATCGCCACAATAAATGAATCAAGGCTGTAAGTTACTACGTATAGTAAAAAGATGGCGCTGTGCATTGAAATTCAAGTTGCAAATTATTTCAACTTACATCGTTTGAAACGCTTAAATTTCCATTAAAGGTGCACATAAGACAAGAGATGAAACGTCACATCTAAATAATCATATCATACTGAGCACTAACGCATATTCTATATATCTTTATTTTTAAAACTACTTCGGGAATATCCAGGATAATTTCATACATCAACTTTACCAACTAAACCGTCGTCGTCTGTTGATCGCTCTCAACTCAACAGCTCCTATTGTTGCATAACAATGCCATACTATTTGCATATAACGGATGGACTCGCACAATATTGTTCTCTGAATACCTTTATTATTTGAATAATATACTTAAATACAGGTCTTTATAATTATCTTAAAAAAAATATTATTTGTTTCACACTAATGTTAGAAGATATTATGTAATATGTATATACCCTGTAGGAATATAGTGAGGTCTCTACTAAGAAGTAGCAACTTAAGAACAGTCGTGCAACTAGAAGAATTTCGTACTTTGAGCTGTGTGCGTACTTATCATCATCATCATCATCAGCCCTTTTACGTCCCCACTGCAGGGGCTCAGGCCTTCCTTATGGATGGTTAAGGAGGATGGGCCATGACCCTCCACGCTGGCCCAGTGCGGATTGGAGGGTATTAACAACTGCAAATGCAGCCGGGACCAACGGCTTAACGTGCCTTCCGAAGCACGGAGTAGCTCGAGATAATAATTTTTTGGTCACCCATCCCGTGACCGACCCTTGCGAAAGTTGCTTAACAACAACGATCGCGGGCCGCGGCGCTTATCCACTACGCCACCGAGCTGCGAGAGTGCGTACTTATATATAGATGTCGTAAACATTTTAGGTTCACTTTACTATGGCAAAATATTCAAGGACATCTGTGCGAGCGCAATAGCAATCTGTTTGCGCAGGAGTGAAAGAGATATGCAATGCCTGGTTATTAGACGGAATTCTCTCTGTTCGGCGACCACTTAGCTATATAATAAAGGAGACTAGATTGCGAAAGGTCATGGGATCGAGTCCCATCTCAGAGTGCCAGGGACAAAGTGATTTTTTAATCATTTTTAATTAAGAGGAGTTATATATAATTTTAATATAGAGAGTCGTGACTAACCTTTCGTACCGTTTTCGTTTCCTTAGATGCATATCACTAATTATACTCATATCGATAAAGTTTTTAGTGTTATTCCATTTATATTCTTTACTTTTTCCATTCTATAACTATGGACCTTCAATTTTATACCTAACCATTAAAATTCTGTAATATAAACTTATCCAAATCTCTACGATCTTTCATCCTATGTTTTTTACTACACACACTAATGTAAACCCTTACCTGTAGCTTTCATAGTTTTTCGTTATACATTTTACGAATTCTAATCATATTAAAGCACTTATTTATAGATTATAACACAATTTATCGCTAATTTTAATTGTTTTGACAGATTTGACATGAAAGTTTTTCTTCGTTGCTATGGTTATATTTAGGGTATGTTCCGATATATACTGCGAGCACTGCGCAGTGGTCTTACTGCTGAAAAATCCGTTCCGTTATGGACTGCCAGTACACTGCTACAGTACCCTAGGGAAATTTATGACGTCATAAATTGCCGCCATATTTGTACTGTGAGCACTGGAGATATCGAGGTAAGGTGCTCGCAGTGCTTTTGATCACGTGATCAGTCGAAACAGAATCAGAAAATGATAAGTTTCTAAATAAACAAAAAAAATACGTTTATTATAAGATGGATTTAATTGATAAATTATTTTTTTTTATACACAATTTTATAATATTTTCTTTTGAAAAGAGGGAATCTTTATATTATATTCACCTTGCATTAACAAATTTGAAAATGGCGCCAAAAAATAGGATTAACAGTATACTGGACTGCGTTTCGTTTTAAAAAGTCACCAGTATAACTAGCTATAAAGGAACGGGCTTCCAGTATACTAAATTGACGTCATACTTTTCAGTGGTCGCAGTGTATATCGGAACATACCCTTAATATTCTTCATGAAAATTTACTCATTGTCTGTCAGATTTAAGTATTGAAACTCCGTAGTTTTTGAATTTTTAGGGTTCTAATTTAAAATCATTTACTTCCAAATTTGAGTTCGTCTTCAGATATATAAAGCCTCGCCCGAATAATTCTTCATCACTTCAAAGGCAAAAGTTAGCTTTTTGGAGCTTGTACAGAGCTAGCTAAATTCTTAAAAGGCCTATTTCCCGGGGCCGACCTCCCCGGGAACTCTTCAAAGTTACACTCTCAAAGTCACTTGACACCATTTTGGCTGTAATTCAACATCAATAAATAAATAAATATTTCAACACATTCAAGCTAGGATGGAAATATCCTGAAGCTGCCTACGAGTCTTCATCTGGAGGCCCGAGCTGCTGATCCGTTCTGGGCTACGAAAGAACTATCTGCTCGACACATTGAGAGGCGCGTCATCGAGAAGGCGCTCCGGAACTTCACCGCTGACCCAGGCCCCTTCACCAGATCACCTACACTGACACATTCACTCTCACTACCTTACCAGTCAACTCGTCCCTTTTTATTTATTTATTGTAAATAAATTATGAAATTTAATTTACCATCTTTTAGTTTATTTATTCTTGTTTCATAACAGGAAATAATTATATTTTCGCGCCCTTTGATGTTGTATAATATAACGCTATCACAAAAACGTCATTGGTCGCCACAAACTCTGTTTTATTATATTTTTTTATTGTGGCATGACAAAGTGACAATACCTGATGGAAACTGATATTACAATCCAATAATGGTCAGAACTGTCAGAAGTCGAAACTACTCCCGGCTACCATCACTATCTTGCCGGCCTCTTCACACCTCTTTAGAAGGAATACAACTTGGTAATTGGAAACAAGTGGTTCAGGAGGCTGTTCTACTACATCAAAACAAATAGATAAACGTTAAGTTTTGTAAAAAATAATAGATTTTTTCCTTAATAATATGTTAACAAAATAGAAATATATATTTTTGAAAGATCTCGACTACATTGAGATTTTAACAATGGGAGCCTGAGGTGCGGCTTGGCATCGAATGCACTTGAGTTATTGTCGAGAAAATCCCATATTATTCGTGGAAAAATATTGGCGATATATTGGTGAATTTGATGATATTACAAAAATACACTGAATATAAATTTTAACATAGACCAAGACTTTAGTGTAAGGTTGGTTTTAGTGTAACACAGACCGTCCACGCTGCAGACCACGCGCGTAGCTATCAGCGTATACTCTTATCAGATTCGTGCGAAGCTGCCAAGTACAGACGTGGCCAATCCTGTGATTGTTCAAAATTGCTGCAGTGTACTAGTAGTGTCTAGATTTATGCAAAAAGTAAGAAGCGATAGTGAAAAGGATAGTGAAGCATTTGTGGCATTTTTCATCCAGTTGACACAGTTTGAAACAAGAGTTAAAAGGAATGACGATCTCAAGTTCCCTTAAGTCCTTTGACTACTTACGCATGTCAACAAGATATTTCGACACGTTAATTAATGGTAAAGTTTGGTGATAAGTTACCACAATGCAGTAGTCTTTGTTTTTGGCATCTTTGTTTTTGTAGGGTGGATCGGATGCATCCACACACTTCTCCTGTCTTTATCACTATTCCACATCACTGTACACGTATACGGCGTACGTTAAGTTCGACACTGGAACGCTCGCTGAAGACAGAGGCGTGCCTGCGCTGACCGCTCAGCGCCGACGCCGTCGGTCGGTGTAACTGAAGAACGCTATTATAGATTCCATACTTTTTTACTTTCTTACAAAAGATGTCTTTATAATCTCTAATGACAAAATCATTGTATAATACGTATGTGGAATAAAAAGATTTTTCAACATTTTCAATGTTACTTGAAAAAATTAACCGCTTTTATATCGATAGGTACCAATAAGTATTATTTTTTACTTTTTTTTAAAATTTGAAGTCGATTCTATTTTTTTCTAAATCTTTTGTTCATTAATGATACGTATATAGGTACTTTATATAAATATTTTTTTAGGTATGACAAAAATATTAAATGTCTATAAAAATAAATAAGTATATTGATAACGAAAGGCCTGAAATTTTTATTTATTTACACGACGTAACAATGAAGAAATCAGTGAACATACTTTAATAAAAAACTATATAATAAGTATTATCGATAACTCAAGAAAAATAGGGAACCTGAGGAAAGGTGAAGTACCTTAAAGATCAGGTGCAAGCTTCGGGTGCAAGATAACCAAGGAGTAAAGTATATAAGACAACTTTACTGACTATAAAACTTCAAAACTATAGATTTATTATTTCATCTGAGTTCAAGACATAATACAAAATCTTCGATCAACAATATATTGAAGTACAACATCTACAAAGAGTTTATTTACATAAAGATATAAAAAGTATAACCTATGTACTCGTAAAAAAAGGATATTATTCATAACTTCATAACCTCAGATGAAATATCTAGAATCGAGTACATTTAAACAAAACTCACGAGCACAGTTTTTCTCATTTTCACAAAAAGTAAATGTCATATGCTTGACGGAGACAGGTATAGTATATCGGATGGGAGACTTAGACTATACCATTTTATTTTAAAACTTTCATAGCGATGTACATCAATATCAACTATCGATCAGAAGCAACCAAGTGCGGGCGGAGTGCCAGAAAATGCACCAAAAGGAATTATTATGTGGAATGTAATTATATTTTTTTATTTTGATTGTTATTCAGTGCTTTATGAATGCGTCCTACCGACTTTTCAATTCAAATTCATGTTTGTCGTGCTTTCCTTTCCTTGTCGTGCTGTATACAAGGAATCTTCGTCAATACGGTTTTGAATGAATGAAAATTCTTTATTGTACATAAATGGACAAAAACTTCATCAAAATCAAAATTTATTTATTCAGTTTAGGCTTTTACAGAGCACTTGTGAAGGTCTAAAACTACGCCATCGGTTCGCAAAACTACGACGGGAGACCTTGTATTGAGAAGAACCGGCAAGAAACTCAGCTAGGGCTGCTTTTTTCTCCCTGTTTTATTTCACACAGAGAAGTCTTAATTAAAAGTGACTTTATTAGAATATGAAGTCACTTTCCATTACAATATTAGAAAGTAAATACAATAAATTTAAAATATCTAACACCAATCATGTGGATACAATAAATTCAAATGCACAATTTGCGGCCTTATTATTAAATTTAAATTACAAAAAGTCATCTTTAAGTTTTTATATATATCTTCACGCCGTATCACTTGCGGGGTATGTAGAGAGAACCAAACACCACAATGTACGTTACTTAAATACATCTTTCGCATTATCCCTTTCATGATATATACATTTATTATAATAATTATATTATAGAACGTGTTTTTTATGTTATATCAACTCTTTGTTTATTTACATTTAGGTACAACATATAAACTAAGTGAGTATAGATGCCACTGAATGTGAATGTAATACTAAAGATTCATATCCTTCACAGAAACAAGATTCTTTGAAAGGAACATATCCTTGTATACTGTGTATGCCTCCAATCGTCATCCTTTCTTACATTTTTTATCCATACATTTCTGATCATAATGTCTGCAGAAAACCAGTAAGACGTCGACTGATATTAGTTTTAAAGTACACAAATAAAACATGGGAGGAGTTTATTTTGCACTCTATATTACTATCACATAATACCACTAGCAAACAGTACAAAATTGCGTTTTAATTCTATCGGGTATCCAAAGTCTCGGACCCTAAATCCCCTATAGATACACGACATGTCACAAAAGTTGCTTAAAGGCAACGATCGCGAGCCGCGGTGCTTATCCACTACACCGCCGACCTATACTTATACTACTTATAATATTATAGATGAATTAGTAGGTAACATCATAAACATTGTTTAATTGCAGAAAGAGTGTTGTATGCACGCAGTAAGCTCCTCAACGGTTCTAAACCACCCGTTGCCGGAGGGAAACCAATTACAGATGAAGAAGCCGTTGTAAGTAATAATAAATAAAAGAAATACGTTTATTACAAAGGAGTTGCTTAATTTCATCATCATCATCAGCCCTTTTACGTCCCAACTGCAGGGACTCAGCCCTCCTTATGGATGGTTAAGGAGGATGGGCCATGACCCTCCACGCTGGTCCAATGCGGATTGAAGGGTATTAACGACTGCAAATGCAGCCGGGATCAACGGCTTAACGTGCCTTCCGAAGCACGGAGTAGCTCGAGATAATAATTTTTTGGTCACCCATCTTGTGACCGACCCTTGCGAAAGTTGCTTAACGATAACAATCGCGGGCCGCGGCGCTTGTCCACTTCACCACCGAGCTACTCCTTAATTTAGTAACCTTTTATTTATATATTCTTCCGTAGCCGAGTGGTTTGCATGCCGGTTTCAAGTTGATACCATATTTGAGGTCTTAGACTTGATTCCCAGTCGTAAATGTAAATAACGGACTTTTCCATATTATCTTGGTTGTAGTACCTTCTCTGTCTCAGATAATTCTTAATACAAGGAATTTAGTTAGTCATTTGGGATCTGATCAATGTATTTACGTTGTCTAATATATACTTATTTATGTAATACTCCATGTGAAAAATTTCTTAAAATGATTACAGAATTAAGATTAACTAAAATATCCATTATCGATTCCTATTTTACCAAAAATAACATAATAATAATATTGTTATAATATATCCGTATTATCCATATTATTGCCCGATACTATTCTTAAGCAAACCTTTTCAGTTTGATATTAAAATATCTGATTATTTTACTTAAAAATTCATTATTATTTGCTTTAGGAACTTCGCCTGATCTCTTTCGGTACTGCTGCATGTCCCCCACGCGGCGAATGGGTTCGAACACCTCTAGTAATGAGGCCTCCGAACCAGCCGCTGGCGTACGGTCTAGCTGCGCCGCGGAACGGCGTTAGATCTCTGCTATCAGCACTACAAGCTCACATTATTAAATGGCTCCTGTTCGACTCCCGTCCGCAGACCAAGGACAATAAGTCTGCTTTGCCGCCTGAAACGTATGTAATTTTTTTTTAAACGATTGTTTCGGCTTTTTTTTGCATTCTTTCACCTTATTGTTAAAGTTCACCTTTGAATGAGGGGCTACTATTATGGCCCTGTGTATCTGATAGCTTCAACGATTTTCGTGAAATTTATTATGCACGGGTTTTTAGGGACGATAAATCGATTTAAGTAGGTTTCATTTTTAGAAAACTCCAGATTTAACTCAGCATTTGCAGAACAATTAACTAAGTTTGTTAATTTTCACTCACGATTTTTTCTATTATTGATATCAAGTGACAGATTGAACAGAAAACCTCTGAAGCCTATTTTTATGGCTATATTTTTATCATCAAAATATAATCCGAAAACAATATCATAAATACAAATACAAAGATGAAAAAAAAAAATTAAGGTAATCTATACACTTAAAGGAAATAATATTGTAGTACATAAGCTAAAAACAGCTTCAAGTTAAATCAAAGTATCTTCATATAATTCCTAATAAATATATATTCTAGCTCGACTCATGCCTATTGTGTCTTATTGATACCAAAGAATATTCCTAAAGCAACTTGTACAGTTATTTTATCGTCCATTTATCTAGTTATGTTGAGCGAAAAATAATATTGCGGGGAGCGAGTAAAAATCACAAGCGTTCGCTTTCAAACTCATACTTCTCGCTATAACAAACGACCCAAGTTTCGGACTATTCCCGAAGTTTGGTTTTGGTAACTACCAATATTGAAACACACGATAAAAACAATATTATATTAAAAAATAAATCATAAGGTAGTTGAAGTTGATAGCTAATTGAATATTTAACTAAATAATTATCAAAATGAGGACACCAAATTAAATAAACTTATTCTGATAAAATCAAGAAATTGTTCAAAATTATAAGTCAAACTCTTGAAGATTATCTTTCATCAATTATTTTCTCGAAATAATGCAACACATTATGTTAAAGTAACAGAAAACAATTAAAATACCAGCTATATCATCAAGTCAGGACAAAGAGAAAATATAAATTAGAAATTTTATATAAAAGATTAGCACAGATGTTAACCGTGATTAAAATATTAATTAATATAAACGTAATTCATAAGTAAATATATCACAAGTACTAAACCATTAACCTTGAATGCGCAGAAATCATATGATGTCTATTTGGTGTGTGAATTTTGCTTCAGAAAACACAACCCTGCTTGCACAAATAATGCTTCTATTCACCTTCCTTCAGTGCTTATCACTCATTAATAAGTAATGTATAACGAAATCAAATAGACTCGTTTCAGTTTTATCTTAAACTGTCTCACAAGCTGATTTCATCAATTACATTTTTTTCAATACCTGTTTAAAAGTGCCATCGAGATTATTATCGTTCAAATCTCTTTCCTCGACATCGCTCCCAATCGGTACAAATCCGCAGACAACATAGCTCTGAAGTGCCGATCATAACTCCCCAATGAACACGTGCCCTAGCATAAATCTGCACTATGCACCATCCGACAATATTTTACCCAAAATGGTGCACTTTATGGCCTAACCATTCCCTCGTGTTTATTTAAATCACGCCTTGTATTGCAGACGATATTTTGGCATAGCCATAAGTGATTGTAAATAATGCTCACAATTTGTGGGTTCTTCAATTTTTATTGACCTGATGTGGTATATTAGTATTTTAAGAATATACTAGTGAAACTGCGACATTTGAAAGTGGATATTACACTCATCTGATAGAGCCGTTATATTATGGTATGCATAACCAAAATGCACCATTAATTCTGCAGGATAGTTGTTTTTCTTTAACTTGTAAAAATTAACTTAGGAACAGTTCAAACTCAGATGATGTAATCACACCAAGTGTATAAAATGGTCGTATGTTTTACTGCTAGTAAGGGCATAGCAATGATATCAATATAAATAAATAATGTTAGATATCGCTTGAAGCTGCTATCTTGCCTACAGAACAAAGTATTTGAGGTCTATGCTGTCATTGTCATTTTATTATAGAAATAAAAGTCAGTTATAAAATTTATATTTTTTAGTTATTTAAGACCTTCTGAAGAACGTCAAGAAGAGGCAATGTGGCGTGCCTGCAGCGAGGTCATATGGCGGTGCGCTGGCGGATTCAATCCTCAATCAGGAGTGGATCCTAAAGCTATTGTTGCTCTGCCCAGTGAAACTGTCTACGTAAAACATAGTTCACAATACTATCAGGATGGTATCACTGAGAAGGTAAGGCCTCATTTCGTTTTAAACGTTTCTCGAAGAGGTGAATCTGTCATTCTAGTTTCAAACTCATAAAATATAGTAGTTTATGCAACTGTCATAGAAGAAGGGGTATTAAAACACGAGAGTCTGTTTAGTGATAATAGGTTGACTCGAGTGTTTTAATGCCTAAATTATATGCAGTTTCATACACTATTTTATCTTCACTCATAGGAAGAATTTAAATTAAACAAAGTAGGTTAGTTACAAGGAAGTAATTTATGCGTGCGTCATTTTTTCACAGTTCGAACTGCGCACGCGTGCGCCTTTTTTCATTTTCAGCCTAAAACCATAGACTAATTAATAAAAAAAGATAAAGACTAAAGAGTTTTATTTAAAATTTTATGTATACGCGTTTTTAAAGTGCGTGTGTATAGAATCGTCTTTGAATTCGTAATTCGACTTTTTACGATTTGAGTGTAGATACTCGTAAAATAAATTATTTGATCTATTATTTAGTTAGCGACGAGGCAGTGAATTAACTAATATTTATTTCTTTCAAGCTGCATTTCTTTGAAATGAAAAACTTGGATGATCTTCAAATATTTATAAAACGTTATTTGTACTTGGTAAGTGTTTGGTAAATTTTGTCAGAGGAATTTTAATAAATGTAGGTAATAATAGAATAAAGTATAAAAGTATTCAGTTATCCTAAAGAAATCGAATATGCTATGATTATTTGGTGATGGAACAATATTAAAATTTCTTATGTAAATTATTTAAGAACTTAACAAAAAACCACACTGTCAGAGACAATAATAATAATTTATTTATAGATCTAGATTAATATCTATATAGTGTCCAGATTGCGGGAATGACCATAGCCGATTTTTTGATATAAGTTAAGTTAAAGAAGGGCTTTTGTTCAAAGGAACGGCTATTGCCTGCGTTTTATACAAATTAATATTTTTTTATTCATCTTTTTATAATAGTTTCAAGCAGAAGAGGGTTCTGGTGCTCTTTTGCTACTGTATGCAGCTATACTTTCAAGAGGATGTGAAAAGTAAGCTTTTTGACGTTTCATTCAATTCATTTCAATAAATTGAACTACTCTAAAATGTTTACTCGCAATAATAATAATAATAATAATATTTGGTTTTGAGTTAATATATGAATAATAATAAGAATAAATTATTCATTACGTTTAAGTTGTAGTTTTAATAAAGTATTCTGTTAATCTATTGCACTTAAAGTAATTACCCCAGAGACTATATATGTCTATGTATTCCTATTAGGATTATTTGAATAGTATAGTTCGGGTGTAATAGATGAATTAACCTGAAGTATCTTCTAGCACAATATATTTTTTAATATATTATAAACATACAGTGTGTTTTATGCTGTTTCAATTGATACGTATATTCTACATGCAGTTTAAGGTATATTATTTATCTAAAAATCATCGATAACGATTCCAACTTTCGGCTACAGCTGAAAATATTAGACTGTATACAAAACAAACAAAATCATAAACGCATATTTCTTCTCCGTACATGAAATTTTATTAGAAATAGCTACGAAATTATATTAAACTACTATGGAACGTAATATTGCAATCTTAAATTTTATAATAATGACCAAATAACCCTCTCCTTTTCTTCACGACATCTTTGCCTCGGGCCTTAACCAATATGGTCGGCAAATAAATAGAGCAAATTGTAAGACCAGAGGAAGAGCTATTATCCCATTAAACCTAATCCATTGCGGAATCCACATTAGACGTGAATCAACAAAATGAAAGAAATTTGGTAATGTTAGATCCTTTTTCTGTAACATTTAAGAACAACAACATCTGCAGTAAATTTCATAGATCTCTTAATTAATGTTAATTGAATTTTCGAGTGAACAACTGAAGAACCGTTCAAAAATATGACATCGCCAATTATTTATTAGTAAACGAACTTTTATGTATCGTTATCTAATTTCATGCAGAAGAAATATATCCTTAATTCACCATCAGCAAATTGTGTCTGGACCAATTGTCTATAAGATTTTCTGTAATATGTTTCTCGTTGTTACAGAATTTTTAACGCAATCTAGTAAGAGACAATAATTTGTAGTCAACCTCCTTGCAAACTATAGTTTACGAAAATTGATTAACTTGTGCCATAGCAGAACAACTGGCGTACGGTGAAAAGAAAAGTGCAACTGGCTGATTTATTAAAAAAATAATATAATGGTTCTCATTTCAGCATCAAGAAAGACTTAGACGGCAAGCTCACACACCTTGTCTCGTCTCATGTGGAAGGCTCTTTAAACGTCGTTACGTTGCTACTAACGGGTCGGGCTACGCCGTATCTACATAATGGAGTTTTGTATGTTGGAGACGAAGACCATTATGTAAGGATTCATAATATTTTAAAACATTTTTCTGGTAATATTTGGTTAATAATCTTCCGAATCCAGATTTTATGAATCAATAGCCAAATCAACTTTTGATTCCAAAAATATTCAACACGTCAGATAGTCAATTAATGCACACTTTGATGTTTTTGGCATATGGCAATGAAGATTAATTCTTAATTTACCAGGCAATGCCACAATTTGGGATACTATCGCGCAGTCCAGTAGGTTTACTGGTCTGGTACGGTGGTGAAGAGAATGGGAAGCATAATTTGAATAAACAGTATCCTGGGTCGAGATTGAAGACGCCTGCTTTACCAATTTGGGTATGAAGATTTATATATAAGATATCCTCAATATTGAGGTACAAATATTTCTAAATTTTTCTCTTTTTTTGTCAAGACAAAGTTAAAATATACGAAATCATTCTTTTGGCGAATGTTTTTTTTATATATAATAAAAAATGTAAACTTTTAGGTACTATTGGTCTGTAATTTAAAGTATATTTAATCATACAATTTTTTTTAAATAAATGACTGTTTGATGCCAAAATAAATGGAAAAGAAAAAAATAATAATAAATGGAAATGTTACTGATTCGATGAATTTCTCTTAAGAATATGCCTAGTGTTGATATTCAAACACTCTCTAATAATTAGTATCAATGAAATTATTCACATGGTAATTATGTTTTTTATCGCTCGTGTAGTGACAAAGTGTACTTTATTTATAGCAACCGTTCTCGTTATACATAATGTACGTTCATCAATGTTTGTTATAAATAAGGTACGAGATGAAAGCATCGTTAGATTGGTAACTTTATTTATTTTTCTGCAAAAAATTATTAAGATTTTAATTTATTTCAACCTCATTCCATTACACATTAATTAATATTTGCTTTAGAATATAAATTATTTTCACTATACTAAATAGTCAGTTTTATACGCCATAATTGAAATGAGTTCAGATATTTATTTGCTGTATAAATATTATATTACATAAAGGTATTTTAGCTTTCATTTAGTTAATTGTTGTGTAGTGTAAAAATATTAAACGACTAATTTATAGACTTTTTTTAAATTGAAGTTGGAACGTAGCATAATAAACTCTTATTTGAAGGTCTCTTATTCGCTGTAAGTGTTTGTAACATCGATTGCGCACTTAACCTAACAATGACTTTAATCACAGTGATTTGTTTTGATAATCTCAAAGGCTATTTCAGGTGACAAGTTGTTCTGGACATTATGGCGTACTTTTCAACACCAATAGAGAACTTTTAAGAAATTATCATGCTGAAAGGAGGTAAGGGATTAGCTGAGGTGCTTAAGGTAATTTTTGACCAAAGTCTGAGGCTCAAAATTAAATAAGTATAAGAAAATTATAGCATACCTTATTTCCATCTTGAAAGTTTATATGTAAAGAATTCATTACTGTATTACAAACAAAGATTAAAACGGAGGACTTCATAAGAAGTCTCAATCAACGCCGGTTCAAGTATTTTTTGATTGACTTTGCAGGTGGATTTCTTCTGATTTGTTTGATTGTTAGTTGCATGCCCAATTTGTTACATCAGTACGTTAGTGTATGAATTTGTTTTAATATGATGTCGAAAGAGAGAAGTTTAACTACGTTATTTGTGATCAGAAATATACTTGATGCGACTTCCAGACAAGTTACATCCTTTTTTATCTACCAGTCAGTGGGCCAGTTTTATTTTTATCTTTTGAAAATAATTATGTATCGCTGTCATTGCTCATGAACATTCATTCAAGTTAAATTTAATTTAATTCCAGATTTGATATCCAGTATTACACTTGTGGCGGTTGCAACGTCGTCCTTAACGTAGACACACGAGCACACGATGAAGCCGGTTCCATGAGGAATGATGATATCAGTGCTACTCCACTTGAGAAGCTCATTCATACTAAGTGAGAATGGCAGCTTCAACACCTAGTCAGGACAAACAAACTTTGTTTGTCTTCCTATGTTTGCGTCACTTTGATTTTGCTTAATATTTAAAATTATTTCACCTGATGAGGAGCTAGATGGCACGTGGGTAGCACGCTCAGCTTGCGATACGGTCGTTAAGTAATTTCGCAATGGCCGATCATAGGATGGGCGACCAACAATGTATTATCTCGAACTCCTCCTTGCTTCAGAAGGCACGTTAAGTCGTTGGTCCCGGCTGTATCTGCAGTCATTAATACCCACCCAGGTGCCTCGTCCGCGCGGTGGGACATGACCCCTTCTCCCTATTCGATTCGATTCAATCGATTCCACCCGTAGGGATGGTCTGAATATTAATATGGCTGGTGATGCGATGATCAATCTGAAAATCAATTCCTGCATTGCTCAAATTCTTATTTCTTCGGTGCAAATAACGCTTGCGTAATGAGAATACCAGAACCACCTAAAACTAAAACAATATTGAAAAGGTCAAAGGGATGACTGAACTAGGAATGGTGCCTTAGGGATTAAGATGACACCAAAGAGATGAGGTAAGCCCCACCCGATAACATTTAAAGTAATTCTCATGTTTTTTGTGGTCTCAGGTGGCAAGACGCGAAGATTACTTGGACGGGAACAGCTCCCTTCGTCAGCGAGGTACCAACATAATAGAAAAATATGTGCAAATGAAAAAAAAAAATAATAAAGTAATGTAGCTTGTAGTGGAAGAGTAGAAAATAGTAGATTAATTGTAGATTTAGTCTATTAAGCATCCAAAGATGGAAATGTGATTGAAACTGAAGTTTAGTTTAAAATTAATATTATTGTTTATTGACTTGTTAAGTATATCATTACTTTTTGAATCTAATCTGAAATTGTATACAAGTAAAATATGCTGTAAAGTATCAAGTTATAGTAAGGATATTAATCCTTTTAATAGGAACAATTGATGATGTTTTAAAAAGGAAAGGAAAAATAACAAATAAAGTGTATTATCAAGTAAACTGTGTTATTATTGTCTAGCGAATGAAACAATTTTAGGTACTTATTTCTCAAAGACACTAGTAGTTATCTGTATTATTTCAAAGATGACATAAACCAATAAAGTGGCATAAGAGTTAAGATTGTCGAGGAAACAAATGATGTCTCTAAAGACTGTGTCGTGGTGATCGGTTCTATCTTCGAAAAATCGACAACACACACTATAGTACCCGATACGGTAGCAATACCAATGCTGCCACATGCAATTCTCTACATTTCTCTTGTTCAAACAAATCAAGATAAAGAATGATAGAAAAGAATAAAACATAAAAAATGCTATTCAAACCTGATGCTTGCGGATGAACTTTAAAATATTAAGCCTAAATATATAGATGATTATTGTCTGTAATATTTTCTTTACTATTCACATAATTTTGGATTCGTGAAACTTCTTTTAAAATCAATTTTAATGTTAGGATGTTTGTTGGATTATAAATATTGAATATCATTTATATAGAACCCATATTGTTTCATATAAGCAAAGGGTTTTACAGATAATTACATACTAGCTTTCGTTACGCCATATTTATTTAGTTAACAGCAACCGATAATGTAGAATATCACGTTACCTGTCTATTCCAGACCATGATTAATTAATATACTTTTCAATAAATCATATTCATAATCAATTCTAGATTATTTAGATAAACTGTTTACTGTCCATATGAAAGTTCAAATTCCACAAATTCATTAGTACACCTAATAATGTTATTACAGCTAAATTTTCAAATATCGAATTTGCCAAATCTCACTCGACCTATTATAATCGAATCAGGGCACCATAATACGTATTCGATTAGGAAAACGATTCCGGATCAATTTGGCCCGATTCGCGATAAGAATCTCCTTGTAGAGCAAGCGAGTATGATGGATGGCCCCGTGACAAATGTACCAATGAAAGTAATTTATCAAATACGTCAATCCCAGAGGTGTGCTCCTTGAAAGATTTTTTAGACTCACTACCTTAAAAGTGTCCCGGGTTATGTAATCGTCTTGCAAATTGCAGTGTTATATTTTTTATTGTATAACCTGACGTAACTTATCCTATAGGTCACAATTCCTCAAGGCGTATAAAATTATTATAATGCTTTAGATAATAGTTTCGTAAGGGATTTCACGATGGGTGTTGTTAAACTTTGGATACTTTGGGAACGGACTAAATAAGGTGAGTCTCTTTGTAGCCCAGAAATAACTACTAATCACAATTAATTTATTACTGTTGTCTTGTAATGGAGCCACGACCCATTCGAATCGAATGTCCAGTAAAAAATTTTTTTGAGTTGACGTCGTTTACTTGCAAGACTTATTTTTTGAAATAGACCATTTTTATAACTAATAAATTTTTATGTGAAATCATAAAGTCCTTACGGTTAATTAAAACGAGTATTAGTTGGTATTGCATGCCAGAACAATATCCTCAGTTTACATTTATTAGATTAGTTGATTAATTACCAAAATTATGCATGACGAAAATATGTGTTTTTCATCAGTATAACATTCGGACATTTTAATTTTATGATTTTCATAAAATTATTTTCTCTTAGAGAAACATGAACTAGTCTAGTTCAGATAAAGAAAATATTACTTACCAGTAAACATTTAACATCCATTTCAAACCTAACAACTCCTACCAATCAAACGGAAACCAAAATCGCCGGTCATAAATCAGTGTAGTCCGCGAAAGTGGTCCAAAATTTGTCCATAACCGTACAACGGATAATTGCCGCCGGCCGAAGATAGCCTGTAATAAAATTTTATACGATTGCCAAAGTTGGCAACATAATGCGTGTTTTGCATATTACTGTTTATGGTGTACGTGAGTATGTGCTTAGATGCTGTTAACTATTTGATAAGTCCTAGTTTATGTTTATTAGTTATATTGTAATGATAATATAAAAAAGAAAAACATTCTAAAAACAATGAGGGTGGCACCAATTCTTTGGAAATTATGTCAAATAAATACATTTTATAAGAGCAAATAACGTTAAAACTATAAATAACAGATGCACGATTAAATTCTTGATTAGACAAAATCGTCATAAGCTAGCGAATCATAAGATAGTGCCGTTAAACCGCTTACACTTCGCATGTATGATAGCTCACATACATGGAGGCTTCAATCAATGGGTCTTACCGAAGGAGTACAAGGTGAGACAGGGTCCTGATTGACCCCATGAGATATCTATGTTCAATGATAGCTTAGCATATCGTTTATGCTTTGTTCTTTATTATTATTTATTTAATTTTTATTATCCTGTCGTTTTAAATGATTGTCAATAAAATGATTACATAGTCTACTGCTGATTTATTCCATCAGTTGGTGTAAATTTCCTATTCCTGGACCAATAATTATTGGCGAATTTGACATTTCCAACATTGTGTTAAAGAAAACTTCGGTTACTTCCAGAAAACAGTTTATGATGAACTCGACGGCGTAGGGGCTAGCGTGATCGGTTTGCGTTTAAATAACTTTAGCAAATGCCATTCATAGGATGATTGACCAAAACTTTACTATCCTCTTCAACGGGGACATTTATAGGTTAATAATCATGGCCTCAGAAAAAAATATAGTTTCTCAAGGGGATAGCCGAAATAATTTGTTTCGCTGTTTATTTTCTACTTTTATGGAAATACATTCATTAGCGATGCAAATAACAATTAATTTAGGAAGTTTTCAAGGGTTTTGATAGGTTTTCTGTAGATTAGTTGAAAAGGCACTAGTCTGATCAGACAAAATATCTGGTTAGTTTCAGTCTGGGAATTTAGACTTGATTGCTAATTTGCAAAAAGTATAGAAGATCTGTATACTTTTTGAGGGTTTAATCTTGAGCACTATTTTTTTATAGTACTCAAAATAAATACTATATCTGACATAATATGGTCTGAATTATTACTATCTACCCAATCATATAAATGTAAAAGATCTCCAATTTCAAATAAATATATTTTAAATGTTAATAATTTTTCGAACTAGTTCCGCATTTTGCTCAGTTTCAATTCGACCCATTAATACAATTCAACTTCACCGATCAATCACCAATCGGCCGTCCGAAAATTAGCAAAACTTTCTCTCGGTTTATCATCCATGAAATAACTGCGGCCATTTTTGGCAGCGTACGTGGTCGTTCCAGGGGACCTACTCTGTACTCTCGCCCACAAAGTTTCAGTCCATTATTCATATGAGCGGTTTTCGCAAAAAGTTCAAAACGAATGTAGCACCGCGCTGGCTTGAAGTAAGACCTACAATTGTTCAAATATGAGCTCACTATTGAGGGATAATTAGCCCTTGGGAAAAATTCCATCGAATTCGTTTCACACATGCTCGCTTGTTATATATACGGCTTCCTACTACATTAATATTGGCCCACAAAAATATCGTTCAAACCGAAATTATGCATTTATTACACGCATAACTATTTAATAGAGGATACCAGAGACTATAATCGAAGGTTTGGAACCTAATAGATAGACCCCCATGGGTAAATGCACTCGAGGGATTGCCGATAAAAAATTACGATGCCGCAGAGGCGGGCGTTTCGGGGATTCAATCGGCCTAGTCGTTTTTGCAACTAGTCCCGATCCTGCAGACAATTTGTAAAAACTGTACGGTATTCCGAATACGTGAATAGGTATTCCGTCCGTTGCGTAAGTGGTGTGGATTTAAATTTTTATGTGATATGTCCAGATTTTATTGTAAATGTAGTGAAATGAAAATATGTAACAATTTCTTATTAATTTAAATACAGAAAATATATCGGTACAAATATATATAGTCGTAACGTAAGTATCCTGCCGGTTTTCCCGATTCTTCATTATCGCAGATTTGAGCACCAAAGGGATTGATTGCTATTTATATACGTTTTGAATGCAAAATTAACCCAATGTAACACATTGCCCTTCGCAGTCGGGTATAAAACGAGAATACTTTTATCTAAATTAAAAGTTGAGATAAGTGTTCATATATTTCTTTCATTTGTTTATGTAGATTCATCACCAGCCTATTAAGGTCTCCGCTGCTGGGTCTCGGGTCTTCTCTATGGTTGAAATCGAATCAAATCTAATGGGTCATAACCCATTACGTAGGCCTTGCTAATTCGGTGCTAAAGACTGCAGATGCAGCCGGGAACAACGGTTTAACATTTTGGTCACCTATCCTATAACTGGCCATTTTTAAAGTTGCTGAACAACCGCATCGCAGACCGAGCGTGCTAACCACTGCACCATTGAACTCCTCACCTCATCGTTATCTTTAAATATATTACTAAAAATAAGTGCTCGAAAAATTTGATAGACTCATTTGGGTCTTAGTTACCTGACCTTGGTATTCCTTCCCTGTTACTGAGGTTTAGACTTTAAAAAGAAGGAATAACGCACGGCATTTGACCAGCTTCGCCTGGCCCGACGATTGTAAAGTCCCAGAATGCACGACCGTTTCGTCTACGATCGTGACGAGGTGTAACGGTGTTTAACATATAGGTATATAAGTAAAAGTTCATTTAAAAAAATTTTTTTAATTGTATGATGTAACAAAAAATGTTCGGATTTCGCAATTTTTACTTTATTTGTGCTAATGGACGTTGCTTCGTACCGAATTCCAAGATTCTGAGTTCACGGGAAGTACCCTGTAGGTTTTGATTTCCTTGCGAGTTTCGAAAATTTGCGAAATTTCGGCGCATAAACGGATGTATCTTTGGATTGCGTTGGCTTAAAAGTAAAATTTTCACCAAGAGACAATAGACCTGAGTATTTGATATAAATTTCAGCTTAATACTTCCAATCGTTCCTGAAAAAAGGGGGCTTGACCGAAGGACTGACGGACTTCAACGTAATCCTATAAGGTTTCCGTTTTTTTCTTTCAAGGTACGGGACTCTAAAAAAATCTTAGTCACCTTAATTGGTTAAGGAAAGGTAATGAATTCAAAACTAGACGGATTTCTGTGTTGGGAGTTGAAACTATTTGAGCTTGTGTTACTTAATAAGATATTTCAAATTGTTAATTAAAGTTCAGAATATGTACTTTTAAAATGAGGTAATTTATAATCTCATAATGGCATATATACAACTTCAATATTTTGGTTATATTATATTAATATTATATTCATTTATAATATTATATTATTAATTAATATTATTATATTAATAAATAACGACATTTTTTATCGCTTATATTAACATTTATATGTGCAATCAAAAAATTACAAATTTCTGAAGTTATTAATTATTGTTTGCATCCGAAAATTTGTCATAATTTGTTTAAAGTTCGCATGTTGAATTATGAATTAACGTTAATCTTCTGCTTATGAACGAATGTTGCGTACGCCAGTGTCTTGCTGTCGAATTAATTAATTTGCTAGTTTATCAATATCATTTGAATTTCACAGGTGTTCTGACACACATCTTCAAATTTTATATTTTATCATCAGCCCTTTTACGTCCCCACTTCAGGGGGCCATTACCCTCCACGGCTGAATGCTGATTGGAGGTTATTAACGACTGCCGCAAATGCAGCCAGGATCAACGGCTTAAAGTGCCTTCCGAAGCACGGAGTATCTCGAGATAATAGTTTTTGCAAAAGATGTTTAACTACAACGATCGTACGCCGCGGCGCTTATATACTAAGCCCCCGAGCTACTCTAAAAAACTAACAGCGTTCAAAAGCTAGTAACAAAAATTGCAGAAACCGAGGTATTTTATGCTTTATTTCTCCAATTAGTGCTACTATAAAATTATAATATCAGAATCGTATTTAGAAACGATTGATTATTAATTAAATGTAACCACAAAACGATCATCGGAAATGTTAGACAAAGTTACTATTTAATTTTCGTGGTGTTTTCAGATACCGCCGACATCTTCCTCAGATCTTACCCAGTGGGAAGTGGCAAAGCCGCTACATCAATTACAAAATGTCTGACAGTAAATCGCGTGTTCCGTGAACAACGTTTCGTATTCAAACTTTGGCAATTACGTTAGTCAGGATTAAAGTTAAGCTGGAAACTTTCAAAACGGGAAGGATGGTTGCCGGCTCCCGTTACATATTGTTGCAGAATAATGCAAGCAGCTTTGTCTGTGTACGCGAGATTGATGATCTTACAGCTGAGGTGAGAAACTATTAGAGGATTGTATTCAACCATAAATTGTAGTAGCTTGGGTAAATAATATGAATAATAAATGTACATGCATAAATCCCAGCGAAAAAAGAAAAAAGCAAAATAAGAAGATTTAGAATGATTTGTATATATGATATGGAGAGAGTTGCACAGCAGAACGAAATAAGTCTTTAGAATTCTAATGTCAACTTTCGTTCCTTTGAGATGTGGAAGGAAAGTTCGTTTTTGTCTCCTTTGGCTCGGATTGATCAGCTATCAGCTTTAAACAAAGTATAGTCGACACCATCTAAAATAATACAAAACTGTCAATAATTATTAAAATATATTCGTAATAATAATAATAATTTATTTATTTTCAAGTAACATAGACCTACATTATTAGTAGTTAGTAGATACATATTTAAACTTAAAACTATTTGAGTAAAAAAAAAACAATTTAATTTATCTTCGTGCCATGCTATACACGGCACATCAACGCCGGATATATGAGCAGTCAAGTCTGCCGGCACTCTACGTACAAAGGATACGCATGAATTACGCACAGTTGCATAGCAGCAGTCTACACTGGCATTAGCAAACTGATGCACTGCAAAAGCGAGGCAGCCCCAACAGCATCCCAAACGCGTTATTGTATTCAAGAATGTCATATTGTTTGTTTTCCGGCCACAAAGATCATTATTTGACTCTTGTTGATATTAAAGATCAAGCCATGAGAAGCGGAGTACTTTTCACCAATAGCTACAAGTTTCCTTAAGCCACAATATCGTCAGCAGAACCATATCGTCTGCATAACTTATATTGTTTACACTAGCACCATCTATATAACAACCTACCCTGGTGCTGCTGAGCTCGTCTATCATTTCATTCATATATAGATTACTGTCTCACTCCGCATTCCAATCCATAAGATTTTGACAATGTCCCATCCCATTGTACTGATCTAGTTTCCATTCCACTATTTAAAAATGTTTAAGTATTGTTTAGGCAACCCAACTTAACCAATTTTTTTCCGCAACAAATCACAGAAAAGCACATCAGAGAAATTCTTAAAAAATCTACTTCGTCCCTTATATTCTGAAATGGGATACGAACCCACGACCTTTCGCAATCAGGGCTACCGCTTAGCTACCCAGGACCTAACAGGACTGACAAATTTATCAAGCATTTGTTACTTTTTCGCAATGCCAACTTATTTTCATCAATATTCAGGCAATCCACCCAGCCTAAAGAAATAGTTTTATATTTTAAACTTTCGACAAAGATGAAAATTTGTTTTAAATATTGTATTTGATCAATGTTGCATTCACAACGCTACACTGGAAAATATTCTGAATGAAAAATGCTTAAAATTGATCACATAATAATCAAAATAATCATGAAATTAGTTTTGATTCGGATTTCTGAGTTCTTTATCGCTACGTTTGATGATTGTAAGATCTAACCTTTTACTATATTATCTATGATATTATTAAAAAATCAGAAACATTGAAGATTTAATTGTTTATGTGCATTAAATATGAGCCAAAACTTTTATGTTGCCATAAACCCATTATATTTTTCTCTAAACGATTTTAAATTTCTTCTACCTTTGGAACGGTATATTATAAGCGGGTGACTTAGTCAATAATTTACGTAGTTAAGTGGGAAAACAACTAATCGAGATATAGGGACAGAATAAGCGACTTCGTTTTATACTATGTAGTGATAAGTTGCTCTATGTATGCTTAAATCTTTAAAACTACGCAACGGATTTTGATGCGGTTTTTGTTCATAGTTCATAGGGTGATTAAAAATGAAGGTTTTTATGTATAATACAAGACCATGCGGGTGAAGCCGCTGTTAGAAAGCTAGTTTAGATATAAAACAAGTATTTAGCCATTTTTTTAACAATGAAGAAGCACTTTAAATCATGTTACAGTACTTTTGCCGTGGGGTCCGAGTGATATTTAGGACCTGTAGTACTTCCATATAATTAATTGTCAAGTGTTACAAAAATCTTGCACATTTTTTCGAGAGCTCCTGTATTATTTTATTTGCTGAATAGTAGGACCGTGTGTATTCAAAGGTGCTCAGCTACAGCCTCTGCAATTTTTCCCCTTTCCAAATGCAACTTTATTTGTGACCGGTCAATTAATTCACCTTCTTCTTGTAGCAAGAAGGTATCAAAACTTGGTTATGACCAGGCTGTGTCTGCTTCTTTATCGACTTCCAACTTCGAAAGGTGGTGGTTGGCAATATATCTCATTGTTTTTTTTTTTTGTATACAGTTACAGTATATTTTCATCATAAATAAAACGTTTTATTTTTTTGTTTGAATTGCATGGGAATGGCTCCAATCATGTACCGTTCCAATTCTATTAAACCTTGCTGCAACTGTACATATAATAAATTAGAATGAAACAGAGGAGATAAACATAGCGGCTATTCAAGGATGACACGCAAAATTTTTTTCAGCGGGCAGCCGCTGGAAATGGGCAATGCTAGACCGATTGTCGTGAAGATCCATAAAGGAGCCTCATGCCCAGCATTGAAAATCGTAAAGCTGATATAATGAGAATGAATCAGTAAATTTTCTGTAAATCTGAATGATAATTCAGGCAATTAATAAACTGCCTCATTTTTAAGTCGAGTGCATGGCCAGTTAAACACCAATTTAATAAAGCTGCGATTTGTTATTATCAAAAATTATTTTCTACTTTTTTAAGTCTTATTTAAGTTTTATTTCTTTTCACAATATAATATTACTGTAATTTTGTCGAATGAAAGCTTTCAGCGGGGTCCGTTTTGGGTCGTTTGTAATAATGTTACAACTTTAGGATTAAACTAAAATAAATGGGGGTGACGTTATTAATACAATGGCTGTTGTTCTTGTTTTAAATAGCTCCTTTACTTTTCTGAAATGTGACATCTTTTCACTTGTAAGCTGACTCCAACAATTGATTTCGGGAGTGTACGTAGTGGCACCTTGTCTACGGTTTCGTACTAAAAGAGTTCTCGTGAAATCTCGTAGGACGTTTTTGCCTGCCAATAAACTGACAGGATACGATAGAAAAATAAAACTCATCTGCTTTATTTACAAACATACTTGAGGAGTTCGATGGCTAGCATGTTCGGGATGCATGGCGGAACTGAAACATTTTTTTGTTATACATGAGATAGTTACCTTTATACTTTCTTCGTTAATGTTTATCTTTTTTTTCGTTTACTTCTTACTTCAATTTGTAATGTGATGTGTGAATGTCAATAAAATTATTCTTACTATCCTTATTCTTAGATTGATAGATGACAGGAGAGGAGGAGATGCACTTTCTGTTTACAATTTTTGGAAATAAAAAAGCGACATAATAACTGAAATATAAATCACATTGGTAAAGTGTTTAAGATACTTAGTCATCGGCGCGTCCTAAATATGAAGAAGTACCGAGTGCTGGTACGCTTTTGTTTTTAAATAATTTGTCGCTATAAGGACATTAACTCGCTACGCAAACTTTACCTATATGACTCCAATTTATTATCTCGAGTTTCTATATATTTTGAAAGTACGTTAAGCCACTGGTTCCAACAGCGTTTGCAGACTTAGAAACGGATTGATGGACAACAATACCCATTAAAGAAAATATTTTAACGAATTTCGAAAATCAACACGTAGGCATTATTACACGTAAAATTATTAACAATCATACCATTGATTTGCAGATAAACTTAAGCCTTCATATAGTTATAGCTACAAATTATCTAAACAAAACACCCAAAGGGACAAATAAAATAGGAAATCTGTTTCTACTTCATATAACTCATAAACTCCTTAGACACTGCTGCTGTCGTGAAATTTTAATAGTCACTGTATCTCAAGCGATAAATTGAAATAGCCCCGGTAACGCCTAGAGGACTTATAAACTCGACTATGTACGCACAAAATATTTTACTGCCCACTAAAATATCGATGGCTTAGTACGGCTTAAAGGCATGTTTTTTATCAAACAATTTTTTAAAATTTATTTAATATTTTTATGAGATTTTGCCTATTTGCATCGCATACTGTGGCGAGTGATTTGTGTTTTTTTTTCTCTCTCTATTTTCCTAATTTTATGCAAAGTTTTGTAACTGGAAAATTTACATATGTGTAACTCGGTGCAAAAAGTTCCTTCTAAATATCTATGTAATTTTTTCAACGAAAAAATCTACAAATATAATTGTATTATCATTACTTTTCAAAAATAAAAATAAAATAATGGAAATAACTTAAGTCCGTATCTAATATTGATAGGTGTTTGATATGCGAAATATCAGGTTACCTTGCAAAATTAACTGGTATCATATAATCTGATTACAATGATTATAACTATGCACATAAATTAAGGAAGGCGATTATCATAAAACATCGAGCCTTACTCTGGGGAGTGACCCGTTCTGTTCAAAAGGGAGGATTTACCTTGCGCTGAGATATAAGGCACAAGTTGAATATACTAAGCGAATTAAATATTCAGCTCAAAAAAAAATATGTTCAAAAGCTTACGCCGTAAGTAGGTAGCCCTCAAATTTGAAAAAATTGTGAGATTCATTATTTTCGTCTACTTGCCCTAATCCATGTTTATTGATTCGTTTATTTAAGGCTAGCAAAATAGGTATTTTTTATCATAAAATTCACTCTTTTCTTACCCATCTTTTAGACAGTCTCTCCATCTTTTGCTCGTCATCTTCTTTTTTCTTCGTCCAATTCGTGTACATAACCCATCTCATTATATAATCCTCTTTTCTGATGAATGAATAAATATATTTTTGTTTTATTAAACACACCATTCCTATTGCAATAAATACAAAACAATAATTTGACAGTGTAAAAGACTCAAGGCGACATAAGGCATAGATAACTTCAGTGTCGATTTAAGGCGATGCCCAAGGTCGTTCACTATTCAAATATAGAAGATACTTAGCGTGGCTCACTATTCAAATATAGAAGACGCTTAGCGTGGGTCACTATTCAAATATAGAAGACGCCTAGCGTGGGTCACTATTTACTCATATAGAGAACAATGTTAATATTTACAGAAAAATATAATACTACTTGTATAGTATAAGTTAACATTGACACTTTATACAGTTATACAGTTTATATATATACAGCTTATACACTTTATACAGACAGAACAAGAAGATAATAAATACAATCTAGCAATAGTAATACTTTGAATACGAACTTCCCCTAACGTAAGAAACTTATTCTTATACATACTATGTCTGTTATATTATTATGATTTGAAAAATACTAAATCTCTCAAATTCAAATATTCATAGCGGATAAAAATACGAATATCCTATAATTTGCACCAAACATTTCAGGCATCGTTCTATCTGTATCTGTTTATTGCGAGAAGGTACTTCGGCAACGCTCTCGAGGGAAATACATCTTAATTGAGTTTAATGTTGACGTTTTGCACGGGAATACCAGATAAACCTTTTTTTTTGTGCAAAACCCTACGTCCAATTTCTTTGGAACGATTCGTTTGTTAAGGTGTTGACTTTGTGGGAGCCGTTTCTTTTTATAACGCTATAGAATGAAACGAACGATACCTTAGATGTTTCGAATATGGGAAATAAATTATAGTAATTGCACTAAAAAAATATGTTTACTTCAATCACATAATTGTTTATTATAATCACCGTTCTTGCTTCTATTTGAACCTGGCAACAGCTAAATTGATTTGACTTAGAGTTAACTAAGAAAATAGTTATATACCTACTTATTAGAACAATTATTTTATTAAATTAACTTAAGATTCAATAAGACACTACTGGAATTAACCGAGATTCTTGATTCTGCCTACCTAATCCAATTTTAAGTGTGCAAAGTATATTTATAGATTCGATTTTTCCCTTAGTCATATCCACTAACAATATAGTTATATCAAAAATATTACTTATTTATAAGAATAATTCATTTTTCCAATTCAAATAGTTTAAATCAAACAAGAAACTACTTTAATCAAACAATATTCTTATTTACGTCTATCTAATGCAATTTTAAGTCTACAAAGTATGTTTGTAAATCTATTTTTTTGCCACAGTCGTAATAACAAAGAAAATGGTTATATCATATATACATGTATCTGTAGAATAACTGAAGCTGCTAAATGAGTTCATAGAATAATAAAATATTTATTGAAATATAATTCACCCACTAATCCACACTTAAACCCTCGTGGTGGGTTATGACCAATTTTACCTATTTGGCTACGATTCATAGAGAAGGCCCGCACTCCAAAAGTGTGTTTCTCGCAATCCCTTTCAATTTGACATTTGAAAAATATTCTCAAACTTCTAAAACTTCAAGATATGATAGCGATTCCGATATTTTTTCAACGATATCAAAAATATTGAATGAATGATGTCACTTATTTAAGGTAAATTGCACACCACTATTAGCTCGGTGGCGTAGTGGATAAGCGCCGCGGCCCGCGATCGTAGTCGTTAAGCAACTTTCGCAAGGGTCGGTCACGGGATGGGTGACCAAAAAATTATTATCTCGAGCTACTCCGTGCTTCGGAAGGCACGTTAAGCCGTTGGTCCCGGCTGCATTTGCAGTCGTTAATACCCTCCAATCCGCATTGGGCCAGCGTGGAGGGTCACGGCCCATCCTCCTTAACCATCCATAAGGAAGGCCTGAGCCCCTGCAGTGGGGACGTAAAAAAGGGCTGGTGATGATGGTGATTTAAGGTAAATTGGAAATATCTAAGGTTGAACGTAAATATTTCTTCAACTTTAAGTTACCTGGTTTTTATTATTCAAATTATTATTTGTTCCAATTAGGCAATAAGGTCAAAGGTTGTGGGTTAAGGTATCGATTTTATTCTAGTTATCATCACATGATTGGAAGAATTCCGTAAAAGTAAGTAATAATAAAAGAAGGTCTTGTTACCAAACGTATAAACATGTCGAGCAATGCAAAAAATATATATTATTCGTACCCAGAAAGGAAAAACAGGAACCTTTGTTGTCCGGCCGTCCATATGTCAAAACCCCTATTCTCAGGAACGCGAGGAGATATCAAGCTGAAATTTATATCAAATACTCAGGTATACTGTCCCTTGGAGATGTGAAAAAATCAAACTTCTAAGCCGACGAAATCGAAAGATACAGCCGCTTATGCTGCAAATTTTCGAAACCCTTAAGGGAATCAAAATCTACTTCGTGTAAACTCAGAATTTTTTAATTTGGTACAAAGCAACGTCTTATAGTACAGATAAAGAAAAAATGCGAAAACGGTTAGTATTGCATAAAAATATTTTTAATAAAGAACTTTTACTTATATACCTATAGATTTCTATAGAACCCTCGGTGCGGGAGTCTGGCTCGCACATGGTCAGTTTCTTTAGGTTTGAAGTTTGAAATCTTATTGATTGGGTGTGGTATGGAACTGACGTACTCACTCTATTATATGTTATCTTTTGTTTGTTGATAATATCGCATAAAAAGTTTACTTTATAACGAATCTAACATTTTTTTTTAAATTTAGCATATTAGCAAAACAAAAATAATTATTATTTGAAAAATCAAAGCTTCCTGGATATTTTGAAATACTGAAACTTTTATTGAGCTGAAAGGATTAATTGAAATTTTTATAGCAGCAAATTTTACGTTTGGCAGTGGTCCTGCAATAACGACTGCATCTGCAGTCGTTAACACCCCCAATCCGTACTGGGACCGTGTAGGTCTTGGCCCTCTTTCCTTATTAAATTTAATTTGATTCCATCCATAGGGCACTTGCCCCAGCAGCGAAGGTATTAACGATGATGATGACTAGAAATCAATCAAACTGCCGAAACAAAAAAAAATCACAACTATTCAATGTCAGAAAATTTATTTTCGTATAAATTTGGCCCAAAAAAGTTTTCGCTAACAACAACCTAACAACGCCATCTAGTAGCTGAATGTTATACTGAAACCCAGTGGCCCTTTGCTGCCAAGCAGAGCTACGACGCGTAGCGAGGTTCTTAACTTACAGCGGGTAACAACGCTGTCTGAAAGATGTCACTAGAAGTTTAAAAGAAAATCATATGATAGGTCTAAAATCACGATTTTTTTAAATTTTAAATTGAAAAATGTTATCATTTTAAACTAAATAAGCATCCATTGCGAGAAAAACTTTACATACGCATCGCAGACCTACTGCACTAAGTACTGCGACATTAAGCGAGAACAAAAAAAAAATAGGATAAAATAGTAAATAAAATATTTGATAATATTTTTTTTGCTTCGATACGAGGGTCAAACTGAAAGTTCTTAGAAAATCAAAAACTGATTACACTAGCCAGTTATTAGTTTTATTATATCTTTTCAAAATATTGTCCATTCACGTCAATACACCGCTGCATGCGATGGAACCACTGGGAAAAGCACTTTGCCCACTCGTCCTTAGGGGTCTCTTCAATGGCATCGCGATACGCAGCCACCGCTTCTTCAGCATTCATAAACCGCTTTCCTTTAAGTTTTTCTTTAATTTTTGGAAATAAATAAAAATCACAAGGCGCGAGGTCGGGGCTATACGGCGGGTGACCCAGTAATTCAACGTTTGATGTCGCCAAATAGTCGATCGTTCGCTTGGCGGTGTGCGACGAGGCGTTGTCGTGGTGAAGGAGGATCCTACTGCGAGGTCGTTTCTCTCGAACTTTTTCCAAGACAAGTGGCAAACAATTGGTAGTGTACCATTCTGCAGAAACTGTTTTTTGATCCTCTAACACAATTGTTGCAAAATGACCTATCCTTCCAAAGAACGAGGCCACCATTTTTTTTCCCGCACTTCGATCTCTCTTCACTTTAGTTGGCAACTCCTCGAAAGGAAACACCCACTGAGCAGATTGTCTTTTGGTTTTAGGATCATAACAGTAAATCCAGCTTTCGTCACCTGTTAGTATGTCGAACACAGCATTTGAGTCACCTCCGTTAAATCTTTCAATCATTTTACGACACCAATCCACACGATGGAGTTTTTGAGCCTCAGTCAAATTATGAGGTATCCACCGGGCGCAAAGCTTCCTGACCGCTAAATGTTCGTGGAGGATTTTGTGCACTTGACTCATACCGATGCCTAAGCTTGTCCGAATCTGTTGATAGGTCACTCTTTTGTCAGTCTCTATCATACGCCGCACAACACAGATGTTATCTTCAGTCGTCGCCGTAGAAGGCCGTCCCTCACGTAAATCATCAGTGAGATTAGTGCGACCACGTTTAAACTCATTAAACCAGTTGTAAACAGTCGCACGAGATGGGGCTTCATCGTGAAAGGCCAATCGTAGTCTATCATAACTTTCTTGTTGACTTAAATGACATCGAAAGTCATAAAAAATCATTGCACGAAAATTTTCTCGTGTTAAATTCATGATGACGTGACACAGACAATTTTCAATTTGCCGCCAAATCGTAAAACAAATGACAAATGAATGAAATATATACTCAGTAATATTGGCAAAGAGTTATATTTTCAAATTTTAGAATTATTTTTTTATTATATTGTTTATAAGTGCCCAGTTCTAAGAACTTTCAGTTTGACCCTCGTAAAGTGACTGAAATACACGTGATGGAATGTGATATTACAATCTCATAATAATAAAAGCTGTCGGTTACTTTACACCTCTTTTGAGGGACTCAAGGTTATATATAATTAGAAACACGCGGGGAATGAAACTGTTCCACATTTTAATTGTACTTCAAATATAGGATTTGCCGAATTTTGGTAAAGGTGATCTGATCGTCTTTTCCCTAGATGGGAGAACCTCCGTGTCTGTGCCTTGTTTCTCAGGGAGGCGAGTGAGGTATCAGCCCTGTCTACCGGTCCACAGAAGGAGGAGATGCACTAATATGCAATCCTCTTCACCTTGCATTCCGTGTGTGTGAAGAACTCTAACCGGAAACCTGGGCCTACTAAGGCTAGCCTCCCTCGCAGTGCTCTCCTGATGCTAGCTGAGTTTTATACAAAAAGAACCGTTGCTCGAGTGTGAAAAACCGGTGCACTCTATTCAATATTCTAGAGGCAGCAACTATAAAGCTTTCATTGTGGTCTTTTGAGTTGAGATCGCTGCATATATCCATGGCCAGGACGTTGAGGCAAATCAATTCAGACATTTATTTACTCAAATATTGTTTCAACAATATTTTTTCCCTAAATAGTAATGATATACTTTCAGTTTTAATTACAGAAAACAAGGTAGCGTATCTTCTCAAATCTGATCTCTGATCTAAAAGTGAATAACAGAACGATTTGTCAGTTGCTCTGATAGAAAAAGTTTTGTTCCAAACATTAAGTATGCAGATAAGCAACAAGTTGTCTATCTGTCTTCTTCTATCTATGTGATAATGTGTATCATAAGAGTCCTAAATCTCAGGGGCTCGAGATGTCATTTATTTCGAAGTAACGAAATTTACCAGTATTATTTGATGCTCGTATGTTGTCGATAAGTGCTTAGAAGTTTTCTTAATCCGTAAATATAGCCTGTGCCTTTGCCCTTTTTTTTATTAAATATGAATAAAAAATAAAAACATAGAATTAGCTAGCCCGCTAGCTTGAATAAGTGGTTCTTTCACAGGAAATATGCAGGAAAAGTAGACCAAAATTTTAATGTACAGAAATACCTCTCTATATCGCGAGGTTAAAGAGCGATTTTACTCGATTTACCAAACAATTTGCTTACTATATAATAAAACTTTTAATATTTAATTTTAAGATAACAATATTATGAATGAAACAACTTTTAAATGGTTTCATCGCGTTTGTGTTTTTATTTTATTGATGTTTCATACCTATTGCAGTTTCCGTGTTCACGTAAGCTACTATTGGACACATTCACGATACAAAAATCTATACTTTATGGAAACGTTTACGTTTATTAAAATTAATTTGAGTCTTTCTTCAGTCGCAAGAATTTTTGGATTGTCAAATCTTATGTATTGCTTGGGTGCTCCTAACGCCTCCTTGTTCTTAATATTTTTTTGCTTTGTAAAATGTTTTATTAATTATACTAAGTTTTTCATACGAAAAATTTGTGCAGTGTTTTTTCCAACCTTTTCAAACAAAACTAGAATATTATAATATTTGATCAATTGTGCATTCACAATGCAATCTTGAAAAATATCCTTAATATAAAATACTCGTACTTCTAAAATTCACCTTGTCCCTCTCCCGGATTATGAAAGGTCATGGGTTCGAGTCCCATCTTAGGGTTCCAAGGATATAGTGAATTTTAAAAGCATCTGTCATTAAGAATATTTTTTTCATGATAGCATTGTGAATGTAGAAATAATGTAGTAAAAAAGAAAATTTTGAAATTATAATAATTAGAACAAAATTTAATCTCAATCGAAAGTTTAAATATTTGTAAAAATATTTCTATCGGCTGTTTGGGGAGATTGATTTTCATTAAAAACCTCTGTAGAAACGAAAAATTAAAAGGTGCTTGAAAAATTCGTGAGTCCTGTTAGGTCCTGGTCAAAGTGAATTTTAAAAGAATCTATCGTTAAGAATCAAACTAGAAGATCCTAAAATTCATTAGCTATCTCTTTGTTAAAAGCTCTACGTCAACAAATAAATTCAATTTATTCATAGACTAACAGAAAGATTTTTCGTTCGTTCAGGAAAAAAGCACATCAACATTTATTCTGTTATTATAGACATTACCTAAAACGTTTACTAATTATCTTGTTGGAATTGCAAGTCCACTGCCTCCACTGCGATTAAATTAACTGGGTTTTACCTGGTAGCCCACATTTTTAGCTTGGGAATAAATTATTTGAAAGGAGGAGTGTTAAAAGGAATTTTATTGTTTATTATGTTTCAACAGCTATTGTCCTTCGAATATTATTCATGTTATCTATATATATAAAAAAGATGTCCTAACATACTGACTAACAGATAATGCACAGCCTTAGCCGCTGGAATGAAATGAAATGGAACGGAACGGAATGAACGCTTCTCGGGCATAAGTTTCAAAATAAAATAAGAATAAATAATGATGCTTAATATTAACGATTATATTAAAAATGCTGTTTAATCTTTATACACACATGAACACAAAATAGTATTTAGAAACTCGGCAATATACGTTATATTCTTTTCTCAAAAACATTGTAATAAAATCTAAATTACTCATCCAATCTATATGGTGTAAAAAATAATTTTTATGTATATTAAATTTAGTCATTAAATCCTTATCGAAATAAATATGTTTATCATCGAAGGATAAACATATTTATTTCGATAAGGATTTAATATCACCTTCTTAAATAAACGTTTAAATACGGACAAAAATTTTAAACATACTTATACGAAGTTCTTTTTATTGCAAAACCTTTGCACCAAGATATATGACATCGCGGACTTTTTTATAGATAATTTAAGGCTCTCCAACTTTTCTTTGGAAAGTATTCGTATATCTCATACCGTTTAGGCAGCGTTCACAAAAATAGGCACCGTTGGAGGTACTTCTATCCCTAGGGAACTTAAGCTTTGCTATGCTAGATGGCGGATATCGTTTTATTCATAAAATTTTACGTAGATTTTTGTTGTCTTTTTTTTCCACCTGTATATAGCTGTTATATAGCTTCAAGTTTTTTTAATAAAAATGGCAGTTGACCCCCAAGACTTTAACAAATACATATCGATTTATTATTCAGGAATTTTCTTTTTTATTTTAGTAAAAAAAAATCTCTTAATTTTGTTTTTGCCGTCGTATCAAAAGGAAACATAATTTAAATAAGGAAATTCAATAAGAGTAATACATTTCTTAATCCGTAAATGTAGCCGTGGGAGTACTGAAAATATTAACATCGCTACACGGAAGCGACAAAATCCAACGCCACGGGCAGGACAAAATGGAAGGTAATTCTAAAAGTAAGTGAACACAAAACAAAGTTTCACAAAAGAAAACTTCCGTTGAACAATGATCGCCGCTTCATGTTGATACTGGGGGCCATTTATATAACTCTTTTAAGACTTTTTCTCTGTATAGAGGTCCGCTGCGAGCTTTATAAAACCAAAATGCGTTTTTGGCCGCAAAACTAGTATAGGTTAAGGAAGTAGATTTTACATCTGGTACAAAGTATTCTAATATAATAGACTTTTTACAGGGTTTTTATCGTTTGATTGTAAGTTTCGTGGCAACCTTTTTATCAACAATATTCTTACATAAAATTATAATTTTGATATCGCTTTATACTTTTATTAAATATGTTTATACCAAAGAAGCATATACAGTATTTCGCATTGATGTCGATGATATATGATTTAGTCGAAGATAATTATGTGAAAAATGTTTTTGGGAAGAAACTATAAGAAAACTATAAAATCAGTACACAAATTATTTTATGCTATTAAAAAAATGAATGCAATATATGAATATTTATAATATATTTGTTTGTTTAATACACTCATCGATAAAACTGGGTAACAAACAAAACCAAAATAATAAAAATCAAAAAGCGTATGAATAACTTGTAACCGATTTTCCGGGCCAAAAGTGTCGCCGTTGCAAATAAACTCAACTGCCATCCCACGGAAATGAGAAGGGGTAATCCGGCTATGACAGTAGTGATTTATAATTGCCAGTTCTCTGTACTTCAGATATATATTACACTACACTGTATCAGATGCGATAAGATATTTATCCGTGATACAAAGGAGTTTATATCTAACACAAGAATAATTTAGTTTTAATTTTTGCAAAATCAATGTAGTGTTGTCCCACGTACTCATAAAACTCTTTTTTTTTATTGCGATGGTAGAGTTCTTCAAGGTTAAGTCAAGAAATATTTTGAGAAAATAATCTCTTGCTTATGGGACTCTTTGTTATATGTTTTTTTGGTGTGTAGGAAATCATTCTTATATATATTAATAGCTTTAAATATATTTCAATGATTATAACGTTAGTATTTAAAGAAAGCTCTTACTATTCGCGCTATAAAAGCGACGTTAGGAACAAAAAAATCTGTACAGTGAAACTTATTATGCTTTTTGTTAAAAAAATAAACAAATTTGAAAATACTTTTGAATAGTCCGACATGCTTTTACCTATCGTCTTCGGTAGTAAGACGTTCTTTGGCTGATAGAAACGGGCGTGAGAAGTTACGACGTTTACAAAAACATAGTGAAGAACACTCCCGACTAATACACCTTTCAAACAAAATCAAAATCGATTCATCCGTTCGGAAGCTTTAATGCCACAGACAGACATACACACAAACACGTCAAACTTATAAAACCCCGTCGTTTTTGGGTCGGGGGTTAAAAACTATAAAGAAATATGAAGTGTTGTGAGAGCGGACAAAGCACGTCCGCGTCTACGATTTATCTCAGTGCTACGAGAGTCTCGTAGAAATTATAGTAATACGCTACGACGTAGTACAATTTTGACGTACTATACTATAATTTCTACGAGACTCTCGTAGAAATTATAGTAATACGCTACGACGTAGTACAATTTTGCAGTTTGATTTTCGCATTGCAGAGTATGAAAGTTTATTAACAAAAAATTCTAAATATTTTCTAAATCCTAAAATGACTCTAAAGGGATGTATTTTTCAATAAAATTAATGATGCAATTGAGGTAGGATCTGAAATTGCCTTTGATGGACAGATAATCTAAGCAAATATTATTTTAACGAAAGTATACGAACAGAGTACGCCTTCATTCAAATCCGATGCAAAAAGAAGGTTGTTATGAGTTTCATGTGTCTGTCTGTGACTCATGAAGTAATTAAGCGATTTGTTGGGGGAGCCTTAAATCGCAATTTTTTAATAGAACGGTCCTACGTCTGTAATGAGAATTTTGTTTAGCCAAGCTTATTATTATTTTAAAGATTATTTTCTTACTTTTTACAGTGATTTTTGGTTCAGAAGTTTTTTTATTCAATTTTTATATGATATTTTTTTCATGGATAGTTATTAAATTGATTTATAAACTTAGCAACGAACAAAAATATAATCGAAATCACTGTTCCAGCGAATAGTAGCACCCTTTTTAAATTTTTAATGTAACTCGGACGTACAAATCGTTCCACACTAATTCGATTCGTATCTTTTTGTGCGACGCGACGTAGACTCAACTGTGGAAATTCATTTAACAGCTCGCTCTACTCCGGGTCGATGTTTTTTTGTTTTAGTTTATTTTAAAATGTCGTTATACAACCAAAAGGTTTTGTAACCATCCAATTTGAATAATAATAATTTTATTGTTAAATAAAATTATTATTATTCAAATTGTTATACTTAATATTATACTTAATGTTATACATAATATAATTATTATTATCAAATTATTATACTTAATATTAAGGCACGCTTATACATCCGCTTACGTTCCCATACAAATACGCGTCGAGAGTAAAGCTCGCTCGCTTGATGAATTATTTTTAGTCATCTTTGTGATTTTTTACTATAGAGTCAATTATTGAAAGAAAGAAGTTTATTGAGCACTTCTGTATATTATTATGTACAATAAAATGTAAGAAAATATTTCTATATAGTAAAAAAAAAAATTGCGGTCAACATAGACTCTAACTTAGCGATGGCCCGAAACAAAAACTAGAAATATAAATTCCAATTTATTGTTAAATATTTCCAAAAAATAATTTTTATTTGGCATATAAGCATAGCAGTAGAATAAAATTGGTTTAAAAAGTGTTAATTTCGTAAAACTACGCCATAGGATAAATAAAAGACTAGCAGCGTTGCCTCATAAAATAGCAAAATAATTCGTTGAGTGAAATGTTGTCCAGTCATTATGTGACATTGAAAAGACAAACAGTCAAAACTTCAAAAAAATAAGCTTAACTTCATGGCAACAACAGAGATAGAATGAAGTATGCGTTACTCAAATCCAGATAATTTTTTTTAATTCAGACAAGATCGCAGCAGCACCAGCTTGATGTTGTAAATGACGTGTGAAAATGTCAATGCTGCATTCCAGACCAAACAACATGTTAAAGCTTACGTCGATGATAACTTTTTTTTGGAATGCTTTTGTTACTTTATGTTTTTAAATAGGTTAAGAAAGAAAGCGAACACAAGTGATTTGTTGCTAACAGTTTTGTAGTTTTTTTATTTGCCATTTCGTTTATATAAGTATCCATATATTTCCCTCACGCCATCATTATTTATAGTTCTTCATCAGCTACTCCATCATCTACAGCTCCGTTTATACTGAAACTATTAATTATGTATAACTTAATAGAATCAACGCAACCTTGCGGAAATTCCATTAGAATTATTATGGGACTAAGATATTTAGCTATACCTACTAATATTAAATCTATACAGAATATAAGTTGTCAACCAAAATTCTACACATGTGCGAACGAAACTATGCTCTTATCTTGTAGAAATTGAGCTTGGTTTTGTGTAACACGAGTTTACATCTCAAATCTATACCTAGTTATTGTTTGGTAGATTCCATGTACATAAGTAAAATGTATAAATTTTTATAACATTATTGTTTGAAATGTAAATGGTAATATTTCCTTATGACTCACCGATAACCCTGTATTGGATATGTAAAAGCAATAAAGTTGTTTTATTGGTGTGCATTATTCCATACCACCATATAAAGAATTAATAAAGAAAATGCCGAGACGTATAAAGAATTAACGTTCTCCTCAAATGTCTCACTTCATTTAAATTTAAGTCGAACAAATAACTAAATTCTCTTGTCGAGGGAATGGAGTCTTACGACAGCAACGCGAATACAAATATCAAATACCGATTAAGCGAGCGAAGCGAGTACTTACAACATCATGTCATACACAAATTCTTAGGGCGGAAACACAATTTATCAGGGCGTAAAGATTGAATGAAATATGAATCAAGCGAGCAAAGTAAGTACAATTGCAAGAGCAAGCCACTAATTCTTAAGGAAGATCGAGCAAAGCACGCCCCAAAATTAAATTATTATTAATTTATTTTTTAGTAGAAAATATTTAAGGAGTAAACAATGCAATTTTTTTTAATATTTAAATATGTATCTTTGCTGAAAAATCTTTAAGAAATCACCAGTCCCAGGCCCAGTAATCCAGGCGACTGTTATTAAGTATTGATTGAGCTACCCGAGACCGAACGGGATTGAGGAATTTCTCAAGCGTTTGTTACCTTTTTAAGTTTTTCTCATTCAAAATATATATGAACCATTTTAAATAAATAATTGATCAAATAGATATATTAATTTAAATCTTTACTAGATAATATCGTTAAAAATCAGTCGTTAGGCTCCGTGTATATAGTGATTATTATCAATGTGTTTATAAAGCTGCTTCAATTGTGTCTGTACTTAGTAATTTTCTTTTTCTATTGATTTCCCATTTAGTACACCACTCAAGGAATGTCTGGTGTGCTTTCGGAGGTCTGCTATTCTGTATCTCCATCGAGGGCACTAATATTCTTAAAAGAGGTTGCATATATACATTCGCAACCTCAACGGTGGCTGCTTCAAACGTCTTGAAGGCGTTATCAATTAAATACATATTGTCATTCGTCTTTTGTTTTTTCATAGCAACTCTTGAAAAATTTGTTAAACTACATAAATTTATATATATTTTTAATTACAATTGAAATTCAAATTGAAATTGAATATAAATACAGCATTTTAATTATGAAGAGTTCCAGTGGTTTACATAAGTCGGTAAGTACACTAGATTGTCTATCAAAATTCCACCGCGTGTATTAAAACGACAATCTAATCTTCCATGTACGTAATTTTTTCTCGCTTTTCTTTAAATTCGTAGCTAACCGTATACTTTCCGATTATGCTCTCGTGTGAGGTTGTTTACACGCCATCAATATTAAAAGATATATATCTATTGTTATTTTATGTCCCGTATTGTAAAGTTGAAATAAGAGAAAAAGTTCTTGTTGCTAGGTTTAAAAATAGAAAAATAACATTCTGTCAGCCGTATTTAAGAGTTACCAAATTACATACAATTTCTACTATTCGCATTTATAAATTGAAAACGAATAAAATTCAATTTAATTGATTAAAAATTTCCCCGCAGCCGACATTTCCAATTTTATTATCATTGTGGAGATTCAATCGCACCTAACTTTTATAACCAAAGTTAGCGGGACTTCTTTTTTTTATGGAAAAACGAATTTACAACTTCAACAGTATTAGTCGATTGGGCGCCGCAATTTTTTCACTTCATTATGGGTAAATTTTGAGCCATTAACAACTGCTTAGGATAATGGGGCTTTTAGCGGTGCGCTGGCACCTTTTCGGGACTGTCAGTTTCAATTTGCAATAATATCTTTAAAGGGCACTTTTAAATGCTAACCGCCTAGAACGGCTTGATTTATTTATTTGACAATTGACGTAAAAAATGCGTTTAAATATAAAATACATAAAATAATTAATAAAAAGAACCAAGTGGATTGATAGATTTATTACATGTAAAAAAGTTGTATCATACGCAGTTCCATCAGAAAGTCGTATCTTGGAATCGTAGAAAGATTAATGTATAAGTATAAACTTATATATTCTATGGTATTCGGCTTTCCATTTTGTAAAAAAGTAAGAAGTGATAAAACATAATTACTTTCACTAAAAACTAAAAAGAAAAAAAACAAGCTCATTAGTTTGGAATGCCTTTAAGTACTACTGAATTACACATTTTAGTTAGTTCTCATTGACTTCGTTATTAAAATTATAAGACGGCAAATTCCGCAACATTGACCTTTCATTGAGGGAGTTTATATCGTGAGAATTATTCAGCAACTTGCGGTGGTCTAAACTACTGATTATTAGTCCCTCTAGAGACCTCACTCGTCTTAAAGCTACATATGCTGGACCTTTAGCAAAAATTCGTGAACTTAAGTCGACAGCTCGGTGCAAAGTAGTTCTTAGCACTTAAAAGATTAATAATTTGCGAACGGCCCACTATATCTAAAAACGGTCTTCGCGCACTTCTAATATTTTTGATACACCTATCCAACAATATCCCACATTATAGGGAAATTGAAAAAATAATAAATCATCCCCATTTTACATGTAGGGAGTTACCCTAAAAAATGATTTTGATTACTGTTGTGTTTAGTGACACTCGCAAGGTTAAGACAAATCGATTGACGTATAAATCATCAAAATTGGCCAAGCCGTTTGGTCTCTACAGTGCCATATAGGAACTCACATACATACATAGACTCATAAACACATTACCCTTCCTTGAGTTGCGCAATCGAGTAAAAATGGCGCATCCAAAAAGTTTAAGAATAACATTACTAATTTATATGAATACCAATTCCAAAATGGCGTAATATTTTTAACAAATCGAGTTTTTGTTGACCTTCTATTATAAGTGTTTCAGTCTTATGATCGCCACATGTTACAGGCACTCTAGCCTTATAACCCTGCACGTTATATTCGCGACCCTTACTCTCGTCCTCACTTCAATGTAATAATTCAAGTCACAATTCACAGCCAAATCAAAAGCGACCTTATTAACACATCTCTGAAGTCCCTTTTTCGCCGTATCCACATCCGCAATCCAAACAGACTCGTCGCAGATGGAAAATAAACATTAGTACCGTAGCAAAAGGTATCAAAATCGTATATTTTTGTCATATATTCGTTGTAGGTTGTCACAATATGCAGTGTGTTTGATTAGATATATACTTAGTTGCGAGAGGTTAAAGTTTATTTTTGTGTGTCGAGATTATGAACTTAAAGAAAGCTAAATTTAGATGTAGGTCACTGCATAGAAGCCCGTTAATTGTCGGGTGCGTTAAATATTCTCAAGGCTTTCAATTTTAAACACAACAATTAGTTCAACATCGAGTTTGCTTTTAAGTTATATTCTGGAGTTTACGGAGTCTTTTACACATGTTTTTACTTTTTGACGTATAAAAGTTTTAAATGCCCTTGAATATTTATATGATATTATTTTATAGACGAAGCTGTGGTCATTTATAAATTGGGTAAGAGATGCAATGTCTAAAGTATTGTCGTAAATTAATGTATATTGAAGACCAGCGGAGAAGCAACACTCTTCTATCGATACCTCAATTATAGAAGTAAGCGGGGTAGAAATCTTTAAATTATATACCTTTAATCAGTATGACTTAACATGACACCTGAGGGCTTATTATTTTCTTGTCCTACCTCTGTTGCATTATAAATAATCGAAAAATATAATTCTTTGAAGTCTCTCTCTTTACTAAGAGACTTCCTTTTTCTTAAACAGCAGAAACGCTGTTTTCGGAGAAATAAAATAGATCAGGTATTATGGTAATTATAAACCTTTTTTTTGCTTCGCTGAAGTCAGACAAAAATATACAGAACTCTTTGTGTTCATCTATTTGACATTGTAATTGCGATACCTTTGTGATACCCTCGAGTGAAGTGTCGAACGAAAATCTATGAGAAGTGAGGATCAGGGTTGTTACCTTTATAACTGAATACACTTTGAAAACAAAGGAGTTCCGTATAAAGCCACGTCAATGAGTTAAGGCTCACTCGATTCTTTTAGAGTTGGACCCGTTGAGTGAGATAATCCGTTAATAAGTAAGTATTAACTTTCCTTGTATATCTTTTATAGGTAGGGTACACTTATTTTTGTCTTTACTTATTTTGTAAAACATCTTATACATATTGCTTGACTGTGTATTAAAGAAAACGAACATAAGGTTTATAGGAAAGAAATGTTTAAATTTGCTTATTTTAAATAAATATTCAAAAATATTAATGATATAAAGTGAGTTTGCAACGAAATGGTAATACTACTTATGTATACTCATATAAGGTGGTATAGCAACATTTTTTTTTGTTTATAAACAGCTAGCTGTTCCCGCGACTTCACCCATATAGATTATAGCTAATGTCAACTGTGTATGATCTAGCTTTACATTAAGGAATTAATTTTCATGATACCCTACAAACAAAGAAACGAACTTAGAAACTTTATCTATTTATAATACTTATTAGTACAGATGATTATATGATTACTTTAAAACGCGATAAATCATATGATCACATCATAAGTAAACGATGCAATACTAGAAATACTTTAGAATATCTTTGAAAGTCGAGTTTCTCGGCTATGGAACTCAATTTCCTCGTTTTGATTGTGTACATATAGGATCTCTGCAGGTGGAATGACCAGGAATAATTTTCCACTTGGAAGTAGCCAAGTGACGAGTAAACTCTTATTGGTAATTCGCAGATTTTTAACTCAATTACATAGTTTACTGACCAAAGATGATTTGATTAGATCAACATTCAGGGGTAAAGGATCGGTCACGTTTCTCCAACAGTTTCTAAATTGGAATTTCCAGAATTCCCCTGGTAAAGTTTTAGTGCAAACCACTCATGGACTAGCAAAACCTCAAATTCTAAGACAAATCTGTTACCTTTGCAACTTGAAGACTTTTATAATAATCAGGAGCAAACGCCAGCTTATTTTCTTTTTCTGCAGGGAATGTGACAGACTGGCGTCTTGATTGACTTACACAAGATAAATCTTTTACAAGAGAAATGTCTTGACTGAGAAAAATAAGATTTATCTCGTTCTGAATCCATATAGTAAATTGGACCTTCAACAAAACGTTTATACGTAGTAGAAGTTTTATTTTAGTATTAAATAATTAATCGTTTTAATAATAACATATTCCATAAGTATCTACGGAAGAGAAACATGGTAATATACTATGAGTCTCATGAAAAGACAGAAGATCACCTAGCGGACAATGGAGATAGCAAAGCTTGATGTATTTCTTCGTGATCAAATGATAAATGAGTAAAAGAATCGAATTAACTGATATTTCTCGAAACATTTCTGAGCTGAAGTAGCAGCGGTTGGAATGGGAGAGTCACTGAAATGTTAGGCACAAACCAGATGATGCTTAGTGAGTAGAAACCCAACCAAGTAAACAGACTATATATTTGAGGCAGTGAGAACCTATCGAGTGTGAGTAGCTAAGACCGATCATCTTAAAGATTCATGGAAGTGACCTATGCTCACATATTGCAGGAGCTACATATATCCAAAGAGAATCTTCATAATGTTTTTTCTCGTCTTAAAATAACCATCGTTATAAAAGCCTAATTGGTTATCATTATTGGTAATATTATTGGAAAGACTGTACCTATACACTTATATAATAAGTATGAAAGATGTGATTGTTTGTTTGTTTATAAAGAAAAGGCTCCGAAAGGCTGTATCGATTTTAAAAATTCTTTCACCTACGCGAAGCTACATCATATGCCGTGATCATGGGCTATATTTTATACCGAAAAAATAGCAAATATATGGAAATGGGAGCTGAAGTTTGTATAGGGAATAAAACGTTACCATAGTGACCATTGTTTACTATTCAATTTGTCATTGTAAATTATATTTGCGTCATAATATTAATCGTTATGCAAATAAACGGTTCCCTAGGCACTAGGGCCGCTGGCGGAAGACTTATTCACAATAATTCGAATTAAGTAGTGTTGATGCAAAAATGAAGCTAATATGGCAATTTTCTTTGAAAAGCCGATAACGATCGATTGGTCAGCTCAACATTTAGAACACAATATACGATCCGTCAAGACCCTGATTAATGGTACTTAATGTTCAAAGTCAAACTTTATGCCTAAGTATTTAAGTTTGTAAACAAAAGTTGCCTGACAAAGATTATTATCAGTGTTTCATTGACCATTACTTGGCAGAGGAGATCTTAATGAAGGTTACATAAGTTCACTGATGCCTTCCTAATCGACTAGTTCTTGGTAAAGTTATAACTTTGCGTGTAGTTCGTAAAGGGTTTAGCCGGATACGTATGACGAGTCGGCCCCCAAATGGGAATCGATATTGAAACTTATGTTTTAATATCGACTTGATGTTCAAACACGATTTATGTACTTTTCGCGACCGACTTCCGCTTTGACCTTGAGATAGAGAGCAAAATATCCGTATGCTTGACTATTACTGAATGTGATATATCTCTAAAGCTAATTAAGATAAAGAAGTGAAACTAACGCGAGGTGTTAGGTTACATTACAGAGTATATCACATATATTTTTTTATAATTTTTAGAATAAAAAATTACATTAAAAAAATAAAAAATAAAAAAATCATGTTTTTTTTTCTGAGTTCTCTGTGACTTACAATCACGAAATTAATATATGTTATGCTCCTTTGTGTGCTCTATTACCCATAAAAATTGCGTGAAAAAAAAGTTGGTGCAACACAACGAAAAAAAATTATATGTGATTTCTGTCTTATGGTATACCCCTGTATTATAAGGTTTTCACATTACATCATTGTTTTTTTTTTCGAAATTTCACATCAGCTTGTTTTAAAACATAAGTAACTAGTCTTAAGAGATGGGATAATAGTTAAAAAAGAAATGAAAAAAAAAAACAGCCAGTGTTCAATACTTATTATTATTACTTTTTCGTGTCTATCAAAATACAAGAAACAAAATATTAATCATCGTCACTGTTGTAATTAATTACAATCGGAACACTTTGAGTCGCAAATAACTTAGTTAGGACCTCAGCAGGACGTACGATTTTGGACAAATATCATCCATATGATAGATAATAAATAATAGCTGCTACATGAGAACAGCATCCCACTGTACGTTTGCCATTGGGGCAATCACAGCAATAACGAAGAATACTATTGTAGTCATTACCTTCGGAAATATAGTGAATGTAAATTCGATAGACTTTTCTATTTATATGTCTTGATTTTACTTCTGCTTTGATGATATTAGGTGCTGATTTCACATATTGTACTGAGAGATTATTTTGATCGTCCATTATTTCGGCCAAGTTAAATGCTGCACATTTAGAAGTAGAAGCTTTTTTGTTAATATATGGGATAAGTCAACACTTCTTACAAAAAATATCATTAACTATTACGATTTTATTCAAACAGTCACTAAACACTTTAGCTTCTTCTTCATTCTTCATAATTTTTTTATAACCAGGAACCTTACACAGGTACTTGTTACAATTATTACACTTTCTCGACATTATTACTTAATAATTATTTGGTTCGATAGTTAATAATTTAAAAATGCTGATACAAAATACGTATGACAGAATTGAATTCCCAAACTGCCTTCTTGTGTAATACAAATGACTGCTACTTTAGCTAAACAAACGATGCAGTAAACAGCTCGATAACAAGTTCGAACTTGTTTGTTTATACACTTACACTACAAGGCGCGAATCACATATAATTTTTTTTCGTTGTGTTGCACCAACTTTTTTTTCACGCAATTTTTATGGGTGATAGAGCACACAAAGGAGCATAACATATATTAATTTCGTGATTGTAAGTCACAGAGAACTCAGAAAAAAAAACATGTTTTTTTTTATTTTTATTTTTTTTATGTAATTTTTTATTCTAAAAATTATAAAAAAATATATGTGATATACTCTGTAATGTATCCTAACACCTCGCGTTGGTTTCACTTCTTTATCTTAATTAGCTTCAGAGATATATCACATTCAGTAATAGTCAAGCATACGGATATTTTGCTCTCTATCTCAAGGTCAAAGCGGAAGTCGGTCGCGAAAAGTACATAAATCGTGTTTGAACATCAAGTCTATATTAAAACATAAGTTTCAATATCGATTCCCATTTGGGGGCCGACTCGTCATAAGTATCCGGCTAAACCCTTTGGCTTAGTAACCTAAGCGGCGGCCTTCCTATATTTTTTATCTCTAATAAAAACGTTTTATATTTTCTTATTTACTCAGTTTTAGAAAATCAAATGACATTAATTTCAGACATTATAATAGTTGATCTGGGATCGTGAAAATGTTAAATGCCAGATATATTACAGTACTTAAACCCCTATATATTTTACAATGAGAAGTACAAGCAAAATTTAGCTATCTTATTTATTATTAAATTACAACTGGGGTATTAAAATAATAAGTTATTTTCAAAAAATTAATAGCTCCAGTGCACACGACAGCGACGTCGGCGTCCACGCAGCCCCTCTTGGCTCCTTAGATGTGAGACGACCGCACGATCGAATAATGTCGCGATTCACTTACCTATGGGAAACAGTCCGCCTTTTTAAAGTCTCAAGATCCTTCAGTCTGATTTATTCAATTGAAAGAATACGAATTTTGACTTGACGCAAAAGTACTCAGCGCCATGATCTTTTAGGGTTCCATACCCAAAGGGTAAAACAGAAACCATATTATCAAGACTTCGCTGCCTGTCAGGCTGCACCGCATAAACCGTAAAAGTTAGATAGTTAAAATTTTCACAGATAATTCATTTCTATTGCCGCTTCAAAGATACTAAAAACCAGAATAAAATAAATATTGAAGGGGGCTTCCATACAAAAAATACGTGCTTTTTTTCCTGTTGTCAAGCTGTTCATGAACCGTGACAGGTAGATTTCACAGATAATATATAGGAATTTCTGTTGCCGTTATAATCAAGAATATAATTTACGCAGGCGATGTCGCGGGAAACAGGTATTTCTCTAATAAAACACACTGAAGGCATCAAATCTCGCTGTTAAGTGAATACGAGCGTAGATCAAGGCCGTTATGTTACAGACTCGTTTTTTATTCCGTCAAAGAAGTAAAAACTTGCTTAAGGGTATAGAGAAGATTTTTTTTCTTTTAAATATCTTTATGATTTGCTAAATAAAACACACTAACTGTCTTAAAATTTTTGTGATAAAATTCTTAGCAATAAGAAAAATATCGAAAGGTTGAATGGAAAAAATGACACGGAACTGTGCACTAAAGCGACAGTTGTAAGACGTTGGTGTATTAAAAGGAATTCATTTTATAGTTTGGTATTAAGGCTAGTTCAGGAAACGATACAAATAGAAGAAAAAATTATATATTGCGGTAAAAAGAAAACAAACAAAATTACAATAAATCTTTTTGTAATCGGGAACTTTTTTATCTTGGCAAAATCGTAATCTATTTCAACTGAACAAAGAAAAAATTCTTTCGTTTTTAACTGAAAGTGGCTTAAAATTTTTGAGTTTAAACCTCTTTAAAACTTTGATTGCTGTTGATTTTATTCGTGTACTCTGTATTGTTTTACCGTGTAACTTCGTTTTGTTTTCCTCTCTGTATATGTGCAATAAAGATTATATTATAATTATATTTTTTTTTTCATATACACTAATTCTTTCCGAACGTAACGGACTCATTTTGCGTTGTCCTTTTTTTAATCATTGTGAATATAATTCAGAATGCATGTGCTACAGTTATTCAAAGACCGGTAAAAGACCAAGCAACTTAAAAAAGCTTCTAGCTAGGAACTTCGTCAAGTCATCTCACATAATTCTTCTCCATTGATTATTTGTTAATTTGAGGGCTATATAAAATTTGATATTTTAGTTCTAAATAATTTATTAAGTTATTTAATAACCAATTTCATTAGTTGCAAGTAACTGTTTTATTGATAGATTTAATATCATTATTTTGGTGATAAATCTATGTAAGCGTTCCCAATTAAATTATTTGTTACTCAATTATGTCAAAACCCCAAACTTGTTTTTCATATTTCGTAGTGTATTCCACCCATTTGTATGTAGAATTGCTTCGTAATGTTATTTCATTATGTGGGGCTGAGTCGGCACAATTGTTGCCTCTAAACTGACACTGTTCTATCGTAGTGTATCCAATGAAATTAGAATTCGGTTGCCAACCAAATTGGATGGAAAAGAAATATACACGGGAAATTTAGTCATTGTTTGCTTTTTTAATATATGGAGATGTATTAACAGTGTTTACATCTATAATAAACTTGATATTGAACACTTTTTTTATACGATTTCGATAAATTAAATCGATATGAGCAATGAAATGCATTAATATAGATTTCCGAAAAAAAAAAAACAGAAAATAAAAGTCGGATAGATTCAAGTATGTAGAAATACTCCAATTTTTATGCATTTCATTTCTCCATACAGCATCACACCAAAATCCTAAAAAGGGCTAATTTTGTATTCAACAATTTAAGGTTTGAAATCGGTGAGAAATTTGGCCTTTAGAGTAACTTGAGGTGGTGTCTACTATACATTTTAGTTGAGAAATAAAATATTGTTATTTTTTTAGATTTACTGTAACAAAGGGCAATCGAATATGACACATAAACTACAGAAACAGATCAATATAAATATTTTTGTATGTTAAGTCAATATTGGCTACATTACCAACAGTTTTTCTATGTGTTAACAGTCATAAAAACCCTGGGCTCGCCTTCCGTCGGCAGTGGTGCCCTGGAACCCAAGAGAAGTTACTTAGTCAACTACGTCCAGTACGAGAAGATCCCTCTGGTTCTCACCTTGTGGATGGGAGGGGCTAAGAAAATGAAAAGTGTCTCTAGAGTCGGATGAAAAGGAGTCGGCTTATATCCTGCGTTGAGACCTGGACTATCACCTCGTTCCTCTTGAGATTTTATCGCAAAAAGTGATAATTCACATATGGATAAGAAATAATTTGAAATGAAACACGTATGGTAATATTGAAACTGTCTAACCCGATATTTACATTACTGACAGCGAAAATATTTTACTTTTTAGAACTTGGAGTTCGAAATATGGACATGAATAAGAATTGCACATGCACGAAGTATGGACTTAGGCGTATACTTCGACCAACAGTTTGACCTCTATTGCCATTCAAATAAAAACTATTCAAAAGTATGCTCCGAGTAAGAATAAGTTATGAGGTTGGTGCAAGTTCTACGAGAGAAGCGAAAATTAACAGATGGGAGAATTAATGCAACCCTTATTATAATAAATCAACAATCAGTACATCATTCGATTCTAAAATTATCAGTAAAAGAATCAGAATAACGTATATATCATTCAAAATTAAGAAACAGCTTGTTCACAGATGCTAACGTTGAAAATTATAGTACTTCAAATAAGTGGGTTTTAAACGTACTCGTATTATTTAAATTTAAAATAGTCTCTTGTGTTATGATAACTATTATGATAAGTTAGGAAAACCAAGATATTTCATTGGATTTTTAATTGATTTTGCATTTTGTAGTTATTTTCCAATAACAAGTGATCTATCGGACTGTCGTGTACCCCGGAGGTGCAGTTTAGTAACTGTACGTTTGTAGAGATCGGTAAAGCATTGATGATGTCGATATTCATAATGAGTTTTATAGAAGTACAGTTATAAATATATCTTATTTACTTTACCCATCTTTAAAAATGCCCAGCTACCAAATAACACCTCCAATGTCGGGGTCTACTTATAAGTAAGCCTCGGTTTTCTCGTTAATATTTACAAAAGGAAATTCGGTGATTAATTTAGTAATTTTGATACACGACTGATATTAACAATTACACATCATCATCATCATCATCATCATAATCAGCCCATATTCGTCCACAAATTAACAATTACACGCTTTAGCTTAAATATTTGGCCATACGCCAATAGCTAGGTTTTACTCTAGATCCACGTCAGCTGCCCAGCTTTGTCCCAGGAGAGAACTTTCTATCTTATTGTTGGAACATTGATTTACGGCTTTGATGAAACTTGCTGAACTGAGATTATTGGATGTGGAAGCTTTAACAATAGTAAACCTGAGGGAAATATATTTTGTTCGCTTAATCTTTAAAATTAAATAGTACTTAATGAGGATTTTCATGAAATTTTTGATAAAACATACCTATGAACCAGTTGTTTAATAAACTGGTCAATTAATTTTAAGATATTTTATATTACTCTTACATAAAAGATATTCCGACAGAGAAGAATAATTTCAAAGCCATCAAAAGGAAAATTACCCGTATATCCTTTTGGATAACAAAGGTAAATATCAAGTATTATTTCCTTATTACGTATGAACATTACATTGTACAGGATATGCTTTATTAAAACGATGTGAATGTCAAAGAAGCATACTTTTTGTTTTGTTTGTGTCCTAATTATTTTTAGATGCTACAGGTTATATCCTATAATTATTTACGTGCAGAATAGTAACAGTGAAATGGAAAGGATAATTTTACTATTAAAAGCAAGAGACATTATATCACTGGAAAGGGTATCGTCAGAATTAAGATCTACTCTTAGAAGGTCTGGGACATTTTGATAAAACAACCAATCACAAATTACGGATTGGCTAGATATAGTTAAAGTCAGAATGGACATAGGTTGGCATAGCATATCAAGAAGTGGGGACCATGGGCAAATAAGTAAAGAGACTACCAGCACGAATATTCGTTAATTGACATGGGGCATACTACAAGATGTAAGTGTCATAGATGAAGCTAAAATGAAGAATATCTAAATCTAAACAAAAAATCTCGTGAACTCTCTACTAACTTTACTTCTAGTACAAAAACTTCTTATCTTACATTTGTTCATAAGTAATCATTATCAATTTGAGTTCTCAATATTCAAACCATGAAGACTATTCTTTGTAAATTTTTGCAACATCAGTTTATCCACTTAAACTTCATAAACAATGCTATATGCCAATAGCTTTCTTTGAATTTAGAGGAAATGCTTCTCAACGTGTTTTATTCACAAGTAATATAAATCTTTTTAAGATAATTAAGTTACTTTGATCTTTTAAAAAGTATATAGATGTATGTATATATATCTTGCGAAAATCCCTGCATTTAAAATACAAAGAAATTGAAATTACGCATAGTATACTTATTCGTATACTTACTCCGAAGGATTTATTTGCCTTAAGATGAAACGGCAAAAAATATTTGCATTGCAAACTGACTGTAATCGGATCGTACAATCCTTAAGTCAGAGTAAAATCCGTACCATTCTTTTCTAAAGAAATATATTTCCGTTATATTTTACGTCAGATAAATTTTATTACAATTTCTCGGCGGCAATATTTCCCTCACAGAAGTTAATGATATACTTCTGTACTTGGTAAGCAATAAATTGCGTTGACATTTATATTGACTAGAAAAATATAGATTTCTATCACTTTTAGAGTAAAACGAAGTGCCTATTATTGAAGTGTCATCATGCTTGATTTAAAAACTAAAACACACATTTTGTTGAAGCAAATGAAAAATTAACACACGCATCTGCTATCCATCATATTTACCAAGTCCTACGATCTTTAGTAGCGCCATCTAACGTTCTAGCGGCAAACCATTACCCCTTCAAATTTCACACCCTGCTAGTGCAACGCGCCTGTGAAAATTAGGTCCCTATTTGAAAAAATTCAGTCGACGTCCGACCGCCCTACCGTGAGGGTGGTTGTGTCGGTCTCTGGCAGATTTCTCGGCATTACTCTGTCGTGCCTAAATAAAATGTATGTACTGTTATACTGTTAATGTGTTTATGGTATACGTTTCAATTAACTTGGTGTTAGCCATTAGGTTCAAGTGTAAATATAAAGTGACTATAATGTTCTATATCGAGAGCTTTTAAATGGATACGTGATCTGGCGGTATGCAGTTTTGGAGGTAAAATGTAGTTTAATTTTCAATAATTGTAAATGAATTCTAATAAAATCGTTCATTATATTGATTTGCTTGTTATTGTTTATTTTTAAAATAAACTATTCTAAACACATCCATGTTTTTTCGGTTCTAGTTACTCGAATATGCTACCGATACAATTTTATCGTAGAATGAAGTAAATGATTTTCATTTTCATAAAATAAACTAACTAGTTATTCTTATTAAAATACATGTACATAATAAAAATTCATTTATCGTTTATTTGATATAATTTCTATAATAAAATATATTTTTGTATAAATTCATTTGACTTTGTTACTTTGAAATTGCCTGTTTTCGCTTCTTCAAAGAATTTTAGAAATGGTATCACTTAATTTTTTCCTAGTAATGAAATTGTGTTATCACGGGAATAAGAATTTCCAATGTTTTGTCGAGAGAAGTTCAGCGTTAATATTTAATTTTTTCCGATTTCTGTATTTTGGAAACAACCTCAATGTGCCTCAGAAAAAGTATTTATCTTTAGACAGCGTTTGAATGCTTAATGTGGTGGCTTCTACAGATAAATACCTACTTACGCATATATTTATTTTTTTTACTCACAAGATGTTCAAAGTATTCTTAGATAAATTTTTGTAAATAACAGAAGTCCAGAAGCTTATTTTTCTTTTGACATTTTAAAAAGTATCTATGATAGATCAAATTTTAAACATAGTTTTTAAACCTAGAATTTTAAAGATAGTTTTATAGATTGATATTACAGCAGCTCAATTTCTTGAGAATATTGAATTGTTGAAAGACATTTTATTTCAACAATTCATTTGTATTTCAAATATTCTTGATTGTACATGCCATCGTTACAAAATTCATTATGAATATTAGTTTTAAGATAGTACAAATGCTTAGATTTTAATTTAAAAAGGCCTTTATTTAATATTATGAAATTATTATTGTTATAGTTTATTGAAATCGGTTTGCAGCTCTGTTATTCCTTATGTTTGTCAGGTTTTCAATTCTTCTAAATCAAGCATATAGAATATAATAACAAAACCTATTTTGTTCTATTTATTACAAATTCTATAATCTCTTTCTTAGGAGAATTGGGTTCATTACCTATAACTATATGGACATAATAATGGACAGTAAGTTTTGATGTCTTTCTTATTAATATTTTACACAAATTGGTAATATGATAGTGCGATATAGTATTGACTACCTACTGCTAATATAACTGGTTTTAAGATAGTTAAAAATGTCACGAAAATTAATAAAAACTGAAAATCCCTTACACAAAAGACAATGAAAAGGCAAGCCGATTGTTAGCTGTAACTATTAGATTAAATGTTTACATGTGAAAAACTTTGATATTATTTATTTTTTCATTGATATATCATTCAAGAAATTGGATCTGCGGTTTTAAATTAATTAAATTATTTTTATTATTAATTTACATTAAGTTGATTTTGAATCCAAGAGATTCGCAAAGGCGTGTTTTGAATTTCTTGTTATAATAATGAAATAGTTAGCAGTGCCTTGCGGTGCCAAGGTAACTTCAGGCTTGTTCACTTCTTCGGCTAAAAATGGACCTTTTCAGTTAAATAAGTTTTTACCCGAAAATACATAAAGTGTATTTTAGAAATTAACGTCCATTTCATCCATAATCCATTATTTATTTGTATATTGTATTGTATATCATATTTTAGGTAATTGAGATTCTTTTAGACGCACACCCAATTATAATTTATTTTTTTCCATTTTGTATCGGTTGCCTGGAAGAGATCGCGTCTAAGCGATAAGGCCGCCGATTGACTTATTGTTAAATTATAACTGTAAATTTTTTGGCCGTATGATGTTTGTACAATAAAGAATATTTCATTAATTAATCCATATTTCTTTTTGCATGCTCCGTTCCTGTGCATGATAAATCTTCTGCAAGAAATTTATTATACAACAGAAATCCATTGGGTGACTTGGAAAGAGTTAAATGTCTAATAAACACAGCGGATAACAGAGGCAAAGAGTGACTTCAATTGATACTATTTATACGTTATACACACATTGATTGTATTAATTGATTATTTATTAACATCAGAGGAATGGATAAAACACCTTATTGAAGTATAATGCAACTGGAATGATAGTTTTCTACGCGATTGCCACCATGTACCTTATATTTCTCGAGTCCCCATTATTTCAGCGGCGGTAGGCACATGGTAGCAAACTTGTCATCACACAACGGCTATTAACTCTAATACAGTCTCGAATTTTCAAAGTTCTTTGATCATGTCTTGGAGCGACACCATGACCCCCATAGAGCACTTGGTGGTAAAAGAAAGAGTTGAAGGAACTAGAACACATGGTAGATTACCCATATGATGACCAGACCGAATGAAGTCAGTAGTTTTCAATACGGACATCCCTATCTGTCAGTTATCTATCATTGTCACTGTTGACATTGACGTTTGTTTAGTTTCGCTCTAATATATTTCCGGATATATGAGTCGCTCGGTGGCGTAGTGGATAAGTGCCGCGGCCCGCGATGGGTGACCAAACACTTATTATCTCGAGCTGCTCTGTGCTTCGGAAGGCACGTTAAGCCGTTGGTCCCGGCTGCATTTGCAGTCGTTAATACCCTCCAATCCGCATTGGGCCAGCGCGGAGGGTCATGGCCCATCCTCCTTAACCATCCACAAGGAAGGCCTGAGCCCCTACAGTGGGGATGTAAAAGTGCTGGTGATGATGATAATGATGATGATGATATTAGTTTCAGTGTTGACGCGCTCTTAATGTTTGTTAACGTTATTAGTATTCAAGAACTATCATGAATAACTGCATATTGATTTTGATTTTAAATATACATCAACTGAATTATAGATTTTCTTATTCGTAGATACGTTTTATTAAATATGTTTTATCTGATTTTAACTTATCTGGGTCACAAATATCTCTGACACACTTTGTTATCGTCGATTGTTGACTTATTAAAGCGATCCTTCCTGTTTTGATCCACAAGTTTTTGTGGAATCCCTTTGAAGTTGCTTCGAGATAGATAAACCAACATGAATTCTAATTAAACAGATTCCTTTTAACATGATACCCGAGTACAATCATTAACTGAAATGTTTGTATCCTTATTTGAGTTTATTTGTACTGAAAATGTGAATCGTGAATTTAAATTTTGTTCGCGACTGATTAATATAAAGACAGTAAAGCAACTGAAGATGTGAAGATTTTATCACCTATTTATCTATCCTAGTATTGTTAGCTTGTTTGTTTCAACGCCCTAATCTCAGGAACTACTAGTTCGAATTGAAAAAAATATTTTTACGTTGAATAGTCCATTTAAGGTAGCTCGGTGGCGTAGTGGATAAGCGCCGCGGCCTGCGATCGTAGTTGTTAAGCAACTTTCGCAAGGGTCGGTCACGGGATGGGTGACCAAAAAAATTTTTATCTCGAGCTCCTCCGTGCTTCGGAAGGCACGTTAAGCCGTTGGTCTCGGCTGCATTTGCAGTCGTCAATACCCTCCAATCCGCATTGAGCCAGCGTGGAGGGTCATGGCCCATTCTCCTTAACCATCCATAAGGAAGGCCTGAGCCCCTGCAGTGGGGACGTAAAATGGCTGGTGGTAGTCCATTTATCGAGGAAGGCAATGGGCTATATAACATCATACTTTGACTCATACGAGTGGAGTAGCAATGATAAGTGTAAAAATGTGTAGTTAATAAATTATAGAAAATTAAATAAACAGAATCCTTGATGAAAATATGACGAAACTGGAAGGAAGTAGAAGCTGAAGAAGACTAACTGAAACTTTTGTTAGAAAGAAGATGTATGAAGTCGTAAAACCGGCAAACAAATAAAAAAAAATATTCAACTGTTAAATGCTACACTGTTTATATTTTCACTGTGGAGATTTTGTTGAGTTACAACCTTTTGTTCGAGTCAATTTTCGGTGGGTTCGCATTTTCTTGTGAATTATTGTTTGGAGATTTACGAAAATGAGAGTATTGTCGTCGGCCTTATTATGTGTCTGTGAAACGATTCAGGTGGTTTATTTGGAGGTATTCACTTATAAGAAAAAAACTGTTTATAAATCAGTACGTTGTAGTTATTGTATTTGTAAAAAGTCACTGCCACTTTTTTTGTAGCTCTGGTTATAATTTTTACTATATATCTATATCTACAAGACGTATCCCTTGCGGAGAAGGCACTGCAGGCAGGGAGGATCGACACATACTATAGTCCTTATATACATCTTTCGCTTCATCTACTTTCATTACTGTTTTTAGACATATTAGCCGATTTTTATGGCTTCTGGCATCATCTAAATGCACGCGATTAATTAGGTGTTCCTTGGCTTCATCATCCTTTACAAAGTTTTTATAAACTGTACTTTTTCCATTGAGTGTATTTATTGAAAAAATACAAATCAATAATAATCTATTATTGAATGTTTATAGTCCTTTTATATTAAGGTATTTAAAACTAAAAAGCAATTGATGGAATATTTCAAGGTATTAATCTTAGTTTCGTTACAAAATACTTAAGTATATTAATTAGTCTAAAATGTTTATTTTCAGTATTTAAGTCAAAATAACGAGCAACCATCGTCCCCTCACATAAAATATTATGTCCAGCTTAATCCGTTATGCAATCGAACATCAACTATATTTAACAAGTGATAAAGTTCAAAATTTCTATCACAGCAAAACAAATTACAACGTCTCGGATGGAAAACAATAAATTAGCCTTATCTCAACTTTAAAACTCGACAAAATAAATGGTAGATCTAAAGCTGAACGCGATATCTCTGCAGATATCAAAAGAGCCTTTTGTCATCCGGTAATATTTTTTTCCCCCCATTTGAAAATATTCATTGAATTGGAGACCGATTAAAACATGATTCACGGAGTAAGGCTGTGCGCAAACAGTGAGACTTTTTGTTTTCTGTTTGATACAAGCCGGCCTTTAATCATAAGCCTATATAGTATTGCCGAAATGTATGTGCGCGCATAACTTCAAAACGACTGCAAAAAATGTTAAAAATGTTGGTGTCCTGATATAATAACTAATATAATTTTTAACTAATATAACTAATATAAACTTGGATAATGATAATTTTCAAAAATTCATACGAAATATTTCAATTTATTTTTTAAAAAGTACCAAAAAACACTGTAATTCGTACTCACGCACGAAGGATTCCATACCATTATCTGTAAACAACTAGTTTTCTTTTGAATAGGAGCCTCTTAAATATTTGTTTTACTATATTTTTAGAATTTGTTGTTGAAGCGGCAATAGAAACACATCGTCTGTGAAAATTTCAACTGACAATAACAGAATTCCCCTTTTACCCTGTAGCGACGGAACCCTACACTTAACATGTATACGATCTATCTGGCGGTATAATAGCTCAGCTGTTTCTTAACCCAGCGGCCCATGTTCTGTTTGGAACATGTACTCAGAGAACTGGTTTGCAATGACAGATTTTCTAATAGTCTTAAAGACAAATACTTAAAAAGTCCACTTGGTCCCTGGCACCCTGAGATGATATTCAAACCCACCGCAATCTGGGCAACTACTCTAACCACTGAGCTACCCAAGACTTAATATGAAAAATTAATAAGTAGTGATATTTAGACAACATCACATACATTGCTCTAAACCCAAAATAAGTAGCTAAACCACATGTCTACAAATCTGAAAAAATGAAATTACCATTACACCCATACCCGAGAAAATATTGAAAAGTTCATGGTCGTTATTGAATTCCATAATGATCATCATGTATTCATGTTCCAACTGATGTGCCCCATATTCCCTGTGGATGGAGTCGAATGGAACAGGAATGAATAGCCCATGGCGTGGGCTCAGTACGGACTGGTGCATGTTGACTTGCCTTCCGAAGTCTTTTCGGTCACCCATCCTAAAGCCGGCCTTTGCAAAATTCCTTTAGCTTCCTAATTGCAGACCAAACGCGCTAATAATAACCACCATGCTCAACTAAAGTAACGCCACATAATTTCATAATAGATTTAAATGTGTGCACGTTCGCACAACGCCTTAATGATTATCCGCCGGCTTCACCTCTCGCTTGTGATTTCACGGTTCGTTTTCTAAAATCGATTAAATTGATTATATTTCGATTGGAAAAGGTTTCGACTCGGAAAATTGTGGGTTGAAACGTTGATCACATATTTAGGGTAAATTATATATAACCCTCTTTACATTTTTATTGTCTAGGTACAGAGGATACTGATGTATATTAATACTGATAATGTAAAGTTCCTTATAATAAAAAATAAATTCAAAAAGTTAGTAATATATAGGGGATATAACAGATGAGAAATGCTTCGACTTGTTCGTGACTTGTGTACTTGCTTCAAAATTATTTCGTTGCTTTTTATTAAAATTACTTATATTGATCTAGTGATGACATGTTTTTAGAAAACACAGTTACTTCTGTTAGAGCTGGTGGCTTTCTTTCATTCGTTCTTTTTATGAACTGAAATATATGAACGGATGTTGGGTAAAATAATTATGGACGATTCAAAAGTACATCTAATAAGTTTATTTGAATTATATAAAGACTATTTTGACTTTGATTTTTCCCTAATTATGGTTAATTAATAAACGCCATAATTTCAAATTATAGTAAACAAATTTCTCAACACAACGCGCATGCTTAAAACTTTCTTATTAATAAGAGATAATCAAAAAAGAGTATATTGCAAGTTAAATATATATTTTTATAAGGTATAATAGTTCAAACAAAAATACGCATAAAATTTTGAATCGCACTCTTTTTCCGTCGTCCTAAAAGGTGATGATAATCCCTTAAATAAATAACGAAACGTCCAAAATAATCTTAAAACACGCATGTTTTTTGTTTAGGAGACGCCTCAGGAAGCCCTAATGGGCCATCGCTGTAAGAAATTATGAATGGTATCCCTTAATGGTTGGATTGTACATTCCCTAATGAGTTATGATGCTGCAATAAAGACTTGCGGTATTCATGGGATTTCGTTTTATATATAATATGTTTAGGACAGTATTATTGGATATAAGTTTCGCTAGCTAATATAGATACTTATACGTTAGTTAAGTAAATTTTAACCAAAACTATAACTAATTAGTGAAACATCAAAGAAACATATTTTTTATCATTTATAAAAACAAGTGCAAGTCGGACTCGCGCTCGAAGGGCTTCGTACCGGGAACAAGTAAATATACGAGCTTAATTATTAATTATTTCTTTAAATTAAATTTAATTGAACTGAAATTTAAATTAAACCTTAATCTAATTAATAATACATTGATTAATGTCCGAGGTTAGAGGCGCCATTTACCGATGATTCAGGTCCACAATCTAGTTCGGTGATGGATGCTACCTATAAGCAAGGTGTATTTTAAATAATTACTTTATAAATATTTTTGATAAGCTTTGTATGTAACTTCGTTAATTTATGGTCAAATAAATATTATTAAATTTCATTATTTGTTTTTAAATTTGTGAAAATTTGACATAGATAGTATTTTAATAAATATTTAAACCACCTTTAAGATGACTGTTTCTTATTTCCGGGAAAAGCAGCCCTTGCCGAGTTTCTTGCCGGTTCTTTTCGGTACAAGGTCTCCCACCGTAGATTAACGAACCAATGGCGTAGCTCTCGACTTTCGCAAGTACTTGTAACGGCCTAGACTGAATAAAAAAAACTCATTTAAAAGTCTGTTTTATAATAATACTCGTATATATAACTAATATTAACTTAACGCCGCGTACAAATTGAGCGAATGAACGAGTTACAAACGCCAAACGTACTTTCAATAACAAACTTTCTTTAGGATGAATCGAAGCTTATAGTAACGAATTAGCTTTGACTGATTCTTAAATTTCTAAGGATAAGGTTCTTTTCAAGGTTTACCAACGTTCGTGTTCAACAATACATACATTCTAGTTACAATGAATTTTATGATAAACAACTAATTGTCACAAACACAACATGCACTAGACCATAGAGTAAGTAAGAAACTATCCTTTTAAATACGAGAAAAGAAGTTACATGTTTCTACCTATTAATTAATTTAAAAAGAAAAACATTAGTTTCACTTATGTTAAAAATTATGTTAAAAGTTGAGTCGTGATAAATATATATTGTGTCTCTATATTTATTTACTAATTTGCACATTCTACATATTGGCGAATTAGATCCAAGAACAGTTCTACGCAGTGGAATGCTTAGTGGAGTGACTCTGTTGTGAGGATATCTGAAGGGTACTCGCAGTTTAACATTCTCAAGCAGTTGAGGGCAATCTATTTCATGAGATACTATTTTGGAAATAAAATATATCAATTAGATCTCTACGGTTTTCCAAGGAAGTTACATTCTAATGTGATAGGCGGCTCTGGTATGAGGGCAGTTTCTTTTTAGATATACCAGAACAATGTAAGAGATGCCATAAAAATATTTTTTGAATTCTCTCTAAACGCAAAGAATGTATTGCATAGTGTGATCTCCAGATAATACTCCCGTATTCCAGAATATTACTCACGAGATTATTGAAGATCAAACGTATATTTATTCTTGAATATACGTTTGAAATTCGTTCCAAAATCATGGAAAAACAAAATATTGTGTATTTTCTTTTCCTCGATCATAATATGCTGACATAGTACAATATTTTAATTATTTGGCAGTACGCTTCATTTTTAATTCATAATTTTCAAAAAAGAATTTTGATAGGTATACTATTCGAGGAGAAATTTGTTGGAATATTCTATCGAACATAGAACCTCCTCCTTTATAATTTTGAAGTTGGAAATAGCTAATAATTTAGTTCGCCAATTTCTAGCGCGCTTTTAAGAAAACATAGAGCAATCATAAAATTAGATTTATCCTTAAAACAATATTGTTTGGTGGCAGCGTTATTGTTCCATTCCCTTGAAAAGTTTCAAGGGAATTAAACAATAACCCTGAAAATAAGTGTCTTAAACCCCTTTTGTGCCAAGGAAATCGTAATGGAAAATTGTCAACCAATCAATTACAGTATTATTATTATTTGGTATTTCAATGAATACCGATATCTGTCAGAATCCCTGTTTTTAATAAGATCTTTATATGTCCAATCCAATGTCCATCTAACCTATGCCTGCAATATATGTTATGCACCACCAAATGCACAAAAATGGTACGTGCACAGCGGTATAAATAGCTGCTTTTTTGCAAGTCGGTTGATGCCACTGTAAGGTTAAACAACTCCCGTGGTTACTCCATGAAGTGGCTCACGTGGAGAGTGGTGGTTATAGATTTGTTTGAGATTTTTTGCCATTTGAACATGAGAATTTGTATACGGGCGGTACACAACAGGTCTTGCAGATACCGACTGTTGCTAAATTATAGCAACATGGGTCCTGCGTGCTTCCGAAGGCACGTTAGACAATTGATCCCGGCTGGTAACGTGAGCAGAGTAGTATATAAACATTTTTACACGGTACTCAGGTGTAAATTGATCCGTGATCCGATTGTATTATCATCATCATCATCATCAGTCCCTTTCCCCACTGCAAGGGCTCAGGTCTTCCTTATGGAGGAGGATGGGCCATGATCCTCCACGCTGGCCCAATGCGGATTGGAGGATATTAACGACTGCAAATGCAGCCGGGACCAACAGCATAACGTGCCTTCCGAAGCACGAAGTAGCTCGAGATAATAATTTTTGGTCACCCATCCCGTGACTGACCCTTGCGAAAGTTGCTTAACAACAACGATTGAGGGCTGCGGCGCTTATCCTCTACGCCACCGAGCTACCGATAAGATAAGATCTGATAGTATATTAAAGCAGAAAAAGTAATGTTGTCACACTTTATTTAAAATAATTCTCTTTTTCACTTAAAAGGAGCACATAACTCTTTTATATCCGACAAGTCTGGTGAGGTCACTTTTTTAAACACAGCGGCCCTTTACGCTCCACCGTTAATCATTTTAAATTGTCTGCTGTTAACAAAGGAAAGAAAGAATACGATGCTACATGAATTATAAGGCTACTCACGAGCCGTCGGCTTTGCATGGCTGCAATTTACATCTATCTACCTGTCATCATTTTCATAGTAAATATAGCTAAACCTTAAATTAACCTATTACGTTTATAATTTATTTCACCGCTGTTAAGGTGCACAGTAGATCTTTCAGATAACAACGGGGTGTAGAAGTTGCTATATGAGTAATTTCACAGTTTAATATTGCCTGATAATTTACAGTAGTAACTCCACTTTAAAGTAAATATTTATATGTTTCTAGGATGATTTACAGATATATATAAAGTTATGGTTTAAGATTTATATTTATAAAAAAAAAACAAAACAAAATAGTATTTCCAAAAAATCAATTTATAAAAAATTAAACTGTCTACAAAATATCGTGATACTGACGACTGAAAACAGGGAAATAATACCATAAATTTTTATCTTCAATAAAACCGAAACACAAAAAGTGAATACAACAACAATTTATTTCTGAGTTTGGTGCCAGTCATGTTTTAATAAAAAGGAAATTAGGTAGCACTTATTATCTGAAAAAATATTTTTCTTTTAGCTTACATGATATCTTTTGTAAATATTTGGCACCCACCTCAAAACAAAAGTAAAAGGAGTTGAACTCATGAATTTTACTAATTTATAATTCTTTTTTTTTTACTGCGTTCAAAGTAGCTTAAATTTTAATAGTTTATAACTTCAAAAATACTAAACCAATTTTAATGAAATTTATTGAGTACCCTAAGATGAAAGCTAAGCGATTAAACAAAAAAGTATCATTGCAATCCGACGTTTAGTCTTGCGATATTTCCATGGACAAACAAAATACATACTTCTATAAAATTTGGCACGCGTGTTTAGAAGCCCATGCAGACCAACATGTATGAACAACACGTTATTTGCTTCTACTCGCTTTCGTATTTAGTTCACCAGTCCCTGAAAGAATGCCGGAACGAGTAGTCCACCGCTCATCTTTACCACATAGATTTTTTTCAGTATTAAATTCAGTATTAAGATTTTCATAAAAGTAACATTATGCAAGGAAATTTGGAGAGGAAGGAGAAAACTGTGCTTTAAAATGTAAATAATAAGCATTGCCTTTCTTTTATAAAGTAAATAATTTGTTTTGAAATTTACCTATTTAATAATTCGGAACGAACGGACTAGCGCGATTTAGATGACACGTGATGCCATCTAGTATCGGGTAGACGAAACATCGCGCCGCTGCGCTCCGTATCATTATTCTAATTACATACAAATCTCTATAAACAGGAGTCAACATCAGCCTCTTATGTCTTCACAGTTGTCACCCTTATCAATGGCATCGATTAGAGTGTAAGTAAAATAATAATGGACTTCATACTCTATTTATCCAATTTACATTAAATCATTAAAATCCATTGGAATTCTTGAATATAGCAACTGTTTTGTCTTTTTATAAATATCTATGTTCAGTTAAGTTTTTGGCACGAGAACATAGCGGAGGGAGCAATCTCTTACGGAACTAGTTCAAGGTTCTTTCGGAACGCTGAAGATTCACTAACAACGAACGAATAACAAGTGTATTATTACACGACTGCCAAAAAAGGGTGTACAGTGTGTGAAGCTGTTTGTAGCTCTTTAATTTTGGCCAGATCATGATCATACAAATTAACTGTAAGTCGTACTGTGAATAAAGTCAAATGCTTTTTATTGTAATGTATCATTAATAATAGCTTTAAGAACTTATTTACAGTTTTGCTGCAACAAAATTTAAATAAATTAATAATTATACATAAATAACATAGAGTTACAATATGTCTAAAAAGGTATAGAGCGAGATATTGAACTCTGTTGTGTAGAATTAAGTAATTTAAATTATGTGTATAACGACATCCCAAAGGTAATTATAGTGTTTTTGAATAGGTAATGGAGGATGTTCTTAAAAAGGTAGGACTTAAAAAGCAAATTTTTGGTTGTATGTGATGATTCTAACATATATCTTACATTTTCGTTTTCTCTCGTTTTTCAAACGTTTTAATTTAATAAATTAATATCATGAACCGACAAGACTGACTGACATTTCAGCTATTTGTTGTACCTTGGTAATTCAGTGGTTAGAGCAGTCGCCTGGACTGCAAAAGGTCATGGGTTCGAATCTCATCACAGAGTAACAGTCTACTTTCCTTAATAATTTTCAAGTCTTTTTTAAATTTCTAAGTGTACTCTTAAACTTTTCCTTTACAGATTTTCCACCTTGTTTTCCAATAAACAAAAATAGTTTTTGTCTTTCTATTTCGAATCTCCAGCTATTTTATCATTTTCCCAGCTTTTTTTGTAAACAAGAGTAGAGTAAAATTTGCACAAGAATACTAAGAATCAAACAACACATGAATCGACCCATCTCTACTATTATAAAATAAATTATACGAATTCGATACTCAAATATATATTTAAACTCTTTGAGTAATCCTAAAAGCAAAGGAAAATTGAACCAGCTGCTACTTATCCCACGCATATCGAACATCGAAGAGAACATTAACTCGTACGTCATGTACTCGTATTTTTCAAATAAACATTCAATTGTGTGTATATCTACCAATAATATTCTATATTCTATGTCAATCATATTATTTAAGTTATAACAAACACCCTTGTCCGTCAATTATAGCCTTTTTTTTTGTTATTTGTTACAATAAAAGCAAAAGGTTTAGGCCATTCCGCCAAGCCATGGCTGTATTGTTTTCATTGACACGTTTGTGTAAGATATATATCTAAATAATTTTTCGGAAATTTTGAAGTCAATCCAGATACAAATTCAATCCGCACTCGATTATTTTCGTGGTAAGGGCATAGTTAGCAAACTTGCTCTAAAATGACAACATGTTATTTTTTTCATGTTAACAAAGTTATTAGGTAATTGAAAGAAAAAAATATTCTTCTAGATAACATAATTGTTTCACTAAAAATATTTTATTTCCGAAACATAAAGAAAATGCTCTAATATCTCAAACATAGTTTGATAATCTTCACCTATGATTTCTATAACTAACAAATGTTCTGAAGAAAATGAGTATAAGAGCTACATACAGCAAGCTAAGCATAACAAAATGATAAATTTCAATTGAAATGAAATTTAAACTTTACTTGCAATGTAGAATGATTTGAAAACCAATGGAAAGCTCGATATTATATATGCCCAGAAGGCAAGCTCTGTTTCTTCAAAACGGAATTTTGTTTAATTTCGAAAAGCTAATGCGTCTCCATAAAAACTTTTTTCGATAGTTAATTATCCTGCATTGGTAATTGCTTCTGTTCAGATCTCAACATATACCATACGAAATTATAGTAACGTTTCGATATTTTCTGAAATTTTGTTTCAGAACGAACAGAGTATTGTCTTATTTTAGGGTTGCACCATTTTTCTAGAACGTCCAGTATGACGATACGAATAACTTCAATCTCATTCACATCACGTCCATAATTTAGTAGCAAAGTTCTCGGGGTGCAGATTAGAAGATCAAAGGTTATATTTAAAAACAAAAATGAAACGCTATCGAGGGGAATGAGTAGCCATCTCATTATCTCCCAACAAAACCGACGGATCAAAGGTGTTATTTTCAATATTAAACAACCTTATTTTGCTGATAAGCACTAGTCTGTAGCAAGTTTAACGTAGCTTGTTATGCTGTGTTTGTTTTATATTATTATTTTTTTGGGCTTTTGTCTCATTTTGCTTCAAATATTCAAAAGAGTAGCTTGTCTTTGATCGTCAATACGGGTAAATGTTCTAACCGTATAGCTATCCGAGACCAGCTCGGGGTGATAGGACAGACGAATTTTTCAATTTTATAAACAAATAACTTTTCGTTACTATTGAGCATATTTTCATCAATGATCAGGCAATCCCAAACAGTAACAATTCTTCATTAAATATGAATGACAATTTCAGAAGTAGTGGTCAAGTGGGCCACTCAACCTCAGCTTTGTTATCTTGTTAACAGAGTTGAAGTTGGACAGAAGTGACAATAAGTGACGAAACGAAGCAAACACGTAGTAATCTTCAAATCCAAAATTTTTCTTGGGAGCAAAATAACTTAATATTAAATTAAAAACAAATTTCGAACATCCATGGTAACAAATATGGTTACCTGGGAAATGGGAAATATGAATATTGGTTTTGCGGGTTTACTACCTGTTTGCTTTACAGCGGCAAATGTACTCAACATGTGGCTACCACAGGAAAGTTTATGTCTCGTCTAAACGCATTGTACACTTACAGGATTCTCTGGAAACTTGAAAATTTCCCATTTCCAAGACCCAGGTAGTTGGACTGAGCGTTAACCTTCAGTCTGTCTGTAACAGCAAATAATAATTTGATTGTTTAATAAACACGCAAAGCAATCTAATCGTGCAAACAATGGAGTTTTGATAATCCCTCCGCTTACAATAAAACCGCAGTAATCAAATTTCAATTTAATCTTCTAAATGAATTATGGCAGATGTGACATGCTTACATCTGTATATTATTAAATAAAGTCCTAAAATTATCTTCCATATTGCTTAGTTCTCTGACGTTCTGCGACAAATAAGACGCTCATGTCTGATGAAAGTTAGTGGGGGCATGTCTGTCGACCCTAAGACTTTTATTGACAAACAAAGTCGCTTGAGCTCTCAGAAAGTTCGTACAGGAAGCGCTCGGTCACTGGAAATACCTGACAAGTGCGAAGTGTATTTAAATACCCATCGTTTAGTGGTTTCGGAAACAATTCGATGCAAATAACAATGACGTTTTTCCTCTTTTATAATTAGAAGTTAGCGCTGTTAAGTAAGTAAAGTCTTTATTGCACGACAAGAAAATGACACGAACGTACATATATATTTTTCATACTTAAAGTATACGTCGCATTGCGTATGAATTAAAGAAATACTGTACTGCGGTCGCCGAACAGAAAGAACTTCATACAATGAGTTGGCATTACATATCTTTTTTATTCGAAAGCTATTGAGCTCGCACAAATGCAATATTATGATTTTTATGAATATAAATTTCGATTTGTCTTCGTAAGGAAATAGTAAACAATATTTATAAAATAAATAACATTAGACAAGCTTGTTAGGTTATGATCAAGAAGCTATATTTATGACAGTTATTGTAGTGAGCGCAAAGACAATGGATTATATTAGGACATTCGTGATTGTACTCGTGTGAAATATTCACATGTCACAACGGTACGACGTCCGCAGGACAGAAAATTATAAAATCAGATTTTTTCCGCCTCATAGCACCAATTTCCATAATATTTTCAATTATGAACAGTATATTTAGTATATAAAGTAGAAGTACAGTATATAAAGTAGATGTGGTGTATTTTTAATTAAATAAAAAATATTTGCGGATTTTCGCTAAAATATGGCGATGGCGTTTTAAAGATTATAAAAAGTCATACTGACTTGCCAGTAAATAAAATAAAACATCTAAATATATATTTTGGCTGGTTGAATGCTAATATCGGAGCTTAGGTGTTGGTTGGTTATTGAAACGGCTGAATGAGCTTGATAACTAGGTATATTTATGGTGTAAAAAAAAAAACCCTTTTCTGGGCTTTACTTCGAAGATACGATTGAACTTATACACATACATTTAAATCACTTTTAAATCACAGCATAGATTTTTATATTACGTTAAATTTTACGTACTAATTAATTTTCAGTGATAATTGTGTTGTTGCCGGTCGATTTTTTTTACGAATTGACATTCAAAAAGAGCTTATTGCTTTATTCAAAATTTTAAATTACGAAAAATTAATATTAAAAAGTAAATTATATTATAGATCAAATACAAAAAGTTTGGATACGGGAACCTAGGATTAAATAGACGGTGTGGTGTGACACACCGTTATAATGGTGTTCATCTCAATGCTAATGTACAAAAGGGAGAGATTAAAATGTTGAGTTATTACGTGACATAGGAATAAACAAGTAAAATAACGTAGTTGATATACAATTGGTAGGATAGGAGAAGACACACTAGCAGACGTTATGCGTATTGAAATGCTAAAATACAGTATTAATTTGAAATTTTACATTGGCGTGCGCCATTGGTTTCGAAAACATTTCAAGACACGTTTCATGATCCATTTGATTCATATTCAGATATTAAGACACATGAAGATCGGATTTTGTGGCATTTGATTCTAGTTGATATTTGTTTCGCAAAGGATTTAGCATAAAAACAAAAAAAAGATGAAACGATATTGTAAAATGGCATAAAGTTAATGAAGATTGTATGTATATGTCGCAGCTGAATGGTATAACTATCTGCCAAGAAACGGGCTGACGTTCGATTAGCCGAGTAGTTGAACACAACGATCTAGAATATAGTTGAACAAAGGTCAGTAAACTAATTAACTGATAATTCATCGAGAATACCGAAATTTATCTGTAGGATTAGAGACAAAAAAAAAACATTGAAGTGAGTGATCTTATTTAAAAATCAAAAGCTCCTTATTACGATTGATTACATCAAAACAGATACAGGACTGATCAAAAAGATCAGCTTATGCACGGATAGGTGTTAAATGGTCCGTTTAATCCAATACAGGAAGCTAACGTACACACCGATTACGCTAATGGGTTAAAATGATACTTTCATAATAAATTCTTAATACTAATACAATTATACAAACAAAAGATATACCGTGATTCAGACGACCACAGCGCCATCTATCGAAATAAGAGTAAGCAATGTATTTGTAAAGACTGTTACTTTCAAATTGATAGTCTTATACAAAGGAGGAGTATGCTGGACCTAAATTGCCTGTAAAAGATTGTTAGAAGTGTTGTGGATTGCCCTCAGTTTCTTAGTGGGGTCAACATTAGGGTTCCTTCGCAGCCCACCGCGCTGTCCGGTACCGGTATTTGCCAGGCCATTCGCCTCAACTAACGTACTGGCACATGCTGCGGTGTGTCGCTTGCCCGATGGCGATGCTAACAAGAGATTGTTGGAAGTTGTTGACATTTTGCATGATTCGTTTCATAAGTTACGAGCGACGGTCTCGGAGTTGTTGAGAGTAGCGTAGCTGTGCTTTTTTTAAGGATATTTTTGCAATTGTTAAATTTTATCTTGTGAATTGTCGATTAAATTACCTTCTGTACTGTATTTTTGAAAGCATGATGTGGCCGCCTTGAACGGATTTTTACAATTTGGTTTTTTTGAACTGTGTAATCTTAAATATAAGATTTACTGTAATTTTTTCACTGGTGGTACCAAATAAATAAATAAAATTACGATTTCGAAATTTGATGCTACAATAGTTAATAACAAAATAATAAACAACAAAGTTATTTTGGTCACGTGATAGGTTAAAAATTTCAAAGTTTTTAATAACAGATAATAAAAGTAAACGGACGTTTTGGCGGCTTTAAAAGCAGCTGTCTTGTTGAACGGTCCAAATGCCATAATGATTGAATTGCGCCATCCAATTGAATGGTTAGCCGTCCAGTTAAACGGCTATTTTGACCAGTTGGATGCGACATAAATACAATGTTACAGAAAATCGATGCCGCCTATTGGTTACAACGTCGGAGTTACATATTACGTAGTAGTTGATATGAAAGATACGGTCACACTTATTGGCTTGATGCCCAAGTAAACAGCTATGACACATGTCTTTGTTAATTAAGTACATTATGGCGTTTGTGTTTCAAAGTTACTTTTTCAAAAAGCTTTCGTAAATCTACTCTTTAGAAAAATGTACAAAAAATTAAAATCGAGTAGGTCATTGTTTAGTTTAAATAAAACAAATGTTAGTTTATGGTAAAAACAGGACTCTAATGAATGAAGTAGTAGTCTTTCTTTGATTTATTGCTATGGAATAAACATGTTATAATGTACCTAATGATATGATATGTACCTCTAATATAACGCATTCAAAATAAAATGTGGAATATTTTTTCGAAATACAAATGACAAACATATCATATGAACATTCAGAGTAAACATATTATTTAGAGAATAATAGGAAGGCAGACATTGAAAGACTGTTTGTTTCAGATGTAAAGCGAGAACAAAAAATATATAATATGTATTCTGAGCTCGCCCTGAAGGGTTGTGACGTGGATTTTAGGAAAACGGTAAGATATATCCCATAGAATTGAATGTCATTTACCTGTCAGGACGTAAGACGTTATTCCGTTTGGAACATGGAATGGCTTTTCCTTAATATTTGATTTTTAACCGGCACCATAAATATAAGGTGCGTTAACTCACCTGTTCTTTGTTAATTTTCCGCCTTGTCTTTATTAGTTATTTAAATTTCGGCTTTTAGGTTTTATTTGCTAAATGAAATGTAGGTTTTGTGATTTAGCCATTATAGTGCACCGAATAGGCAAAATTGCCACGGTTTCATTTGCACTGTAGTGGGCTTCGGATTATTAGCTGAAACACCGGCTTCTGTTACAATGCGTCTTTATTACATAAATATGTTTCTTATATATTGAGTGGAAATGCAAGTGTGTATATACGATGCGTACACACTACACATTTACTCGTAGACCAAATACTGCAGTCATTTCGAATATGCACAGAGTAGTACGTTCAATTCATGTATTCTTTTAAAATGTTTTAAAACTTTTTAACCATTAAGTGAAATGAGCTTGACTGAGCGCCTTTGGAAAAAACCTGATGAGATTATTCTGTATTGGACAGCTCGATTGCATTTCATAGTACAGTAAAAGCTCCTTATTCGCGGGGGTTACGTTCCTTAAATAGGCCGCGAATACAGAAAACGCGAATACGGGATGGCATTTAGTATAGAATTATAGGGGATACGTTCCTGACGACGAAATAATAAAAGCAAACACATAAAAAATCAGTTTAATTTAAGTTTTTGATCATATATATATACACGTCACATAATATCTTCAGGTTTAGGCAATGGTTTAAAAAAAATTGTGATTTTTTCTTGCTTGGCAGACTTTAAGAGCTTTCTCAGTTCACACTGATATTCAGCAGTGGCACTAGCAATTTGCCTCTTAAAAATAAGACTTCGTTCCATTGATGGATCAATTTTCATAAAGAAATCACAAAGCTCATTTGCCATTCTTATGCCTTCACTAAGATTTTTCAGATTAAATGTCACGTTGCCAGTGCCTGTTGACGCCTCTTCTTCAATGGGTTGTAAATTTAACATTTCCTCCAAGTCGGTTTCAGTCAAATCTTCATCTTGTGATTCAAGCTACTCCTGAATATCACTTGATTCTATTTGTTCGAATCTATCTCGTCCTATTCCACTCGCAATTTCGGCAATGTTTACAGTTAAAATTTTAATTTCTTCCTCATTTTCAGCAGTCAGAACCGGCCATAGTTTTTTCCAGCATGATTTCAATGTGCGTGGCTTCAGTTCTTGCAATGATTCTTGTATGTTTACGATGCATTTTGCTATGTCAAATTTCTTCCAGCATTCTATAACATTCATATCAGGATCACAGTCCATATTATCCAGTATGATTTTGAAAGTCCGTCTTATGTAATAGAGCTTAAAGGTCTGGATTATTCCTTGGTTAGAGGTTGACGCAAAGCCGTCTTTTCTTTTGAAAACACAATCTAGGCGTAGTTGTAATAAGGTCTATTTTATTTATCTCTTTATTAGTCCACTTGCTGACAAATGATACCGAATGCTTTTTATTTAGGGACATATTATTATATGAATATATACCGATTCAATCCGCAAATAAGGAAATTTTAAGCCGCGAATATGGGACTTGAGTCGCATTTTTTCAATCCGCGAATAGTGAAAACGCGAATGAAGGAAGCGCGAATAAAGAGCTTTTACTGTACTCATAAAATCACCAAAAGCTGTTGAAACTAATTTATTGTGTCCTAAAAAGCAAACCATACGAATAAATCGCTGAATACTAATGATAACCAATTCCACAACTCAAAATGTTAGTAAATTAATATTTATCTCCTTTTCTGAACAACTGTTTGTTCCAAATCAATTTACGGAACTAAGAATCAAAATACAAATATCTAATCTTGTATTTAAATTTGTTTTAATCTTACGAAATAAATACGCCTCAGAGCTAATACAAAACTGTCCTTCATTATGCAGTTTTTGGTTTGCCAGAACTGGCACCTATTGAACAAAAAGAATAGTGTTGTTTTGTCTTTGTGTTTTTCCTGCACTGATATAGATCTCGGCACGTCTTGTAGCTGGTGTAGATCAGATCGAATATATTCAATAAACTTATGTTGTCGCTTGCAGTCTGCTTTTGTTATTGCGAAGACGACTTCATTTACTTTATGTCAACTTCATTTATTTCGATATTTAAATGAAGTTGATATAAAGTAATTTAAGCTGATGCTGTTAGTCTGGGTACGTGGAAAGAATATTGTAGAAAGATAAATAACGTGAATATAAAAGGGTAAAGCCAGAAAATAGAAAATGTCACGAGCTATAGAGGTTATATAAAAAGATTTGAAACGCATTCATGTGCCATTACTTCGTTGAAATTATTAGAATCGAGGCCTCGGACGTGATGCCGATATTTTATCACTGTCGCTATTCCAAATTATTAAATATTTCTAATTTTCGAGCCATTTCACATAAAAATGGTACGCACTGCTATTTTTTTTAACAATTTTCACGTGGAAAGTATCCAGTGAATAATATTATATCCCAGCAATATTTCTAAGGTCCAATTTTTTATGCACACAAAAAAAATATGTACACTAGTGACGACGTCGCTTCCAGAGTTCCTCAACCATTTGTCAGGACTTAGAGAAGGTACCGTTTACGACGACGCACCCACCTGGCTTAGTCGAATTTATTAAAACGTCGAATACATTCTTGGGTCTCACGTCTCACCCTACTTACTGCGACCCATATGCGGACTTACGCAGATGTGGTACCCGGCTATGGTTTATTCTAATTTATATTGTTGGGGTTCTTGAGACGGCACACATTGCATATTGTGACAAAGGCCACGGCTAATCCCTTGGTTAGCGATGATCTAACAGTGAATATTGTAGTATATGATCAATTTGGCTTAACTTACAATTAATATACCAAATAATAGTAGAAATATATAAATTATATTGCTATTTTCACATGTTATTTTAGCATTAGGTTAGCCACATGGCACTAAAATAAACAGAAGAAGAAGACAATGGTAAAAATAACTAAATTTTAATTTATAACACCAATGGATCAACTTTACCTTCCTTAATAGAGATTAGTACCAATAGCCATTGCATTTGCTAGAGAAGAAAATTTAAAATAGTTTCTATATAACATTAATAAAGTTGAAATTTGTTTGCATTATTAATGGACGTTAAGATTAATATTTCAAATAAGATATCACAGAAAATATCGATAATTTCAGCAATGAACTAACTGACGTCTATCCCACTGAATTCCTTCAGCAATACTCATTCATAATCCATTCAAATCAAGGTGATTTTGAAAGGCAATAATTACTTTTTATAAAGACCAATTGAAATTTCCTTAAGTTAATAATGTCGGCGACTCCAATTTACAAAGCAATTTTACAATTAAGCTCGACTAATTTGCGAATACAAAAGGAAAGGAAATTCCGAGACTTTTATTGGATGTTTTATTGGTTTACTGTTTATAAAAAGACATGGCGAAGTTTTATATGGAAATGTGATTCAATTAGATATTTTGATGAGTGAATTATATAAGGTTGACAATAAAATTTATTTAAAAACATTGTAAAAACTAATTTAAGCGAGGTTTATCTTAAAGGAACACAAAATAATTTATCAGTCCCAGGTGCTTAAGAAAGGATCTTCTAATTCCATAAATGTCATAAATCATAATGCAGTTGAACTAAAACAGTTAGATGATAATGTTTTGAAAATGAAATATAACTATAATCAAATAAATCAATTAGTAATAAAATCATATTCACTACTGATGTATATCACTACTGTTCCGGTTCTGCGAGCCTAGTAACTGTACGCTGTTTGGAAAAAAACAACATGTGATTTGATATATGATATGGAATTAAATTAATATATAAGTAGCTTGGTGGCGAAGTGGATAAGCGCTGCGGCCCGCGATTGTTGTCGTTAAGCAACTTTCGCGAGGGTCGGTCATGGGTTGGGTGACCAAAAAAAAAATCTCGAGCTACTCTGTGCTTCGGAAGGCACGTTAAGCCGTTGCTCCCGGCTGCATTTTCAGTTGTTAATAGCCTCCAATCCGCATTGGGCCAGCGTGGAGGGTCATGGCCCATCCTCCTTAACCACCCATAAGGAAGGCCTGAGCCCCTGCAGTGGGGACGTAAAAAGGGCTGATGATGATGATATATAATCACAATTTAATATTATGCCATGAAGTCGTAGTTCTAAGAGTCCAGCTTGAAAATATCGATTGAACTCCTCTTGGCCTGCATCATAAACATGAAGGTAATAAAAATGTTGTAAAAACCTTAAAAACAATAATGCCATGCCATAAAGTGCTATGAAAGCTTATGAGCTCGTAAAACGCAACGCACCAACATGACCAAAACTTGTATCCTGCTCATGAGTTGATCGTATGGATATAATAATGCGTTGATAAACTTGCAATAAAATAACAATATAATATATTATTACTTAAATAAAAACACGTATATGATATTTTAAATTATGCCAAATACGGAACATCCTTAGCCAGTAAATATATATTGTGTGTACGCAGCTCTATAATATTTATTATCAACATCGTCTTAGAAACAATTAGAAAAATATGGTTAACCACATTGGTAATGAAGTCTTCAGCATTCCACTTTATAAAGAAAGATATACAAACTGAATTTTCAAACACACCTCTAAGTCAGAAAGCCATGTTATACAAAGGATAATACACACCTATATTCCGTCAACTGAAGGATAGTTGGCTCAAGGGAAATAATTAATGCAGATGACATCTTCCCACTCGTATTGCTAAGCCCTTTCACAATTAATATGGGTCATTTCAACGTAATGCCTGTATAAATATGAAACAGTATGGTAACTTATTAATGTCTTCTTATTAACCCAGACAGAAAACTTAATTTGTTGTGTTTACCTTTCGTTAATATTATTTTGAATAGAGAATGAGAAAAGTAAAAATATATCAAAGAATTGACCATAAAGTATAGATCGATGTTATATGACTCAAGCATCCAAAGTATATCCAATTTTTATTGAGCAACTCATTAGTTATAGTCTCTTAAAATAGTTTATATAATATCTTAACCTAGAATTGTTTAATTAAAATCCAACTTCGATATTGTAATAAGAGAATAGACCAAGAAACTTAATCAATTGCTGAATAAGTATCTGCAAGTATTTATGTAGTTCCAATAATTTTGTCTGTGGGCTAGAAAACGGAGCGAACATGTCTCTGGAAGCTTTCTAGTTGCGTGAAAATGTCTCTGAAAGTTTTCTGATTGCTAAGTGAACATCGACTAGTGAGTATTTTTACGAAATATCTGCAACATGCCCAATGAAATGTGCTAATGCAATCCACTAACGCTAATGGCTGGTAGGAGTTTAATTTATTCCTGGCAAGCGCCACTATATTGCACACTTGTTCAAATGCTTCTTGACACCTCTCTCATAGGACTTAAGATTTTAGGAAGTTTGAATAGTTAATGGAAGGAAATTTTACGGCAAATATTATATTAAAATATTATGTTATGTATTATATTAAAAGGATTTTCTCACTATGAGCACCCAATGGAGCAACATTAAACATTTATCGATTGTATCTATTTAAATAATAATGTATGTTTCTTTTATTAACATGAGATCAATACCTGTGTCTTGTTTCTTGATATCGGCGGCGCCAAAATAGATTCGCTTGATAACAAAAAGCATAATTTAAAGGACAGTGGTTTAAATAAAAACTTGGCTGCGTTCACGTTGCATAATTCCTGCGCTACCGGGTAGTTATCCAATGTGAAAATATATCAGCTGTTTTTTATTATTTTTAGACCGTACCGTATATGCAGTATATAATATCTTCTTAAATTCTTCTTCTCGTTGTATGGAATAGATAAGTTGAAACATCGAAGCTATTTTCTCATTATGATGTTAAGTGAAATTTATATGACCAGTAAGCTGCAAACCAAACAATAAAATGGGTTATCGCAGATATTCTGCGTATTCAACAATATATTTTTGGCAATAGCTATGAAACCAATCAACTTATTTATATTGTTCATATAGTTTAGATTTTCTTAATTCAGGAAATGTGATTATATAATTATTTCTTTATTTTTCTGCAAATAAATTTTTCAACCATTGATCTAGATATCATTATATTACATACACTATTTAAGCATTGCCGTCTAGTGTTCTTTAAAAGGGAATTTTACTTAAATATGTTTATATTGGTTGGAATTTCTCTGTGCCTATAAAATAAATCGACATTGGCGAGCGGTTACCACGAGCGAGTGGATTTACAACCTAAAGAACTGTATCGAATGCAACTTATAATTGCTATTATGGAATTATGTATATATGTACTCGAATTAAATATAATAATTTATTTATTCTCACAAAATGCTTGGATTTGTAGATCGTGGGGATATTAAAAAGAACCGACAAGGAACCCAGAACAGACAGCTTTTTCTGCTTGTTTTATTTCATCATCACCAGCCTCATAGTGTTCCAACAGCTCAGGATTTCCCTGTGAATAGAGTAGAATCAAATTTAATTCGCACATGGGACATTAATTGCGGCGAAGTCTAATTTTAAGATATGTAAAACTATTTAATATTAATAGCCAGTTTGTTATTACGAAGTGACACTATACAGACCTTTGCTGTCAATATCACGGTACCCCGCACTATCGTAACCAGAGTCAGCGATATGAGTCATAAACCACGTAGTCAATAATTGGAACGTGCTAATAGCTACTGTAAATCAATTTGCCTAACCAATTGAGTTAGAAATAATTATAGCTTACAAGATAGCTACAGCATCGTTTACATAAGTTTCCTTGGAGATACCGTTGTTATAGTCTATTTGAAGCAACTGTTTATTGATTGCTATTTGTCATGTAAAAAGTGGTGATAACGTATATGTGCTTGTTAATTTTACCCAAATCTAAACTCTATTTTAAATACAACGATATGGATGGAAAATCATGGCGCTTGCCCGACACATTCACACAAATGTTCTTTATGTAGAAATCTTTGCAAGCAATACTATACTGAATACTCAATAAGTTAATCAATAGGTAATTGCATATTTATAAAATATAATTAAATATAATTATATTTTATAAATATGCAATTACCTATTGATTAACTTATTCTAATGAAGTCATTTTACAATACAAATAATGTAAGCTGTACCAATAATAATGTAAGCTGTATCAATTGATAGTATTGTAAAATTCTGACATGGTAAATGTGACATACATGTCATAACATGGCCAATTTATAATAAATAAATTAATAATAAAAAATAACGTTACATAGTTTAGTTAGTCTTAATATGGACCTTGTGCACAACAATAATAGAAACGAGTAGGATATTATTATTGTAATGTATAAATAAAACTTATAATTTGAATATAAATATGTTATATTCTTATTTTTGGTATTATTACCAATTGTTGTTAACCGTCCATTTGTTCATTCTAAATATATATTAATTACTTCTCCATAAAATGTATATAATATAATATTTTATTAAATTTTGTTATTATATATTTTTGTTTTTTTGAATTAACCCGATATATTATATTATAACAGCTCTTATGAATTAATAATTGTTGTGACTTCATTAGACTATGAAGTCACTTTCCAAGCAACAGTAAAAAGAAACGAAACATCTCCATTACATTCGTTAAGATATCCTGTGCCGATAGAAAGGTGACAGCACCCCAGGTCCTTTAAAATATATCGACGCTAAGAAAAGAGAATTGACACGCGATTTATTAAATTAACCTCCGAACGACTTGTCCTAAACGCACCGACTCGCTATATCTCATAAACTCATAATCGCAGCTCCTGACATTTTAAGAGGCTTACCAAAAGGGATTACCTTAGATTTAATATTTTTTTTTCGTCGTACCCAGGTGTCGGTGACGGCGGCTGTCGTTGTCGCTTCGTTTTTTCTTATTCCAACGTTTAATTTCGTTCAGCTATCCAGATGATGGATTTCGGTATTTTCTATTATTGTTCGTTGAATTTTGACGTAATGAAGTTGACTTTAAAATAAGTAATGAAGTTAAAAAGTTTACAACTGTTTAGCGTTGTTGCCTTTTTTTGCAAAGATACTAATTTTATGTTATGATTTATACAGTTCATTTACATTGGTTGATGGAAATGAAATTGAGCTACATATATCATCCGGAATCTAGATATAAATTCCATTCGAGCAGTGCAAATGTTGGTCAATATACAGCATGCCTTCGTTTCCAGAGCACAGTTTTGTTTTATCACTATTTGAGTTCTCGCTCTCAAAACTCAATAATAATTGTCCTTTTTTATGCGTTACTATAATAGGCCGTACCTATAGTCGGAGAGCATTAAGTCTTTTTAAGGGACCCATTGAAAATATTAAAATAAAAAGGATGAATAGTGAAAAGGTGAATCCTTCTCCAAGGACCAAATTTAATTATGCTGAATATCTTCCATTGATTTGCATCACGAAATATACATTTAAATTTTCTTGATTTGATCTCTTGCGTTTGCATAATAACAATATAATGAAGAATAACGGTTTTGAAATTCAAATAAATTTTTATATTACCAATGAATCAGAAATGAGTTTCGATTTTTTATTCTGCGTCGAATCGTAAATATATTTTTGGCGACTTAATAAGATTTGAATATTTTTTTTTGTGAATTCTAAAAAAAACGATGCCAAGGTCGTACTTATTTTTTGATAACTAGACGATTCGGTGAACTTTGTCCCGCGCGGTTTCTAAGAAACGTATTAATTTTATTTATTTAATTTTTTCTATATTTTTCTCCCCGGAAACTTTATTGGACTTCCATAATTATTTCAATTATAGAATTAGCTGTCTTGATCTTTTAATTCTCTAGTTCTAGTCTTAGCAACATATTTAAGAGATTATTTTTTTTTACAGAGAGATTTTTTCCTGCCACTTTGTCCGCATAAATTACAAACTATGTCACCCGAGTATGATGTGACATCCCGTAGGCTAAAGAAGGTATTATAATAGTATTGTAGATGAAAATTATGAAATTTCATTTCAAATTGATTTGTATAATACTGTTTCCCTCAAAACGCAAAAAGGAGTTTAATTAAATATTTGGCTGACCCATTCTAGTTATGCGACTCGGGTAGGATTTTGTGACTCGAGTCACTCGAGCCAATTGATTACATCACTCGAGTCATACTCGTGTTTTCAAGTGAGTCGAGTAAAAACATTAAAAATGTGCTACTCAAATACATACTTAATATAAATAAAGTACATATTAAAAGAGTTTTGATATATTATTTCTCTAAGTAAACAAGGAAATCTATACTATAATAAAAACGTAACCGATCGATGTCTGTACATTGAAGATATATGAAAAAAACTGTTATGAGGGATATTTATAAGCGTAATAGAACACAAAACAATGATTTTTAAATTTTTTGTCTGTTTGTCTGTTTGTCTGTGCGTTTGTGCACGATAATCTCAGAAACGGCTGAACCGATTGAAATGCAGTTTTCACTATTATATTGTGGTATTCTTCCGTTAACATTTAGTGTGAGATTTATTTCATACGGTTCACAAATAAAAAAGTTATGTCATTTTGAAGTGACGTGGTCGCCAAAATTGCTATGAAATATTAACTGTTTTATTAAATTTTCGTCTTTGATATATTTATCATCATCATTAACTCTTTGACAGTCAAACTGCAGGGCCTCAGGCCTCTGTTTAATAATTTTTGGTCACCCATCCCGTGAACAACTCTTGCGAAAATTGCTTAGCAATATCGATCGTGCGCAGTGGCGCTTATCCGTAGCGCCACCCAGCTACGAACTAATATTGTCTATAAAATGATAATTTGTATGATGAAAAATAAAAATAAAAATTCCAAAATTTTGACAACTCGAAAGTAAGTTGACCTCATTTATAAATGGCCAATGATATTAAATAGGGTTCAGGTTATAATGGACGTTGGTATACGATCACGCGAGTAGGAGAACAAGCAAAAAGAGCCTTCAGATGATGCAATTAAGCATCGAGTAATTTACAGTGAATGCATATTTTTATCACATTAGGTTCATGTCGTCGTCGGGGATAGCGGAGGTGGTTGGCAGCCCCCGCATTGCACGGTTTCATCTGTCTGAGAGAGGCACTCCAATCCTATCCTCCGAGCCTATCCAATATTCCATCTGCAAGGGGACCAATGTCAAGTCCAATACTTGAGTGTTCTGGTGACGCGGCCCTAGCTTGCCGGGTTTCATCTCCCATGAGACGGTGTCATCATCGTCATCATCAGCCCTTTTACGTTCCCACTGCAGGGCCTCAGGTCTTCCTTATGGATGGTTAAGGAGGATGGGCCATAACCCTCCACGCTGGTCCAATGCGGATAGGAGGGTATTATCGACTGCAAATGCAGCCGGGACCAACGGCTTAACGTGCCTTCCGAAGCACGGAGTAGCTCGAGATACTAATTTTTTGGTCACCCATCCCGTGACCAGCCCTTGCGAAAGTTGCTTAACGACAATGATCGCGGGCTACGGCGCTTATCCACTTCTCCACCGAGGGCAGTTCCCTATCGGGTTCACGGAGGAGAATCCTACTCACCCCCTGTTGCTTGCCACGTAGCAGAGACAATGACAGAAGCTTTTTCACGACGTTAAAAAAGTTAGATTCACGTCAACTGAACTTAAGAAGGTAAAGACAACTCGATTGATATATATATATATATATTTTTTTTTGTCTTATTATAATTTTTTATGTAATAATAATACTACTTTGTTTTTTTTAACATACAAATTTGCTGTAGATACAATGGTTTATTCATTTGTCACAACACATATACTCGTAATATTACGCGAGTCTGAGGATCGGTTCAGAGTAGCTTGGTGGTGTAGTGAATAAACGCCATGGCTCGCGATTGTAGTTGCTAAGTAACTTTCACAAAGGTCGGTCACAGGAAGGGTGACCAAAAAATATTATCTCAAGCAACTCCAAGCTTTGTAAGGCACGTAAAGCGATTGGTCCTGGTTGATTTTGCAGTCGTTGATATCCTCCAATTCGCATTGGGCCCTCATTGAAGGTCGTGGCCCATCCTCCTTAATCCAAAAAGCTCCTGCAGTTGGTGATGTAAAAGGGCTGATGATGATGACGAGGGCCGTTCAAATCTGACGGAAGCTCAGTTAAGCACCTCTCGGAAGTACGTGTTAGTAGACGATTTCCTTCGAGTGTGGAAAGTCGAAATTAAAATATGTATATATTTTTTTATATCATTAATAAATAAAACTCCACGTATCTTCCGTCAGACATGTACCGACCGTCTTTTATTGACAAAGAAAGAGATTGGACGGAATGCGTTCGGTCTAGGGAAACACCTGAATAACGCGAAGCGTATTTAACTACCCATCGCGAGGCTCATGCTCTATAAAGTTGAATCTGAAGCATTTACCGTCAGGGACATTCTCTTGAGCTCTGGGAGAACTCATACAACAAGCGTTTGATCTCAGGAAACTTCTGAAGATCGCATAGCGCGTCTAACTGCTAACTGTAACATAGATGCAGTATGGTATGAGTATGAAACTTCCTTTGATAGAGAAATGCGCTTGGACTCTGAAAGAGCTCGCAGTTTGTGCAATAGAGATCGAGAAAGTAGTTTCGATTATCGCCAACCCGTGTTGCCTTCGTACTCCACAGGCGTACCGCAGATAAGTTTTCACAAGGTATAATGAACTAGCTGTTTTCCCGCAACTTTGCCGCAAAATTATAGCCTATGACATCCGTGATGTAGCTTCCCGTAGGTAGAATCTCTCTGAAACTATCGGTCCAGTAGTTTTGGGGCAAATTCGATGCAAACAAACAAACAACCAAATCCTTCCCCTTTATAATATAAGTATATCTTAGGTATAAGAGTTCCGATGGCGTAGTGGGTTAGCGCATTCGGTTTAAATTGCAGTGAAATAAACAAGGACATACTTGAATACTTATTTTACATAACTAAGTACAAACGACAAACTCATCGCTAGCAAGCGATTTCTTCCAGGCAACCTAGCATTACATGGAAAATAGAACAATAGCTGATTGTGCATTCAACTAGATAAATAATAATAATTTTAAAATATCAAAAACAAAAGAAGGACAGTTTCAAGGTACGAATAAAATTCTCAGACACAGGCGACAACCAGAGCGCGACAAAGGAGAAAATACATAGAAAAAATACATTCGTAAGGACAGGTGATCAAAACATTATTATCTTGAGCACTGTGCACAGCACTGGCACAATGCACGTTAAGCTGTTAGTCCTGGCTGCATCAGCAACGTGAACACCCACCGATCCGCACTAAGCACAGTGGGTTATGGCCCATTGATCTTATTCGATTCGACTCCATTCATGGGAATAAAAGAATTCTACAAAAATACTTCCCACGCAGACGAAGTTGTGGGCACAGCTAGTAAAAAAATAAGTGTATAGAGTACTAAATTAGAGAAGCGAAGTGACATCTAGTGGCAAGAGAATCAACTCATTGCCCGACTTGACTCGACAACTCGAGTGCATTGAAGTTTGAAAAATTCTCTCGAGTTACTCGAGTAAAAACAGGACCCGACTCGTATCAATAACCCATTCAATATTTTTGTAGAGCCACGGAAAAAAAACGGTATACAATCTGATTCGATATTAAAATATTCTAAACCGATTCAAAAAGTGATGAGACATTATTATTTAAAAAAACATAACCCCCCCTTCTGTTGCAGTCAGGTTAGAATAATTAAACTAATACCGACAGGTATAATCGAGAACTATATAGTAATATCCGGTACCTAGTTATTTTGGTTAGAATAACAACCATCTGGGAGGTTGTGTGGCTTCGATTTAGGTGTCACGGTTTAGCGATGAAAAACCAAAGTGATTATATTTTGTTTTAAAAAAAAATGTTTGGGTAAAAAAAACGTGACGTGGATCCCATTTAAAATTTTTAACATTAATTAATAAAAACTTAAGTAGCTCGGTGGCATAGTGGATAAGCGCAGCGGCCCGCGATCGTACTCCACGCTGGCCCAATGCGGATTGGAGGGTATTAACAACTGCAAATGCAGCAGGGACCAACGGCTTAACGTGCCTTCCAAAGCACGAAGTAGCTCGAGATAATTTTTTTTGGTCACCCATCCCGTGACCGACCCTTGCGAAAGTTGCTTAACGACTACGATCACGGGCCGCAGCGCTAATCCACTACGCCACCGAGCTACTCAAAAACTGCTTATTATGAAATAACTATATATAAACCTACACGTTTTGTTATCGGTTATTGGGGTTACGGTTAACTAGCAATCCATCAATTAGACGAACGAATACAAAACTGTAAAAAAATGTGGATAATTTAACAGCGGTATAATGTAAAACAAAGTCCCTTTCTGCTATCTATACGCTGAGATAACTTAAACCACACAAAGGAATTGTAGTAAAATAAAAGACTAATGCAGTTTTCATCAATATACGGAGTGATTAAGGACGAAGCCGCTGGCGGATGCTAGTGTGGCTATGGATCATTTTTGTCAACCATTAGATCAGACTGAAAAAATATACTGTTTTCAAAATTCAGATGAAATTTTGGTACGAAGTAATGTGAAACTCTGGGAGAGACATAGAGTATTTATTCCAAGAATTATACCCCGATGAGATAAAAATAGGAATAGATATTTGTAGGAAAGTATTCATTCACTTACATTTTTATACGTAGACACTTTTATTCTAAACATTGATTTTTTTTACAAACTTTACTTGCAATATATGTGTGTTCTCTAAATCTTGCACTAAAATCAAAGCAGCTACCTTTAACCAGGCCAGAGTAGTCTGATGGCGCAGTGGATAAGCGCCACGGTTCGCTTTCGTTGTTGTTAGAAACTCGTAAGGGTTGGTCACGAGATATGCAACCAAAAAATATTATCTCGAGCTACTCCGTGTTTAGGAAGCCGTTGGTCCCGGCTGTATTTGGAGTCGTTTACACCCTCCAATTTGCAATGGGCCAACGTGGAGGCTCGTGATCTCCTTAACCATCTATAAGAAAGACCTGAGTCCCTGTAGCGCTGAAATAGAAGGGACTGATGATGATGCTGCTGAAATTTTGCATACATATTTAGTTTAGATGACAATTTATGGTTAACTAATATATAACGGCACATGTACCTCATTCGAGTCCTTAGAAATAGTGACATCAGTTTGGCTGACGTCATCATTACCATCACCAGGATCACTCATAATGTTACAAATGATAATTCACTTTATAGCAATCAATTTTATTACCTCACAAATAAACTTAATTAATACACTTAACAATTAAAGAAACAATAATTTGGTACTCACAATAATGAAATAATCATTTTCACATTAACTAACGTAATTGTAAGAAATTGTTACATTCCGTAGTTTATAAATAATAATAATAATTTAGAATGCGAATTTAGAATAATAATCCGTGCGGTGACGGAGAAAGAATACATAACTCACCGCCCCTTCCTTTCCTGTGGGTGTCGTAAAAGGCGACTAAAGGAATTCGAGCTCAGATCTGCTCGCAACTGGTGGTAGGGTTTAATCCCGCCTGGTTAGTTACCACCGTACACACATGGTGAAAAACCCGTGAAGTGCTCGCTCGTAGAGCGCGTTTCGGGTTCAGCCAACGTACAACCAGAGCTCGGGACGACATTGCCGTGATTGTTTCGGTCCGGTGGGTGCCTCCGTCGAACCAGTGCCAGGAGGACTGCATCGACCCGCCAGCAAGGGAGACCCGTAGAAACGGCTGACCGCTGGCCGCCCGTGGTACAGTACAGGGGCCCAAGCGTGCCTAACCAGCTCGTGAGGCTGCCCTATCATGCCACGCATAATCTTGGGGTGGACCGTCGTGCCGGTTGGTGACCGGAGCGTGGGTCCAGGCGGCCACTCCCGGGGGGGTACGGGGGCCCTTCCGTCTGGCGGATCGGTGCTACTCCTCTGTGGGCAACACCTGGGGAAACAGGTGCCCATATTTTTGACTGGAGCAGTCGCGACAATGCCCTCCCGCTTCACGTCTCCTCACCCCTTATCCTTATGGCAGCCACAGCAACACGTTCCGGTCGTACAGCGGTGCACAACCCCACGCCTTCGCTGTTTGAGGTTGAGTTCTCTAATATACGGGGACTCCATGCCAACCTCAATGCTGTCCACCAACACCTAGAGACAGCACGGCCTGCAATGTTGTTTCTGACGGAGACGCAAATTCTCCGCCCGGCCGATACAAGCTACCTTCACTATCCCGGCTACGCACTTGAAGAGTCCTTCAAAGCGAAAGCCGGTGTATGCTTGTTTGTCCGGGCGGATGTTTGCTGTCACCGATTGCGCTGCCTAGAAGACCCTTCCTTTTCCCTCCTAGCGGTGCATATAGACTTAGGTCATCAGACTCGAGTCTATGTGTGCCTCTACAGATCCCACACTGGCGATGCGGAGACAACTCGACTTTATGACCACCTCAGTCGGGCGGCAGATTACGCGCAGGAGCAGTATCCTAACGCAGAACTGGTTTTCTTGGGGGACTTCAACGCTCACCACGAATCGTGGTTAAGTTCCTCCAAGACGGACCATGCGGGGAGATCAGCCCACGCATTCGCTCTCACGCATGACTTGACTCAAATGGTCGATCAGCCCACCAGGATCCCAGACATAGTCGGTCAAACGCCTTCCTTACTGGACCTTCTGCTTACGAGCCATCCCGTCGGTTATCAGGTTGATGTTCGTGCCCCACTGGGCAATTCCGACCACTGCTTGATATCCACCAAAGTGCCGCGAATCGAGCCCCCTCAACCTCCGAGGACTCGACGACGCGTATGGCACTATGGCTCAGCGGATTGGGACGGCATGCGCGAGTACCTTGCATCCGTTCCTTGGAAGCAGCGCTGCTTTAGTGAGAAGGATCCGACAACGAGCGCCGTTGCTATTACTGAGGAGATCGGTATTGCTATGGAATACTACATTCCGCACTCCGATCTGATCAGTATGGGCAAACACAACCGCTGGTTCAATCGCGATTGTGCTAACGCTGTTGCATCTAAACAGCTGGCATATCGAGCTTGGATCAGGGGTCGTGCTCGGAGGGATCCCGATATCGACTCAATAAAAGCAGCCTACAATCAGGCTTCCAAGTCCTGTAAGAAGGCTTACATCAGAGCGGATGCCCAGCGCGTCGCACGTATTGGCCATGAGCTAGTTACGCACCCTACGGGCTCCCGTAGCTACTGGCGCCTCGCCAAGGCCGTGCAAAACAATTTCTGCCAGCCCTCGCTGCCACCGCTTCGATGTCCAGATGGAACATTAGCTCACAAGCCGCAGGAGAAAGCCGACCTCTTGGCAAGCCTCTTCGCGGCTAATTCCCAAATCAATGACTGTAATGCACTGCCACCAACGTTACCTTCTAGTGGCTTCACTATGCCTGATATTCATATCAGGCAGCGTGATGTGCGTGCGGAACTACAGTCACTCGATGTCCGGAAAGCTAGTGGTCCTGATGGCATTCCTGCGGTTGTTCTAAAAATGTGTGCAGCGGAGTTGACTCCTGTACTTACGCGCCTATACCAGCTATCTCTTTCTTCGGGTCGTGTACCTGAGGCTTGGAGAGAGGCCATTGTGCAGCCAGTGCCCAAAAAGGGAGATCGGTCAGACCCTGCAAACTACCGCCCTATAGCTATCACCTCTGTGCTGTGTAAAGTCCTGGAAAGGATTATTAACTCCCAACTGATCCGATACCTAGAAGATCACTCCCTTGTAAATGATCGTCAGTATGGCTTTAGACCAAAACGATCAACTGGTGATCTTCTAGCGCACGTCATGCACCTCTGGGGTGAAGCTATCGACAAGCGCGGCGAGTCCTTGGCTGTCAGTCTTGACATTGCTAAGGCATTTGACAGGGTTTGGCACAAGGGACTTCTCTCCAAGCTTCCGGCCTACGGTCTGCCCGTTCAACTCTGCACCTGGATAGCCGACTTCCTGCGTGAGCGTAAAATCCGTGTTCTTTCTGACGGATGCTCTTCACAGCTTATGTCAGTCAACTCCGGTGTGCCTCAGGGCTCCGTTCTATCCCCTACACTTTTTCTGCTGCATATCAATGACATGCTTCCACTTGGAAATATCCATTGCTATGCAGACGATAGCACAGTGCATGTGGGATATCACGGGGCTCCTACAGTCGGACGGGCGGAAATCCTGGAGAAAAGGGAGAATCTTGTCATTGAGCTCAATCACGTTCTGGATCTCATATCGAAATGGGGTGCTGAAAATCTGGTTGAGTTCAATGCCAAGAAAACTCAGGTTTGCGTATTTACCGCCAAGACCCCTCCATTCCCTTCCCTTCCCTCTCTTCAGGGCACAACCTTGCCTCTACAGAGCAGCATCAACATGCTCGGGATGGAAGTGCGCTGTGATCTGAATCCCAAAAACCACATCGAGTCCGTTATTAAAACAGCATCTCGTAAACTCGGTGTCCTGAATAAGGTGCGGCGTTTTTTCACGCCCGAACAACTGTGCCTGCTATACAAAACGCAGGTCCGGTCATGCGTGGAGTATTGCTCGCACCTTTGGGATGGCTCCGCTAGGTACTTACTCGATGCTTTGGATAGATTGCAGCGCCGCGCAGTACGCATTATTGGCAATGGTGAAGTCACCAAGAACCTAGAAAGCCTGCAACTGCGCCGAGACGTTGCTTCGCTCAGCGTCTTCTACCGTCTCTACCATGGTGAATGCTCTGAAGAACTCTTTTCGCTTATCCCTCCATCTCCCTTCCTCCTCAGGACCACACGTGCTGGTTTGCGTTGCCACCAACTAACTGTGGCAGCGATTCCTTCGCGTACAAAGAAATTTGGCGACTCATTTCTTTGTCGTACTACCAAAAAATGGAATTGTCTCCCGGCCCATGTATTCCCTCCTTCCTATGACATGGGGTCCTTCAAGCGGGGCGTGAAGAAGCACCTTGCAGGTCGGCAAGGTGAGGTTGGCTAGTGCAGTACCTACGTACTGTTTTCACTAGCTGTCCTCACGTTTGGACTACGCCTCCGCTTACCATCAGGTGGAGCGCAGTCATTTGCACTCCTATACATAAAAAAAAAAAAAAATATGCTTTAAACAGACGAATCTTTATGATTTAACAGAGTATTAAAATTATAAGGAATATACATGGAACTGCGTCAACAGTAAACTATCTTTTATCAAGAAATTATTTAAACACAGCACAGAAAACAAACTTTTAATTAACATAAGTAATTACTCTTAAAATAATCATAGAATCAGTTAGAATATTATTTTAAAATAGGCTTCAAAATGTTGTCATTTCTTGAGACTCTGATCTCGCGCCGACATATACTTAATTTTAAATCTAATATGGCGGATTGTCCTAGATAGCGACCTTTTATTTTATGAGAAAAATACAATAAAAGCATGATAGACAACCTGAGATTACAGTCTAGTTATCTTCAAGTATTCTCATAATATTGGTTACAAATAAAAGGTCCATAAAGAAAATCACATTGAGTAAATTGAATATGTTACCTTTCTTAATCCAATATATGGGAATACCACGACGATGGCCGATTTAGGTACTTATGCTTTAAGTACAGTCAACAGCATATCAAGTTATGCAAAACTGTCTTTCTCCACTTGATTTAAAACCTTAAAGCAGTGGAAGTAGAGTTCTAAATAAATTGAGGAAATTTGACATGTGAGGTTGTTTTTCTTTATGTGGCCATGCATGGGTATCAAACAAAAATGTTCACTTCGAATGTTAAGATAAAATAAAATTACCAAAAGCATAACTAAAAGGAAATAAATAAGAAAGAGTTCTTAAAAGTCATTTACACATACATTATTATATGAAAGCAAGTGGCTTTTATTTCCTATAAATAACAGACATCATTTTCATTGTGTTATTATAAATAGGTAAAAAAAACAGCTTATTTCAAAGTATAGCAAACTACTAACACTTTTTTTTCTTTCATTTCATTTTGGTTTATTAGAATATTATATTTTTACCACAAACATTAAGTATCAGTTGATAGTTCATTTGTTCAAACTGAATGTAAATATACTTTGACACATAACCAAGGTCCCCCAGAGGGGTGATTACGGGATCTGACCCCTCCCCCTCTGGAGTCCAGGACCTAGGTGGACTACTAATTAAAAATGTTACACATGTTTTATAAATTTTTGTCCCAATATAAATTTTATTAATACTTTCAAAATTTTATTATTTTAACATAATACTTTGTATATATTCGTATTTTTATCAAAATTAACTTCTTATGCCTTGACCACGTCTATGTGACTCCTCCCTGACGCAAAAGCTAGGTCCGCTCTTGAATTTCACACGTTATTCTGAACGACAATTTTGCCTTTAAAGGTCAATTGAAAAACAATCGTTAACTACAATTTCAAAGTTCAGAAACCACTTTAGAGTTTAATCAACTGTTAAGTTCAAAGTTAAATAACAAGATTCTAAGTTAGGCAGTTGAAATGCTCTCTAAAGAAGAAAATTCGTTTTAAGTCCGAAAAAACTTCTCGAAAAATGTATGATGAGGTTCTCTTAGTTCTTTTGCGTAGCAAAACATTATGTTTCGTTTTAATTTTTTTATAATTGGAGCTTAAAATGTGATTTATCGTTTCGATTTTGCAGTTTTTAGTATAAAAAATATCTTAGAATTAAACGTGAATAAGATGTTTGCTATCTATAAGTTTTGCTATATATTTACTTTTAATAGTAATTCCTAAAAAATGCATGTTAGTTATTATTATTTGTTTAGATGTTTTGTAAACATGTCGATAATAAAGCGTGTTAAAGACTGCAGATGAAACTGAGGCCAACAGCTTAACTTGCCTTCATAAGCATGGAGAAGCCAGAAATAATAAATTTCTGTTCAGCCTTTCATTGGGTTGTCTTTACGACAATTAATTAAGGTTGATTGTACCAACTTACTGTTACAAAAACAAACATGTTAGGCGAATAATCAGTTTCACCATTAAGTTAAACTAAGAAAGAGGATATTGCGACGCATTCCGCAATCAATTATGATCAACATAAACCTCCAGCCTTAATTTCCGAAATGCAGATCTAAAACAATAAGCACTGCGATATAGTACTCGATATTTTAGTTTGGTAAAAAAAAATCAAGAAACTATCATCCAAATACTTGATAGAAGAAATAATACGTATTAACATAAGGTATCTCAATATAGAACAGCGGTAGTATATATAGCTTTATTTCGTTGCGTAATTTGTGTTAAATTCCAACATTAATCAATACGGGTCGCTCTGTGTGCCATCAATAAATTAGTTTCAACAAAAACAAAGCTCCTATTCGACCATCAATCTTTTGAAAATAAGAGTTTATTTATTTTTTGTTCGTCAATTCATTATTTACTCGTTCCATTATGTTATCTACAACAACACATTTAGGGCTATTACGCAATGTCGAATTTCCTTATATAAACGTAGGAACGTTAAACTTCAAAATTTATCACGAGAAATTGATATTGAGAAATTGTTTGATCTCATTTTAAATAAATGTAGGTCATCGCTCGCGACTTCTTTCGCGTGGTTTCCATGATATTCATACCGCCATTTAAGTTTAAATTCTTAATCAGTGTAATCAGGTAATAGTGTTACTGACTTACTGATAGATCAACGATTTCTGCCCTATATTTATATAAATATAGTTTAAAATCAACGGAAGAAAATAGTTTGCCATTTTCTCATTTTAATATAGTGGCCCGTAATATCTGTATCCATAGCAAACGACAATATAAAATAATATTATACTGTACCGTTAACAGACGAATCAAATTGAACTTAAGCATTTATTTCTGTATAACAGAATTATTATCGCACATATAATATTTATAAGTAATAATATATGAAGTTGTATCTGTTAGTCCTGTAACTTAAATATAGGACATTTGGGCTTTCCTATTGATTCTAAAGAAATAAATGCGACGGCGGGTTGTCAGAAGGTGCTATTAAGAAGCCCGAATTGATCATCCATATCGGGGGATATCTTAAAATAACACTGCAGGCGTGTATAAAAAATGTGGATTTATTCCATTTTATCACTTTTCATACGAAAATATAACGAGATAAGCGTGATGACGTCGGATGTCTTTACTACTCGGTGATCAGAAACAGAATGCGTGCCAAAATGGAGGCAACTTGCTTCACTAACTACTGCGGCTAGCTTAGAACATATTTATATCATCAAACTAAGTGTATTATTACTTAATAATAATCTTCGTTTAAATGTTATTACGTGTGTGTATTCTGCTGGCTGTACAATCGATAATACTATGGGAGGAATCTCCTATGATATTCTGGAAGAGAAAATGTCGACCCTCTGGTGATAAAAATCATAATCCTTTCTGGCCCTTTCTCGACGTTTTTACTCACGACGGGCTCCACTCAGTCGGAAAATATTTACGCAATGTATGGGCAAAATAAAAGGTATTCCAAAAGTGTCTGTTTTGTTTGCTTCAACTATTTTGGCAAACACAATTTCCCGAGCGTCATTTTTTAGGTTCAAACGTCATGTTGAAATCAAATTTTGTAAATAATAATAAGGGTGCACGTAAAATTAAATATAGTTACTTTTCTATAAACTTCTCGTAACTAAACTTATTCACAGGAAAAAATAGCAAAGATTGAGTTTGAGGACTTTGCAACAATATAGCAGTTTTTCTACTGGTAAATCTTTACTTATTTAAATCTATAAAGAGGTCCTATACCCCAATATTGGGACAATAATAATCTGGCATAGTGCTGTGTTAACTAAGATTTGTTTTGAATGGTCTTCTTCTCGCGATACACCATTAACTGTCCCTGTCTGCCTTATCAACATGCCAGTTGATTTAGTCTCTTTGCTTGTTCTCTCTATGTGCTTTTGAAGCAAAGTGAGCAAAAACTTATATCAAAACAAAGGGATGGTTCGCCTTGTTTTGTTCAATACAATTGTGGAACGCTTGGCTTAACACGAGCGCTGAATTGATCAAATAATGAAATAACCGCAGAAACATTGTCGAATATATTATTTGTTGCCGTGATATGTGTGTTTATATCGGTTTTGACATCTACATCAATAATAAAAAATAATAATGAGAAAATAATGAAGTCCAAAATTTATTATAGATAGGTTTTTTATTGTAATGTACATGTCACAGCCAAATAGTTCAAGGAGCCGTTTGATCATTTTGCTTTTTTAAATAAATGGTGCCTAAAGGTGCTAACCCACTGCCTCAATCGTCCACTGCAGTCGCATTTTTCATTGTTGCTTCTATGAAAAAGTGCGTCATAAGATTTTTTTTGTGCATATGGACATTCACCTCAAAGTTCAATCCAAATAAACGGTTATTTTATCTAATTGACTATGAAATATAATTTCAATGAGTAATAAATGTAGATATCTTCTCAAAAGATTGTGTCGATCATAGAACATGTTGTTTGGTCACAAAACAAATAATCTACTCCAAATATTAGATCAATATTTAATGTTTCCATTGCGAATGGCTATATGTGAAAACAGAATATTATCCCCGATTTGGTTTTCTCAATAAAATCAATCCCTTCTTGATTTTTATGATCTGCAAAAAATGTGGGGTGTGGAACATTCACCGCGGGACCCTGACCGATTTATTTAATGTATTTATGTCGTTCCAGCATCGGATGGCTGCTTTTAAGATACATACCTGTTTGATCTTTCTATAACACCAGTTAACCGCTCTGACTTTGCAAGGTATTTTGCAGTAAAATTTCCAGTGACTTGATCTTTTTTGCCATTGTTGTGTTCCTTACCCAAAGGGTAAAAACGGAACTCATTACTAAGACTCCATTGTCCGTTTGTCACCTGTATCTTCAGAACCGTAATAGCTGGGCGGTTGAAATTTGTATGATGCATTTTTGATGCCGTTATAACTACAAATAATTAAAACAGGATATAATAAATATTTAAGGAGGGTTTTTAAATAGACCCGCACTTGCCTGATTTTCTATACGACCATAAGTAGCTCGGTGGCGTAGTCGTTGTTGTTAAGTAACTTTAGCAAGGGTCGATCGTGGGATGGGTGACCAAAAAAATCATTATCTCGAGCAACTCCGTGTTTCGGTAGGCATGTTTAGCCGTTTAGGTCCTGGTTACATTTGCACTCTGTAATACACTCCAATCCGTATTGGGTCAGAGTGGAGGTTCATAGCCCATCCTCCTTAACCATCGAGTGATGATGAATACAGCCATAATATTTTTTATTATCAGTTCTCACTAATTTTATTGATTAAATCTAAAACTAATTGAGAGAATTGAAGAAAAATCGATTCCGTACTTTTGTGATAGCTGTGACTACAAAGAAAGAGGAGAATATATATTTCTAAGGCGGTATCTCTGACTCTATAAATGTATGTTATTGATGGGTTAGTTTGTCTCGCTCCTCTAGAACATTTTTACTCAACTCGAATACTGTCATTTTGTTAACTGCAGAGTGTAAGCTGAGATGTTTTAAACAATTTTCTTCAATATATAGAGTGATTAATTGACTGTTGCCTCTCAATACATCTATAAAATATTATGTACGCAAGAAAACATTACGATTCCTTCACAAAAAAGAGAAATAAAAATAAACTTGTTGTTCCAAGCTTCAAACTTCAGACAGAGGATCATTTCTGGGTAAATGCATTACTGTGTTCAATAAAGTTCCACAAAATATAATTGACCTACCCGTAAACAAATTTAAAATTTCATGTAAAGAACATACTTATGAGTAAAGGCTATTATAAAGTTTGTAATAGCCATTACTCATAAGTTTATATTAATAGCCTTCGCTTTGTTCTATAACAACTAATTATATGTACCAACCTATGTCGTACAGACTTTGAAAGTTGTATTTACTATTGTTACAATACGTAATATTTGGTAATGACATGATTTCTGTAAATGTCATTACTTATGACAAAGAGCTGGTAAGTTTCTATCGCATGTTCTTGTTGTCAGCTAAAAGACGTCCTGAACAAGTGCTAGGGTAAAAAAAAATTTTTTTTCACGATTCTAAAGTGCTTGAAACAAGCTTTTTCAAACAAGACATTTTTATTTCATTTCATTCGACAGGAAAGTTTATATAATTCAGGACTACCCGTCAAACTGCTTGCAGAAAGCTAGTCATCATCTTCACCAGTCTATTAATGTCCCCAAAGCTGGGATTCACCCTATGGATGGAATCGAATATCGAGAATGGGCTATGACCAACTACTCTAGCACATTGAGGATTTTCGGGTGTAGATACAGTAGATACAGCCAAGTACGGAGGAGCTCGAGATATCAGACGCGAATAATCACGAGAGTCCTTTGTTAAATATGTCAAGGTATATTTCCTCAAGTTGGATTCATTTTCCTGAAATTGTATTCTGTTTTGTATTAATATGTATACAACGTGTCCCAAAATTCAACGATAAGCGGGCGCCAAGAGGTACCCTTGCTCATGTGTACTTATGGAAAAATAAGAAAAAAATTATATCTTATCTTTTTTATTATAAAATTAAATTCGAAAATCTTCGAAAATTTACACCTTTTATGATATTCTCAACTACCACGACCACAACTTCTCAATTATGTTCAATCTTTTTTTGGTATCGGATACCTAAGTAGCACTACTATTCGCTACAACTCTTTCGAAAATTCGCGAATTTTATTTTATAATAAAAAAGATTAATAAGATATAATTTTTTTCTTATTTTTCCATAAGTACACATGAGCAGGTCTACCTCTTGGCGCCCGCTTATCGTTGAATTTTGGGACACGTTGTATATATCTTTTTTTATTATATTAGTATATGTATTTACTTTAAAGAATTTTCACATTCATCTTTTTTAATACGAATACACTAGCCCGCAGTCTCTTTACTCAATCGGTATAGCTTCTTTTAATTAAGGGTAGCCTGGTAGAGATTGCTACCTTAGCAATAAGGCCGCCTTTTGCATCGATGTTTCTAATAATAATTGTTTTCACGTTTATGTTTTTATGGGCAATAAAGTATATTCATTCATAATTATTTTGGCCCCCCTCCTATAATCGGGCCTTGCGAAAGTTGTTCAACAACCATATCGCGGACCGAGCGCTGCGCTTATATAGTGTATTATCGTAATATACGCCATGAGATAACGATAATAGGCTTTTATAACCGTCACCAAAAAAAGGGGATGTTTTTCTATCTGACTGTCTTTTTTTTGTATATGTGTTGCGCGTTGTCTTTCTCACTTATCGACCGATTTCAATGATTTTTGGTTTGGTTTATAAGTACGATTGGTGATGGGAACACAAAAATATCTCGTTTTTTTTGTCAACCGGAAAATAATTACACATCTTGCTTATTACTGAGCAGAAAAACTAATAATAAATAAAAGGACAACTATAGTAGCGGTTAGCCAAAACGGAATACTTCTCAAAATTGTTTTCAGCATTCGAAAACAATTACAGTTATTTAAGATATTTTTAAAATACTTTCATGTATTAGTGGTATGAGACAACTTTAAATAGAAGTTTCCTAAGCATAACAATTATAACTAAAGATATCTCATTTCACAAAAGAACATTTTAATAAAATAATTCTTGTTTTATAAAGTACTCGCAAGATAAGACCAATGGTAAAATTAGCACTCTTAAAACATCACAAAATTCTCAACAATCCATGACGTCTTTTGGCCGTTAGCAAGAATGGACGCAAGAAATCCATCGGCTTTTGATAGAACTTTTCATAATTATTTTTTATAGCAATATTATTATTGTATAGCAATTATTTTCCATAACAACTTATTGATATGAGCGAGGGACTTATCCCTCGCTCAAATTGATTATAATTTAAAGCTTTTAAAAATAAACCCGCGTTTCGAAATCAAATAAAAATTATATTTTTCAATGAGAAGATGAGAGATTCAGGCGTTTATTCGAGTAGTTCACGATGAAGTTGACCATAACTTAAAATTTAAAATGAAAATCAAAGGAAAAATCGCCACGAACTGTATCTATATGATACCAAAATTCTGCACTCTTTATTTAGTTTAGCCAAATAAATGTAAATTGTAAATTAAAATAAATTTAATGGTTGAAAATTTAATATATCGTGAGAAATTATTCAAGATGCTTCAAATTGTAATGCTAATAATCAAAAATATTGTACTATTTCAAGAAATCTTGAGTATCACCACATATTATCACCAGGCTATTGCCACAATAGAATTTATCTACGAGTACAAATCTATACCGTAAAATCAAAACAAAACACTTCTCAATGTTCAATAATTGTTCACGTGGATCTAAAAGCGGAACATTTCCAACGATTCCACTCACGTTTTTACACAACCGTTCGACCCGAGTCCACAGAAAGTGTTGTCCTAGCAGAAATTATGCCGGTCCAGTGGACAGAATCAATAACAACGCAGCCGAATACGACGAAAGATATTCATGGAGAGACGATGATTGGGGACGGATACTTTTTGAATAAAAATATTGCGAGGATCATTTTGGCTCAGACGATAGAGAGAGGTATATGTCGGAACTGTTATTACGTTTCAGTTCACTCGATAGACACTTTTAAATTAATTCAGTGACTAGCTCACCCTTCGTCTGCATGGTCAAAGGTAATTGTGTCCTCAGTAAAAGTAGTACATTACTCTGCAATCACTAAATTATCAACATGATAAAAAATCTCATAACATTGAATTCTCCGTTGCGATACAAATCAATAACAAACCTACACCAAAAGCATTTTCATCAGTATGGATTTCAAGGAATAATCTTCGTTTATAGCTGATATTTTTGTTCCCATTGCAAACGCAAATAATTTTAACAGTAATAACATTAACATTAAAACAATGAACTTAGTTTAACGTATCGATTCAATGTAAAGAAGTGGCAAAAACATAATAGACATGAATGCTTCTAACCAAACAATATTAAAACACTACAAAATAAGATTTCCTCTTAGTTTCACTACTGAAGAAAGGATTTTTTCCAAACAGTATGAATCACTTTCTCATGTAGTAGTGCCCATTTGTCTTGATTCAAGTGACGTCTTCAAATTGCCTGTGAATTCGTTTTGTTCGCGTCGTTTAGCCAAATAGGAACGGTATGGTACTCCCCAGAATGTTTTGAGAGGGAAAGCTTTACATGAAAAAAAAAATTTTGATAATATTGTTCCACACGTGTTTTTCGTTTTTCGTGTTTTTCGGAACCGTTTAACGCTGTTAATTTAAATTTTAAAGTTCGATTGTGTACGTTGAATACTAACATCAGTACAATTTTCAATTTGGTATATGAAAAGGTACGTAATTTTCAATAATACATAAAATTGTAAACAACATGAAGAAATTGAAACTGTTAATAATGTTAAAAACACATTCGGTCAATAGAAATTCCCCTATGTGAAAATTAATTGATCAGACAACATGGCAGGGGCAAATACCTCCATACCAATTCGATCTTTTACACGTCCGACCGAAAATAACGACATCCATCACTCCTCGGGGGCCGATCCAAAAATGTGGGCCGCCTATCCCTCACCCGTTGGACATAGGAAAGAGGGCATTCGTCCCCGATGCATTTAATGTTATCGGAACTATGAGTCCCTAGGGCCCATTTCGCAAATTGTTCCGTTGTGTTCCAAAAGGATTTACTTCTGATGTCCCGGCTCGCCTTAATTACATAATTCGTAGTTTCGTTTACGTTTTCCTGTTTCTGACTCGTCCTCCCGGCGTGATTGCGCGACGTCAAAGCGACGGCTAGTCATTATCATTCTGTTTAGGGTGAAGGTTTATTATGTTATTTTCTGTGCGTGAAGGCTGATTCTTCTTCAGCAATCCATATTTGTCGATACAATATCTTTGACACAGTTTCTTACATTACAATATGAAACTAGATAAGTTTGAATGACAGAAAACTATCTCAGCTTTAACTTAAATTACTGATGACGACAGTCTAAATATCTGAACCAACAGTAAACTTTATTATATAATTTAATAAGATACGTATCACATTGTGATAATAAATTAATATTAGTAACATCATATACATTGCACAATACAGAGAAAAAATCATTTGTTACATTAAACTAACCTCTAATCGGGTCCTCAAAGATGGCTACACTTTGAAACTAGAGTGCAAAGAAGTTGGCCAAGGAAATGTTTGTATACTTACTCGTATATACATTCAGGGATCTGTTTGTTACATATAAAACTGAATACTTTATGAGATCATTTGTGATATAGATGTCAATGCCACCATAATTAAACGATTAGTTGTCGCTGATACTCTTGAACGCAAAAATAAATATTTATATAATTAGTAGTCTCGAATTATTAAAAGAGTAAATAATGATTACCGATTGTTAAGAAAATTTTCTACAGAATTTTATTAATATAATATTTCATACTAAAGTGTTAACAGAGTGGTCTCGTAGTAATTTGAAAACTGAGCAGTCTGAATATTTATTCTTGTTAAAGAACTGATGAAACGTTTGGCACAAATAGGAGAAATATCCACACAGATAAGTTACGACTAACTTGCGTTAAGTACTCAAAAGGGAGGGAGCTAGTTAAATAACTTCTTTAGTCAGCTCACATGCTCACTCTTAACATTGCAGTCTGTAAAATGCCAGTTTATGTTGTACTAGTGAGTGAAGTTGCTATTTTAAACATTCAGAATTAAATATAAAAAGCTACTTTATAAAACTAACAATAGGGAAACGCGATGCTAAAATATATTAGAGATTACTCTGTAAAATAATTATTATATAGCAGCTATTGCAGAATAACACAGGCTGCCACTGCACTTATGATTCACTATGAAACATTCCATTCTAAACCATTTTGTCTTATTTCCTACGTCTTTCGATTTCCATTTAAAATTTTGTTTGTACTCTACATATAGGTGAAAATATATAGGCGAATAAATTATTTCATAATTATTACTCTAGAAAGCTCAAACAATCCTTCTAAGTTATTACTTGCACGTATCAGTAATATGAATTTACACCGGCTACTGTTGTGTTCTTCATACCTGCATACTAGGTAATGGCTTTCATTTACATGACCTTATCCTTATTTTATGTTTTCAAATAGTAATAGGTATTTCGGTTATTTGATGATACGTATAATAAAAATAAGTTAAAATTAACATAAAGTTTGCATATTTGTTGCTATATCAACTAAACTCGCATCGTATGTAAGTTAAAATGTCAATTATCCATTGATTTAATAACATTAAATAGTCATTGCAAAAGGGTTTGGCTTTTTTATCGATTAACTCTTAAATATTTAGAATTAGAGTCTGCTCATATCGGTAAGCTCTTTAATTGTAATATACTATAGAGGTATATAAGATAATATTAGCTCTAAATAATGTAGATTATATTAGAAATTTTACTAGTGGTTTTAGGACGTAGTTCAATTGTTCTTTAAAAACAATTTTCTTTGAGTTTTAATAACATTAATGAAACTTCGCAAGATGTGCATTTTATTTTGAAAATCCTGGTGCCCTGAACATACTACATATATACTACTATTGAACACAAAGTGCAAAATATTTCCTTCACTTCACTTCAATTGCAAATGCCACGATAATGGCATTGAATTCTGAATTCAAAAACGTATCAATACTTATGGTTATTTAATCTGTTTCTTTTTCTATTTTGAACTGCTTTATTAATTTTATTTTTTATTGCTCCACTTTTTATTTAAAGGAAAGTAAAGAAATGCGATATGCTTGCGTATTTCGAATTCTATTATTAATATTCTTTATATAAATAATAATTTAGAAGGCTACGATACTATTCAAAAGCTAGTATTCCATATTTAGTTTTTTTCTTTCTATCATCAATAAAATTCATCACTAAGCTTGAATCAATATAAATTGTCCACAAGAATTAGATTGAAACTACTTTACGAAATGTTTCGTGAAATACTTAAATTGCGTGGGCGTTCACATAGAAGAGATTCATTGAAAGAGATATAGGAAGGAGCTTCTGAAATTTCAATTGGCAGAACTAAAACTGTCATTCCTTGGGGATATCTCCTATAGATATCGAGCGCGATCATTGTACGTACTTGGGGGTATTTCAGAGAAATTTTCACATAGAGTGTGTACTGTTTGAAGTAAGCAATTACTTAACCGAAGCGTTGCTCTCCTAAGTTCATCGGTGCGAGTGTTTGAGATGATCTCGATCGTCAAATCCTTCTGGATGACTCGACAGAACTCGTATCAGAGGGCTACTGATTATTTTTATTATGCAGATGTTGTGAGTACATTAAGATCCATGTTGTGAGAAATGAAGGCACTCGTATTTGGATGGTTGTATAATTAGGAATCTATATGTATGGGTTTATTTACTGAATTCGTATCTTATTATTTGAATTGAGCTTTAAGAAAAAATATTTCTAAGTTAATATTAACTCAATAATATTTTTTCTAAATTAAATCGATATTCATTAATTATGGTATAGTTCTGTACATTATACTCTACTACATATCGGGTTAAACAAAACTCTGCAGTTTTGACAATTTGATTTAAAAACCTAACACGTTAAGATATAATACAAAATTTACTAAAATGAAATTATATTTTGTGGTAACCTGTGAGTACAAAACCTTCAAGGGGATTTTGTATACACACGGGAGGTAAAATATATTTTTTAAAAGTAACTTAAAATATAACAAGGAATAACATAATTAAGTTATTTTAAATAGACTAACTGCTTCAAAATGAAATTTTGTTTAAATTTCCTTAAAGCGCAAGAGCTCCGAGCTTCTGAATACCCACAGGCAAAGTCATTACTAACTTGGCTTACTGTGAAATAACTTAATAATACTCGGGAGTTGATCTACAAGTGTCATCACGAAATCTTAGCAAGTGTTACCAAATATTGTTAAAGTATAAAATAATATTGTGGTACATGATGACATAGTAGTAGGAAAATTCTGCAAGAATTAAATACTTTATCATATGGCTGGCCAAAAGTGTATTATCTTGAGTTGTTTTGTTCGAGTAGTTCGTTTATTTTCAATCAAATCAATGAAAATAAAAAACCGCGTGTGTTTTTTTTATTACTTATGGGGTATATCAGTAAATATAATTAAGAGTATAATTTCCTAATATTACTTCTTAGTATTTTCCCTGATCTCATGAAATTTAGTAAAGTCATTACTCTTTTGAAAGCTAAACAAAATCCTACTAACTAACTATAGACCCATTTCAATGCTACTAACACTAAGTAAGATTTTTGTAAAAATATTCTGAAACATCTAATATCCTACTTTAATTTCAATAAACTTTTGCATATTATGCAATACGGTTTTACCAAAGGTCCTTCGATAACAAATGCAGGTGTAGCGCTTCTAAAGTACATATTTAAAACATGGGAGGGATCCCAAAATGCTCTTGGAGTGTTTTTCAATCTGTCCAAAGCAAAGCATAGATAGACAGTGTCGTTTCTTTGCTTTGGACACATTGCAATTCGTTATTCATATTACTATGGTATAAAAGTTGCTGCTTAAAAACTGTTATCTATTATATCTTAATTCCAGAACACAAACAGTAGATATAAATGGTGCGAAGAAGTCGGAGTCTCATGTAATAATAGACGTTCCCCAAGGTTCTATCTTAGGCCCATTTTTATTTTCAATATATTTAAATGATTAAAAAAATATATTAAAAACCTATGTTAGATTGTGCTGTTTGCAGGAGAGACTTCGTTGATATTTATCGTTGATAGGTATAAGTATAATTTTACTATGTAAACAATGACATGTAATGTCTTGATTCACAGTTAATAACATTCAATTAAATGCAAAAAAAAAACCTAAATGTATAAAATTCACTTTATCTAATATAAAAGAAGAACCAACTGAAATTAAACTCAACAAAACACATTTAGAATTAGTAAGTTCAACTAAATTTTTGGGTATAACACTAGACTCAAAACTGCAGTGGAACCCGCACATTTTTATGTTAGCCTGGAAACAGCTCGGCTTCATATGCAGAAAAATAAGGCGTTACGGTTGCATAACGGCTTACTACTTTCTTTAGGTATTAGAAATATATTAAAATTGATTCTTATTTCGTAAAATAAATAAATAAAAAAAAATAAAGATGTATGATTATGACAGTAATGGCTAATACAGGTAATGTCTTCCTGTAAATAATAACGCACAATTATTACTGGAAATTGTTATTTTATTTTATACAAGAAGTTGCAATATTATACACTAAATAAAAGTGCTCAAACGACTCCCTCGAGATGTAATACACTGTTCTCTATTTGAAAATAGCTGACCAACATAAAATGATATCTTAAAATGGAACGAAAAGTATAAAACGAAAATAGAATTCCTTCTCGCAAGATTTCCACATGATATTTTGTAACATGTAATCTAGTACATGTGATCCTTCAGTGTTTGTTTTCAACATCTTTGATATTCAGAAATTGTCTTTTGATGCAAATTTACTACCTACTAAAATTGGATATCGAATAAAAGAGATCCTTTGAATAAAACTAACCTTTTCACAGTATAATTTTCTTTGAAATGATAGAAACACCATAAGATCTTGGTGTTTTTGAGGGAGCACTGTGGGATGGCCAGTATATCCTTTATAACTGCTTTGTTAGCATATAAATGTTTGAGATCCACGCCATCCAATTGTACGAGTATCTTTTCAGAATATAAGAATATCTGGAAATGTATAGTTTATTTTTCTTGCGAATAAATTATCAAAGTAGATACCTAATTATCGTAGTAGATATCGTTAGCTAGTAGATTTTGTAACAATAATATAAAAAATATACTTGTTATTTATAATAATATAAATAACGAAGCAAATTTTTCTTGATCTCTGTAGGAGTTTTATGATATCTTCTGCGAGAGCTACCTATATTTTCACGACAGCGCGCACGAGATAATATGTCAATATTATATTGAAGTAGCTCAAGGGTTGTATTGAAATAATTTAATATTAACCGTAATAAGGAAGAGCTAAAACAATAATATTATTATTTAATATAAAGTGAGTAAATAAATTGTTTTATTTACATGTACGCAGAAAGCGTTTTATTTAAACCATTTGGAATAACTATATAGAGAACAACAAAAATATGTGTTAGTTAGATTGCCTAATATAGAGATGACGCCTGGTTAAAATAAAATCTGTAAGTAAGATAATAGAAAAATATTATATGTTTTTTTTGTTTCAATTTGACGAGAGATCGCTTAGATAATAGGCATTAAAGCTGAAGAGCCGGATCTCTCTCGACATCTCAACTAGATCTATTAATATAAAAATAGGTATTTAATAATAATATACCTGAAGGACAGACAAACAAACAACTTAACAAATATTATTCCTATATCCCTATTGTTTCTTTAATATTTTGATATTTTTGCCGTGCCCTACCTGCAATGGACTATTGGGATAAGCATTCGCGTAATTTAAATCGTTTAAAAAGACTGGTTATTTTACATTCGTAATATTATCCTGATAGAAAATTCTTAATAATTCAATAATCACAGCACGCGGTACGAAAGTAAACCTTTTGCAGAAACTAAAATATTAAAAGAAACAAAACAGGACAAAGAAAAGTGAAAACTGATATATCTATATTAAAAAAACTTCTTATAAAAGTCAGGCTATTGATACTAATGAATCACAATTACATTTCTGTATACATAGATTGCATTACACACATTTTTACAGTAAATTCAAAACTAGCTTTAGGTGCTTCTTGTCCTTGTTGTTTTCAATACTTCAACTAAATTAAATGAAACAACTTTAAAGGTTTCAGAGCGTTCACATTTGCTTTGTTTTATTTCTTATATGTGAAATATAAGAAATCAGAAACTTCAACTATTTTTTGGTACCATATATGTAAGATTGGATTTATTCAACAATCTCTAGTCCAATCTCTGGGTGCTAGGGACAATGTGGATTTTTTAAGTATTTTTCATTAAGAATACTTTTTAGTATATAGCATTGTGAATGCAATATTGGTCAAATTAAATAATCATCAACCTATTAATGCCCTCATTAAAGGAACCTTCAGGCCTTCTTTATGTATAGTGTTAGAAAGGAAGAATAGTCCATAACCTAAGTTGAGCCGGAAGCAAGGGCTTATAATGACTTTTTGATGCACCGAAGGCCTTTAAAAATTTTTGGTATTAATAAAATATTATATATCGAAGAACATTTATTTCTGTTCGCGCTCTCGTTCTCTCTCTCTCTCTCTCTCTAAACAATGTAACTTTTGTCTACTAAGCAGATCAAAGAGATGGGGTATGCACCAAAATGAATTGTGAAGGAAAGCAAAGCATTATTATGATGTTTGCCAATCACTCGTCGGAGTTGTTTTTATACTTTAACTTTATTATTATTATTCTGGACTTTTACAAAGTAACTGCTTATTCCATTAAATGCGCATTTGTTTATTACTCACTACTTTCTCGTCATTATTTGCCAACATTATTGCCACCTGAGACCCAAAGTTTTTCAAAATCAATATACATATTTAACATTTGAGCTTCTATTTCAATTAAGAAAGCGAATCTGAATTCACTTCATTAAATATTTTATTTCACGTCTAAAGCAGCCTCCTAATACATGCCATTAGATTTTAATTCCACGTTCTACTTAACTGCGTGTCGCGCCATTTTCTCCCCTATAACCATCGCCCAAGGTCCCGAGATGAATAAATTTTCAATTTCCCCAGTCCCCCTTGTTTCCTTTTATATTTTTTAGACTACTTGTTCGGATATTTTGTCGTTTTTGATTGTCCTTTGAGTTTTTTCCTTTTTGGTGAAATTCTAATTCCGAATTAAATAGGCCACTTAAAATGGTTAATTTTTGCATTGAGAGAACATTGTTTGCCTTAATAATATTTCTAAATTAAACATTAAAACTCAAAACCAATCGAGATTTCATGATAATAGAATATGCTGCTAGTACACACACTATTTTTAAAGACAATTGTATTTAATTGAACGCTATAATTTTAGATTACATGTCAATCTGCTTTTGGCAAGCGTTTGGGCTTATTTTTAATGCAATCTACATTTCGTAGGCATACGAGTATGACTTACTTGAGATCAGCTCAATAATTTCAAATATATTATCTTACCAGAATAGACGACTTTAATTATCTTGAATCAAATAAAAAAAAAATACCTTATAGTTTAAAAGAATCCTACTCAATAATACTATGTCAACTATGCTTATGCTATCAGAAGCAATATTGTTGTGTTTGTTTAGGTAAAGTCACGGTGTTCAGGGAGATTCAAATTAAGCAATTTGACGTAACAACTCGACGGGTAAGTACATAGTGAAATCCTCCGAGGGCCTGAATACATAATGAGCAGTTCATATGTTATGTTTTATGTAAATAATGTTAGCCAAAATACCTTTTGGTTTGATATTAACGTCATCCCTTTTGATCATATTAAGGAATAGACAAGTATTAGATTTTGATATTTAAATTTAAATTTAATGGGATATTAACGTAGAGTTGTCATTATTCAAATTTAAATATTCTAAATTAAAGAGTTATCAACCACTTTTGAATTAGAAAAATGCTATTTTCTCTCCCTGATTTACTTTATAAATAAAGACACTGAACAACGACTCATACGAGAATGACCCTCTTCTCTTGCAATTGTTAGAATTATATGGAGAAAGAGTTATACGGTCAGTTGCAGAAACGTCCATTAGGGTTTAATGACGCCTTTATGCTCTAATGAATGTCAAATTTGTATGGGTAATGTCGCTTTACACTAATGAAAATTTTAATGGACGTTTCTGTAACTGGCTGAAGTTTGAGATTCTGCTTAAATCTCTGAATAATATAAAAAAAAACACAACACATTTAATAAATTTGAGTTTAGTTCATTTATTTAGAATATTCAGGCATTACTTTTCTTTGAGGAAGTGTTGAAATTTAATCTAATAGTTCAGAAATTATAATGAGGCAAAAAGTAGAAATAAATAAGTAGGTTAACATTTTATTTACATCTTTATTTTTGTTTATATTTAGATAGATACTGTGGGATCAACACGAATTACACAAATGCGTATTTTATAAAGTTCCTTTTGATCCCATTCAGTGTTGAATGACTCTGAATCGGAACATTGTTGACTGCAAAAACTCATAGAACTCCTTCAAGTGATTCATTCAACAAATATTTTCTGAATATCTCTCTTTGGTAGGAAACCAATTAATTTGCTCGAGCCTTTTTATGAAACCCATAAAAGGACTCCTTACTTTTGGGGGTATTACGTCGCCCAGTTTTATAAATAAACCTAAAGCCAAAGCTTAACAGATGATGTCGAAAGAAATTCTTTTCAGATTATAATATTCATCGGATCCCCCTTTAATTCTCGACAGATAGCTTTCAGGATCGGTTAAATCTAAAACGAATCAAGGGATCAGTTACGTAAGGGAACGAGTCGGGAATACTAATCTTTGCCAGTTTTAACATCTTCGTTGGTTAAAGGTTGAAAATAGTAGATATCAAAGTTGTAAGCACGAAATCTTTATCTGGAAATGTGATAGCTACACTATAAAAGCCTTTTCTATATTAATCAGACACTGGCAACGTTTTGTATATTTTTAAAATTTATATATATATATTATACACTGTTTATTGTTTGTGTGTCACTTTCTTCTCTACTCGCTGCAGATGTTTATGTATTTAAAATGTAAAATATATTTATATACACCAAATGACTGCGACCCTTATTTCCTGCATTCCTAGAGATAGTTACTTACATTATTTATATTTACTTAAACCTTGTCCAGAAAGACGAGGCTTCAGACGTAATTCAAGTTCAATGCAGCATACTTTTATATAAGTATTTATAACATAATTACTTACCAACAAGTAATCCTATCAATATTCTAAATGTGAAAGTTTCTTTGTTTGGATGTTTAGATGTTGGGCTGTACTTTTTATCCTACTAAATATTTTCCTAGGAACCACGCGGACGAAGACGCTGGCGAAAGCTAGTGTATAATAAAACAAAACGCATATAAATTACGCGCGTTCTGGTCAGTCTTTTACTAATAGTGAGGCCCCAAGCCTATTTAAATACTGTTTAGATTATTGGCAATTTTCAAATGACTTGATAAGCAAATTTCGTAACAATTAAATTTGCTATTGGAACGAAAATGATGTTGTTGCAAATTGAAAGTTGTGTCCCAAGCGTTATCTAGTTAGTATAACTTATTGTGTTTTCATTTTCGAAATTGCCGAAAATACACTTCAGATGCATAATTCATTTTAGTATTATGCGCTTGTATCGAACAACCAACGGAATGAATATCTCTTATGATACTTTAACCCATAATTGTTAAATTATGAACAGATCCAAAAATGAAGTCAAAGATGATATCCAGTTAAAGAGGCAGGTATTATGACAGCTGCCTCAAACCAAAGCAGAGCTCAGATAAGCCAGATAAGATAATTTATGTTAATATGAAGGTATTTAAATATTTGGCTATCGCAATGTTGAAATTATAAATAGGAAGTCATTCTAATGTAGTTAATTCCTTTATGCTTGGAGTATAAAATGCATATTAATAACTTTTTTTGATTTTTTCCTTTTATAAATTGCTTAAACAGATTATTAAGATATGCCATTATTCAATACATCACAAGTGTTTCATTTTGGGGACCGCGAACGAATTTTTAAATTGAACTTTTGATATATAACATCGGTTTTCGATTAAGAAAACCGTTTCTGACTTATTAAGCTTTAAAGAGCTAATTTTCGTTAGAGTCAAGTGCTCCCCCCCCCCTCTACCAACCGTCGTTGGTAAAAATTCAAACGTTACGCCAGTAGTACCTATATAAATGAAGTTTAAAGGAAAACTATCACACTTAAGTTGGCTTTACAAGGTTACTAGTAATATAGCCAGTTGCATAAACGTTAAAATTATCATTAGTTAAAAGTGACATTACCCATACAAATTCGACATTTATTAGAGCTAAAGGCGTCATTAAACCTTAATGGACGTTTGTGCGACTGACCGATAGTCGACCAATTATATTTAAATCGAAAATTTCGAACTCCATAGAAAACAACAAAGGAATTTTGTATTTTCACTTTTTATTTTCATTAAAAAAATCGGCCTACGCATTTGGTCTCTAGAACGCCACATAGAAACAAACATACATACATACATAGACTGATAAACATATTACCCTCCTTTGCGTCGCGCAGTCGGGTAAAAAAGGTTATCATTACCCATTGGTACGGAACCCTTAGTGCGCGAGTCAGACTTGCACATGTCCGGTTTTATTTTACCAAACATATATACCATATCGTTATATTAAAAGAGTGGTGCCGCTGTCTACACTTTCAGTTACTACATTTTCTATGAATGACGAATGCTGATGAAAACGGACGGTCTTCTAATGATTTTCATCAAAATGGCACATCAGTGATTGAAAGATGTGATGAACGTAAAAATTTTTTTTAATTAATATCTCCTTTATTTACATAAGTAAATTGTCTGATTGACGTTGGATAGTGTGAGCGCAGTGAGAAAATATCTGTATAGCAAGTAACTTCTTAAATTTATGAAAACAAGAGACCTCCAAACCTTCTTATAACCCGTTTGAACACAAGACGGAAATGATTTACCAATCTTACTCATATGTCTTTCGTTTCTTTTATTACTTTCTATTTTTAGAGAATTAAACAGAGAGTGCGCGAGCATATCTCACGATACACATGCATGAGAATCCAATACGTTGATAAAAATCAAATATCTGTATTGCCAAGTTGAAGAAGAAGAAGTCCTCTAATGCAGAATATTTCAAATTAAAGCCAAAAACTTATACTGAAAAATGAAATATTCTGATAATGTGCGGGAAACAAAAATGATATGTTACATAATATTCTTCAAAGGAACTCTAAATGAAAATATCAGTTATAATAAAAAGTAATCCAAAACTATACTCAGTAGTTTCAGTCAGTCTCTGGAGAAAATCTGTACACATGTACCTTTGATACAGCTAACTCTACCTTCATTTGAGTGCTTTTTTGCTTCGTTCAAAACATTGTGAATTTTAACCTTTGAAGGACACGGTCGTGTTTCTTATGTCAGTACAGATCGGAATTCGGTTCGCGTCTCTCTCAGGCTTGTCGTGACAAGAATGCGTCGCCTTAGCGAGTTGATCGTATCTAGGCAGTGTGTGAAATAGTGTCCCATTTTTCCAGTATTCATTATCAGCTAACGCTGTTTCGTTTTTCGTTTTTGCGCGTTCATTATTTTAGAGATACAGTTCATTCGAAACAATTTTCAGCTCATCGTTTTCATGTACCTACAATTTGATATCAATTAACTGATATTATATTAAGCGAGTGTTTTTTAATATATGAAAATTTCCAAATCCAAGTCGTGTCCGTAAGAAAGGACCTATGGAAGTGGTGAAGAAAAAGGGCTGATGATGATAATGATGAAATCGTGAATATTGAAAAAATTAAAACGAAAATTTATTAGAACCTAAGTCTATCATTGCACAAAAACTATGTAAATTACTCGTAAATTTAAGATAAGCTGTAGTAAATGCTGTAAAAAATTACCTAGTGAAATATTGTTATCAAATGAATCTAGATTTAAGTATGGGGTTGGCATGTACTAAAGAATAAAAACCCCTTAAAAAATAAAAGAATTAAAAAGAAAGAAAAAATTAAAACGAAAATTTACCAATTACTTAAACTAAGTGACATCAGACTAGTTTTGAATCTACTAATGTCTTGTACTAAAATAAGTAAAGACCATTAACGCAATGGAATAGTAACATTCAGAGCGGCAGTGTTATTTAGAACGATTACCTAAAGAGAATTAAATAACATTGTGCTCTACAACGCTATTTTATAGCGTCACGTTCCAGGGTTATATCATCCATGAAGTTCAACCATTAACAATATTTTTGGTAGCATAAGCAGTTAGTGCTCAAATGTTTATTACATAAAGTAGCTGTCGTAAATAATTGTAATAAATTTTCGAAATATTATAAAAACATGGCAAAAAAACGAAAAACTTTTGTTTTAAAATTATTATCAATTTTGAATCTTGTGAAAATTATTTCTTCCTAAAATCTTGGTAAGAATATATTTGCTACTGTACTTATAAAAAAAGATCGCATTTATTAGGATTATTATTATCATAACTCATCGCTCTTTACTAATTTAATATTTATAAATATCACAAATGCTTACATAGTAATCGGATTCAACAAGAAAGTGAATTTATCGCGTGTAATCGGATTATTATTTAAGATGGCGTGAGGCACCGCGATCTTCTTTAAACATTACACAAAAATTAAATTGACCTCGCAAAATATTATCTGCTATTCATCAGACTTGTTTTGTTTTCCAAGAGATTCCCTTTAACAATGGTTGCAGTTTAACGTTATCCATTTTTTCATATTTAATGATGGCTTTAAAATTTCTGAGGTCTCTAAATTTGATATTACCGACAAGTGGATAATAAACGTAGGCACTAGAAGCAGTAAATTGACACTAATTTGACATTATGCCAAGTCCAACGTACAGACAACGTTACAAACGCCATTGGATGATGGTAATATGAACTTTATGTAAAGAGACTTGGAACATTACTAAAGCAACAGGGCGGTGGTTAGAATAACACTTCAAGTTGGGTCGGTAATGGGAGGTTTTAAGACGATAATACTGAACCTTGATAATGGGTCCGTGTCAGAGTTCCCTTTGGCTTCTTTCTTTTTTGGGTTTAAAATATTGAGGTTCACTTTTTTTAGAACAGAGCAATAGTACATTCATTTGGTTATATACTATCCATCTATATATGAGATTAAATTTCATTAAATGACTCATTTTTTGCTCAGTGCCCAGGGGAGCTAGTAAAGATATAACTTTAGCTGTAATTGCTCCCCGCCAAGTAAATTTTGATTACGATGATTGTTTCCATACTACCTATGTCATTATTTGGGCTGTAATTTATTTCAGCGATTTTCTAACGAAGGACCTTACCCGTCAATCATGCCGTTGATTTTGGAACTCATAAGAGTTGATAGAGTTCTGTGTCTTAAGCAGAAGATCAACCTTAAATATTTAAATGCATCGTTTCATTTTAAACATAAGTGTTCTATTTGGTCGACACATTTCGATATTGATTTCATTTGTTCTCATTGGAATGCATTTCTAATAACCATTAAAAGTTAGGAATTAAAAAGTGAACTGGCACGACCTTGTAATGCATCAAGGAGTTCTTCAAATTATAAACACCCTTCCTTACGATCTAATTATGTAATGTCGGGGTTGCCCTTTCAAGATCAGGCTTTGTTAATAGAAAGAGCGTAAAACGGTTTCATAAATTATTTAAGTATAGTATTTGAAATACCTCTTTATTCCCCCTTAACCGATTTTTCTTAACACATGGTGCTAATATAGTGATTTCTACTATAAAATCTTTTGAGAGTCATTTTCGAGTTTCCCATTCACAACAAATCGCTACTCTATGGTAGTGAGTTATAACCCTTATTTCGTGAGCTGACCTTTTCCGAGGCAACGACCGACCTCAACGTTTAAGAGACTTGATGGCACTGTCCGTTATCCATCGCCCCTTTTCTATTTCCCTAAACGCAGGGGAATCTATACTAAAGTAGTTTTGTAATAGGTGCTTGAAGGAAATTGCGTCGATCCTTTGTTTGTACGGCGTAGGTAAACTGGATGAGGTACTTTACTGATTGTTTTTTGTTTCGTGTCCAAGTTAGTTCCATCTTACTTCGTTGCAACGAGCTGCTTCTTGTTTGTATGTGCTGAATATTTATTCTTGAATGAAAATATTCTTGGCACTGGTTCCTGTTCATTATTAGTAGCGTAACATTTAACCGTCTTCCTTGGAATTTTTAATGTTACATAACGTTAAGTTCCAAAAATGGAGGGAAATAAAAATAAGATAATTATAATAATAACTAAATTATCTTACATTTTTAATGTCTTTGTCAGTCATATTAGCATAAGAATTTCAATAGTTCTATCTAATTAGAATTTTATCTTTGTATTTTTTTATTTTGATTATAGACCATCAACACTAAAATCAATTTAGTTCAATAATTAGAACGTTAATAGAAAAACACTAATAACCGACTTACACTTAAGGTTCGAATACAGAGTTAAGTAACAAATCATTACATAGATATCAAACTATGTCAATGTTTGAATGCTTAAATAAATACCGTTGACAAAATAATAATCGCTCTTCATATTATACAAATAATGAGAAGTAAGTTTACAATTTGAAAGGGATGTAGAGTAACAGAATTCCATTTTGTTCAGTCGGTACTTTGGACGAAAAACAGTTAGGATTGTGTATCCTTTGTTTTGCTTTTAAAAGCTGTAGTACAATTCTTGGACTACGTCAAAGATTTCATCGCTAAAGTTTATACAATACTTTTGAATATAATACTTTGACATCTATATAATAGAAGTAGATTATTACATAACTCACATCGTTCTCCTCTTCACTAAGTTGTTACTATACAAGATATAAAATTTCCATGACATTGTAGTAAAGGTAATTTTATATCTAATTTTGTCTAATTAATGTTTCATAATATCAAATCAAGTTTCGAAATGGTACAAGAAGTGTCAGAACGGTCCAGGAAATCAGTCGATTATCCACTTTAATATCCAAAGCACGAAAATACATCGGGCCATTTACCCGTCCAAAGAAGGACCAATGTTTATTAGACAGAATAACGACCTATAATTTACGATAACAGCCCAGTATCCGTTCCCCAGCGTTATGAAACAAAACAGGAATCTAAATAAATTGTCTGCCGATGGTAATAAAATATAAAATTGTATTCGATTGCGTGTATTAGCGATACACAATCATGCACTAAGGAATTTTTTTTTACTATTCAAAAATCTATTATAACTACAAAAGAGAAAGGAGATGGAAGTATTTCTTAAGCTTAACATGGCCTTGTCTTCACAAAGTTAACTTTTTTCAAATGAGAGTGGGAAAAACATTTTACATAACAATAATTAAATTGCAATAATAATGTATAATAATGTTATATTGAATTTAAAAAGAAGTACCATAAGTATGTCTGTCAATTTACTTTATGCATATTTAAATAGTATGTTACTAAGTAATTTATAAATATATATTGGTGACACAATTTAAAAGTATATTAAATACGATAAAAACGTAAGAATTTATTAATTCAGTACAAATACTTCTTTTACATATGAAATGCGCTACATTATATATTTAATATATTTTGCATTCACAATGCTATACTGAAAAATAATCTTAATGAAAAATGTTTAAAAAATCCACTCTGTGCCTGGCACTCTGAGATGGGACCCGTACCCATGGCCTTACGCAATTCGGGCGACTGCTCTAACCACTAAGCTACTACTTAGGCCCTGGCACTCTAAAATGGAACTCGAACCCATGACCTTTCGTAAACTGGGCGACTGCTCTAACCACTGAGCTATCCAGGACCTAACAGGACTGACGAATTTCAAGTACTTGCTACTTTTTCGCTACTATAGAACGTATTTTCATTAATCCACTCAAACAGCCGAAATAAATATATTTATAAGTTTTAATCATTTGGTACTTTTTTTGATGATATTTTTTATATCCAATTGAATAATATAATTCATACAATTTGATGTCATAAAAATTATACAAAGAAGCCAATTGTACACTTATATTTGAAGTCACAACTTATCTAAAATCAATTCACTCGAAAACATTTAGCCAAAGTTTACACATAGTGGTCAATATGCAAATGCTTGTTAAACTCTGTACACTTTGGGGTTATTAAATTGTAGTTTAACTAAAATATTAAGGTATTCACATTGTTAAATTAGAAGAAAGGTCTTCGAACCATTCGGTAATGTAATAATAAATAAGGGTCTATTGAATTAAAGTGTACTGTACCTATGATGAAGGAACTTGCTATTTCAAATTTTCGCATACGAATGTAATGTACTTATACCTTAATCACCTTGTGTCGTATACAAAGTTGAAAAAATATTTTAGTTGAATAGTCAGTTAGTTATTTTTATTCCATTACCTAATACTAAAACACTGTTTTCTTTGATGCTTGTTTTGATACAAACACTTCTAAATATAATTAATTTCAACATTCAGTATACCGTTTTGATATGGTTTAAATATTTAATGTACATTAATCTTCTATTCAAGTTATATGGTTTTTTGTCTAATTTCTCTAAATTAAATAACGTTTCTCTTGTTACAGATGCCGATCCAACGATCCGTGTGTCACAGAAGATGATAAAACTGACGAGAGTATAACAAAAATGATAACATGACGTAATATGTTTCATAACGGACATTTCCACAAAGCGCGGACTAAAATATGCGTTACGAGCATGTGTCGTAATGATTCCAAAAAATGCTTACACGAAAATGGGAGAACCAAATATCCCGCGCAACAACAAATCTGTTTCAATTTGTATTGCATTCTAGTTGTGGCGTTTTTATCTATGCACCCAGTGAACTCGAATACTACAAACATGAATCGTCACACCATTGACAGGAGTGCCAATAAAGATTTCAGTTTAAACAAACAGAACGATCAACCGAACGAAGATAATTATGATGATCATAATCCAGCGCACGGAAACGAAAACGTAGATTATACAAAAGTCAATTTCGAGAACAACCCTTATTACAACACTGAACATTTTCTACATTCAAATAATAAATTTTACAATAGTGAAAATAATGCTTATAGCAATTACGAAGACTATAAGAACTTTTATTTGAATCCAGCAAATCCTATTCCCAAGGCAAATGTGAAATTTAAAATTAGTAGTAGAATAGTGCAGACTAAATATGGAAAATTACAGGGCATAGTTTTGGCTATGGATGAACATAGATATTTGAGTCCTCTTGAAGTATTTTTAGGTGTCCCATATGCAACACCACCAGTTGGATCGAACAGGTAAACTAATATAGTACGTACGTGCATATTTAAGAGATGGATTGTTTTAATTCGAATAAATTGGGATATAAATCGTCGCATAGTTTGATTGTATGGTTTGTTTGCAATTAATACGTGAATTTGTTAAGCTGATTGTAACCGCAGCATATTGTAATATTTTATGTCAGACTAAAATAAACTGCAGAATGCACTAATTAGCAAATTGATAGGATGATAAATTCTAATTTCAATAATCACGAGTTCTCATTTCAATGAATGAAATGACGTTGGTTTATCATTTGCGGTTTGATTTGACGGTGAAACCTTTTCTATAAATGTATGAAGCAACATCATGGTTTTCAAAAATCATTGGTAGCTTTAGACACTAATGACTCATTATTCAATTCCAAGTAAGCTAAACAATTGTTTTATAGCTGACGTAATAATATAAATGAAATATAGAAAAGTTATCATATAAATTAACCATTTCATTAAATGTGAATATAAAAATATTACTTAGGTTCAGCCCAACGAGAACACCGTCGCCTTGGGACGGAGTAAGGGTTTCAGATAGGCCTGGACCTGCTTGTCCTCAGAAGCTACCAGATCTCGACGACGAAAGGACCATATTAGAGAAAATGCCTAAAGGCAGACTAGAATATATAAAAAGACTGATGCCTTATCTTAAGAATCAAAGTGAAGATTGTCTTTATTTAAACATATTTGCGCCGTTGCAGAGTAAGTTCACAAATAATTATTTTGTTATTTCATATTAAAAGTAAAAAATCAAAGTTTAAAAATACGACCTCATCACGTGTAACTTTAAATACATTTTGTATATAAATACCCATTTATTGATTTTAAGTAATTTTATTCGTTGAATTTTGAATATGTAAATATTGCTCTAACTCTCAATTCAGTAGCTGAAATACTTTTGTTAGAGAAGGCATTTGCTGACAAAACAACTAGAAATTTAGACCATATATTACGTTTTTCAGTGGATGAAACGAAACTAGCATTACCTGTATTAGTCTACGTCCATGGTGAAAGCTACTCCTGGAGTTCCAGTAATCCATATGATGGTGCGGTTCTCGCGAGCTACACCGACCTCATTGTTGTAACATTGAACTTTAGATTAGGCGTTTTAGGTAAGTTATTAGATCCATTTATCACGCTAGTTCGAGAGTTTTGTCATATAGAGAGTACTGATATTAATGTGGGCTTAGATAACCGTCTGTTGTTAATCGTAGGGTTGGTCATAACGTTTGTAGACATATAAATTATTTTTGGTACATTAATAACTAAACCAAATGACTATAATATTTGATAAAATGTATGTGCGTTATTAGTTTCCGCCCACATTTTCCTCTGTGTTAACTTTGGAATTTTAACCTCTGGATTACCTTTGAAATATGAGATATGCTGTCTGTAGCGGAATCAGTTTAAAGTTTTAATATTATTCTTTATTTCTTTTTGATCTCAAAAATCCATGGACATATATGTTATCTAACAGCCGCCATGAATTACGTGTGTACAAAACATTGGAATCAAACAAATAAGTTTTGCGTTTGCTAAAATATATAATCTCAAACTTATAAAATCGCTTTCTCTCGGCACTTGATACGAATCTATTTATGCGTCTTGAAGGATTTTAGACACTTTAAATACAATGATCGAATTTATTCTTACTTTTTTCCTTTGAAGTCACAAAGCATTATCTTTTTTTGAATTCTAGCTTTACCCTTTATCTTTGTCGAAACAGACGCAAAATTTGTTATATTCATTTTCGTTAGGGTTAATTAAAATGGATTAAAACTTTCATCTTTTTTTATTTCATTGACATCTCGAATGTCAAGTGGCCCAGAAAGCTTAGAACCCTTAAAAACGGAAAATTTAATCAAACTCAGGCCAAATTGTATCAAGCTTGTATAGGTCAACTTAAATTTGTCAACGTGAAAAGTTTCCCGAAACATAATGCCTTGAGCCTTTTTCATCATTTTGAAATACCCCAAGGAATATAATTTTAAGTAAAATTTTGTATTATATTGATTATCGAGAATTCGAGTATTTGGCAATGTTTTGTATTTCAACAGGTAGCTGGTTTGTCCGTCAGTATCTCCGAAATGTGCTGTATACCATCCGTACTGTATTCACACGTATTCATTTAGTCATGTGAATTTGTGTACGGACGGCAGGTTACACAATATGCCAATGGATTTCAACCTCCACACTTAATTTATTGAGATTTAAAATCGAGTGGGATAATGTAACACTTTTGAATAACCTAAAGTGCTGTTGATATTACAAATGGCAACAAATCTCACAATAATCACAAGTCTATATGTATTTCGCCAATTTACATTCTCAGGAGTTCTTTGATCTAACATTATAATTATGTGTCTTATTTGTTTCGAATCTATATTCGCTACTTTTATAAACTTTATATAAACTATAAGCTTTGAAGAAAAGGAAATCCTATCCAAAATTGATTTTGAACTGCAATGAACACAACTTAATTAGTAAATGCATCAGAGGAAAAGGGTGCCTCCTACCCGTTTATGTGGGTGACAACCTAACCATTTATCACTGTTTGGGTGCTGAAGGTCATGAATATTGGTGCTTCATTAATTTTATTGCTATTGGTCTTAACCCAAATGTTTGTTGAGGTTAGCTTTGATGTATTAACCTTGTGTTATATAAACCTTAACTAATGAAACATTCTCACCTGAATCGGTGCATGGCTTATTAATAGTAGGACAGGTTTCAACATCATTTATGGGTGTCCAAGTTTTTTTCAGAAACAACTCGTATTACAAATCTGCTCAAGATGTGAGATATGTATAAATCTTTCTTACTTCTCTAAACTTTGTAAATAAAATTATTACACAAAATGTTTATTTTTACTTTTATCTCATAAAATTGTGTGAGAATAGCATAATGTACTTTTTTTCATAATTTTATAGGAACAGCTGATGTGTATTCACTAAATGTTATTATGTCTTATTAAATAGTTCAATCAAATAGAAAAACAATGCTCTCGTCTGATTGAAATTGAACCTCGCGATCTTCAGTGTTAGTTTCGAACTTTGAATATAAATTGAAAACGAAATACAACATTGATAGGACTCCTTTTTATTCAAGTGAATATTTGTTCAAGCGACTCACTATTGTTATATACACATTTTAATTAAATAAAGTTAAAGTCAAAAATACAAATGACTAGGCAAATGATAGATTCATTTGCCTTTTCTTTGATTTATTGACAGATGTCGAAACGGGATGAATCAAGTTATTAATGAGGTATTTTAAAGCTCAAAGAAAACTTCGGCACGAAGTTACTTTCAGATATAAATAGCTTTTCTTATAAATCAAGTTAACGTATACGCCAGCAGTTCGTAAACTCTAGAACTTTGGAGCAATTTAGAAAATTAATCTTTGCTCCTCTGGCGTTTTGTTTCGGGCTTCTATAGATCATGAACTTTTACTATTACTAATAACTGATTGTGTTCCAGGATTTTTAAATGCAAATCCGGTACCAAATGCGAAGGCTCGTGTGGCAAACTATGGGCTGATGGATCAAATAGCGGCACTGCATTGGGTGCAACAGAACATAGCTTTATTTGGAGGCGACCCAACTAATATAACATTGATGGGCCACGGCTCGGGGGCTGCATGTATAAATTTTCTTATGATATCACCTACTGTCATGCCAGGTGTGTAAGTTAAGATGTTTTGGCCTTTTTTGTTTTAGCAGTTGTACTTTGTTGACTTGTTGATGAAGTAGATCCTTTAATATATTTAAAATTATGTTATCAAATATTCAATTGCAGTTTGCATTTTTGCTATAAGCAGTATAACAACAGTATTTTGTCAGTTCGTATAATAAATCTAAAATCGTAAACATTAATGTTATCATACGTATAGATCGAAGCAATAAAAGAAAACATATTTAAACATTTGATTCAACATAATCCATCATTGCACGAAGTATGTAGATGTTCCTTCTAATCAAGCAAATAAAAGCAGATGAATATTTGATAATCTAAACGAGCAATCTGAATCTTGGAAACGGCTCGAACAATTTTCATGATATTTAGTATGCAGGGGATTTCAGGGGAGTTAAGGCTATCTAGCTAGGTTTCATTTAAAAAAATAATGAGCAAACGTACTTATCCAGGTACTTGTATTAAAATGCTATTAATAAGTTTACAAGATAATTCCAACATTTTGACTTAAGTGATTGTAATTGTTTGTGATGATTATTAAGACACTCACCTTTTGCTCTCAAAATTTTTTTCGAACCTTTTGCTCGATTTTCTATTTTTCTATATGCTCTTGCTAGCTGAATTTCAATCTAGTTTCCACATACACTGCGGGATGGCAGAAATAACTTAATTAGATAGGTTCAACGGCGAATCCGACCTGGAATTGGATGTAGGATCTGTAGAAGGCATTTTATTTATAGACTATTAGTCTAGTAACTTTGGCGAATTCATTTATTTACACTTGTCAGATATCATTATTAAATAAGCTCTAATTTTACGTAGTAATTAAATTAAAGAACGTAAATTGTGTGAATTAACTAGTACGCAGCATTTCACTAATGCGGGCTTAGCTAAGCTCTTAAATGCAATGTAATTAACGAAGGCGCTTACAGTCATCTTGTAAGAAACCGCTGTAAGTGTATGCCGTCTTGAACATCCCTTTTCGCAGCAAAAGCTCTTAAGAAAATACGTATTGAAATAAAATTTAAGTAAAACATTTCTTTTATTCGATTCCATCCAGATAAGGTCAGAGCCTGATAATAATAAACACATTTCAAGGTGTCGATTGCATTATGACAAGATTTGTTTTATTCCACAGGTTTATTTCACAGGGCAATATTATTATCGGGGTCAGCTTTGAGCTCTTGGGCGATAGTAGATGATCCAGTATATTATTCGTTGAAGTTAGCTAAGCATATGAATTGTACTATACCAGAGGATATGTCCAAGGACCACGAAGTGATAGTCGATTGTTTAAGAGAAGCGACAATAGATGAATTGTTATCAATAGACATATCACCACCAAACTTTCTAACAGCTTTTGGGCCGTCAATTGATGGTGTAGTTATAAAAACAGATTTCGCAAAAGACTTCCTTACTATGTATTCCACTGGAGATTTTCCATCGTTCGGCCCTCTCAACAATATGAATCAGAATTTGAATACACATAAAAAGAGGAGCGACAGTGGTCGAAGGTTATTTCAGAATAAATATGATTTGCTTTTTGGCGTGGTGACAAGTGAGGCATTGTGGAAATTCTCCGCACATGATATCCAAAATGGGATTGAGCCAGATAAAAGAGATAGAATGTTAAGGTACGTGAATAAAAATTTTTGACATCTCAATGACTGGAGTATTTATATTTATATCTTATGGCGGAAGATATAATTTGCAATCGATAACTTTGAAATTTTATTTAATGTTAAATTTTATATATGGATTTTATACATGGAGTATATTTACAGGACGTACGTGAGGAACTCATACACTTACCACTTGAGCGAAATCTTCTACACAATTGTGAACGAGTACACTGATTGGGAAAGAACGGTAGAGGTTTGTTTAATCATAAAATAGAGCAAGGAATGTTTTACATTCAAATTCATTTCCTAAATACATACTTGAATTCTACGAGAGGAAACAAACCGATAGTATTTAATAAAACATTATCAAATTCCATCTTAAAACTCGAATCGAAATTGGATTGCGGCGCAAAAAATTCAATTCCATCTTATTTACATCAAGATTCGGCATTTTATTTAGAGAAGTATTTGAGATTTCCTCCAATCCGCGTTCCATCCGCAAATTTTGTGACAAAGTATTGATTAACATATATTAACATAATCCATTGTTGTAGAATCCTATAAACACGAGGGATGCCACTGTTGCTGCCTTGTCTGATGCACAATACGTAGCTCCATTGGTGCAAAGTGGAGATTTGTTAAGTGGTGGTCCGAAGCCAACGCCTACTGATGAAGATGGACCAAGGAGGCCGACTAAAACGTTTTTTTACGTGTTCGATTATCAGACTAAGGATGGTTACTATCCACAAGTAAGGTTATATACATTCTGATCTATATTATTGTATTTAAATATGTCGTTAGAACGATTTTATTAAATGTCTTCTAGACGATAATAATCGTTGTTATTTATGATAATCGTGTGCTTGAGATTTGCACGAATAAATTTAAATATTGTTATAAAAAATATAAGTAAGTCCGTTTATATATTCTTTATTAAAGTACCGTTAAACTTTTGTTGATAGATTTTCCAGACTCAATTTCTAAGGCATGTTAATAGTTATTCAATTTCATTTGGACGACTTTAAACTTTATCATCGTTTTGTTAACTGTTGTGCTCCATAATATTATATGATTTTTAATATATCTTATCATTTATATTTTTTTATTCTTGTTTCCTCAAATTACCGTCATTATACTAAACTCAACTCCACAAAGATGCTTAAAATTTTAATTAAATAGTTTTCGAATTCGTATAAAACCTTTATTTTTGTTTAAAAATCATAATTTCTTTACATCAGGTTAATCTCACAGGCATAATTATATTTATATCAAGAGTAGAAAATACGATACTTAATATTTATTTTATATATTTTTATCAACCTGATTTTAGATGCTTACAAATATGAATCATACGAAAGAAATCTACATGAGTTTCTAATTGTAGAGAAAATATTGATAGCAGCTTTGTTTCAGAGAATGGGAGCGGTGCATGGAGAAGAACTACCGTATGTGTTCGGTGCACCACTAGTAGATGGTTTTAGTCATTTCCCACAGAATTATACAAAATCCGAAGTGTCGTTGTCGGAATCTATGATGCTGTTTGTCGCCAATTTCGCTAGAACTGGGTAAGAAGTTTTGATTGTTGCTCTTGAGAAATACTAAAATTATAGTTAATCTCCAAAAAGTATAAATAAAAGCCATTCTTCTGTCAGTTTCCAATGTTTGTTAAGCGGGGAATTCACAAAATAAACGAGGTCTGGCAGGCATGTCAGTAGACTTGCCTGCGGGCATGTCCATCTAGTCAATTCCCCGCTTTAGGTTTTTAAGTTATCTTCGTGGATTTTGATGAGGTTATCAGTGTTGAATGGGAATATTTTGACATATGCTGCAATTAAGAAGTTAAATAACTATGAAGTATCATCAACTTAGCATAATATAACATAATCAACATGTTCTCAAACGCTCATACACGTAAGCTCACAAACTATCTACGAATAATAAACATAACTCGGAGATACGTAATAATGACTGAACGTGGTTTGAAAAATCGCTGTTTAAAGATAAATAAAGCACAATAGTGAATACCAAAGTAAAAACAAATTTTATTGTAATAATCTTTTAAATGAAATTACAGCAATTTTTTTATTCCACCAATGCTTAAATGGCAACCTCATAACATAGGCTTCATATAAAAAAAAACATATTACACACAAAAATAAATTTTATTCGTATTATAATGAGCATCGCAATCTCACAAATGTCCATCCAAGCGAGCCCGCTATGATATATTTGCCGACTGATATATGACGAGCTTAACAAATTCAAATATGAAAAAGGTAGCAACAAAACACAGCCCTATTTCATTTTAATTAATAATTAACATAAAATATTTCCACCCCGCCTCACAAGTTCTCTTAAAACGAGTTTCTCTTTGGCTTATTTTTTCCGTACAATCGTGTTTCACGTCTTCTTTATAAATAAAACATCGCGGCGTATCACTGTAAGTAGACATTCGTGACCTGACAAATATTTATAACGCATCCATTTCTGTGGAGCTTACAAAGATAATGCAAGCTTTTAACCAATATATATATCGTATATATTTTCTTTGTTAACGGAAAGTTACATTAATGGTTTTGTTTTGCAGAGTTAATGTTTTTTTTTTGACAATAATATTACTTACTTTATTGAACGATATCTATTTGTGTTTATTGTTTAAAGATTAAGTTTCGGATTATGTAGAATTTAAAATTGAGAACGTCTAAAGCTGTACTTAAACAGGTTTTTCTAACTGATTTAATTTTTTTTTTAATGATCAGTCGATAGCAGTTTAATAAAACAAGGACTTTTTGATTTTTGAAACGTAAAATACTAAAGTTAGTATAACCAATTGAGATTTTGTACTTTTCTTAATTCAGTATGTGGCTGTAATTAAAACAGATCTTGCATGAATTACTGCTTCAGTTAGACAACTAATAGTAGTGTGTTGTTCTTCTAGATAAAACTTTATATAACACTTATAAAAAATTACATTAGAATAGAATAGAATAGAATAATTCTTTATTGTACAAAAACACCAATAAATAAAATAGGTAACAATAATATAGGACAAATAGTACAATCGGCGGCCTTATCGCTAAGAAGCAATTTCTTCCAGGCAACCGTTACTTTGGAAAATTTTAATTTAAATCAATAATTAGGTAGTCTATGGTGTCTTAAATGTACATGATATAAACATACATAGATAATTATCAAACATACTATAACAATAAATATATATAGGTATATAGTGTAAAAGGTCATAATAACAGATAGTGCTCCTTTACTAGATTTTTGAATCTATCTACCGTTTGCGCACGTCTTATATTTTCGGGCGATGCATTCCAGAGACGTGCAGCCTGAACTATAAAAGATTTGTTAAGAAATTTCGTGAAATGCATCGGTGTCTCCAATTTTAAGTTCTCTGATGATCTCAAAACTCGAGTGTGGGTATTATGAAGGAAATTAAAACGTTCCTTAAGATAAGATGGCGAAAGTGGATTAAACAAAATACTGTAAAGAAGGGAAACAATATGCGCATTCCGGCGAAGACGAATCGGGAGCCACTTGAGTTTTGCACGGAAATCGGATACATGATCATATTTGCGTAAACCAAATATGAATCTGATACAGAAGTTTTGTAACCGCTCAAGTTTGTTAAGTTGCTCCTCAGTAAGGTCAAGATAGCTAACGTCTGCGTAATCCAAAATGGGGAGAAGGAGAGCTTGTGCCAGCGCAGTTTTAGTGGCGAGAGGGAGGAAATTGCGCAGTCTTCTTATGGACCCAGCCGCAGCAAACATCTTACGGCTCACTTCCTGGATTTGGGGACCCCAAGTGAAATTTTTGTCAATTAGCACACCCAAATTCCTAACACAATCACTAGGAGTTAATGTGATACCGTCAAATGTGATCAATGGTAGTTGAGTCCAGTCGATTTTATTAATCATCGTAGAGTTGCCAACAATAATGAGTTGAGTCTTGGATGGATTTATTATTAAACCATATGATTTACTCCAATTAGAAATTCGGTTCAGATCATCATTCACATTAGTAATTAGTTGATGAAGTTCGATTAGTCGTGCTTGGGAGTAAATTTGCAAATCATCTGCATAAAGGTGGTAGGACGAAATAAGTTGACTGGAAATAGAATTGATAAAAATAGCGAAAAGTAATGGAGATAAAACGCCACCCTGTGGCACCCCAGCAGATATATCGCACCAAGCTGAAAAAGAATTGTCGATGCGAATTCGCTGTCGGCGACCAAACAGGTAACTATGAAACCAGTCAATTACCGCTGGAGATATGTTAATAGAGCGCAGTATGCCAAGCAAAATATCATAATCTACAGTGTTGAATGCATTGCTGAAGTCAAGCAATGATAGGATCGTAACCTTTCCATTTTCCATTCCCGACCTTATGTCGTCTGTGACTTTGACCAATGCCGTTGTAGTACTGTGCCCAGCACGGAACCCTGACTGGTATGAATTAAGGAGGCGATTCTTGAGAAGGAAAGTCGATAATTGGTTATGGACGAGGCGCTCTAATACTTTAGATAAAAAGGGTAGGATTGCTATGGGTCTGTAGTCGGAAGAGGATGATGGTTTGGATTTTTTGGGTAATGGGATGACTTGAGCATCTTTCCATGCAGATGGAAAGACCCCAGCCCTTATAGAGTAATTAAAGATGTGTGTAAGGAGTGGAAGAACTTCATCTAAGATAAGGAGTATCATTTTTCGGCTAATACAGTCACTACCTACGGCCCCTGATGATATTGACATAATGCTCCCCTTAACATCACAGTCGGAAAATTGACGAAGAGAAAATGATGGATATTTAGGGCTTGGAATAGAAGAAAGAAAACTCAAAGTATCCAACTTTCTTGTCGAATCAAAAGTATAAGAGGAACAGAACTGTTTGTTGAGCAGGTTCATATCAAAATTCGTATTAGAAGATGTATGATGTTGTTTACCAATACCCATAGATCTAAGGAATTTCCAGATTTTTGCTGGATCAGCTTTTTCAATCGAGTTGTGAATAAATTGGCGTTGTGCATTCCTACACATCTTATTGCATTGATTGCGGATATAGACATATTTTTCCCAATTAGAAGGAGTGGGACGACATTTATATCTCGTTTTGGCGGCTGCTTTACGTTCTGATAGCAGTTTAATATCTTGAGTAATCCAAGGTGACGGGCGGTGCTTCATCTTGACTGGACGAATTGGCGCATGTACATCATAAAGCGCAGTAAGGTTCGACACAAGAAATTGAAGTTTGCCATCTACAGAGTCACAATTAAGAAGTTGCGACCAATCCGTATTAGCTGCATCATCGCGGAGCTTATCAAGATTGACACCACTAAAATTGCGCTGCAACAGAATTGAGGGCTTAGCTTTCGGTGGACGCGTTTTATATGATAGGAAAATCAGATCATGATATGAGAAGGCATCAGCTGGGAATTGTCCATGTTTAGCAACATGATGAAGAGAAGAGACAATGAGGAGATCTAAGAGAGAAGGAGAACAATTTGGAAAATGATGGGTAGCATTGAGTGTTGGTATATGTAAATTACTTGATTGCAGGACAGTTCGAAAATTTGCAGAACGCATGTCATTCTTGAGAAGACATGTATTAAAATCACCCATTATTATAGTATGACTGTAAGAAGGGCACAGAAGCTCAAGCTTATTTTCAAACGAAGAAAAGAAATTAATATGAGATGATGGGCTATAGTACACCCCCAGAAGAATTTTTGCATGTCTCAGTCCAATCTCAAGGAAGAGATGATCGCCAGCATTAGCTGGAGGTGGCTGAGACGACATATCAATCACAGAGAAAGGAATGTATTTACGGAGATATATGGCGACACCACCACCACCACCGACGCAACGATCATTCCTTATGAGGTTAAAATCAGGTAATGAATAAGAAAGGGAAGGGAGACATGGTTTGAGCCATGATTCAGAGACAAGGATGGCATGAATGTTCTTACAGTCAAAGGTTGTCAGCATATCTGAGAAATGGGCCGGAATGCTCTGGGCATTTATATGAACCACATTGAAGTTTCTAGGAACATCAGAGAAACAGGAGTTAAGGGAATCAGCCAGTGAAGGAATGCTTATAAAACTATCGTTATCGCTACTATCAGCAGATACAAAACTGCTGGAATCACCATCACTAATTAAAAATGACATTTTTATAGTAATAAATAAATAATATTTAAATAAATAACAAATATATATCACAATATGCTTCAAATATCACTAATACAATAATTAGAATAAAACCCATTAAGACACCATAACCACCCGCTCATGCTCACCAGAAAAGACAATAATAATAAAAACAAATATCAATGTACTATATAATAGTACAACAGAAATAAAATAATAAGTTAAGATAACATTAAGAACAAATTTGTATATGGCTGTATGATATGGATTCACAATAATTCAGCGAAACAAACTATGACAACCTTAGATGATAACTTGACAATGACATTGAGTGACAGTGACAAGTATTTGTTTGTAATGTCTAGATTTTTTATCATTTATTAAAAAAATAAGTTAACTTGTGAAGCAAAGTGAATTATGAGTTCAACTATTGTAAAATAAAAGTCAATTGTAAGGAAACAAGAAACAATTGCGAAAATCACTTGAAGCATGCTGGGATGATAATATCAATTCGCTTACATGTTGAATATTTGCTTCATATTTACGAACGAAGTCAGCAATTAGAACTATTTCTTGACGCCCGCAGCCCTCCTAGCTTTTGGAATTGCCTTCGAAGTTGCCACAGGCTTTGCGGTCTCGAGTTGTAACGATCGAAGCTCAGCGATAGTGGTTAAGCGGTGCCTAGTATTATCAGGACTGAGAACGTGAATAATACCTTCCTGTGTCCAGCACCGGTTCACTCCAAATTTCTCACGAGCAGCAATAAAAGTACTTCGGCGAGATTGAGTCAAGAACTCCGAGACAGTTGCACCAGAACCCTTAAGCTTGGCTTTACTAAACCAAACCTGGTCACGGATGGCTGCATGCTCGAACTTAATGATGATAGGTCGAGGCTTGTCGCTGTTGTTTCTTGATTGTCCCATTCTGTGACACCGCTTAATGTCCTTCAGTGTGAACTCGTTGACTCCCAATTTATCCACAATAAACCTTACCATCAGCTGTGACAGGTCTTCATTAGCCTGCTCCTGAACACCATGCAATAAAAGCATCTTTCTGCGGCCCTGCATCTCGAGCCTATCAACTGACTTTGCAAGGACATGAATCTGCGACTGAAGGGTGTTCAGCGTTCCCAGCATGAATGACTTGAACGAGGCAAACTCAGAAACCAGATCTGCTGTGCTGGCAGTGGTTGCATTAGGAGTCTTCTGCAACTGTGCTTCAAAATTAGCCATCCTATCTTGAAACATTTCCGTCAGATGTGTCATTGTGTGCTGAATTTGTTCCATCCTTAACTCAAATTTTCTATAGTCACAGAAATTGGAGATAACGCTTGAGCGGGTAAATTATAGTGTCAGGATCTAATTTTAATCATAAAACTGTAAGTAATTTATTTTTATTAAATAAATTAAATATTCTATGAAGAGCTATCTAGTTTTACAGTTATTTGACCAACTACCCTCTGTTTTACATTATAAATTCACGTCGAACATCGATGTCGAATATAAACCCCTACTTCCTTGCAAACAGCTGCTCGTCTCGGCTCGGCGTCTGCTCTTAACAATTGCGCTAGCCGTGACCTCAGTAAAACTGTCTTTCAATTAAGATTATAATATTGAGTCCAATCGTTCTATTTATATTGAATTCGGTAAATTTTGTATTCACAATAGACCTCTGATATTTAACGTAGAAAATATTAACGCTGTCGTGTACTTTATAAAGATAATTATAAAGTCTGTTTCCAAATTATGACCATACTTTTATATTGATCAAAACTATAAAAAAATCAAGCACCTATAGAAATTTGTAAATTTCAGAGGGTTTAACTTGATCTTTAATAATATTGCAAAACTTCGAACTGGGTCATAAAATATCGTTTCACGACTATAAACTTTAAACATATAAGCATAAGGTCTCATGGAAAATTATCTTCCGATGGAGTTTCACTTCTCTCAGTAAAGTTTCGGGAAATGTTGATAAGGACCGACAGTGCGATAAGATACTTTATGTCGTCGATTTTAAACTCGGTTTAGTTTGTACGGTTCTTGGGAGTTGTTACAACCTATTGTTTTATTAGCAAAGTTGTTGTTGAGTCAGAGATGTTTAATGAACACTGTATAGACTATTTTGAAGCTTTAACCGTTGGAGAATAGTCTACTGTACTTATAATATTTCATCGCGAATCAAACGGTTTTGAAATGGAGAGAAGTTTGAATAGAAGTGAAATATGTTCTTAATGACAAATACTTAAAAATATCCACTTTATCCTTGGTACTCTGACATGAGATTCCAACTCATTACCTTCCGCAATCCCGGCGACTGCTCTAACCACTGAGTTACCTAGGATCTTGCTTCTTTTCGCTACTACAGGGTGTATTTTCATCAATGTTCAGGCAATCTACCCAAACAGCCGAAAGAAATATTTTTACAAACTATTTGAATTTTCAATAAAAATGGAAATTTGTTCTATTTTCTATTTTCTGTTCATTTGAAAAATGGAAATTATATTTAATCAATTTTGTATTAATTTTATAACATTCTGTAGTAACAAATAAGAAAGAAGTACTTGAAAAATTCGTCAGTCCTGTTAACTCCTGGGTCATGGGTTTGAATCCCATATATGAATACGAGTATATACTCGTATTAGTGCATTATTATATTTGATTAACTTTAATTTTACAAATTAAGTACACGCAGATCAGATACGTATTATTATACGTATAATTGACAACATAATGTTTTTACAGATTTTATAAAGTAAAAACTATTTAAGAACAACGGCAACTATTAAAAAGTAAATCTTTTGTTGTTTTTCGATTATTTTTTGCTAGAAATATTCGAAAAAAAGACATTGAACCATACTTTAGCTAAGTCACAAGAAATTTTACGACCTCCTTAGCCGAGTAGTTCGCACGCCGGTTTCAAGATCAAGGTCGAGGCCATCTCTGAGGTACCGGGTTCGAACCCCTGTCCTGTCAATTTAGAAAATGAACTCTTCTATATTGTCTCGGGTTTGGGTGTTATGGTACTCGCGTTGTCTTAGATACACTATCTGAGACAACGCGATAGGGCTTTAGATAGTCATCTTGGAATCTGAGCAATGTATAATGATGTTGTCTAATATTTATTTACTATTTTTAAAACTTTACTGCAGTTTCCATTTATTTTGTCCATCAATTGGTACAAATAGCAAAATAATCCTATTTTTAGTTTTCTTTTATATTATGTTCGAACAGACAGGCGTAGTGAATTGGTTTTTATTTTATATTTTACAGTGATTCTCTGAGAACAATATGTGAACATAACATATTATCTTACATGCTATAATTTCATAAAAATTAAGCAAAACATTAACTCTTGAACTATGTTTCAATGTATATCATATCGATGGCATTTGCCAGTTGCCAAATCAGATTCCAATTGAGATTAGTATAACGATAAGTGTCAAAGCCGGCTACTTAATGGGATAGCAGAGATTTTTGCTGCAAATATTTTGAATTAAATGCTTGCATATTTTTTCTTGGATGTTTAGCTAGTTCTTTAGCCGCCCCCACTGGCAACGCTTCCAATGCGTCGTAGAATAGTTTAAAATGCAAATGTTACATTCCATTATAAACTGATGACGATAAAACATGAAGTCATTGTTGGAGTCACTTTCATTGCATCTGGATGATATGAATATGAAATAAATAATAATAAAGCGACATTGAATTTTCTTAGATTTTAAATTAAGTAACTAAAATATTTTAACACAACAACAAATTGCCTTTGTACGAGTACCTTAACATTCAGAACAGAGACAATATAAAAAAAAATATTGGTTCGACTGAGAACCTTGGACTTTAGAAATTGTGACATCCTGAAACCAGCGTGCGGGCCACTCTTGCTCCATTGCCTCGAATCAGCTACGGATATAACTCCAAGGACGGCTCCAATTCTCTAGTTCATCTCACATTACTAATAAATGTGCATTGAGCTTTATTTTCTACAATAATGACACAACCTATCGATAATATGAAAAAAAAAGATGATTTGTGTCATTGTTGAGACTACATTGTTACAATTTTGCTTCAGGAATCCTAATGACAATCTACGGTTGGAGGTAGTCCTTCCAGCATCAAGAGAGAGAAATAAGTTTCGCGGTATCAATTGGGAAGAATACGATTCTACACATCAGAAATATTTGGAAATTGGTTAGTTGGTTACTTATAACTTTAATTTTTTATTATCCACAATCATAAAAAAATAACTTCAGCACATCAATTCTTTTTTAAATTTCTATTTTCAACGCAGCCTATTCATCCATGGATTAATAAAAACATATAATGTACAATGATTTTGTTTGACGTACACAAAATTTAGCCTGAACAGAGTTAACGAGAAAATAATTTACATTGGGTTATTGTATTTTAAAATTTAACGCTGATATAATATGTTTTCGGCCAGTACACTGAGCCCAACATGACGCGCGGGCAATTTGTGTAAAGGGGATGTGGGCGTGCATATTTTTTTGCGAATATTGCCTTCGGAAATTATGGTTGGGCTTCTTGTAGACATTATGTTCTGGGCTGAATGTCTATGGACCTTTTTTCATTACTCCTTCTGGATAATCTGACTCAATAAGATTTTATCTCAATAAAGTCTATTGATAACTGAAATAAAATAAATGCTCCTATTCATTATGCAGTACGTATACATTTAACATGTAAAATAAAAAATACAATGTATATAAATATATATGTTGATAATAATGAGCCGTTGTAAGAGGCCTTTACGTAGATAATATCGTAAAAGAGCCTACTTGTTTCAATTAAGTGAACGTTCCAGAAAGAAAAGAATCCGTAACGTTATCTGATGTACAGAATAATACGAGACTTAAACGATTTAGGTGACAAGAATGTTGTATGTTACTGGTTAGCATCAATCTTTTAAGTTTCAGAGAATTGCATAGAAATTCACTTTTATTGTATTAATTTACATCAAATACTTCTTTTTTTTAGGTATGAAACCAAGACTCAAGAATCACTTCAGAGCGCATCAATTGTCCGTGTGGCTTCGCTTAGTCCCTGAACTCCACCGTGCAGGTATGGAAGACGTAGCAACCCGACACAATCTGTTCAAAAATCACAATGAGCAAGATTTATATGAGGGCATAGTCAGGCCAGATCCGCTCGCACGGAATTCTGAGAATGAACAAACACGACGAACGAATGGTAGCTATTCTGATACTGCACTTACTACTGTTGATACTATATTAGCTACATGCGCAACAATACTGCCGGGACGAGATCTGCAAACAGTGAACACAACAGATAATACCTTGGCCAATTTAGAAGCGGCAGGATACGCAGCATATTCGACAGCTCTCAGCGTAACGATAGCTATCGGCTGCTCGTTGCTTATACTGAACGTGCTTATATTCGCGGGCGTTTACTATCAGAGAGACAAATCGAGGTCACGGGGTAAACAGCAACGGTTCAATGAGAAACACTTTGAAACTATATCTGGAAAGCACTCCCATTACCATATGGATCCAACTCACGCTCCGAGCTTAGTGGTAGATGTGGAAAGGCAGAACAGGAAAAAACATATGATGGGCTCGGACGCTCACTTATCGAATTTGAATTTCAAGGGGCCTTTGGATGTTCCAAAATCCCCTCCAAGTCCGACGTTGAGCATGGATAACATGATGCTTCCGGCAAAGCTGGGCAGTAGAAATAGTAGTTTCAGAATACCTAGTGTTACTTACCCACAATTGGGAGGCTATGCAACTATGCCTAAGAATTTGAACAAGTTTAATAACTCACCGCCCTTGCAGGAAGTAAGGCAACAGAAATTCCAACCTCCGAACGGTTCGGCGGCGCAAAGCTCCCCGGGAAGGGAAGGGGAGAGGGGTCCTCACGCGACCCTACGACGGGGCAAACCCACTCACACCCCGAACCTCCCACAGGCTGCCATTGACGAAATGAGAGTGTGACAGTTAATTCCATCTGACTTTACATTACAGGATTAAAAAGTATTTCTGCCTCTTTTAAAAGTGTAATTCTTAATGTAATTTTAATGCGTGATTGTAAATATAAATTATAAACGCATTGAGTTTTTCTAGGGGAGGATGTTACGAGTTTCTCGATCACTGGAATAATGATTTATCGATTAAAAGATCAAAAATTATATGGATAAATTTGTTTTATTTGAAATTACCTAAGAGAGTGTGAATATAAAAAAAAATCGTTGATACTAATGACTGCATGTAATACTTGAATAACATTTAAATGCAATATTGTTTTATTAGAATTAAAGAAAACAAAAGAATAGTATTACAAAACATAAATACTTCAACAAAATAATAACACTCGTAGACACTACCGAAATATAAGCTTTTGAAAGAGAGAATAGAAATGTGTATCCCCGAAGTTTGTTCGGAACTCACTTAGTACCCAATAAGTACAATATCAAATAAAATTTCTAAACTATAGATATCTAGAGGACAGAATCAATATAACTTCTCATAGAGGTTAGAAATTGCTTAGGAAAAGTTAGCTTTTCAAAGTTTCAATACTAATTAAACTATTATATTTTATACTTCATAGGACAATGAATTCACGGGAATCAAGGGTGAGAATCGAAACCCCAATTTACTGATTAGGGTGGCTGCCTTGACCAATTGCCATGGTAACCAATTTGCTGAGGTGAGGTCTATTCGAATCATTCTATCAACAGTCGGTTATTTTTGATTAAAGTAATCACCTTATCATATTAATAATAAGTACTTTTTATTGTACAACTATAACATTACATGGACATACATAAATATTTTACGTACGTACATAAGTGAACTTATCACCAGCCAGCGATTTCATTCGGGCAACTTTGCATTGGATGAAAAAGCGTAACATTAAATAGCAGATTGTGCTTACAAAAAATAACAATTCAAAACAATCAAAACAAAACAGTTGTTACAGCGAAGTGTCACTAATATAGGTACATATAATCTAACAAAATACTCAAGACAACCGGGGTGCAAAAAGTAAGAAAAGAAAATAAAAAAGCAGTCTAATGTTTTGACAAGAATTTACAGAATAGGGATGATGACTGGGTAAAAAAAATGCAATTCTATTTAGTCCGTCAGTCAGATAATAGAAAAATATTAGATACGTATTTTTTTTTTTACTTCAATTTAACAAGAAATAGCTTAGATAACAGGCATTAAAGTTGATGAGTGGGGGGCTCGCTACGTCACAGTTGAGTAGAAAACGTACTCTAACGTGACGTTATACGAAATTTCAACTCAATGTAACGCCGTAATTTTATGATTACAAAAAAAAATACGTGTTTAACATTTTTAAACACTCTACCTGACGGACAAACAAACAAAAATTAGTCATCATCCCTATTAGTTAAGAATTATTGATATTGTGTAAAAGATCGTCCCGAGGGTTGCAGCTCGATAGAATAACTGATTATAGATATAATATAACTCGTCTGGATCCTTCGGATGATAAACTAAAAAGAAGGTAAACAATTATTATTCCTTGTCGGCTTCTTTCACATTTCACACCGTATGACCATTATGTACAACGAGTATTCAAAGAAGCTATCGTGTATACAGGTGTGCCGTTGGAGCTAATCAGGAACCATTCCCGTATCATCATCATCATCATCATCACCAGCCCTTTTACGTCCCCACTGCAGGGGCTCAGGCCTTCCTTATGGATGGTTAAGCAGGACGAGCCATGACATTCCACGCTGGCCCTATGCGGATTGGAGGGTATTAACGACTGCAAATGCAGCCGGGACCAACGGCTTAACGTGCCTTCCGAAGCACGGAGTAGCTCGAGATAATAATTTTTGGTCACCACCCATCCCGTGACCGACCCTTGCGAAAGTTGCTTAACGACTACGATCGCGGGCCGCGGCGCTTATCCACTATGCCACCGAGCTACTCCCGTATAAATTAACTAAATTAAAATATCTATATTTTCAAATGTTGCCATTTACTATAAAATTTTGTCTATATCAGAATTTAGGTAATTTTATTCAAATTGGAAATCTTCACAATTGGAATACAATATAGGAACAATGGTTTTAATATATTTATGGGTTACAATATCTGATAAATCACAAAAAAACTCGAGGTCATATTTTTTTTAAAAGACACTAAGGAATTCCAAAATTCCTATAACAAATAGAATCTGCCTAAACAAAGTAGGCAGTAATAAAGGATGTTTCATTATACCCGGTATTTACTTCTTAAAGAGATAACGCACACAATAAAAACGAAATGTTTTAGTTCCTACAAATGGGTCTGTATTGAGCTAAACATACACTTGGCGGAATGCTTAGCGGCGGACGATAAACGAGCCCACAAAAAGCCTTTTGTCCGTTTTTCGCTACGATACAAGTGGCGAGAAGGAATTCTGTACCGATAAAAGTTTGTATCGAGAATACAGATGAAAGGTTAAATGAAATCGTTTGTTGCAACCACGTATACAGTCGAAATTGCTTTAGAGTTTTCACTGAATATTAGCGGACTGTTGTGAGGTATACTTTTCTGTTGCTAAAAAGTAAGCTGTAAAGCGCTAAAGTTATTTTTTTAAGTTTTTTAGAAGTCTTGTCAATATTTTATTTATAAGAATAAGTTTTTATTTTAGTTTCTAGAAATAATAAATTGGCGTAGGTAATATTATTGATAAAAATGACAGCAACAGAAAGGCAAAGGTAAGGTAAAGTTATCATTTTTAAATAAACAGACATTTTTTGACATTCAAATAACATCTATATCAGATGATTTAATTTGTAGATTACTATTTTATCTCACTACAACGGAAATTTCAAAATCATGATAGACATAAACTCTACGTTCTTAAACACAAAATAATTACAAATATCACTCTTAAATTAAGTAAAGTTTGTATTATAATCGATGAACAAATAATACGACGTGAATGGATAAATATAAAATAATTCGTGCCTAGTCATAAGTGACATAAAGGAAGGAACAAAATATACACGATAAATAACTTAAGAATTTCTAGTGTTTCTAGTTATTTTCAGATTTATAAATTGCTAGCTTCTGTACACAGATGTGACCGAGTAGAATCAGGGTTCATAACATATCTGTACATCAAAAGTAATATTAAAATAGTATTGACCCTATAGAATGATAAAAAAATGGTACAGGTAGAAAATAATTCCAACAATTACCTTCCGCACATCTGCAAGCCAACATAAATTTGCTCTTTTCTATATTATAAATTGTAAATATTATCTAGTGATTCTGTATTTTGATATAAAATGATTATAATGCTGGTTATTATAAATTTTACATAAAAATTATGTCAATTAAAAACTTTTAATTGGTTGGTGACTTGTTAGGTGAGCAGCGAAAACACAAGTTTCAAACGAAGTAATAAATTTAATTCTGGAAAACTGATTCTTCCTAACGAAGGCAAGTTCGTCTTAATACATACTACATAAACTGCAATGTCTGTCTTAACACTAATGTATTTTCTAAGTCATACTTAGAAAATACATTAATGTTAAGACTACTAATACTACTATTATGAATATTAATAATTTTAAAACAAATTGGCGTAGATTGTGATATAAGGAATGTTGTACACATAAATTTAATTTACCGCTAAATTAAAAAAAAATTTAAACGGTTTCATCGCTTTTGTATTTACTTTTATTGATGTTACAGGTTCCATGTTTTCATGAGAATAAGGTGTTGCTTGTGTTTTTTAATTAAAAGTATAGCTCCTTTATGAGGACCAAAGCATTAAATAAGATTTGACAAAACAAAAATACTTCAGGCTGAACAAAAATTTATCCCTACAATGATACGCAAGGCTATTGAAATAAAAGAACATCCGAATTTTAATAGAGTTGAAGGTGGCATATACCACCGGCTTGGTATTTAGTAATTAGTCAAATAAAATCTCAATCTAGAACACACATTGCAAAACCGACTCCCAAAAAGAAAAGACTCCCAAATTTGGAACTGGTGGTAGATTACGGTAGCCAGGGGTAAATAAATAAGTTGAATGTATTTTTAAAATAATAAATGTACACACTTTATTAAAAAGACAATCAACACCTTAGTCTTATGTGAACACAGAAGCTGTAAAGGGTCCAAAATGTTAATAAAACTAAATACAAGCGCGATGAAAATCTTTATAAGTTGTTTCATTTAAATATAGTGCGCGTAAAATTTAAAAAAAACAATATTAATTTACCAATGGAAAGAATACAAGATCAGCGGTTAGAAGGTAATTTATTGAGAAAGAGAGAACAGAAAAATTATCACCCAGTTCCCAAGAACGAAAAAATAATTGATGTTGTCAGCAGCAAAATTTTAAACATGAACATTCTGTTGTGCATTGTAAATTGTTATATCATTAATTTAATAAGTATAATTTCATATTATACGACTGATTTCGTTTCAACAATTATGAAATGAAATGAAATGGAAAACTCATATTCATTTAGAATCGTGTTATCGAATCTATTCATCTGATCATCGATTCAACAATACAGCCATAGTGTGTACACACATACTCATCTCTCCTCATTATGTAAGCCAATTTAGAGCGTAATTAAATTAATTATAAATCGCAATCAAACTATCATTTAGACACCCGAACTGCCAAGACTGCACGCTTATGATAAACTTTTTAGTCGGTTTTTATTAAAAAAAGGCTTCCTCTCGAATCTTCAGTTCTATTTACCCTTACCTGTAGCATTATATTTGCATACACCCTCCGTTTTAACCTTTAACGTGACTGAAACTTGGAACTTGGCAATTTGAAGATGTTATTTTTCACTTTGCCCTTAGAATGGGTTCTATCGACTCGAGTTACCCCTTTACGTCCCAGAAAGAGCTTTTTGATGAAGGACAAGAACAAATTGAGATCGTTAACCGACGCTATCCTTAGAGTGCTTTATTGTGATCACATCAACGGATTTCTCACGTTTGTGTACATATGAGGTGTATTGACTTAAGTGAACTGTCCTAGCCCCATTCTTTTTCTTCATGCAGTAGAGATTGGATAAAATGATAAATTCTGCGTATTCTTTTTTCATGAACTTTTAATATTTTTCTATTTGTAAAAAATTCGACACCTAAGTCATGATATGACTTCAACAAAACAATAATAATGGGATTATTTAATAATCGAGGTCTCTGATCACCGATCTTACTTGATTATGAATAATTATAGACGCTTAGATTATTTTCACAAATTGTCATCTTTTCGGGTTATCCTAAAATGAAAACTTTAGCTCTAAAGAATCGTGGTTCAAAATCCATTGGAAAAAGATCGATTTCGTATTAGCTGAAATGTTGTCCAAGTTATACAAATTTTGTGTAACCAATATACTGCTGAATAGCCGCGGTTAGCGCGTTTAGTCTGCAATATGTAGATCACGCAGTTTTTCCGTGTTTTGGAAGAAACGCTAAGCCCTTGATCGCAGATGCATAACACCCCTATACTGCACTAGTCTCGCGTGGTGAATTATGGCTATTCCAATATCATCATCATCATTTGAGCGAGAGAAGCCCACTGCTAGGCATAGGCCTCTCAAAGATCTCCAATGTGACTATCGTTCCACAATCGTTTCATATAGAATATTCATATAGAAGTTCGTATAGAAGGACTGTGCCTCTGCAATACTAATGGGCTTATGATGATGATGTACTTTTTACTGTCAGGATACCTCAATGAGGTGCTTTGGGGTAATCACAAATGCGTGGAAATTCCGAAAATGACATTAAATAAGCAATATTTTTGTTAGATCTAGTTTAATTCTTTTTCATCTATAAAGTTTTTTTTTATTTGTCAACTTTACCAACTTCATTGAGGTTTGTTAAAATCAAGTGGAGATCTTTGTCAGTTTTTATAGCTTGACGTGCTATCGTTTGTACATTGGTAATTGTTCATCATTACCAAGCTATTTCCTTTGTCCCCACTATGGGGCTCAGGCCTTCGCTATCAATGAAATCGACTGAATAGGCAGAATGGGCCTTGATGTGGCTCCAGTGCGTTGCTCCATTGGTGGGTGTTAGACTGCAGATGCCTGGATCACGACCTATGACCGTCTCTAGTTAATATTGCTTAACAACCGTATCGAAGACCAATTGCGCTAATGTCACTACGCCATCGCTCATCATATATATGATTCTTAGTGAATTTAACATATATGATGGTCTATATTAGATAAGATAATTGAAAAGTATTTCTTATTACTCAATTGTTTTTTTTTTCACTGTGCCTCTTACCCATTGGGAAGTAATCAAATGAAAAATAACAGCCAAGAGAAAGCCATTGTTTTAGATTATTTTCAGTGACCAAATATTTTTCATTGAAATGTTAACTTCGCGGTAATTGGTTTTCAAGACATCCTCTCCTGCTAGATTTGGTTTCGCCTTAATTTAGTTTTGACTTCGAGTGTGCTTTCGTTTGCTATTGCTTAATTAAAAATGCCCTTTACGAAGGTGAGAGCTTTTCGCTACCAGCCGTCAAACGTAATTTTTGCTTTGAATTCATGTAAGCGCCTGTGACAATCTATACATAGTATAAAATATACTATATACTAGCTCTAACCCGCGGTTTCGCCCATAACGTCCGAGGATATCGTATGAACACTCGCCTGATATACTGGAGTCTTAAGCTAATCTAAATTAAAAATCTGCGAGTAAACATCCACCTTTATATCAACATCATTAGCTTATCAGCGTCCTCACCGCTGAAGCATAGGCCTGCCCAATAGATAAATAAATATAAATATTTAACAACATCACATACACATAAAGCCCCCGTATTATGGAGTATCTGAGACAACGAAGGTACCACAACATCCAGACCCGAGTCAATATAGAAAAGTTCATTTTCTACATTGACCCGACCGGGAATCGAACCCGGGACCTCAGAGATGGCAACACCTTGAAACCGGCGTTCGAAACACTCGGCTACGGAGGTCGTCCAAGTAAAAAAAAATTAACGGTGTTTATGTGGATAACGCACATGTCTTCATGCTTCAGCCATACTCGTAAAAGATGCAATAAATGAGTTGTTGGAGATTTTCGAGTTAAATACATTTAGTCGACTATTCGCCAGTTCACAAACGTCCATTAAAATTGACACTAGTGTAAAGTGGCATTACCCATAAAAATATGAAAAGTCAAAGTCAAAAGCCAAATTATCTTTATTCAAATAGACTTCTTAAAAGTATTTTTGAATCGTCCAACATTCATTTGAGCTTAAATGTGTCATTAAACCTTAATGGAAGTTTATGCAACTAACCGTATTACTCTTAAATTTGTAAAGCGAACTTATGTGTGATAGTTTTCCTATTAAATTCGTTATGTATAAATACTAATGTTGTAATGTTTGAGTTTCTAACAATAACCATTTAGTTGGTAGGGGGGAGGACATTGGACTCTAACGAAAATTGGCAATTCGAAGCTTAATGAGACATGATCGGTTAACTAAATCGAAAAATGGTTTTCTCACATCCTAATATTTTGCAAGACCTATGCAGAGATACCCCACGACTTTTTTACGATTCCCATAAGGGAAGATAAAAAAATACCGTCCCGAAAAAAAACTATTTTAAGATTTTATTATACCACTTCGTCGGCGTTATTAAAGTGTATACTCATACTAAATTACACATTTCTAATACAAATCGTTTTTGAACTAAACGGCAGACCGACGCAAAATCCGAAAAAATGAAGAGAAAAAAGAATCAAAATCCCGTTTTACAAGTACTGTAGGGTCATATTTTGAACAGTAGCGTCAGCTAAATGTAACATTTTCGTGTACTTAACCAATATAACATCATCATCATTCCCCTGCCCTTATCCCAATTTTATTTGGGGTCGGCGCAGCATGTCTTTTTCTTCCATATCTCCCTATCTGACGTCATCTCACTAGTAACTTCCTTTCTCACCATATCGTCTTTCACACAATCCGTCCATCGTTTCTTTGGTCTTCCTCTTCCTGTATAGCATATGCATATAATATGCGACTACAATTGTATGTACCAATTTGAATTATTCAAAACATTATTTAATCCTGCGTAAACATTTATTAATAAATTTGAAAAAAAAAATACTTTGAATATAATTACAATGACTAATTTAATTGTAACAATGGTTTCTATGGTAACGATTTAAAGCCATATACGAAGTTCCACTCGCATTTTCATTCCTTTATGTGCTTTTATTCGGGATAAGATGTAAGATAGACACATTCTGCTGCGGACTTAGTGAGTTGTAAATATAAAAAAAGTTATGTAAATAAAAAAAAAACAAAGTAAATTTCCCCGTGGCCGTATGCTAAGATCATTTAAACTGCTCAACTGATTTTCAACAATTTACATATAAAGATGGATTTAAGAAGAAAATTTATGACGGAAAGTTGGTTGGTTGTTAATTAATTTTATGTTATCAAATATTATAGACAGAACAATAATTAAGGATGTTAACATTCTGATACCTTCACATAATAAGTCATTACACATCTCTTTAGTTGATTATCCTATATAATCGTTGACCAAAGCCGTTTTTAGATAAATTTTGTAACATGTGTAGTCGTTTGAGTATAATAGAATAAATCATTGGCTGTAAATCAGCTAGTAGGGAAAGGTATAAATTAAGGAAGCGTATGAATATAGATGTTTCTTGGTCGCACAGATTATGCCAAATATTAAATGGAGTACGAGAACAAAAGAGATTGTCAGTGGTGGATTAACCCTAAGGATGCAAGCCCATTTCCATAGGCCACTATGGAGCCAAACATTAGGGGCGACTAATGATGTCATAAAATATTTTGATAATAAAATGCAGGGTACCTATTAGTAATATGTTTTCACTAGATTATTCAACAAAAACTTTTTGATATAAGAAGGGAAGAACAAAACAGCTTTAATTTCACGTACATTTCGAAGTATTTTCAATTAATAAAGACTGTTATACCTCAGATTTTTAGTGCCAGGTGGGCATGTTAATTCTACACTGATATATGCTAACAGATATTAGCATCAAGAAGTTTCATGTTATTTAATTTATTTCATCAGGACACAAACATTACTTTTTTTTTATAACTGTACTAACAATAGCAACAAATAACAAGAAATACTTTAAGATTAGTCTATGGTACCCATAAGTTATGATATTTATGAAGTATATGATCTGTGACTCTGTCCACACAACGTAATAACCGATTTGCGACAAAATTTTGATCATCTTATATTTTTATACAAAAACTAGCTTTCGCCATCTGCTTCGCCCGCGTGGACTCTAGGGAAATGTTTAGTGGCATAAAAAGTATCCTATTATCTAAGTCAGCTAACACCCTATCTGTTTGCCAAATTTCATCAAAATCCGTTCATTAGTTTCGGCATGATTGACGTACAAACATCCAAACAAAGAAACTTTCACATTTATAATATTAATAGGATTATGTCATGGTAAATAAACATTGTCTAACACCTGCAAGTCTATATTAGCGTAAACTTAGTAACAAGAATAATTAAAGTAAAAAAAAACTGTGCCATTGTTTCACAATATACAAATAATGATCTTCCACTGATTTACATTAATGAAAGTCTATGAAAGAGTTTTGTAACTTATTTTTTTTCTCCTATAGAATAGTTAAATAAAGCATTCACAGATTTAATGTTAAACTTCACATGTTTTACAGGCCAAGAGGTGAAGCGGTGATCTGAGTAGTAATATAAAAGTTATAGGAAACAATTTCCATATTTGATACCTGAAGAACTATTGTAGCTCGGTGGCGTAGTGGATAAGCACCGCGGCCCGCGATCGTTGTCGTTAAGCAACTTTCACAAGGGTCGGTCACAGGATGAGTGACCAAAAATTATTATCTCGAGCTACTCCGTGCTTCGGAAGGCACGTTAAGCTGATGGTCCCGGCTGCATTTGCAGTCGTTAATACCCTCCAATCAGCATTGGGCCAGCGTGGAGGGTCATGGCCCATCCATAAGGAAGGCCTGAGCTCCTGCAGTGAGGACGTAAAAGGGCTGGTGATGACCTGAAGAATGAAGGCAAACACGAGTATCTTATCGAACTCTTGTCACGTTATTATCAACACAAAAGTTATATAAGATACATAGATATAATTTCATACTATTTGCTATTTTGTTTGAAAACTTACGAAAGTTCCACTTACTAAGGTAACATACGAAGTTTTGTTTAAGGGCGATCCGTCAAATGTTTATATCGTTTCACGTTTATCACTTCAGTGTCAATCGTCACGCCAAAGTGTATTTGTTTTCAAAGTGGTTACTTACTCTGTAAAATGTTGTAGTGGGTGGAGATAAAAATGTTTTGTATCGGAAATATTTTTGCTGACATTTTCCTTAAAAACGTGTTTCTGTTTCATTTCTATCGATTGTGTATTGACTTGCTCGATAACATGTATTTTTATTAAATATTTTTATTATTTCTATATTTTCTATTATCAATAATTCGTTATAGGTGAATTCATTCCTTTTAATTTGCTTCTTGACATTTATACATTTTTTACGACTCCAAAGTTCCTTCTACTTATTTTTTCCGCTTTATATCTAAATTATCTCAACCTAAAAATAGAAAAATGAAAATTCGTCCCTATTGTTTCTTCAAAACTTTCTTCATTTATTTATCAAATGAACTGTGTTCGAGGCGTGAGTAGATCTATAATCTTTTTTGAATATAACACAAATGTTTTACAAACACATTTAGTTAAATAGAATATAACGAGTGCATTAAAACCTTTTTTAATATCAAACACGTCCTATATTAGGTGTTATGTTTTAAGAATATTTGGAAGACCAAAACTCCCAAACAAGGAAGTGCGAAGTTACGTGTCGTGTCGGCAATCAAAATGAACGCTCAAGTTTTTAAGAGTTGAGTATCAAGGAGGTTTTACATCAAAGAATACTACATGAACTATTTCCGTTTGATACCTCCAATATCTTTTGGGTGTCGACCGTAGATTATATGCCGGGTGTCGACATGTCCTTTGAAAATAATTTATCACGCACCCGTGTACGGAGTGAGAAATTTTGCGACGTTTATTCCTTAGAATCTTTTGAATAAGTTAAAAGAGGTAGCGGCAATCGATAATCTACTAAGAATATTTTATTTATAACTCAATAAGAATTTACAAGCTTTACCTAAATTTAGCCACATTCGTCATTCCAGGTTTAATTTACTGCAAGAATTTAAGTATAGATGAAGTGTTATATCGTAAAGATTTTAATCAAAATTGCGATTAAAATATGGTCGGCTGGTCCTTTCCACATTTGCAGTTTAACGCTCACCAATCACACTGAATCACTTCATTTTCCCAATCATCGGTATATTAATATGCATACATATATTACTATCTAGACTTTATGCGATATAGTATTATTTGCAGATGATACTTCTTTAATATTTAATATTGATGGATGAAAAAATAACTTTGACGATGTAAACAATGATCTCTCACAGATTATGATCTGGTTTACTGTAAATAATCTCCAGTTAAATGCTAAAAACGAAATGTATAAAGTTAATGTTACCTAATGTAAAAGCTGAACTAACAGAAATTAAAATTAATGTTGAAAAGCTCGAGTTGGTTGTTTCAACAATCTTCTTGGGTGTAACGCTGGACTCTAAATTGCAATGGCATCCTCACATTTCATTATTGGCATGAAAACTAAGTTCAGCTGCCTTTGCAATAAGAAAAATAAGGCAACTCACAGATGTAGATACTGCTAGGACAGTATACTTTAGTTATTTCCATAGCGTTATGCCATATGGCATTCTGATGTGGGGTAAGGCTGCAGATATAGAGTCAGTATTTATTTTAAAAAAAAAAGTAAAGGCTATTTCAAAAAGGTTGGGATTTTGACAGTGGCCTCTCAGTTGATATACAATTGTATACTTTATGTTAGAAAAAATATTAACAGTTACATTAAACATAGTGATGTACACAATTTTAATACTAGAAACAAAGATAAACTTGTTTACATTAAGGCATACATTACTACTTTTGTTATTATTGTTATTATTACTACTACAAAATTTCTCTGGAAATTTTAAACTTATCCTTGCCAAAATTTAAAACTCAATCTAAAATCAAAATCAAACTCATTTATTCAGTCTAGGCTGTTACAAGCACTTGTGAAAGTCGAGAGCTACGCCATCGGTTCGTAAATCTACGGCGGGAGACCTTGTACCGAGAAGTACCGGCAAGAAACTCGGCAAGGGCTGCTTTTTTCTCCCTGTTTTATTTCATACAGAGCGTACATATTGTCTAAGGATACTCTGTAAAGGTTATTATACTGTAAATGAATATTTAAACGACAAAAATGCTTGGTGTTAAATAAGGCTTAAATTTATGTATATTAAATAATTTATCGGTGAACTAGTTTGAGTAGACATGTGATTCGAGTGACGTAAATACTGTTTTACTTTTGTATCTTATAATATCGTAATGGAAAGTGACTTCATATTTTAATGAAGTCACTTTTCACTTTTTACTATACCTCCACCCTCCATATTTAACATTCCGAGCATGCGCACTTTCATATATTCAGGGTCCGATCAGATGCGACTGCAATGTTGGGTCCTTTACTATTACGCGGTATACTTTCCTCGGATCTCTCTGTCACTCACTTTCCCACGCGTTAAAATTTTAATTTTTAAAATTCGCAAACCCGTATTGGAACCGAATTTTTTGCAGACAACCCTATATCAATGTGTTCGTAATGAAACAGCGCTTATGTTGATATATTTTTTTTTTATTATCAAATCAAGTGAAATTAACTGGCATCGATATACCTGTTTATACCTGACAACCCAGTAGTTCGTCCAGGTAAATAATAGACAACCCAACGTTTGCACATTCTATATGTTTTATACTTTAAGTCAGAATTAAATTTTTCTTATTATCTTGATGTTGCAACATTTAATAAAAAGTTATTTTTTAAAAAATAATTAAAAATATTCTGTCCAGGATTTTTTTAACGAACCCATTTTTAATATATTTTGTAATATACTAAATTAATTATACAATAAGTTTTATTCCATTATCAACCCGGTGAAGGTCGATTTAGGTTCGGATCTTCTACTATATACTGACTAGAAAAAAAAAACAAAGGGCCTTAGAATCATACAGTTGGAAATGGTACGAGTAGTACTAAAATTGAAGTCCACTATCGCGTCGTTTTGAAAATACATTAATAAATATAACATATATAATCAACAATACGAGTACTACATGAGGAGTACTATAACTTTCGAAGCAGCATTTTTATGAAATAATCTAAAATGGGAACAGCCTTATGATAACATTTATTGCTTGAACAATAAATATTAAGAATTATAAATTCGCATTCTTTCATGTGAGAATAGCTAACTAACCTATTTACAGAATAGCTTTGATCACAACAACCGAAATTGGATTTTGCGAACTAAAAGGTGGTAACCAATAGCTTAACAGAATAATTATCAAGATATATAGTATTAAAACCATTCAATAACGTTTTCGTTTCCTAAAAGAACTCGTGTCAGTAAAATAAGTTTCAATAAGTCAATTAAACAACTTTTGAATGGGTTTTAAAGTTAATATATTTCATCTATTTTGCATTTACAATGCTATACTGTAAAATATTCTTAATGAAAAATGCTTAAAAAATTTACTTTGTCCCTGGTACTCTCAGATAGCACTCGAACCTGTGAACTTTTACAATCCGGGTAACTGCTCTAATCGCTGATTTCATAAGCCATTCGGCAAAGCATAGTAATATAATCTGTAATATAACCGATGCCATATCCTTCGCAATCTAGAAGCTTGAAAATATCCTCCAACGCAGCGGTGAATAGCTTTGGAGAGATAACGTCTCCCTGCCTTACACCTCGCTGCAATAGAATAGTATTAGAGTTCTGGTTTTGTACCTGTTTATACATACTAGTTTATTACTCTTATATAGACAGTACCTCAATGTACCTGTAGTCCACTTGGCACCTTTGAAAAGACTACATTACCGCCCTGTCTCTGTCGAACCAAAGGCTTTCTTGTAGTCCACGTACGCCAAGCAGAGTAATAATCCGGTAATAATCTTCGGTCTTCTGTGTAACTTACCGCAGCGTATGAATTTGGTATGTTACTATAGCCTTTTCGGAACCCAGCTTGTTCGGGAGGATGAAAATCGTCGAGCCTCTGAGTGAGACGATTCGTAGAGACCCTTGAGAACAACTTATAAACGTGGCTCAAAAGCGAGATCGGCCTATAGTTTTTGAAAAAAAGGGCGACCTCCCATTCCATGTTTTCGGCGTTCTACCCTCGAGAATGATGGAATTGAATAACTTCTAGAGGACTTTAAGTATCGGCTTACCACCCGCTCTCAGAAGCTCTTAGCTCTCAAACACCCAAGTTCCGTCGTCACCAGCTGCCTTGTTGCTTTTCAGTTGTTTATGAGCCACACTAAATTCATACAGGCTAACGTCCGGGATATCTTCAGTAAAGTGTCGAATAAACTTGGCTGTAGGATCTCTAGCCTTGTTTTTAACATGTAAATGCTTGGAGAATAGCTGTTCATAGAAGCTCTCGATCTCCTTTAAGATTTCCGTTTTTGACGAGATGATTCTACCATCGTCAGATTTCAGACTCATTAATTGGCTTTAATCAATAGACAAATCTTCACGAGCACTTTGGAGGTTTCTCCTCAATGGCCTCTTTAAAACGTTCCGTTTAAATTAAATCGGCGAAGGTCGCTTGTCAAGGGCTTTGATATCTGCCTATTTAGCAGCTTATAACGACTTGCATCCATTGCGTTCTGCAGCCTCATTTCGTGTCTCATGTGCATAAATTTGGAGTATGTTAAATGAGTGTTTCTTTGTAGGCCGTACGGACAGTATCCACCACCGTGCTGTTTGGAACCTTAAAATTCAAACTGCTGTCAAGGATGCCAAAGCTGTTCTGAAGCTCGAGTTGATAACTTTTGAGACTTCAGAAGATATTGATTGGAGCGAATCTATCTGTCGAATACGGACATAATGATAAAGTCATATTGACAAAACGACCCTTCTACATAAGCGCGTTCATCAAACAGTTTCACTTAGTACCAGTTACCGGTATTATTTTTTAAGACCGCCATAATGTCCCCGCAGATTCAAAGAAATAAAAACTGATATAAAAGTTACGAGACTTAAGTCATAAATTACGTTTATCACGATTTACAGCTCACGGCGAGACAATGGACAATAACTTTTTTTTATTTACTTGAATCGGTATAATAACTATTTTTATTACAAAGAGAAATATCTCACAATATTTTCGGTGGAGCTTTTCTATTATATTCTTTTAAGATATTCTTTTCTTATTTCATACTCATGGAAGAGAAATTGGTTACAAATAAAATAAATGTATAAGGCTGTGCCTTTCTCGAATTCTACATTAGATTTTGGTCAACTCTTAAATAGGTTTTATATAAAATTGGTTACGTTCTATATGGTATTTACTTTGAATGTATTCATGATAATTGTATCCTGTTACCTAAAATAGTTATATAAGCTTCTTCGCCATTATCGATGGTGTAATTTTTTAGCTGGAGCTTTTAAGAGACGGGTAATGGTAATGAATAAAAATAGAGATTTCCATATATATTATTTATTATAAGCGAATAATGGAAAGATGGCCATTAATATAAATGCTCATATTTAAAAGAAAAAGTATTTACACCCGGTGAGACCTCAATATTTGCACAAACACTTATCCATGTTCCTAACTCGATAACAAATTAAAGTTTAAGTTCATAACGGAAACATTTAGACAACACCCATGGCAAGACCAGAAACCGGTACAATTTAAACACAACTTTCTCACGTTTCAACTCACTAATAATGCACATTTCATCCGACTATATACAATTACCCACTAAGTTTGAGTTGCTATAGAACTATCATTACTTCCTAATTGACTCTCAAGAAATTGAATTATTGACAATCGTCAATTCACTCCCGATTTAGTAATTTTAAGAAAATAGGTACCCAATGTGTCTATTTTTGCAAAGTAAAATCACTATTTTGAGCTGCATGTTATGTGACAAACAAAATCTAAAGCATTTATTATCAAAACTCGTGAAGCATTATCATAACATCTTTATAATAGGGATGATGACTAATTTTTGTTTGTTTGTCCGTCAGGTAGAGTGTTAAAAAATATTAAACACATATTACGGCGTTACATGGAGTTGAAATTTCGCATGACGTCACGTTAGGGTACGTTTTCTACACAACTGTGACGTAGCGAGCCCCCACTCCTCAACTTTAATGCCTGTTATCTAAGCTATTTCTTGTTAAATTGAACTGAAAAAAAAATACGTATCTAATATTTTTCTATTATCTGACTGACGGACTAAATAGAATTGCATTTTTTTTACCCAGTCATCATCCCTATTGTGAAGAAAAATAAAAATTGTAAATAAACATTCAAAATGTGTTTACCAATATTCCCTTAAAAAGCATGATCGCTGTTAAATTATCTAAAAGATTGGTATCATATACGGACGTTAGTTGATGGTCGTTTAGAATCCGAACTTAAACAATAAACTTGCCGTCTAAACTATTTTAGAAAAATTGACAATAGCTCTATAAGAATTCGTAAATCAGCCTCACCCAATCAACCTGCCCCAAAAGCACAATATCTGAGCCAGGATATTATAATGTATCGTTTTGTTAAAGATAGAAACCAACCACTATTACCGACACAATATAGCGACAACTATTCACAACCATGAAGGCTATCCAGTTTTATAGCTCAATTAACGTAAGGGCAACCTCGATCTATAATGTTAATGGCATTACCAAATACCTACATCAAGTGCGGAATAGTAGTTAAGTAGTTAAACCCAAACGAGGTAATCCGATTATTTCTCTATTGAACTCATTTGGCTTATTACAAGTGAACGCACACGACGTCTAGTTGAATCTATTACTAATTCATATATAAGTTGTACCACTGATACGATACCTGGATAGTTGGTTCCTGGAAACGATTAAATTGTTTGATATTAGTTGTGTTCAATTTTTAATTTACCTGTGAAATTATTCATTTATTTAGTTTACCACGATCCCTACTTTTTCTGCCATGCTATTTCGATTAAGGTTATTGAGTGTCTACTACAATGATTCCATAAATCAAACATCATTAACATCTTGAACTATTTATCAAGATAATGTTTTAAGACATTTGGTTTACCAAAGTTCCCATTCACTAAAACTACAGCAAATATATGTTAGGTACTCGCCATTAACGTTGCAACCGTATCCTTCTAACCCAAAAGCTTAAAAATATTCTTCATCAACGCAATGAACACGCTCCGATGAAATTGGATGGAATGTAAGTTCTAGTTTTTTTATAAAACCGACACGACATATAGATTAAACAAATATTTAAATACAAAATCAATAAACACACGCATGCATACACATAAGTATGTCTTAGAATAAAAATAATTTAATACAAACCATAATTCGTAAATATGTCAGTAACTTTAAAGCAGAAGGTCGAATGGTTCTTTTTTCAATAAATGTAACGGTTACTGCTTGGATGTTACTTGTAAATAGAGTAAGTAAGTAATTTGAAATAATTTTATTTTTGTTTTAAAATATATTTAATCAACTTTTTATCATTAAATATAATGACATCGTACAGCCGCCACATTTGTTTTTTTTTAACGTTATCTATCTATAACACTTGAGACAACTAAGACAAACGTAACGATACCTCAATTACCTAAATCCGTTCAGCATTTTTGAAGATATGCAGTGATATATCATGCAATATATATATACATTATTAATACATGCGCGTGAATAACACAACTAACCCTTCCTTTGCAGTCGGGCAGTCGGGCAGTCGGGTATATACACGACTACAAAAATCGAACTTAAAATAAAAGAAACAAGTATAAGTTGGTTGGTGAGGTACGTTTGTAGGTAACTAAAGGTACGATTCACTGTTCAGTTCAAACATTACGAGAATACATAAATTACTACGATTATTAAGGAATCTATGTCCAATAAATAATAGCACGTTCCAATAGATTACGACGCCATCTATCGGTTTCAATAATCACTATTGATCACAACCAAAAATAATTTAATCGAACGCATTCTGTCAGATTGCGAGATCGCCTCTTTTATTTCCATTTTCAAAATCTTATCCAAGATTATTTTACGTTTGATTTATTAATAAAAATGCTAAAAAAATCTGTTTTGTCCCTGGTATATATTTACTACTAAACTACTTAAAATAATTATAATACTTGTTAAACAACGTTAAATATAATAATCGTATTTAAATTAAAACCTAAAATCTAATGTGATTGTAGTTCTACTGGTATTGGCTTATTTATGAGAGTGCAAAAGGAAATTGTCTCCCTCCAGCCAATATGCGGTTAGCCCAATGACGCGAGTGATGCAACGGATATTGTACATTTAGTTAGCTAATGTAAAACTTTAAAAGTGCGATGTAGATTTCTTCACATTGCACCTCAGTGCTATTTTGTAACCGTATACTAACATAGAGAAGAAAGAAAAAGCTTTCGATTATAATGACTAAGAAACAAACGAAGGTTTAAAAACCTAAACCTAAAGAAGACTATCTAGTCTATGTTTGAATAATTCTCACTCAAAATATTTAACGCCATTTGTGTTTGACATATCAATACCACTATTGTATATGAAAACGCACCAATGGCAGTCACAGAAGCAGATAATCTGTGTTTCATGGCCGAATAAGCTTCTTCCAAACATCTTGACTCAAACGATTAGATCATACGACTGGTTGAGTGATGGGATCTTAAACTGTGACCTCCATTTTTGTGTTAATCTGAATCCTTTCGTACAGTCAGGTACAGTTTAGTTTAGATAAAAATGATGTAGCAAGTAGTTATAGACAGTTTAAGTCATTTGTGTGCGCGACGCTATGTTTGGGTGAGCTTGTAATGACACAACTTTCATTTGTGGGACACTGACGCGTCAGACGTCGTCCGAGTAACACGTGTTTTTGTCATTGATTTGCAAAGGTACAGTCTTTGACGAATATGTGTTGTACTATACAAATAAAATTATTTTCACACAGAATCGGATTTCATAATTAACCTTGGCTTAGAGCAGCGAAGCTAAAAATTCACAATTTTAATTTTTAGTGGCGACCCTGAGTAATTAGTTGAACGAACAAGTATTTGTCCAATTAAGTTATTTTTAATAATCCATATTATCGAACATCATAGCAGGTTACAATAACCTTGTTTTTTAGCAAGTCGTCACGGTTATTTTTATTGAATAAGCCAAAACAATTATAGCGGAAGACGCAAGATGGCGACCTAGTAATTTTTCATGCATGTGCTGTCATGATGTAGCTATCAAAGAAAAGTATTTATTACGATAGATTCTTAATCCAATATGGCGGAGCTAACTTTAAGTATTTTCATAATACGGGTAGCAAAGAAATTAAAGGGTTTGTTGAGAAGATTACGACTTTATAAAAAAGCTTGTCGCTTTTATTTTTTTAATAAAAGAAAACTTAATTAACATTTCCACTTATTCAAAAGAGCATTTTCAACTTTAATACAGTACACAGTCTTTTGTCTCCTTTGATATTTAAATCGATTATGGATGAAGCACGGAACACAATAGGTAATAATTTCATTGTATTTAAACAACTCAAGTGAAGAACTTTATAAAAGTTTCTAGTAAATACGCTTTGAAGGTCTGAAGTATAGACGATGAAGTTGCGCTTACCTATATTGAATATTACGTGAGTTAAAGGAAACTTTATACAAAGAAAATTTTGATAATTTAGAAATATTCACGACATCAGACATATTTTTCTACTTAGTATATAGCTCTTCAAGTTGAGAGACAAATATAGGCGTGGGCAATGTCGCGGCAGCGAGGCCTTATTTGTGTCGTTCCCTAGGTCTACATCATAAATCTATCCTACCAAACATGCTTTGACATGACACACCTAATTATGGTACCGAAGTGATGTTGTCTAATAGTCTCGAAACGAAAATTCACGAAATTTATCCGATAGAATTTACGAGGACGTTACGGAGCAGACAGTAATTATATGCGAGTACCTCCAGCTTAAAGGTAGGAGATGTAAATTGTAAAACATAAATCATAACATTTCGAAAAACTTTCCAAAGATTATAATACCTGTTTAGAAATGATATTAGATTCTTTTTTGGTTTGAACTTGTAATGATGCGGCGTAACAAAGCGTGTATCTTAGTCTTAGATTCCCGCATGCAAACTTTTTGTCTCTGACCTTTAAGACCATTTCTATTTAATTAAATTCACTTGTCGTAATTCGAAATTTCAAGTAAAATGATGCTCTGTATGAATGTTAGTTTAAACATATACATAAGAAATATATAAACGTATATAATATCTAAGTGGAATATCTAGTGAGTTTTACATATTAAAGAAAAACCCAGAAACGGGGTATGTAATTGTTTTATAAGTACTATACTATCATAACTTAGTAATACATAACGAACTGTTTTTATATGCTTTTTTTTGTTGTTACAGTTTTCTTTTTGTTTATACCTTAAATATATTGTTTCCCACTTTGATCAAAGTAGAATATAAAACCTTGTTTCATATTTCCATAAAACAAAGGCTTTCGATGTTAAGTTTGAGATCTAAATATGTGATATTGTCTTAAATGTACTTTTTTATTGATTACAATAGGCGTTGTTTAATTAGAGACTTTTTAATTAAAACCATTTAGTCGAGAGCTCTTAACTTAAACTGAATATTCTTTTGTGAAAACGTAAACGTTTTCGAGATTACTAATGAATATAATTACTAACTGTGCTTGTGTCGTGTCTACATTTAAAATGAAAGTAACCTGTGACTGCAATTAAATCCGATATAGAGCACTTAATAAAGCTCCATAAACTACATTTCTACGCTTACTGTGTAGGGTCAGGGTTAAACAAAGTCCTAGTCTTTCATCATAACAGGATAGATTGGATTATTTTCGGGTCCGATGCTACTACTAACGGGATTTAATTACTTAGTACAAGGTTTTGCATTCCACTTTTGACACTCTTAATCTCCTAAATCTTTTGAGAGTCAATTGGTAATTTAACCCAAGACATCCCTCCCTTAGTTATGTCACGCTCATTTTCCGGAGTAGCATATTTTATTTTAAACCTATAGTACGCATATCTCGACAATTAACATACACTTCATAAGAAACATTTTCTACAAAAATACGAATCATTTTATAAAGATATTTTATCTGTTGCCCTTCTTGCCTCAATATCTTTGTCTTGTCTAAAGTATTCCGTTAATTGAATACCTAAAATATTATTAGAAGTGGTACTTCCAAAAACATTTGAGGTATTCAATTTCTCTATTCTAATGATTTTATTTTAATATCAATGTTTAAGTGTAGAACCTTCTGCTTTAATGTAACTCACATATTATGTTTTATTATTGAAACAAAAATGGTATAAATGGTAAATTTAAGAAGTAAATTTGTTTTCATTCGAACAACTGCTTCGTGTTTGGCCTCGTAAGATCTATTTTTATAAGGACTTTGATACTGGATGCTTTCCAGACTAAGATCTGGTGATGATGGAGCCGGAAGGTTGTCTTAGGGACTTAGCAATAAAATAACGCAACAGCATCGTGTTTGGGCTTTTTAAATCCGTCTTGATGAGAACGACAACATATATAAAAAATAACACGAAAACATCTCGCAATACATATGATATGTCAAAAATTAATAGGATGAGACAAAATGAATTTATATTAAAAAATGTTTTTAAAAACAAGCTTTCATTTGTGCGCAATTAAATGTAAATAATGATTTTATGCAAGACAAGTTCATAATGTTAATGTATTTGTAATTGATTAGTAAAGCTCGTAGCGCTAATGAATTAAAAGCTTGTATTTTAAAAAACTATGTATCTCTCGAGACACAGGCACATCTACAACATAGTATAAAAAATATTATATAATTTGAATTTGATCGACAATACCTTGGAAACTAAAATTAGTCGACTGTGAAACGGATATTACCTGGTTCTATGGAGCGTGAAGCATTCGCTAGTTACAAAGTTCGACTTTGAAGATGTTGCTGTTCAGCAGTTCTTTATAAAAGTTCAGATTCAACGATTTGAGAGCGAACGTTGTTCTAACTATGGTTCCTTTAATATTAATTATTCGACTTATATTTCATGAAAATTGTGTATTAATCAAAGCTATTGATATTTATTTAATAGAAAAATTAACTTGTAATAATTCCTTCTCTACTGATTCAAATTTAATGTAAATTGCAAATACAGCTTTATAGTGCTTTGTTGGTTTCAGAAAATTTTGAATGGTAGTATCCTATTAATACACTGGACAGCAAAACTTAGTATCACACTTTTAAAATGGCAATAACTTTTTAAGTACACAAGATACACTATCGAAATAAAAAGGACTCGAAAAAAATTTTTATTTAGTATATAAAAACTTCATAGTTGGTAATCTTCTTTGGATAGATGGTATTTATTTTAAATCGCTAAACTTATATAGATTACAAAAAAAATAGGTTTCAAAAGTGTGATACATACTTTTGCAGGTCAGTGTATTATAAATGTGAAAGTTTTTTGTTTGGATGTTTAGGTGTTTGGATGTTTGTCGGTCAATCACGCCGAAAATACTGAACGGATTTTGATGAAATTTGGTATACAGATAGGGTATTAGCTGACTTAGATAATAGGATACTTTTTATCCCATTTAACATTTCCCTAGGGTCCACGCGGGCGAAGCCGCTGGCGAAAGCTAGTATTTTATAAAGTTATAGAGGACAAAACTAGCCCGAATCATTATGTGATAAGAATGGAACGTCCGTGCCTTATTGCTCGACTCAATTGAGTTGTAAATTCGACAATCTTGCTAAGGTCTAGAGTATCTGGATTTGTTTTATTCACCAAACTACAAAGGTTACAGGTCCAAGTTCCATATCAAGCACCATCTATTACCAAAATATTTTAATAGTTCAGTGTCGTTATAAATGGGCTTTTTATTCTTCACCCTTAATTCATATATTTTCTAGTGGTAATTTGAGTTATGAGCCAACCTAAATAACTACAAAGTGAATGTAAGTTATCGATCTATTTATGCTTTGCAACTCTTTCCCTACGTTTTCATTTATTATCAAATTTATCCATTCTCTTTATCCATTCTACTATTGACGACAGTTTTTCAATCACTTTAGATAAATATTTTTTTATATACATTTTTAATTTGAACTTCTATGAATTTGTCACTTTTTTATTATTTATTCCTACTGTCTATCTTCTTGTTTTTGTAATAATTAAATTGTTTTAAATATATTTTTCTTCACCTCATCTTATCTTTAATTCAATTATTATACAGTCCAGCCCTCTGTCAATAATATACACTTTTTTGTTACTTACTTTTGTTAATTAGTTGTAATTGATTGAAACTTCGAGAAAGCATCAAAAACAATTGTTTGTTTTATGATTAGGTTATACCTGTGTATACCTGTATATAACCTAATCAATTGTTATTAATTGTATTTCTAATAATTAATTTTACTTAATATATATCTTTATAAACATCGGTATAATATTTCAGTAACATTTTCGGCAGCAGTTTTGTTTCGTTCTAATTAATATGTTTATAATCAAGGACAGACGTCTGCTTGAGACGGACTCTAATCGAATAATCCTATTAGTTGGATACGAGGTTCATTTAGCTTATAACAAATGAGCAAGCAGAGCTAATTCGTGAGAGTAATTCACTATTTATATCTTTATGAATGTATAGAAACACAATGGCAGAGTTGTTAGCATGTTAAGTCTGTGTTAAGATATTTAAGGAACTTACAAAAAATTTGTATCTTGAGCCGTTTCGTGCTTTCGAAGGCATGATTTTTGAAGTTAAACATCGAACATCACTGGGTTTAAACAAAAAACATAAAAAATTGGACGTTGTGAAATTTCTCATAATTTCACCGCATTTTTGAGATATTCGAAAAAAATGTATTAAGATACGCATTCTAAATTTTATTGTTTTTTAATTACTGTGCTTATTACACCATTTATTATTTATATAGAAATGCGTTTAGGAACACACTTAGGAAGTGAATTTGCACAATATAGATTACTGCACTAGCGTGATCACACTCAACTTAACTTTTCAAATAATTTTTAACTAACAAACAGGCACCATAAACACCGACGGGCGTATTCCATGAAGAGACCATCTCAACACTGCAAATAACTTCAGAGTTACTATCTCGATACGCCACAATAGCAGTATGACTCAAATGCATCATATACATCGATCAACCGACATAAACGTCCAAAGGGTAAAGTATATACATTGGAATAAACAAAGAGTAAAGTATGGAAATATACGTCGATAGATTGACTCTCGACAGTTCCATTTAAATTTCTACACGAAATGTATATTTTTTTCTTAATATGGTAAAATAGAACTATTGAATACCATTTATAATAATTGTTTTACTCTTTAATTATGCACTCGTGAACTTAGACAGTAGCTGACGGAATATATTTAGCCCATAGTCAGTTTATGAAAGCAAGCTCCGTTTTATACGGAACGTAATTTTTCGGATATGGATTTTACGGAAACAGACGAATTGTTAATTATTTACTATGCCTTTTTATGCGGTTAAAAATATAGCTTAAAAACCAGTAGTAAATATAAATAAAACATTATGCTTTGGTGATAGTGTACGTGTGACTCAATAGGTAATGAATAAAGGCAATCTCCTTTGACGAGAATGCAAATGAAAAATTCTTAATTCAAACAACTTATTACAAGCAATTTAAATCGTTCTATTTTTCCCCCACCACTTGCTCAGAACATCGATGGCCGACAAGAATAACAAACGAAACAAACTTACCATCTTTTTTATCAGCCCTACTGTAAAAATCCAAACCCGAATCCGAATTTACTCAGGTGTCCGAATTAACTTCAACAAGCGGCATTCGCTCAATCTTGAATTGGTAATAACGTGGCATAAGTAAAGTGAGTTTCTAAATGACATAGGAATAGAATATCTGAGACACGTATATCAATCAATTTTGTTTTTCTACACTCAATGGCGGTTTGGATACTTACAGAATCGAGGGACAGAAAACAATCATGTCATTACAAAATAGTATGTATTACAACAATAATAAAAAATATTTATGAATATCTGCAGAAGTAAGCACATATGGATAACATAGGACGAGCTTTGGGAATATAGTACAATCAAGAAGTAGAATTATTGAAAACAGTCCTTGTATAAGGCAAGTTAAGCATGCTAACAAGAAAGAATTTATCGTTTCACCGTGTAGGTACATAGGCTCACTATCGAACTTAGTTTTCAGAGGAAGTCTGTTACATACGATGACTCGCTCCCAAGTTCGCCGTCTTGTGAGGAATCAAGTTAGTTATAAGTTAGGTGGAGGTCGTTTTCCGATACATTGTTAATGTTATGTTTGCATTGCTACTCTTCAAACAGCACAGTTATAACTGAATCAGAACTTTGATGATGAATGATGGATGTTATATGGATACAGGATTATTTCTTATTCTAAATTTATATTTTACAATTTAAAAAATAATATAGTGCACAATATCAATGCTTCTCAAAGTGCTACGCGAACCACTTAGGGTTCGCTATTCGACGGTAGGTTCATGACGAGATTAACTTAATGGTCACTCGATGACTTCACAATGAAGTCCTAAATGACTCCTAAAATTATTTCAATTTGCAGCGACAACTATTTATATTTCTACTATATTTTAAAAAAATATAATAAAACTTTATTTTTTCCACCAATTACTTAATTATTATTTTGATTGGGGATAAGGGATTTTATTATTTCGTTAAGTTCGATGTCATTTAGAATCTTGTACGGGGTTCGTGAACCAAAAGATTTAGAAATAATGGGCTGTATTATATTTACGAATACCTATTGAACTCTTAGCCGGTATGTGTATTCAAGCTATTGTAAAAATCACGCAAGGATATTTATCAAGATTTTTTTAATAAACAAAACAGCAAATAAAAAATGCATGTCCATTATTTATAAATAACAATAAATACAGAAACATTTATTCTGCCCGCCAATTATACCTATCACGATTCGACGATCGTTTACATAAAATACGATCAATCAACATTACTAAAGAAGACGAAATGTAACGAGAAAAAATACTTTGTATTTTATCAAATAAAAATCATGCGAAAACATATATTTCGTAGAATACATATTTACCGAAGGATCGCTGGGTCATGCGTGTAATAATCGCATCAAAGACATTTTTCATGATACTTTGACGTCATTGTGTTCAACACAAAATAAAACAAGACGTCCGTTTTCGAATTTCATTTGCTATTTATGTTTCTGGAACTTGAGCTATTAACTTTTGGAAGTAGAAATATACCTTAAAGAACTCAAGGCGGAATTCTTAACTTTAAGAACTCAAGGGGGAATTTGGTTTAACCTCTAACTTTTTGCTAATTTAATTTAGCAAGATCATCTTCAAAGATGACATGAATTATAACACTTAAAAATCCAGTTTGGGCAAGGTAAAATCTTCATACACGAGTGGCACGGATTAAACTGTAATAACATGCAAATTAGTCCCTTATTCTGTAAAAAGTGGTTTATGTCAAACACTTAAGCGATAGAAAGATAAATAACAACTATTATTTTCATTACTTGCAATATGTTGGAACAATTCATAAATATACTGATATTATAAAGAGGTTTCTAACTTTCTTTCTACTTCATCGGACCACCTTCACCAACAGCATACTCTTTACGCTACACTTTTCGCCTCACACACCTCTTTTGTATTATTATTTTATCATCTTACGTTTTTGTCAGTAAATTATTTAATTAGACATATAAAAAGTGGATTCCAAAAGCATAAATAATTTTACGTACCTATAAATTGTATTATATTTTACGTATAAGTTGTATTGTATTAATCATACAATTGAATTTACAGCATGAATGTGTTTATGAAAAATATTATGCTTATATACAAGTTAAAAGTACTTTTCTGTGTATATATTATTTGTAGAGTTTCATGATAAAAAGAAATAAAATTTTCAGCCAGATAAAGACGTTATCAATATACGCTACAGCTTTTAATTCGTACCAAAGGTGAATTCATAAATTATTCATACTCTAAGCTTTAGTTTTACAGGTACACAGAACAAAGTAACCTGTGGGTTTGCTTATTCAACAGTTCAGAACACAAGATTAGTAAATCATTTTCATATCGAAAATGTGGTTAATGTAGAATCCATCACAGCGTTTTAGGAATACAAATTGCATTGTATTCCTAAAACGATGTGATAATAACACCAGTTAACATCATGAAAGACATTTCTAAATTTTTGTGTTAACATTCGATATCTAATAAATATCACAAATAAAATGGCTCATTTAAACGGTGTGTCACCTACTTAAACAGTCCGAAAAACTTGTAACAACTTTGATTAAGCGGCATCTGTTCATGATAAAGACGAAGCCCACAAATTAGTTTCACCATTTTAAGATATAGCATTTACGTTGGTCGATAGCGCTACGTTCGAGATGTTTGCAATTTCTATGGCTCAGTTTCATTGGACGATAATTGTTTATAAAAAGTGAAATCAGCCCGCAGTGAACATTTGCGAGTAATGTAAAGTAATGCACCTATTCCCCAATACTAGCATTCACAACTGTGAAAGTCGTTTTCAATTACTCCTGAGCCCGAATGGGAAAAGTCGAGTCATTCGTGACACATTCTGTATGAATATATTATAACTTATAAAGATATTATAGAATTATGAATTGGTGAATTAATTCATGTTCTTTATGAAAAATGCTAAAACATCTACTTTGTCTCTGGCACTCTGAGATACTCTAACTACTCTAACCACTGAACTACCCAGGATCTAACAAGACTGGGTAAATTTTAAGCAGTTATCACTTTTTCGCTACTAAAGAGCGTATTTTCATCAATGTTAAGGCAATCCCGCAACCAAGCAGCTGAAAGAAATATTTAAACTTTCGACAAAGATTAAAAATTATTCCATATTCTGCAGGCATGAAAAGTTGCTCGGTGGCGTAGTGGAAAAGCGCCGCGGTCCGCGATCGTAGTCGTTAAGCAACTTTCGCAAGGGTCGGTCACGGGATGGGTGACCAAAAAATTATTATCTCGAGCTACTCCGTGCTTCGGAAGGTACGTTAAGCCGGTGGTCCCGGCTGCATTTGCAGTCGTTAATACCCTCCAATCCGCCTTGGGCCGGCGTGGAGGGTCGTGACCCATCCTCCTTAACCATCCATAAGGAAGGCCTGAGCCCCTGCAGTGGGGACGTAAAAGGGCTGGTGATGATGAAAAGATACTGCTATTCCTGGAATGGCTCATAACACACGGTTCACCAAAAATTGGGACACAAAGCCAGGACTTGAGAGATAGTATAAGTAAAACTATAAATCCTGTGTACAAGCCACTTGGCCACGTGATTCGATAAATTAAAATAAGATATTTAGATGTTCCAATACATAATATCGTAATGGGTCTCTTTGGGCTCATTTTATCAGTCAATAAACAAATGACTAATGATAGACCAATGCATGTGGTCTTATCGACAAATTTCAATGATGATTATAACTTGCCAAAGCAAGACCAGAACTACGTGACGGAATGTATTGAGCGTTATGTATGCTCCGAGTATAAATCACGTATGAGCGGTCTATCACTAGATATTGAGATATGAATCTGTAAAAACAGATATGAAGCATTATGAATATCTTCAATAAGGACTTATTAAATGATGCCTATGGAATTATTACTTTATGACCTACGTTTCTACATCATGCGTTTTTTTATCTTATGTCAAACTATTTATTAATATTTGGTGTAAAGTAATAATTAACTCAAAATATCAGATTTGCAAAACCGTGGTCAGATGGAAGAAGTAATTCACTACAATTCAATCCGTTATTCCGGGAGATTGTATTTACTTTTAGAGACATCTTAGAATAATATTCAAAATCAATATCAGTTATTAGTACTGGGTTCGAGCTTATGAATAGCGAAAAATTAAGCAATCAGTTCATATTTGGTATGGGTCATATTTTCTGCAATTTATTTCAAACTGTTAACAATAAGGCTTAAAATCGATTGGACAATTTATTTTCTGCAATTTATTTCAAACTGTTAACAATAAGGCTTAAAAACGATTGGACAAATTTGACCTTTGTAGTGACCTCGTGTGCTATTCACGCGTACATACGCCCAAGAAAAATAGAACCGGATCATAGTCATCAAAAAATATAATTCAGTAAAATTGAATGTTAGTTTACATTTTACAAAACTTTTAATCCAAACTCTATAACATTTCGGTGAACTTCATGAATATTTTACGCAAACTCCTTGTTTCAACCAATAATTATGTTTCCAAGTAAAAGTATTTCAGATACTTCTAAAAGCAGTATGTAGAAATATACACAACCGAAGTACCATCTAAGTTTGATTTCGGGTATCTCTCGAGATCTTCCCAAGCAAAATTTTGAAAGTAAACAAGTACGAACAACATCGCAACTTCGCATGTTTGAACCCATATAATTTTATTATATAACTGTAAGTGGAGCTTACCTGAGCATATGTATAAGTACATACAATATACTTTAGGCGATCGTTGTGAATAGGTTCAAAAGAAAAATATATACTACATTATATGTAGGGCAAATGACCCAGTCTTTGCTACTGTCCCGTCTTTGACCATTTGTTACTTCAAGGCATTCTCACTAACGTATAGACAAATATAATACTTTACCGTGGATGGTTTTTAAAATGTTGCATTATGGCAAAATTAATGCCTTCGACAGCTGTCGTGTATTAAATATCACTTCCTCGTAACTTAAAATATATCAAAATGCAGCAAAATTCCCAAGAGAAATATGCTTTTAAAAGTTCAAACTCTTCTCCGCACATGAACTACCAAGGGGTATGGGATGGGAGTAGTAGAGGATCAGTCGTGTGTTTCTCTGTCTATCATAGATGATTTGTTCTGGAACTGCGGACGATGCACTTAAAATTTGATAAGTGAGTCACTAAATTATACCCGTGTAGCTTAAATAAATAATTATAAATATTCAGGCTTTCTCTGCATGTCTTTAATACTTATATTAATACTTGAATTATTAAAATAGATATTAATCTTGAATATGTTTTATCCTACATTTTTAAGTTGGATCTTAACAAGGTAGGTAGACAAAACAGAGCTCGACAAGGCAAGACCCTTTCACTTCCTCGACATTAATCTTTTCAATCAAACTTGCCGGTTTTTATTATTTCTGACGTCACTGTTCGATAGCACGTGTTCGGCCTGATCGTGGTAGTTGACAAAATTTTACAGATCTGATGGATTTTCTGCATTCGTAGATCTCATTATTTGTAGGCAACCGTTTAGATATAAACAGTCAAGCTGACAACATGCAATCTCAAATAGATGTATAATTTTGAAGTTATTATAATAGATGGACAAAAATGATATATCTCCTTAATTACCTAGATGTTCAAAAAGGCTTTTGAGATCAATCATCTGTTTAATTTATTACTAGCGACACAAAACAGTATTAATATTAAATTCAAGAGTTTTATTTTTAAAACTACTGTTCTAAACAAGTTATACTTCACCATTTCTTGTTACCACTCCAGATTTTAATATTTTACGATGCACAAAGCTTTTGTTCTACGTCATCATTCATATTCAAATGAGTTCAACTTTATTTTTTTTATTTTCAACTATGTTCCATAGTTCCGAGTGAAATGGCTCACAGCGGGAAACAAAAACAAAATAGTGACTCCTACTTATGATATAAAAGAAAACAACTCTGACTTTATGTAGATTGTGTTTTAATGATCCATTTGTGTATTTTTATCATAAAAAAATACTAAAAGCCTTTAGATACAGATAAATTAAGTAATTAATTACATAATATTTTTATCGTTTTTAGTATTAGAAAATCCTTTTTTATTGCAATATAACATGTTCGCGAGTTAAATTAAACGAAAGTTGCAAGAAGAAATTAAAAAATTTTATAAATTTCTAGGATAATTATTAATATTGGTAATTATGATTGAACGGGGATTGATATTTGACTGTAAGATAAAAGTCAAGTGCTGTAAGAATTATAAGTATAGAAAATAACTTATAATTCTATAAAAAATATGTTATAATATATTTAGTTCTAACAATATTGATCCTCTGGTAGATAAGTAGGTAAAACAATAATTGGAATGTCTACTGTATTCAAGAAAACGGTAGTATTAAAAGAACACTATTACTGTTTATTTCAAAAGAATTGTATAAGATTTAAAATAAATAAAAAACCTACAATTTATCACTTTAAACCCACTTGATAGGAAATAGCAAGCAATGTTAATGAGGTGAATGATTAACATTTCTGTCAAAGTCAATGGCAAAGTTATGTTATTTTTAACCTACTAGACTTACTTTTTAACCTACCTACTTTAAAAAAGAGGAGGTATCAAATCGAGGTGTATGTATGAGATTTCGTTGGAATGGAGGAAAATTCATATATGTTGGTCTGTATGAGCTTTTAAACACGTGTGCAAAATTTTATAGATGTATGTATGTATGTGTGTATGTATTTATATTTGTCCACGGGTATCTCGCAAACTGGATGTCGGATTGCAATGGTTATGTTTTGTTCAACTGCTTAGTATTCCACATTAAGTTAAACCGACTTCAAAAAAGAAACGACTGAAAAGAAAGAAATAGTACCATATATTTTAATCTTCAATAAAATAAAAACAAAAAATGGATACATTTTATTTTTTTGAGGTCGGTGCCAGCAAGAAACATATCATGTGTGGCAATTCTAATATCATTTAAATGTTAATAGCATTCAATTTGAAATCAATAACATTTGTACAAAGGTCGAATAATTTTGTGGTAGACCCCTCTGATGTCTGTTTCTTTCGTACCAATAAATTTTCAGTCGTAAACAGGGCTATAAAAAGGGCGCATACCCATTGGGTCACTACGGTACTGGATAGGTTAATAGTTGATGAATAATGGATATAAACAATAGCATACATATATATTATTATGTATATGGCTTTATCGCCAATGAATTGATAGGACTACGAGGGTAAAATGTATCATGCAACGCATACAGATAGAAAAGAGTGAACGTTTATTTGTAGATGTAACGTCAATGTAACGGACGCACGTCTCGTGAAATTGATATTATGTTTGTTTGATGTAAATTATAGAGAAATTATTGTAAGTAATAATTGTATGTTAGTAATAATATATTTATTCCCAAAGTATACGTGTAGTCTAAAATTAGTAAAATAACCTAATTAACAGCCAGTTGCACAAATATCCATTAAAATTGACATTAGTGTAAAGCGATATTACCCATACAAATTTAACAGTTATTAGAGCTTAAAGGCGTCATTAAACCTTAATGAAACTTTGTGCAACTGACTGTAAATGTTATAAAGAGGTGATGCAGGAATTGCCTAGTATCCTATGATATAGTAACAAAGGGTGAAGGGCTTTCTTTAAGGTATTGCCACGCTACAGGGGTCTGTTAAGGTTCTCTTTATGGTATTGCCTCGCTAGATGGATCTTATAATATAATTATTTGCCTACCCTACAAGCTACTATGGAATCAGGTAATGCAAAACGACGCTAGTATAAATGATTATAATGTAAATAAGTAAAGATAGAAAAAATGTTTGTTAGAAACTCATACATGTTATGAGTAGCGGGTGTTCGCAAAAGGAACGATGTATAATTTCATTATGAACTATTTATGTAAGTATCTAAACGCCACCCACCCCAAGTGAATATATAAAAAGGGCCTCCGGACCTCGAGCAAAGAAAATAAAGAAAAACTAGTCTCTATCGAAGAAGTTTAATTGTAATGCTACGATTTAGGGTTCGCGATAAAAATTACCGCCGATTATAGTTCACAATCCAACTATAAACACAAATAATTCCAACCACAAAATTCACACTTCAGTGTTTCACAACACTATTAAATCATTCACCGCTCTAGTTATCGCTTCGAGTTCACTTCTGATCGCTTTAGCTTTCAGATCGCTTGTGCCTTGTTCGCTGGGAAATACCAGGCCGGGCATCCACCGTGTATTTCTAGGTGCCGATACCACATCGAGAATATTAGAGATCAAAGGGACAGGTATCTGTTCTAGAACTTTTTGGAGAAGAATCCCCAGCGACTGTTCCCTTCTCGCCGACCCGATGTATATCTATATGACACATATAGTTTCGACAGTGTTAGCGCGATTCATTGGCGCATAACGTCATCTATTAATGTGCAGACGAAACGTGCCGCTGCACTTCGTAACAATACAATCCAGCTAGCTACGTGTTATTCTGTTCAAGTTATTTTGCTGCTATCTTTGAAGAGTGACTAACGTTGGAAAATGAGTGAGGCGACTGATGTCACTATTAAAAAAAATAACTGAATATAAAAAAGAGTGGACAAATCGTTTAATATTTGAATATGACAATCAGTGAGAGCCAAACTATCGCTTCAGGAAGTATTTTCGTACTGCCCGAGAGTATTTTTTTTTATAAAACTTATATTTATTCTTATAATTATTTTTAAAGCAGGGTTCTCTTTTTTGCACATCACGTCTATACTCATACTATACATACAATGAATATTACTAAAACTTCATAGTTGCATAACTGTTGATACTGTTTGTATCTTAGATTATATCTTAGAAACTATCTAAAGTTACCCTTGTTATACTTAAAAAAATATTTTGCTGCTTCTTATTACTACAAATATCAATCTTCTAGAAAAAAAATTAAAAATTTACTAACCACTCGAGACTCACAAGACTTACTATTACGAGACCCGAGATGGGATTCGAACCCAAAGCCTTTCACTATCCGTGCAACATATCATCACCTTTGGATGGGGCCGATTAACAGAAAATCGACCAACAACGCGTTTCAAAGTTTATGAAAATTATATTTTAGTATTATGTCGTGTATACGAGTATTTAAGTAGTTTAATTACTTTATATAGTAGCGTATGTAATTAATAATTTATTTTCAGATAAGAAAGATTTTGGGGATATACAATTTCATTTAACTTTTGTAGTGCGTTTTCGCTTTCATCCAAAGAAGCTACAAGCACCATAAATCGTTCACTGCTGATAATATCGGAGGTTTGACAATATCGGCCGGTAATATCATTCGATTCCCCTTCAGCTTCATCGTCACCACTTAAGGTCTTTTTTGTGTATCATTCGCATTATCGAGAATATTCTAACTTGGTTGAATTCTGCAAAATATCGAATACCATTTTTTTACTACTTGAAAAAATTGTTACCATAGGCCAAGGTCACGGGTTCTAATTATTTCAATTTGAATGCTCTCGTGGAATTAAGCGTAAGAAAGGTTTTTTTTCATTTTTTTATTGTGGTACAATAAACAGTTACACGATATATAAAATAACATAAATATGAAGAGTACCCAATTACACAACCAACATTATTATCAACATATTCGCACGAAAAACAATACAATATAGTGATGTTGCAGCAAAGAGAAGCAGAGGTAGGTTCAACACAGATTTGTGTAAAATGATTGAATATATAAAATTATTGAAGAAGACTGGCTCCCTTTTTCTCTCTTTTCTAAAACTAAAATTAGGAAGAGAAAAAACGGATGTTCGACTCACACGTGTGTTGTTAATTTTAAGTAAACACATCTCAAGCTGCACAACATAAAATGGTGTATTGAAATCGTATTGAACGAGATCGTGAGCTGATTTTACAATAATTAATTAATTCATTTAACAAATGCACTATAGTGACTTGGAAACTGTTTCACGTGTCTCAGACAATCTTCAACTATTCTCCACTGAACTGTTGGTAGATATGAAATTAAGATTTACGATTCTGCCGCTACGAGCTTGCATAATTAGCATGGAAATTGCATTATCTCATATAACACACACGTATAATTATGCTGATACCACATTATGGATTAAGCAGTGCTTTGGATAATTCAAGGATAATATTAAATAACAAGGTTATGCTCGGCAAATGTTTGAGTTGAACTTTTAACACGATTTTCTCACTAATATCTAGTTTAATACACTGTAGAGAGTAAACGAAAGTAAATACATTTTTTTCTGCTAGTATATTAAATACTACCGGGAAAAAAATGTACTTATTTACTTTCGTTCGCAAACAGCGCGTGACGTTCAGGCCCCTCTTACTTGTATTAAAAATTAGAGAATTAAACATCTAAAAAATATTAGTCAAAAAAATATTAGTTGTATAGGAGCATGACGTCATAGTGACGCCATGGCAGAAGTTGGCGTTTTCGCTGGAAATTTTGGTCATTTTTTTTAGATATTAACTTATTCTTAAGATAGATTTCATGTTTATCTATAAAATTATAAATTTTAAAAGTTTCATACACTCCTATTCCTTCATCTACATTTCTTATATGCTTTTCTTGGTAATAAATTGATTTTTAATACAATGAATAATGAAATACAAAGAATTAATGAGGTTCCTGTAAGAAATGGAATCACAATCTGCGTAGAAGTAAGATTGTTAAGTATCTTTTGTCTTCGTCATAATTAATATGTTCTTCAAAACCTTCATTATTAATAATAGACTAACCTAATTAATAAATAGTACAATCTATTTAACGTGAATTGTATTCATTTCGTCGTTTCCCTTTTGCCGTTCTTATATTTTATAATTCCTTGCCGTCTGTTTGTAACATTAATTAATTTCAATTACGTGCTTCAGTTGTAATGAAACTGAGATGGGGATACGCCTTCATAAATATCCACTTGTTAATTCTTTTAATTGGTAAATTTAATGAGTTAGGGGAGAGTTTGATTGCGATTTTAAACGAATTAGAATCAGGGCAGGGAAATTAGCAACCGCTTTCATTTTGTTATACGCATCTTTCTTTTTTATTTCTGGATTTTCTTGGTTATAGTTTCTTTTTGGCTGAAGATGTTGTAGGTTCAAAATATTGAGTTCGAGTAAGTTTGAATTGTATTTTTTAAAGGATACGTATGGTAACGATAAAAAATAAAAAATGTTTATAAATATCATCACCAGAATAATAATAGCCTTATTGACCCACCATGTAGACACACTGCAGATTGGTTTGTTTTAACAGCTGCATTATCAGCTGTGACCAACGTCTCAACAAATTAAGAATGCAGAGTCGCTCGAATTACTAAAATTTTTGGTTACCTATCTTGTGAACGGACTTTGCAAAAGCTGCTTAACTCCCGCATCGCAGATCCAACGCGCTAATAATTGCGCCATTGAGCATCCAACAGTATTCTGTTGCATGAATGCAAAAATATTAAAAATAAAAATTCTTGTCTGGCGTTCATCGGTAAGCAATAATAATACGTGTTAATGTTATATAATCATCTATACTATATTTATAAAATTGTTGAAGAACCAAATTGTCTCATCATCATCACCAGCCCTTATACGTCCCCACTGCAGGGGCTCAGGCCTTCCTTATGGATGGTTAAGGAGGTTGGGCCTTGACCCTCCACGCTGGCCTAATTGGAGGATATTAACGACTGCAAATGCAGCCGGGACCAACGGCTTAACGTGCCTTCCGAAGCACGAAGTAGCTCGAGATAATAATTTTTGGTTACCCATCCCGTGACCGACCCTTGTGAAAGTTGCTTAACGACAACGATCGCGGGCCGCGGCGTTTATCCACTACACCACCGAGCTACCAAATTGTCTGCTTTATTATTATTTATCGGTAGACTACAGGACAGTAAAGTTCTAATATAATATATCAACTAAAGTGTAATAAAAAAGGTTGTTCTTACGCCAATTGATATGATCGTGATGTTGACATACTCCCATCTCGTCCGGGGTCCGCTTTTGTAAATAAAACTTGGGTTTGTATCAGTGGATTCAGTAATGGAATGTACATTCAATAGATAGATACACTAAAAAAGGATTCGTTTGGGAAAAAATCTCCTAACTTTAGTTGGGTTCGAAGTCAAAGTGTTTCAAAGTTCGCTTGCTTCAAAGAGACTACACCCCGTTTACTTACGCGAAAAATCTGTTAGCGTAAATAGAATAGTAAATATGAGACTTTATAAGATGCTTTTATGAGAGAAACAGCGTCGAGTTTCTTCTTGCTTATGACCAAAAATATATTATCTCCAGCTACTCTGGGCTTCGAAAGACACATTGAGTCGTTGGTTCCAACTGCATTTGCAATCGTTAATACCCTTCAATCCGCATTGGGCCAACGTGGGGGGTGTCCATCCTTCTTAACCATTTTTAAGAAAGGCCTGAGCCCCTGCAGTGGGGACGTAAAAGGGCTGATGATGATGACGATGTTAAAGCCGAGACGATACAAATGTTATCATCAACTTTGTCTAGGATTTAACATACAACAGAAAATTGTAGTTATATCGATAACTTTATCGCACTGGTTCACTTCTATTGACGACGATATTACAATCGGCCCGCTCTTTTTAAATTTATGTTTAGTCGTATGTTAGTTTTAGTGATACACAGTGCTCTATTGATTCTAATAAATGTTTGTTTTCGCTGATGGTGCAAAACCAATGTCGGACTGGCGTGTTACCCTCATCCCATTAAGTCCGACCAAAAGGAAGAGGGCGCTAACACACATCTTGCCACCCACGACCGGCTGACTGGTCTTCTTATCAGTCACTGTCAGTTTCGCAGCGAAAGAGTGAGCAATGAGCGCGATCCGCTACCATACTTACGACGCGAACGCATTTGCACTATCGGCGGAACATTTGTTTTACCAAAATCAGATATTTTCATTTTAATCACACATCCTCTTGAAACACAGTTGTCTAGCCTACAACTTCCTTATAACTCTTAAAATGTCCGAAACCGGGTCATCTGCTCTCTATAAATACGTTTTTTGTAAGAAAGAATATGTTATATTAGGTTTTTTAGCCCGAAAAATACTTGTGAAATTATCAGTAGCTTTAGGTCTCAGGTAGCTCAAAGCATTAGAATAGAGAAGGTACTCCACCTGAAGCACTTAATTATCGTATTTTTTAGCACTTTTCTAAATATAAAAAACAATATCCCATTGTAAATGCGAAGTTTATCTAAATTTCAATTATATTTTCCAAGTTAAATCAGAATTGTGGATTTTGCTATGATTATATAATATTTGAAAAATTAGTAAGTTTAATTAGTAAGATTCGAACACGGTTACCCAAGAAATTGGAAAGAAATTTAGAAACACATTTATACTTACGCGAGACTGGAAAGTTTCCCGTTCCCATTCTCCCTATCCAATTCAATTCCATTCACGGAGAACGCAAAAACAGTGTGACACTAATAGTGTGATGACCAAAACATTTTTATAATTTATTCTAAGGAGATCGGTGGCGACGTTTGCGGAAGTTGGCTGGATAGGTGACCATAAAAAAATTTAACCTACAGTATCTCTGTGGTTTGAAACGAACCAAATGCACACTATCCTCTAGCATTTAATAATCCGCCTATGCCACATGAATTTATTTCCATCGTGAAGGCCTGTACTCCAGTATTGGGAACATCAATAGTCTAACGGTATGTAATGAAAAAAAATGTATGTGGATTGTGTTTAAAAAAAATATATATCTGAGACCATGATTGTCTGGAACAATAACTTTCACCTTCAGGTTATATTGTGTCTGCCAAGGCATAGGACTGAGAATTTCAGCATTACGCAAATGTTATGTTGCCAGATTATGGTCGTTATTTCGTGAAAGTTTACATCTGGGAGTAAGGTTAACTAACAAATGCATATTGAACTCTCAAATATATGTATCGTACTTTTTAAAATGAATATTATATTATTTAATAAGTTTTGCCTTTACAATTCGACATTGAAATTTCTCTTAAAGAAAATTTCCTAAACTCAAGTTTCAGGATATCCGAAGCCATATTCGTAACTGAATTATATAGTTTAAACAATGCTGATGTTTAATTATTACAGATTTAGGGTAATTTAAAACACCACATCTGGCAACCGTACGCAAAAACGGACGTATTGACCGAATGCAGATGAGAGCCGGACAAGAAATATTTTTGTCACCAACATTATGCGTAAGTCTTGTGCCACTATTGGAATTTGCTTGATATCTTTTAGCTTCTTTATATGTATATCTATGTTGATATCTAAGACATATAGCACATTTTGTGTTTGTTTGCATAGCATTATTTTCAAGTTTCTGCTGAAAGTTCGCTACCTAACATATTACGATCCTATTAATATTATAAATTTGATAGTTTCTTTGTTTGGATGTTTGTCGGTCAATCACACCGAAACTACTGAACGGATTTTGATGAAATTTGGTATACAGATAGAGTATTAGCTGACTTAGATAATAGGATTTTTATCCCATTAAACATTTTCCTAGGGTCCACGCGGGCGAAGCCGCTGGCGAAAGCTAGTTATCATATAATAGTCTTTATCGAAGGTCTAAACCAATAGATATCATTGCAATACAATCAGAATTATATTTATTGATATAAGTGGTAGGATTATTGTCGATATTTGAGCATACAGTTTAAACATCGTCAAACACCTAGCAATGTGAGTATCCTAATGTTAGAATTTATTATTATTTTAATGTATTACAAAATACATTTAAATAAAGCTTTGGTCCGAAGATATTAGCATACTGCACTTCTTTTCTGCCGAGCCAAATTTCACATTCCCTCTTTCGGATAGTTTTCGTGAAGAGGGAAGTAAATTTTTTGCTTCAGGTATAAAAAAATCTATTGAACATACTACTTTTTTACTATACTTTTTTACTAGACATTTATCATCGTTCGCTTGCCCTATCCCTTTCTTGTGATCAACGTAATATGGTTTCTTCTTCCATACTTTTGATCACGCGTCATGTCGATATTCACTCCTTTCTTACCCATATCATCGTGCACTCAGTCTATCAATCTTTCATTCATCTTCGTCTCCTTACATTTCCGTCCACATTCATGATTTGGTACATAGTATTAATGCAAGTAGTGTAGTAGTAGTTGTAAATACATCTCCGCTACATTTAATAATAAATTGTAACAAGCTTTAATTACAATATCTAAAACAATTTTGAAATAAAAATGTTGAGAACAACTTAATTCCAAGCATTCTTAACGGATTGCCTCATCATATTTTCTATCAGCATATTAATTGCTTCGTTGTTGGGCCCAGGCTCTCTCTACAAAAGAAATATGTAAGCAAAATAGGTTATATTCTATCACACCAGTCTAGTAAATTAGAGACTGTAGATAAATATATGGGGAATAGAGAACAAGAAGAATATTGTCCCAAGATTTTCTAACAGAATAAATATTATAGGGTTCTGTCCCGTTATTTAAACTATTAACTGCCTAAAGCAAATTAATAATGATAGAAGATAAAACGTCAAATGGAGACGCATTGACTTAATTTGGTCGGATAATGGTTTAAATCTTTTACTGGAGTTAGTTTTATAATAAGACAGTATTTATTGTCAAGGTTATTATAATTATGATGATCATTCAGATTTTCGTAATAGTAGTTAGTTAAACCACGTTTTGCTAAGTGAGAAATAGTGTCTCGTGTGAGAACTTCGAATTATATACATCTAGACTACCCTCTAGGCTCATGTCAAACTTTCACTACATTACGAAATATTAAATCGACATAAATTTAATCGACCTCCGTAGCCGAGTGGTTCGCACGCCTGTTTCAAGATGTCGCCATCTCTGAGGTCCCGGGTTCGATTCCTGGTCGGGTCAATGTAGAAAATGAACTTTTCTATATTGACTCGGGTCTGGGTGTTGTGGTACCTTCGTTGTCTCAGATGCTCCATAATACGGGGGCTTTAGCTACTCATCTTGGAATCATTTATTAAAACATAAAATAGCTTTACATATTTTTAGTTTGCATTACATTCTCTAAAATGCTTTTAAATTATTCCTTTTATAACGTACTCGATTTCTAAGTTTACCATGGATATAATGCAGCGGATTCACGAAGGCAATTTGAGTGGAAGCTAGTCAGCTGATTATTGAAGTATAAGTGCTTTTCGCTTCATTAGTCCATAGATAAGATTATCTCAAGTCTTAGTACAGAATTATGGTATGGCTCTGTCTTGAATAGTGAAATCTGTGCTGCTCTAATGATCTTAAAGAGAAATTATAATTGTAGGTCGTGAATGATGCAATTTAAATGTTGTTGTTAGTTGTGTTAGTTGTGTAGAAAACCATAAAAATATATTGTAACTTTTGTTGAAATTTAATTATAAAATGCTAGACTTCTTTGCCGGAACGTTGTCAGCATTAATTTCACTAGTTATTCAACTGTGAATTAATGGTATGCTAAATTTCATAATATCTTAAAGTGCGAAACTAGGTTCGTGACATTACTTTCATTGTACGAGTATTATTATCTGTAGCAGTTGCACATAGGTAACAGTTATGAGTCATATTTCATGTCAAAATAGTGTAATGCAACTTATTTCACCTCTATTAATAAGGCGAAACTAGTATTTGCACATAATGAATTGTCGACGTTGACGGAGTCACCACATCCGTGGTCTTAGAGATAAAGAGATACTGTACATTGTCCGCCATTACGAGTTTAATTTCACATGTACTGAAATTAGTTTCGTGAAAATTGTTTTTGATTTATTTACATTAGTTTAGTAATGTAAATTCGAATTCATTCAAATCGCCTCCATTCGCATTTTGAATATTTTACTTTGCACTGCACTGGTAACAAGATTACGTATGTGTACAATATGTAACCCCTCTATATTTATATCAAAGGGACTGAACAAAATTATGAATTTATGCAGCATCACGACTCGTTTTCATCTGACAATGTGCAAAGCGATAACCCATTGTTATTTTTTAAGTTTAGTTAAATTTTGGTAAGAAACTTTGTTTTTTAATTATTGAACAGAAAAAATTTACAAAAATTAATTTGCCACACCGCGTAACAGTTTATCGGCGATAAATCCTACGCTCTTTACATATTTTTCTTAATATAAGTTTAAAATATATATCACTCTACTAATAGACCTAAACTGTATATGTTTTTCTTTTAAAGTTATTAATTCATTTGTGCACAAATGAATATTCCGAAATTTATACTCAAAATCAATTAATAAATTGGAATCAGTTAGTATTCATATCATATTCAGGAAGTCTTTCTTAAATATTTTTAATAGATTGCTTCGACTTAGCCACTTCTGCAGGTAAATTAATTTATTAAATACTAGTGGCCGCCAGCTACTTCGTCCGCGTTTTCCATTATTTCTTCGCTCCTTATAGTTGCAGCGTGATGTATAGTTATAAGCCTGCCTCGATAAATGGTCTTTTCAACACAAAAATAATTTTTCAATTCGAACCAGAAGTTCCTGAGATTAGGGCGTTCAAACAAACAAATAAACTCTTCAGCTTTATAATATTAGTATAGATATAGATTCGAGGTGTTAAATAAGACCTTGTTCTTTGTAAATAATTTCCTGTTCTTGGCTTGGACATTTTTTCTTTGACTGTCTTGATACGTTCTTAATGTTTTATACATATCAATCTCGAACTGCTCTATTACAAACATGTAATTAACTTTCAAATCAATTGGTATTATTTTACATATTATAAAAAGGTTATTGTTATTTCCGTATTCTTTCTTTCTCTTTTTTCTATTGATAAGATATTTCAGAAACTGTAGTTGGAGCTTTTTTATTTTTTCGAGGTAAGTTTTAATTGTGAGACCGTATTATGTAAGTCCCTAGTTTATGATCGAATCTGCAAATGTATAATAAATAACATATAGCATTTTATTGCTTAGTATCCGTCTAAAATGATAAAATTTACCTAACACTTTCCCCAGTCGAGAGCATACACATGTTTCTACGTGTTTTTTCCAATTCATATGCTGATCTATATAGAGTCCTAAGTATTTGTAGTTTGAGGTTTTTAGAATATAATGGGACAGGAACAACCTATATTATTTTTATGTAAATATGAATAAGAGTGACCCATTACACCAAGAGGGAGAAACTCGCCGTAGTTTTGCGAACCGATGGCGTAGTTTTCGAGTTTCACAAGTGCTCTGTAAAAGCCTAAACTGTATAAACAATTTTGATTTTGATTTTTATCGCAGACCGAGCGAGCTATCCACTAATTTTGTATAAAGCTATATCAGATTGATTACCAAATATATAAAAAAAAATAATAAAGAAAAGTTAGTAAACAATTTAGGTTGCATTTCCAACTAACTCAAATGTATAACTGCCAAGACGTTTACAAAACAATCTGGTAAAACTTATTCGCCAGTAGTTCAAGAAGCAACAAATAAGAAAACCATTGAGATAGATAGATAGATAGATATACACTTTATTGCTCACACACAATTATTAACAATAGATAAACAATACAGGTACTAATGCTAGGGTGGGCAAAGGCGGTCTTATCGCTAAAAGCGATCTCTTCCAGACAACCTTTGATTTGTTTAACATTTTGATGGAAAAACCGGAGGTAGTGTGCCTGTAGTACAATAGAAAAAAAAAAAGCCAATAATAATATAATGAGAAAATAAAGTAGTGTGATAATGAAGGTAAATTGAACAAAAATGAGAATTACAAGGTAATCAATATATTATATGTACAAATCCAAAAGATGCTTATGCAATTTAGTTTTGAAAATGGCAACAGATTTTGCATGTCGAATAGCAGACGGCAGCTTATTCCAGAGCACAGCAGCTTTAATGGTAAATGACTCATGGTAGTATCCCGATCTAGATAAGGAATCTCCAGCACATTATCCGCCCCAGACCGCAGCTCGCGATTATGATTTGCGCCCAGAAATCGGAAACGTTCCCTAAGGTAAGATGGACTACGCGGATCGTAAAGGATCTTAAACAGGAATGTGAGGACATGCTCTTCACGACGCTGTTTTATGGGGAGCCACTCAAGTTTACGTCTAAATTCAGTTATGTGGTCAAATTTACGCAAACCGTATATGAATCTAATACAAAGATTTTGTAAACGCTGTAGCTTGTTGAGCATGTCCTCATTCAGATCAATGAGACAGACATCAGCGTAGTCCAAGATAGGCATAAGTAAAGAATGCGCCAATTCAATTTTAGTTTTTAAAGGAAGCAGATTTTTCCAACGTCTAAGTGCCCCTGTGGTAGCATACACCCTTCGGCTAACTTCAGCAATGTGCGGAGACCAGGAGAGGGAGGGATCAAAGAAAACGCCCAAGTTTTTAACTACACTACTAAGAGATAGAGTGACTCCACTCAAGGTAAGGGGCGGAAGGACCATGTGATTAAGCTTTGCAATCTGTTTCGCACCACCGATGATGATAGCTTGTGATTTATTAGGGTTAACTGTAAGGCCGTAAGCTTGACTCCATTCTTGGATATTCACAAGATCAAGATTAACCTTAGCGATCAGCTCATTGATATCGTCGACTGAGGCCTGAGAAAAAATTTGTACATCATCTGCATATAAATGATATTGACACGAGAGAAGGGGTGTGAGGTGGTTAATAAAAATCTTTTTATCTCTCTCTTATAATACTAAAAACAGATTTCCCGTAACTTTGTCCACATAAATTATAGCCAATGTAACACGCATATGATTTAACATCCTGTCGGTGAAAGAATTTATAAAATCAGTCTAGTTGTTACAGAGCCTATTTGATGCAATCAAACCATCAGAAATCATATCCATATTTTCATCTATAATCATAAAGAAGGACTTTATGATTATAGATGAAAATATGGAATATAGAGAACCAATCATTCATCACAGGCGAATGAGTCTTTTATTTAACAAACGATATTAATTATGCGAATACATAAGGGAAATCCGAGACGTTGTTTGAGAAAACAAAACAAAGCACACAAAGACAGATTCCCAACCACGCGATTTAAAATTGATTTATGTATTAAGATTATGTCTTCTATCTGATCGAATCTCCCGGATTTCCCCTACTTTTAAATGATCGTATGGAAAAATTAAATAGAAGTGTACTTGTAGTACTTTTAAAATACTAAACAAGTGTCTTCTAACAACTCGATGTAGGTACAACTAAACAGTTTTACCTACAATATTTTATTTCTTTGAAACACGAGCGAAACTTTCATTAATAATGGTCGTTAAAAGTTACATGGTTGGTTTAAGAGTTCAACTCTCCGTGGGATTGGGTTGACTGCGTGCCAGTTATATTGTTTCATAAGTTTTATGCGGCTACTATACATTATCATTCAATGCGTTTTGTAATTGATTTATAAATTTATAACGTTAACAAAATCATCATCAGCCCTGTTACGTCCCCACTGCAGGAGCTCAGGCCTTCCTTAAAAGACGGGTCATGACTCTCCACGCTGGCTCAATGCGGTTTGCGGGTATTAAGGTCTGCAAATGCAGGCTGGACTAATGACTCAACGTGCCTTCCGAAGCACGGAGTAACTCTAAATAATATTTTTTTGACCGACCCTTGCGAAACTTTAAACAACAATCGCGTACCGCGGCGCTTATCCACCACGCCATTGAGCTACCTAAAATACTTAAAAATTCTATTTAATTCAATAAAACTTTAATAACTAGAAGTAAATCATATATTTACCGTACCATTTAAATGTGGAACAGTCTCCCATCCCACGTTTTTCCAATTAAATATAACCTTGGGTGCTTCAAAAGAGGTGTGAAGAGGCTCTTTAATAAGCCGGCAAGATGGTGGTGGCTACCAGGAATAGTTTCGACTTCTGACAGCTGCGACTATTATTAGACTATAATATCACTACCCACCAGGTATATTACAGTCACTTTGTCGTGCAACAATAAAAAAATAAATAAAAAAGTAATGATTAATTTACTAGGCAAAACATTTCGTTGTATATAACGAGAAACATAGACAACCGAAGAGATTAGTCTTCGGTAAATAACCTCGTTTTAGCTGCGGGAGGTGTCCACGTTGAGAACCTTGCGGTTTAATCACATTACTAGTGTACGATTGAGGACCGCTCTATGTATATCTAAACGCTCCAACGAATAATCGACACCTCTGCGGCCGAGTAGCTCGTTTTCTATAATGGTCTAGATATTCTGATATGTTTGTTACTTAAGATTTCCAGTTTACAAAAAGTGTAGCTACGTAATTTGTGATTTAAACAATGTATGTGTTATATTCTAATACATGTAGTAGTCTTTATATCTTAATTTTACCTTAGTAAATATCTTTTCGTTTGACGATGAATTTTTTATATGATAATATTTTTATCCATTTGTAAGGCTTTTTTGTCAAGCTTATAAACAATTCGAAAAGTTTTAAAATATAAAAGTTATTCAAACTATATGATCTAAAAACTATTTAAATTAGTTTAACGAAATTATAATATCATTATGTAGATATATTTTTTTAACGTTAATGCCTACTTTTACGGGAATCATAGATTAAAACCTAATAAGTCGCATATTTTTCTACAAATCTCACTAGTTATATAGATGAAAATATAAGGATGATATTAAAAAATACTACGTGTAATATGCTTCTAATAGGAGCTGAATTTAATATAATAGAATAAGCTCAGTAACAGGACATTATCGGATTATTCGTCGGGAACGTGTATTTACGAACATAACATAACTCCTCTCTACATCCGATTAACTCAAAACCTACCGAATAGATATTCGTGAAGTTTCAATAATAATAGGATTAAGAATTGATGGAGGTTTCGCTGTTTTAAATTTAAATTCATTAAGTTTTATATAAATTGACCAAACGCTTGCTCCCGGTGGTTCAGAGAGATATAAGGTACCACACTAGGATGTGGAACTGAACTTACTAGGAATAAGTTAAATTTGTACACTTTTATATCGTTTAATATTTGCGTGATTGCATATGTTACTCCAGAGAAAGCTGAATAAAATACAGCGGAATGACATTTATTACAGCTTCGGTCGTTTTGAATCGAGGAGTCACATTCATTGATTTTCGAAAGCAACACGACCAGTTCCCTCTTATTTAAACATAAACCAATACACGGCTGTATCTAATTTTCTTTGTTTTCATATACTCACAAAATTATAAATAATTTGCAATATTCGGTTAATTAATTAATGTCATCTTGTCAAAAATTGTATGTCTCATTACCTTTAAATGTGACACTTGCTAATACCTCAAAATATTCTAATTTTAACTATGGCGTGTCGATGACAGTAGCTCGGTGGCGTAGTGGATAAACACCGCGGCCCGCGATCGTTGTCGTCAAGCAACTTCAGCAAGGGTCGGTCACGGGATGGGTGACCAAAAAATTATTATCTCGAGCTACTCTGTGCTTCGGAAGACACGTCGTTGGGACCGACTGAATTTGCAGTCGTTAATACGCTCCAATCCGCATTAGGCCAGCGTGGAGGGTCATGGCCTGCAATGGGGACGTAAAGGGCAGATGATGATGATGATGATGTGTCGATGGCCTTCCTATGACATCTCTTTATGATATTATGCTTCTTACTATAACAGCTCTTCTTGTCATTTGATTATAGAATTTAAAAAATCCAATATAGATTTAGAAAGATTTTATTGCACTAATGACACTACACCTTATCTGACAAATGAGAGTTCAGAAATAAAATAAAGTTCTTTTTAAGAACACTTAATATTTTAATACATGGTTAAGCCCCATAAAACGAGCTCACTCAAATCTGGTACTAATAATACGAAAGAGGATAACGTTACTGCGATAACTTCTTGTTATTGCCACAATTCAGACGTCAATTATGCTCTTAATATCTTCGGATATAGGGAAAATGGACCATTAACATAACAAAATTGCAAGTAATAATAAATAAATAACACACTTAATACAGCTTTAGATAGCCAAAGGAGATAACTTTAATTGATAAATTTTCCATTAACTGTTAAATAAACAAAATCATAAATATCTGGAAGAAAAAGACATGCACTGAAATGAAATACGTGAAATAGTTGCAAGCAGCAGTATATATATACATAAATATGATTCCCCAAATTAATTGAGTAAACCTTTAAGTAATCAAGAATACGCAATCAAAGTACGAATGATAAATCTTTGCATTGAGGTTTGTCAATCTTTTTGTCACTCTTTACTCAACATAATGACTGCGTTTCGACATGCCTGTTTGAATTGACGTCACGAATGGATACCGAAAACTTATTCGTTCTAAATATAAAATAAATATCGTAAATTGTTAAGATCTAATTTATTTCCATATAGCTAAAACACGTGGATTATGGAACTCTATGGTATCAACAATGATACCCACAACACTCAGACCAGAGACAATATAGAAAAGTTCATTTTCTATACTGACTGGACCTGGCTCACAGAAATCACTATACCTTGACGGCGTGCGAATCTTTCTGTTACCGAGGTCATCTTTCACCGACATTCCCTTAAATGAAATAAGCTCACACTATCAGGCTCTCATCCTCTGTGCTCTTATCTTTCAATGGAAAATAGGAACATCGTTCCATAAGTCCGAAGTTGAGCGCGAGACAGGATAACCTCTAAAGAACGGGTGCGCTTCATTTTTTATAGCAACTTTTTATAGAATTTCATATCAATAACGTCATTATTATATAATTAACATTTGTAATAACGACTATTATCATAATTTCGTTTAAAATAACACTTGTGTAAAACAATATTCATTTTGTATATTATTAATAACTATAATATTCAAAACGCCTAAAATATTTCATATAACTATTAATTTCTATGACGTTCATATGTCTTAAATTTAACCGTAATTTTATATATTACTTAAATAATATCATGTTTTACTCATAAAGTTCAATTAATATAACAGTTAATTGATATAACCTTCGTTAATTAACACACACTACACTATGGGTACATACATTTTTGTAGATTATTTTGCTCATTAATTTGTGGGAGGTGTCTATAGTAGGTTTAGCCTGAAATAATAAATCACCAGGTTCCCACCCCACAAACGAACATATCTCTTATATATTACAAACACCATTACTTTCAATCTCGGCCTTTATATAAATTCATAAAACACAGTAAAACAAAACACTATGTGCAATCAATGACATAACTTATTTTATTTTAAAGGTAATTAGCATATCTATATCATCGTAAGATAACTTTATTAGCCAACTTTTAAGTTTTCGTTTACAGTTAAATTTTATCAATGAAAAAATTGACAATTTACTGTTGATTTGTTTATACAGATAATTCCCCAAGGAAGGAAAAAAATATGTGATATATTAAAGAAAATTATATTAATTGAAGGGTATTTCTTTCAAAATTAAATGTTTAAAATCAATTTTTTTCGTTTATTTATTTCGAAATAATTGATATATTAAATAAAATTATGTTATTTGAAGGTATAGATTGTAAATGTTATATATTGTGCTATTATGTCATATATTACACACCCCCAAAGAACATCTAGAGATATCTCTTACATACGATGATTAAAGAATAGTAAACAAACGGTGAGGTGCACAAACGTCCATTAAGGCTTAATGACGGATTTAAGCTCTAATGAATGTCAAATTTGTGTCGGTAATGTCACTTTAAACTAATGTCAATTTTAATGCACGTTTGTGCAACTGGCTGAATATCACATATATTTCAAATGCCAAATTAAGTATTTAAAGAAATTGTATTATGGAAATATTTAATAATGAAGGCAACACAACACCTAGACTCATAATTTAATTTTCTACATTGACCCGACTTGGAATCGAACCCTGAACCTTCAGAGTTGACGACACCTTGAAACGAGTGAGCCACGATGGTCATATCGTTAGAGGCATGCTTAGACATGTCCACGGGGTTTTGGATCAAATATACTTATATATCCTCATAGGAAAAATTCTTAAATTGCAGATCCAGAGAGTCGCAAATTTAACCAAGTCAATCTTTTAGACCGAAAGATCACAAAGCGCAGTGAGTTTCCATAGTCTAATCCTCAACATAAGGATACTCCTTAGAGTTTAAGCGTGAAAGTCTTTGAATGTTTTGCAGCACAAAATTGCATTGCAACATTTTAAAATGACCAAACCAAAACCGGGTCTTCTAAATTCAACTCATAAAACCTGGCTTGCTAGATGACTGATAGTGTATGCGTACCTAAGGCTTGTTCTTATAATGGGTCCTTGTAGTCGTATAAACAGCAATCTAATGTAAACGTGTCCTTCGTTCTTAGAGACAAACATTAGACAACCTAGACTAAAGTTTCACTAACAACTGAAATCTGCTTAGCAACTGGCAGGGTAAGGACGTGTGTTCAATTTCAAATCACGTAGATAACATCCCACGGGATCTTATAGGTATTCACAGGACACCCTCCCCGGAAAATACTGTTAACCATATTAATTATAAAGTTGAAATTACATTTTAGGCTGTAAATTTTTATATAATATCCAAATGAACAATAAAATGTGCCTGTAGCACGCCGAGGTACAGACAAGTTTGAAAAGCTGATAATAACCGGCAAAATGGATGGCAAACGACCAAGAGGATGAAGTCCTAGAAGATGGTCTGATCAGGTGTCTGAACTACAAATGCCGATATCTCAGGATGGAGCTCTTGATGGAGAGCCATCAAGCAGTAAATGGAAAATCCATCGAAGTCACGATTGTCAGCACTGAAGATCGACTTGAGGAGGGAGGGTGGTAATAAATAATGGGTAAATACGTACCTTAATATTATAAACTCGCAAATTCTTATTCAAGCGTTATAAATTTAATAAAAATAAATAACCGTAACACAATTAGACTTCTCATGCACCATACATTAATGTGGTTTTTAATATACAGACTGATTCAAGAGGAAAGTTAATATGAATAATACAGAATCACGCGGGCAAAACCGCTAGCGGAAAGCTAGTATTATATTTCTAAGAGTTCTGAGATCAAGTTTTCGAGTAAGGTCTGGATAATATCTCTGCTCGCAAGATAAATATCGAATTCCTTTGCCTTGTAAACCCTGCCGTTATTATACGAATTAGTAAAATCTTTACCATTTTATTTTAAAAGCTTTATTAAACTTGCAATGTATGTATGTTTGTTCGGGTGGAATCTTAGAAGAAGATATCTGAAACCTCGCGACAAGCTTTTATGATCATATAAATTGTGTATAATGAGGTTATAAGTTGGTAGTTAAATTTGAAAAGAAAAAATATTTTCTTCTTATTAGAGCGTATAAATTAAAGCTTTTTTAATAGTTATTAAAAATTTAATTTATTTATTACTACAATCCCCGTTGCTTTGCGGATTTTCTTTTCAACACAATAAGGAATGAGTGATAGATGAAAATATGTTAAAAAGCATCAGCATCTATATTTATTGCAATTATTAGGATAGAATTATGAGTTTCAAAAATAACTTACAGAGTTATAAATAAAACTAATGCCCTTGAGATGAGACGAGAATCTTCTGGAGCAAATACTTTTGCAGCTCTAAATTACGCAAAAACCTTTTTTTTTATTATCGTGACGTGTGTAGTATACACGTTATGGTTAAATATAAACTTTATGGAATCTTATCTCAAATATTGAGTTGTTTATAAATTCAATGTTGTCTGCAGTACCCAAAAGCTTTTAAACCTCGTAAGTATAAAAGTAGAACAATTACTAAACGCGCTAGGGGTGTTAATATGTAGCAGCCGCTAATATGAGGTCACCCAAAGCTGGCTTACAGCCAGCGAAGGTTCACTCCCTTGATCTACATAGAGCAATGAGGAAAAAAAAAATATTTGATAGACCAGAACTTTAAAAAACCGCATGAAAGAAAGAGTTTAATGAAAGACGAATGAAATAAACGAATAACTTTTATCTTTTTAAATTACTAATTGAATGCATGAGCAATCACAGAATTTTTTGAAATAAGCTTTGGCACAAGATTTACGAGACACCTTTTTAGCTCTAGACGAGTGTATGTCTTTAATATCAATATTAATTAAATAAATATATCACAATCATTAACGTGATCATGAATGTGATGGTCAAATCAAATAACTCGATCTCGGTCCGAATAGAAACACTGTATCTGCTTACTGATAATTTTTATAAACCATAACCCTTAAGTTATTAATGCTAAATACGGTAAAAATTCAAGCATTTTGTACCTCGTACTGCATCCTGGACGCAATAAAATAGCGAATCGAATACAAATAACAAACATGGGCCACGTCAGATAAACACGATCTTTGACAGTAGTCCTGCTCGTGATGCTATGCATACATACATGCTTTTAAGTGATGTTTTTAAAGTCATCTAATTAATTATATCTATAAATATAATAAGTTAATTACAATTAATAATAATAGAATGCCAGATTCAATTGAGTTTTATATTTTACAAGGAACGGCGAGGAAACATCTGTTTTTTGGTGCTTCCAATTTAACATGACGAATTATTTATTTATAAGTAGTAGTAATAATTTAACATTATTTTTAGTACGTCATAACTACTTTATCTTTAAAGTTTTTTGTTGCCTTTGCTGTATGAAAATCAAAATTATTGAATAATGAAATAGCAAAACTCTTGTTTTGTTATTTAGTAAAGTCGGGGTCATTTGGACGTAGGAATGAAAAAAGGGTTTCCAACCAGTCCTTCTGATTTTCAAAGGCTTTAAAAGTCACGGTGTTTTCCACTGATCTGTTTGACACCATTGCATTAAATAAAAAAGCAAAACCACCAATAGAACAAAATTATTTTTAAGAACATATTAATTTAAGTATTAAATTTCTAATTTTTATTTGTTATTAAAAAGTTTCTTGAACAAAATGAAAAAAAAAATCTCCCAGTGTATCCCAAACCATTCTCCGACAAATTGATGCCGAGGCTCCGGATTGTCGTGTTTCTTCATAGCGTTTAAAGCTTCCTGACCACATATTACATGCTACATAATAATAGCTCGATAGACATATTGCTGCAAGGCTATTATTAAAAGTACTGGAGCAAGTATACTTTAACTAAGAACAAGCTTTTATATTCTATCTTCTAGAATGATATTGCTCGCCGTCTTTGCATGCTTTTTGGGTTTGCTTGCATTTGTATGCATGTTCATCGCATTCTTTTTGTATATAGAGAGCTTTAAATGAACTTTGAAATGTTATGTGAAATTTTTTTTATGTAACCTCATTAGTCTGTGGATTTTCAATAAAGAAAAGTTTAAAAATGTTACATAACTGGAAGTCTGAGTGCTATTACTATTAACTATATAATTGTATTATGATTTCAAATATTATGCATTAATATTAATTATCTTACTCATAATAAATGCTATTTAATTAAATATTATTTTATTGTGATTTATTTTGATACTCGCGCGAAGCTCTGTCACCTTAGGTTTGCAGCTACAAACCAGCATTAAGTACTCTTGTGCCTAATATTATGCTGAGCTGAATGCCTATTTGGCGCCAAGTTTTTTGTAAAACATTTTTGTATTTTTTTTTTGTGATTTAACTAGGTGTCAACAAACGTTTATTCTATTCTTTTCTAATAGCATATTGTTCACTTATTATTGTTAATAGCTTCTCCTTTAATTTTCTTAATTTTTGTCTTTATATACCTGTATAACATACATAGAAAACGAACAACCTGAGGTCGACCTATCATGTCGTATTCTCGAGAGTGAAGAGTTAGTACCGACCAACATGGATAGAGGTTTATTCCCACAGCACAACCTTCCGAATTTCACGGAATCAAAAGGTAACGTGAGGTTTGATTTACTGGAAATCATATGTTCAAAGAAGTTAGTATTTTTTTTAATTAACAGCTTAAATATAATATAACAGTATATGCCATTAAAAGGTATTTTTTGCTTATGTAACTTATTTTGACGTGGATTTCTTAGGGTTAGTTGCACCAACTTACTTTAAAAATAACAAATATGTTAGAGTACCAGTTATGCAAACAATAATGAGTTATCAATGGCAAACTATAACTGCCTATGTTTCTTTGGTTAAAGTTATTGTTTTACTACCATACGTTTTACACCCACAGTCAATGTTAAAGTCAGCGTGACAGATATTGTCAAATTTGACATAAACCTTAACTGCAATTATAGTGCATTAGCGCTAAAATCGTTTCCCCTAAATACTAACTTTGTCGAACAAATACTGACTCTAAAAATACAAGGCAAGTCAAATAGACCATCTGAAATTGTAGGCCGCATTCAGCAAAAGTTTTGTCTGTTGCAGCTCTAACAAACATTTGAAAAACAGGACGCCCTACTCAGCGCAAACAGCTGAGTTGAGACTCAGCACTTAAGCGACTGAAGACAGACTAAATTAAACAATTCTATGACTGGTGCAGGCTTTCCAGAACTTTATAGGAGTGCAAGTGATAGCTTTTGAGCGGAAGGCGACAGTTGTTTCCTGTGGTGAATAAAAAGCATACATACCATGATTACAATGATGATTTCTGAGAATCTGCCTACTATTCTAAAAGTGAGAAAGTGTATTTTTTTTTCAAGTGAACTGGCTTTAATTTCTTTTGAATACTTCAATAAGTTTGACTGTCGATATCTATTACAGTTTCCCATCTTGATTTGTTATCACATTTATTTTTCAAGATGTCAGACATTTCAATAATATATTATGTTATCCAATATTATTTCAGACGGAGCTCAAATTCAAATATTGCAACCAACACCAACGGCTTAAGTTGGTCAATAACTACAGATGTATCCGAAACCCACCAATCCTCACTGGTGGTGATGATGTCAATGACTGGAATAAATTGCCAGCGTCTGTATTTCCGTCCGATTATAATGTGAATGTCTTCAAATCAAGAGTGAATAGGTTGTTACTAGGTTAATGCGCTTTACCACCCAAGGCTTCATCACCACTTACCACTTACCATCAGGTGGGATCGTAGTCAAGCGTTAACCTATAAAAAAATAATAAAAGTCCCTTTTCGAATCGATTCTTGGCTATCCATAGGAAAGGACTGAACTCCAGCTGTGGGGACAAAAATAAGTTGGTGATGAGACTTAGGCAGTATTTCGAATCTATCAATAGTTCGAACTTAGAGTTTCGAGAAGCACCAATTGTTGCCTTCCCGTTGCCTCTCACAACTTGAAGTGGAAAACGCTGCTTGGAGCCACTATGGGCGTCTATTGTTTGCGCTCTCAGGACCTGCTTACAACCTAACTGGAGACTTGAATAGGACTTAAGAGTCTACACAAAGGACTGAAATATCATATTGCGAGATAATGAAAGTTGTGACCACATATTTAAGAGGCACCATGGGACCTCTAAAGCTAATGCATTGTCGCTCGTAACAGTCAGCGCTAATTCTACTCTATAATAAATTATTATGTGGCTAAAGTTTTGATATAACGTACTGTCGCCTAATAAGGTTCAATGTTTTGGACTGCAGCCGCTGCAATGCTGAAAACACAACTGAAAAAGGTTACGTTACATTCTTCTCTAGATTCTCTACGTTCCACAAGAATCGTGAAAGTCGATGACCATGGCCTTATTTACTTTAATTAATAAAATTATTTTGTATTCCATATTTCGTAACAATAGATCATATTCTGTTTTAATGGTATCCCAAGTTTTGTTTCTAATAATAATACAATACACTATGAAAATATTTTTTTCATACCAAGAATGTCAACCCCTAGCTGTAATAGAATTCCGAAATTTTATCTCTGTGAAACTTATTTCTAGAAATATAAAATTAATAATATACTTTTCTTTGGTAATTTGACATTTTAAAGTAGTAAAACTTACTTTCGCAAATATTGTATTGTTTAATAAAAGGCTCGTATTTTTTTGAAATTAGTATTTTATCCACAACTTTTTTATAAATCCCTAGACAACTTTTAATTTTAAAATATACACACTAGTCAACTTAAAACTAAGGCCGAAACTTATGCAACAGCTTATTTTTTCAAAATCTTAATATTTATTTTAGCAAAGTCATAATTCGCATTTTTTGTCCAATTTTACCCTAGGAACTGACGATAGTGATTAGGGACTGATGTTTATTACGTTTTATTTTATTTTTTATGGTTAAGTATCTGTAATTTAAGCAGACAGGATATTGTAGTCAAGCATAGACTTAGATCTGATATTTCCGACAGTTTTCGTTTCTTAGTGAAAAAAATAAATTCGCTTAATTGAGATACTTGTGCAATAATTGCGGACGTCTAACATTTGTTGTTGGGATGTTACAAAAATAAGAGACACTAACAAATACTGATGACTACTCTAAACTTGAACCGGCTTGACTAAGGCATTTTCCAAAGCTTACTGAGTGACCTATTGGCAAACACAGCAAAATTTATATGCGACGTGGTAGGTCATCGATGATTGTAGTTCTCTTAACTATTATTTTAGAGCTGTAAGTAATGGATATTTAGGGTACAATAGGACTGTCATATCTTAAAGATAAAAGTCCTTAAAAATTAGGTAAAAAAAGAAAACAGTCAATTAAATATGTTTCAATTGTTCTTTAATTCGTTATTACAGTTATCGACAAGTAATTTGAATGAAATATGAATACAGAATTATTTTTTTCAATACATGAGTCCATTTCCTCTTAATTTTTCAAGGTCAAAAGCGAAATTGAATTCTACCTTTAGAATGCAGACAGTTAATGACATTCTAATGAAATTAGAAATTAGTGGAGCACCAGATGGTATAGGAGTAATATGTAAGCGAACTGGTAATTAAATGATTGCCCAAAATACCGAAATATTTTGCGTGAGAATCACCTAGGAATAAATATTTCAATCACAGGAGACGGTATAAGGGTGATTTCGCGGAAACCAAACCTCCGGTTTGACACATCCGTCATTACCGTTTTTTGAAAATGATGAGTCTAGTATGTGAGACTGATATCCTTTTTTAGTTTTAAAATCTATATAGAATCTGATATCGTAGCAGACTTTGATGTAGACTATTAAAAAAAAACAGTCAAAATTCATTATTTTAATGAAATTAGATCTATAACTAAAAGATAAAAGATAAATAACCCATTTACCTACTCTATCGCACAATCGATGACGGATTATTTATCTTTTATCGTGAAAAAACGGTAAAAAGCTTAAAATAAGGGATTGAGAATGCGGACGAAGTAGCAGGTATAAGCTAGTATTGAACAATACTAAAAAGAAAGATTTCTCTTCACCAAATAAACTTTGTAATCTTTTAAGCAATGAGATATCTGGGTGACAAAGCGCCGAAGACTTTTTAGAAAAAAAAATGGGCTTCACAAAAAATGCTTTTAGATTCAGTCGAGCTTTATTCGTCTCCAAAATCTTTCCGTGGTATAATCCAGTAGCACTATTTTAGCGAGAAAATATTGTAATGGAATAGCCGAGGATCGGGAGTCGTTTATAAGAGTTATTGATCACTGGGTTCTTCGTAAGTATGTCATTTCGTACGTTTGGTGTAAAAGATAAAAGGTAATTTTGTCAATGGAACTGGACTCTATAAAATAAATTAATCTTTTTATGTAAAAATAGAAAACTCTGTGAATCTTAATACTATGGGAAACTATATACGAACTCTCTGGTCGAGTGGCTCGCACACGACTTCAAGGTGTCGTCATTTGAGGGCCCGGGTTCTATGTTCAATCGGTTCAATGTAGAAAATTAACTTTCTGCATTGTCTCGCATCTGGGTGTTATGTTACCTTCGTTGTTTCAGATTACCATAGTATGTACATTCAACAGCTCGTCCCGTTATATAAATTTATCAAAACCTGCTCAAATCGAATACGGGAATGGGCCATGACACACCACGCGGGCCCAGTACGGATTGATGGGCGTTAACGAGTGCAGATTCAGCGGGACCAATGGCTTAACATGCCTTTCGAAGTACGGAGTAGTTAGAGATACTAAATTTTTAGTCACCTATCCTATCAAAACAAATCATAATAATGAAATGATTTTGTTGTTCGTGTACATGTGACGCTCTGTAAGGGCATAGCAATGTTACAATGCAATTATGGAAGATTACAAAAATACAAAAACCTAAAATTAAATAATATTAGAAATTACATGTCAAGAAACTTATAACAATAAATATTAACAAAAATAAATTAAATATAAATTAGGCATTTCAAATATTACAATGTTCATCGATAACAATTTTTAATTAATTAATAATTATAATAATAATATAATTATTGTATTTATGTCAGTTTTTCATTAAAAAATTCACCTATATTGTAATATACTTTATTTAGTAAGAATTATTTTAATTGATTATGAAATGACATTTCTGTTTTCAGATTTTTAATATAGTTTGGTATATGATTATAGATTTTTATTGACATAGCATGCGGGCCTGACGAGACTATTTCTAATTTAGAGAAGTGTACTTTTAGTTCGTTTAAATATCTATTGCCTCTCTTAACACTTGTATGTGGACCCTTGTGAAAGTTGCTTAATAACGGTATTTTTAATAATAATAATTTATTCTCTCAACACAAAATGATGTACATACATGTGAGTCTTAAGATTCTTAAAAACATTTTGTATCTTAATTTTGTGAGAGACTGGAGCCCGAAATTGGCTTCAGTAGAAACCTGTGTGTCAGGTCACCAGGATCTCCCCACAGATAAAATATAACATAAATGAAGGTATTGCAGACCAAGCGAGTTAGCAACTGGGCCTTCGAGCTCGTCGAAACGAATTGTAAGTAGAGTTCAAAATAATTTGAAGAAATTTGACGTATTTTGGTAGTCTGACGTACAGCAAAGTTTTCAAGTGCTTGGGTCATTTTATTTATGATATAAGGAATGTATGTGATGCCTAATATTGAATCTTAATTTATTATTATTATATTGATACGTTTTATTACTGAATAGATGTTCACTATATAAAAGGCGAAATTAATTTTAGTCAAATTGATAGTGTCAATACATTCCATTCAGACTGACAAATTCAGAAATTCTATAAAATCAAATTTAAACTTAAAACATTTCCAGAAAGACTTGTTATCGCGTTGACGTTTTTATAATTATTATTGAACACATTGAAATTCGGAAATTTGAACCTTATCCAATTTGCATTAAATAACTCTCATCTGTATTTATTTTAACATAAAATTGAAGTGAAATAAAATTGTAATCGCATGTCTTATTAGGCAGCTTTTTGAATAAGTGAAATGGCGAAAAGAAATCCAGTGAAGTTTCTTTTCACAAACCCCAACATCAAAACGAGTTTTTTAGAAAATAAAAATAAATCTGACGAAATACAGCGCGCCATTACACCGATTCACCTTCCATTTAGCGATAGAATTCCCTTTCAAACAGTTCAAAAACCGGTCCGCGTTCGTTCCATTCAACCACAAAAAGGTATATACACTGTGTCAGTGGAAAATATTGGAATAGCATATCCCCAAGTTGGGGTTTTAGAAACGACCCGAAGAATTATTGCCGACTTACCGAAGCGATAACAGAAAGCGCTCAGGTCCTAGGAGCGCGCGTTATCCTAATGGTACATTAAGAGTTTTTAACTGTTTCTTTATGGTTAGACTATTTTGCTAAAGTGCCTAGTGGCAAGTCTGAAGGCTTAAAATCAATAGTACCTGAATGATAAAGCTTTGATTTGATATGATTGCTGTTTTTAATCTAACTGGATATAAAAAATAAGAACTATATCATGTAATATTATTATGTTGCCAGGACTTAGTGGAGCGACTGCGTTAAGTATTCTCACAAACTTTTACTATGGGAGCAAAACTCAATTCACGACAAATTAATTAGTTGTTTCATACAGTTGGCGATGGGGGTGTTACAATTATGCACGAAACAGCTGATAATTTTTTCGCGAATTCAGTGTTGGTAACATAGTAAAAGTTGGTAAGTATAGTTAATTGGTACATCTCACGAAGTTCAGGCATATAATAAATTACACCTTATATAACACCGGTGGGGTAGTGGATAAGCGCCGCGGCCCGATCGTTGTTAAGCAATTTACTCGAGGGTCGGTCACGGGATGGGTGACGAAAAAATATTATCTTGAACTACTAAGTGCTGCAGAAGGCACGTTAACCCGTTGGACCCAAGGCACAGCTACAGATAACAAACCATACAATACAATATTACAAAATGTTATAGTTTAGCACTAAGTTTGTCCCCCGATTATAGCTACGCACAACACTTCAAGAATACAACTTATATTAGACAACACAGGCAATTATTATGAATTTATTTTAAGATCACACGTGCGCAAGAAAATGGGTAATTTTTGGGAAAAAATGTCCAAGTCTTTACTAATATTATTGTAAGCTCTACACATACGAGAAACTGGATCATTAAAGGTTACATTGTTGTTACTTATAGATAAGGAAAACAGCTTCTGCGTTCGAGCACTACCAATTCTGAGCGAGAAATGACCCAGCAACTCACTTGCATCCCATATGGCATTGACAATTTTATACAAAGTACTATATTCGGCCATCTTACGTCTGTGACTGATTTCAATGAAAAATTATTCAAGCGTGCCTCGTAGGTAGATAGCTTGCGTCTTAATCCAAATTTCACAAGATAACGTCTTCAATTATTTTTCACTTTTGTAAACCTTTTTAATCTTGGTTTCTATTTGCTTCTATTTTTAAGTCGGTTAAAGTTTAGTAGTTTATATATTTTTTAACTACTAAACAGATTTTGATTAAACTTGTGTAATGTGTGTGATATATATGTGATATATATGTCTACAAACATTATATAGGTACATACGTACAGCTAAATCAATAACTAGAATTAGGAACGTGATGTATTTTATAAATATATGTCGGAAAGTCAGGCGGGACCGGCGGAGAATTAGGTTAGTCAACGTCCGCCATCTGACTAGTGTTCGATATATCCCTTAGAAATAAGATCGCAGATATATAACAAATCAGTTATTTAATTGATTTACTTAGTTATCTAATCGGAGTACACTAATAATAACGCGATGCAAACGGATTGCGATACGAAACGAGGAGAGTTCTGCGCTTGCGTCCGCTCAATATGGCCGCACAACGTAAAGTGCCTTCTTCGAACAAGCATAGACCACTCCCAAGCGATGACAGCCGTCAATGTCATAACTTGACGTTTTGCAAAGCACCATAGATCTTGACAGATGACAGATGACGTTTCGCACAATCGAAGTGCCTTCTTGCCGACATATATATACTCGTAGTGTAGATTATATGCATGTGATCAAGATACGTATTAATACAGTTTGTCGCTCGACGCCAATAATTTATCGTTTAACAATTTTGTACACAAAATATGACCGTGACTTTAATGAACTGCATTCTAATAATGGTAATAATATCTGATATTTAAAAAAAAATAGCATAAGAATAGTATAATACACAGTCGCGTATTATTAAAAGTCATTTAATACACTAAAAGTTGTCCAGGAACACTTAAAAACAATCGTAATACAAAATGTGTATGCGTAACCATTAACTGCTATTTTAGAGCGTCGAGTACGTTACCCACGAACCTGAGTCTTTTCCGACTGACTCGTATTGCGCGACGGCAGCGCATACAGCCAATCAGGCGACGAGAAATATAATAATGTCTTCTCGGTATTTATCAACAGTAACTCGGTAATGACAATGTGTACGATGTATTTATAAGATCACGTTACAATAGTAATTTGAAAATAAAAATAGTAATAGTTTTTTATAGTTAATTTGATCTCTAATTTTTTAAACTTTTTTTTGTTTAACACTTTGATGAATGGAAATGTTATTTCCAATTTATTATGAGCATAAATCTAATTCATTCATTTATTTTTTCTACTCAATATTTGATGAAATAACTAAGTTTGTTTTTAATTGTGCATTAATTTTGAAACTACTCAAAATTATAACGTTTGCCTTGATTTTTATAACGTTTGTGTATACATGTCATTGGAAGTACAACTTGACATGTTGCATTTTTGTAAGATAACTTATAATGAGGGAGTATTTAAAAAAAAAACATTAGTTCCCGAAATCAAACTAGATGTCGCTACGGTACGTTCTTGATTTCTCCATGACAACCTTTCCGGTTTTCTTTCTAGTTTAAAAGTAAATTAGTTTTCAAAACTCAATAAACAACTCGTATTTTTATTTGTACTTTTTCCTATTTGTATTGATATATAAGTTTCGAACTTTTCAAATTTCATTTCATTTTATGTTAGTTAAATGGTACGGAAATGATTGTCTTTGGTCCATTCGTTTCCTGCAAAAATCAACTTTCGATAGAGTCGCCATCTAGTGGAGGTGCTTTTTAAGTGCTTACGTTTTTTTTTTAAATACTCCTTATTTTTTTAATTATATTGATGCAAGCGTAATTCTTTTTGTGCACCAAAAAAATGTTACTACAATTTCGTAAACATAAAAAAAGATAAAATTTAATAAGTGTCAAAAGGACTGTATATTTCACATTAACATTGTACTTTGTCACAGTCCGAAACCAGTTTTGCTCCCGTTCGCTTCCTTATACGGAATTACCACCTCTATATAACAGCGGCATTATTTACGCACGCAATAAATCATGGCGGCACTAAGGCTGCAACCCTGGATTCCCATAACCCCTTATTTCAGGAAACAGAGGGAAAACGGCGCGAACATAACGAAAAGTTGAGTGAAAAGATATTTAACCTTTTAATAAATGAAGAAATTACTGGTATAAAAATTTTATTTATAAAAAAATAGAAATAGGTCTTGCTCACGAAGGTACCACTGTCTATAAAACACTCCACAAATTAAGTCAAAGTCAAAATAATCTTTATTCAAAAAGACTTCTTAAAAGTACTTTTGAATCGTCCAACATTTTGTTCCCTTCCACTCGTTCAGGATGGTCAGTTGATGGTGAAAAACTATGGTTTTATAATGATATCATAATCATAATCATTTAATAATGGAAACAAGATAATGAGTTTAGAAGTAATCACCTATCCGGTTGCTGGATCATCTCAAGTCCAAGCGTTCTTATCTGTTATAATCGGATACCTTATAATAAGCTTTTTAATACGTCACAAATCACGTTTGTTTTATGAGAGCCCTCACTAACTTTATTTTATTTTTAGCATTTATTGTTATGGCGGCTACAGAAATACATATGCTGTGAAAATATCACGGTTCGTGAGATGCTGCCTAGTGACAGACGGGGACACGGACGGACAGCGTACAGAGCGTTGTGTACGGAGCCCTGAAAAAAAAAACAATTAATTAAAAATACATTCGACGCAACTACACAAATGTCCATTACACTTGTTGTCACTTTAAAGCGACATTAGCAATATAAATTTTCAAATGTAGAACATTCACTATGTGTATCTGGACCAAAACATTCATAAAAGTTTCAAGTCTTTATTAAACCTTAATAGGCCTTGCGCGCGGTGCAATTACATGACACTCTTTCACTTGGGCAGTGGTGTATTTATTATCTTTAATACATATTATAAATGCAAAAGTAACTATATCTTTCAGCTAAGCTTTAAGAGGATACCTAAAGACTCCTTGTCTGTCTTATATCAATGTGTATGACAAATCGTAATGAGATAGATAGGGAGAGAAGACGAGGTACAGCTCCCCAAAAACGGTATCAAATTAATTCATCACTATCATCATTAATTTCTTCACTTTTGGCATACAGGAATTAGGAGATTTATCTGTATTTCTTCTTAACTTTCTTAAGTTTAAAATTATAAGATTCTCATACTTAAAGCCAGAAGATTGCAATTGCAAATTGCAAAATAGCGTCAATAAAATCACGACGTATTTTTTTTACCTTCAAAATTCCAAGTATTTCAACGAGAATTTCTGAAAGTCGCAACTTGAAAAAGTAATTTTCAGACTTCCTCACTTGTTGGAGTTCGAATTAGGATGTCATAAAATAAAGCGAACTTAAGTGAAAATGGAGTATCTAAATCTTCAGCCACGCCGAAGGCGTTTGTCATGTAAAAGCCTAGAAATGAAGTGAAAGTAAAATAAAAGGAAACTTGTGTTACGTTAGGCTTTCACTCGATAATAAAAATAAGAAATGAACAGGTAAATAAGGAATTTTATCATAGAAACCTTATACTAAATACAAATAACTATATACTTATATACACAATTTAAGTTTAAATCAACACGGAAGCATGGAAAATCTCGGAAGACGAAGGCAAGATAATTATTAGTAATATAAATCGGTAAAATAATATACAACATTTACTATTTCCACAGCCCACGTTAATGATTCATAAAAATCCTGAAAAAATATATCACAAACTCTATTCTTTCTTACTTAAAATCCTTTTTAACGCATACTTGATGCCAAGAGACGAATAAGGTTTCACATGAATCCCGTACCCGCACAGCTATTTAAGCTGGCTCACATTTCGTTTGGACTGAATCCATATTTTACGTGTTACTTGTGCATATTTCGAGTGCGCTAGAAATCTTGATATGTCTTGAGTTCTTATAAATATTATTATCCGGGCGACTGCTTTAACAATTACAGGACTAACGAATTTTTCAAGCACTTAACTTTTCGCTACTAGGTGAACGTGAGTAAGCGTACCATCTCAGAGTACCTGAGCTAAAAGCTGTTGTGGCATACAGGCAGTGGGAAGTATAATTATTTTATACCACGTATAATTTTCGAGAATTTTCAATATGAATAGTCAAAATAAATAATTCATTTTGGCGTTGACAATGCTCTATTGATAATTTATGCTCTAGCAAGTCTAAACACCCGGGGCTATTTTTTAAATGTATGTATTTCCTTTAATATTCTTGTGAATGCAAAAACTTTAACCCTGTAAGAGTATCCAACTGCTGAACGTAGTCAGATGTTATTTGCAAGAGCGATCCAATAATACGAATGTTTTAATTGCGTTATCTGTCTAACAAATGATTCAACTTTTCGTGTTGATGTTTCAAACTGGCTCTTGTACTTGAGGCACCGACGGTTTGGGGTTAATTAGACCTTAGTGTTGATCGCGGCTATTAGTTACAGGGTCAAATTTATCGTTTCATTTGTAAAGCTTTCGATTAAAATATTGCCCTACGTAAGCGATTAAAGTAAACTAATGCGATGTTATGCGATAATTTGTAAAAAATAAATCAGCTGTTGTTAACTGCGGTGACATAACGTAGCTTGTACATTTTTTTTAAATATTTACTGTATACATAAAAAATGTAATTAATAATATTTATAGGAAAATAACTATTGCTCTAATAATAGTGTTCTTTGCTAAGATAGATGGGTGGATAAACGGTTATAATGAATACAGAGTTCAAAGGCTTACGACCCAATGGAACTAAAAAATTCTAATTTATTTCATTCAACTTCATTACCACAGTTATAGGATCAATAAAAAAGTTGGAAAAGTAAACCCGTTATTTTGGTTTAATACATTAAAGATGAAAAAATATTATATTTTGATAAATTTTGCAACTTTCGCAAGGTCGACACAGGAATGGGTGACCAAAAAATATTGTCTTGAGCTTCTCCGTGGTTTGAAAGGCACGTTAAGCCATCGGTTCCGGTGGCATTTGCAGTCTTTAATACTATCCAATCCACCTTGGGTCTACGTGGAGAGTCATCGCCTATCCTTAACAATACACAAGTGAGTTGGGACGTAAAAAAGCTGATGACGATGATTAAAAAGACATCCTATACCATTTAAGGACCCCAATAAAATGGGTCTTAGCACTTGAATTATAGACATTAGAAACAATGAACATACCAGACCCAGGCAATAGGCAATATAAAAAAAAACCTTTTCTACATTGACCCAACCGGGAATTGATCTCTGAGTCTCAGAGATGGTGACAACTTGAAACCAGCGTGCGAGATACTTGGTCATTGAGGTAGTCAAAGTACAGCTAGCTAGTATACTTGCAAAGATATATTTACTCTGTTGTGTACTTAACTAGTTGAATATAATATTTTTTTTATATGACTTAGTAACCATGACGATTCCAACAATTGCAAGTAATTGTTACTTCGTCTGATATTATTCAATACACTAAATGATTTTCTATATATTATTTTGACTACTAAGCTTTTAATCTTAATTGTTTATCTACGAGTAGTATAATCTAAAGCCATGGTTAGTTATTCTGATAATATTATAAGAAAATTAACTTCGCCAGTCGATTCTATTACTTTCTATATGCGATTAGAAGGATAATAACGTGATGAATCATAAAATGCAATATCATTTTCCATCGACTAGTGCATGCTATAACGTCGGCCTGTCATTCTTAGATTGGCAATATTCCTGGTAAACGGACAAAGCTTTATTAATAGCTTATATGTTCGTCAGTCTCTACGAGCTCGAGCCGTATAAAGATTAGATAGCCACTAATATTAACTTTGTTTATCACGAGATTGAATTGTTTTAAACATTTAGTATAAAAAATGACTAGATATACAATATTGAAGAAAACCAACCAAAGAAAATTTGCTTCTATTTTTATTGTATTAATTAGCTGAAAATGAATTTTCAAAAGAGTAGAATTAATGCTTAGTATAAGAGTAGAATTAAAATTTTCCAACTTTGTCTTCGTCACAATTTTACATACATTTCATAACCTTGAATTAGCCTGTAAATATTCACTGATAAATATTTTCTAAGATTTTTACATTTTTCATTACATTTTTCTCTGCCAGAAAGCATAGATCTCTTCTTCTCACGTAGAGATCCCTGCTAGAGATAATTTATTTTTATGTAAAATGAGTGTAATAAAGGATATAATAATAATAATAAAGGCCATGCATCGAAAGTAATAGTAGGTTTAATACAAAAATTGTTCGAGTCGCACTGAAATAATCCAATTATTATACACAATAACACCACCACATCGACTGTCATGTTAACGTAGATAACTGTCCATTAATATTCAAACAGCGCTTTAAATAATGAACTCATTACGGACTTCACTACTGTGTATAGCGTTTCGTGTCGTTGATATCGAACGCTGTTATAAATCAAACACATTTTATCGTAAAGTAGTTGAGATATTCGAGGTTATGCCGAAATAAAAAACATTCCAAGTGCGATTCGGACTCACGCAAGGTTTCCGTACCGAAAACGAGCGAAGAAATCAAATTTGTTGTATGGGCGTCCCCCTTGGGTATTTGTTTGAGTATAATTTAATTATTTATTTTTAAAGTAACTATATAATATCAATTCTGTAAATTTTTCTAGACATTTTTTTTTAAGAAAATGCTTTTGGTTTCGTGGCAAGCAACAGGGGGTATGTGAGATCTTCCGTAAACCCACTCGTAAGATACAGCCTGGTGACAGACTGACAAACAGACAGCGAAATCTTAGTTATAGGATTCTCGTTTTTACCTTTCGGATACGGAATCCTAAAATATTTATTACCCTAAATTATCTTCCCATAAACATGTATAATGACGCAGTCATAAACTATCTCGTCTTACTTTCATCGATACAATAAATGAAGGTAATCGAATAAATAAAATTCCTTAAACAGTCACTAAGTTATATTAAGAAAGTAATACAATTAAATAATGACTTGCTGATTTCCAATCCGATACGAGTATAAGAAAAGTCGAACAGGAATATTTACAATAATATCCTTTCAATTAAAATGATAATAAAAAAATCTTTCTTTCATTAATTCTATACTAGTTGTTAGTATAATAATTTGGGAAAATAATTGAACATCAAATAACGTGTGCTATTATCCGTAAGGCGAATAGAATAAATTCACTGATCCGTACTCAGGGAATGCTGAAAATTGATGTTTGCTCACGCCCTAACATTTCCAATAACGCTCACAAAGTTGAGTGGTTTCATATTATGGCCCCTTTAAGTTTGTTTACAAATAGTCTGGTACTCCTTTTGTAATATGACATGAGTATTTTATATACCACCATCGATTGAAACAACCATATAAATTATTTAATTATATTTCGTAAGGTCGGTTACTTGCTCGATTTCACGATGTTTTCTCCTGATAAAAAAAAAATCTCTCTTCTGATTATATTCAAAAGGATTATCTGTGCTCTAGCACTGTGGAAACTAATATGTTTGTGATGATGATAAATAAATATAAAGACCTTTTTTTTGTTAGTCGAAAACCAAAAAGGCAAGGCAAATTATGACTAATCAGTCTGGCATATTAAATCATATCTAACTTTTCATCGGGTTCGATAGCAACCCGGATCCATTTCAGTATAAGAGAAAAACTCGTGTTTTTTTTACAATTTCTCTTTATACCAAATAGGTATTAATCAAATACATTATTGCATGATTCCATCATCTAGTTAGACAATACACATAAATAAGTATCACACATAATAGAAGTAAAGTTAATTTGGTGACCCCCGTGTGGCGGAGTGTCTCGTATCTCGGTAAGGTAACCTGTAGGGTAAGATTCCTGTATGCGTCAATATAGAAAGCAAACTTTCTATATTATCTTGGACCCGAGTTAGGCATATATAGTATAGACTCAACAAATGCTTTAGCTACTTTATTTAGGATCTCAGCAATATGTGTGATATGAATTTATATATAAAATAAATAATCAGGTTTAGAAATATCATAGAGGCAAGCACCTGTCTCAATAAACCTGTATAAGCTTTAAATTGAATTCTTGACGTTCACTAACTTCTGGCTGCGTCATTACGAACACTTTAATAAAAGGTTTTAGAAAATAGTTTCACGTCGTATCTGGAATCTTGTATATTATTAAGCTCCTAATAAAATGGGTGTGCTAGTATTTTGTTTGAGAATTTTTTCTTGATTATAATATTGCTTCGCGTCTCGTGATAAGAATTTCATTTAGGAAAGATAAAAAAAAATTGCTATGAAAAACACGATTAGCAATAGCGTCGATAAATTGATGTCCGAAGATAAATTACTTTTGTGGGAAACTCAAACGTGTAATAACACACAATAAGTAGACTTGCAACGAATATTCGGTTAGTTATATTCTGCTTTTGTTATATTTAACCGAATACCGAATATGTCGTGTAGAATATTAGTTGTTGTCAGATTTGTTGCTATGTAAATTTGTATGTGAGTGCGCACAATAGATCTTGGATATACAGATACACATAGTTCCACATTGACTTTAAAATATAGTAAATATAGAATGAATCTCATATCAAAATAGCTAAAAATCTACATATGACTGAAACATGAAATTATTTATTAATAAAACAGCATTAAAAATGAAAAACATTAATTAAAAATATATATAGCTATACACAATACATATTTAACGACTTACTATACCCCCAATAATAGGTAAGTCTAAAATTAATAATATCAACATTTTTAAAACGTAAAAAGGTTTCATCTTTCAAAGATAATACACTTCTTTTTAATTTTAAATTTCGCTACAGAAAATGGGTGAATTCCAGCATCTGTGTAAAGAGCTCAGTTCAATGCATAACAACTACTGTTTATCCCATCTTGTTTGGAGCAAAAATACGCTTTTGAAATGGAATGAAATATTTTTTTAGTATACATGGTATTTTTTTTAGTTAATTAAGTCCCACGTTGGGTGCCAGTAACGGATCTCAGACAGACAATGTGCGTCGTTGATTCCAAATTATAGATAATGTCTAGTAAGTATTAATTGTATTTTTTACATTAAAGAACACTATCATATAGAAAAAACGAAAATAATAAGATACATAGATCTAAAATTGAATTTCAGCAGTAGGTTTAAGTATTTTCACAATAGAGTACAATCACGCTGTCTAGCTTTCTTTGACTATGTAATATGACGCAATAATGAGCCAATGGAGCGTCTGCTAGTATAAAGAATTTAAATTCAATATCATTTATTAAGTCTGGGGTGTTATAAGCACTTTTAATGTCGAAAATTATGCTTTCGGTTTGCAAATCTACCGCGGGAGATCTTGTACTGAGAAGAACTGACAAGAAACTCAGCAAGGGCTACTTTTTCTATCTGTTTTATTTCATATAGAGAAATTTCGGAAAGTGAATTCATTGGACTATGTCACTTTCCACTGCAATATCAGAAATAACTAAACAGGAATTATATTAGATAGACAGTAAATCTATGGACATCCATCCTAGGACAAATACTTGATCAAAATAATCTCTGCATTGCAGATCAATGTTTGGTACCTTAGCACCATTGAAATTTTGCTTACTCGTTGGTAGTTTAAATTTAAGCTATCATTATCAGCCTATTAATAATTGTGTTCCTGGGACAAGGGCTTCATAACCTACATAGATGGATTCAGATCGAATTGAAATAGGACATAGGCCATGATCCTCCACTCGAGCTCAGGGCGTTGACGGGTATTAATAACTGCATATACAACTGGAACCAATGGCTTAACGTATCTTCTTAGCACGAAACGGAAGAGCTCTAAACCAAATATTTTTGGTCACCCACCATTGTGAAAATTGCTTAACTCGTGTATCGCAGTTCAAACGCGATAACCAGATGCCATCGGGCTCTTCCATTACTTGTCACACTAACGATACAATCACATGTATTGCTCATATGCCATGTTATCGAAATATGCTTTTGATTATCGAAATTTGAAACGACGAAATTATTCCACTAACCAGACACGAGATAATAGAGAAGAGTACATTAATTTCGTAAACAAATCTACTAAGCGAAAATCTATCATTCGGCGTGCTAGTGCACGAGTCAAAATACTTGAAAAACGATAGTTTAAAAAAAAGAAATTTATTTAAAATTCTCAATATTACTTTTACAATAATTTATGTTTTTAGCTTTTACTTAGGTGTCCGTACAGAAACCTTGATACAGTACTACTAGTAGACCAGATATGAACCAAGTTTAGTGGATGCAACCTGCTTTTATACTCTGTTGTAGTTTAGGTTTCGTTCCTTGAAGTCTATGGTGTCACAATAGCCGGTGGAATATTGTCCGTAATTCCTCTCTTGAATACATCAATTATCTTTTCATAATGTTTATATTGCGAACTTGGTAGTTGACTCACGGATAAAATTTTTGAAGCAAAATGTAGTTTTTTCTATATACGAGTATAACCTGAATTGAAACAATTATCATTATTAAGGAAAAGTCATTCGTATGAACAAAGTGACAAAAATAACACAGGTGCAAGCTGTTTTTATTGCAAATTATTTGAACAGATAAAATTTAATTCAATATGCAAATTAGTACCGCCGCAGGATTTCCGCTTGCGATGAAAAATACCCCGCAATCGTTGAAAGCAATAGAAATAATACTTGCTTTCAGCGGAACAACAATAATATTTAATTGCTTATTATAAAATGAAAATCTAGTAATCTTTTCTGTAAATAGGGATGTTAGAAAATTTCACAATGTATATTCTTTTTGTGAACGAATGTAATATATAATACATTATCACGCTCATTCTCAGAATATTCACATTAGATAGGTGATATATCAAGTAACGTTTTATAATAGGATTTTGGACTTCTTTTAGGTATATGCTCTGGAGTTTTAATATGGTCCGGCGGTTAAGTGTGGTCGAGACAAATATTACAAAAATATATCTTACTTTATCTTGTTTGATACTAAGAAACCAATAGCTAGGTGGCTACCACACTCACAGTAAGAGCATTAGAGTATCATCACCATCACCAGCCCTTTTACGTCCCCACTGCAGGGGCTCAGGCCTTCCTTATGGATGGTTAAGGAGGATGGGCCATGACCCTCCACGCTGGCCCAATGCGGATTGGAGGGTATTGACGACTGCAAATGCAGCCGGGACCAACAGCTTAACGTGCCTTCCGAAGCACGGAGTAGCTCGAGATAATAATTTTTTGGTCACCCATCCCGTCCCTTGCGAAAGTTGCTTAACGACTACGATCGCGGGCCGCGGCGCTTATCCACTACGCCACTGAGCTACTTCGTAGAATATAGATATTCGAATAACGCTCAACGCTCCACCCATTCGGTACAAGAGGAATTGAGACCCTGAATGTTAGTAAGCCAACCAATAGATAAGGTAAATGCTTTAGTGATTAACCATGCAATAATATTGATTGAGCGTTCGCCGTCTAAGAAAATAAAATATGACAGTAATATTTTATGTTAAACTACATTAGCAATTGCTCGAATTTCTAATTAATTTCAAATCCAATAAATTTTAACATAACGATTTGTTTTGTAAGTAGCTCGGTGGCGTAGTGGATAAATGCCGCGGAGCGCGATCGTTGTCGTTAAGCAATTTTCGCAAGGGTCGGTCACGGGATGGGTGACCAAAAAATGATTATCTCGAGCTACTCCGTTATTCGGAAGGCACGTTAAGCCGTTTGTTCCGGTTGCATTTGCAGTCGTTAATACCTTCCAATCCGCATTGGGCCAGCGTGGAGGGTCATGGCCCATCCTCCTTAACCATCCATAAGGAAGGCCTGAGCCCCTGCAGTGGGGACGTAAAAGGGCTGGTGATGTAACGATTTGTAACCAAACAGAAAATGCACCACTTTACAATGTTATTATTAAATGGCAGTATTTTCAATGGGTCGACAGCTAATGCATAGTTAATTGGTCAACCACTGAAGGTTGACCTTATATCTATATTTGAGAAAATGTTGGAATTTCTAATTATCACCATCATCAGCCGTATGACGCCTATCGCTGAGCATAGGCACAGCATAAAAATTTCTAACAAACGGACATAATATTAATTTTCGCCGTTGTCTTACATTTTACGCGTCACTTGTTCGTTTAACTGCAATCTGGGGACATCCATCTTCTTCATTCACACCGGTTACTAGTGATTTTTAAAATTGCTTTTCACGTGAGCTGTTATTAATCGAGTATCAGGTATCTCATCGAAGATTCAATTTTCATTTTATTTTAAAATAGATTTTCCCGACTATATCTGCGTGGAATTACCAGTAGCATTCTTCTAAAAAAACAAAACACGAAGTTCTAAAAAAAAGCCTAAACAAGACACTTAGTGTTCGGTATTATCAGTCAATTTAATTTAAATTGAAATTTTGAAGTCAACCACCAAAATATTACGGCTTAAATCGAAGTAACCCGACGCGCTATCGCCTGTATAAATTAATAATACCAAGATCTGTAACTGAAAATTTTTTCTTATCGATAGTAATGATATTGATCTTGACTTAATAAATATAGAGAAACACAATATCGTTTTGCATAGAACAGAACAACAAAAAAGGTAACACAATGATTGCAATATGGTGTCGAAAAGTTTCAAATTGTGATGCAGTTAATAACCGTAGGGTCAATTTATACCTGGGTCAATTTAAATGTTTTATAGACTCATTAGATGAATTTATGGCAAAACCTCTAAGACTTTGTCATAGAGTACCGAAGAGTAACGTGTAGCTAAATAATAGCAGAACTGTTTTATCCGCGACTTTGTTCGCGTAGAATTAGTATTTCCAACCTAAGCTACTTAAATTATTATTAAAATAAATAATATCGTTAAAACATACATTCAACATATTCATTAAAACAAACAGTCAACATAAAATAATATTAGTAAGTGAACATGAAAATTTCTGAAATAAAACAATTTTATGTTTTTCCCAGGGTCTTATATAATCTCGGCAACAAATTTCTTCTAAATCGGTTTTGTCATTTATGCATAAAAGCGTCACAAATCGATTAAAATACAGAGTTTAGTATTCATAAAAGATATTATGATAAAATATTACTGTCGGCGACTGGCAGGATAGCTAGTTTATAATTGATCGTATAATATGTCACTTTTTGTTCGTCTTATTACTTTGTTTTTGTATTACATTGCATTGTTGTGCCCAATTATTATTATTTAGTATTTTAATTCACAGTCCTCATTCTTCTTAGTTATCAATTCATAAATTGTGAAATTTTATTTCGCTTTAAAAGATTCAGAAAGTTCAAATTACCTTTATAAACGTAGCAATCTCTGAAACTCGATAAAGATTTCATTACTAAATAACTGTACAGACAACTCGCATCACTAAACAGTTATTCGCTCCATTTCCATTTCAAAATTCAATTGGCATTCGGGATTGCAACTACGTCATTATTGGCAACTAATGACCGCTTATAATAGACGCGAATAACCGGTACTAATACGCTGAAAGGATTCTGAGATTCCCGTACCGCTTGGTTTCCACAGTTCCACTCATTCGTGCCGTATGTTATAAGAGCTCAACAATCACAAGTGTTGTGCTAATGTCGATGAAAATTAATAAGAATATCGATAAATTCGCTGTTAAATATTACGAAACTTTAATCATAAATGATGACATCACTACGTCTAATAACTCCTGAGAATTATTTATGGAGGGGCAAAGCTGATGTATAGGTACTTGGCGGTGGTTGCGAGGTTTGTTGCCGCCTAAGCAAGTGCATTTATTTGCGGATGGTGGAGATTATGTCTTACAGATATTGATTTACCGTGGAATCTGCTAAATATATAAAAAGTTTTACAGTTATCACTAAGAAATGTAGCACCATTTCCTCATGATAACATGTTTTGGTATTATTCTTGAAGTTTATGACCATTTGCTGATCAATTGGTAGCATTTTTTAATCCAATATGTAATAATCAACTCGTATACAAAATTCTTACGAGATAGTGTTCAAGTGACAAAATTTCTCTTATACTTTTAGATTTATTTCCAAAGTTACTATATTATTAATCCCCACTCGAGAGGCTCAAACTTTCCCCATGTATGAATAAGGTGGGTGGCCCATAACCCTCCACGCTGCCTGGCCCAATGCGGATTGAAGGGTATCAACAATTGTATATGCAGCTACGAGATAATATTTTTTTTGTTACCTATGCCGTGACCAACCTTTGCAAATATTACTCAATAACAACGATCGCAGGCTACGGTGCTTATATCCCTTATCGTTATCTTCATCCTACTTATACAAGCTAACTTTTACTCGTACACAACCATTTTACTGCACCTTCGTTTATTCCCAGGAACGGATAACATAATGTAATAAAAGTACATTGTTATTTAGCGTCATATACTTGTAACCAGCTTTGTAGTTTTAGAAATTTCAATTTTTTTGCAGTTTATTTTAGTTATATAAAAAAAGAAATTTTGTTTTGTAATTTTTAGTAACAACGGTATTGCCTAGATAATTTATAGGACGTAGTTTTATATAAAAACATACTACTATTCTGCAAAGTTTGCGATTGAATGCAAATATTATTCTTTACCTCAAATAATATTAAACTAACCATAAAATATATTGTAATATTTAATTTTGACTTAAAATATATTATTAAAGTATTTAAATTTATTAACAAGCTTTTTTAAGTTATTATCTTGGCACAAATATCCTAAATGGACAAATGAAATGAGCGCAATCTCGCCAAAGTTGCATTTTTTATTAATAAACTACCCATCATCACCATGGTTCAATCATCAGATGCTAGTAAGTGTTTTTTATGAAAGTCCTTGTTAAGGTAAATCAAAGAGTGAATCTCGATAGGGTTTCTTTGTTTAACTACGGATACTTCATGTCTACCTATTCAGTGCCATCATCAGATCAGCTCCGCTTCATATTAATATTCGCATATTATCCAAGTAGAGATGGGCATCTCTGTCTTCAAGTTATACATAAAAATTTCAGCTCAATGAAAAGCCGTAAAGTGAGTTAACACCCATATGGCTATCATGTGTGTCAAAGACAAACACTTATCGTCATTTTGACAAACACAAGTTAAATAAATGCCCAAAAAAATTAATCAAAACATACTTCTACTCTATCGCAAAGATAGTCGTGAAACTAATTATATTTCCAAGTAGGTTTTCAGCTTTGTAAAATAAACGAATGCACTGTGTTGTAGATGAAGTGCAAGGCGTCGCTTGACTCCAGCTCGCGGTACAGAACATAGAAAAACTTTAGAAGTTCCTTGTTGGCTAACAAGCGAGCTACAATAATATAAGTGAGCAAACTGATGTTCTAGCATCCTTTGAGGTACTGGGGGTAATTAAATTTTATCATAAAATTCATATTATTTCACAAGAAAAATTGTTCGCTATCACATGAGAAAATTAACTCTAATTGGAAATGCACTTGAATTTTCATTCATTATACATTGATTGTTACTAATAATAAGTGTTACAAATACATAAAACTTTTGCAACATTGGACTTGAAATCGCGACGGATTCACCTCTTCTGGGCTAGATCTGCTTACGCGTGATCACAATGTTCCAAAATTACTTTTAACAATTTTGTTCGCAAACTATTTTTTTTAAGTGATTCTCTTTTTTTACTTTATTTATTTAATATAAATAAATAAGTGAAAGAAAGGTATATATGTTGTAGTGTTCTGGTGGGACTATCGCCTTTTGCAATCCCGTTATGCGTTCTGTGGTACGCGAGCAGTTCATATTTGCGTATCTGGTTCATTTACATGTGCCCCGCTCGCGCCAAGAGTCACTTTGTCTCAAACTTTATTCTATCACTAGAGTCACCACGCTCACTTTAATACGAGACGATGATATGAAAGTAGGAAGTGTTGTTGAAGTAATTTTTTTAAATATTGATTTATTGTAAGAATTTATATAATACTCATATCTAAACAAATGAGTCTCGATAAGTTTTTACTTTTCTTATGCAATCGTTTCTTATGTATTTATTAGTATTTTTGTAGTGTCTGGTTAGTATTGTAGTTCTTTTATCAATTTCTTTGTAAATTCTTGAATTTTTTTTTTTAATATTTACAGTGCGACCACTTGTAATTGGGGTAAAAACTGAAAATCAGTGCTTTGCTCTTTGAGTAAATACACACTGAGTTTTCGCCCGTTTGCATCGCTGCGGTACACATAATGTTTGATTGTCCTGTTTTAGTTTCTAATATTGTGTAAAATCCAAATTGTAAAATTTTGTGTATGCATGATGCAAATAAAGAATTTATCTATCTATCAATTGTAAACTATAAAGTTTGGTTGCACCAACTTACTTTAACAGTGACAAACATATACCGATTAAGCAAATAGCGTGTTGCACGATTCGGCAATGGTTAGATGACAACCTAATGTTAACTATTAAATATAAAGTTTATCGTTTAACTACGCCAAGAAAAAGAATGGGGCAACTGATTCCAAAATCATTTTTAAAATAAGGGCAACAGTAATCAATTTTAATATAAACCATAACTTTAGCTGCCATTTTGGTGAAATATGTCTTACCAATCGAAAAGTAAAGCTTTACATTTCGATTGTTAATTGGCTAGAACAACTATAAAGATCTTTTATATAAACATATCTAGTTTCAGGTCCGTACGATAATAGTTTACACAAAAGAATCTAGAAGAAAAGTTAATTTAGTGTTAATAAAATAAGAACGAAGAGTTCATTGAAAATACACACATAAAATATATTAAATTTCAGTTTAAATCACTGCATAAAAGCGTCATAATATTCACTAACTTTTGTTATTTACATAAATCATACATAATATTAAGAAAACAGTATATGCAAGAATACATATCTTTTACAAAGACTCTTCTGAATAGTTATCACCGAGTGAGGCAAGACATTCCAACAAATTTCTATAAATGACACATCATTACACGAAGACATTGAAAATTGGACTCTACTGTATGATAATAAAAGCGTCAGTATCCTAACACATATTATAGCATGAACATTGCTATTTACATATAACCCAACTATATGACAAAGCCTACGCAGACCCACAGGTATATTAATTGAGCACTTAAGTGTTCTGAACCTTCACTGAAACTCATGTGACACAAAGGGTAATGTATTAAATTTCCTCTCTGAAATAAATGTTGCTGATATATTTCATGCTAATCTATTTGGGTTATTATTTGACGCTCACCATAACAGATTTGTTGAGCAGCATCATTGTCTTGTACAAGGTAAATATATATGTATAATTTTATTCAAAATTATATTTTATGAATCTCCCCAAAATACAACAAGAATGTCTGTAAATTAAAGACTTACCAATTTGGTAAGTTTTGTGCTTTTGTAGCAGTAGTAATAGTGCTTTATATATAGTTGACTGTAGATGAATCACTTAATATTTCCCAGTATTTTCCTACTACAAACAATAATATAACAATCCGCTCATAAAAACTAACTGCAGAGCCAATATCCGCGCGAGTGTACCAGACATGAAACCGGGCACTGCAAATAAAATAAACTGCAATTTCACACGACATTAAATGACTTAACTTACTAACGCAGTTATTCTAAACAGGACGTGAAGGGGGAGGACTGATTCACAGACGAAGCATACATTTGGGACTGCACATAATCAGAACAAAAGGTAGAGAATAGTTCTAAAAACTAGAAACATCATAAACGTTTTAGAGGCTACCAGGTTGAAAGAGCTATTATAATTTTGGTGGTGAATTACAATAGATATTTAAGTCTCAGTATCTATAAGCTCCTTATGTAACTGCATAGCCTCTACCCTACATGAAATAATAATAACAATACAGCTTTTTGAATGTCACAAACATGACAAAAATAATTATTATAAATGCCCAATCTTAGTTAAAATATTTCTATTAACTTGCTTACCTTTTTGCCTTGGGTGTCTAGACATTGATGGAAATACTCAGAATAGCAACAAGGTTGACAATTACAAATTTGATATGTATCACCAGTATTTCACTTGAAGGAGTAGCCTCCAGTCCCTGCGATTCTGTAAATCAGGCGCGAATTCGAATTAAGTCACGCGTCCGTCTCGTCATTTAGTGTAGAAATTCTATTGATTCCATTTTTTGTTTGAAAATACGAAACGAAATTGATTGAATATACATGTCTCAGATATTCTATTCATTATTACACTTCACTTATGCCACAAAACGTCAAAACCATATCAATCGGTTTGAATTTTACAGAATACAGAATCGCAGGGCTGGGAAAACTGGTTCGAGCTCATGGCTCATTTGGAAGATAGAGAGGACATGCAGAGTGTGGCTTTTTACAATGGCTCATAAATATGAAAGTTAAAGTAAAATACACAACGTGTGACATTTTTTTTTCTAGCTTTGTTGAAAGTAGCTTTTTTTACTCAATATTGACATGCTGAAGAAGAATCTCTAAGCAGAATTTGTTTATCAGGCATCATTCAAAAGTTATGACAAACATTCGTCTTTAATAAAAAAAGACAAAATATTATAGAGTATTAAGACTAATTAATGCACATTTTGAATTTAATTTAGGAATATTTATTTTATATTAATAATGCTACATATTATAAACTGAAAATGAGTAAAGTTTTTAATTTTCAGTCCAACAAAAATTCCTTCCTTTGATTAAGCGTCACTTAATTGGGTAAAAACACTTCTTAAATACAATATTCCTTTACTATTTTTGGCCATAGCCCTCACAAAATTTTTCATCAAGCCAAGTTTTATATGTAAAGGTGGGAGAATCACATTTTCTTGTAGAATAAGAGGGTCATATATAACACTTTAATAACCACAAACAAACTCCATTCTTTTTGGCTAATTATGTACTTTATAGTTGTTTTCGGTTTCTCTGTTATCCAATAAACAAAGAAAACAATAATATTTTGTGAGCCCTACTTGTAGCCCAAGCAATATAGCAACCACTTCTAAATCAGCACCAACTTTACAGTTGTGTTCTTTGTATTTGATTAAATCAAGCATTAGTTTCATATTGTTATATGTTTCTTTTAATATTACTAAGTATGCAACAGGTACGGAAGGATATTTGCTACCATTATGAAGCAAAACGGCTTTTAAACTTTATTTAGAATCATCAATAAAAGTTCCTCCATAAGTCCACTAATATTGTTACAAAAGCAAATCATTCCAGCTGTATAACTTGGAAACGAGACGTGATGGATACGCATAATACAAGGCAATTTTGATAACAATGGAATAAATAATTCAAAACAAGTAACAGTATTTATGTTAGAAAAATCTTTTTATTCACTGTCAAGTGAAATATTTTTTAAAGAAACAATATTGTTATTTTACTTGCTTTCAAAGAAACTACTGAGCTATGTTTTTGAAACATCTTATATAAATAAACTTTCCAAAACACACGACACATAAAAATTGGTCCACTATAAATAAAGCGCACGACACAAATTCTAGGTAAACATAATTCCTTTCACCAATAACAGGAAACTTCCAGAAGTTCCCGGCGGTGATAATTTATTTACAGGATGAGTCCTTCCAAATCCTTTAGCATGGTAACACGAACAACAACAAAACTTTCCGCATACAATTAACGCTCAACCATAATTGAAACCGCCGGAATGAGGGACTTCAGACCCATTTTATAACCAAACACCCTCCAGAGGACAACACCAGCCCGAATATGGTGCCCGATAGACCATTTCAACTGAGTGAAAAATATTCAGGACTTGAGATTGCTCCTTTGTGCCAGTTAACAGTAGCTCCATCTGATACAAATCAAATTAATTCTGTTGATCGAAAATGAGATTGTTTTTTAACAGAGGCTTTGCTATCGTCCAAAAAGCATTACTGATTATCGTAACAACCCGCAATCACTGATTTATTTATTAACTGAAATAAAAACAATCTATTTTATTTAGTTTAGAAATCATGTTTCTATTCATATTAACTGATTGAAAACTATATGATCGGCATAAGGAGATCTAATCTTCGTACGTATTACAGTTTCAGTTTTTCCCATATCGAGCAATCATAATATTACACATCTTGTCTATTTTTTGGAAATTTTAGTAGAGGAAGTTACTTTACCTTGTGAAATCTAAAATAATAATAGAAACATTGAACGTAATCCGACTCCAAAACCCAATCGGCTTAGGCAGACAAAAAGCACTATCTATAAATTGTCAATAGGACTGGAACGGAAAAACATAGTCTCGCTTTCCCCTACCAAACTGGCAGTTACGTCAGAAACAGCTGACAAATGCGTCTATTTGGACCCCGTCGGTCCAAACAAACAACACAACGTTCTGAAATAGACGGTCAAACGGACCAAAGTTATGTTCGATTGAATAGAATTCGAGTGGTGTTCCGCGAACACTAGGAATGCTAAAGTATTTTGGCATTTTAAAATCTGTATGTTATTTCTGTATAGGTTTCTCAACACGTTTGCTTAATTTTACAGGTATTAACTATTGTATGTACGTTTGTTTACGTATTTGTCGCAAACTACAATTTGGATTGGAAAGATTATTTTATTTTTTGTTTAATTGCTTAGCTTTTAACTAAGGTAATACTTCAAGTTTCATCAAAATCGACCGACTTATAAAAAGAAGTAAAAATTAATGACCCTTTTTAACAAAGTTAAAAAAGGAAGTCATTATTTTTTTAAAGCGAGTTTATACTATATCAACATCATAAGCCTTAAATATCCACACTTCTATGGTATAGGCCTTCCCTATGGATGGAAATGAACCGAGTAGGGAGAATGGACCATCACCCATCACGCGGACCCAGTGCGGATTGGTAGGTGTTAATGACTGCAGCTGTAGCCCGAACCAATGGCTTAACATGCTCCCAGTCAACCTTTGGGAATATTGACAAACGCGATGGCAGAACAAAGCAATAAAAAAAACATTTAATGATAAAACCTTGCGCCTTATTTCTTTGAGCACTTTGGCACATGCCAATTAAATTTTTTGTCAAACTAATTTGATCACTGAGTTGTAACTTAATTCCACCAAAAACAATATAGAAGTGGAATGAGCTTTTAAAAAATCTTTTCGAGATATTACAATTAAAAGGTTATAATGTAACTTGAAATACTTTAAGTTTCAATTTGAAGTAGTAGTGTTGCAGTAGTAAAATCGACTCTAATCCATATCAGGTTAAAGTAGAAATTACAAAACACAGGAACTGCCGTAGTCATCCCCTCGTTTGAGAGCTTGCAGTTAATCTTAAGACTCTTTAAGAAGCCGTTATGCCGCCTTTGACGAAGTTGCTTCTTTATCTTAATCTCCATCAAAATATATGTACATAAAAACATGAACACAATCTTCTTAGTGGGCGAGAGTACGTACGTTTTATTTATAGAATTCACATTTTGGCATTCTCGTAAGACGCAGTGTGGTATTTTGGGAAATAACTCTGAGCTCTAATTTCATAATTGTAATCTAAAGAAGGTTTTGTTCCTCAAAATTTATTTGATTCTGAGCAATACATACGATGTCTATTTTTTTTACTATATTACAAATTCCTTTTTATTTGAAACTTATCAACGGACTATTATCAATATTTTGAAAATATCTAGATTTTTAAGTAACACGAAAAAGTGAGTATTTTCACATGTATTTTATTTCTATAACATTTATAGTTCCTATCCTAATACTAATTGAAATCGATTGTATCTAACCTTTGTCTACTACCAATGCATACTTTATAACAGCGGCGAATTTCTAGAGAAATTCCCCAACAACTAAGTTAGGCAATATTGGTTTTTGTTGGCAATACCTATCTCCCTTTTCATATCAAATCTTCTTGATATTGCTACCGCCAGTACCCATAAATTGTCCCCCAATAGTTATTAAGGATTACAAAAAAACACGGTCGGGGACGCTATTGTCTATATTTATCAAAAAACGTTCTTGCGAAATGGATCTGCTAATTTATTGTGTTGGAGGGGTCAGCTCTCAATTCTACCATTTTTTGTCTGTTTTAGTGTTGTTTCATTATCGTTAGCCTCATCATACGAATTCTATCGATAAATCAAATATCTTTTATCATACCTGTTATTTAATTTGGTTATTACTTTTTAAGGCTAGCTTTTCAGTATATTTGTGTGAATGATATAGATACCGATGTTAAAATAGAAATACTGTGGTGTATTTGTCTCTGATATTTAATTGATTTATGAAGCATAAAATATTATATGTATATTTTTCATTAAAATTAAAAAAAATATTTTAGTATACATAAAAACACTAATTCGGAGCTTTTTTGATTAATTTTCCGTAGTACAATTATCATATAACACTATAAATGCAAAATTTATCATATCATCATAATATTACAATAGTTTGGTAACATAAATTAGAAAAATCTTTTCAAACCAATTCAATACTTTTTAATATAAATAAATAAATGCTTTACATTTTTGTTTTTAAAATAATATTTTTTTTTTACCAATAATTATGTATGCCACGTACAAATAATAACTGGTTTTATGAAAGTACTTTTAGATACGGGATCAAAATATTCAAAAACTTGCCTACCGACATTAAAGCTATGAAATTAAATAAGTTTAAAAAACATCTCCAAGCTTAGTTACAGAAAAAAAAGGAAACAAAATTTTAGTCTGGCAGAATATATTTACGAAAATTTATTAATTTAAATTTTGTTGAATTTTTTAAAGAATAATTTATGATTGTATGTTTCCTGTTTATATTTCATTTGTAAATTTCTACTAAATATATATAATGTCGCATTTAATAACCAAATCTTAACATATTGAATTAAATTGATTTTTCATTTATTATTAACTAAAATACTAATAACAATATGACCCAAATCATCGATATTTTTATCGATATTCGATACAATCACGATACTAATTTGACCCACGTCACCCGCGTCAACCGCAAGGGATTCAGTAAAAACAGCTCGGAAAGTTAAGAGTCACTCAGTTACTCGCAAATCTCTGTAAAGGCGAACTCACTCCTCACGTGAAGGTTTTGTATGAAAAAATAAATTACACAAGTACACTTTATAGACCGTATGTGAAACGCAATTTGACCGTCGTGGATGTTTCTTAATTCGTGGTTCTCATTACTATAGAGGTATATATATAAAGTAAATATATATAATTTTGATTATAGAGGTCATGAAAATCAAACATTGAAATCTAAATATGTGATGAAAATAAATCGTTCTGAGTTTTTGCCAGTGAAATGAAATGAAATGAAAAATGTTTTTTGAAATGAAAATGTTTTTATTCAAGTAAGCTTGTTACAAGCACTTTTGAATCGTCCGAAAAAAATTTTTCCCCTTCCACTTTTTTTGCAATACGAGTTTTTTTGCCATAGATTTGCGATTCGATGACATAGCTTTCGACTTACACCAATGCTTGTAACAGTCTATAGTGAATCAACAGTAGGTAACTGAATTCAAAATATGTACAAGGAAATCACCCCTTCCATTTAAGATATCGTACTAAAAATATCCTTTAGATTTAGAAGAAAAATATCAACCGAATCAAATTTTAAGTAAGTTTTGCTGAAGCGGATACAAGATTAACAAGATTATCTTACCGACAGTTTAAATATTTGTAAAAATATTTATTTCGGCTGTTTTGGGTAGAGTGCCTGAACATTGATGAAAATACGCTCTGTAACCGAAAATGTAACAGGCGCTTGAAAAATTCATCAGCCCTATTAGATCTTGGGTAGCACAGTGGTCAGAGCAGTCGCTCGAATTCGAATTTTTTATTTCTGTATACTCCGTGTCTAGCATAAATAAATTCAGTGTGTCCCTTAAAATAAATGGCTAAAAATACTCATACATAAATGGAAGAAAATAATAATTTGTTGCGATTTAAACTCAAAGTTAAACTTAATCGGCTAGTTGCCGTTCAGACTTAAATATTTTGAAACACTTAGGCTGGACTGCACCATCTGTCAAGCTGACTAATATTGAGCGTCTTTGCGCCATCCTTTTTCGTGACATACTAAAACAATAATTTTAACTAGCGACAATTGGGTGGTATAATTAAGGCCAGGTTGTACGTAATTACCACTTTTTAACAAATTTTAATATAAGATATGCTTAAATTGGCCAAATAAAAATCATTTTATGAAAATTAAATATATAACAGATTATTTTTCAGATTAATTTCATTTTATAAATAGGTTTTTTAAATCGATTTTACGATTAATATAGTTTGTTATTGTTAAAGTAATTTGGTGCAAACTCTCAATGATATTTACTGTGGTATCTTAACACTGCGAAATATGGAGAATTCCAACAAACTATTCGTGTCTGCACTTGACACGCCACGTGCGACTGCGTTGCGGGCGGGTGTAAGATTATACGAAAGTCTTTGCCGAACTAAAAGCAAATTCTGCACTTCGCCATGTTGTATTTAACGGATTTCTACCGAAACTTGTGTCCATTGTTTTAGCGCCTCAAGCCAAAACTATTACTTTTAGAAGCATCCTAACTTTCATTTGCTAGAAACTTTAGGTAATAATTTGGTAACATCAAGGTGGATATGATGAATATTTGACAAATTATATTTTATAGGCTTGTATTGAATATTAATTCTATATGATTGAATCTAATAATAATTTAATTCAATATAATTACGCGGTAGATTTGCAGACACTGTTGAAACGTTAGATAATAAAAAAATTTGGTGTCTTAATTTAAATGGAATTATGTGATTTCTCATTTTTTTAAATATTTTATTTTACTTTTAGTTACATCTTTAACCTCATAAATATATCGTGTCACCACTATAAACTTCTTAAGATCAGCGCTAACATAACCTACGATAATTTTATAAATCTACTAGCTGTTCCGCGACTTTTTTAGAATTTTTTAGTAACCGGTCCAGTAGTTTCAAGTCTTTCCCCTTTATAATATTATTATAAATGGAGACCGACAATTCTATTTTTCAAGTTTAAAGTGAATTTATAAAGAAAGTATGATATGAAAAATCAGTGCTAAATAACTCAAAATTAACTGACAATGCATTTTCGTATTGTCGCAAAATATAACCAAGGAAAGGCCCGTTCGTAGGTTTTAATTAACAGCTGAGCTTAATTAAGCTTACGAGCCGTTTAATTTGCTCACATTTGTTTAACTTGCTGACTCAAAACTTTATATACGACTATTGTGTCGTGGCACATTCGAAGAAATTAAAGTTAAATTATGAACATTCCACACCCATCGTAGATAAGTTGAAAGTTAAAATAAGCGTTTGTTTTTCCAATCAATTCTCAATCTAACTCTCCTCTTAATTCACTATTAATGAGCAACAAAGCCAGTATTAGTAGCAGTAGTAGCAGTGGCAGTAGTGGCAGTAGTGGCAGTGGCAGTAGTGGCAGTAATGGCAGTGGTAGTAGTGGCAGTAGTGGCAGTAATGGCAGTGGTAGTAGTGGCAGTGGCATTAGTGGCAGTGGTAGTAGTGGCAGTGGCAGTGGCAGTCGTAGCAGTAGCAGTGGCAGTAGCAACATGCAGTATCACTACTAGAAAATAAAAACCATACGACTGTTTTTTACTGTTGTTCAAAATAATAACTCTTATTTAATAAATATTTTAGTTCATCCGGAATGTTATTACATATCTTAATTGACATCACATATGTAATAGTCGGTTCTAATAAATGGAAAATGTAATTATTATGAAATTTTGTGTTAAAATTCAATCTATATTTAATTTCAACATTCACCACAAAAATAAATTAATGTTGAACTACTTTAGTAGAACTAAATATATGACTTGTGAACGTAGACGAAGAAAAATTTGTTTGGAAAGCGAAAAAACCTTTAATAATTTTTTAAATAATACGCAAAGATTATGGAAAAATAGGTATTCTAACCAACTACTAAATTAAAGAAAACAACATAAATATCTCATATTCTATTATTAAACGACATGCAACAACTTAAACTATTTGTAGATACTTAGTTATTAACTATTATATGTCCAAATAATAAATTTTATTGAAAAATGCATTTACTGAATAAAAACATTTATCAACTAATCATGTTTTAAGCGTGATTTATATAATTTTTATGGAAACAATTTTAGTTCAACCGGTATGTTATTTTAATTTTTTTTATTGACATCATATATGAGTTCCTTTCAAATAGTCAGTACTGATAAATGGTAAATGTAATTCATTAGGAAATATTGTGTTAAAATTACAAATATCTTTTTTGTTACATACAGTTTTAAGTCAAACACACAAACACACCAGTTTTAAAAACACAGTAACGACATCTATCAAAAACAGCTAATTTTAGCTATTAATTATTTCGCCAGAATTAATAATTCGCATTAAATTTTGTTATTGGAAATACCGTAAAAATAAAAAAGGAAGCTACATTGTTTGATAAAAAAAAATGAAAATAAATAAAGACTTCGTTTTAGCTGCCTCTACTGAGCACACACAGGATTACGATACTGTACTTTTACAACGGGATTTGATTTTTGTTTTGTTATATTTGTGTTTATAGTTATGTTTATAACAAAAATAAAATCCCGTTTTAAAAGTAGATTAGCGTCATCCTGGGCTCAGTAGAGGCAACTAAATATAACATTTTATTTTTTTGCTATTAATAATTCCCCATTAAATTATGTTATTGGAAAAACCGCAAAATTGAAAACGAAAGCTAGTTTGATAAAATCGGAAAAAAAGTAAAGATTACAAACGACAAAAATCCCGTTTTAAAAGCACAGCAGCGTCATAAAGTGATCAGTACCTAACGTCAGCTAAATGTAACATTTTCGAATACCTAACCAACATCATATATGCATTTAATTCTAGATGATTCCAAAAGATTCCAGAATAACTGTTATTGGATGTGTATTGTGCTTTTTAATAATATCCCTCTCAGCATTAAGAATCTTCCATTTAATAGCTTTAAAAAGGCACTATTTATTTGGTTGTGTGATAATGCTTTTTATAGTGTTAGGGAATATTTAAATCATAAAATAAGTAACGAATGCATATGTTGAGAATTGTGTATGTCTTGAAATGTGTGATTTTTTTTGTTTGTCATTTTTTTCTTCAACTGGACATTATCTTCTTTTATATTGGTACTGATTTTATAATTTAATTTGTTTGACATTCTTCAAGTGGGAATAATTATTGTACTCTATAATAGTTTTATGTAACAATGATATTTCTAATTTAATAGTTTTGACATACATATATATAATGTGACTTTGTAATTTTATCAATATTTGCATTGCTGATGGCTAAATGGGCTGAACACAAATTCTAATTCAATCTACAGTGTACCTCATTTAAAAGCAAATAAATTATTATTATTATTATTATATTAGCGACTACGGTTGTACCGATTTCAATTATTAAAAACATTATTTTATCCCGCGTAAACAGCCCAAACCATTTAATAATGGATTTGGAAAAATATGACATGGAATATAATTACAATGACAAATTTTATTGTAAATAACGGTTACTATGCTAACGATCCAATTTACCATACGATCTTCCACTCACGATTTTTCTTTCTTTATTATTTTTTTTCGATTTTTATCAAGCAAACTCTCTCATTTTCAAGGTTTGTGGTTCTAGTTATTAAGGAGGAATCCTAATGTCGTTTCCTTATGTCCGTCTGTCTGTTCGTCGGTCTGTTGTTTAGTTAAAAAACATAATATGTATTATAAAAGTGTCACTAAGCATGAGTATACACTTTAATCACGCCAAGAAAGTGGTAAAAAAACTCTTGAAAACAATTTTTGTTCGGGTACATCTCACATGTATAGTTGAGGATGATAATTTTTATTTTGTCTTCCATGGCGTGGGGTATCGTTCGATAGGTCTTTCAAAATATTGGGCCACACCCCTGATTTTCGATTAAGAGAACAATTTATGTCTCATTAAACTTCAAACTGCCAATTTTCGTTAGAGTCATATGTCCCTCCTCCTCTATAAAATAAAATAAAAATAAAAAAAAATTTAATAGGAAGACTATAATATGCACTTATTTAATTTCCCTTTTACCACGTCTAGCGTATAATCGAAGATCGTTGATGCCGTGATATTAATATTAAACAGACCTTAATATTCAACACCGTGTTCAATAAAGATGGCGAATAAACAATGGGCCACTCCAAAAGAGCATAGCCAACAATAATTGTGTTTTAATTAAAAAATATCATCCTCATTCGACTGACTGTATTTGGTTCAATGATTGTGATGAAAAGAATCATTGTATTTTACTGACTGAGAAAATATATTTTGAATCTGACATGCTATGTATGAAAAAGATGGTATACACGGCTGTTCGTCAATGTCAAATTTCTACAATTGATTTTGAACTGTACTGTTTGAACTGTTGAAATTTAACTATTTTGTATAGTACGACGTGCAATTTATTGTACAATAGATTTACGATAGATTTCGCTGTATAGTGATTTCGTTAAAATCCGAAACAAAATTCGAATTCACGAATTCATTTCGAGAGTGAATCCGCTTAACTTTGAATTGATGCTCACGTTTCGTGGCATATGTGAAGTGAGTTTCGAAATGACTCCCTATGTCATTTCGGAATATCCGAGACACGTATTAATTAATTAATTTTGTTTTGTATTTTTATACTAAGCAACAGAATCAAAAGACTATTATTATATATTAATATATATAAATGAAGTAGTTTAATTTACATTATTCATTTCTAGCTGTAAACTGCCATTTCGTCTACGTGATCCGAGAGTAATGTGTACACACTGACCTGCTGTACTGGAGTCTTAAGCTAAATTCAATTAAAAATCTGCCAGTAAGCATCCACCTTTATATCCGCTTATCAGCGTTCTCACTGCTGGGGCATAAGCCTGCCCAATAGTTTGAACCAAATAAGAAAAATGCACCCGTGTTTCTTTAAATAACGTGCATGCCTTTGTTGAATAGTCGACAGACCTTGCAGAAAAACAAACAAACGTTTTCTTTGAAATAATACTCCTTTTATTGAAGTAGTTTAATAATTATAACGCAGTCTTTTTGATTGGATCTAGATATTTGACAACTGTAATTATTCTAGGCCTTCAATAAAAGGCATTCATTTTAAGGGTTTAAAACAGCCTGGTACTTTGCTTGTGCAAGGTTCTACACCTTGATCCTCATAGCAACTTGGCAACGATCAGCTATCTAACGATACCCCACGCTATGGGACGTAGGACGAAGACACGTAGAGGAGCTACCCGAGAAATGGTTTTTCAAGATTTTATTTTATCACTTTGTTAGCTTGATTAGAATATATACTCATGCTAAATTACACCTTTCTAATACAAGGTACAGTGGCGTCACCTAGTGATCATGTTACATTTTATTTTATCGCCCTATTGATGATTCCTCATTAAATTATGTTATTATTAAGAAAATGACATGGAATATAATTACAATGACTAATTGAATTGTAACAATGGTTTCTATGGTAACGATTTAAAGCCATATACGAAGTTCCACTCGCATTTTCATCCCTATATTGTGCTTTTTCGGGATAAGATGTAAGATAGTCATAACCGTAAAAAAACCGCGGACTTTTTTTAGAACTTTTAAAAGGGATCAATTTCGTACTACATGATTTTTGCGTAACTTTCACCTTTTACGAATCGTACGCATGGAAAGCTTTAAAAAAAATAAAATTTTCTTCCGTTTTTGCAACATTTATCATTGCTGCTCCACTCCTATAAGTCATAGCGTGATGTTATACTCGTATAACGTATAGCCTTTCCCGATAAATGGCCTATTCAACACAATATAATTTAATTCGTTCCAGTAGTTCCTGAGATCTCACTTAATTCAAATTCACTTTGTGTTCGACAGTGAGGCGCCAGCGGTTAAGCTTAGCGGTTTTCGAGTTATACAGAATGCGCAATTTGAATCTCACGTCGGATTCAGCTTTCCGATATTCGAAATGTGTTTACAGAATCGCACGGCAGGACATAAAACCTACCTGAAGGACACACGTTGAGACAGCTTTACAAGCACGTCACGGATATGTGTCTTCACTATTACGCTACTGTTTCATAATATGGGGGAACAGCGTTGACCGTCAGAGACCGTTGACATTCATAGCTCAAGAAAGTGCAATTGAGCAATCTGCGGAATTGGTAGTCGAGAATCATGTAAGCCACAGTTTAAAAAGTATTAACAAGCTCTGTATGTATATATTTTACCTGTGCTTATTTGTCAAAATACACCCTGAATATTTCAAAAGGTATTTGGAAACGAAAACAAATGCTCGTAGTATTAGGAAAACAAAATCGTAACACCGAAATGTAACTTGACAATATTCAAAAGAATTTATTTTACATGGCCATTAAGATTTTCAATAAACTGCCACTGAATTTAATAGACATGCCAATACATTTTATTCGACTTAAGAATACACAGAATCTAAATATTAGCATTGTAGAAATAATGATGAATGAAAATGAACTTGAATTAAAATTTATTGACATTTAATTTAAAACAAATGAATATAATTCCTTAGTACTATTATTGAATAAATAAGACACTCATATGAAAGTGTAAAAAAATGCGTAATTTGTTTTATATAGATTTTTTATTATTATTATTATATAATATTGACATTTGCATGCCTACAAGAATTAAATGGAATATATTGGTTTTGAAACATCGATGAACATCCCAATGTTACATATTATTGCGAAAATAAAATACTTTGACTTTGATACTCGTACTTACATGGCACGGTTATAACCCAAAATTTAACTTTTTACATCATATATCATATATTTCATACCGGCAATATAATAAATTAAAGCTTTTTGTGTGGTCCATTTTGTGGATGCAATATGTATAAATTAAAATTAAATTATTTCTATGATTACATAATTTAGAAATGTTAGAATCACATTTAGCAAACTTTTGATCAAATACCTATACGATGTCTACCTCCCGCTGGCAACATGAAATTTAGTCGGAGTGGGCTCGAACCATTATTTAATTGGGTATATAAAATACGGAACGGAACCTAACATTTATTAAAGTTCTAAATAACGAATTTTTTTCTATGGCGACACTGAAAAGTTTGCAAAAACGAAAAGTAAAATATTAATAATTTTAATAATCTTTACTTTAAAATCTCTTTTAAACAATAATAAAAAAAAAATACTATAAATGTTATAAATGCTTGTTATAACGCATGATTAAATCTTTCTTAAGTGTAAAAATGTTACATGCGAATACTAAAAATAAGTGTTGTATATTTAATTAGTTATTGAGTTATTATTAAAACACTTTTTAGTCTTGATTTCAAACATGTCCGTTGGGTTGCAGGGCTTGGAACCTTTTTCTTTTGTTAAAGCAGCGGAAATGACCTTAAGCCTCAAATCAGGGCTCTGCTTCCACCGTGCCCTATAAAGGGCAGGTTAGTGTGGAAGGCCAATCTGGTAAATCCCGCTGCGGTTCACCTCACATGGATAGGAAACCTGCAAGGAGGGCCCGTTTTCTTCTCGATTAAACTGTCTAAGTTATTTTATAATATCATGAATTACTAACTTTAAATCAGCAATTTTACCCGTATCGTAAATTTGGTGATTTGGCAATACTGTTATCCTTATGAATCGTTTAGTAGGATAAAAAGTAGCCTATGTGTTAAGCCAGTCTTAAAAGTACCCGTATGTTAAATGTAATAAAAAACCGTTCAGTAAGTTTTGCTTGAAGCTGTAACAAACACCCAAACGTAAAAATTCTCGCCATCATAATGTTATTAAGATATTAGGTAAGTGAATTATGGACGATTTTGAATTATTTTAATTTAACCTTCATAATTATCTAAAACAATATTCCAAAAAGCTACCGATTTCATGAATAAACAAATAATTGTTCAATATTATTTATCTATTGGTATTGACGCCTTTTTCAAAGATGTCCTTTGCGCCCGAAGCTTATTTCCTATTCAATAAGGATTAGATTGACTTCCGCACAAAAAAGCCATAACACATATTCCCGAATGAAATTCCGACTACAACGAGTCTATATACAATACGGTAACAAAATCGAAGCGAAAAACATTATCTTTTATAACGGGCCTTATTTTATCGGTTGACGCGTAACTTTTTTACTCTCATTTCATTTACATTTTTTTTGTATTCAATTGGAAAGGCTTCGGCGCGGAGAGCAGTTAAGCGTTGCAATACTAGAAACAAGGGTTCAGTATAGTTTAAGTCAAGATTCTATATTTAATATAATTGAAAAACTACGTCTGTTACCAAGTTGGACTCGAACCGACGACCCTTTGCTGTCAGAGCAATGTATTTCATTAGAAATTAATATCTTATTATCAGAGGTCGAAATTAGGTAGAGTTATTTATGTACTTGCATCGAAATGTTGATATTAATGTGGACCTTCCCGGGATTTCTTTTGGACAATCTTGGACATCTTTGGACATCCGATGTTATTGATGTAAGTTTGGCAACGTCGTGCGTGCAGTAGTTTAAATTGTGTAAAAGTAAATAACTTTTATTTAAAAAATCAAGGGATTTTTTTCTGCTCTTTAAAATTAATATCGGGATTTGAGGCAAATCCACTTTATTCTTTCGCTGCATGAAATCAGTGTAAGTACATGAATAACTCTACCTAATTCCGACCACTGCTTATTATACAACATCGCATATATTACTCAGATTTTGAGATGCGTTACTAAATCCTCCGTATTATGGAGTATGTCAATGTCAAAAAAGTCAATATTCTACATTGATCCGACCCGTAATCCAACCAAGGACCTCAAATATGGCGACCTTATAACTGGTGTGCGAACCAATCTTCCAAAATCTAAATAGCCGAAATAAATATTTTTAAACTTTCGCTTCAGACGTCAATTACAATTATAGTGAATTTTGCATTTGAAATACTGTTGAAATTTTTTTTTGAGTATTTAAAGATAAATAATAGCATAGAAAATGTAAAATTCACAGTAATAATAAAGACTTAATTACTCGTTTGTAAATATGTCTAGCAATCTACGCGCATGAAAAATTTATGTTCTCTCTTAGCAAACCTGTATGTCATTAAAACTATTATTGTGCCAAATTTCAGTTTGTTCCGTCTATTGCTTTAAACTTTCCGTTGATAAATAAATCAGTCATTTAGTCACCTTTGCCTTATAGACATATATGACAACATCTGTAGCCCAGTCTATTTACGCCAGTTTTAGGCTAATCTTCAAGGTCGCATTTTCGATTGCTCGTTGGGTCATATATAAAAATATATATATTTTCTCAAAATTTATTCTTCTTTTTTATTCTTACCTTAATACCTTTTATTGAAAAACAACAATTTGATTTATTATTGTACTTTGTTATTCTACGTTGACAACTAAAAGTTTTAATTCAGATTAACTTAATTTTGAGGGGTAGCGACATAAAATCAATAAAGTACGAAACCGCCTGTGAGTTTCTCAATTCCTAATTTAAATAATGAAATGTAAGCAGCGATGCTTTTGTTAATATTGAGTTATGAGAAACTGAAAACACAAAGAAGTCCCGGTTATATTTTTCAAAAGTATTCACAGTGTGTTCTTTTTTATAAATATGTATTTTTTTTTTCTAATCAAAAATTTTACATACAACAAACAAAACTTGTTTATAGATTACCTTTTTACATTACATAGCACTTTTCACGAAAAAGTCTTCAATAAGAAAACTTTTTTCCCGATTTTCATAACAACACTCGACCCATGAAACCTCTAGAACAATACAACAAACATCATAGACGTCATACTACTCTCCACAATCTCTATTTTTATTCCGCGCGGAACCCTAAAAATAACGAAAACTATCTTTCACCCCCAACAAAAATAAAATTCTACGAGCTGTCGTGATGCTTTTTGTTTACTTGTTAAAGTGCTCGAAAGGTGTTCCTACTAACTTAATGCTTCTATTCTACATAGTCCCTCCATGGCACCGCCATTTTATGGAACCCTAAGCTCCATTGTTTTATCGATCAAATCAAAATGGCTGACGACGTTTGAACATTGAAATAAGTGGTAGTTTTAGAAATATTTCCGTAAAAAATTTAATTTGAAGAGTTTTTCGAATAATAAAGAAGAAGTGTTAATTAAGTATCTACTACTATTCGGCTGCATGGTCTAAAGGCTATAAAATAAATCTTGTAAATAAATAAATCTAAGGAAATGAGGTGTATTATAGTGTGAAAAAAGTAGACTGTGTTACTTTTTACCAACCAGAAACTATCGTACCCTAATGACGCAATATTACAATGTGAAAAATGTACAAACAGACAACGTTTAAATATCTGGATCACAGAAAGTACATTAATAGAATAATATTTTATTAGTAAAAAGTACATATATAAGTACAAAGCTAATTCATCACTCCAAAGACTAAGTGGCACGTGTTCACGTGTTTCCGAATACTTCGACTACGAGACATGTTCGAAGACATCTTATTAATCGTGCTACGACGCAGCACGTTCGTAGCACTACACACGTAGCGTCATATCGTTTATTGTAACGCAAATGAGAAACCGCAGAGAATTTTGCTATTGAGGTTTTCATTTAATTCTAAATGTAATTGGGGCTTACATGCTGCTAGTTATCACATTCAATATTATTGAAACCACTTTATTTACTTTATAGAATATGTGAAATAATTATGCTAGCAATTAGTACATCTACATAGGAATCAGAATTGGTGATAGACTGAATTGCGTTGGAATGCAAAACGAGAATGTCACAAGTAAGAAGTAAAACTTTTATATTTAAGACCGTTTCCAATAAAATGTAATACAAAAGTTTTTAGATAAATGACAATGACAAAATAATGGATTAGATTTAATTCAAAGATCTTATTTATCTTGGCCGCATTTGTAAAAAATATTGTTTTAAATTTTCTTATATATCTCAAAATAAATGCAAAATTAATCAAAACAAATATGTTTTCCCATTATTTTTGGTAATTTTAACGTGATCTTCTTTGATATTCATATTATGTTAGTAATTAAGGATACAAAGTCCGCTATTTTGGGAGTTTCACCATATTCAATTTAGATTATTTTGTTTATTAAGTATAATTTTTAGTAAACCCTTTTATTTGATATCCATATGAAGATAATACTTAAATAATTACGAAGGATTAGACTTAAAATAATATTACTTTTTTAACCTATTTGCATTTAACAAACTACATTTCAAGATAAATAAATTCTGTGTAATAATGTAATAATGCTTTTGTTACATCTTACAAAGCAACAGTACAGTCACCAGCGCAGCGTTTTCTTTCATTTAATTTTAAATCTTACCAGCTTATATTTGACATTTATGGTAATCTGATAATGAGAAAGAAGAATATTATATAATTGCTGTGTAAACTGATAATGAGAAAGAAGAATATTATATTTGATAAATTTTGCATTCACAATGTGATACTTAGAAATATTCTTAATGAAAAATGTTTAAAAAACTAACAGCGCTACGGACTAAGAAAATAAGAATCTATAACCGTAACTTAATGCATTATTCTCAACAAAATTATTTATTTGCTGCCAACATTAAATGAACAGCTCAGTTATTGCCATTTAAAGTGCCATTCTAACTGTTCACAATAGCATTAAGATAGCATTTATTCGATAATTAATTGTTAATAGAATGTCTTAAGTTTTAACTCTTTTGAAATTTCAAAGTCAATTTTAACATTTGATCAGCACTTTAAAATACCAAATTAAATGAAAAGTAATTAAATGGGCAACTCGAACTAGAACTTAAAACTTTTATATAAACAAAATCGAATTCAAACTAAATAACTTGAAATTCACTAGGTACATTGTGCCAAAACTTTTCTTTGTAACAGATTTACAAGCCCAACTTACAGTTTCGGAGTTAACAATTAATCCAACAAATTGGTCTGAGTTACGGCAGCCCTTGGCCGTCTGGGTAATTGGACATGAATAATTTATTTGCTCATTCAACGTCTTCGAGATGGATTGATTCGGTTTGTATTGAATTCGTCCTACCGGTGATTCCAGGTGTTGGCTCGATTCCATTCGTTAGATATATGATGATAAAAGACAATTTATTCAGTGAATGTTTTGTGTATTTTTTTCATTTCTCTGCGTATGTAAGATTACAGTCATAAAAAGTAAATACATATTTGACAAACTAATTGGGTCTGGACTACAATCTAGAACTATGCGTACACAACATGGTAATAATAGTTGTCTCATAAAATTAATAAAATAAAATGTTTATATACATATATTTTACAAACTATAGAAAAGAAAAGAAAATTCGTTTTAACATTGATAAGTCACTATTTTATTTATTGTTTCTTATTCCTTATTTAGGTGCAAAGCTCTCTTACGCTTCTTTTAAATTTCACAAATGAAAAGTGAAAAATATCGATATCTTTGTCAAGCACAGCGATTTCGTTATAGCAGCGACACATTCGAACAAGTGGATTGAAATAGGAGGAATTATTTGTGCATACCCTCAAGGAGAACACCGAGTGACTTACATCACGAGATCTAAATTTAGTTTTGAAATTAAGATGTGATAACAAGGTTGGCGAATCAATATCAGAGTGTAATAGTTTGTGCAAACATAGTAAGTCATTACACTTGCGGCGACTCTCAAGACTCGTGACACCAAATTTTTTTAGTCTATCTTGGTAAGATACAAGCGTCCTTTTTGACCCATACCGAAAACACAGTAACCTCGTGAATTTCTTTTGTATCTTCTCAATTCGATCACAGTGAACCTTGTAAATCGGATTCCAAACCACACTGCAATATTCAAGAATGCTCCTGACAAGAGCATTGTATAAATAAACAAGACTGTCTGGACGTCTAAAACCTTTAGTGAAGCGGGATACAAATCCTAGAATCTGTGCCGCTTTATTAATAATACTTTCATAGTGAGCATGAAAAGTTAATTTTTCATCAAAAATAACTCCTAGATCTCTTACTTTACTCTCACGATTCAGTGATTGATTATTAATCTTATAATCATAATTCAATCTCTTAATTTTTCGAGTAAAAGAAACGACAAAGCACTTATCTATGTTTATAACCATATAATTTTTGTCACACCATTTGACGATCGTATTCAGGTCTTGTTGCAACACTTCAGCATCAGTTTCGTTGTCCACAATCGCATAGACCTTCAAGTCATCCGCATATAGTAGACAGTGGCATGATAACTTCTGTATAAGATCGTCAACAAAGACTATGAATAAAAGCGGACCAAGATGTGAGCCCTGTGGTACGCCAGAATGAATAATGAGAGGAGCCGAAAGATGTCCCTTTATTGCAACAAGTTGACTTCTATTACATAAATATGATTCCAGCCATCTCAAAAGGTCACCATGTATACCATATAGAGACAATTTTGAAAGGAGTAAGTTATGGTTGACTTTATCGAATGCCTTTGAAAAATCAGTATAGATTGAGTCAACTTGCTGGCGTTTAGTAAAAGCAAAAGAGAGAAAGTTTCTATATTCTAATAAGTTACTGGTTGTCGATCTACCTTTAACAAAACCATGCTGGGAACGTGAAATAATGGGTTTAAAATGATTATATAAGACATCATACACAACAGACTCAAACACTTTAGCAATACATGACAATATACTAATGGGTCTATAGTTTTTACATTGTGTCTTATCCCCGGATTTAAAAATTGGTATGATATAAGCCTTTTTCCATAAAGCGGCAAAAATACCGGCTTTAAGAAATTTATTAAAAAGAAAAACAAGAGGCTTACAGAGTTCGACACTGCAATTTTTAACAATAAATGGGGACAATTCATCTGGCCCCGCCCCACTGATTGGGTCCAAAGCTTTTAATTTTTTAAGGACGAAATCTTCATCAACTTCCAACCCAGTCAAAACATTACAATTTTATGCGACTTTCATTTCTAATCTCGATGGCTCACTTTGTACCTTTTCGTAAACTGAACTAAAATAGTCAGCGAACATGTCGGGTTGGCACAAAAGTAATGAGACACTTGGTTTAAGTTTTTACTTTTTTATTATTATTACAATAAAAAAAGTTTAGTCAATGATGTAATTACCATTAGTATCTAAGACTTCTTGCCAACGATCCGGCAAAGTTTGGATGCCTTTTGCCCAGAACTCTGATGGCTGTGCCTCGAAAAAGTTGTTCAACTCCGCCTCTACGTCAGAGAAATCATTAAATTGTTTACCCCGCAAATGCTGTTTCAGGGCTCTAAACAAATGATAGTCTGATGGGGCGAGGTCTGGGGAATAAGGTGGGTGGGGTATCGTCTCCCAGCCCAAGTTCTCCAACTGCCGGCGAACCACAGATGCGACGTGAGGTCGAGCGTTATCGTGCAGTAAAACTACATTGACTCGTCTTCGTCGTTTTTTCTTGATAGCGGCAGATAATTTGGTAAGCTGGGTTGAATATTTGTCAGCGTTTATAGTTTCATTGTGTAATAGCTCATAAAACAGTATGCCTTGCGCATCCCAGAAACAGCAAAGCAGAATTTTTCGGCGGTTCTTTTGACTCGGCTTCGGTTGAGTTGGTGGCGTTTCTTCTCGAGGCAGCCAAAAAGCACGACGTGTATCGTTCTCGTAATAAATCCATGATTCATCTCCAGTAACCAGATCTGACAAAAACTCTTTACGTCGGGGTCGCAGCAAAAGTGACTGACAGATAGCGACACGGACTGCACGACTGGCGTCTGTAAGGATGTGCGGTACCCACCGAGCCAAAACTTTTCGATAACCAAGCTCATGCAGATGGTGTTCCACGGCGTGGTGACTGCATTTAAGTGCTTCCGCTAATTCACGAGTGGTAGCATCCGGATTCAACTGCAGTTCGCGGCGCAAATCGTCATCATTCACTGCGGGTGGTCGCCCTGAGCGTGGCTGACTTTCAAGGCTCCTGTCTCCTGATTTAAAACGGTCAAACCATCGGGACACCGTCGCATGGCTTGTACTTCCAGCGCCTAATGCATTGTTGATATTGTCAGCCGCAGCCCGCGCACTGTGGCCTAACAAGTACTCGTATAAGTATAGTGTTCGAACTTGTCGCTCGTCCATTTTTCTTCAAACTGACTAAACAAATCGCGAGCGCGGCTTTATATACCCTACACCAGAAGTACCTAGAATGTTCTACAACATTCTAGAATATTATCGAAAAAATTGATTTTAAAAAGGAAATGTTATAGATTTTTCTAGTGTGTCTCATTACGCTGCGCGTGCGAATCCGCGTAAGAGCAACTTGTAAAAACCGCGTATTTGCTTTTTGATGATTTTACAGGAACAAGAAAAAACATAATATCTCGGTAATTTCAATTCTTATTACCGACTGAACTTAACGACTATTTCTTGACACCTTTCTTTATTGGAAAATTACGTAAATTTACTCGTGGTTGGCTTAGATTTTGTGTAAAATCACTTACGCGGTATTGTTTTAACACATTACAAAATAAGTGGGATACTTTTATTAGGTACGCGGTTTTGAAATTAAACAATTTAGTAAAGAATTGTATTTATTATTACAAAAAAACAAATCTAAATCAATATAATTAACGAAAAAGATTATGTAGGTATTTATTATAGAAACCAGTTTACAAAAAGATATTCTAATTTTTTACTGGGTACTGGAAAACTTATTATAAGAGTTCAGACTTTTTATGCAAGAGATCAAAATAATCATTTAAAACTAATAAATATTGATTATTTCTTAAACATTATGCATAGGTAGGTACATACATACCTACACACCTAAAAAGAAAACAAAAATAATTATGTCTTTAAGAATATAAACTAAGAATAACAAAAATAAATCTTCTCTTAGGTTCTTCCATACTAATAACAAATTAACTTTCATCACAAAACCTTGTATAAGGTACTTGAATGTTTTTAATTAAGTTTTATCACAACAATAATCTGTTTGGTACTTGCTCTGAAATACTAATAAAATTTTCTGAATTACGGAATTTCACACTTAAAATAGTATCTTAAAATTATTTGAAAGGTAAATTATTATAGAAGGAATGGCAGTCTTTAGGTATGAAATTTTTTAGCTCCTGTAGGTGATCATACTTTGTCTTGGAAATTGGTTGCCTGGATTTATAAAGCAAAGGTGTACTGTTAATCAAAGACGTAATCTTCCTTGGTCTTCTAGGCAACGGGACAAAATCATCTGAAAAGTCGAGTTTGTATTCTATGGTGCCATTTGGATTATATCTTATTGCTTTTACATCAACAACACAATGATCACCCGCTCCTCGACCAGGTCGTATTGATTCATAAATCAGGTAATCTTTATGGCCAAAGTCTTTAAAAAATGTAAAATCAGGTGTAATAACTTCATATGGGCTTGGGACTTTCCTGGCCTCCTTTGTTATGGTGGCGTATTGTGAGGGTAAAAATATTTCTCGATTTTTCAACTTCCTCTCAATCACCGAGTGGACCGAATCAACTTCCATCTGCGTGTGACCTTTCTCCAAGTACTTTTGAGTTATTACTACGTTCCTAGCCATAGCCAAGCGCAACAACGCATTCGATACAACATTATTTCTATTCTGTGCTGTACAACCGTCTGTAAATATAACAACAGCCTTGCAATCATTATCCAGTAATTTAGTTACGAAGTCTACGAAGAAAGACGCGTATGTAGTGGCTTTTAAATCGCATGCAGTCTCATCAAACCAGTAACACGTGACTCCATTATTGCCAAGATTATACACAGAAAAGTTATGCACGGCAAGTTTTGTTTTAAAATAAAGTGCACTGGCATTGAGAAAAGGACATAGTTTGACTGCTTGAAGATCTGCTGTTATTGCATGTATGATTCCTTTTTGTGCTAATTCTTTGTCAGAATGTTTTTCAGCTCTAGCTCTGTCTTTTCGTTCAATATGTTTAGCATACTGCTCATCTGACAAATTGCCAACTTTGTGAGCACAGCACTGGTCGCAAGCATCCTTTTTCGGTTGAAACAATCCAATGTTCTCCTCGAACAAAACGCTTTCGAATACTTTTCTAGATGTCACAGGTTTATTTTCTGAAACCGACCAGTCGATATAAAGACGATACAATTGTAATTTTGAGTTTATGATGGGTTCTAAGTACAACTTTGAAGTAGATACTCTGCAGTAATGGGACGGTAGTTTCGGTAGTGCAGTTAAATATTTTCTAGCTGATTCTTTTTTGGATTCTTTCTGTACGACTTCTGTTGTTTGAGGTTTATTATTATTTATCCCATCTCCAAGCCAATAGCGAACCGTCCATTCTTTTATACCTAATGTCTCCAAAAACGTCTTCAGGCAAACTCTTTCTTTTTTATGGACCAGCTGATTGTACTGAGCGTATATAGACCTCCTTCAAGTTTAGTTTCTCATTATGATCTCTTTGAAACTGTTATGGATGAAGCATTAAAAAAGGTATATAGCAAAGGCAAACGATTAGTGATTGGGGGTGATTTTAACGTTGATTTATTAGGAAACTCCAATTCATGTACAAGACTTGTAAATCTATTTATGTCCTATAATCTTGCGCACATGTTTAAGGAGCCTACTAGAGTAACTGCTACTTCGTCCACATGTATTGACAACATTTTTACAGATCTAGTACCACTTTCAAGACAGATAATTAAACAACTACCGTCAGATCATTTTGGACAACTAGTTAGCTTTCCGCATAAATGTACGTTTGTGGCTAGGAGAGACATTACAGTTGTGTCAAAAAGTATGAGTCGCTTGGAACGTTTTAAAAATCAATTACATAGTAAATTGTATCATTTGAAACATAATAGTAATCCCAATGATTTGTACAAAGATTTCTTTGATGTTTATTGTACAGAATTCAATAAGATTTTTGTCCCAAAAAAAATAAGTATTAGTAATCCTATAACTTTTAGTGTGTGGGCTACACCAGGAATCTACAAAAGCAGAAAAAGGCGCTATGAACTATATGATGAACGTAATTATAACACAAGTGAGGACTTCAAAGAATATGTACGAAATTACTCTAAATTATTTAAAAAAGTGTGTCGTTTAGCCAAATGTAATTATTTAAATGCAAAAATTGAAAATAGTAAAGACAAAGTTAAAATGACGTGGAATATCATAAATAGTGAAACTGGAAGAGAAAAATCCCGGAATATAAATTTTAATTTAAACATTGATAATAAAAAAGTAACATCAGATCTTGAAGTTGCTACAGTATTTGAAAATTTATTTACTGAAATTCCAGTCTTAATTACACAATCTTTGAATTCCTCTTCCACTGTTGCTGAATCTATTTTAAAGGCAAGTTTAAATAATTCTAATAGCCAATTTAAGTTTCAACACATTGATTTTAAAGATATAATAAAATCTTTTAATCAGCTAAAGAAAACGAAAACTGCTGATTTATGGGGTAATTCCATTGAAGTTTCTAAATCGGTAATTGAGACAATAGCTCCAATCTTAGCTTATATATTTAATGAATGTACTGATTGTGGTATTTTTCCTGAGCTCATGAAATATAGTAAAATTATTCCTTTACATAAATCGGGTAGCACATCTGACCCTACTAACTTTAGACCTATATCCGTGCTACCTACGTTTAGTAAGATTTTTGAAAAAATCATGCTGGATCAAATACAAACGTACTTTTACAAGAATAAGCTTATGAATCGACAACAATTTGGTTTTACAAGGGGTCGCTCGACAACCGAAGCCGGTGTCGAATTAATACAAGAAATTTTTAATGCCTGGGAGGATTCACATGATGCGTTAGGTGTTTTCTGTGACCTCTCTAAGGCATTTGATTGTGTTTTTCATGAAACATTGATTAGGAAATTGCATTTTTATGGATTTAGAGATAACTCATTGGATTTTATTGTCTCATACTTGACTGACAGAGTACAGAGGGTTGATATCAATGGCAAAAGATCCCCTGGATCGAAAATTAAGATGGGCGTTCCGCAGGGCTCAATACTTGGTCCTTTCTTGTTTTTGATTTACATAAATGACTTGCCTTATTTCGTAAGGGATGATCACGAAATAGTTTTGTTTGCGGATGACACTTCACTCTTGTTTAAAATTAAAAGAGGGTTACCTCTAAATGACGATGTGAACAATTCTATCGCTAAAGTAGTACATTGGTTTAATGTAAATAATCTTCTCCTTAATGAAGGAAAAACAAAATGCTTAAAATTTGTACTACCTAATGTTAAAAAAGTAGATATAAATGTTAATGTAAAAGATAAGAACATGGGCCTTGTGGATACCACAGTATTTTTAGGAATAACATTAGATTCTAAACTACAGTGGGGCCCACATATTGATAAATTGTCGAGTAGACTTAGCATATGCCGTAATGAAGATACGTAGGTTAACTGACATAGATACTGCCAGATTAGTATACTTCAGTTACTTTCATAGTGTTATGTCGTACGGTATCCTATTGTGGGGAAATGCTGCCGACATACAAACAATTTTTGTGCTTCAGAAAAGAGCAATTCGATCAATTTATAATCTTAGGATTAGGGACTCTTTAAGGGAGAAATTTAAGGAAATAGACATTATGACTGTTGCTTCTCAATACATATACGAGAACTTAATGTACGTTCGTAAAAATATTAGTTTGTTTTCTATAAAAAGTGATGTACACAATTTTAATACAAGAAATAAAAATAAATTAACGGTGCCTGTCACTAGACTGCAAAAAGTTAATAGCTCTTTCAAGGGTCTTTGTGTGCGCTTCTACAATAAGGTCCCAAGCAAAATACAACAATTAGATATCATGCAGTTTAAATCTACTATTAAAAAAATACTTATTAAAAAAGCTTATTATAAGGTATCCGATTATATAACAGATAAGAACGCTTGGACTTGAGATGATCCAGCAACTGGATAGGTGATTACTTCTAAACTCATTATCTTGTTTCCATTATTATTAAATGATTATGTTATTATTATAAGACCATAGTTTTTTTTATCTCTGTTTATAATGTATTGATCTGGTAATGACATGGTTTTTGTAAATGTCATTACTCATATTAGAGCTGGTGAGTTTCTTGCTCGTTCTTCTTATCAGCCAAAAGACGTCCTGAACGAGTGGTAGGGAAAAAATGTTGGACGATTCAAAAGTACTTTTACGAAGTCTATTTGAATAAAGATTATTTTGACTTTGACTTTGACTATAGTAAATTTTAGTATCACTGCGTCTTGAATTTGAACTCTTGGTTTTTCTAGTTGTAGGTTTTTTATCTACCATTGAATATATGTACATTTTTTTCCCTTGCCAAGTCATTTTCCAGTAATTATTAAATATTTCAGATCGAACTTCCTCAGTTAATTTTGAACAGTACATAGTTAAATTAAATTAAATTACATTTACCACTGAAGCATTTTGTTGACATACATATTGGACCCATTATTCTAGCTGGCTTAAGATCGTTCTGAAAAAATTTTGTACCCTCTTTTTTAAATCCAATGTATTCTTTTCCCATCATTCTCTGTCTCTTATTTTTCATTCTCTTCCAATTATCTTTATCTCCTTTGCGTTTTTTTTTATTTTTGTTATTTTCTTCTATTTCTCTTTCGGGAAACCACTCTGTACATTCTGGCGATAATGGTTTTAAGTTAGTAATGTCTGATAAAGTGACAAAAGAATGATCATCAGACGTAAAATTAATGTCGTTAATTAGATTTTCTGCCACATCATCAGATTCAATAGGTGGAGGAACATTACAATCCTCATTTTGCATTGATTCTATAGGGTCCAAAATCGTCGTAAGTGTAGTAAACTCGGATGTTAAATTTTCAGATAAAGGTTTCTGTAGTGTTAAATTTTCCTTCTCAGAGAAAGGGGTTGACACTGGTTGTATTGCTGCTTGATTTTGATAATTAAATCTATTTAATATTTCTCTCTTCTTCTGTAACAGTATTTTTCGCCTTTTAGATAGCTCTCGCAAAGTTACGACGTTTTCATTAATATCCACTCTTTCTAAAATAAAGTTGTCTTGGTCCTCCATCATTTGGGTACTTAGCTACTTGAGATTGAATTTATCTATAAATAAGAAATGAATTTATTAGCTACAGAAAAATGCAATACCGCGTAACTTAACAAAACAAAATAAATCGAGCAATGTCAATACCGCGTAAATACTTGTTAGAGGTTATATCAGTTAGAACCCTTCAATTAAACAGAATTACATGTTATTTCAATATATTAGCATAAACACATTACAAACAAAAAATAATAAACAATTAAATCATACTTACATGTTAGTTAATCACTGTAAAATAATAATTTTCGGGAGCGCACACTAATCGCGTTACATTTTTCTTACGGCCGTTGTAGATACGCGCACTTGCTTCCAACTTCAGGCCTCCTACTGTTCCGCGGTATTGTTTCGATAGCACAACTGACGTTTCTAACTGGATAATTCAAATCAGGTGAGGTCTAATATTAGCCAATAGGCGTTTAGAGTCCGCTGGCACGATATTTCAATTTTGCGCGTTTTGCTGTTACGCGGTATTTACAAACTGCTCTTACGCGGTTTCATAGAGAGAGATAGAAGTATAATGATATTAATTTAGTATGGGAACCGAGTGTCGCCTCTCCGCACACAAATGCAGATTAGATGAAATAATCATTTTGTTCACTACATGAAAAACCGCCACGCGATACGTTCGCGATAACATAAACAAAATTCCAAAAAGATACTAAGCTAAAAAATCACACGATTAAAAATAAACTCTAATTTAACGTGATAATAAATAATTTACTTTAACATGAATGTTGAACTGTCACGTGACTGTCCAGCTTGTATACGGGGATACCAAAAGGGAAAAAATATTTTAAGATGATGCACATTTAAAAAAAATTGGGGACATCATTTTATATGCGAACTATTAAGATTAGATTTTGCTGTAACCAAGTGAATAGTGAAAAATAACGCTTTTCCCTATATAATTTAATAAAATATCTGATAAAAAAAACGCAGTACAAAAACTAAGAAAACTTAATGATAAACTCTATCATTTTTCAATAAGACTTCTCTGTGTGAAATAAAACAGGGAGAAAAAAAACAGCCCTTGCTGAGTTTCTTGCCGGTTCTTCTCAGTACAAGGTCCCCCGCCGTTGTTTTGCGAACCGATGGCGTAGTTTTCGACTTTCACAAGTGCTCTGTAAAAGCCTTAACTGAATAAATAAATTTTGATTTTGATTTTTGATCATATGTCTGTGGAGTAATATAATTAGGCGAGTGAAAGTGTAAAAAAAAAACAAAAATAAGAAAACAACAGATTTTTTGTATTAATCACATTAAGCCTAATTTTTTTTTTCTTACTGGTATCATTCCGATTGTGCATATTAGTGATGGGACATAATATTAGTTGATAAAATAAGAGCTTTAAATTTTGTTATTAAACAGTTAAATGTAATTCAGTTCCACAATGTTCTACAGTGGTTTGATAGTAATAATATAAAGCTTAATTCAAATAAAACGAAATGCATAAAGTTTGCATTACCTAATGTTAAAATAGTGAAAAAGTTGAGTTGGTGGTATCGACCAAACTTCCTTAGTTTTACACTAGAACTGCAATGGGATCCTCATACTAACAATTTGTCAAGTAGACATTCTGCAGCATTTGCTGTTAAGAAAATTAGACTCTTGACAAATGATGAAACGGCAAGATTGGTATATTTTAGTTATTTTCATAGTGTTATGACGTATGGTTGTCGGCGGAGAGGTGGGCAAATAAATTGAAATTTTTTCTAGGATAATCTTTATTTTCCACGATTTAACTATTTATTTTACACTGATCCCCTGACTACTTGCTCACCTTGCTTTCTTAAAATCGCCATCTTTTCTTTTTTTTCATATCTTCCCTTTCATTTCCACAAAACTTGCCTCTCTTTCATCCATCGTCTTACGTTCCATTTCCCACATTCGGCCATCCTACATATGTGGATGACCACATCCACTCATACTCATCTCACAAACAACAATTTTCCATGGTTAATAAATCCTTACATTCATTTCATCAGTCATTCACACAGTTATACTACAATCCAAATCTCACAAAAATACAATTATGTTAGGTATTACTTAGCCTAGTTCTTATTAGAAACAAATATTTATTTTTAAATCTTATCTTCTATTAAAATGATAGTACAGATGACTCGGTATCTATTCTTCGACTATTCTTGGTATACATACAAATCCCTTTCTACTTTATATTACATAAGAAACAATTGTTAATTCATTCAAACTGCTTTTATATTTATGAAATTAATCAAGAACAATGACTTTATACAAGTTACATAAAAAGTAAACTAATAAGTAGTTATTGGTAAACTGTTACATTTCCTGGCATAACATAATTACAAAGTAAGTTTAGGAAGACATCCCCCTTTTTAAAAAAAATGATAAGTAAGTTGTATCTTAATGACACTTATAATAGTTCAATATCCTAAACAAAATACATTTGTTATAATAACTTAAGAAAATGGATGAGATACAAAATACACTGATTTTCAACACAAATAATGGTCACAAAATTCTCAGTCAAGCAATTTACCCTGGCCACCTTTTCATATGATCTGCAGCAGTGGAAGTCTTCCACGGCCCTTCCACAGAACTATCAACCTTTACCACATCATAACGATCATTGCAATGAACACTTACCACTTTATATGGGCCTAGGTACTTTGGTTTCAACTTGGAGCAAGTACCAAACTGGGTCTTCTTTATGGCCACCAACTCACCAACTGAGTACTTAGTGCTGTCCTTCCTCTTCTTATTGTAATGTTTTCTATTTTCTTCCTGTACTCTAAGTATTTGTGCTTTAGCTTTGGCTCTTAATTCTTCTCTATTTTGAGTAAATTCTTCTAAATTTTCTTCCTGCAATAATCTGTGAATTTCTATATCTTCTTTCTGGTTCATTCTTGTGCCAAACAATAATTCAAATGGTGATGTCTCAATGCTTCTTTGGTATGTACTATTTATAGCTCGTTGTAATCTACTTACATGTTTGTACCATGATGTTGGTTCTTCGATGCACAGTTTGGTTAGCACAGCGATAATTATGCGATGAATCCTTTCAACTTGCCCATTGCCTCGTGGAATGCCTGTTGTTATAGTGACATGCTGTATATTTTCTTCATGACAAAAGTCTGTGAACTCATGTGCAGTGAATGCTGTACCTCTATCTGTGATGATTCTTGAGGGATTTCCAAAACATTGCTGAAATATTCTTAGCTTGTCAATAGTTTCCTTTGAAGTTGTTCCTTTTGTAGGAAATATCCATACAAATTTAGTGAATGCATCCACCACTGTTAGTATGTAGTTGTATTGCTTTCTTGTTTCTGATAAAGGCCCAATATGATCGCAATGCACTGTCTGTAATGGAATATTATCTTTGTGTATTGTATTTAAAAATCCTTCTTGCTTACCTTCTTTCTTTGTTGCTAACAAGCATGGAATGCATGTTACAATAAAATCTTCTAGCTTTCTTGATAAGTCTTTAATATAATAATCTTTGTTAATTAGGTCTGTCATCTTCCTTTTCCCAAAATGTCCAATGTTATGTATTTTTTTAATTATTTCAGTCTCCATACTTCTAGGTATTACTAACTGTCTTTGTGAGCCTTTATACAGTAAATCATTTTCGATAAAGAAGTCTGAATAGGATCTCTCTTTCAATATCTCCTTTACTGCCTTGAGTCCATCATCCATCTCCTGAGCTCTCTTTATCTGTTGATGGAGGTCTCGTGTTATGACACTAACACAAGGGTTTCGGCTCAAAGCGTCTACATGCTTCATTTTTGTTCCTGGACGATGTTCTATGGTGTAGTCAAACTCTTGTAGTAGTAAAACCCATCTCGCAACTCTGGTACTTAAATCTTTTTTCTTCAGTGTCATTTCAAATGCTGAACAATCTGTTATTATTTTAAACGAAATTCCAAGCAGGTACTTACGAAACTTCTTTACTCCTTCTATTATAGCAAGTGCTTCAAGCTCATAGCTTGTGTACCTTTTTTCGGCATCTGAAGTCTTCCTGCTCATGTAATATACTGGATGAAATCCACCATCATTTGGATCCTTTTGCATTAGAATTGCTGAATATGCAAGGATAGACGCATCTGTATGAAGTTCGGTTTCCAAATCAATGTTAAATATTCTCAATACTGGTTTGCTCGATAATCTTTGTTTCAAAGTATTAAATGCTTCCTTTTCTATGTTGTTAAATGTGAATGATTCATTTTTTTTCAACAGCTCAGTCAAAGGTCTTGCTATTGCTGCATAGTCCTTTACATATTTTCTGAAATAGGAAGTTAAGCCGATAAAAGAATGTAATTGTTTATATGTTTTAGGTTCAGGAAACCTTAATACTGCATCAGTCTTATCTGGGGACGGCTGTATCTTGCCATCCTCAACAACATGTCCCAAATACTCCACCTTTGTAGTTAACAGATCACATTTTTTCCAATTCATTTCTAAGCCATAGTCTGATGCTATCTTTAGTACTGATTGTAATCTTTCAATTCCTTGAAGACAACTGTCAGATAAAATAATCAAATCGTCAATGAAAATTAATAACCATCCTTTGGCTACTAGTTCTCGAAGAATTATAGTAATAAAACGGGTGAAATATTTTGGACTAATTGAAAGACCAAAGGGAGCTTTTAAAAATTCATATTGTCCTTGATGAGTGACAAAAGAAGTATACTTAACAGAGTCTTCATCAATACTCAAATGAAAAAAAGCATTTTTTAAATCTAACAGAGAGAAATATTTAGCATTTACTAACTTGTCAATATGATCTTCTATAATTGGTAGGGGAAATTCATCTTTAACTATTTTTTTATTCAGCAAGCGGTAGTCTACACATATGCGTGTAGTACCATCTTTCTTTTTAACCAGCACTAACGGACTTGCATACTCAGAAAAACTAGGTCTTATAATATTTTTATCAAGCCACTCACCAATTTGCTTCTCTACTTCTTTCTGTTCAAAAATACTAAGTCTCCTCGGTCGCTGGGCTACTGGTTGATCATCTTTCAATACAATCTTCATCTTGATTGGTGCCTGCTTTGTTTGATTTGCAGTATACTTATTGACTAAGTCCTGTACTTGTTCCCGTATCTGAGAATTAGTTATGTGAGAGAAAGGCTGATCCTGTACACAAATACTGCTGAAACAATCTTTACACTGTGGCAATATGCTGACTGAACCTTTTGCTATCATTACTGTGGTAAGGGATAAAAAATCTTGACCTAATATTAAACTATAAGGTATAGTCTGATCGGGCACAATATGTAAAACAATTTGAAAACAAAAACCATCGATTTCTATTTTAATTGTAAAATTACCTAATGAGTTTACCTGCGTCTTTCCCAAACCAATGAAGGAAATGCTTTCTTTTTCAAACTGTGTAACACATAACTCGAAAAATAATTTGCTAGATACCAACGAAAGATCGCACCCCGAATCTATTAGAGCCGGAACACATTTATTCGCAATTAACACTGTCTTTACGGAACTATTTTGTATTTTATTCATATTATTTACAATAGATTCGTCTTGCACATTCATCATGACGCTTTTATTTTGTTTACATTGACAGTTCTCTTTATCCATTTTTACTGCATCGTGATTGGTTGAATCGGATCCGCCATCTTGCGTCAGTGGCGCCGATGTTTTCTCGCTGCAGGCGCCCCCTACCGACGAAATGTAGACTTTGCGATGGGATGGTTTCAATATGGCGTTGTCGTTGCCACGATGTCTATATTCGCCACGAGAATATACTGCGTCACCATTACTGTCGCCGCCATTTTCTTTACGTGATACACTTGTACACTGCGTCGCGATATGGCCAAACATGTTGCACTTGAAACATTTGAGTCCTTTTTCTTTATGTGGACACGAATGCGATTGATGACTTTTTTCCCCACAGCTATAACAGAACTTAGATGATAACTTGTCACGATTTATGTATGGTTTTAAATTATTCTGATAATTGTTACTACGTCGTGATTGCGACTTCTCATTGTTTTTCTTCACAATTTCGTACACTTTAATTTTTTCCTTTAGTTCTACGTAGGTATTAATACCATAAAGCATAATCTTGTTTATCTCATTATCCACGATGCCATCAACTATGTATTGAATTGCTACGTAATCTGGCATTTTCCCGCGTTTACCTAGTTCTTTCATGGCTAACATGTATTCATAGCATGATTCGTCTTTCTTTTTCATTCTTTTCGACATAATTTCATGGATTTCTTTTATATTCACGGAATCGGGAAATTCTTTTAGTAGCGCCGCTTTCAATTCATCGTATGATCTGAATGTTTTTTCTGTTTTAAGCCAGAGAGCTGCCGTCGACACGAGGCTGCGTCTCGCGATAAGTAACTGTTGCAGTGCGCTCCAGCCGTAAATCTCCGCGCTTTCTTCAATGTCACGCACCCATTTAGATATTGGATATGTAGGGTCGTTCCCCGAGAATTTAAGTATAGTTTCTTCGCTCATACGTACTTCTACCGCGCTGCTGTTGCCGGCCATGTCGGTAGCACATGTCTTATTGTCGGTCATTTCTTTTTCTTTGGGATTCGTCTTAAATATTTCGTCTTAATCTTTTCTTTTGCCCTCTTTGTCAGCCATGCGGTGTGTCCACGTGTCCACGTAGTCCTTACCAACTCGAAAAATATCCGTCGATCCCGGACGAGCCCCCAAATTGTGGATGTCGGCGGAGAGGTGGGCAAATAAATTGAAATTTTTTCTAGGATAATCTTTATTTTCCACGATTTAACTATTTATTTTACACTGATCCCCTGACTACTTGCTCACCTTGCTTTCTTAAAATCGCCATCTTTTCTTTTTTTTCATATCTTCCCTTTCATTTCCACAAAACTTGCCTCTCTTTCATCCATCGTCTTA